>CM053166.1:98476434-99726434 GCA_028571685.1 Heterohyrax brucei
TAGGATGTAATCAGGAACTGATGGTACTGAAGGAAGAAGTCAAAGCTGCACTGAAGGCATTGGCAAAAAACAATGCAAAATATCAACTGAGATGTTTCAACAAACAGATGCAGCACTGGAAGTGCTCATTCATCTATGCCAAGGAATTTGGAAGACAGGTACCTGGCCAACCGACTGAAAGAAATCCATATTTACACCTATTCCCAAGAAAGGTGATCCAATTGACTGTGGCAATTATTGAACAATATCATTGATATTATACTTAAGTAAAAATTTGCTAAAGATCATTCGACGTTGACTGCGATCGTATATTGACAGGGAACGGCCAGAAATTCAAGCCAGATTCAGAAGAGGACATGGAATCAGAGACATCATTGCTGATGTCAGATGGATCTTGGCTGAAAGTAGAGTGTACCAGAAAGGTGTTTACCTGTGTTTCATTGACTATGCAAAGGCATTCGACTGTGTGGATCATAACAAATTATGGATAAGATTGCAGAAAATGGGAATTCCAGAAACACTTAATTGTACTTAGGAGGAATCTGGACATGGATCAAGAGGCAGTTGTCTGAACGGAAAAAGGGGACACTGCGTGGTTTAAAGTCAGGGAAAATCTGCTGCAAAAGAGTTCTTTAAAGTGTTGAAAAGTAAAGATGTCACTATGAACTCTAAGGTGTGCCTTATCCAAGCCATGGTGTTTTCAATCATTTCATATGTACGCAAAAGCTGGACCATGAATAAGGAAGACAGAAGAACTGATGCTTTCGATTTGTAATGTTACAGAAAAACATTGAACATACCACGGACTGCCAAAAGAACAAACAGATCTGTCCTGGAAGAAGTGCCACCAGAGTGCTCCCTGGCAGCAAGGATGTCAAGGGTGTGTCTTACATACTTTGCACATTGTGTCTGGAGGGATCATTCCCTGGAGAAGGACATCTATTTGGTAGAGAGTGAGCGGTTCTTATTTTGTTGTTGTTAATTACATTTTCAATATGAGTCGGATCTGACTCGACAGCACTTGGCTTTTGGCTCTCTTATTATGTGTGTGTTCACATTTTCAATATCATTTGTGTTAGTTTGGGTAGAAATTGTTTCTAGAAATTTGTCCACTTGCTCTTGTTTTACAAATTTGTTACAGAGTATAGTTTTTCACCGTACTCTGTTACGATTCTTTTCCATTTCAGTTGGGTCTGCTGTAATATCCCTCATGTCATTTCTTATTTGGGTTATTAGATTTCTCTCCTGTTTTTCTTTTGTCAGTTTATACCAGTGTTTTGTCAATTTTATTTATCTATTTAAAGAACCAACTTTTGGTTTTGTTGGTTCCTTTTATTGTTTTTCTATTCTCTCATTTATTTTTGCTGTGATTTTTACTATTTTATTTCTTTTGGTGGCTATCAGGCTTCTTTTGATGCTTTCTTTCCATTTGTTGGAGTTATTTAGCTAATGTTTTGATTTTGTTCCTTTCTTCTTTGTGTTGTGTGCACTTATTGCTGTAATTGATCTCTGAGGGCAGCATTTGCTGTGTCTCAAAGCTTTTGGTATGATGTGTTGTAATTCTCATTTGATTCTAGGATTTTTTTATTCCATCTTTTATTTCTTCTCCTACCTAGTTTTTTTTTTTTTTGTCTTTTAAGCAGGATGTTATTCAGTGTCCAAATAATTGCGTTTTTTCTTGCTATTTCTGTTGCTAACTACTATATTGAAGACGTTGTGGTCAGAGAATATATTATTTCAGTGTTTTGATTTTTGTTGAAGTTTTCTCTGTGGCCAAAGATGTGGTCTATTCTGGAAAACATCCCTTGTGCATTGGAAAAGAATGTGTACTTTGCAGCTGTTGGGATGAATATTCTACATATATTTAAGACGCCAAGTTGGTTGATCATCACCTATAGCTTTTCTGTATTTTTGTTGACTTTCTTTCTAGATGTTCTGTGAGTTATGGAGAATAGTGTTTTGAAGTCTTCTACAAAACTCTTCTGCAAACATGATGGTGAAATTAAGATATTTCCAGGTAAACAGAAATTAAAGGAATACGTAAACACCAACCCAAACTTACAAGAATTATTAATGGGAGTCCTTCAGTCTGAGAACTATCAATTTCTATTTTCAGTTTTGTAATGTTTGTCATATGCAGTTTAGAGCCCTATCATTAGTTGCATAGATGTTTATTATGGTTAATTCTTAGTGACTGATCATCCCTTTAATCATTATATAATGCCCTTCTTTGTCTTTTTTGGTGGATTTTGTTTTAAAATATATTTTATCTAAAATTAATATTGCCACATTTGCTCTTATTTGATAGCCGTTGGCTTGATGTATTTCTTCCATTGATTTTTATTATTATTACTATTTATTAAGACTGACTGAAAACATACATTCCCATATAAATTTACATGCCCACCTATATGCAGCTTCCACAGTTCTCCCTGCCCTGTGACAGCACACTATTCCTCTCTGCTCCATACATGTCTCATCCTCCCAACAGTCTCCTTTCCCCTCTTCTCCACCTACTCCCCTTACTCCAGCCAGAGGTCAGCAGGATGATATCCTATAGATGCATGGAACCATAAAGTGCATCCAATATATGGTCACTCTGCATTGCCAAGTCTGATCCATTTGTGTCAGATGAGTGGACCTTCATTATGATTTATGGGCAAGGGCAGCATCAGGGCCAGGGTTCATGTTCCCAGGGGAACCCCTAAGCTGCTGGACCATCAATTGTGGTCTTTTAGTGGAGATCTCAGGGTGCACCCCTTTTTATTCTTATGTTGCCAGTGAGACTCAACTTATTGAGCTCCATCGCAGCTATAACTGGTGGTGGCCGGGCACCATCCAGTTCTTCAGGTCCTAAGTCTATGTAGGCACCCATTGATGTGGGTCTCTCTATCTTTCGGGTTGTCTTTACCCCATGTCATCTTGGTACTCAGTGAGATTCCGTTCTACTGAGTTGGGACAATTTTCTGTGCCCTCGGAAGGCAGCTTGGCAGCTTTTAAGACCCAGACGCCACTCATCAATGTGGGGTGCAGACAGCTCTCTTAGCAAAACTGCTAGTTGTGCCAATTCGTCTTGATTTCACCTAAGAGCATGGTCCCCTGCCCCTTGCCCCAGTTACTCTGTCCTTGCAATATTGGGTTAAGATGGAAGGAATATTCAAGTTATGTTGAAATTCACATAATATTGTTCTTGTTTCTAATGTGTGCTATCACTGATTTCACCCAACCAAATTTCTACCAACTATCTAATCTCCCTATCCCTGCCTCCCTCCCTTGCAGCCACCAAAGAGTATTTTCTTCTATACATAAGTCTGTTTTTGAGGTCTTATTGTAGGGGTCTCATACAGTATTTGTCCTTTTGTTGCTGACTACTTTCACTCAACATAATGACTTCCAGTCAAAACCAGGTTATGAGATGTTTCCTGTAATTATCATTATTCTTTATCATTCAATAGTGCTCCATTGAGTATATATACCATAGTTTATCTATCCATTTCTCTGTTGTTGGGCATCTGGGTTGATTCCATCTTTTTGCTATCGTGGACTGTGCTGCCTTAAACATTCTTGTGCGTGTGTCTGTTGGTGTGAATCCCCTTGATTCTGTAGGATATATTCCAAGTAGTGGAATTACTGGGTCAAATTGTATGTCTATATCCATTGTTTTAAGGAAGTGCCAGATTGCTTTCCAAAGAGGCTAGACCATTTTGTAACCCCACCAAAAGTGTAGGAGAGTTCCACTTTATCCACAGCCTCTCCAACATTTGTCATTTTGTGTTTTTTGGATCACGGCCAACCTTGTTGGGGTGAGATGGCATCTCATTGTTGTCTTGATTTGAATTTCTTTAATAACTAAAGATCGTGAATATGTCTGCATGTATTTTTTGGCTGCCTGGATCTCTTCTTTAGAGAAATGTCTGTCCATCTCCTTTGCCCATTGCTTAATTGGATGATTTATGTTCTTCTTATTGATATTTTGTAGTATCTTATAGATTATGGAGATCAGGCGTCGGTCTGACGTAGAGTTGCCAAATATTTTTTTCCCATTCTGTAGGTGGCCTTTTAATTCTATTAATAAAGTCTTTGGATGAGCAAAAGTGTTTGATTCTTAATAGTTCCCTTTTATCTATTATCTCTTCTATGGATTGTGGTTTGTTTGACAGATTTTGAAGTGTGTCTGTGTTGTGTATTAAAACTTCCATTGTTGTTCCTACATTTTCTTGGATGAGCTTTATCGTTTTAGATTGATATTTAAGTCTTTTATCCAGTTTGAGTTGGTATTTGTATAAGGTGTAAGACATGGATCTTGTTTCAATTTATTGTAGATGGATGTCCAATTTTGCCAGCACCATTTGTTGAAGATACTGTTTTTACCCCAGTTTAATGTCTTAGGGACTTTGTCGAATATCAACTATTCACAGGCAGATGGTGTCATCTCTGGGGTCTCAGTTCTGTTCCATTGATCCATCTGTCTGTTCTTGTACCAGTACCAGGCTGTTTGGACCACTGTGGCAGTGTAATAGGTTCTGAAGTCAGGTAATGAGAGGTCTCCCAGTGTGTTCTTCTTCTTTAGTAGTACCTTACTTATCCAAGGCTTCTTCTCATTCCAAACAAAATTGATGATTTGTTTCTCCATCTCATTAAAAAATGACGCTGGAACTTGTATTGGGATTGTATTATATAAATAGATTGCTTTGGGTAAAATAGACATTTTACAATGTGAAGTCTTCCTATCCATGAGCAGGGTAGTTTTCTCCATTTATCTAAGTTTCTCTTGGTTTCTTGTAGTAAGGGCTTGTAGTTCTCTTTGTAAAGGTCTGTTCTTTCTCTGGTTAGTTTAATTCCTAGGTACTTTATCTTCTTAGGGGCTATAATAAATGATATTGCTTTGGTGATTCCTTCATTAACTGTCTTGTTGTTGGTATAAAGGAATCCTACTGATTTACTTATGTTTATCTTGTATCCTGAGACTATGCTGAACTCTTCTATCAGTTTGAGTAGTTTACTTATAGATTATTTGGGATGCTCTGCATATACAATCATATCATCAGCAAACAGGGAGATTTTTAGTTCTTCTTTGCCGATGCAATTGCTCTTTATTCCTTGGTCTTCTCTTATTGCTCTGGCTAGACCTTCTAGTACAATGTTGAATAGGAGAGGCAAGAGTGGGCATCCTTGTCTAGTTCCTGTTCCCAAGGGAAACTCTTTCAGTCTCTCTCCATTCAGGATGACATAGGCAGTTGGATTTGTATGAATGGCCCTTATTGCTTTGAGAAATTTTCTTTATACGCATATTTTGCTAAGAGTTTTTAGCATGAGTGGGTGTTGGACTTTTTCAAGTGCCTCTTGTGCATCAAAGGACAAAATCAGGTGATTCTTGTATTTTGTGATATTTATGTGGTTAATCACATTAATTGTTTTTCTGATGTTTAACCAGCCTTGCATCCCTGGTATGAATCCCACTTGGTCGTGGTGGATTATTTTTTGCATATGTTGTTACATCCTACTGGCAAGATTTTTGTTGAAGATTTTTGCATCTAGATTCACGAATGATATCGTTCTGTAGTTCTCCTTTATGGTTGGGTCTTTCCCTGGCTTTGGTATCAGGGTTATGCTGGCTTCACAGAATGAGTTGGGGAGAACTCCATCCCTTTCTATACTGTGAAATATTCTCAGCAGTATTGGATATAGCTCTTCTCTAAAAGCTTGGTAGAAGCCATCTGGGCCTGGGCTTTTTTTGGTTGGCTGTTTTTTGATGACATTTTCAATCTCTTCCTTTGTGATGGGTTTATTAAGTTGTTCTGCTTCACCTTATGATAATTTAAGTAGGTGGTATGAATCAAGGAATTTGTCCATTTCCTCTAGGTTTTCAAATTTGTTAGAGTAGTCTTTCATAGTATTCTGTTATGATATTTTTGATTTCTGTTGGATTTGTTGTGACCACTCCCCTCTCATTTCTAATTTGGGTTGTTTCCTTTCCTGCTTTTCTTTAGTAAGTTTAGCCAGTGGTTTGTCAATTTTGTTGATCTTTTCCAAAAACTAACTTTTGGTCTTTTCAGTTTTTTCAATTGTTCTCCTATTCTCTAATTCGTTTAGCTCTGCTCTAATCTTTTTTTAAAAAGTTTTTATTTAATATAACTGAGTGAAAATGTACATTCCCATGTAAATTTACATACCCACCTATATGTAGCTTCCACTGCTCTCCCTGCCCAGTGACAGCACACTATTCCTCTCCGCTCCATACATGTCTCATTCTCCTAACAGTCTCTTTTTCCCCTCCTCTCCACCCACTCTCCTTCCTCCAGCCAGAGGTCAGCAGGATGACATCCTATAGATGTATTGAACCATAAAGTGCATCCAATATATGGTCACTGCATTGCCATGTCCAATCCATTCTTGTCCGAAGCGTGGACCTTCGTTATGATTTATGGTCAAGGGCAGCATCAGGGCGAGGGCCATGCTTCCAGGAGGGGAACCCCAAAGCCACTGGACCATCAATTGAGGTCTTTTAGTGGGATCTCAGGGTGCACCCCTTTTTATTCTTGTGTTGCCAGTGAGACTCAACTTATTGAGCTCCACAGTGGCTATCACTGGTGGTGGCCGGGCACCATCTAGTTCTTCTGGTCCCGAGTTGATGTAGGCACCCACTGATGTGGGTCTCTTTGTCTTCTGGGTTGTCTTTCTCTGCTCTAATCTTTATGATCTGTTTTCTTCTGGTGCCTGAGGGGTTCCTCTGTTGTCCTCTCTCTACTTATTCAAACTGTACAGTTAGTTCTTTGATTTGGTTTCTTTCTTCATTCCAGATGTGTGCATTTATGGAGACAAATAGACCTCTGAGGACTGCTTTAGCTGTATCCCATAGGTTCTGGTAGGAAGTGTTTTCATTCTCATTGGAACCATGAATTTCTTTACTTCCTCCTTGATTCCTTCTATAACCTATGGTTTTTTGAGCAAGATGTTGTTCAGTTTCCAGGAGTTCCACTTTCTGTTGATGTTTTTTCTGCTATTGATTTAGACTTTTATGGCTTTATGATCTGAGAAGATGCTTTGCAGTAATTCAATGGTATCGATTTTGTTGAGCACTCCATCATGTCCTAACACATGGTCAATTCTGGAGAATGTCTCACGTGCATGGAAGAAGAAGGTATAATAGTCTACTGACGGGTAGAAAGTTCTGTATATATCGATGAGTTTTAATTGTTTAATTGTGGCAATAAGGTCTTCTGTATCTTTATTGAGCTTTCTTCTAGATGATCTGTCCAGTATTGAGAGTGGAGTATTTAAGTCTCCCACTATTGTTGTGGAGTCATCTAACTCTTTTCTGAGTGTAGTCAGTGTTTCTTTGACATATTTATGTGCTCTGATATTAGGTGCATAAATGTTTAATATAGTTAAGTCTTGCTTGTGTACTGAACCTTTCAGCAATAAATAGTGTCCATCTTTGCCCATGATGGTAGATTTTACATTAAAATTGATTTTGTCTGAGATTACATTTGCCACCCCTGCTCTTCTTCGTTCATTGTTAGCTTGACATATATTTTTCCATCCTTTAATTTTCCGTTTGTTCTTATCTTTAAGTGTCAAGTGAGTTTCTTGTAGACAACATATGGATGGGTCATGTCTTTTGATCCAAGATGTCATTTGATGTCTCTTTACTGGAGCATTCAGTCCATTCACATTCATTCAATTATTGATAAGTGTGTGTTTAGTGCTGCCATTGTGATATGTTTATTTTTGTGTTGATGTTTTCTCTGTTGTTCTTATTAGTCTGTCCTGGGACATTCTTATTTGTGAGTTGATTTTTCACCTTTTGCAGAGCTGGTTTTGTAGTTGTTGAGACTCCTGTCATACATTTCTTGATATGGTATGTTACATTTTTGTTGTGCTTTACAGCTGCCCCTAAGATTCCCCTTATTAACCTATATATAAACCCAATTTTAATTACTACCAGTCTTGTTATCTTCTGCTCCATCTGGAACGACTGGAACGACTGTAACAACTGTAGTACATCTCTCTTTTCAATATGATGGCACCATAGTTTTCATAATAATCACTGGATTGCTACTTTCAGTATTAAAGCTGTGATTGAATTTGGAGCCCTCCCCAACTGAGTAGAATTCTGAATAATGTGTTGTTCTAAAATATAAAATTAGTGGTTTTGTTCTTCTAAGCCAAAGCCAAGAACTTCTTTCAGTATTTCTTGTAGTTTTGGTTTCGTTTTCACAAAGTCTCTGAGTTTCTGTTTATCTGGGAATGTCTGAATTTCATTTTAATATTTGAGAGATAGTTTTGCAGGATATATAATTCTTGTTTGGAAGTTCTTCTTCTTCAAGGCTTTGAATGTGTCATGCCACTGTCTCTGTGCCAGAATGGTTTCTGCTGAGAAATCTGACAAAAGTCTACAGAGTTTCCCTCTAAATGTTAGCATTGCTTTGAGTCTTGCTGCCTTTAAGAGTTGCTGCTTATGTTTCATTTTGTCAAGATTGATTATACTATGTCTTGGAGTCTTTCTTTTGAGATCTATATTGAGTTGCATACGATGTGCATCTGGGATATCTATATTTTCTTCCTTGATGGTTTCTGGGAGGTTTTCTGTCAGCAGCTCAGCAACGATACTCTCTGTGTTCTCAGGTGTCTCATCCTGTTCAGGGACTCCAGTTAATCAAAGGTTATTCCTCTTAACAGAATCACATATGCTTCTTAATGCTTCTTCATTTTTCTTGTTTCTTTTTTCTGATTTCTGCTCATAGACACTGGCATCAGTAGCTCTGTCTTCCAAGTCAGAAATTCTTTTTTCCATTTGTTGCATTCTGTTTTCTTGGCTTTTAATGGAAATTTCTTTGTCTCTGATTTTGTTCTTGATCTGTTGGATTTCAGAGTACTGGTGTTCCATCAGATCAAACAGCTTGCTTAATTTTTCCTGTTGTTCTGCTGCATTTTGTATAAGATCTAGAAGGGCTCTGTATATACTCCTTTTGTGTTCACCTTCTAATGATTTCAGAAAAGTTTCTTCATCTAGAATGCTCCTTGGTTGTTTCGTTTGGGAGCTTTCTGAAGCCATGGGTAATTTCTTGTATGCCACAAGTGTCTGTTGCTTTTTGGGTTTCATGTCGGGAAGTAAAGGCTGGGAGAGACAGTGTGAGGATGGACTGTAGATGTTTCTCTAGGCTGTCTTAAAAGGTAAAACAAAGGTATCTGATCACTTCCCAAGTCTGTCAGATTTTCAGGTGTAGAGGTCCCCCTTCCGAACTGGCAAGGTAAGCACCTCTATATCCAACCCCAGATGATATGAACTAGTTCAAAAAACAGCAGTGCTACTGCCCTGTTGGCTTCTGCTGACAGGGTGCAGCCTTTGGCGACACTGTGTAAACTACTGCTTTTCTGGTAAAAAAAAAAGTGCTCTCCTGTGGGCATTCTCTGTCTCCCAAGCTAAGAATTAGGTCCAGCTGTGGCCACTGTATCTAAGATGGTGCTCTTCACATGGTTGGCAGATAGAGGGGCTAAAGGTGCCGAAAGCTAAGAACTAGGTCTTGCTAAAATCTCCGTATCCAACATGGCATCCCACCCACAGGCACTGTGTTTATGTAGAAACCGTGATGTGGCAGAGATAAAAAGACAGGCCCAAAGTGGCTAGATGAACAGAGTCCTATGCCTGGCTCTCAAAATATGGCTATTTCGTCTGCTTATCCCATCAGCAGTGTGTCTGAGTCCAGCCACTAGGCAAGACCCAGCTCTGCCCACTGGCCAAGACAGAGGAAAAAAAGTCAAAATTGTGCGTTTACCTTCAGTCCATGAGAGCCTGGGTTAACCAGGAGCAAGAGTCAGCAAAAGAGAGGAGTTTTTTCATTCAGTGGTATGAAGTCCAAATTAACAGCCCTGTGCCATGTCCTGGGGGCTCACTAGGTGACCAGAAGGCTCCGTTTGATTATGAATTCAGGTTTTGGTTTCAGAGGGATATAAGGAGACATGTGTTTAGTCCTCCATCTTGACTCCGCACCCTCCTTTCTTTAATTTTTAATAAGTTTACAACTTTGTTTCTCAGATGTGTCTCTTGTAAGCACCATATTGATGGATCCTGTTTTTTTGCCCATCGTACCACTCTCTGCCTCTTTATGGGTGCATTTAAGTCATTTACACTCAGTGCAATTATTGAGAGGCATCATGGGTTGAATTATGTCATCAAAAAATGTATGTATCAATTCTGCTGGGGCATGATTCCCACTATTATGCAATTGTTCTCCATTTTGATGATTGTAATATTATAGTAAAGAGAATTAGGGTGGTATCATAACACCCTTACCCAGGTCATGTCTCTGATCCAATGTAAAAGGAGTTTCCCTTGGGTTTGTCCTGCACCGCTTTTTGTATCTAAAGATATATCTTTTTATATCTAAAGAGATGAAAGGACACTGAGCAGACAGTAGGAGACCTTGCACCACCAAGAAAATATTACCAATGGCACAGTGCTCCAAATGGACTGTTCCTGCTGCTGAGAAGTCCTTCAACCAGGGTAAGATTGAACACAAGGACCTTCCTCCAGAGCTGACACAGAAAGACTTCCCTGGAGCCGACACCCTGAATTTGGACTTTTAGCCTACTTTACTGTGAGGGGTGGGTTTGGGGTTGTTAAAGCTGTCCACTTATGGTGGTCTCTGTTATAGCAGCACTAAATTTACTAAGACAATATGCATGAGTTTATTGCTGTCTTTTTGTAGTGCTGTTTTTGTGGTACTGATGTTTTCTTTGTTATTCCTACTGTCCTGAATTCTTTTGATTTGTTGATTTCTTTTTCATTTTTTTTGTTATTGTAGATTTTGTTTTTATTGGAACTTTGTTTCTCTTCATTATTTTGATGAGTAGGTTTGTTATCTTTCTTTATGGTTACCTTAAAATTTACACTTATCTTTCTAGATTTGAATCTGTCTATTATTCCTTGATATCACCTTGCCTTCCACTCCATTAGAAAGTTCTACACCTACACCTTTTATTCTCTTTTTTTATTGTTCTGATGTTGTTGTCATTTACAGATTAACCCCTCCAGTTCCCTGCTGAAATTATTTTGTTTTTGGATAATCCTTGAGAGTTCATTTGTTAGGCTGATATCTGGCTGGTACAATCTTCTGTCCAAGATTCAGGCTGTGGTCTGATGTTGTTTGTTCTCAGACTGAAAGTCTCCCTGTAATAATTCTTGTATATTTGGTTTGGTGTTTACATATTCCTTTAATTTCTGTTTATCTGAAAATATCCTAATTTCACATCATATTTGAATGAGAGTTTTGCAGGATATGTTATTTTTAGCTGGTGATTTTTTTGTTTCTCTGTTTAAGGTGATATATATACATATATATATATATATCATCCCATTGCTTTATTGCATGCATGGTTTCTGCTGAATTGTGAGGACTGATTCTTATTTTTTTCTCTTCTGTATGTGACTTTTTGTTTTTTTCTGAGCTGGTCTCAGAGATGTTTTTTTTTTTGTCTTTGGTTTTAGTGAATATGATTTTGATATGCCTTGTTGGTTTTATTTTAGGGTCTATTTTATACAGGATCCATTCAGCTTCTTAGATGGTCAGCTTTTCATCTTTCATGATATTAGAAAAGTTTTTTGTGAGCAATTCTTCAGTGATCCTCTCTGTGTTTTCCATTGTGTCCCCTTTTTTCTGGAACTCTTATTGCTTAGAAATTTTTGCTTTTGATTGTATCATACATCATTCTCAGGGCTTCTTCATTTTTATTCATTCGTTTTTTCCTGATATTTCCTCAGAGTTGTAGCCAAATGTTCCTCTTCAGTTTCACTGATCCTGTTTTCCATCATTTCAGACCTGCTCCTCAACTCTTCTATGACACTGTCCAGTTCTGAAATCTTGTCATTTGTCTTTTCAATTTCTAACTGCTGTTTTCATAGGATTTCTAATTGTGAACTTATTTTGTCGTTTTGTTCCTGTGTTATTTTCATGACTTCTTCCATGAATTTCTCTGCCTTTTTCATGATTTTTTTCTATTTCTTCCTCATTTTTGTCAGCTTTTTGCTTCAACTCCTGGATAGCTCTGAATATTGGAGATTTCAACTCCCTGCCAGGTAATTCTAGTGCCTTTTCTTCAACAGGAAAGTCATCAGGTGTTTCATTTTGAATGCTTACTGAAACCATCATATATATTTTATATATATATAATATGACATGATGGAAACCCTGGTCGTGTAGTGGGTTAAGTGCTACACCTGCTAACCAAAAGGTTGGCAATTCAAGTCTGCCAGGCTTTCCTTGGAAACTCTATGGGGGAGTTCTACCCTGACCTCTAGGGTTGCTATGTCTTGGCATTGTCTACTGTCTTCAGGACACTCTGTAGTCATTTTCTTTGCTTACTGACTGTAGATCTGTTTGTTTTGTCCTCCTTTTTTATTTTGTGTGGTTATTTTAGAGCAGTTGAGCTATGAGTTCTTTGTTATTTTCTTGTCTATGGTCATGATATTTTCACCACTTTATCCAATGAGCCAGGTTGGTTGCTCAGGTACAGCTGAAGGGGACGGGCTTGGATGGGTTGTCTCATACCTACTAGGGCCGAAAAGGGAAGGCCAGGAATCATTGCTGAGCAGGTTCAAGTAGGCTGTGCCTGTGCTGCTTGGGAGTGTGATGTTCAGCACATGCTGTAGGTAAACACAAAGGAGGCAGGGGTTTATGATATGTGAAGCTAAGACAGTGTGGAAAAGGGGGTGGGGAGAGAGAGAGAAACAAGAGCCAGAACCCACCAAACAAACAAACAAAAAGAGTCCTAATGGAGCTTTCTGTTGGAGTGGAGAGATGAGAAACCAAGAAATGGAGAAAGAAAAAAAGGAAGGAGAAAGAAGGAAAGATAAAATAATAACTAGATAAAAATTTGCAAAAGAAAAGTGAGCTCCTCAGGGGTCCCAGTGGTGCTGCTGCACAGACTGAGGAACTGTCTTCCAGGCTACATGGCATAGCCTGGCTGGCTAGAAGTGGTATAGATATCACACAGTGTCAGGTATTCAGGAAACAGGAAAAGAAGGTAAACATAGAGAGATAAGAACTGATAAATCAAGAAAGACAGGAAAAAAAAGGGAAAAAAAGAAAAAAATGCCTACAGGAATCCTTCAGACACAGATGCACATACTGGGGATGTGGGTCCTAAGACATGCAGTACAGCCTAGCTAGAAGAGACTCTGAAACCATGAGGTAAAAAAAAGCATACAAAACAGCACAACAATGCAAAACAAAACAAAACAAAGGGGTGGGGGAAGGCATGAAGATCCTACCAGCACAACTTCATGACCCAGGAGAGTGTTTCCCTAATTGAGCTGTGATTCACAGCCTTTTAAGAAGAAGCATAGATGGCATAGAACCAAGTGCTTAAGAGAAAGGAATAAAAGGTGGGAGGGAGGGGCACAGAAAAAAAAGAAACAGAATAAAGCAACACCGTCTACAGATGAATGACACACAGGGAGGCAGCCAATCTGAGCAGGGCAAATAAAAATGTCTGAGGCTGAGTTTCTTACTGGCCAAGACAATTCAGCCAGCAGGAAGCAGAGGAAGGTGAAGGAGAGGAAGGACAAGGATAGGAAAATGTATGTTGCTGGTTACCAGATAATATATGTCCTGCTGGGAGCTCCTAAAGCTGCTTTTCTGTACTCCCTGTCTGCCAGTCTCAGAATTGGGTGGGGTGAATCCATGTAGCATGGATGCTGCACTTTCTGGTTGTCTGAGCCACTGCAGCTAATGAGGAAAAGTCTGTGGTAGAGCAGTGGAGAGAAGATAGGGGTGGGAAGGCATCTATCACTGGTTGCCAGGTGCTTCATCTTTTTCTGGCATTTATGTGTAAGCGCTTTCCTGTGCTCCCTGTCTGCTGATCTCTGACAGGAGTCCAACACAGTGAATCTATGCTGAGTTAGTTGATAGGCGATTTTTGCTGATATCTGTTCTTTCTGTCTGTCTTCGGTCAGTTTCTTATTTCATTTGATGCTTTGGGCTCCCAGATCAATGTTTGTGCCTGTTTTACTCAGTTTTTTTTGTGTATTTGCTTTGAACAGATGTCATGGTGTTTCTGTCTGTGTGTCCATATTGAAGATTGAAATTCTTACGTACTGCTGGGTGGAATATAAAATGATACAACCACTGTGGAAAGTGGTATGTTACCTTCTTAAAAAGCTAGAAATAGAAATATCATTGGATCAAGAACACCAGCTCCTAGGACTATATACTTGAGAAATAAGTGCCATTACATGAATAGACATTTTCACACCTATGTTCATTGCAGCACTATCTGCAGTATCAAAAAGATGGAAACAACTTCAGTAGAAATCAACAGATGAATGAATAAACAAGTTATGGTACATACATACAATGGAAATAATAGGCAAAAATAAGGAACAATGATGAATCCACAAAACATGTTGCAACATGGATGAATCTGGAGGGCATTATGCTCAGTGATATAAGTCAATGACAAAAGGAAAAAATTTCGCAAGACCACTATTATTAAAAAGAAAGAAAGAAAGAAAATATTCATGAATAGAAACAATCTTCGATGGTCGTGGAAGAAGATGGGATGGGAGAGGATATTGTTAGCAAGATGGTAGACATGTGTTAACTTTGGTGAAGGAAAAGATAATACAAAATATAAGAGAAGTCAGAACAAACTCATCCTAGTCAAAGTCAATGAAACTTCTCAGACACATCCAAGTACACTGAGGGACCATGTTACTGGGATTAAGGCTGGAGTTCATGGTCTGTGGATAGACCTAGGTCAATTAGCATATCACAGTTCATAAAGGAAATGTTCTACATTCTCTTTCAGTGAGGCAAGACAATGTTTTGGGTGGTGTTATCACTGGTGATGAAACATGTGACCCTGAAACAAAGTGTCGAAGTGTACAATGGAAGCCAGCCAATTCTCCATGACCAAAAAAAGTTCTGTCAGCCCAAATCAAGAGTAAAAACAATGTTGCTAACCTTTTTTTGATATCAGAGGTATTGTTCATTATGAAGTTGTGCCAACTGGACTGTTTAGCAAGTTTATTATTTGGAACTGCTGGAAAGCCTGAGTGAAAAAGATGAAAACGACCTGAACATTTTGCCAACTCATGGTTCTTGCATCATGATAGTGCACTAGCACACATGGCACTGTCAGTGAGAGAGATTTTAGCTACAAATAACTATTAGAACACGCTCCCTACTCACCTGATCTGGCCCCCAATGACTTTTCTTCTTTACCCGACAATAAAGGAAATATTGAAAGGAAGACATTTTGACGACATTGAGGACATCAAGGATAATACAAAGACAACTCTGATGGCCATTCCAGACAAAGTTTCAGAATTTCTTTGAAGGATGAACTAGGCACTTCTGAATAGTAAATTTGTTTAATTGTCTAGTTGGTATAAATTCATAATGAACAATCTCTCTGATATCAAAAAACGTTAGTAACATCATTGTAACTCTTGGTTTCAACTAATGGAATGTTTTTGGTCATGGAGAACTTCCATAGTGAACTTTGATGCTTTGTTTCAGGGTCATATTGTTACACCCATGTTTCATCACCAGTGATAACGTGGCCCAAAATATCATCCTGCCTCTCCAAAAGGTCTTGGCAAACTTTCACTTCCTTGCTTTTGTTCACTGGTGAGCTTCTTTGGGACCATTTATGCACACACCTTTCTCATGACAAGATTTTCAGTCAAGATTTTCCTGTTTCCCTATTGATGTTTTCTTGGTCTGATGTGCTTCTCACAGTCAGCCAATAATTTTGACACACAATTCAAAAAAGTTTTGCAATATTTTCATCAGTTCTGCTCATTATTAGTCACCCTGACCATTCTTCATCAGCGATGTTTTCTCTACCCTCAGAAAAACATTTAATCCGTTTGTAAACTACCATTTTCTTCATGGTATTATCCCTATAAACTTGGACTAACATGTCTCTTATTTCATGTCCACTCTTGCTAAGTTTAACAAGAAATTTAACGTTTGTTCATTGCTCTAATTCAAGTTCTGACATTCTCACAACACCCCGAAACATGCAACAACAGTAACGAATGCCACTCAGTAAGACACCGCCACATATTGACAGGAGCACAGCTCTGAGAAACTGATATATCAAGGTTATGAAACCTTACCAAGTTATTTGTACAGTGCTGCCAACGTAAGTGAACAGTGGCAAGTTTGTGAACTTAATTATCACACCTCATAGTACACTACATTTGCCAGTACATTTTTCAGGTGTACAATTTAGTGGTATCAGTTACATTAATCACAGTACATTCATCACCCATAATTGTCAATTTTCCCATTCCCATAAATAGTAGCTTCAGTTTCTTCATCACTGGCTTCAGGGGCTGCTGTGTAAGTGTGAATGAGTCATGTTACCTGGCCTTCCTTGTAGGCTTATACATATCCTGTCTCTGACAGCATTGTACTTCAGGATAGATCTTGACGTATTTTTTTAAGATGCATGAAACACCATTCTCAGCATAGTAGACTATATGATTGTCCAATTCAAAATGGCCAATACCAGTCCATTTCAGCTACTAATGCCTAGGATGTCAATGTTTATGTGTACTCATTTTTGACAATTTCCAACTTCCCTAGATTCATAGTTCATACATTCCATGTTCTGATTGTTAGTGGATGTTTGCAGCTCTTTCTTCTCGTTTTCAGTTGTGTCGTATCAGCAAATGAAAGTTATGAAAGCTTGACTCTATCTACATCATTAAGGTCAATTCTATGTTGAGGAGGCAGCTCTTCCCCTGTTATAATATGAGTGCTTTCCAACCTGGGAGATCTATTTTCTGGTACTATTTCTGACAATGTTCAGCTGCTATTCGTAAGATTTTGACTGGCTGATTCTTTTCAGATGTAGACTGCTGGATCCTTCTTCCCAGTATATCTTAGTTTGGAAACTCAACTGAAACCTGTATGAAATTGATTGCACATGAAATCAGAATGCATAGAAAATTACTGGTGATTTCAATACAAAGTTGGACACAAAGACAAAGGATTGGTAGTTGGAAAATACGTCCTTGGTGATAGAAGTGATGTTGGGGATCACATGATAGAATTTCGCAAGACCAATGACTTCTTACTGCAAATAACCTTTTTTTCGCGAACATACGCATGGACTTAACCAGATGGAACACAGAGACATGAATTCGACTACATCTTTGGAAAGAGATAATGGAAAAGCTCAATATCATCAGTCAGAACAAGACCAGGTCTGACTGTAGCACAGACTATCAGTTGCATACATGTAACTTCAAATAGAACCTGAAAAAAAATTAGAGAAAGAACATCAGAGTCAAAATACAACCTTGAGAATACCCCTTCTGAGTTTAGAGACCACTTCAAGAATAGATTTGATGCGTTGAACACTAACGACCAAAGATCAGATGAGCTGTGGAATGACATCAAAGACATCATCCATGAAGAAAGCAAGAGGTCATTAAAAGGACAGGAAAGAAATAAAAGAATAAATTGGGTGTCAGAAGAGACTCTGAAAGTTGCTCTTGAATGTAGGGTAGCAATGGAAGTAGCAAAAGGAAGAAATAATGAAATAAAAGAACTGAACAGAAGATTTCAAAAGATGGCTTGAGAAGACAAAGTAAAGTACGATAATGACATGTGCAAGGAGCTGGAGATAGAAAACAAAAAGGGAAGACCATGATCTGCATTTCACAAGCTGAAAGAACTGAAGAAACGTTTCAAGACTTGAATTGCAATAGTGAAGAATTCTTCAGATAAAATATTAAACATATTTGAAAGCATCAAAAACTGGAAAGAATACAGAGTCATTATACCAAAAAGAACTTGTAGATGTTCAATTATATCAAGCGGTAGCTTTATGAACAGGAACCAGTGGTACTGAAGAAGCTGTTTTAAAGGCATTGGTGAAAAACAAGGCTCCAGGAATTGGTGGAAAGTCACCTGAAAAGTTTTAACAAATGGATACAGTGCTGGAAGTACTTACTCATCTATGCCAAAAATCCTGGAAGACAGGTACATGGCCAACTGACTGGAAGAGATCTATATTTATGCCAATTCCCAAGAAATGTAATTCATGTGGAAATTATTGAACAATGTCATTGATGTCACACAGAAGTAAAATGTTGCTAAAGATCATTCAAAAGTGACTGCAGCAGTATATTGACAGGGAACTGCCAGAAATTCAAGCTGGATTCAGAAGAGGATGTGGTCATGGTTTGAATTGTGTCCCCCCAAAAATGTGTGCAGCCATGTGGCTGGGATATGGTTCCCAGTATCTTGGAAATGTCCTCCATTGTGTGGTTTTGCTAACCTGTAGGTTAAAGGATTAGGGTGGGGCTGTGAATTCCTGCTATGGGGAAGTTTCCCTGGAGTATGGCTTGCCCCACCCTTAATGCTTTTAGCTTGCAAGGAATAAAAGGAAAAACAACCAAGGACAATTTGAGAACCTCGCTACCATCAAGCAAGCAGCACCGGGAGCAGAACGCGTCGTTCAGACCAGAGGTTCTTGCGTTAGGACGCTCCCTGGACAATGACTGATGCAATACTGGACTTTCCTCCAGAGCCGTCAAGGTGAAAGTCTTTCCCTGGAGCGGACACCCTGAATATGGACTCGCAACCTACCGGACTGTGTAAGAATAAATCTTTCTTTGTTAAAGCCATCCACTCTGTGGTATTTCTGTTAGAGCAGCCCTAGCTGCCTAAAACACTCATCTATGCCAAAAATCCTGGAAGACAGGTACATGGCCAACTGACTGGAAGAGATCTATATTTATGCCAATTCCCAAGAAATGTAATTCATGTGGAAATTATTGAACAATGTCATTGATGTCACACAGAAGTAAAATGTTGCTAAAGATCATTCAAAAGTGACTGCAGCAGTATATTGACAGGGAACTGCCAGAAATTCAAGCTGGATTCAGAAGAGGATGTGGAACCAGAGATATCATTGCTCAAGTTTGATGAAATCTTGTCTGAAATGAGACAGTACCAGGAATATGTTTACCTATGTTTTACTGACTATGTAAAGACATTCAACTGTGTGCATCATAACAAATTAGGAATAAGATTAGGAATTAGGAATAAGAACACTCAATTGTGCTCATGAGGAATCTCTACATGGATAAAGAGGCAGTCATTCAAACAGACCAAGTGTCCCTTTCATGGTTTAAAGTCAGGAAAAGTGTGTGTCAGGGTTATATCCTTTTACTGTATCTTTTCCATCTGCATACCAAACAAATAATTAGAGATGTGGACAAAATAAAGAATAATGAACCATCAGGTTTGGAGGAAGACTCTTAAAAATCTGCATTATGCAGATGACACAATCTTGCTTGCTGAAAGTGAAGAGGACTGGAAACACTGATGAAGATCAAGTATCACAGCCTTTAATATGGATTGCACCACAATATGAAGGAAACGAAAGTCCCCAGAACTGGATCAGAAACCAACATCATGATAAATAGAGAAAAGATTGCAGTTGTCAAAGATCTCATTTTATTTTGTGCCACAATTAATACCCACGGAAGCAGCAATCAAGAAACCAAAAGACATGTTGCTTTGGGCAAATTTGCTACAAAACTCTTCTTTAGAGTGTTGAAAAGTAAAGACATCACTTTAAAGACTAAGGTGTGCTTGTCCCAAGCCATCATATGCATGTAAATGCTGGACACTAAATAAGGAAGACAATAGAAAAACTGACAACTTTGAATTATAGTGTTGGAGAAAAGTATTGAATATACCGTGGGCTGCCAAAAGAGCAAAGAGATCTGTCCTGTAAGTAGTACAGCCAGTGTGCTCCTTAGAAGGAATGGTGGCGAGACTACATCTTACATATTTTGAAAATGCTGTCAAGAGGGGTCAATCCCTGGAGGACGTCATGCTTGGTAGAGTGGAGGGTCAGTGAAAAAGAGGAAGACCCTCAAGGAGATGGATTGACGCAATGGCTGGAATGATAGGCTTAATCATAGAAATGATTGTGAGTATGGCACAGGACTGGGCAGTGTTTCATTCTGTTGTGCATGGGGTTACTATGAGTCAGAACTGACTTAACGGCACCTAACAACAACAACACCATAAACAGAAATTCATTGCTTCCTAAAGAAGAGGTCCCCCTTTCTCATCCCTCCCACTCCTGGTAACCAATCACTGATTAACTTTGTTCTCTATGCATTTGCCTGTAATTGTCATTTCATATAAATGAGATAATGCAAAATTTTCCTTTTGTGATAGACTTCTTTCACGTCACATGTTTGCAAGATTCATCCATATGGTAACATGTATCAACACTTCATTTCAATTTGGGCTGAGGGCTGAGGGCTGAGGGCTGAGTAATATTCCATCAGGTGTATACATTGCACTTTGTTCATCCACTTATCTGTTGTTGGACATTTAGGTTGTTTCTACCACTGGCTATTGTGAATAGCGCTGTCGTGAACATTGGTGTACAGTGTATTTTTACATCACTGCTTTTAAGTCTCTTGAGTATTTAGAGTGTAACTGCTGGGTCTTATAAAGGAGCTATCAGACTGAATTGTGTCCCCCCTCAAAAGCATGTATGTATCCAGGCAATGTGCGATTTTCCTATATTTTGTAAATCCTGCCTTTATGATGTTAATGAGGGAAGATGAGTGGCAGTTGTGTTGGTGGGGCAGGATCCAATCTGTAAGACTGCTTTGTGCCTTGAGACAATCTTTTGGGATAAAAAGGACAGGGAAGTAAGGAGAGCTGGAGACATCTTACCATCAAGAAAGCAGTGCTGGGAGCAGAGCATGTCTTTGAGACCCAGGGTTCTTGTGCTTTAGAAGTGACCTGTCCAGGAGAAGATTGATGACAAGGGCCTTCACACAGAACCAACAGAGAAAGACTTCCCCTGGAGACAGACAGACAAAGAAAAAATCCACTGCTATTGAGCTGAGTCTGACTCATAGTGACTCTACAGGACAGAGTAGAACTGTTACACAGAGTTTCCAAGGAGCACCTGGCAGATTCGAACTGCCATACTTTTTGTTTGGTAAGCAGACATAGCACTTACTCACTACACTACCAGAGTTTCTTCCCCAGGAACTGATGAATTTTGATTTTTAGTGAGAAAATATATTTCTCTTTGTTAAAGCCATCCAACTGTGGTATTTATGTTATAGCTGCACTAGACAATTAAGACAGGATCCTTGGTGTCAGTATTGAAATTTGCTAATGAAAAGATCAGCTGTTTAAACCTACTGTCTTCTTTGCAGGAGAAAAATATGGTAGTATGCTTTTCCAGAGATTACAGACTTGGAAACCCTTTGAGCAGTTATGCTTTGACCTATGAGATCACTGTGAATAGAAATTGAGTCCAAGGCAACATGTTTTTCTTTTTCTTAGTTTATGGTATTTCTATGCTTAACTATTTTAGGAACTGCCAAACCATTTTCTACAGAAGTTATACTATTTTGTGTCCCTACCACCAATGAATAAGAGCTCTAAGTTATCCACATCTTCATCAACTTTTTTTTTTCTTAATTTTAGCTACACTAATGGAAAAAACCCTGGTGGCATACTGGTTCAGTGCTATGGCTGCTAACTAAAATGTCTGCAGTTTGCATCCACTAATAGGTCTTTAGAACTCTATAGGCCAGTACTACTCTGTCCTATAATGTTGCTATGAGTTTGAGTCAACTCAACACAACTTTTTTTTAATCCTAGTGGGAGTGAAGTGGTGTCTCCTTTTGGTTTTGATTTGTATCTCACTAATAGCAAGTGATGTTGAGCATCTTTTTATTTTATTTTATTATGATTAAGTGAAAGAATACAATCCAAATCAATTTTGCATGCCCACTTAACTGCATCTCCATCTGCTCTCTCCACCCGATGACAGCACAGTCCTCATTTTCACTCTATAGTTCTAGTATCCTCTTAATGAGGATCTATCCCCTCCTCTCTACCCTCTTTACTCCATATAGAAAGAAATTAGTACGACAGCCTCCTATAAATGTATAATACCATAAAGTACATACACTATATGGTTACTCTGTGTCCCCGAGTCCAGTCCATTCTTGTCTGAAGAGTTGATCTCAGTACTGGTTTCCAGTCAGGGCCAGCAGCAGGTCTAGGGGCCATGTTCTCAGGGACCCTTGTGGCTGCTGGACTGTTAATTCTGGTCTTTTAGTAGAGTTCTTGAGCTGTACACCTCTTTAGCTCATGTTGCAAAATGTTGCCCTACATTGTGTCCCCCATCATGGCTGCATTTGGTGGTGGCCAGGCACCACCTGGTTCTTCTGGTCTCATGTTGATACAGTCTCCAATTCATACGGGTCCCTTTGTCTCCTGGGCTCTATTTTCCTCATGGCTTTGTTGTTTGTGGTCATCATCTGTTCCAGATGGGTTGAGACTATATGGTGTATTTCAGATGGAAGGATGTTAAGACCCCAGAAGCCATGCACCAATATGCAGTACAGAAGACTCTCTTAGCAATAAGCTAATTGTGCTGATTGACCTCAGTATTGCCTGAAAACATGGTCCCAAGACTCCCATCCATGCTACTCTATCGTTTGACATATGTGATTGAGTTTATAAAATCTTTTAGTCTACAGTGTAGTCCAGTTATGTTGATCTGTTCTCCACTGTATCATGTCACTGTTTCCACCTAATCACATTCCTCTCAACTGTCTAATCTCCCTCTCCTTCCCTTCCCACCCATGTATCTGTCAAAAACTCTTTTATTCTGTGCATAAGTCTATTTTTATATCCTTATAGCAGAGGCCACATACTTTTGTTTTTGCAGCTGATTGATTTCACTCAGCATAATGTCTTCTAGTTGAAACTGGGTTATGAGATGCTTCCTAAAATCATCATTGTTCTTTATTATCACACAGTGTTCCACTGAGCATATGTACCACAGTTTATTTATACATTCATCTGCTGATAGGCACCTAAGTTGATTCCATCTGTTATTGTGGAAAGTGCTGTAATAAACATTTGTGTGCATGTGTCTGTGAGACCACCTTTATTTCTGTAGGATATATTCTGAACAGTGGGATTGCTGCATCATATGGTGTCTATGTCTAGCTTTTTAAGGAAGTGCCAGATTGCTTTCTAAAGAGGTTGCACCATTTTGCATTCCCACCAGCAGTGTAGGAGAGTTTCAGTCTCTCTACAGCCTCTCTAGCATTTGTTGGTTCTTGATTTTAGGTTATGGTCAATCTTCTTGAGGAGGGATGGTATCTCATTGTAGTTTTGATTTGGATTTTTCTAATAGCTAGTGATTTGACGGCACTTGGCTTGGCTAGTGATCATGAGCATTTCCTCATGTGTCTTTTGGTTCCCTGATGTCTTCTCTGGTAAAATGTCGGTCCATCTCCTTTGTCCATTCATTCTGCAGTACTTTGTAGGATATGGAAATCAGATGTCAATCTGACATGTGATTGCGAAATATTTTTTCCCATTCTGTAGATAGTCTTCTAATTCTCTTGATAAAGTCTTCAGATATGCATAAATATTTGATTCTTAGTAGTACCCATTTATCTATTTTCTGTTGCTCATGCTCTGTTGGTCAGACTTTGTAGTCTGTCTAAGCTATACATTAGAACTTTCATTTTTGACCCTGCTTTTTCTTGCATGATCTTTATCATTTTAAGTTTGATATTTAGGTATCTGATCTATTTTGAGTTAGTTTTTGTGTCAGGTGTGAGCTATGGGTCTTGTTTCTGTTTTCTGCAGATGGATATCTAATTTTGCCAATACCATTTGTTAAAGAGACTGTTTTTACCCCAATTTACAGACTTAGGGCTTTTGTCAAATATCAACTGTTCGTAAGAGGATGGTGACATGTCAGGGTCTCAATTCTGCTCCATTGGTCTGTATGTCTCGTTCTGTACCAGTATGAAGTTGTTTTGACTACTGTGGCAGTGTAGTAGTTCTAAAGTCAGGTACTGTGAGGCCTCCCACTGTGTTCCTCTTCTTTAGTAGTGCTCTTTATTTATCAGGGGTTTCTTTCTTTTCCAAACAAAGTTGGTGATTTTTTTTCTCCATCTCGTTAAAAAATGTCACTGGAATTTGTATTGGGATTGCACTGTATATTTAGATCACTCTGAGTAAAATAGACATTTTTGCGGTGTTACGTCTTCCTATCCACAAGCAATGTAGGTTTCTCCGCTTACTTTTCCTTTGGTTTCCTGCAGTAAGGTCTTATAATTTTCTCTGTATAAAAAAACCGCCCACTGTCGTTACGAGTTTGGTCCAACTCATAACGACCCTGGAGGTCAGAGTAAAACTGCTCCCTAGAGTTTCTAAGGAGTTCCTGGCGGATCTGAACTGCTGACCTTCTGGGGGACAGTCTGGTTAGATTTATTGCTAGGCATTTTATCTTCTTGGGGGCTATGGTAAATGGTATTGATTTGATGATCTCCACTTTGATGATCTCTTTGTTGGTGTAAAGGAATCCTGCTGATTTACTTATGTTTTTTCTGATGTTGAACCAGCCCTGCATGAATGCAACATGGTCATGATGAATAATTTTTTTGATGTGTTGTTGAATTCTATTGGCTAGGATTTTGTTGAAGATGTTTGCATCTAGATTCATGAATGATATTGGTCTGTAATTTTCTTTTTTTGTAGGATCTTTCCTTGGCTTTGGTATCAGGGTTATGCTGGCTTCATAAAATGAACTTGGGAATACTCTGTCCTTTGCTGTGTTTTGAAATTAACTCCATTCTAAAAGTTTGGTAGAATTCTCCAGTGAAACTGTCTGGGACAGGACTTTTTCTTGTTGGTAGCTTTTGACTACTTTTTCAATCTGTTCTTTTTGTAAAGGGTTTATTAAGTTTTCCTACTTCTTGTGATAATTATTGTAGATGATGTGAATCTAGAAATTTGTCCATTTCCTCTAGGTTTTCAAATCTGTTACAGTACAGTTTTTCCTGGTTTTCTGATTAATATACTTTTGATTTTGGTTGAGTCTGTTGTGACATCTGTCTCATTTCTTATTCAGGTTGTTTCCTCTCCTGTTTTTCTTTTGTAAGTTTAGCCAGTGGTTTACCAATTTTGTTGATCATTTCAAAAAAACCAGCTTTGGGTTTTGTTAATACTTTCAATTGTTTTTCTATTTCCTAATTAATTAAGTTTCACTCTAACTTTCATTATCTGTTTTCTTCCGGTGCCCAAGGAGTTCTTTTGTTGTTTTCTTTCTACTTGTTCAAATTGTATGGTTAATTCTTTGGTTTGGGCCCTTTCTTCATTCCAGATCTGTGCATTTATAGAGATAATTGACTTCTCAATACTGCTTTTGCTGTATCCCATGGATTCTGGTAGGATGTATCATCATTCTCATTTGATTCCATAAATTTATTGATTTCTTCCATAACCCATGAGTTTCTGAGCAGGGTGTTGTTTAGTTTCCAAGAGTTCAAATTTCTAACCACATTTTTCCTACTATTGGTGTCAACTTCTATGGCTTTGCAACAATTCAATGGTTAGGCTTTTGTTAAGACTTGCCTTATGACCTAATACGTGGTCTACTCTGGAGAACATTCCTTGGGCATTGGAAAAGAAGGTGTACTTATCTGTTGATGAGTAAAAACTACTGTATATGTTGATGTGGTCTAATTGGTTGATTCTTGCAATAAGATCTTCTGAATCATTACTGAGCTTTTTTCTAGATAATCTGTCCATCACTGAAAATGGAGTGCTGAAGTCTCCTACAATTATTGTGGAGTGATCTATCTTAGTTTTCAGTGTTGTCAGAATTTTTTCGAAGCATTTAGATGCTGTGGTATTGGGTACATTAATATTTAATTTTGTTATGTCCTACTTATATACTGAAACTTTCAGCGATAAATAGTGACCATCCTTGTCTATAATGGTGGATTTTACATTAAAGTCTATTTTATCTGAGATTAGTATTACCACTCCTGCTTTTCTTTGCATGTTGTTAGCTTGGTATATTTTTCTGTCCTTTGATTTTCAATTTGTTCATATTTTTGAGTGTAAGGTGTGTTTCTTGTAGGCAACATATAGATGGATCATGTAATTTGATCCAAGTTGTTCCTCTCTGTATCTTCATTGGAGCATTCAATCCATTTACATTCAATGTAATTACTGATAGGTATGTATTTAGTGCTGTCATTTTGGTGCCTTCATTTTTGTGTTGTTGATGTTTTCTTTGTTCTTAATATTCTGTTCTATGTCGTTTTCCTTTAAGGGTTTACTTTTCATCTTTTTCAGTGTACCCCTTGATGTTCTAAGTTTAAACCAATCTTTAATTTCTGTATATTTCCTTAATTTCCATCTGAAAGGGTTATAACTACTGTAATGTATCACCTTTTATAGTGTGATGATGTCATAGTTTTCATATTGAGATCTCTGGTTCTCTACCTTTAATATTTTAGCTTTGACTGAGCTTTGTGTCTTCCCTAGCTAAGTAGGACTCCAGATGTTGTGTCTTGAATTGTATCCTTAAACATATATCTGATGTTATTGTTATTCTAAACATAGAACTTCTTTCAGTATTGTAGTTTTGCATTGTTTTTTTGCAAAGTCTCTAAGCTTTTGTTTATCTGAGAACTTTTTAATTTCACAATCATATTTGAGAGACAGTTTTGTAGGATATATCATTCTTGGTTGGAATTTTTTTTCCTTCAGGGCTTTCTGTCATCCCACTGCCTTCTAGTCAACATGGTTCTTGCTGAGATATTAGAGGAAACCTATGAGGCTTCCCTTTGTAAGTTAGTTTTGCTTTAAGTGTAGCTGCCTTTCAGAGTGTCTGTTTAGCTTTCATTTTATTAAGCTTGACTATAATATGTCTTGGTTTCTTTCTTTTGGAGTCAACTTTTTTGTGGTTTTTGATAAGCATATTAAATATCTATGTTCTCTTCTTTCATGATGCCAGTGAAGTTTCCTGTTATCAACTCTTCAGCAATTCTCTCTGTATTTTCTGCTATACCTCCCTGTTCAGGAACTCCAGTTATTTGTAGATTATTCCTCTTGATAGAGCCCCACATGCATCTTAATTTTTCTTGTTTATTTTATTTATAGAAATGTACATAACACATTTTCCAAGGCAACCTTTCTTCAGGTGTATCAATTACATTAATCATACTGTGCAAGTATTACACTTAATGTTACATTTCCCATGATCACAAAGAAACTCACTACTTCCTAAACAATGGATCCCACTCAATCCCTGCTTTCCACCCCAGGTAACTACTAATACTGTGGTCTCTATACATTTTCTTGTTCTTGTCACTTCAGATAAGTGAGATCATAAAATATTTGTCCTTTTGTGACTGATTATTTCACTAATCATAATGTCTTTGAGGTTCATCAGTGTTGTAGCATGTATCAGTACTTCATTTCTCTGTGTGGCTGAGTAATATTTCCTTGTATATATGTACCACACTTTGTTTATCCATTTGTTCATTGATAGACAGTTCAGTTGTTTGTGCCTTTTGGTTGTTGTGGACAGTGATGCAATGAACATTAGTATACATATGTCTATTTGTGTTACTGCTTTTAAGGCTTTTGCATATATGTTTAGGAGTGAAATTGCTGGGTGATATGACAGTTCTATTTTTAATTTTTTGAGAAATCAACATACTGTTTTCCACGGTGGCTAAAATACACGGCATTTCTACCAGCAATGAATGTGTTCCAATGTCCAGTATCCTTGCCAAAACTTATTATTTCCAGTTTTTTTTTAACTTTTAGTCATCTTAATAGAAGTGAGGAAATACCTAATTACATTGCTTACATGCCTCCCTTTGATGGCTGAATGCAATAAGCATCTTTCACGTGTTTCTTGGCCATTTGATTGTCCTCCTTGGTGAAATAGCTACTGAAATCCTTTGGCTGTTTTATTTTTTTATTGTGATTATGTGAAAGTATACAATCCAAATTAATGTTGCATGCACACCTATCTACAGCTCCTTCTGCTCTCCTTGCCCAATGACAGCACACCCCCCTTTTCATTCTCTTAACAAGCTCCTGTTCCCTTCTATCCACTCTCTTCTCTCCCATCTAGAAAGAGACCAGTAGGAAAGCACCCTACAAATGCATCGATTCATAAGGTACACACACCATATGGTCACATTGTGTCCCCAAGTCTGGTCCATTTTTGTTAGAAGACTTGACCTCAGTAGTGTTTTCTGGACAGGGTCAGCAGCAGTTTTAGGGGCCATGATCCTGGGGGGACCCCTAGGCCAATGGACCATGAATTGTGATCTTTTAATAGAATTCTTGAGCTGCAACAATATTTTTCTCATGTTGTCACAAAGACTCTACAATGTCTGTCCCATCATGGCTGTCTTTGGTGCTGACTGTGCATCATCTTGCTCTTCTGGTCACATGTTGATACAGGCTTCCATTCACATGGTTCCTTGTGTCTCCTGAGTTCTTTTTTCTTTGTGTCTTTGTTGTTCTTGGTGATCATCTGTTCAGAATGAGTTGGGACCACTTTGTGTACCTCTGATGGCAGCTTGCTAGCTTTTAACACCTCAGATGCCCCTCACCAATGTGGGGTGCAGAAGACTCCCTTAGCAATAGGCTAGTCATGCCAATTGGTCTCAATGGCTCCTGAGAGTGTGATCCACAGACCCTGCCCATATTACTCTATCCTTGCAATATTGGGTTGAGATTAGATGAGCTTTCAGTTTACAGTGAAGTCCAGTCAAGTTGATTTACTTTCTACTGTGTGCCATGTGCTTTGCATAACCAAATTTCTATCAACTATCTAATCTACGATCAACCCATGACCTCCCTCCCCACCCTTGTAACAATCAAAGAGTCTTTGCTTCTGTACATAGGTCTATTTTGCAGTCTTAATAGCAGGGGTCTCATACAGTATTTGTCCTTTTGCTGCTGACTGATTTCACTCAGCATGTTTTCCAACTGAAACCAGGTTATGAGAGGCTTACTAAAATCACCATTGTTGTTGTTCATCACTGCATAGTGTTCCATTGAGTATATGTACCATAGTTTGTTTATCCATTTATCTGTTGATGGGCATCTAGGTTGATTCCATCTTTCTGCTATCATGGACTATGCTGCAATAAAAATTCATGTGCGTGTATCTGTTCGTGTAACCACCCTAATATCTGTACGATATATTCCGAGCAGTAGGTTTACTGGATCCAATGATAGGTCTATTTCCAGTTTGTTTTTGTTATTTATTGTAACTGAGTGAAAGTATACATTTGAAGTTAAATTTGCCTGCCCACCTATCTGCAGCTCCTTTGGCTCTCCTTGCCCAGTGACAGCACACTCTCTTTTCCATTCTATACTTATCATATCCTCTTAACAGTCTCCTGATCCCTCCTCTCCACACTCACCTCTCTTCTCTAGTGAAAGGCCAGTAGGATCCCATCCTATAGATGCATAGAACCATAAATTGCATACACCATATGGTCATATTGTATCCCTGAGTCCAATACATTCCTGTCCAAAGAGTTGACTTCAGTAATGATTTCTGGTTAGGCGCAGCATCAGGTCTAGTGGCCATGCTCCCAGGGAACTTCACAGGCCTTCACATGGGGTCTTTTAGTGGAGTTCTTGAGGCACAACCATCTTTTTCTCATGTTGCCACTGGGACTCGACATTGTGTGCCCCATCACGGCTGTCTTTGGTGGTGGCTGGGTACCATCTGGTTCTTCTGGTTGCATGTTGATACAGTCACCCATTCATATGGGTCCTTTGGTCTTCTGGGCCCTTTTCCTCTGATGTGTTTGTTGTCCTTGGGGATCATCTGTTCTGGCTGAGTTGGGAATATTTGATGTACCTCAGATGGCAGCTTGCTCACTTTTAAAACACCAGTTGCCACTCACCAACATGGAGTGCGAAGACTCACTTAGTAGTAAGATAAATATGTCAATTGGCCTTGATGGCCTCTGAGAGCAAAGTCCCCAGACTCCCTCCCCAGCTACTCTATCCTTGCAAAAGTGGGTTAATATTAGAAAAATTTTCAGTTTATGTTGAAGTCCAGTTAAGTTGATCTTCTTTCTACTGTGTGTTGTCACCGATTTCACCCAACCAAATTTCAGTTAACTGTCTAATCTATAACTAGTCCTCTCCCTCTCGCTCTCCCCTCTCATGCAGCCATCAAAGAGTCTTTTCTTCTGTACATGATTCCATTTTTAAGTCCTTATCCTAGGGATCTCATACAATATTTTTCCTTGTACTACTGATTGATGCCAGTCAACATAGTGTCCTCCAATTGAAACCAGGTTATGAGATGCTTCCTAAAATCATCATTGTGCTTTATCATTGCATAGTATTTCACTGAGTGTATATACCATAGCTTGTTTATCCATTCATCTGTTGTGCATCTGAATTGATTCCATCTTTTAGCTATTGTGGACTATGCTGCAGTAACATTCATGTGCATGTATCTGTTCCTGTGACTGCCCTTGATTGTGTAGGAAATATTCCAAGAAGTGGGATTACTAGGTCAAATGGTATATTTATCTACTTCTTTTTAAGGAAGCACCAGACTACCTTCCAAAGAGGTTGTACCATGTTGCAATCCCACCAGCAGTGTAGGAGAGTTCTAATTACTCCACACCCTCTCCAGGATTTTTGTGTCTTTTTGGATCATGGCCAACCTTGTTGGGGTGAGATGGTATCTCATTGTAGTTTTAATTTGGATTTCTTTAATAGTTTATGATTATGAGCATTTCCTCATGTGTTTTTGGCTGACTGTATGTCGCCTTTAGTGAAGTGTCTGTCCATCTCCTTTGCCCATTGCTGAACTGAGTTATTCTTTTCTTGTTGATATTCTGCAGAACCCTGTAGATTATGGAGATCAGACATGGATCCGACATGTAGTTGCCAAGTATTTTTTCCCATTCTGTAGGTGGTCTTTTAATTCTTTTGATAAAGTCTTTGGATGAACAAAAGTGTTTGATCTTTAGTAGTTCCTGTTTATCTATTTTCTCTTCTGTTGATCGTGCTTTGCCAGATTTTGAAGTGTAAGCTGTGTATTGAAGCTTCCATTGTTGATCCTATTTTTTCCTGCTTGATCTTTATTGTTTTGGGTTTGATATTTAGGTCTTTTACCCAATTTGAATTACTTTTTGTGTGAGGTGTGAGATATGGGTCTTGTTTCAATTTTTTGCAGGTGGATAACCAATTTTTCCATCATTATTTATTAAAGACACTGTTTTTACCCCAGTTTACAATCTTAGGGCCTTCATGGAATATCAACTGTTCATAGGAGGATGGTGGCATCTTTGGGGTCTCAACTCTGTTCCATTAGTCGATATTTCCCATTTTATGCCAGTACAAGGCTGCTTTGACAACTGTGGCAGTGTAATAGATTCTAAGGTCAAGTAGTAAGAGGCTTCCCAATGTGATCTTGTTTTCCAGTAGTGCTTTTCTTTTATTATTATTTTTTTATTTAATATGGCTGAGTGAAAATGTACATTCCCACATTAATTTACATGCCCACCTATATGCAGCTTCCACTGCTATCCCTGCCCAGTGACAGTACACTATTCGTCTCTGCTCCATACATGTCTCATCCTCCCAAGAGTCTACTTTCCTCTCCTCTCCACCCACTCTCCTTCCTCCAGCCAGAGGTCAGCAGGATGATATCCTATAGATGCATAGAACCATAAAGTGCATCCAATATATGGTCACTCTGCATCGCCAAGTCCAATCCATTCGTGTCCAAAGAGTGGACCTTCGTTATGATTTATGGGCAAGGGCAGCATCAGGGCCAGGGGCCATGCTCCCAGGGGAACCCCAAAACTGCTAGACCATCAGTTGAGGTCTTTTAGTGGAGATCTCAAGATGCACCCCTTTTTATTCTTGTATTGCCAGTGAGACTCAACTTAGTGAGATCCATCGTGGCTATCACTATTGGTCGCCGGGTACCATCTGGTTCTTCTGGTCCCAAGTCCATGTAGGCACCCACTCATGTGAGTCTCTCTATCTTCTGGGTTGTCTTTACCCCACGTCATTTTGGTTCTTGGTGAGCATCCATTCCTGCTGAGTTGCACAAGAATGTTTATCACAACACAATCCATAATAGCAAAAAGATGGAATCAACCCAGGTGCCCAACAACAGAAGAATGGATAGGTAATCCAGTAGTGCTTTTCTTATCTGGGGCGGGCACGGCAGATTTGAACTGCTGACCTTTTGGAAACCCTGGTGGCATACTGGCTAAGTTATGTGTCTGCTGACCCAGCGGTCAGCAGTTCAAATCCACCAGATGCTCCTTGGAAACTCTATGGGGCAGTAGGGTTGCTATGCTCTGTAGGACTGCTATGAGTCAGAATTGACTTGATGGCACTGTGTTTGGTGTTTTTGGTTTTAAGGTGCCATATGTACTGGAGTCTTTTGGTCTTTTTAGTTATGGTTCATGGGAAATGTCCATCTACTCTGTGATCTTGGCCCCACCTTAGAATATTTTTTCCATTTATGGGGGTCTCTTTTGGCTTCTTGTCGTAGTATTTTCTAGTTTTCCTTGTTGTAAACCTTTTACAGCCCTGGTTAGATTTATTCCTAGGTATTTTATACTTTTGGCAGTGATGGTAAATGATATTGTTTTCTTCATTTCCTTTTCAGAGTTATCCTTGTTAATATATGATCTGTGTGTGTTGATCTTGTACCCTGCTATATTGCTAAGCAATTTTGTTAGTTCCAATAACTTTCTTGTGGAGTCATTCAGATTTTCTACATAGGACTATGTCATTTGTAAATAGATAAATATTTTACTTCTTCCTTTCCAATTTGGATATTTGTTTTATTTCACTTTCTCAGTTATTGCTCTGGCTAGGACTTCTAGTACAATATTGAATAAAAGTGGTGATAATGGGCATCCTTGTCTCATTCCTATTTTCAAGGGGAATATTTTCAATCTCTCTCCATTGTAAATAATGTTGGCTGTTGGTTTTACATATATGCCTTTAGTTATATTAAGGAATTTCCTTACTATTCCTATTTCTATGAGGGTTATTATCAGGAAGGAGTGCTGGATTTTACCAATTGTCTTTTTTGCATTGATTTAGATGATCATGTGATTCTTTTCCTTTGTGTTATTTATGTAGTGAGTTACGTTGTTTGATTTTCTAGTGTTGAACCTCCTTTGCATCCCTGGTATGGATCCCACGTAAGCATGATGTATTAATTTTTTAATATGCAGTTAAATTTTGTTGACTAGAATTTTGTTGAGGATTTTGTTTGTGTATATATTCTTGAGGAATACTGGTCTATAATTTTCTTTTTTTTGTGGTATCATTGCCTGGCTTGGGTATCAGGATTATGCTGGCTTCAAAGAATGAATTAGAGAGCTTTCTTCCTTTTTCTGTGATCGAGAATAGTTTGAGTTGTACTTATGTAAATGCTTCTCAGAATGTTTGTTAGAATTATCTAGGATGCTTTCTGGGTCGGGATTTTCTTTGGGAGGGGGAGAGTTTTTAAGGACATTTTCAATGTATTCTTATGTTATGAGTCCTTAGATTTTCCACACCTTTTTCTGCTATTTTAAGTATGTAATGCGTTTCTAGAAATTTGTTCATTTCTTCTAAGTTTTCTGTGTTGTTGGGGCACAGTTTTTCGTAATAGTCTGTTACCATTCTCTTTATCTCAGTTCATTCTGTTGTAATGTAACACATTTCATTTCTTATTTTGGTTGCTTCCACATTCTTCTTTTTTTTCTTCTTTTGTCAACTTGGCCAGTGGTTTGTCAATTTTATTTACTTTCTCAAAGGACTGTCTTCTAGTCTTTTCGATTCTGTTTATTTTTCGCTTTTCTATTTCATTTATTTTGCTCTGATCTTTATTATTTCCTTTCTTCTGGTACCTGTAATCTTCTTTTGCTGCTCTTTTTCTATTTGTTCAACTTTTGGGGTTAAGTTATTGATTTTGGATGTTTCTTCTTTTTTGTCATATGCATTTATTGCTGTAAATTTCCCTCTGAGCACTGATTTTGCTGCAGTCAATTGCTTTTGTCATGTTGTGTTTTCATTATCCTTTGATTGTAAGAATTTTTACATTTCATTTTTTATTTCTTACTTGCTTTTTAAGTAGGATATTATTCAGTTTCTATGTGTTTAATTTTTTCTTGTTGTTTCTGATGTTAATATTTAGTTTTATAGCCTTATGGACTGAAAGGATGTTTTGTATTATTTTGATGTTTTTGAATTTATTGAGGCTTGTTTTGTGGCCTGTCATGGATCAAATTGTGTCCCTCCCAAAATATGAGTAGCCATGTGGCTGGGCCATGATTCTCAGTATCTTGTGACTGTCCTCCATTTTGTGGTTTTCCTATGCTGTGTGTTAAAGGATTAGGGTGGGACTGTAAATCCCTTTACAAGATCACCTCCCTGCTCCATTGTAAAGGGAGTTTCTCTGGAGTATGGCTTGCCTACCCTTAATCCTTTCAGCCTGCAAAAGATAAAAGAAAAGAGAAGCAAGCAGAGAATTGGGAACCTTGCACCATAAAGGAAACAGCACCGGGAGAAGAGTGTGTCTTTCAGACCCGAGGTTCCTGCACCAAGATGCTCCCTGGACAAGGACTGATGCAATATCAGACTTTTCTCCAGAGCCGACAAGGGGGAAAGCCTTCTGCTGGAGCGGACACCCTGAATATGGACTTTCAGCCTACCAGACTGTGTAAGAATAAACCTTCCTTTGTTAAAGTCATCCACTATGTGGTATTCCTGTTAGAGCAGCCCTAGCTGATTAAGACAGTGGCCTAAGATATGGTCACTTTTGGAGAATCATTTATGTATGTTGGAAAAGAATGTGTGCTGTGCTGCTGTTGGGTGTTGTGTTCTGTTCATGTCTATATGGTCAAGTTGGTTGATTGTGTCATTTAAATTTTCTATATCTTTGGTAAATTTCTTACTAGTTCTTCTGTCCTTCATTGAAAATGGTATATTAAAGAGTCCTACTATTATTGTAGAGCTATTTCCCTTTTCAATTCCATTAGAGTTTGTTTTATGTATTTTGGAGTTCTCATGTCAGTTCTACTCTGGCCCCTAGGGTCGCCATGAGTCGGATCCGACTTGATGGCACTTGGCTTGGCTGGCATGTACGTACATAAATATTTATAGTTATTATGACATATGGTGAATTGGAACTTTAATCTTAAGAAAATGTCCTTTTTTGTCCCTTATATGGATTTTGACTTAAAGTCTGTCTTATCAGAAACTATAATTGTCACTCTGCTCTTTTAGTTACTGCTTGTTTGATATATATTTTCCATCCTTTTATTTATAAACAATTTATGTCTGTCTTTGTATCTTAGGTGATTGTATGTTTGGTTTGTCCTGATTTTTGTTTTGTTTTGTTTAGTTTTGATATCTGGAGCTTTGTTTCTTCTCTTTCTCTATAGAACGTCTTCCTTCTTTTGTGTTAGTTGTAATTGTTGTTTTGTGGTACTAGTCTCTGTATAACTTTGGTGGTGTCAGTTGACTGGGCAATTTCCTCTCTCTGGTAGTTATGATGAGTCCTACTCACAAGTGAGTCCTTTGTGGTTAAGCTCATATTTATTCCCTTTCAGGACTGAGTGGAGGTGGGAGAGCAGGTTCTTTTTCTGATGTTGGGCAATAAGTTTTGTATAGTCATGTCCCTCCACAGCCTACAGGAATTGTCTGGGTGGAGGACGCATTGTGTGTTTGACTAGGCTGCCATCTTGGGCCATGATACTGTTTTTTTCCCCACTATTTATTTTTGTCCATCTTTATCACTACATAAAATGTAAGTGCCATGAGATGAAAAATCATGTTTTTCTTTTTCAGTGCAGTATCAAGCATTTTGTAGTTAACCAATATATGTTGAATGAATGAAAGTGGCAAATCTGGGATGAGGAACCAGGTCTGTATGATTTTAAGGCCCTAAGACTAGATCTACCACTTCTCAGTTCGTCCCTTGAGCTGTCTCTTTTGACAAAAGAGCAGCATCTTTTCCATTTAATTTATGTTGGCTTTCATTAGAACCTCGACACTCACAATAATGCCTTTATTTCAGAATACAATTGGCAAAGCAACTACCTAATTTAAGAAAGAGGCTACTTCTTTTTCCCCTCAGAATATAGTGGTTCCCAGATAGCCATCTAAACATTCAAGATATTGTTGTTGTGTGCTGTTGAGTCAATTTCTACTTAAAACAACCGTACAGGACATAGTAGAACTGTCCCATAGTGTTTCCTATCCTGTAAATTATTACATGATCAGACTACCAAGTTTTGTCTCCCACAGAGGGTCTGGATAAGTGTGAACCTCTGGCATTTTCGTTACCAGCCAAGCTTAACTATTGCACCACCAGGGCTCCTCGTATTCAAAATAGAGCTCAAAGAAATATGACAAATCTTGAACATATGTAAACTCTTATGCTGTATTCGGGACCCAAATAAATAATTCCACCTTTCGTTTTGCAGTTATCCTTTATTTAATTTGTACTCTGTGGAACTTTACAGCATCTCCGAATTATATATTAGACTAGAGCCTTCAGTCAATATGGAATGTCACGTAACACATACAGTTGACTACAAAGAAGTATCTTGTTACTGGTGATTCTGCAAATAAAAATCTCTCATTTCTTTCAGTACACATATCCCTGATTGATTTGCAGTCTATTTCCTTACTAGAAACCACTGTCTAGCCTTTGGGAGGACACGTTTTTACTAAAAGGAAGAATAAAAAAGTAAAAGGGAGCAAGAAGAGAGGAAAAAGTGCTATGTGATTGGATAATATCCAAGAAGTGCATACATAGCTTTAACTGTAATGGAGTATAATGGTAGCCTTTTTCTAGGAGGATCTGGGGCCAATGCTCACAGTTGTCTGTTTGCAGTTTCACTGGGAGAAGTCTGTGCTGGCTCCTCAAATAAAATGCACTGCTATCATTATCTGCCAAGATGGTAAATGAAAAGATACATTATTTTTTATATTTAATACCTAATAAATTACTTGGAGATTGTGTTGACTGACATGCCATCTGGGAGGATGGTCAGAGATCTTTTTCCCTAGATCAGGTTGACAGAGTGAATGGTTATTTTGTCCATCAATGACTAATTATACATTCATAGAGGAAAGGTCTCCTCTCAGCTGCTGGTCAGCTAACTACAGAGGAACTGGCATGGCTGGGTTTGAAGGAGGGGATATAGACGAGCAGTGGCCAGTAGGAATTTGTACAGAAAATGTATAGCAGCCTGTTTCCTGATGAAGGTGAATTGTGAGCTGGCTAAAGTTGAAGGACAGAGAAACCCTGTCTTAGTAAAGCAGAGTTGGATCAGTTTTTTGAGTTTCTTCTCACCTTCTGTATTGGCTGTTTCTGCATGTTGGAGATGCCTGGCTCTCAGACACTAAACAGGATCTATCTAGTTTCTGACCCAAATCTCCTTTCTGACTTGCTCCCTGACTTTTTTTCAAGAGCGGAGAAAGTTGTAAAACTAGTAGTGGTATCCAGTTGGGCATGAAGATTTTTTATTCCACTGTTAGTTTATCTGGTTTGTTACTGGATACAATGCTTGCAATTGTGCTTCTGTGCACAGCTTTTGCCATTTTTAGCCTCAATTATAGGCCTTAAAATGGGGAGCACTTGACATACCTTCCCAGAAAGAAGGGGATTAGTTGTTACCACAAAATGAAATGAACTGTTCACTCTGTATTGTGTGGTCCCATCTGACAAATAGGCAGCAAGTTGGGGCTGAGGATACATTGGAAGGAAAAAAAAGGTAAAAAGTGGAAAAAAGAAAAACTTTTCCTAAGTTGGAAGAGCAAAACAAATAAGTTTTAAAAATGGCCATCTTTGCTAAATTAAAATACAGCAAGTTAGAAAGAAATTAAATTCATACATTTTACAGGCACTGAGTTCAAAAGCATCAAGACTGTTTCCTGAACTTATTTGATTTTAGCTGACATTTTACACCTAAGCCAGCATTTAACAATCAACTTTCTTGTTTCCAAGCATTGTACTTAAGCAGAACTGGCTGCCAATTTTGTTTCCGCACATGGAGAATGTGTGTGAGTGTTTATGTGTATGTGTAATGTCTGTGATGTCTGTGTAGTATACACACATGTTCATGGATACTCACATCATATGTTATTGGTGTATGTATGTATGTCTGTGTTTGGGTATGTTTATTATATAATTCTCCTTAATGTTTTATGAGTAGGTAATGATATTTGAAAAACATAGATGATAGAAGTGCAATTTCAGTCACCTGGTGACTATAAGCAGTAAGCTATAAGTTCTACTTTTATGAAAGAGGAGGCGGGGCCAATGCCATAGACTAGACATATGTCTCTTCAAATCCCTCTGAGAACTAAGGCCTGGAATGATAACTGAATGGAGCAGTGGACATCCGGGGAGCCCTAGGATCTGGTATAGTGTTGTCATATATGACTAGGCACCAGTAATGGACTACACTACCCCTCTCATAGATGAAGCAACAGCCACTGAGTCCCACTCCAGCTGACTCACTGTTTTGGTGGACTGCAGGTAATGACTACTTCTTTGTTATCCAGGAGAGATGACTGGGCATGAGCTGACAAATATGCCAAACTACAGGGCTTAAGTAAACAGTGTATAGTGCAGCAGAGAGACAGTGTGTAGGATAGCCAAACATTGAGGGCCTATATGCTGACTGAGACCACCACTGCCCCTCCACACTCTCTTTTCTGTGCTGCACCACAGACTCTGCTGTTTCATGGCAGGAAGGACAGCTCAGTCAGGGCACCATATTGCTCAGCTGGGAGGCAGAGTCACCAAGCTGGGGGCCTTAGCTGTGGCTGATTCTCAAGTGTGGAGCAGCAGCCCATCTAGCAAGTGCTTCCCTGGTAGAAAACTGGTGCTTGAGACAATTTGTATCTAGGTTTATGGATGAAGCTTGGCAGAGGACAGCAGGAAGGCCCTAACCTCTCTGTACTTTGAACCATGTCATAGTATCTTGGGATAGCCTATGAGGTACTTTCATTGTCAGCTGGGAGGCAGGGCCTGCCAAAACTGAAGGCCAGTCTGTATTCTGCAGCTGTTGGACAGATCCCAGCAGAGAAGTAAAGTACTTTTAAATAAGACCACCTGGACAACCAACTGCTGAGAGGCCCAGAACCATCCCCACCCTTCACTGATCCACATCATGGGGTCAGTTGGTGGCCTCCCCAGTGACTCCTTAAGTAGGGCACTGTCTTTGCCAGCCAGGAAGCAGAGCCTGCCAAAACAGAGAGTTCATTTGGGGCCAGTCACTAGACCACACTTGACCAATTGTCCTTTTAGAACTACAACTCAGCTCCTGTTGAGTTAGTGCCAGAGAAATCAAGCCGCTTCTAGATAGCACACAGACAACAGTCCATAGCTAACCATTTAAAGGATTCCACTATCGCTCTGGAAAACTCCCCAAATAAAGAATCAAAAAGCTACCCAGATGAAAAAACATTTTTGAAACTATTACAGGTCAAGAACAAAAGAATTATATAGAGAGCACTGCTAGAGATTAAACAAAATGCAGCAAAACAAAATGAAAAATTAAGTAACCTATTTGAACTGATGGAACATCAATGATCTGAAACCCGGCAGATCAATTTAAAAAATGACAGAACTAGACAATTCAATCCAAAGCCAAAAGAGCAGAGTTGAAGAGATGGGAGCCAGAGCTAGTGACCTTGATGATAGTGCAACCAATACCAGCATTTATAAGGAGAAATAAGAGAAAAGAAATAAGAAAAGTGAAGAAACATTAAGAAACATGTGGGGCCCTATTAAGAGGAATAATCTACAGATAGTTGGAGTTCCTGAACAGGGGTGGAGAGCTGAAAATACAGAGAGTGTTACTGTAGGGTTACTAACACAAAACTTCCCTGAAATTATGAAAGAAGAGAGCATAGATATACAAGACGTGTATCAAATGTCACAAAAACTAGACCCAAAGGAAAGTCACTAGGACATATTGTAATCAAGTTTAATAAAATGAAATATAAACAGATGCTGTTAAAGGCTTCAAGGCTCAAAACAAAGCTAACATTCAGAGGGAAACCCTATAGGTTTTCGTCTGACTTCACAGAAACAATGTTGGCTAAAAAGCAGTGGGATGACACATTCAGAGCCTTGAAAGAGAAAAACTTCCAACCAAGAATTATAAATCCTGCAAAATTGTCTCTCAAATGTAACAGTGAAATAAAGACATTCGCAGTTAAATAGAAGCTTAGAGACTTTGGAAAAATCAAACCAAAACTACAAGATATATTGAAAAAAGTTTTTTGCTTAGGAAAACAAAAACATTAAATGTATACTTAAGGGGGAAGTGGATGACACAGCATCCAGAATCCTACTCTCTTAAGAAAATCATTAAAGTCAATCAAAACTACATTATTAAAAGAGGGGAACCAGTGGTCATAACACAAAAGCTATGACATCACCATACTAAAAAAAGAGATATATTACACTAGGTATAACCCTTTCAGATTGAGAAGAAATTAAAAAAGATAATGCAGAAGTTAAAGTCTGGTGTAAACTTAGAATATTAAGGCGGGATCATAAGGGTAGCCACAAAGCTAAATAACAATGCAACATATCAAAGCAAGAAGCATAATACAAGAGTCTCAAGAAACACAACACCAACACTGAAAAAGATGAAAAGTCAGCCCATAAAAAGAAGAACGACCCAGAACAGAATATTAAAAGCAACATAGAAATCATCAACAGCACAAAAATAAATGCATCAAAATGACAGCACTAAACACCTACTTATTAGCAATTACATTGAATGTAAGTGAACTGAATGCTCCAATAAAGAGACAAGGAGTGAGACTGTGGATCAAAAGACACGACTCATCTATATGTTGCTTAAAAGAAACACACCTATGACTCAAAAATATGAACAAACTGAAAATCAAAGGTTGGAAGAATACATACCAAGCTAACAACACACAAAGAAGAGCAGTAGTAGCCATATTAATCTCAGATAAAATAGACTTTAATGTAAGATCCATCATCATGAACAAGGATGGTCACTATCTACTGCTGAAAAGTTCAGTACACAAGCAGGACGTAACAATATTACATATTTATGCACCCAACACTAGAGCATCTCAATATGTCAGAAAAACACTAACAACATGGAAAAAATGAGATTGATCACTCCACAATAATAGTTGGAGACTTCAACACTCCACTTTCAGTAATAGACAGATCATTCAGGAAAAAAGTTCAGTAAAGACGCAGAAGATCTCATTGCAACAATTAACCAACTAGATCTTATGAACATATACAGAACTTTTTACCCATCAACAGATAAGTATACCTTTTTCTCCAGTGCACATGATACATTTTACAAAATAGACCATGTGTTAGGACATAAAACAACTCTCAACAGGATCTAAATCATTGCATTCTTGTAAAACATATTTCCAAACCATGAAGACATAGAAGTTGAAATCAACAGCATAAAAATCATAGGCAGAAATTCCAACTTATGGACAATCAACAACATCTTGCTCAAAAATCCGTGGGTCATAGAAGAAATCAAGGACTAAACAAAGAAACTTATGAAATCAAATGAGAAGGAAAACACACCCTACCAGAACCTATGGGATACAGCAAAAGTGCTCAGGGGTCAATTTATCTCTATTAACGCACACATATGAATGAAGAAAGGACCAAAACAAAGAGTTAACCCTACAGCTTGAACAAGTAGAAAGAGAGCAACAGAGAAATCCCTGAGGCACCAAATGAAAACAGATAATAAAAATTAGAGCAGAACTAAAGGAATTAGAGAATAGAACAGTTGAAAAATATCAGCAAAACCGAAAGCTGGTTCTTTGGAAATATCAAAAAAATTGATAAATCATTGGCTAAACTTACAAAAGAAAGACAGGAGCAGAAACAAATAAGCCAAATAAATTAGATGGGAGATGTCACAACAGACACAAATGAAATCAAAAGTATCATGACAGAATAATACGAAAGACTGTATTCTAACTGATTTGAAAACCTAGAGGAGATAGACAAATTTTTAGATTCATATTACTTATCAAAATTATCACAAGGAGAAATAGAGCAACTTAATAAACCCATCACAAAGGAAAAGATTGAAAAAGTCATCAAAAAAACTACCAAACAAAAAAAGTCCTGGCCCATATGGCTTCACCAGAGAATTCTACCAAACCTTTAGAGAAGAATTAACTCCAATACTACTGAGGCTATTTCACACCACAGAAAGGGATGGAATATTCCCAAATTCATTCTGTGAAGCCAGCATAACTGTGATACCAAAGCCAGGGAAAGATCCCACCAAAAAAGAGAATGATAGACCAATACCAATCGTGAAACAAGATGTGAAAATCTTCAACAATATCCTAGCCAATAGAATTCAACAACATATATTAAAAAAAAAATTATCATGACCAAGTTGTATTCATACCAGGGATTCAAGGCTGGCTCAACATCAGAAAAACAGTTATTGTGATCAATCACATAAATGCCACAAGGGGTAAGAATAACCTGATTTTGTCAGTTGATGCAGAAAAAGCATTTGACAAAGTCCAACACCCATTCATGCTAAAAAGTCTCAGCAAAATAGAAATGGAGGGAAAATTCTTCAACTCAATAAGGGGCATCTACATGAAGTCAACTGCCTACATCATCCTGAACAGAGAAAGACAAAGAATTCCCCCTGAGAGCAGGAACCAGACAAGGATGCCCACTCTCATCACTTCTACTCAACAATGTACTAGAGGTTCTAGCTAGAGCAATTAGAAAAAATGAAGAAATAAAGGGCATCCACATTGTCAAAGAAGAAGTAAAAATCTCCTTATTTGTAGATGATATGATCATATATACAGAGAATCCTAAGGAATCCATAAGTAAATTACTGGGCCAAATAGAGGAGTTAAACAATGTATGAGAATATAAGATAAATATAAGTAAATCAGTAGGATTCCTTTATACCAACAGAGATCATCTAAGAAGAAATCACCAAATCAATGCCATTTACTGTAGCCCCAAGAAGATAAAACACGTCGAAATAAATCTAAGTAGAGAAATAAGAAACCCATACAAAGAGAAATACAAGACCTTATTCCAAGAAACTAAGACAGAATTACATAAATGGAGAAACCTACCCTGATCATGGATACGAACACTCAACATTGTGAAAATGTTTATTTTACCCAAAGCAATCAACATATACCATATAATCCCAATACAGATTCCACTGACATTTTTTAATGAGATGGAGAAACAAATCACCAACTTTGTTTGGAAAGGGAAGAAACCCCAGATAAAAGCAAAATACTACAGAAGACTAGGAACATAGTGGGAAACCTTACACTACTCAACCTTAGAATCTATTACATTGCCACAGTAGTCAAAACTGCCTGGTACTGGTACAAAAAGAGACATGTAGATCAATGGAATAGAGTTGAGATCCCAGAGATGCCACCATCATACGATGAACAGTTAATATTTGACAAAGGCCCTAAGATTGCAAACTGGGTTAAAAACAGTCTCTTTATAACAAATGGTGTTGGCAAAATCGAATATCCATCTGCAAAAAACTAAAACAAGACTCACCATGAGTCGGATCCGACTCAACGGCACTTGGCTTGGCTACACAAAAACTAAAAATAGTTCAAAGACCTAAATATCAAAACTAAAACAATGAAGATCATGCAAGAAAAAATAGGGTCAACAATGCAAGTTCTAATATACAGCTTAGACAGACTTCAAAATCTGACAAAGCACAATTAACAGGAGAGAAAATAGATAAATGGGAACTACTAAGAATCAAACACTTTTGCTCATTCAAAAGCTTTATCAAAAAAAGTTAAAAGACTACCTACAGAATGGGAAAAAATATTTGGGAACTACATGTTGGACCAACATATGATCTCCATCAGCTACAAGATACTGTAAAATATAAACAAGAAAAAGATAAATAACCCATTTAAGCAATGGCAAAGGAGATGAGCAGACACTTCACAATAGAGGACATTCAGCAGCCAAAAGACACATGAGGAAACGATCATGATCATTGGCTGTCACAGAAATTCAAATGAAAACTACAATGAGACACCATCTCACTCCAACAAGGTTGGCCATAATCCAAAAAACACAAAACAATGAATAGTGGAGAGCCTGGGGAGAGATTGGAACTCTCCTACACTGTTGGTGGTATTGCAAAATGTTATAACCTCTTTGGGAAGCAATCTGGCACTTCATTAAAAAGCTGGAAATAGATATACCATTTAATGCAGTAATCCCACTGCTTGGAATTTATCCTATAGAAGCAAAGCCTGTCACACGAACAGACACATGCACACTAATGGTTATTGAAGCACAGTTCACAATAGCAAAAAGATGGAATCAACAGATGAATGTATGAACAAACTATGGTACACACACTCAGTGGAACACTATGTAATGATAAAAAAAAAAAAAAAAACAAAAAAAAGGTTGATTTTAGGAAACATCTCAAGCTGATTTCAACTGGAAGACATTACACTGAGTCAAATTAGTCATCAGCAAACGGACAAATATTGTATGAGACCCCTGGTGTAAGGACTTAAAAATAGACTTATGTACAGAAGAAAAGACTTTTATGGCTACAGGGGTGAAGAGCTAGATTGAGGGTTGGTCCTAGATTAGTTGATAGTTGTTAGAAATTTGGTTAGGTGATAACACACAGTAGAAGCAAAATCAACTTAACTGGACTTCACCATAAACTGAAAGCTCTTCTAATCTGAACTCAATGTTGCAAAGATAGAGTAGCAGGGAAGGGTTCAGGGGACATCGAGTTGAATTGGCATAATTAGCCTATTGCTAAGAAAGTCTTCTGCACCCCCTATTGTTGAGTGGTGTCTGGGGTCTTAAAACCCAGCAAGCTGCCATCTGAGGTTCACCAAATGGTCACAACTTGGCCAGAACAGATGATCACAGAGAACACCAAAGACATGAGGGTAAAATAGCCCAGGAGACAGAAGGACCCATGTTAACGTGAGACTGTATCAACATGTGACCAGAGGAACCAGACGGTGCCCAGACACCACCAAAGACAGCTGTGATGGGCCACACAATGTTGAGTCCCTGTGCCAACATGAGAAAAAGAGGATTGCAGTGCAACAACTAATGAAAGAACACAAGTGATGATCCGATGGCCTGGGGTATCAACTGGGAGCATGGCCCCTAGACCTGCTACTGCCCATATCTAGAAAACACTACTGAGGTCAACTCTTTGGGCAAAAATGGACTAGATTTGGGGACAAAATGTGACCATATGGTGGGTGTAGTTTATGGTTCTATGTATTTGTAGGAGGCTGTCCTACTGGTGTCTTTCTAGATGGGAGAGAAGAGGTTAGAGTGGGGGAGGCAGGCTCTTGTTAATAGGATACAACAAGTATGAAGTGAAAAGGACAAGTGTGCTGTTATAGGGCAAAGAGAGTAGAAGGATCTGTAGATAGGTGGGCATGCAAAATCTATTTGAATTGTATACTTTGACATGAAAAGTGCTTATTAGCATGGGGCCATTTTTTGTTCCTTTCTAGAAAAATTGAAATATATTAAATATTGTATGAGATGTCCAAATAGAAGACCATAACAGAAAGAAATACTTCTCAAACTAATCCAATAGTATCTATTTTTTTTAAAAAGTAGTCATTTGTCATTTATTTAGTATTTATAATTTTTCGTTTAAGGTCAAGTGTCCCTTCCTCTAATTAAGTTCTTTGTCAAGTGCAGACAGAGCTAATTGACTGTTCTCTACTCTTGGCACTGTGGACATAACTCTGTTTTCTTATTTGCCAAAATATGTTATTGCTTTTCTTCTTCCAAGTCTGTATCTAGTATGCAAAGCATTCACCTCTGTGACCCCCATTACTATCTCAAAACATGGTAAATAGTGGCTGGTCAATAAATGCTAACAATACACAAAGAAGAGCAGATGCAGTAATGCTAATCTCAAGTAAAATAGATTTTAATGTAAAATCCACCATTGTGGACAAGGATGGACACTATTGCTGAAAGGTTCAATACACAAGCAGGACTTACCAATATTAAATATTTATGCACCCAATACTAGAGCATCTAAACACATCGAAGAAACACTGATTACACTCAAAAATGAGATCAATAACTCCACAATAATAGTGAGAGACTTCAACACTCCACTCACAATATTGGACAGATTGTCTAGAAAAAAGCTCAGTAAAGACACAGAAGACCTTATTGCCACAGTTAACCAACTAGACCTCATTGACATATACAGAACTTTCTATCCATCAGCAGACAACTACACTTTCTTCTCCAGTGAACATGGAACATTTTCCAGAATAGACCATGTGTTAGGATATAAAGTAAAACTCAACAAAATCCATACTACTGAATTATTGCAACATCTTCTCAGACCACAAAGGCATTAGAGTCAAAACTGAACAACACCTTGCTCAAAAAGCCATGAGTTATAGAACTGAAGGATGAAATAAAGAAATTTACGGATTCCAATGAGAATGAAAACACTTCCTACCAAAACCTATGGGATACAGCCAAAGAAGTGCACAGAGGTCAGTTTATCTCTATAAATGCACACATCCAGAAGCAAGAAAGAAACCAAACCAAAGATCTAATGCTACAGCTGGAACAAGTAGAGAGGGAGCAGCAGAGGAACCCTTCAGGTGCCAGAAGAAAACAGATCATAAAGATTAGAGCAGAACTAAATGAATCAGAGAAAGGAAAAACAATTGAAAAGATTAAAAGCTGGTTTTTTGAAAAGATCCACCACATTGACAAACCATTGGCTAAACGTACTAAAGAAAACAGGAAAGGAGACAAATAACCCAAATAAGAAATGAGAGGGGAGTGGTCACAACAGATCCAGCAAAAATCAAAAATATGATAACAGAATACTACAAAAGTCTGTACTCTAACAAATTTGAAAACCTAGAGGATATGGACAAATTCCTTGGTTCATATCGCATACCAAAATTATCACAAGGTGAAGCAGAAAAACTTAATAAACCCATCACAAAGGAAGAGATTGAAAAAGTCATCAAGAAACTGCCAACCAAAAAAAGCCCTGGCCCAGATGTCTTCACTGCAGAATTCTACCACGCTTTTAGGGAAGAGTTATCTCCGATACTACTGAGACTATTTCGCAGCATATAAAAGGATGGAATACTCCCAAATTCATTCTAGAAGCCAGCATAACCCTGATACCAAAGCCAGGGCATGAATCTAGATGCAGAAATCTTCAACAAAATTCTTGCCAATAGAATACAACAACATATCCAAAACATAAGTGATCACGACCAAGTTGGATTCATACCAGGGATGCAAGGCTGGTTCAACATCAGAAAAACAATTAATGTGATCAACCACATAAATAACACAAAAGATGAGAATCGCCTGATTTTGTCTATTGATGCAGAAAAGGAATTTGATAAAGCCCAACACCATCCATGGTAAAAACTCTCAGCAAAATAGGAATAGTCTATAAATCATAATGGAGGTCGAGTCTTCGGACAGAAATGGATTGGACTTGGTGACACAGAGTGACCACATCATGTGTGCATTTTATGGTTCTATGCATCTATTGGATGTCATCCAGCTGACCTCTTACTGGACGTGGGTGAGAGGGTGAAGGGGAGGGGATAAGAGATTGTTAGGAGGATATGATACGTACAGAACAGAGAGGAGAAGTGTGCTGTCACCGGGCAGGGAGAGCAGTGGAAGCTGCTCATTGGCAGGTATGCAAATTTATATGGGACTGTATACTTTCACTCAATCATAATTAAAAAAAAAAAAGAAATACAAGCCTGTATATTCAAGGGAAAGGAAAAAAAAGAACAGAATAAAACAAAACTCAGTGCTGTGGGGTTGATTCTGACTCATAGAGACCCAATGGGACAGAGCAGAACTGCCCCATAGAGTTTTCAAGGAGTACCTGGTAGATTTGAACTGCTGACCTTCTGATTAGCAGATGTAGCACTTAACCACAATGCCAGCAGGGTTTTCTACATATTAAACACTGTGCTAGAAATTGTTGTGTAACTCACAGCAGTTCCTCAAGATAACCCTGTAAGATAGGTATTATTTTCTTTGTTTTACATGCAGAGAAACAGAAGTTTAGTAAAGTTAAATAACTTGCCTGAATCACGTGCATAATAGCTTTAAGACTTGACACAGATACTCACTTCGTGTGTCTGCATCTAATTCCCAGACCTCTTTGGATGTATTTTGAATTTACATTTGTCTTCTCTCTTGCACCCTATCTGGAGGGACCCATGGTTGCCTTCTCCACAGTGGACTCCCTCTTTTTATTTCATAGTTCAGGTGGTTCTCATCTGTACCCAAGAGCATACCCACCATTAAGGCTTCAAGTGATGCATTCTGATCATTAATCTGTTGTCATTCAGATTGCAGACCATGGTATTTGAACTTCTGTTCTATTCCACAGTAGTGGGTTGAGTCACTGACATTGGGGCTGACAGGAAAGGAACTCTCAGTAGGGGTAGAGCACTTCTTGCCCCTGTAGCTCAAGATTGTGCTGTTACCTCAGCAAGTAATGTTAAGCTTCAGCAAGTATGTGCGTTTGTTTGATTCTAAATTTTACTCTGACACTGAGATTGTGGACAACAAAGAGTGAAGAGAAGGTAAAGGACTGGATCTCTCAAAACCAGCTAATAACATTTTTCTCTAGAGAAGGCAAAGACCTTTATAAATGTTCAAAATCTGTAAAAAACAAGTATCGTCTCTCCAAAATCTGTTTCAGGATCCGCTTCCCCTGTGTAAATAGTTCATGTTTGCCCCAATTTTGTCCAGTATTTCAAGGAGAAACAAAAATAGCTTTGTATTTGTTCTTCATGAGATATGTCTGTATATTTCTGTTGTTAAACACACCCCTTCCTCCATTTAAATGGTTTAAAGAGAAGGCTTAGCTGTACACAGACACAACAATAGAACAGAGAACTGCACAGAAAAATGAAAAGTGTGAGAGTTCCACTGATCCTTCGCTCACATGCTTGCTTTTTCTCAGCAAGTAATGTATTAAAAAAAAAAAAACCTGCAAAAGTTGTCTTTAACCTATGGAATTTGTATTATAACCTGTCAGTGTATTTTTTTACAAGATGAGTTACAGGCACTCTGCTTATACATCAAACCTCTCCATAATGAATTCTTCTGTGGTGAGAAATGCACTCTAGCAGAAACATTCCCAAGGCCCTGGCAATGGCTTATGGGAAGGGGACTGTATTAATCTTGTAAAAGGAAGCATTCAGCAAAGAAGTGTTTCTACTGGGTTAGGGCTGGCACTGAGTTAGCAGTAGGTAATAATCACTTTCCCTCTGGGTGGAATAACCAACCATAGCAGATTATTTGGCTTAAAAAGTTATTGTTTGTTCAAAAAGTTGTACTCAATATTGTACTACCAGGTAGAAGGCAGCAAAGCACAGTATGAAGAGCACCTACTTTGGAATTACACCTGAGTTAAACTTCTTTTTTTTTCTTCTTGGTAGTTACATAGCTTTGAAAACTCACAGAGAAGTAAGTTAGTAAGAAGGAAAGAGATTTAAGTTTTAGAAAGATTATTCTGCCTTTAGTGCAGAGAATGGATTGACAGGTGCTACAACAAAGGTAGGAAGACAAGTTAGGTGACTATTGCAGTAATCGAGGTAAGTAGTGATTGTGGAAAAATCAAAGAAAATAACAAATTAGGAGATAAAGTCTGAAATATTTGGTTATTTGATATGATGTATGAGGGAAAGGGAGAGGCATGAACAACACAGGTGCATAGTCATGTCATCCACTGAGGTAAAAACACAAGAGGAGGAAAAGATGAGTTTTAGATACGTTTAATTTGAGATGCACTGAGAACTTCTAAGTGAGAGTGTCCACTAAGTATTTATATATGCTCATTTGAATCTCAGAAAAACAGTCTCGTCTGGAGATTTAGGAATCAAAGAATAAAGATTGGAATGAGTGAGACTAACCAGAGAATATTTAGAATGAAAATAGATGTTGGAGAAGGTCAGAAATCTGAGAAACACCAGTACTGAAGGGCCAAACAGAGGTTTAAAGGAGAGTGACAGAACATGACAAGAAAGGTAAGAGAGAATCCTGGAATGGACGACTTTGTGGAGTCCATGGGAGGAGAGTATTTAGGAAGGAGGGGTCTATAGTATAAAAATGAAAATAGGAATTAAGTATGTTCTTTGATGTACCAGTAAGAAGGTGGTGATACCAATATCTTCAACTTTCACAGAAGGATGACGTGATGAATGCTAGGGATACAGACAGCTGAGTCATAATCCCTTGTCTCAGGGAACTTATTACATTTCACTAATTCATTCTTGCAACATATATTTATTCGGCTTATGCCATTTACAAAGCCCCATGCTAGGAACAAAATGAATATAGTCTTTACTTGCATGAGACATATAGAGTAACTTCCGAAGAATTGTTACACTTTCATTTATTGGACAATGGTCATCATATGACTATCAAATTTCACTTTGGGTCTTCATGTCTTAGGCTGGGTTCTCTAGAGAAGCAAAACTGGTAAAGTGTATGAATACGTACATAGAGAAGGATTATGTCAAGGAAATAGATCATATAATTGTAGAGGTTGAAACGTCCCAAGTCCTGGATCAGGATACAAGCCTCACATAGCCATTGAAGATAGCGAACCCAAGGTTGACAGGCCAGGGAGCAGTGTTCCTGCTTGCAGTCTGTGAAGGTCAGCAGATTCCAAGATGGCAGGCAAGATTGCAAGGTTCCCCCTGACTCATGTAGCTTCAGAGACTGGAGAATCCAAGACCAGAGGGCCGAAGAACAGGACCCCTAATAGCAGGTCATGAGGATAGATGAATCACAAGATCAACAGGTAAGCTATTAGCTCAGGTCCCAAGAAGTGGATGACAAGGGAGGAGAAGCTGCTAGATTTACAGCAAGGCAAAAATGTTGGCAAGGTGAGCAGCAAGGAAGTACGTGGTAGAAGGCAGAGAGATAAAAGCTGAGGCGGTGGTAAACTGCCACAGGCCCCACCCTTGCCAGTACCACAGCACATTCCATCATGGGAGTTACCACAACATTATACAACTGCCAAAACACTGAGAATCATGGTCGAGCCAAATAGACACACAATTCTAACCATCACACTTCATACCTAGTAATTCCCAAATTATATTCATTTGTGTACCTAGAATAATAATTATTATTATTACTATATCTCACTCTGTCCAACTTCTATGATATGACCTTTACTCTTAATTTTTCTTTAACAGCTTCTAGATTATGCGTGTTTTTTATCATGAGACCTTGAAAATCTTTGTTAGAAACATCAACATAAAAGCATCTACATGCACAAAAATAAATAACTAAAGCTCTGAGAATAACAAGAAATGGAAAGCAGAGTCCTTCCCAGGTGTTCCCTTTAGATGGTCATCACATAACAATTTCCCTTTGACTTTTCTTATGATTGTCCATCTCCAACATTCTAACCACCTACTAGAAAAGCTCATTTTAATTTTCAAACCATTTACTGAAATACGATATCACACAAATATGCCCCTTCAAGCATGTATCACTCATATTTATGAGCTAGGATCAAAGGGAATAGCTGTATAGTGGATATAAATGAATGAACAATTCAAACTACATAACACCTTTTTGAAAATGAATGACACTTTTTAAAGAGAAGTTTCCTCTTTTTGCACTACCTTCAGAGTGCTTGATTTTGCTTGGTAATATACTACTCAGTTCCTTGGTGCAAATATATATCGATTAGAGAGGGAGGATTTGAGGGCATTGGTGGTTTAGTAGTAGAATTTTAGTCTTCCATGAGGAGAGCTGGGTTTGATTCCTGACCAATGCCCATCGCTACCCTTCTGTCAGTGGAGGCTTATGTGTTGCTATGGTACTTAACAGGTTTCAGGGAGCTTCTAAACTGACAGACTGAGAAGAAAGGCTTTGCAAACTGCTTCTGAAAATCAGCCAGTGAAAACCTTATGGATCACAATGGTTGCGTTCACAACCAGTTGTGAGAATGGCATAGGACTGGACAGTGTTTCATTCCATTGTGCATAGCATAGTTCTGAGTAGCAAGTGACTTGAGGGCAGCTAATGACAAGAGGAGAAGGAGATGGATGAGGAGAGCCTGGATGTCTGATCTGTTTTGTCCCACTGATTGATGTCTGGCAATCTGATTTCTAGTATAGTGCCTAAGACAATGAAACCTACCCCAATTAAAAAAAAAAAAAAATCTAGTTACCATATGGAATTTACTAACATAGGATTTTTACCTGCAAGTGAGCTGATTGTACTCTAACAGAATCAACAATTCTGTTTGTATGATTTTTTCTGTTTTCTTTTAATGAGAATAATGAGAATCAGATAAATTACCAATAAAGCCTATATATTACTACTGATATCAGACGGATATTGGCTGTCATGGATTGAATTGTGTTCCCTAAAAAATCTGTAGCAGTTTCATCGGGCCATAATTCCTGGTATTGTATGATGTTCCTCCATGTTGGAATTCCTGCCTCTATGATGAGGATGGATGGGTGGCAGTTGTGTTGGTAGAACAAGATTCAGTGTGTAAGTTTGCTTTGTACCTTGAGGTGGTCTCTTGAGATACAACGGAGAGGAGCTAGCAGAGACATTTGGGAACCTCATACCACCAAATAGCAGCACTGGGAGCTGAGTGCATCCTTTCAAAAGGACTGGGGTCCCTGCACCTCAAACACTTCCAGTCCAGGGGAAGATTGAAGACAAGGACTTTCCTCCAGTGCCAGCAGAGAAAGCCTTCCCTGGGAGCTAACACCCTGAATTTGGACTTTTAGCTTACTGGACTGTGACAAATAAAATTCCTTTTTTAAAGCCATCCACTCATGGTATTTCTGTTAGAGCAGTACCAGATAACTAAAACATTGGCCAAAAGCTGAGAAAAGAAAGGTGTTAACTTGTGTTTTATTAACTATGCAAAGGCATTTGACTGTGAGGACTATGACAAATTGTGAATAACATTTTGAAGAATAATGTCTTAGGTTGAATTCTCTGGAAAAGAAACACCAGTGAAGTGTGTGTGTGTATATATACATATACATGTATATCTATGTATGTATGTACATATATGTATATATGTACATACACGCATACACACATATACACACACATGAATACACACACACACACACACACACATGTGGTTATACATTGGCAAGTCCCAAGTCTCTGGGTCAGGCATTAGGCTTGTCCTAACTCATGTAGCTGCAAAGGCTAATGAAACCAAGATTGGAAAGTAAGACAGCAGGCTGCTGGCTCACAAGCTGTAGAGGCTATCAAACATCATCAGGCAATACAACAGGTCCCTGGATCAAGTCCCAGGAACCAGAAGTCATATGATGATGGGCTTAATGCAGGATACAGAAAAAGCAAGAGAGCTTTGCTGGAATATATACATATATATATATATGACGTAGACCACATCCCTGAAGAAACTTCCATTACGACTGATTTGGCTGATCACCTCAGTTCACATCACAGAGAATTACCATATTATTATGTAACTACAAAATTATATCATTACATAACTACTAAATCACTGAGACTCATGGCACAGCAAAATTGACACACAACCTTAGCCATCACAAGTAGTAACCCCAGACGGCTTAATTGCGCTCATGTGAAACCTATACATAGACCAAGAGGCAGTCCTTCAAACAGAGGAAGAAGAGTTCTGCATAATTTAAAATCAGAAAAGGTGTACATCAGGACTGAACACCTTCACCATACTCATTCAAACTGTATGGTGAGAAATTAATCTGAGAACCTGGACTGTATGAAGAAGAACTGAAGGAAGACTCATTAACAACCTGAAACACAGAGAATGATAAAAGTCTTGCTTACTAAAAATGAAGAGGACTTGAAGCACTTATTGACGAAGATCAAAGTCTACAACTTTTAGTATGGAAAAGTAAATGTAAAGAAAATAAACGAACATAAAACAAACATAGAAACATGAAACTTGAACAAACATTACAAAAGACAAAACTAAAACCCTCACAACCAAACCAATAAGCAACATCATAATAAATGGAGGAAAATACTGCAGTTGACAAGGATTCTGTCTTTCTTGGATCCACAATTAATGCCCGTGGGAGCAGCAGTCAAGAAATCAAATGACGTATCGCAATGGGAAAATCTGCTGCTGCTGAAAAAAAAAAAAAAAAAAGATCTCTTGGAAGTGTTGAATATTAAACCTGCCACTTTGAGGACTAAGGTGCATCTGACCTAAGCCATGGTATTTTCTATCACTTCATATACATGAGGAAGCTGAAAAGTGAATAAGGAAGCCCTAAGAAGAATTGATGCCTATGAATTACGGTGTCAGACAAGAATATTGAATATACCATGGACTTCCAGGACAATAAACAAATCTGTCTTGGAAGATGTACAGCCAGAATGCCCCTTAGACATAAGGAGACTTTGTCTCACATACTTTGGACTTGTTATCAGAAGGCGTACGTCCCTGGAGAAGAATATCATGCTTGGTAAATTAGAGGGTCAGTGAGAAAGAGGAAGGCCCTCGGTGTGATGGATTGACACAGTGGCTATAACAATGGGATCAAGCACAACAATGATTGTAAGGATGGTGCAGGACTGGGCAGTGTTCTGTTCTGTTGTACAGAGGGTCATGAGTCAAAACTGACTCAACAACACCTAACTACAACAGGGGGAAGAACAAACAAAACATAACAATTCAACCCAAACTACATCACAGAAGGTCTGATTTCCTGAGCCCTTGCATGAAATTAGACCTTTCTCATCATGGTGCTCACTATATCCTCTTGGTCCTCCTGTAGATTTAAGCACATCATTTTACGTGCAAAGGGTAAAGGACAATTCAAAATTTCCTTCAAGATCTTTCTCTTTTACAAGGCCCCCCTTTTTCACTTTTATGTTGATCTTTATACTTTTTTGTATTTTCTGATTTTTATTGTGATTAAGTGAACGTTTACAATCCAAGACAATTTGCCATATAAAATCTTGAGTACCCACCTCTGTGCAACTCTGTCTGCTCTCCTCACCCTGTGACAGCACATTCTTCCCTTCCACTCTTTACTTCCAGTATCCACCCAACCAACACTCGTTTCCTCCACTCTACCCTGTCCTCTCACCTCTATAAATAAACCAGTTGTACAGCCTCATATATATGTATATATATATATATATATATAACCATGAAGTACACACAACCCCTGAATCACTCTGTGTCCCTTAATACAGTCTGAAGTGTTGGCTTCAGTACTGGGTTCAGCTCTGGGCTAGCAGCAAGTCCAGGGGCCATGTTCTTAGGGGACCCTCCAGGTTGTCAGATCATCAATTCTGGTCTTTTAATAGAGTTCTAGATCTGTGCGGCCCTTTTTCTTGTGCTATGTCAGGAACTATACATTGTGTTCCTTATCAGGGCAGTCTTTGATGGTGGCTGGGCACCATCTAATCCTTCTTGTCTCATACCAATTTAGTTTCCCAGTCACATGAGTCCTAACTGTCTCCTGGGCTCATTTGTCCTCATATCTTTGATGTTCTCTGTCATAATCAGTTTCAGATGGATTGTGATCAATTGATGTCCCTCAGATGACAGCTTGCTGGCTTTTAAGAACCCAGATGCCACTGACCTATATAGGATGCAGAATCATCTCTTAGAAAAAGACTAATTATACAAATTGACCTCTATGTCCCCTGAAACCATGGTCCCCAGACCCCTGTCCCTGCTAGTATGTCCTTAAAATGTTGAATTGTATTTAGAAAACCTTTTAGCTTATGGTGTAGTCCAGTTGTATTGACCTGCTTTCTACTGTGTGCTGTCACTCCCCTCACCTAAATGAATTCCTCTCAACTATCTAATCTATAGAAATCCTGGTGGAGTAGAGGTTAAGTGCTATGGCTGCTAAACAAGAGATTGGCAGTTCAAATCCACCAGGTGCTCATTGGAAACTCTATGGGGCAGTTCTACTCTACCTACAGCATCACTATGAATCTGAATGGACTCGATAGCAGTGGATTTGATTTTGCTATCTACTCTATGAATAACCCTCTCCCTGCCTTCCCACCCTTGTAGCTGTCAAAAGAGTATTTTCTTCCATGCACAAGCCCCCTTTTTAACTTTTTAATTGTGATTAAGTGAAAGTTTATAACCCAAGTTATTTTTCCATATAAAACCCTGAGTATCTGCCTTTCCATAACTCTATCTACTCTCCTTACCCTGTGACAGCACACTCTTCTTTTTCACTCTTGCACTATCCACTCAACCAACACTTGTCCCCTTCTCTCCACCCTCTCCTCTCCCCTCTAAAAAGAAACCAGTAGGACAGCCTCCCATTATATGAAACCATAAAGTACAGACACCACATGCATCATTCTGTGTCCCCAAGTCCAGCCCATTCTTTGTCTCAAGCATTGGCTCCAGTACAGATTTCAGCTCTGATCGAGCAGTGAGTCCAGGGACCACGTACCCTGGGGACCCCCCAGGTTGCCAGACCTTCAAGTCTGGTCTTTTGACAGTTTGAGATCTGCACACCCCTTTTTCTCATGCTACATCAGGGACTCTACATTGTGTCCTGTATCAGGGCTGTATTTGGTGGTGGCTGGGCACCATCTGATTCTTCTGGTCTCATGATGATATAGTCGCCCAATCATATGGGTCCTTCTGTCTCCTGGGCTCATGTTTCCTCGTATCTTTGGTGTTCTCTTTTGTCACCCATTTCAGGTGGGTTGGGACCAATTGATGCACCTCAAATGGTAGCTTGCTTCCTTCTAAGACCCTAGATGCCACTCACCAATATGGGGTGCAGAAGACTCTCAGTAAAAGACTAGTTATGCCAATTGATCTCGCTGTATCCTGAAACCGTGGTCCCCAGACTCCTGTCCGTGCTACTCTGTCCTTTGAAATACTGGGTTGCATTTAGAAAACCTTTTAGTTTGTGGTGTAGTCAAGTTATGCTGACCTGCCTCCTACTGTGTGCTGTCGCTCCTTTCACCTAAATGAATTCCTATTGACTATCAAATCAATGAAAAACCCTCTCCCTCCTTCCCCACCCTTGTAGCCATAAGAGAGTATTTTCTTCTGTGTATTAGCTCTTTCTTAAGTCCTTACAATAATGCTCTGAAACAATATTTGTCCTTTTGTAGCTAACTGATTTCACTCAGCATGATGTCTTCCAGATGATTACAGGTTATGAGAAGTTTCATGAAATCACTGTTGTTCTTCATCATTGCATAGTGTTCTGTTGTGTAAATATACCATAATATGTCTATCCACTCATCTGTTGATGGGCAGCTAGGTTGATTCCATCTTTTTGTTATTGTGGACAGTGCTGAAATAAACATTCATATGCATGTATTTGTTCCTGTGACAGACCTTAATTTCTCTAGGGTATATTCCAGGCAATGGGATTGCTAGATCATACGGTATTTCCATTTGTAGCTCTTTAAGAAAGCATACAAGGCCCATTCTTGAAAGAGGATGTGGAAACACAAGGAGACCTAGGGCAAGAGTATTGCTGCTTGTCAGAAAATTAATAATAATGTCACTTGTTTCATTTCTCATTTTCTGTTTTGTGGAGGTCAAGGTTGATATCTCACAGATATGTAGAAGAAAATCTACAGGTAGAGAGTCCTTCTGCTGCTTTTTGAATGGAGGGCTCATTTTACTGATTTATCAAGGGTACCCCAAAACAAAGCCACTGCTCTTGAGTCAATTCCAACTCACAGGGATCCTATAGACAGCGTAGAACTGCCCCATAAAGTTTCCAAAGAATACCTGGTGGATTTGAACTACAGATTTTTTTGATTAGCAGCTGTATGTAGCACTTAAGTACTGTACCACCAGATTTTCTGAGGCTAGTTACCCTTAATTTCTTCGTCTTTCCACCTCCCAAGTAGCCTCAAAAATATTTTCTCAAAGACGTCAATAACAGTATTATTTATTATAACAATCAAATCCCTTTAAAATGGGAACAATCTCCCTTTCTCTAGGGATCTTAGATTAGAGAATCTGATCTTGATGACCAGACTGGTTGTCTACAGTTTTGGTGTGTCCTAGTGAAAAACAGAGGGAAAAATGGGAGATCCAGTGTCAAGACCTCCATCTGTGGGATTTAGAGTAACACAAGGTTTGTACATTCTTAGTTATGTCTGTGATGCCAACTTGGCTGGCATAAGCCTTTGGTATGCGAAATCTACCTTCTAGATGTGTTTTACAGAGGCTTGTGACTGAAAATTTTGGGGAGTTTACCTTTTTCCATATACTCTCTTATCTTTCCTTTTATTCATTCCATTAGAATTTATCTATCATTCTATCCATCTGTCTGTAATCTATGTATATATCATCATATACCTTCTATTTATAGTGCATCTATTCTCCTTACCTTTTTATAAAAATATTTTATTGTGCTTTAAGTGAAAGTTTACAATTCAAATGAATTTGCCATATAATACACACACACACAACTATGCAACTCTTAACTGCTCTCTCCCAACCTCCATGACAACACACTCTTCCTTTGTATCCTGTATTTCCCATATCCATTCAACCACCTCCTGTATCCCTGCACCCTCTCATCTCCCTTCTAGACAAGAGCTGCTCAGACAGCCTTATGTATAGATTTAAGCCAAGAAGTACATTGTTCGCTGGCATCATTCTGCATCTTATAACCCAATCCAACCTTTGTCTGAAAAGTTGGCTTCAGTACTCGTTTCAGCTCTGGGCTAACAGAGAGTCTAGAGACTATATCCTTAGCAGACCCTCCAAGTCTGAAAGACCATCAGATATAGTCTTTAAATAGAGTTCTAGCTCTGCACAGCCATTTTTCTTCTACTACATCAGGGACTTTAGGTTGCTTTCCTTGTCAAGGCAGTCACTGATGGTGGCCAGACACCATTTAGTTCCTCTGGTCTCACGCCGATGTAGACTCTGGATCATATGGCACCTTCTATCTGCTGGGTTCATATTTTCCACATGTCTTTGATGTCCTTCAATCTTTCCGCTCCAGGTGGATTGGGACAAATTGATGCTACTTAGATGGCTGCTTGCTAGCTTTTAAGACCCCATACACCAGTCACCAAACTGGTATGCAGAACGTTTTGTTAAAAAAACTTAGTTATGCCTATTAACCTAGATGTCCACTGAAACCGTGGTCCCCAAGCCCCTGTCCCTGCTACTCTGTCCTTTAAAATGGGTTGTATTTAGAAAATCTTTTAGTTTTTCAGTGTAGTCTAGTTGTGCTAACCTCCCTTCTACTGTGTGCTGTAACTCCCTTCACCTAACCCAGTTACCATCTGTGATCTAACCTGTGAATACTGCTCTCTCTCCCCATCCTTGTTAACACTAAACACTATTTTCTTCTGTGTTTAAACCTTTTCTTAAGTCCTTATAATAGTGATCTCATACAATATTTGTCCTTTTGTGACTGACTAATTTCACTCATCATAATGTCTTCTAGATGACTCCATGTTATCAGATGTTCCCTAAAATTGTCATTGTTCTTTATCACTGCATAGTATTCTGTTGTGTGAATATACCACAGCTCATTCATTCATCTGTTGATGGGCACTTAGGTTGATTCCATCTTTTTGCTATTGTTGATAGAGCTGCACTAAATATTGCTGTGTGTGTATCTATCTGTGTGACAGCACTTCTTTCTCTAGGATATATTGTAAGAAGTGGAATTATTGGGTCATATGGTATTTCTATTTCTAGCTTTTTAAGAAAACATCAAATCAATTCCCAGAAGGACTGGACAATTTTACAAACTCACCAGCAGTGTAGAAGTGTTCCAGTCTCTTCACAATCTCTCCAACATTTATTATTTTGTTTTGTTTTTGTTTTTTAGATTAATGCCATCCTTTTTGGAGTGAGATGGTATCTCATTGTAGTTTTGATGTGGAATTCTCTGATGGCTAATGATCATGAGCATTTCTTCATGTATCTGTTAGTGTCCACGATGTCTTCTTTGGCACAGTGTCTGTTAATATCCTTTGCCCATTTTTTAAATGGGTTATTTGTCTTTTTTCTTGTTGAGGTTTTACAGTACCTTGTGGATCATGGAGATCAGATGTTGATCAGATTCATGGTTGCCAAAAATTCTTTCCCAGTCATAGGTAGTCTTTTTACTCATTTAGTGGAGTCTTTGGATGAGCATTTAAGTGTCTGAGTTTTAGGAGTTCCCACTTATCTATTTTATCCTTTGCTTTTGTGCATTACTAGTAATATTTTGTAATCTGTTTATGCCATGTATTAGGGCTTTCAGAGTTTTCCCAATTTCTTTCCATGATCTTTATTGTTTTTAGATTGTATATTTAGCCCTTTGATTAGTTTTTGTGCACAGTGTGAGTTATGGGTCTTGTTCTATTTTCATTTTTTTATTTTTTGCAGATGAATATCCAATTATTCCAACACCATTTATTAAAGAGACTGTCTTTTCCCTAGTTTGTAGACTTTGGACATTTGTAAAATATTGGCTGCTCATAAGTAGATGATATTATATTTGGATTCTCAATTCTGTTCCATTGATACACATACAGTGTTTTTGTACCAGTATCAGACTGCTTTGATTACTTTGACAGCGTAATAGTTTATAAAGTCAAGTAGTTTGAGGCCTCCCATTTTGCTCTTCTTCTTCAATAATGCTTTACTTATCTGGGATCCACCAGGCACTTCATTTTAACTTTGTCCTATAGGGTCACTATGACTCAGAGTTGACTTAAAGTCAATAGATTTGGTATCTTTTAATGATACTGGGCACCTTTTCATGTGTTTCCTTTTTGGCGGAATGTCTATTCAAATTCTTCACCTGGTTTTTGATGCTTCTAAGTTGCAGTATTTCTATATGTATTTTGGATATTTAACCCTTACCAGCTATGTACTTCCCCAAAATTTCATCCCAAGTTATAGATTGTCTCTTCACTTTGTTGATAAAGTTTTCTGATGAACAAAAGCTTTTAATTTTGATGAAGCCCCACTTGCCATTTTTATGTTTTGTTGCTTGTGCTTTAGGGGTCATATCTATGAATCTGTTGTCAAAAACTGGATTCCCAAGCATTATCACTATATTTTCTTTTAAGTGTTTAGTGGCTTTGTGTCTTACATTTAGATATTTGATCCACTTTGAACTAATTTTTGTTTATAATGTGAAGTGTGAATGCAATTTCTTTCTTTTGTTTGTGGAAATTAAATTGTCTCAGCACCATTTAGTTCAGAGACTATTTTTATCTCCATCAGATGGAATTAGTGCCCTTATCAGAAATTTACTGAGAATACATGTGCAGGTTTATTTCTGGACTTGATTTCTATTCCACTGGTCTATACATCTACCATTATACCAATACCAGACTGACTTGATTAAAATAGCTTCATATTACATTTTGAAGTCGGTACATGTCACTCCTCCTACTTTACTCTTTTTTATCAAAATTGTTTTTGCTATCTGTGGCCCTTGAGATTCCACATAAATCTGAAGATTGACTTTTCCATTTCAGCAAAGACTTCTGGAAGTTTGATAGGTATTCTGTTGAATATTAAGTATTCCCATCCAAGAGTATGAAGCTCTAGTGGCTTAGTGATTAGTAACTTGGCTGGTAACAAAAAGGCTGGGAGTTTGAATCCACTAGGAGCTCCTTGAAAAATCTTTGGGGCAGCTCTACTCCATCTTATAGAGTTGCTATGAGTCAGAATTGACTTGATGGCAATAGACTATCCATGAGTATAGAATGTCCCTCTATTTATTTATTGTTGTTATTGTTACCTCCCATCAAGTTGGCACCAACTTGTAGTAGCCAAGTGCCATCAAGTCATAGCCTTGCATATAACAGAATGAAATGTTGCCCAGTCTTGTGTCATCATTATTGTAACTTGACAATATGAATACTGGTAATTTCCATTAGTCCACAAACTATCCCAAGCCAGATTTCTCCTGCCCCCCATGAACAAAAGGGCCAGCTGTGACTGCTAATTGATCTCAAGAGAGGACATAGCAATCCAGTGCCATTGAGTTGATTCCAACTCATAGTGACCCTACAGGACAGAGTAGAACTTCCCCGCAGAATTTCCAAGGAGCACCTGGTGGACATAGCAATAGGCAGAACAAATCAGAAGGAAAAGTTATCAGCTGGACCCTATTTCAAAGAGAGAGGTCAGACAAGAAACTATCACTTCCTGCTTCCTGGCTGCCTTCTAGAATTTCCCTCTCCAGTATACTCGTGCTGCTGCTATATTACTGCCCCAATCACAAGTAAGCCCTGCCTCCCTGTAGTTTGAGGAGTTGGATCTGAGGAACATTCTCCTGACTCTTTGCTCTGTGCAGTGCAGTGAAGTTACCTTCTGTTTCTCAAAGACCGTTATCCAGATCATTGGCAAGTCTGAGCATGACAGACAAGAGTCCACCCTCTCGGGTTTTTTTTAACAATTTTGGCATCCAACATGGGGCCAGAGAGTTGCAGAAACTCTCTACTGAGTTTCTCTATTGAGCACCCCCTGAGTGAGCACAGAACCTCAGCACTCACTGAGTCTCTTGTTCAGGAGTATTGTGTGGGTCATCTAAAAAACACTGAGGCAATGAATAGCCCAAGGTGCTTCTACTTTGACAATTAGAAACTAACTGCGGTATGGACATCCACTAGGTGAATACCTTCAAAAATTTCTCTTGTTAAGTGTAAGTACTTGGGACTGGACATGGGAAGGTATCTGGAGGGTTGAAAGTAGGACTGAAAACATCCCCCAGGGAAATATTAAGACATTCTCATTACTCTACCACTTGCCCTAGCTGACAAGCAGAGAATGGGCACCCTAGTTTCTGGTTGACTACAGTCCTGTTTCTGGTTCTGAGGTGGGGAGATACCTAGAGGATTGAAAGTAACACTACGACACCACCACTGAAACCCTACTAAGACATCCTCATTAATTTGTGCTACTACTTCTCCTGGCCAATGTCAGAGAAAAAGCAGCCTAGTTTCTGGTTGCTGACCTTGGTGAGGTTGAGGTTCTTGTTCTGAGTGATTGTATGTGAGTAAAATATGGGCAACCAACCTAATATACTTTTACTGGTGTTTCTTGCTTTTTCTTGTGGATTCTGTTTATTGTTTGGGTCACTTAACTATGTTTCCATCTTACAGTTAGATCTGTTTTGTAAAAGAGAGGAAAAATGGGTTGAAATCCTCTATGTAAAAACCTGTATGTCTCTCTAGCAAAATAAAAACCTGCAAAAACATTGTAATCTAGTGGTGCAAGGGAGAAAGAAAAGTGAGAAAAGCCCCACCCAGAGAGGTCAGGGGCCAAAGCCAGGCAAGATAAAAGGGATGATCATCAGGGCACTAAGGTCTTTTGGTTGCTCCCAGCCAGAGGCTCAAAACGATATGCTTATGAATATGTAGGGAAGGTTAAACTGGAATGTTTTGAAAAGAGTTGTGTGTTTAGGATTATATGTTTATTTAAATGGATAAGGATATTGAATATTTAAATATGTATGCTAGAAGTGAATATTCAGTAGTAGAGATTACAGAGAGTATATAATGATTGGATATGTATGCTAAAAGGTGAACCAGGATTTGCCTGGGAGAAACACAACTGTTTGTTTACAGAGTGGGTGCCTACATTAAAAACCTAAGCCCAACCAAGATTTGCAGTCATCCATACCCCTTCCACCTGGAGATGTAGTCCTGATTCCAGGCCTGGCACCTCCTCAGTGGCCCCAATGCCAGCAGCCTCTGCTGTGCTGCTTCACTGGCTGCAGCCACTGCCACTTTGGCAGAACCCTTTACCACCCCTCCTGATAATTCTTTACCTGCCCCTCATGAGTCATAAACTCCTGGTCCTGCCCAAGGAATAGTCTCCCCACTACAATTTGATTACAGTGGTTAGCCTAAAGTGTTTATCTGGCTCCATACGTTGTTCTCTACCTCTGACCTGAGTGATTAGAATATTCTTTTAACTCCAGAGGAATGGAAGATGGTCTTGGAAAAGGCATGCCAAGAGGATGACAAGTTGCATAACCTAAACTCTTAAAGTCGTGTAAGACTCCTGGCACCGCAGGCTTCATTTGCAATAGATATTGGCTGGGGGCGAGACAGCTAGAATATTATAAAAATGGTTTAATACTTGGTTTATAGCAACAGACCCCCAAATAGAAGTGTTTTAGAAAAGTTGAAGATGTACAACAAAGTCCTGAGGACAATACCTCCAGCTTCCTAGAATGGGTATACAAAACATACCAGCAGTTTACTGATAGAAAATATGAAGACTCAGAGAACGACTTTTATCATCCAGAGTGCCCCTGACATCAGAGGGGAACTTCGAAAGTTAGAAGGAGGTAATGTGCCACCCAGGTGCACTTCTTTTGTGGTAAGTCCTCATGGGCCTGAAAATGACCAGTGGCCAACCCAAGGCCCCCTAAACTAAGTATAGGCTCCAGACAGTGTGCCTATTACAAACAAGAAGGCCACTGGAAGTGAAAATGCTCTCATGGCCAGCTCTGTCCAAGCAAGATGCCTATAACACATCTGCTGCTAACTCAGACTGATGGAGCCTAGGGTCTCCCCTGCACCCAGCCCTTGCCTTATGATTACTCTCCCTGCTTTCATCCTGCAATGCATTCACAAGGATGAGTAGATAATGACAGTGGACATGCAAAAGAATCACGAGGAGAGCAGAGTTACAATGACTGTGGGTAGACAACTTACTGCATTTGTAGTGGACATGTGTACTTCGTACACAACAGACCAGAAAACTGGGGAATGTGGCCTCTGCTTCTATCCAGTTACACAGTGTACCCTCAAGCCAACCCAAGCCTGCACAAGTCTGCAGTCCCATCCCTCAGCTGGCTTTATTGGCAGAGTGGAGAGCTGCCAAAGACAGGCAGATGTGACACAGCTTCAGGGCCTGCCAAGGCAGTCACCGTTCTTACCTTGCCCCCAAACCTGGCAGGTTCGTGACAGCAGAGATTTTCAGCTGATGGGACTGGAAGAAAGAAAGTCTACAAGAGATGTGTTTTTTAAATAAAGTACTACAGTCAGTAGAGGTGGTAGTTATACCCTGCCCCAGGTTCCAGAAGGAAGAGTCTTGCATAATCAAATGATCAGGCAGCCAGACAAGCTGCTAGAACATAAAACTGTACCAAGTGCCTTGCTGTAATTCCTAATCTTCAGCTGCCAGAAAACCCCCATAGCACCAAATGGGATATAAACAGAGCCTGTGAATGGGACTTTGACCTTAATAACAGAGCAGAAAATAGATGGTTGCACAATTCTCAAGGACAGGTGTAAGTACCAGGATACCTGATACACCTGAAAATAAAGGCAGCTCATGACAGTACACATTCCAGTCAGAGTGTCATGTTTCAATAGCTAGCCAAACTAATTAAAGAGACTAATTTACAAGATACTCAACCATGTGTCTGTCACCCATGTGAAGAAAAATACAAAACAGGCCTACCACTTCCTATGCCTGGAATACAAGCCCCAGTACTGGCCCTGAAGAAGAGTGGAAAAGACATCAACAATTGCCTGTCATAATCTCGATAATCTATAAGATATTACAAAATATCAATAAGAAAAAGATAAATCATCCAATTATGCAATGGGCAAAGGAGTTGGACAGACATTTCTCTAAAGAAGAGATTCAGGCAGCCAAAAAACATATCTGGACACGCTCATGATTATTAGCTATTAAAGAAATTCAGATCAAAACTATGATGAGATACCATCTCACTCCAACAAGATTGGCCATGATCCAAAGAAACCCACAACAACAAATGCTGGAGAGGCTGTGGAGAAATTGGAACTCTCCTACACTGTTGGTGGGATTTCAAAATGGTGCAACCTCTTTGGAATACAATCTGACACTTCCTTAAAAAGTTGGACATAGATATATCATTTGACCCAGTAATTCCACTGCTCAGAATATATCCTACAAAATCAAGGTCATTCACACCCACTGATACATGCACATGAATGCTTATTGCAGCACAGTCCACAACAGCAAAAAGATGGAATAAACCCTGATGCTCAACAACAGAGGAATGGATAGGTAAACTATGGTATTTATACTCAATGGAACACTATGCAATGATAAAGAAGAATGATGATTTCAACATCTCATAACCTGGTTTCAATTGGAGGACATGCTGAGTGAAAGCAGTCAGCGACAAATAGACAGGTATTGTATGAGACCCCTATGATAAGAACTTAAAAATAGACTCATGCATAGAAGAAAAGACTCTTTGATGACTGCAAGGGTGGAGAAGGAGGGAGAGTGAGGGGGGAGGGTTTAGACTAGTTTATGGAAATCTAGTTGGGTGAAATCTGTGACAGCACACATTATAAAGAAGATCAATATTAACTGGACTTCAACATAACATGATTACTCCTCCCATCTTAACCCAATATTGCAAAGACAGAGTAGCTGGGGTGAGGGGGCCAGGAACCATGCTCTCAGGAGAAACTGAGGCCAGTTGGCACAACTAGTGTTTTGCTAAGAGAGCCTTCTGTGCCCCACATTGGTGAGTGGCACCTGGGGTCTTAAAAGCTGCCAAGCTGCCATGTGAGGGTACAGCAAATTGTTCCAACTTAGCAGGAATGGATGATCACCAAGGCCACAACGACATGGGGGAATGAGAATCCAGAAGACAGAGAAACCCACGTGAGTGGGGGACTACATCGACTTGTGACTGGAAGAATCAGATGGTGTCCTGCCACCACTAGTGATAGACATGATGGAGCTCACATAGTTGAGTTTCAGTGGCAACACAAGAATAAAAAGGGGTGCACCCTGAGATCTTCACTAAAAGATCACAATTGATGGTCCAGGGGCCTCGGAGTTTCCCTGGGAGCATGGCCCTTGGCCCTGATGCTGCCACCTGTCCATAAATCATAATGGAGGTCAAGTCTTCTGACAGAAATGGATTGGAATTGGTGACACAGAGTGACCATATCATGTGTGCACTTTATTGTCCTATGCATCTAGGGGATTTCATCCTGCTGACCTCTTACTGGAGGCATGGGAGTGGGTGGAGAGGAGGGGATAGGAGATTTGGGGGGATAATACATGCATGGAGTGGAGAGGAAGAGTGTGCTGTCACTGGGCAGGGAGAGCAGTGGGAGCTGCATATAGGTGGGCATGAAAATTTATATGTGAATGTACATTTTCACTCAATCATCATCATCATAATAAAAAAAAATTGCCTGCCAAAGGAACTCAATGGCCAGCTTATAGCTAACTTAAACCCCAAGAGGGCCAATGAACTAAAGAAATTAAAATTCCATAGGGAGGAGGAAAACCAGAGGGAGCTGGGAACTGCGCTTTCAGATACTTTCTGAGAGTGCTAAGCGTACTCTCCTTTGTTAAAATCCTTTTGTATGCGTATCTCCTTCTCTATGTGTCTCTTTGTCTGAAATTTTTCCAACTAAGAGACAAGAACCAAGGGACAATTTTCCAGTAATAGTTTCAAGTACATTCTAGTGTTTGTAGCTACCTTTACTGGGTAGGCAAACCCTGGTGGCACAGTGGTTAAGTGCTGCATCTGCTATCCAAAAGATCAGCAGTTCAGTCTGCTTGGTGCTTCTTGGAAACTCTACAGGACAGCTCTGTTCTAATCTATATCATTGCTATGACTTGGAAGCTACTCAACAGCAGTGGCTTTTGGCTTACCAGGTGGGTAGAGTCCTTCTGAATGGAAAAGGTATCTAAGGTAAACAAAGCTCCTTTCTGTGAAATTATTTCTAGATTTGGCCTACCCTATTTAATTCAAAGTGATAAGGGAGGAACCTTTGTATTCAAAATCACCCAAATAGTTTCAGAACATTTAGGAATTTGGTGGAAGCTACACCCTCTCTGGTGACCGCAATAGTTATTGCATTGACTGTGTTTAAAACGTCTAGTTAAAAAGTTAAGTTAGTATGGGCAACGTGAGTGAATACTTGCTTTCTTCTTTTTATTATGATTGAATGAAAGTGTATATTCCCATACAAATTTGCATGCTCACCTATGTCCAGCTCCTACTGCTCTCCCTGCCTGGTGACAACACACTCATCCTTTCTGCTGCATGCATGTCCTATCCTTCCAACAGTGACCTATCCCCTCCTCTCCACCCACTCCTCTTCCTCCAGTAAGAGGTCAGCAGTATGATGTCCTATAGATGCATAGAACAGTAAAGTGCCCACAAAATATGGTCCCTCTGCGTCACCAAGTCCAATCCACTGCTGTCCAAAGAGTTGAGCTTCATTGTGATTTATGGACAGGGACAGCATCAGGGCCAGGGGCCATGCTCCCAGAGAAACCCTGAAGCTCCAGAACCATCAATTGTGGTCTTTTAGTGGAGATTTCAAGGTGTGACTCAACTTTGTGAGCTCCATCGTGGCTATCACTGGTGGTGGCCAGGCACCGTCCAGTTCTTCTGGCCACAAGTGGATGTAGACACCCACTCACTTGGATCTCTCTGTCTTCTGGGTTCTCTTTCCCCCATGTCGTTTTGGTCCTTGGTGACCATCTGTTCCTGCTGAGTTGGAACAATTTGCTGTGCCCTCAGACGGCAGCTTGGCAGCTTTTAAGACCCCAGACACCACTCACCAATGTGGGCTGCAGAGATACCTCATTAGCAAAATGCTAGTTGTGCCAATTGGCCTCGATTTCACCTGAGAGCATGGTCCCTGGCCCCCCAACCCAGCTACTCTGTACTTGGAATATTGGGTTAAGACGGGAGGAGTGCTCAAGCTGTGTTGAAGCCCAGCTAATTTTGATCTTCTTTATAATGTGTGCTGTCCCTGATTTCACCCAACCAAATTTCTAACATCTAATCTAAACTCTCCCCACCTCACCCTCTCTCTCCACCCTTGCAACCATCAGAGTCTTTTCTTCTATGCATGAGTCTGTTTTTAAGTTCTTATCACAGGGGATCTCATACAATATTTGTTCTTTTGTCACTGACTGCTTTCACTCAGCATAATGGCCTCCAGTTGAAATCAGGTTATGAGATGTTTCCTGAAATCATCGTTGTTCTTTATCATTGCATAGTGTTCCACTGAGTACATATACTGTAGTTTACCTATCCATTCCTCTGTTGTTGAGCATCTGGGTTGATTCCATCTTTTTGCTATTGTGCACTGTGCATGTATCAGTTGGTGTGAATGGCTTTGAAGCTGTAGGATATATTCCAAGCAGTGGAATTACTGGGTCAAATGGTTAATCTATATCCAGCTTTTTAAGGGAGTGTCAGATTGTTTTCCAAAGAGGTTGCACCATTTTGCAATCCAACTAACGGTGTAGGAGAGTCCCAATTTCTCTGCAGCCTCTCCAGTATTTGCTGTTTTGCATTTTCTGGATCATGGCCAACCTTGTTGGGGTGATATGGTATCTTCTTGTAGTTTTGATTTGAATTTCTCGAATAGCTAATGATTTTAAGCATGTCTGCATGTGTTGTTTGGCTGCCTGGATCTCCTCTTTAGAGAAGTGTCTGTCCATCTACTTTGCCCATTGCTTAATTGGATGATTTTCTTAATGATATTTTATAGTACCTTACAGACTATGGAGATCAGGTGTCAGTCTGACATATACTTGCCAAATGTTTTTTCCCATTCTGTAGGTGGCCTTTTAATTCTATTAATAAAGTTTTTAGATGAGCAAAAGTGTTTGATTCTTAATAGTTCTCATTTATCTATTTTCTCTTCTATTGATTGCGGTTTGTTTGACAGATTTGGAAGTTTGCTATGTTGTACATTGAAATTTCCACTGTTGTTCCTACTTTTTCTTCGATGAGTGTTATCGTTTTAGATTTGAAATTCAGGTCTTTTAGCCAGTTTGAGTTGGTTTTTGTGTAAGGTGTAAGATATGGGTCTTGTTTTAATTTGGAGCAGATGGGCATCCAATTTTGCCAGCACCATTTGTTGAAGAGATTGTTTTTACCCCAGTTTAATGTCTTAGGGCCTTTGTTGATTATCAGCTGTTCATAGGCAGATGATGTCATCTCTGGTGTCTGGATTCTGTTTCATTGATCTATCTGTCTCTTTTTGTACAAATACCAGGCTGTTTTGACCTCTGTGGCAGTGTAATAGGTTCTAAAGTCAGGTAATGAGAGTCCTCTCAGTGTGTTCTTCTTCTTTAGTAGTGCTTTACTTATCCGGGGCTTCTTCCCTTTCCAGACAAAGTTGGTAATTTGTTGTTCCATCTCATTAAAAAATATCACTGGTATTTGTATTGGGATTGCACTATATAAGTAGATTGCTTTGGGTAAAATAGCCATTTTCACAATGTGAAGTCTTTCTATCCATGATCAGGGTAGGTTTCTTCATTTATGTCAAGTCTTTCTTAGTTTCCTGTGGTAAGGACTTGTAGTTATCTTTGTAAAGGCCTGTTATTTCTCTGGTTAGATTTATTCCTAGGTACTTTATCTTCTTAGGGGCTATAGTAAATAGTATTGACTTGGTGATTTTTTCCTTAATAATCCTGTTGTTGGTATGAGGGAATCTTACTGATTTACTTATGTTTATCTTGTATCCTGAGACTTTGCTGAACTCTTCTATCAGTATGAGTAGTTTCCTTACGGATTCTTTGGGATTCTCTGCATATACAATCATATCATCTGCAAATAGGGAGATTTTGACTTGTTTGTTGATGCAGTTGCCCTTTATTTATTGGTCTTGTCTAATTGCTCTGGCTAGAACTTCTAGTACAATGTCAAATGAGAGAGGTGAGAGTGGGCATCCTTGTCTATTTCCTGTTCTCAAGGGAAACTGTTTCAGTCTCGTTCCATTCAAGATGACATAGGCAGTTGGCTTTGCATAAATGGCCCTTACCGCACTGAGGAATTGGCCGGCCATTCCTATTTTACTGAGAGTTTTTAGCATGAATGGGTGTTGGACTTTATCAAATGCCTTTTCTGCATCAATAGACAAAATCAGATGATTCTTGTCTTTTGTGTTATTTACATTGTTGATTACATTAATTGTTTTTCTGATGTTGGCAGTTCAAACCCACCAGGCACTCCTTGAATACTCTGGGGGTCAGTTCTACCCTGGACCCTAGGGTCGCCATGAGTCACATCCGACTCGACGGCACTTGGATTTAGGGATGTTGAACCAGGCTTGCATCCCTGGTATGAATACAACTTGGTTGTGATGGATTGTTTTTTGATATGTTGTTGTATTCTATCGGGAAGGATTTTGTTGAAGATTTCTGCATCTAGATTCATGAGTGATATTTGGTCAGTAGTTCTCCTTTTTTTTGGGGGTCTTTCCCTGGTTTTGGTATCAGGGTTATGCTGGCTTCATAGAATTAATTTGGGAGTATTCCACCCATTTCTATGCTGTGACATAGTCTCAGTAGTATTGGAGATAACTCTTCACTAAAAGCTTGGTAGAATTCTGTGGTGAAGCCATCTGGGCCTGGGCTTTTTTTTTGGTTGGCAGTTTTTGGATGACTTTTTCAATCTTTTCCTTTGTGACAAGTTTATTAAGTTGTTCTGCTTCACCTTGTGATAATTTTAGTAGGTGATATGAATCAAGGAATTGATCCATTTCCTCTAGATTTTCAAGTTTTTTAGAGTATAGTCTTTCATAGTATTCTGTTATGATATTTTTTATTTCTGTTGGATTCGTTGTGACACTTCACCTCTTATTTGGGTTGTTTCCTTTCCTGTTTTTCTTTAGTAAACTTAGCCAAAAGTTTGTCAATTTTGTTGAACTTTTCAAAAAAAAACAGCTTTTGGACTTTTCAGTTTTTTCAATTGTTCTATTCTCTAAATCATTTAGTTCTGCTCTAATCTTTATGATCTGTTTTCTTCTGGTACCTGAGGGGCTCCTCTGTTGTTCTCTCTCTACTTGTTCAAGTTGTAGAGTTAGTTCTTTGACTTGGTTTCTGTCTTCCTTCCAGATGTGTGCATTTATGGAGATAAACTGACCTCTGAGCACTGCTTTGGCTGTATCCTATAGGTTCTTGTTGGAAGTGTTTTCATTCTCATTGGAATCCATAAATTTATTTAATCCTTGATTTCTTCTATAACCCATGGTTTTTTGAGCAAGATGTTGTTCAGTTTCCATGAGTTCCATTTTATGTGTTTTTTGATATTGATTTCAACTTTTATGGCTTTATAGTCTGAGAAGATGCTTTGCATTAATTCAACGGTATGGATTTTGTTGAGAATAGATTCATGGCCTAACATATGGTCTATTCTGAAAAATGTTCCATGTTAACTGGAGAAGAAGGTGTAGTTGTGTGCTGACGGATAGAAAGTTCTGTATATGTCGATGAGGTCTAGTTGATTAATTGTGACAATAAGGTCTTCTGTGTCTTTATTAAGCTTTTTTCTAGATGATCCGTCCAATATTGTGAGTGGAATGTTGAAGTCTCCTACTATTATTATGAATTGATACATCTCATTTTTGAGTGTAGTCATTGTTTCTTCAACATATTTAAGTGCTCTAATATTAGGTGCATGAATATTTGATATTGTTATGTCCTACTTGTGTACTGAACCTTTCAGCAGTAAACAGTGTCCATCTTTGTCCACAATGGTGGATTTTACATTAAAATCAATTTTATCTGAGATTAGAATTGCCACACCTGCTCTTCTTTGTGTGCTGTTAGCTTGGTATATATTCTTCTATCCTTTAATTTTCAGTTTGTTCCTATCTTGAGGTCTAAGAGACTAACATGCTGAACTGTTGTGCTTAATTAAATAGCGTATAGCACAGCAGAGAGACTGTGCTTGGGATAGCCATATATTAAGAGCCTGGCTGCTGACTGAGGGCACCACTGCCCATCTACCCTCTCTTTTCTGAGCTGCACCATACTGCTGTTTCACAGTGGGCAGGGTAATTCAGGTGGGATGCCATCTTGGTTAGCTGTGTTAGGACAATGGTGTTTAGAGGTATGGATGGGGCCTGGCAGAGGATGGCAACAGGCCATAACACCTCCCTACTTTGAACCACATAATACCATCTAAGGATGGCCTATATGGTACTTTCATTGCCAGCTGGAAGGAGGAGCCTGCTACACCAGAGGACCTGACTGATTTTGGAAGCTGTTGGATAGCTCCTCATTTAGCAGTAAAGTATCTTTTTAAAATAAGACCACATGGAGAACTGACTAGTGAATGGCCTTGCAGTATCTCCTCCACGCTTCACTGATACACATCATAGCATTAGCTGATAGCCCCCAAGTGATTCCAAAAGTAGAGTGCCATATTTGCCAGCCAGGATTCAGAGCCTGCATCCCCAGAGAGTCCACTGTGGGCCAGTGTCTAGAGTACACCGAGTGGCTGGTGACCAATGTTCCTCTTAGAATGACACCTGAGCTCCTGCTCAGGAAACATGAGACAAACCAAACAGCTTCCAGATGGCATGAAGGCAAAAAACCATGCCAGGCACTAATCATTTAAAGAAACAGGTCATCATTACTCTGGAAAACTCCCAAATGAAGAATCAAAAAATCTTCCCAGATGAAGAAGGCTTTCTGAAACTACCAGAGATCAAGTACAAAAGAATAATATAGAGAGATCTCCTAGAGATTAAACAAAATGCTGCCAAAAAAATAAAAAATTAAGTAACCTATTTGAGCTGATGGAACATCAATGATACGAACTCCAATGGATCAGTAATACAATTACAGAATTAGACAATTCAATCCACAGCAAAAATACAAGAATTGATGAGTTGGAAGCCAGAGTTAGTGAGCTGGAGGACAGAGCAACTGACACCAGCATTTATGAGGGGAAATCAGAGAGAAGAAATAAGAAAAATGAAGAAGCATTAAGAAACATGCGGGGCTCTATCAAGAAGAATAATCTACGAATAATTGGAGTTCCTGAGCAGGGAAGAATAGCTGAAAATATAGAAAGCATTGTTGTAGAGTTGCTATCAGGAAGCTTCCCTGAAATTATGAAAGAGGAAAACATAGATTTCCAAGATGCATATCAATCACCACAAAAATTAGACCTCAAAAGAGAGACACCAAGATATATTTTAATCAAGCTTAATAAAATGAAACATGAAAACAGACTCTTAAAGGCAGTGGAGCATAAAGCAAAGCTAATATGCAAAGGGAAGCCCTTAGGTTTTTGCCTGACTACTTGACAGAAACAATGTTGCCAGGAAGGCAGTGGGATAATATATTCATAGCCTTGAAGGAGAAAAAAACTTCCAACAAAGAACTATATATCCTGCAAAATTCTCTCTCAAATAAGAAGATGAAATTAAGACATTCACAGACAGACAGAAGCTTAAAGACTTTGTAAAAACCAAATCAAAACTACAAGACGTACTGAAAGAAACTCTTGCTTAGAAAAACAAAAACATTAAGCTGTATACTTAAGGAGACAAAGCAGGACACTGCATCCAGAATCCTACTCTGTTAAGGAAGTCACAAAGCTCAATCAAAGATGCAGTATTAAAAGAAGGGAACCAATGATCATATCATGAAAAATACAGCACCATCACATTATAAAGAGGAACATAATAGTCATAACTCTTTCAGATGGAGAGGAAATTAAAAAGATATGCAGATGTTAAAGTATGGTTTGAACTTGGAATAGTAAGGGGGACCACAGGGATAGCCTCAAAGCAAATAACAATGTGACATATCAAAATAAGAAACATAATACAGGAGTCTCAACAAACACATAACCAACAATGAAAATGATTAAAAGTCAACCCATAAAGAGGAATGGCCCAGAGCAGAGTATTAAGGAAAACATCAAAAACACAAAAATAAATGTATCTAAATGAAAGCACTAAACACATACCTATCTTACACTGAATGTAAATGGATTGAATGCTCTAATAAAGAGACAGTGAGTGACATCCTGGATCAAACGACACAATCCCTCTATACGTTGCTTTAAAAAACACACCTTGCACTCAAAGATATGAACAAATTCAAAATCAAAGGATGAAAAAATATATACTAAGCCCACAACATACAAAGAAGAGCAGGAGTGGCAGTACTAATTGCAGATAAAATAGACTTTATTGGAAAAGCCACCATCATGGACAGGGATGTCACTATTGCTGAAAAATTCAATTCACAAGCAGAAAATAACAGTATTAAATATTTATGTACTCAATAGCAAAGCATCTAAATACATTCAACAAACACTGACAACATTGAAAAATGAGATCGATTATGCCATAGTAATAGTTGGAGACTTCAACACTTCACTTTCAGTAATGGACAAATCATCCAGGAAAAATCTCAGTAAACATACAGAAGAACTTATTGCAACAATTGACCTACTAGACATTATTACATATACAAAATTTTTTAAGCATCAACAGATGAGTATACCATCTTCTCCAATGCACATGGAACATTTTCCAGAACAGACCATGTGTAAGGACATAAAGCAAATCTCAACAAAATCTAAACCACTGAGTTGTTGCAAAACATTTTTTCAGAGCATAAAGCCATAAAAGTTGAAATCAGTAGCAGAAGAAAACATAGGTAGAAATTTGAACTCATAGAGACGGAACAACACCTTTCTCAAAAAACCATTCATTCTAGAAGAAACCAAGGAGGAAATAAAGAAATTTATGGAATCAAATGAGAAGGAAAACACATCCTACGAGAACCTATGGAATACAGACAAAGCAGTGCTCAGAAGTCAATTTATATCTATAAATGCACACATCTGAAAATAAACAAGGACCCAAAGCAACGAATAGAACCTACAGCTTGAACAAGTAGAAAGAGAGCAACAGAAGAACCCCTCAAGCGTCAGAAGAAAACAGATGATAAAGATGAGCAGAACTAAATCAATTATACAATAGAAGAACAATTGAAAAAAATTCATGAAACAAAAATCTGTTTTTTGAAAAGATCAACAAAATTGATAAACCACTAGCTAAACTTACTAAAGAAAACCAGGAGAGGAAACAAATAACCTGAATAATAAATGAGATGGGAGATGTCACAAAAGATCCAACAGAAATAAAAAAAATTTCATAACAGAATACTATGAAAGACTGAACTCTAACAGATTTGAAAACCTAGAGGAAATGCACAAATTTCTAGATTCAAATCACCTACCAAAATTATCACAAGGAGAAGTAGAACAACTCAATAAATCTATCATAAAGGAAGAGATTGAAAAAAATAATTAAGAAAAAAAAAACAACCAAAAAAAGTCCTCACTTAGATGGTTTCGCTGGAGAACTCCACCAAACTTTTAGAGAGGTGTTAACTTCAATACTACTGAAACTATTTCACAGCATAAAAAAGGACGAAATAGTCCCAGATTCATTCTATGAAGCTAGCGTAACCCTGATACCAAAGCCGGAGAAAGATCTCACAAAAAAGGAAAATTACAGACCAATATCACTCATGAACCTACATGCAAAAATCTTCAACAAAATCCTAGCCAATAGAATTCAACAACATATCAAAAAAATAATGCATCATAACTAAGTTGGATTCATATCTGGGAGGCAAGGCTTGTTCAACACCAGAAAAACAATTAATCTGATCAACTACATAAATAGCACAAAGGATAAGAACCACCTGATTTTGACAATTGATGCGGAAAAGGAATTTGACAAAGTCAAACCCCCATTCATGCTAAAAACTCTCAGCAAAATAGGAATAGAAGGGAAATTCCTCAACGCAATAAGGGATATTTATGCAAAGCCAACCACCTACATCATCCTGAATGGTGAGAGACTGAAAGAATACCCCTTGAGAACAGGAACTAGACAATCATGCCCACTTTCACCACTTCTGTTAAACATTGTATTAGAGGTTCTAGCCGAGCAATTAGACAAACCAAAAAAAAAAGGGCAGCTGTATCAGCAAAGAAGTCAAAATCTCCTTATTTGAAGATCATATGATTGTATTTGCAGAGAATCCTAAAGAATGCATAAGTAAACTACTGCAACTAATAGAAGGGTTCAGCAAGGTATTAGGATACAAGATAAACATAAGTAAATCAGTGGGGTTCCTTTATGCCAACAAAGAGATCATCAAAGGAGAAATCACCAAATCAATACCATTTACTATAGCCCCCAAGAAGATAAAATACCTAGGAATGAATCTAATCTGAGAAATGAGAGACCTATAAGACCTTCCTGCAAGAAACCAAAAAGAGACTTACATAAAAGGAGACACCTACCTTGCTCATGGATAGGAATCCTTAACGTTTGAAAATGTCTGTTTTACTCAAAGCAATCTACATACACAGTGCAATCCCAAATACAAATTCCAGTATTATTTTTTAAAGAGGTGGAGAAACAAATCACCAACTTTGCTTGGAAAGGGAAGAAACCTCGAATAAACAAAGTACTACTGAAGAAGTAGACCATAGTGGGATGCCTCACACCACCTGACTTTATAACCTATGACACTGCCACAGTAGTCAAAACTTCCTAGTACTTGTACAAAAAGAGGCATATAGACTAGTGAAACAGAGTTGAGATGCCATTACCTTCTTATAAATGGTTGATATTCAACAAAGGCCGTAAGATTGTAAACTGGGGTAAAAACAGTCTCTTTAACAAATGGTGCTGGAAAAATTGGATATTCATCTGCAAGAAACTGAAACAAGTTTCAATGTCTCACACCTTACACAATAACTAACTCAAAATGGATCAAAGACCTAAATATCAAAACTAAAATGATAAAGATTATGCAAGATTAAAATGATAAAGATTATGCAACAGTTGAAGTTCTAGTACACAGCTTAGACAGATTTCAAGTTCTTACAAAGCATGATAAACAGAAGATAGTATAGATAAATAGGAACTACTAAGAATCAAACACGTTTGCTAATCCAAAGACTTTGTCAAAAGAGTGCAAAACCAGTGTCATGGATTGAATTGTGACCCCCCAAAAATATGTGTAACCATGTGGCTGGGCCATCATTCCCAGTATCCTCCATTTTGTGGTTTTCCTGTGCTGTATGTTAAAGCATTAAGGTGGGGCTGTAAATCCCTTCAGAAGATCACCTCCCTGCTCCACAGTAAAGGGAGATTCCCCGGAGTGTGGCTTGCCCCACCCTTAATCCTTTCATCCTGCAAGAGATAAAAGGAAAGGGAAGCAGGCAGAGAATTAGGAACCTCCCACCATCAAGTAAGCAACACAGGGAGAAGAGCGCGTCCTTAGACATGAGGTTCCTGAACCAAGATGCTCCCTGGACAGAGACTGATACAATGCTGGACTTTGCTCCAGAACCATCAAGAGGGAAAACCTTCCCCTGGAGGGGACATCCTGAATTTGGACTCATAGCCTACCAGACTGTGTAAGAATAAACTTTCCTTTGTTAAAGACATCCACTCTGTGGTATTTCTGTTAGAGCAGCTCTAGCTGACTAAAACAACCACCTACAGACTGGGAAAAAAGTATTTAGCAACTACATGCAGGACCAAAATCTGATTTCCATAATCTACAAGATATTGCAAAGTATCAACAAGAAAAAGGTAAATAACCCAATTAAGTGATGGGCAAAGGAGATGGACCGATACTTCACCAAAGAGGACATACAGGCAGCCAAAAAACACATGAGGAAATGCTCACGATCATTAGGTATCAGAGAAAGTCCAAATCAAAACTACAGTGAGATACTATGTCACCCGAACAAGGTTACCAATGATCCAAAAAACACAAAACAACAAATGCTGGAGAGACTGTGAAGACTGAAACTCTCCTGCGCTGCAGGTGGGTTTCCACAGTGGTACAATCTCTTTGGTAAGTAATTTGGAGCTTCCTTAAAAAGCTAGAGATAGATATACCTTTAGATCCAGTAATGCTACTGCTTGGAATATATCCTACTGAAACAAAGGCTGTCACACAATAGATATATGCACATGAATGTTTATTGCTGCACAGTCCACAATAGCAAACAAATGAAATCAATCCAGATGCCCATTAACAGATGAATGGGTAAACTATGATACATATACTCAATGGAACACTGCAATGATAAAGAACAATGATGATTTTAGGAAGCATCTCATGACCTGGTTTTAACTGGAAAACATTATGTTGAGTGAAATCAGTCAGTGGAAAAAGGACAAATATTGTATGAGACTCCCACTGTAAGGACTTAAAAATAGACTTACATACAGAAGAAAAGACTATTTGATGGCTACAAGTGTAGGGAGGGAGGGAGAGAGCTGGTCATAGATTAGATACTCAAATCAGGTCCGACTCACAGCGACCCCGGAGGTCAGGGTAGAACTTCCCCATAGAGTGTCCAAGTAGTGCTTGGAAGATTTCAACTGCTGACCTTTTGGTTAGTAGATGTAGCACTTAACCCACTATGCTACTAGGGTTTCCTCAGATTAGATAGTTGATAGAAATTTGGTTAGGTGACAGCAGTGAGAGCAAACTGTAGAAAGAAGATCGACTTAACTGGACTTCACCATAAACTGAAAACTCTTTTAATTTCAACCCAATTTTGCAAGGATACAGGGCAGTGGTGAGGTCTGGGGACAGTGAGTCCAACTGGCATAATTAGCCTATTGTTAAGAGAGTCTTCTGCACCCCATATTGGTGGGTGACTTCTGGGGGTGTTAAAAGCTAGCAAGCTGCCATCTGAGGTATACCAAATGGTCCCAACTCATCTGGAACAGAAGATCTGAGAACAATAAAGACATGAGGAAAAAAGAGCTCAGGAGACAGAAGGATGCATGTGAATGGGAGACTGTATCAACATGTGACTAGAAGAACCAGGTGGTGTCTAGCCACCACCAAAGACAGCCATGATGGGTCACACAATGTTGAGTCCCTGTGGCAACACAAGGAAAAGAGGGTTTAGCTTAAGAACTCTACTAAAAGACCACAAGTGATTGTCTGACAGCCTGGGGTACCCCCGGGAGCATGGCCCCTAGACCTACTGCTGCCTTAGTCCAGTAAACACTACTGAGGTCAACTCCTTGGATAAAAATTGTCTGGACTCAGAGACACAATGTGAACATATAGTGTGTGTACTTTACGGCTCTATGCACTTATAGGATTCTGTCCTACTGGTCTCTTTTTAGATGAGAGAGAAGAAGGTGGAGAGGATGGGACAAGGGGACACTGCATGGTTTAAAGTTAGGACAAGGTGCCTCAGGGTTGTATCCTTTCACCATAACTTTTCAATCTGTATGCCGAGTGACTAATCCAGGTAGCTGAATTATATGAAAAATAAAACAACAAGGCATAAGGCTTGGAGGAAGACTCATTAATATTCTGCACTATACAGAAGACACCACTTTTGTTGCTGGAAGTGAAGAGCATTTCAAACACTTAGTGATCAAGAGCAAAGACCATAGCCTTAAGTATGGATTGCACATCAACATCAAGAAAAAAATCCTCACAACTGGACCAGTATGTAACATCATGATAAATGGAGAAAGGATTGAGGTTGTCAAGGATTTCATTTGACTTGGTTCCACAATCAGTGTTCATGGAGGCAGCAGTCAAGAAATCAAAAGGCGCATTGCATTTGGAAAATCTGCTGCAAAGGACTTCTTTAAAGTATTGAAAAGGAACAATTTCACCTTAAAGACTAAGGGGTGCCTGACAGAAGCCATGCTATTTTCAATCACATCTTATACCAGTGAAAGCTGGACAATGAATAAGGAAGACAAAAGAAGAATTGATGCCTTTAATTATGGTGTTGGAGAAGCGTATTGAATGTACCACAGACTGCCAAAAGAACAGACCTGTCCTGGAGGAAGTACAACTGCAGTCCTCCTTGGAAGCAAAGATAGCAGACTGTGTCTTACATACTTTGGACATGTTATCAAGAGGGATCACTGACTGGAGAAGAACATCATATTTGGTAGAGTGGAAGGTCAGTGAAAAAGAGGAAGACCCTTGACGAGATGGATTGATATAGTGGCTGCAATGATGGGCTTCGGCATAAAAACAGTTGTGGACTCGGCGCAAGACCAGGCAATGTTTCATTGTGTTGTTCATAGTGTCCATGTGATGTCAGAACTGACTTGACAGCACCTAACAATAACAACAACAGCCAGCCTTGTAGGGGTAAGATGATATATCATTGTAGTTTTGATTTGGATTTTTCTAATGACTAATGATCGTGACCATACTTCATGTTTGTGTTAGCTGCTTGGATGTCTTGTTTTGTGAAGTGTCTGTTCATATCCTTTGTCCATTATTTGACTGGGTTTTTTGCTTTTTCTTGTTGAGGTTTTGAAGTATCCTGTAGATTATGGAGATCAGATGCTTATCAGGTTCTTGGTTGGCAATTTTTTTCCCCCTATTCCTAAGTGGTCCTTTTACTCTCTTGATCAAGTCTTTGGATGAGAGTAAGTGATTTCTAGGAGTTCTTTTTTTATCTATTTTCTCACCTGGTTTTTATGCATTGCTTGTAATATTTTGTAGTTTATGCCACACGTTAAGGGTCTAATATTCTCCCTACTTTTTCTTCCGTGGTCTTTATTGTTTTAGGTTTTATATTTAGGTCTATGATCTATTTTGGTTTAATTTTTTGCGGGGTGTGAGATTTGCTCTTGTTTCATTTTTTTGCAGATGGATATCCAGTTTTGCCAACACCACTTGCTGAAGAGACTATTTTTCCCCAGTTTTCAGACCTTAGGGTTTTGTCGAATATCAGCTGCTCTTAGGTGGGTGGAGCTATACTTGGGTTTTCTATACTGTTCCATCATCTAGATATCTATATTTGTTCCAGTACCAGGCTATTTTGACTACCGTGGCAGTGTAATAGTTCTCAAGTCAGGTAGTGTGAGGCCTTCCACTTTGTTCTTCTTCAGTAATGCTTTATTTACCCAGGGTTTCTACCCTTTCCATGTGGAGTTAGTGATTTGCTTCTCCATCTCATTAAAAAAGGACATTGGAATTTGCATTGGGATTGCACTGTATCTACAGACACATTTGGGAAGAATTATTTTCACAGTGTTAAGTTTTCCTATCCATGAACAGGGTAGATTTCTCTACTTACATAAGTCTCTTTTGGTCCCTTGGAGTAAAATCTTGTAATTTTCTTTGTATAAGTCTTTTACATCCCTGCTCAGATATATTCCTAAGTATTTTGTCTTCTTGGTGGCAATTGTGAATAGTATTAATTTGGTGATTTCTTCTTTGATGATCTCTTTGCTAGTGTAAAGGAATCTGACTGATTCCTGTTCATCTTATATCCTGATACTTTGCTGAACTCCTCTATTAGTTGCAGTAGTTTCTTTGTGGATTCTCTATAGTTTTATGTATACATGATCATATCATCTGGGATTAGTTATTTGTATTTCTTCCTTACCAATGTGAATGCACTTTATTTCTTTATTTTGTCTAATTGCCCTGGCTAGAACTTCCAGTACATTTTTGAAGAAAAGTAGTGACAATGGGCATCCTTGTCTGATTGTCATTCTCAAAGGGAAAGTTTTCAGTCTCTCTCCATTTAGGATGACGTTAGCTGTTGGCTTTGCTTAGATGCCCCTTATTGTGTCTAGGAATTTCCCTTCAAATCCTAACTTTTTGTGTTTTTAACATGAATGGGTGTTAGATTTTGTCGAATGCTCTTTCTGGGTCAATTGGTAAAATCAAGTGAGTCCCATCTTTTGATTTATTCATGTGGTTGACTGCATTAATTGTTTTTCTGATGTTAAAACAACTCTGCATCCCTGGTATGAATTTTACTTGGTCACAGTGAATTATGTTTTTGATAGGTTGCTGAATTCTATTGGCTAAAAGTCTGCTGAGAACGTTTCCATCTAAGTTCATAAGAGATATTGGCCTGTAGGTTTTCCTTTTTGTGTGTGTTCAATCTTTACCTGGCTATAGTATCAGGATTATGTTAGTTTCATAGAATGAATTTGAAAATATTTCCTCCTTTTCTATACTGCAAAATACCTTTTGTAGTAGCAGTGATAACTCCTCTCTAAAAGGTGGAACTCTGCAGTGAAGCCATCTGGGTCAGGACATTTTTTGGTTGGGAGTTCTTTTAAATTACCTTTTCAATCTCTTCTTTTGTGATGAGTTTATTAAGTTTTTCTAGTTCTGATTGTGTTAGTGTTGATAGGTAGTATGTTTCTAGAAATTTGTCCATTTCCTCTAGGTTTTCCAATTTATTAGGGTATAACTTTTCATAATATTCTGATATGATTTTTTTTTAATTTCAGTTGGTTCAGTTGTGATATTTGCTATCTTATTTTCTATGTGAGCTATTTGTTTGCACTCTTCTTTTTTTTGGTCAGTGTGGCCAGTGGTTTGTTGATTTTATTGATCTTAAAATACCAGTTGTTAACTCTTTTAGTTGTTTTTTCAGTCTCTATCATCTAGTCCTACTCTAGTTTTTATTATCTCTTTTCTTCTAGTGTTTGAGGAATTCTTTTGTCATTGTCTTTCTACTTGTTCAAGTTGTACGGTTAATTCTTTGACCTGGGCCATTTCTTGTTTTTGGATGTGTGCCTTTATTGAGATAAATTGACCTCTGAGAACTGCTTTTGCTGTGTCCCATAGGTTCTTGTAAGATGTGTTTTCTTTCATATTTGATTCTATGAATTTCTTTATTGCATTTTTGATTTCTTATACAACCTGAAAGCATTTGAGCACGGTGTTGCTCAGTTTCCAAGTGCTTGATTTTTGGTGCTTGATTTTTTTGACTGTTGATTTCAACTTTTATGACTTTATGGTCTGAGAAGTTGTTTTGAAATATTTCAGTGTTTAGGATTTTGTTAAGACATGCTTTATGGCCTCATACGTGGGTCTATTCTGGAAAATGTTCTGTGTGCTTTGGAAAAGAAAATATACTTGATTGGTGATGGGTAAAGTGTTCTGTATATGTCTATTAGGTCTAGTTGGTTAATTGTGGCAGTTAGGTGTCCCATGTGTTTATTGAGCTTCTTTCTAGTTGTTTTAAAGCCTCCTATTATTGTGGAGCTGTCTATATAGCTTTTCAATGAAGTTTGAGTTTCTTTTACATATTTAGCAGCTCTGTTGTTGGGTGCATTAATATTTAATATGCTTATGTTCTCCTGATGTGTTGACCATTTAAGCAGTACATAGACATTTTCACAATGTTGACTCTTCCTATCCATGATGAGATGTCACAATAAACCCAACTGAAATCAAAAGTATCATAATTTGTTTATTCCCGTCTGTTGATGGGAACTTAGGTTGATTCCATGTCTTTGCTGTTGTGGACAATGCTACAATAAGTGTGCATGCCTCTACTCATGTGACAGCCCAGTCTGGTGTATACAAGGACTGCCAATTAAGTTCGTGAAATCATCCAAGAAAAAGTGCTACATACCTCATTGCTGAATACTACTACAGTCACCTTCAAAGTACTCCCCTTGGGAAGCTATGCCCTGACAGCAGTGCCTAGTCCACCCTCCAAAGCAATTTTGGAACTCTTTTTCTGGAGTGGACATCGGAGCTGTCCTTGTATTACCCTTGATGCCCTGAATGTCATCAACATGTCTTCCTTTCAATAGTTCTTCCAGCAAAGAAAGAAGTCACTGGGGGGCCAGATCAGGTAAGTAGGAAGGGTGTTCCAATACAGTTACTTGTTTACTGGCCAAAAACTCCCTCACAGACAACTATACTATTAAGTTTGCAGACTTTCCACCTTGCCACCGTGTACAATGGCTGTTCCATAAAGAGTTCCAAAATTACTTTCAAGAGTGGACTAGGCACTGGCATCAGTGGATAGCATCCCAAGGGGAGTACTTTGAAGGTGACTGTAGTGATATTCAGCAATGAAGTATGTGGAACTTAGAACAATTATTGTCCCAGACTTAATTGTCAGACTTTGTATTCTAAGAATTGGGACTGCTGGATCACATATTTTTATTTGTAGCTTTTTCAGAAAGTGCCACATAAATTTCCATAGTGGTTGTACCATTTTGCACTCCCATCAGCAGTGTATAAGTGTTCCAGTCTCTCTGCAACCTCTTCAACATTTATTATTTTGTGTTTTGGGGGTTAATGTCATCTTTGTGGGGGCAAGACAGTATCTCTTTGTAGTTTTGGTTTGACTCTCCCTAATGGCTAATGATAATGAACATTTCCTCAGGTATCTGTTAGCCAGCTGAATGTCTTCTCTGGTGAAGTGGCTTTTCATATCCTTTGACCAATTTTAATTGGATTTCTTGTCTCTTTGTTGTTATAGTTTTACAGCATCTTATAGATTATGGAGATTAGACACTGACTGGATTTGTCATAGCCAAAATTCTTTTCCCAGTCAGTAGGCTGTCTTTAATCTTTGGGTGAAGCCTTTGGATGAATATCAAGTGTTTCATTTTTAGCAGTTCCCAGTTATCTATTTTCTTCTCTGGTGATTCTGCATTACTAGTAATGTTTTGTATCCTGTTTATGCCACATACTAGGGATCCCAGTGCTATCACTAATTTTTCTTCCATAATCTTTATCATTTTAGATTTTGTATTTAGGTCTTTAACGCATTTTGTGTTAATTTTTGTGTATGGTGTGAGATACAGCTTTTGTTTCAGTTTTTTGTAGATGAATACCCAGTTATTTGAAAATCATTTGATTAAGGGACTGTTTTTTTCCCCAATTTATGGACTTGGCCAAATGTCAGGTGCTCATAGGTGGATGATTTTATGTCCAGATTCTCCATTTGGTACCGTTGGTGTATATATCTGTTTTTGTACTAGCACCAGGCTGTTTTGACTACTGTGGCAGTATAATAGGTTCTAAAGTCAGGTAGTGAGAGGCCTCTCACTTTATTCTTCTTCAGTAATGCTTTACTCATCTGAGGCCACTTCTCTTTGCACATAAATTTGATGATTTGCTTCTCTGTCTCATTAAAAAATGCCATTGGAATTTGTATTAGAACTACATTGTATCTATAGATCACTTTGGATAGAATAGACATTTTCACAATGGCGACTTGTCCTATCCACAAGCAAGGTAGGTTTCTAAACTTATGTATGTGTCTTTTGGTTTGTAGTAGTGTCATGTGGTTTTCTTGAATTTATGCCTAACTATTGTATCTTCTTGGGGGCTATTTTAAATTGTGCTGATTTGGTGATTGCTTTTCAATGTTCTCTCTGTTGGTGTAAAGTAATCCAACTGATTTTTGTGTGTTTTTCTTGTCTCCTGGCTCTTTACTGAACTCTTCTGTTAGTTCCAGTAGATTTTTTTTTAACCTTTTTTCTTCTACTAAGATTGAGTGAAAGTATTCAATCCAAATTACACTTGCTTGCCTGCTTATCTGCAGCTTCTTCTTCTCTCCTTGCCTGGTGACAGCACACTCGTCCTCTCCAGTCTATGCATGTCATATCCTCTTAACAATCACGTGTCCCCTCCTCTCCACTCTCTCCTCTCCCTTCTAGTAAGAGGCCAGTAGGACTGCATCCTACAGATTCATAGAACCATAAAGTATACACACCATATGGTCACATATTGTGTCCCTGAGTCTAATCTATTCATGTCTGAAGAGTTGACCTCAGTAATGTTTTCTGGTCAGGGGCAGCAGTAGGTCTAGGGGCCGTACTCCCAGGAAAGCCCCTAGGCCTTCAGACTACCAATTGTGGTCTTTTACTGGAGTTTTCTGGTACACCTCTCTTTTTCTGGTGTTGTCACTGGGACTCGACATTGTGTGCCTTATCACGGCTGTCATTGGTGGTGGCCGGGCACCATATTGTTCCTCTGGTTACATGTTGATAGTCATCCATTCACATGGGTCTTTCTGTCTTCTGGACTTTGTTCCCTCATGTCTTTGTTGTCCTTAGTGATCATGTGTTCCAGCTGAGTTGGGACCATTTGGTGTACCTCAGATGGAATCTTCCTAGCTTTTAAGACCCCAGACACCACTCAGCAACATGGGATGCAGAAGATTCTCTTAGCAATAGGGTAGTTATGGCAATTGGCCTCAATGTCCGCCAAGAGCATGGTCCGCAGACCCTTGTCCCTGTTATTCTATCCTTGTAATACTGGGTTAAGATTAGAAGAGTTTTCAGCTTATATTGTAGTCCAGTTAAGTTGTTCTTCTTTCTACTACGTGCTGTCACTGCTGTCATCCAATCAAATTTCTATCAACTATCTAATCTATGACTAACCCTCTCCCTCCTCTCCCCTCCCCTCCCTTGCAGCCATCAAAGAGTCTTTTCTTCTGTACATAAGTCTTTTTTTAAGTCCTTATAGTAGAGGTCTCCTGCACTATTTGTCCTCTCGCCACTGACTGACTTCACTTAGCATAATGTCTTCCAATTCAAAGCAGGTTATGAGATGCTTCCTGAAACCATCATTGTTCTTTATTATTGAATAGTGTTCCACCAAGTACATGTACCGTAGTTTGTTTATCCATTCATCTGTTGTTGGGCATCTGGGTTGCTTCTGTTCTTTAGCTACTGTGGACTGTGCTGCAATAAACATTCATGTGCATGTATCTGTGTGAATGCCCTTGATTCTGTAGGATATATTCCAAGCAATGGGATTACTGGATCAAACGGTAAATATTTACAGCTTTTTAAGGAAGTATCAGATTGCTTTCCAAAGAGGTTGCACCATTTTGCAATCCCACCAGGAGTGTAGGAGAGTTCCAATTTCTCCACAGCCTCACCAGCATTTATTGTTTTGTGTTTTTTGGATCATGGCCAACCTTGCAGGGGTGAGATGATATCTCATTGTAGCTTTCATTTGGATTTCTTTAATAGCTAATGATCGTGAGCATTTCCTTATGTGTATTTTGGCTGCCTGGATGTCCTGTTTGGTGAAGTGTCTGTCCATCTCCTTTGCCCATCACTTATTTGGGTTATTTACCTTATTCTTGTTGATATTTTGCTGTATCATGTAGATTACGGAGATCAGACATAAGTCCAACAAGTAGTTGCCAGGTATTTTTTCCCATTCTAGGTGGTCTTTTAGTTCTTTTGATAAAGTCTTTAGATGAGCAAAAGTGGTTGATACTTAGTAGTTCCTATTTATCTATTTTCTCTTGTATTGATCATGCTTTATTGGATTTTCAAGTCTGTCTAAGCTGTGTTTTAAAACTGCCATTGTTGACCCTATTTTTTCTTGCATGATCTTTATCATTTTAGGTTTGATATTTAGGTCTTTGTTCCAGTTAGAGTTAGTTTTTGTGTTAGGTGTGAGATATGTCTCATGTTTAAGTTTTGTGCACATGGATATCCAATTTTTTCAGCACCAGTTTACAGTCTTATTGACTTCATTGAATATCACCCATTCACAGGAGGATGGTTGCACCTCTGGGGTCTCAACTCTGTTCCATTGTTCTATATGACTCTTTTTATACCAGTACCAGGCTGTTTTGACTACTGTGGGAGTGTAATAGTTTCCAAGATTGGGTAGTGTGAGGCCTCCCACTGTGTTCCTCTTCTTCAGTAGTGTTTTGCTTATCTGAGGTTTCCTCTCTTTCCAAACTAAGTTGGTGATTTGTTTCTTCATCTCATTAAAAAATGTCACTGGAACTTGTATTGTGATTGCATTGTATGTGTAGATTGCTGTGGGTAAAATAGCCATTTTCACAATGTTACATCTTCCTATCCATGAGCAGTTTTCTGAATTTATGTAAGACTCTCTTAGTTTCTGTCACTAGGGCCTTATAGTTCTCTTTGCATAGGTCTCTTATTTTTCTAGTTAGATTTATTCCCAGGTATTTTGTCTTCTTGGGGGCTACAGTAAATGGTATTGATTTGGTGATTTCTTCTTGAATGATCTCTTTGTTGGTATAAAAGTATCCTACTGGTTTACTTATGTTTATCTTATATTCTGATACTTTCCTGAACTCTTCTATTAGTTTGAGTAGTTTACTTATGGATTCTTTAGGATTCTCTGTGTATGCAATCATATCATCTGCAAATGAGATTTCTACTTCTTCTTTGTAGATGCAGATGCCCTTTATTTCTTTGCTTTGTCTAACTGCTCCGGCCAGAACTTCTAGTACAAAATTGAATAGAAGTGGTGAGAGTGGGCATCCTTGTCTATTTCCCATTCTCAAGGGCAATTCTTTCAGTCTCTCTCCATTCAGGATGATGTAGGTGGTTGGTTTGTGTAGATGCCCCTTATTGTGTTGAGGGATTTCCCTTCTATTCCTGTTTTGTTGAGAGATTTTAGCATGCATGGGAGTTGGACTTTTTCAAATGCTTTTCTGTATCAATTGACAAAACCAGGTGATTCTTATCTTTTGTGTTATTTATGTGGTTGATTACATTAACTGCTTTTCTGATGTTGAACCAGACTTGCTTCCATGGTGTGACTCTAACTTGGTCATAATGAATTATTATAATAATTATTATTATTATTATGACTCAGTGAAAATGTTGACACGCTGTTGAAATTTTTTGGCAAGGATTTTGTTGAAAAATTTTGCATCTAGGTTCATGAGTGTCATTGGTCTGTGATTTTCTTTTTTTGTGGAATCTTTCCCTGGCTTTGGTATCAGGTTATGCTGGTTTCATAGAATGAATTTGGGAGTATTTTATCTCTTTCTATGCTGTGGAATAGTCTCAGTAGTACTGGAGTTAACTCTTCTCTAAAAGCTTGGTAGAATTCTGCAGAGGAGCCACCTGGGCCAGGGCTTTTTTGGTTGGTAGTTTTTTGATGACTTTTTCAATCTCTCCCTTTGTGATGGGTTTATTAAGTTGTCCTACTTCTCCTTGTGATAATTTTGGTAGGTGATACGAATCTATGAAATTGTCCATTGCCTCTAGGTTTTCAAGTCCGTTAGAGCACAGTCTTTCATAGTATTCTGTTATGATACTTTTGATTTCAGTTGGGTCTGTTGTGACATCTCCCATATTATTTCTTATTGGGGTTATTGGTTTCCTCTCTTGTTTTTCTTTTGTAAGTTTAGCCAATGGTTTGCCAATTTTGTTGATCTTTTTTTAAAAAAAAAAAGCTCTTGGTTTTGTCAATTTTTTCAATTGTTCTTCTATTGTCTAACTCATTTTGCTCTCCTTTATTTTGTTGCCTGAGGGGTTCCTCTGTTGCTTTCTTTCTACTTGTTCAATCTGTATGGTTAATTCTTTGGTTTAGATCAGTTTTTCCTTCCAGATGTGCATTTATAGAGATAAATTGACCTCCGAGCACTGCTTTGCTATATACTATAGATTATAGTAGGATGTGTTTTCATTCTCATTTGAATCCATAAATTCTTTATTTCTTCCTTGATTTCCTCTATAACCCATGGCTTTTTGATTAAGGTATTGTTAAATTTCCATAAGTTCTATTTCTATCTATGTTTTTTTCTGCTGCTGATTCTGACTTTTACAGCTATGGTCTGAGAAGATGCTTTGCAAAAATTCAATGGTTTGGATTTTGTTGAGATATGATTTGTGTCCTAACACATGGTCTGTTTTGGAAAATGTTCCATGTGCATTGGAGAAGAAGGTGTAATTATCTGTTGATGGATAAAAAAATTTTGTATGTGTTGATGAGGTTTAATTTATTAACTGTGGCAATAAGACTTTCCCTGCCTTTACTGAGCTTTCTTCTAGATGATTTCTCCATTACTGAAAGTGCAGTGTTGGGGTCTCTAATTATTATTGTGCAGTGATATATCTCATTTTTCAGTGTAGTCAGTGTTTTTCAATGTATTTAGATGCCCTAGTGTTGGGTACACAAATATTTAATATTGTTGTGTCCTGTTTGTGTGTTGAACCTTTCATCAATAAATAGTCACCATCCTTGTACACGATGGTGGAATTCACATTAAAATCTATTTTATATAAGATTAATATTGTCACACCTGCTCTTCTTTGTATACTTTCATTTTCAGTTTGTTTAGATCTTTAAGTCTGAAGTATGTTTCTTGTAGGGAACATATAGAAGGATGGTGTCTTTTGATCCAAAATGTCATTTGTTGTCTCTTTATTGGAGTGTTCTGTCCAGTTACATTCAATGTAATTATTGATAGATAAGTGTTTAGTGCTGTCATTTTGATGTGTTTGTTTTTGTGGTGGTAGTTTCTCTGTTCTTAGTATTCTGCTCTGGGTCATTCTTCTTTATGGGTTGACTTTTCATCTTTTTCAATGCTGGTTTTGGGTTTTTTGAGACTCCTGTATTGCATTGCTTGTTTTGATATGTTGAATTGTTATTGTGCTTTGTGGCTGTCCCTGTGATCTTCCTTAATGTTCTAAATTAAAACCAAATTTTAACTTCTAAATATCTTTTTAGCTTCCTCTCCATCTGAGAGGACTATAACTGCTGTAGTATATCTCTCTCGTTAGTGTGATGGTGTCATAGTTTTCGTGATATGATCACTGATTCCTGTCTTTTAATATTGTAGCTTTGATTGAGTTTTGTGCCTTTGCTAACTAGGTAGGTTTCTAGATGTTGTATTCTGTATTGCTACCTTAAATATACACTTAATGGTTTTGTTTTCCTATGCAAAGAGCTTCTTTCAGCATTTCTTGTAGTTTTGGTTTGTTTTTTCCAAAGTCTCTAATTTTCTGTTTATCTGTGAATGTCTTAATTTCATCCATATATTTGAAAGACAGCTTTGCAGGATATATAATTCTTGGTTGGATGTTTTTCTTCTTCAAGGCTTTGAATGAGTCATCCCACTGCCTCTATGCCAACATTGTTTCTGCTGAGAAGTCCGATGAAAACCTACAGGTCTTCCCTCTGAATGTTAGCTTTGCTTTGTGTCTCACTGCCTTCAGAAATTTTTGCGTGTTTCATTTTGTTAAGCTTGATTGTAGTATGTCTTGATGTCTTTCTTTTGGGGTATAGTTTTTGTGTCATTTGATATGCATCTTGGATATTGTTGTAGTCAGCTAGTGCTGCAGTGATAGAAATACCACAGAGTGGATGGCTTTAACAACAGAAGGTTTATTCTTACGTAGTCCAGAAGGCTAAAATTCTAAATTCAGGATGTCCACTTCAGGGGAAGGCTTTCACCACTGTCAGCTCTAAAGGAAGGTCCAGTATTGTCAGTCTTTGTCCAGGGAGCATCTGGGCATAGAAACCTCAGGTTTGAAGGATGTGCTCTTCTGGTCGTGCGGCTTTCTTGGTGGTATGAGGTTCCCAGTTCTCAGCCTGTTTCCCTTTCCTTTTACCTCTTGCAGACTGAAAGGATTAAGGGTGGGGCAAGCCACACTCCAGGGAGACACTCTTTACAGTGGAGCAGGGAGGTGATCTTTTAAAGGGATTTACTGTTCCCCGTAATCCTTTAATGTACAGTATAGGAAAATCACAAAATGGAGGACAATCACAAAATATTGGGAATCATGGCCCAGTCACATAACTACACATATTTTTGGGGGGACACAATTCAATCCATTTTGAGTCTCACTGCCTTTAAAAATTTCTGCTTATGTTTTATTTTATTAAACTTGATTATAACATGTCTTGGTGTCTTTATTTTAGGGTCTAGTTTTTGTGGCATTTGATAGGCATCTTGGATATCCTCTTCTTTCATAATTTCAGGGAAGCTTTCTGTGAGCAATTCAACAACAATAATCTGTATGTTTTCAGCTATTTCTCCATGTTCAGGAAATCCAGTTAACCATAAATTATTCCTCTTAATATAGTCCCACGTTTCTTAATGCTTCTTCAGTTTTCTTATTTCTTTTCTCTTGTTTTGCCTCATAAATTCTGGTGTCAGTTGCTCTATCTTGAAGGTCACTAAGGTTGACTTCCAGCTCCTGAATTCTGTTCTTTTGGCTTTGGATTGAATTGTCTAAAGCTTTAATTTTTTTGGTACCTGCTAGATTTCAGATTGTTGATGTTCTATCAGCTTAAAGAGCTTACTTATTTTTTAATTTTGTTCAGCTGCATTTTGTTTAATTTCTAGAAGCACTCTCTATATAATTCTTTTGTACTTGACCTCCAATAGTTTCAGAAAGCCTTCTTCATTTGGGAAGCTTTTTGATTCTCTATTTTGGGAGTTTTCTGGAGCCATGGTGGGCTGTTTCTTTAAATGACTGGCAATGGTCTGTTGTCTTCAGGCCATCTAGAGGCTGTTTAGTTTCTCTGATGTTACCTCAACAGGAGCTGAGGCATAGTTCTGAGAAGGGACTTTGTCATCAGCCACCTCTGTGTACTCCAGTAACTGGTTGCAGTGGACTCTCTGGGGTGGCAGGATCCATCTCTTGGCTAGCAAAGACACCACCCATCTTATGGAGTCACTGGGGGGCTGTCAACTGACCCTATTATGTGGGTGAGTATAGGCTGGAAGAGATGCTGTTGGGCTGCCCAGCAGATATTTCTCCAGGTATTCTTATTTTAAAAAGCTAAAAGCTGTCTGACAGCTTCCAAAATCAGTCAGGCCAACAGATGTGGTACACCTTGCCTTCAGGCTGACAACAGAAGCACCTCTTTGGTTGTCCCCGACGCTATGATGTTATTCAAAGTAGGGAGGGGCTATGTCCCTGCTGCCATCCTCAGCTGGGCTCTACCCATAAGGCAACACTGTGCTAAACACAGCCTTTCTGATGGAAAAGTATTCCCAGGATTGGCACTGCCTCCCCACATGGGAATTAGCCCCTACTGAGGCTTCTGTTTGGGTAACTTCACCTCCTAGGTGACTAAGACAGAGTTCTGGTCAAACTTCCCCTTCCATGGCAAAACAACAGAATCTACAGTGGAGAAGAGAAAAGAGAGGGTTGTGGGGTTGTGGTGCCCTCATTCTGCAGCTGTGCTCTCTAAATGTGGCCATCCAACACACTGTCTATCCGCTGGGCCACACAGTGTTCACTTCAGAACTGTAGTTCAGTGTAACTGCCGGCTCATGCTCATCCCCTGCCTATCAGTCAACAAAAGAAAAAAAAAGTGCCAGTGCTTGGAGTCCATCCAAGCAGCAAGTCAGTAGGAGAGGGGCCCAGCAAGAGAGAGGAAGTTTCCCCTTTAGTGGCATATAGTTCAATCTGATAACATTATACTGTGTCCTAGGGCTCACTGGGTGTCCAGAATGCTCTGGTCAATTAACAATCCAGTCCTTAGTTTTCAGAGGGAATTAGGGAGATATATATCTAGTCTGCCATCTTAGCTTTGCCCCACACCAGTTCCAGTAGAGATTTTTTAAATTTTTGAATGTTTATTGTGTATAAATTTGTGTCATCTGCAAATAGAGATACTTTTGGTCTTTTCAATTTTTTCAATTGTTTTTCCATTCACTAATTCATTTAGCTCTGCTCTAATCTTTATGATCTCGTTTCTTCTGATGCCCGAGGGGTTTCTCTGTTGTTCTCTTTCTACTTGTTCAAGCTGTAGAGTTAGTTCCTTGATTTGGTTTCTTTCTTCCTTCTAGATGTGTGCATTTATGGAGATAAACAGACCTCTGAGCACTGCTTTGCCTGTATCCCATAGGTTCTGGTAGGAAGTGTTGTCGTTCTCATTGGAAGCCATGAATTTCTTTATTTCATCCTTGAATTCCTCTATAACCGATGTTTTTTTTGAGCAAGATGTTGTTCAGTTTCCAAGAGTTCCACTTTCTATCTATGTTTTTTCTGCTATTGATTTCAACTTTGATGGCTTTATGATCTGAGAAGATGCTTTGCAGTAATTCAATGGTATGGATTTTGTTGAGCATTGCATTATGGCCTATCACATGGTCAATTCTGGAGAATGTTCCATGTGCACTGGAGAAGAAGGTGTAGTTGTCTGCTGATGGGTGGAAAGTTCTATATATATCAATGAGGTTTAGTTGGTTAATTGTGGCAATGAGGTCTTCTGTATCTTTACTGAGCTTTTTTCTAGATGATCTGTCTAGTAATGAGAATGAAGTGTTAAAGTCTCCCAATATTACTGTCATCTAACAGTAATGACTCTAAAGAGAGTCATCTAACTCTCTTTAGAGCATAGTCAGTGTTTCCTCGACATATTTCGGTGCTCTGATATTAGGTGCATAAATATTTAATATAGTTAAGTCTTGCTTGTGTACTGAGCCTTTCAGCAATAAATAGTGTCCGTCTTTGTTCACGATGGTGGATTTGGTATTAAAATTGATTTTGTCTGAGATTAGAATTGCCACCCTGCTCTTCTTTGTTCATTGTTAGCTTGATATATATTCTTCCATCCTTTAATTTTCAGTTTGTTCCTATCTTTAGGTCTCAAGTGAGTTTCTTGTAGACAACATATGGATGGTTCATGTCTTTTGATCCGAGATGACACTTGGTGTCTCTTTACTGGAGCATTCAGTCCATTCACATTCAATGTGATTATTGATAGGTATGTGTTCACTGCTGCCATTGTGATATGTCTATTTTTATGTTGATGTTTCCTCTGTTGTTCTTATTAGTCTGTTCTGGGACATTCTTTTTTGTGAGTTGATTTTAACCTTTTTCAGAGCTGGTTTTGTAGTTGTTGAGACTCATGTGTTGGATTTCTTGAAATGGTATGATACATCTTTGTTGTGCTTTACAGCTGCCCCTATGATCTCCCTTAATAAACTATATATAAACCCAATTTTATTTACTACCAGTCTTGTCATCTTCCTCTCCATCTGGAAGGACTGTAACAACTGTAGTACATCCCTCTTTTTATTATGATGACACCGTAGTTTTCATGATGATCACTGAATTGCTTCTTTCCATATCAAATCTGTGATTGACTTTGGAGTCTTCCGTAAAAGAGTAGAGTATTGAGTAGTTTGTCGTTCTCAAATATAAAGTTAGTGGTTTCATTCTTCTAAGCCAGAGCCAAGAACTTCTTTCAGTATTTCTTGTAGTTTGGGTTTGGTTTTTACAAAGTCTCTGAGTTTCTGTTTATTTGGGAATGTCTTAATTTCATTTTTGTATTTGAAAGATAGTTTTGCAGGATATATAATTCTTGGTTGGAAGTTCTTCTCCTTCAAGGCTTTGAATGTGTCATGCCACTGTCTCTGTGCCAGCATGGTTTCTGCTGAGAAATCTGACAAGAGCCTACAGGGTTTCCCTCTGAATGTTAGCTTTGCTTTGAGTCTTGCTGCCTTTAAGAATTGCTGCTTATGTTTCATTTTGTTAAGCTTGATTATAATATGTCTTGGAGTCTTTCTTTTGAGATCTATATTGGGTGGTGTACGATATGCATCTGAGATGTCTATATTCTCTTCCTTCATGATTTCTGGGAAGTTTTCTCTCAACAGCTCAGCAATGATACTCTCTGTGTTCTCAGATGTCTCACCCTTTTCAGGGACTCCAATTAATCGAAGGTTGTTCCTCTTAGTAGAGTCTCACATGCTTCTTAATGTTTCTACATTTTTCTTGTTTCTTTTTTCTGATTTCTGCTCATAGACGCTGGCATCAGTAGCTCTGTCTTCTAAGTCAGAAATTCTTTTTTCTATTTGTTCCATTCTGTTTTCTTGGTTTTGCATGGAAGTTTCTATGTCTTTGATTTTGTTCTTGATCTGTTGGATTTCAGATTACTGGTGGTCCATCAGATCGAACAGCTTGCTTAATTTTTCATTTTGTTCTGCTACATTTTATATAAAGTCTAGAAGGGCTCTGTATATAATCCTTTTTTATTCACTTCCTGATGTTTTCATAAAAGTTTCTTCATCTGGAAAACTCCTTGGTTGCTTTGTTTGGGAGCCTTCTGAAGCCATGGCTCATTTCTTGTATGCCACAAGTGTCTGTTGCTTTTTGGGCCCCATGTGAGTATGTAGAGGCTGGAAGAGGTACTGTGAGGATGGATTGCAAATGTTTCTCTAGGCTGTCTTCAAATGTAAAGCAAAAGGTATCTGACCAGTTCACAAGTCAGTTAGGTTGTCAGGTGTAGAGGTCCCTCTTCTCAACTGACAAAGTAAGCGCCACCATATCCAACCCCAGATGGTAACAAAGTAGTTCAGAATACAGCAATGCTACTGCCCTGTTGGCCTCTGCTGACAGGGCCTAGCTTTAGCTGACACTGTGTCGAGTACTGCTTTTGTGATAGAAAAGCACTCTCTTGTGGGTAGGCTCTGGCTCCCAAGCTAAGAATTAGGTCCAGCTGTGGCCACCATATCCAAGCTTGCGTCCTCCACACAGGCAGCAGACAGAGGGGCTATAAGTGCTGAGAGGTAGTGATTTCTCTGCTTCTGATGCAGGGTCTGCAACATAGGTGGCACTGGGAAAATTACTGCTTTTCTGTTGGAGAAGCACTGTCCTGTTTGCGGGCACTGGCTCCCAGGCTAAAAATTAGGTCCCACTAAAATCTCGGTACCAACATGGCATCCCGCTCACTGACTGCGGAATTCCGTTCAAACCCAGCTGATGCAGATATAAAACAAAAGGCTCAAAGTGGCTAGATTAACAAAGTCCCAAGCCTGGCTCTCAGCATATGGGAATTTCACTTGCCTATCCCTCCAGCAGCGCGTTTCAGTCTAGCTGCTAGGCAAGATCCAGCTCCACCCGCCGGCCAAGACAGAGAAAAAAAAGTCAAAGTGGTGCATTTCCCTTCCGTCTGTGAGAGCCAGGGCTAGCCGGGAGCGGGAACCAGAGACAGAGAGGAGGTTTTTCGCTCAGTGGTATGAAGTCCCAATTAACAGCCCTGTGCCGTGTCCTGAGGCTGATTAGGTGATCAGAAGGCTCCGTTTGATTATCAGTTCAGGTCTTGGTTTCCAGAGGGATATAAGGAGACGTGTGCTTAGTCCGCCATCTTGACTCCGCCCCCAAATAGAGATACTTTTGTTTCTTTCCTACCAATTTGGATACCCTTTGTTTCTTTATCATGCCTAATTGCTCTGTCTGGAACCTGCAGCCCAATGCTGAATAAAAATGGTGATAATGGGCATCCTTGTCTGGTTCTTGTTCTCAGGGGGAATGCTTTCAGATTCCCACCATTTAGGATGATGTTGGTTGTTGATTTTGTATACACGCCCTTTATTATGTTGAGGAATTTCTATTCCATTCCTACTTTGCTGAGAATTTTTAATGTGAATGTGTTTTAAACTCCACATCAATTGATAAAATCAAGTGGTTCTTTTATTTATTTTGTGGTTGATTACATTAATTGTTTTTCTAACACTGAACTATCCCTGAATCCCTAGTGTGAATCCCATTTTGTCATGGAGAATGACTTTTTTTGATATATTGTTTAATTTTATTGGCTAGAACTTAGCAGAAAATTTTTGTATCTAAGTTTATGATATATATCTATCTTTAACTTTTTGTGCTGTCTTCACCTGGCTTTGGTATCAGGGTTATGCTGGCTTCATAGAATGAATTTGGGAGTATCTTTCCTTTTCTATGCTCTGTAATGCATCTAGTAATGTGGTGTTAACAAATACGGTATTATCTCCTCTCTAAAAGTTTGGTAGAATTGTTCAGTGAAGCCATCAGTACCATGGCTTTTTTTGGTTGCAATTTTTTAAAATTACTTTTAAATCTCGTCTTATTTTATGAGTTTATTTAGCTGTTCTACTTCTGATTGTGTTAGTTTAGATAGGTAGTGGGTTTCTAGAAATTTGTCCTTTTCCTTTACATTTTTAAATTTGTTAGAGTACAATTTTTCATAGTGTTCTTTTATGCTTTTACAATTTCAGTTGGCTCAGTTGTGACATTGCCCATCTCATTTTTATTTTGGTAATTTGCTTCCTCTCCTGTTTTTCTTTTGTCATTTGACCAATGGTTTATCAATTTTGTTGCTCTTTTAAGAATCAGCTTTTGATCCCCTTAACTCTGTCAAAAATTTTTTTTATTCTCTAATTCATTTAGTTCTTCTCTGATTTTTGTTATTTGCTTTCTTCTAGTGTCTGAGGGGTTCTTTTGCTGCTCTCTTTTTACTTGTTCTAGTTGTAGTGTGTCTTAGTCCTCTAGTGCTGCTTTAACAGAAATACCACAAGTGAGTGGCTTTTGAAAGGGAGATTTTGTTTTGTCACAGTCAAGTAGGCTAAAAGTCCAAATTCAGGGTGTCACCTCCAGGGGAAGGCTTTCTCTGCTGGCACTGGATATGGGTCCTTTTTTGTCAATCTTACCTGCACTGCAAGCTTCTGAGGTGCAGGAACCCGGGTTCTTTCCAAAGGACATGCTCAGCTCCCGGCACTGGTTCTTGGTAGTATGAGATCCCCAAATCTCTCTGCTAGCTTCTTTCCTTTATACCTCAAGAGACTGCCTCAAGGTGCAAAAAAATCTTACAAAGTGAGTCCTGCCCTATGGACACTATTGCCACCCATCTACCCTCATTAACTTTATAGATGCAGGATTACAACACAGAAGAATATCACAAAATACCAGGAATCATGGCCTAGCTAAAATGCTACACAGATTTTGGGGGGAAAACATTCAGTCCATGGTGTGCCGTTAATGCCTTGATATGGGCTCATTCTTTTTGGATGTGTTTATTTATTGATATCAATTAACCTCTGAGTCCTGCTTTTACTGTGTTCCAAAGGTTCTGGTAGGATGGGCTGTTACCCTTATTTGATTCTCTGGACTTCTTTCTTTTGTTACTGATTTCTTCTGTAACCCAGTAGTTTTTGAGCAAAGTGTTATTAAGTTTCTATATGCTTTTTAAAAATCCTTTTATTATTATTACTATTGATTTCTACTTTTATGGCTTTCTAGTCTGGAAACACGTTTTGTAATATTCTAATGGCTTTGAATTTTGTCAAACTTTGCTTTATGGCCTTATATGTGGTCAATTCTGGAGAATACTCATATTCCATGTGCATTGGAAAGTAAAATATACTTGTCTGCTGTTTGGTGGATTGTTCTGTATATATTTATGAGGTCATGTTGGTTGATTGTGGCATTTATATCTTCTGCATCCTTTTTGAGCTTTTTTCCTAGATGATCTTTCCCTCACTGAAAACAGTATGTTGAAGTCTCCTACTATTATTGTGGGGCTGTCTATTTCTGTTTTCAGTGCATGTAAAGTTTATGTATTTTGGGACCCTGTCAATTGATGCGTAGATATTTAAAATGCTTACATCCTCCTGGACATGATCGTTACATTATGGCCTTTCTTATCCAATATGGCGGATTTTACTTTAAAGCCTACTTTATCAGACATTGATATTGTCACTCCTGTACTTTTTTTTGAAAGATTTTTGCTCGATATATTTTTTCTATCCTTTGAATTTTAGTATGTTTGCAGCTTTAAGCCTAAGGTCTGTCACCTATAGGCAGCATACAGATGTATTGTTTTCTTTATCCAATCTGCCACTCTCCAGCTCTTCACTGATGTATTTGACCCGTTTATATTCACCATAATTATTCATCAGTTTTAGTGTGTGCTGTTATTTTGATGTCTTTTTATATGAGTTGCAATTTCTTTGTTCCACTTCATTTTTGGTGCTGAGTCATTTTTTTTTGTTGTTGTTGTTTTCATCTTTTTCATTGTCGTTGGTTTGATATTTAAGGATGATCCATGTTTTTCTTGTTTTTTATTTTGATGTAAAGGATTGTTAATGTCCCTTGTGGTTACCTTAATTTTTACTGCTATGTTTCTAATTTTAAACTAATGTCTAATTTGTCTGATCACCTTGACTTCCATTCCATATGAAAGACCTATGGCTACGTTTTTATAAATCCTATTTTTTGTTGTAATGTTTTCGTCTTTTACATGGCAACATGTGGACTGACAACAGAGTTCATGAACACATCCTAGGAAAAGTGCTGCATATTTCATTGCTGAATATTACCATGGTCACCTTCAAAGTGCTCCCCTTGGGAAACTATGCACTGATACCAGCACCTAGTCCACCCTTCAAAGCAGTTTTGGAACTCTTTTTCTGAAATGGCCATTAGAGCTGTCATTGTGTTACCCTTGATGTCCTTAATGTCATCAAAATGTCTTCCTTTCAATATTTCCTTTGTCAGATGCCTTTGCTGTATCAGTTGATAAGATCACATCGTTCTTGTCTATTGTTTTATTTATGTATTACATTACGTTGACTGTTTTCCTAATTTTGAAACATCTCTGTACGACTGGTATGAATCCCACTTGGTCATGATGTATCAGGGCCAGGGTTTTTGTTTGGAATCTTTTAATTACCTTCTGAGTCTCTCCTAGGTTTTGGAATTTGTTCTATCTGTCTTTTAGTTTGGGGATATAGTGTGTTTCTGTACATTCATCCATTTCCTCCAGGTTTTCAAATTTATTATATAATAATAATATTCTGTTACAGTTTTCTATTACAAATAATATTCCATATGCATTGGAAAAGAATGTATTCTCTTCTCTGAAAGTTTGGTATGGTCATTGTGTACAGTGCCCTGACAGCCAGTTTGAAAACTTAACTGTATGGTTTTCTGTGGGGGACTTTTTAGCCAGGAAACAAGTAACTGTATTGGAATACTGTCCCTATTCACCCATTCATATGGTCACACTTTGTCCCTGAGACTGGTCCAGTGGTTTTTAACAAGGTGTTGTTCAGTTTCCATAAGTTTCATTTTTCCTCAGTCTTCCTGTTATTAATTGCTACTTTGATGGCATTTTGATCAGAGAAGGCTTTTTGCATTATCTGCACTTCCATCTCCTCTCTTCATGCAGTGACAGCACATTCCTCCTTTTCACTCTACACTTTTAGTATCATCTTAATAAGCATCTATCCCCTCCACTCCACCCTCCTCTCGCCCATCTAGAAAGAAACTGGTAGGACAGCCTCCTATAAATTTATAAAACTGTAAAGTACACACATGCTCAAAACAGTCAGCAAAACAGGAATGAAAGGGAAATTCCTCACTTGGTGAAGGGCATCTATACAAAGTCAACAGCAACATCATCCCAAATAGAAATAGTCTGAAAACATTCACCTTCAGCACAAGTACCCGACAAGGATGCCCTTTGTCATCACCTTAGTTTGACACTGGGCTTGAGTTCTAGCCAGAGCAATTAGGCTAGAGAAAAATAAAGGGCATCCAAATTGAAAAGGAAGAAGTAAAAGTATCTCCATTTGCAAATGATATGATCTAATGCACAGAAAACCCTGAAGAATTCACACACATATACACACACACAGACAAACCTATGGGAACTAATAGAAGAGTTCAGTGAAGTATCAAGATGTAAGATAAACAAAAATCAGTTGGATTCCTCTACACCAATAAAAAAATCAACATGGAAATCACAAAATCAATACAATTTACAGTAGCCCATAAGAAAGTAAAGAACTTAGCAATTAATTTAGCCCAAGGCATAAAAGGCCTATACAAAGAAAACTTCAAACAGATACATGCATACCAATGTTTGTTGCAGCATGGTTTACAACAAATATAAGATGCACTCAGCCTAGGTGCCCATCAACAAATGAATGGATAAACAAACTATAGTACAGTTACACAACAGGATATTATGCAATGATAACGAGCAATGATCGTTATAGAAAATATCTCATAATGTGAAATCACCTAGAAGACATTCTGAGTGAAATTAGTCAGATGCAAGAGGACAAATATTGTATGAGATGATTACTATAAGGACTTAAGAAAAGGATTAAGCAAAGAAAAAATAATCTTTGATGGCTACAAGGGTTGGGAGGGATGGAGAAGTGTATTCATAGATTAGATAACAGGTAGGAATTGTGTGAGGTGAAGGATGAGACAGCACACAGTAGAAGAGAATTAGCACAACTCGACTACAGCAAAAACTAAACAGTTTTCTAAATACAACCCAACATTTTGAAGGACAGGTTAACAGGAACAGGGATCTAGGGACCACGGTTTTGGCAGACATCTAGGCTAATTGGCATAACTAATTTTTTGTTTTGTTTTGCTTGTTTTAATCTGGGGTCTCAAAAGCTAGCAAGTGGCCACCTAAGTAGCATCACTTGGTCCCAATCCACCTGGATCAGAGAAGAATGAAGTACATCAAAGACATGAGGAAAATGTGTGCCCAGCAGACAGAAGGTGCCATATGATCTAGAGACTACATGAGCACAAGACTAGAAGAACTAGATGTGCCCAGCCACCACCAATGACTTCCCTGACAGAACACAATGTAAAGTCCCTGATGTGGTGGAAGAAAAATGGGTGTGCAGAACTAGAACTCTATTAAAAGAACACACTTGATTGCCCATCAGACTAGAAGCTCTCCTGAGGACATGGCTCCAGACTCTGTTAACTCAGAGCTGAAACCAGTATCAAAGCCAACTTTTCAGACAAAGATTGAACTGGCATAATGTTGGAAAAGAATATGCTTTTTGGCTTTAATATATGCATGAGGCTGCCAGAGGAGCTTCTCTCTAGAGGTGAGATGAAAGGATGGAGAGGGAGAGAGTCAGTTGAACGTATATGGAAAGTACAGAGTAGAAAGGAGGACTGTGCTTTCATGGGGTGGAGGAGGGGAGAGCAGTTAGAGTAGCATAATGGTGTGTGTTCTGGGTTTTGTATGGCAAATTGATTTGTATTGGAAACTTTTACTTAAAGTTCAAATATTTTTAAAAAACCTATGAGACACTACTGCAAGAAACCAAAAGAGACATATGTAAAGTGGAGAAACATACGTTGCTCATGAACAGAGATTCAATTCTTGTTTATGTCTCAAATTCAAGCTGGATGCAGAAGAACAGATGGAACAAGGGACATTGCTGATGTGCGATGGATCACGGCTGAAATCAGAGAATGCCAGAAAGATGTTTACCTATGTTTTACTGACTATGTGAGGGTATTTAGCTTTGTGAATCATAACAAATTATGAATAACAATGTAAAGAATGGGAATCACTTAATTGTGCTCATAAGGAACCTATACATAGACCAAGAGGCAGTCACTTGAACACAATAAGGGGATACTGTATGGTTTAAAGTCAAGAAAGGTGTGCATCAGGGCTGTATCCTTTAATAATACTTAGTCAGTCTGTATGCTGAGCAAATAATTCCAGAAGCTGGTCTATATAAAGAACATGGCATCAAGATTGGAGAAAGATTCGCTAATAATCTGCATTATGCATATGCACAACCTTGCTTACTGACAGTGAAGCGGACTTGAAGCACTTACTGATGAAAATTAAAGACCACAGCTTTCAGCATGAATCATACCTCAACATGTTGTTAGGTGCTGTTGAGTCGGTTCTGACTCAGAGTAACCCTATGAACAACAGAACCAAACATTGCCCAGTCTTGTGTCATATCTATAGTAATTTTTATGCTTAAGTCCATTGTTGCGGCCACCACGTCAATCCGTCTCAATGAGGGTCTTCCTCTTTTTTGTTGACCCTCCACCCTACCGAACATGATGTCTTTCTCCAGGGACTGATCCTTCCTGACAACACATCCAAAGCATGTAAGACGCAGTCTTGCCATCTTTGCTTCCAAGGAGCATTCTGGTTGTACTTCTTCCAGAACAGATCTGTTTGTTCTTTTGGCAGTCCATGGTACATTCAACATTCTTCTCCAACACCACAATTCCAAAGCACCAATTCTTCTTCTGTATTATTTGTTCATTGTCCACCACCTCAGCATAGAGGAAATAAAAATCCTGCAACGGTAACAATAAGCAACAACATGATAAATAGAGAAAAGATTAAATTTTTCAAGTAGGGTGATACTGGGAAAGTGCCTTAACTTCTTATAGCCTCACTTCCTAGACTTAAAATCTACTGATAATCTCTATGGTAGGATTGTTTTGAGTATTAAATGAGATAATGTACATCATCTGGTCATTGCTCACAAGACAGTAAATCATTGAACTCTTCAAGGATTACTAGCATCTCTCTTCTGGAACCCAATCCCTTTATGTCAGAAGTCAAACCACTAAATGAATTTTAGAGTATTTTCTTTATTCTTGAGTAAAAAAAATGAGTAGCTTTCTTCTAAAAATGGCAAAGTTACAGCCAATGAGTTGTCTCTGGCAAGGACCCTACATGCTGTACTGTACATATCTGTAAGAGTAATTATTTTTGTCCTCTTTTGTCTGTCTAAAGAAGGACTTCTCATCTCAGAGTCTCAGCAGATGTCTCTTTATTTAAACCGTGTTCAGTGAGAGAATGGAAGGAGATAGTCACACACGAGAAGGAAAGTGTTCTGTGTCACAGTACCCCATTTATTCAGAGGCCATCATGCCAGGAAAAAGGTGCACACCAATTGTAATCTGTTTGTTCCATTTTATTAGATTTCTTTTTTCAAACAAGAGTTTATTTTTAACTTAAATCTTAGTTATTGAGAACCAGCCAGTAAACTTTCAGTACTGAGGTGGTGGTCAAATACTGTATTCCCTTAACAGGAAATTTGGTGGAGAATTTTGGTTTCAGTGCAGTGGCTGGTTTTGTCTTCATGTGTATGTACTTGTTTTGTGTGCAGTGAACTAAGAAATGTATACCAAGTTAGGGATAAATTTAAGAGAGTTATTTTAAGACTGGCTACTGCCCTCGAGTCAAAGCAGACTCATAGAGACCCCACAGGGCAGCGTAGAACTGCCCCACACAATTTCCAAGGAACAACTGGCAGATTTGAACTGATGACCTTTTGCTTAGGGGCTGTAGCACTTAACCATTACACCACCAGTGTTTAGGCCTATCTTTTATTTTATAAGTTATCAGGTGGTGTAGTAGCTAAAGAGCTTGGCTGCCAAAGAAAGAAGACTGTCAATTCAAAACCCAACAGCCACTCTTGGAAACTTTATGGGGCAATTTTACTCCATCATATAGGGTCACTAATGGTTAGAACAGACTTGATGGCAATGAATTTGGTTTTGATACATACCAATTAGATTAACAGATATGTTGGATCTGGAGAACTGTCACTCTGTTAAACATGTGATTAGTCAACTTAACCCACTATTTTAACTTACAGACTTTGTTGGGATTGAAACTTAATCATCATTCCCAACCACAAGTTCTAAACCCAGCTGTGTCAGCACAGTACCAGGGCACACTATTGAAATGTGAAAAACTTAAATCAGTGACTGAAAATCAAGTAGAACAAAAACTCAACCCAAACTGCCTACATTCAAAATTGCTTTTATAATTGAATTCAATCACTCTGGTTGGTAGGAGAATGGAAAGTTTGGAAAGAAAACTGTGTTGAGGAAAATTCCTAGAGAATAACTAGAAAGTTAACTATGGCAAGAATTGAATTCAAGTCCCATTTGGGGGGAGGGGGTGATTAGACTTTAGACAATGACAGGAATAATGCAGACCGTCTTGATTAAGGAAAACTCAACATTGTGAAAATTTCTATTCTACCCAAAGAGATTAATAGATATAATGCAATACTGATCCAAATTGCAACAGCATTTTTTAATGAATAAATAAATAATATAATGAATAATGTAATGATATGTGAATAAATAATATAATGAATAAATAAATAAACTGTCAGTTTCATAGGGAAAGGTGCCTTGGATCAGAAAAGCATTACTGTAGAACAAAGTGGGAGGCATCACACTACCTAACTTTAGAAGCTATTGTACTGCCCAGCTTTTCAAAACAGCCTAGTTATTGTACAATAGCAAGTACATAGAACAATGAAAGAGAACTGAAAGCACAGGCATAAAATCACCCACATACGAGCATCTGATATGTGACAAATGACCCATCTGTTAACTGGAGTAAAGACAGTCTCTTTAACACATGGTGTTGGTAAAACTGAATATCAGTCTGAAAAAAAGAAAAGAAACAATACTTATACCTCACACTACGCATAAAAGCTAACCCAAAATGGATCAAAGACCTAAACATGAAATCTAAAACGATAACTATTATAAAACAAAAGATAAGGACAATGCTAGGAGCCCTAAAAATGTCATAAACAGATTGCAAAACATTACTAAGAATTCACAAATACCAGAAAAGAAACTTTATAATAGGTAAATCTTAAAAATCAAACAGTTATGCTCATTCAAAGGCTTCACTAAAAAAAGTAAAAAGACAATCAATGAACTGGGGGAGAAACATTTTAGATGCCTCAAATATGATCAACATCTTATCTCTAAAATCTACAAGATACTGTGAAACCTCAATAACAAAAAGACAAATAACTCAATTAAAAACTGGGCAAAAGAAATGAACAGGCACTTCACCAAAGAATACATTTAGGCCACTAACAGTTACAGGAGAAAATGCTCATGATCCTTAGCCATTAGAGAAATGCAAATCAAAACTGCAATGAGATAATTTCTTACCCCGACAAGGTTGGGATTAATCCAAAACACACCAAGTAGTAAATGTTGGAGAAGTGCGGAAAGACAGAAACACTTATAAGCTGCTGGTGGGAATGTGGAAACCCTGCTGGCATAATGGGTAAGTGCTATAGCTGCTAACCAAAAGGTTGGCAGTTTGAAAACACCAAGCACTACCTGGAAACCCTGTGGCCAATTATGCTCTGCCCTATAGATTTTCTATGAGTTCGAGGCGATGACTTGAAAGTAATGGGTTTCGTTTTTTGTTTGGTTTTGGTCGGAATGTAAAATAGTACAAATACCTTGGAAATCAATTCAGCAGTTCCTCCAAAAGCTAGAAATAGAAATACAATATGTTCTAGCAGTTCTGCTGCTTGCAATATATCCTTGAGAAATAAGAGTGTTACATGAATAGATATGTGCACATCCATGTTCATTTCAGCACTGTCAACAACAGTAAAGAAATGGAATCAATGTTGATGCCCATCTCTGGATGAATGAATAAACAAATTACAGTCTATTTACACAATATTGTGCAATGATACTGAAGAATGATGAATTTGTATAACATCACATAACATGAAGAATCTGGAAGGCATTGTGCTGAGTGAAATTAGTCAGGGTTAAAAAGGCAAATTTTGTATGAGACCACAATGATAAGAACTCAAGAAGAGTTTTAAACACAGAAGAAAAGATTCTTTGATGTTTATAAGGGTGGGGTTGAAGGGAGAGGTGTATCCACTGAGTAGATTAAAAAAATAAATAAATAAATCTACTGCCATCAAGATGATTCTGACTAATAGTGACCCTACAGGACAAAGTAGAACTGCTCCACAGAGTTTCCAAGGAGCATCTGGCAGATTAGAACTGCTGATCTTTTGGTTAGCAGATGCGGTACTTAACCACTATACCACCAGGGTTTCCAAGTAGATGGTAGATGAGAATTATTTTTGGTGAAGGGAAGGACAACACAAAATACAGGAGAAATCAGCACAACCATACTAACCCAAAAGCTATTAAGTTTTATGAATACAACCAAACACTTCATGTGACAGAACAGCCTGGGGACCCTGGTTTCAGAGGACATCTAGGTCAACTGACATAACAAAGTTTATTAAGCAAATGTTCTGCATCCCACTTGGTGAATGGTGCCTGGGGCCTTGAAAGCTAGCAATAAGCCGTCTAAGAAAAGTAAACTGGTCCACCTGGAGCAAAGGAGAATGAAAAACCAAAGACATAAGGAGAATATGAGCCCAAGAGACAGAAAGAGCCACAGAAACCAGAGACTACATCAGCATGAAAATGGAAGAACTAGATGGTGCACTGCTACCAACAATGACTGCCCTTCCATGGAACACAACAGTCACTGATAGAGCAGGAGATAATTGAAACGGAGAACATGAACTGTATTAGGAATAGCAGACTTGATGGTCTGACAAACTGCAGTGTCCCAAGAAGACATGGCTCCTGGACCCTCTGTTAGCTCAGAACTGAAACCATTCCTGATTCTAACTCTTCAGACAAAGATTAGACTGGAGTATAAGAGCAGAGTGGTTAGGAGCTGAGGTCTGATGTATTCTTAAGTAGATATATGAGACTACCTGAGAGGCTCCTGTCTAGACGTGAGATGGGAAGGCAAAGTAGAACAGGACCTGATTAAATGAACAGGGGTAATGCAGGGTGGAGAGGAGGATATGCTTTCACAGTGTAGAAGAGCAACTAGTGTCACAAAGTTTACAATAAAAAATAAATAGAATAATAAAGAAAATGTCCATGATAAAATAAAATTTCACTTGTCATACCAAGAACTGGTAAAGCTACAATTAGAATGAGAGAAGACAATCATTTGACACCTCCACTGACATGATCAGATGTTAGAACCCGCTGAAACTGATTTTAAAACAGCTGTCATCAAAAAAAAAGTTTCAACAAGCAATTAAAACTTGTGTTGAAACAAATGGAAAATTTCAGCAAAAAATAAGTAATACCAGTATTTAAGTATGTATCATTGCACTGAATGTTGGAGTCCTGATAGTCCTGGTAGTAGAGTGGTTAAGAGCTCAGCTCCTAACCAAAAGTTCAGAAGTTTGAATCTACCGACTGTTCCTTAGAAATTTTCCGGGTAGTTCTCTGTTGTGTAGTGTTACTATTAGTTTGAATTGACTCAACAGCAGCAAGTTTTGGTTACTGTACTGAACCACTTGCTTCACCCTCATATTTTCATTTAATTCTTAGGTCAGACCTGTATGGATAATTGTTTACACCCCATTTTAAATGTGAAAAGACTGAAATCCCTAGCATTGTTCATTGTATAATACCGACTAGTTACTCTCATAGATGTTTCAGTTTTCTATCCTTGATAGTGATAAGTAGAGAAGGAACTTAGGTATGGCAAAGACTGTTAGCAAAGTTATAGAACTGGATATGATTAAGGGTATTTAAAAGCAGTGAGGAGACTAGTCTGTGTAAAGCAGAGGGTGTGTATTAAGAAGTAGTTGGAGGACAGAGTAAAGAGGTAAATTGGAATCAAATTATGAAGAGACTTAAAAAGTAGGCAGAACCATGTAACAGGTAAACAGATTTAATTAGTGATCAACTCCCCCCATCCCCCAAAAAGTTCTGTACCAGATGGCTTCATCAGGGAATTATGTCAACTATTTAAAAAAGAATTGAAATCAATCATGTTTAAATTCTTCTAAAAGACAAAGAAGGGACCAATATATCATAATTTATTCTATGGAGCAAACATAACCCTACCACAGAAACAATAAAAATACGCCACAAGAAAAGAATACTACAGGCCAATATCATTCATGAAAATGTTGTTTTTAGTTGCTGTCCAGTCAGTTCCAACTAACACTGACCTCATGTACAACAGAACAAAACATTGCCTGGTTTTGCCCAACCTTTCACAATTGTTCCTATGTTTCAGCACATTGTTGCAACTTCTGGGTCAATCAGCCTCTTTGAGCACTTCCCTCTTTTTTGCTGACATTTTACTTTACCTCAAATTTGTCCTTCCCCAGGGACTGTACCCTTTTGATTACATGTCGAAATTATGTATGACAAAGTCTCACCATCCTTGCTTCTAGGGTGAATTCTGGCTATACTACTTCCAAGACAGATTCGTTTATTTTTCTGGCCACCTACGGTATATTCAGTATTCTTCACCAACACAATTTGAAGGTGTCACTATAACTTAGAATCAACTTGATGGCAATAAGGTGTCATATATTATATAAGATTAATGAACTAATCAGCAACAAGGAAATGCGAAGAGATTCATTATCAATAAGATTTTCTGGCTAATTTTTAAACTAGCTTGGCACCCAAACCAAAGTAGGTTGTTGATACCCACTTACAGACATCCTGTCTACAAACTCTTATTTATATGACACCCTTTAGAACTAAACACGTACCACTTCTTTTTGTTTACAAAATCTGTCTTGGAAGGTAAAGTCTAAAAAGCGTTGGTATTGTCCATTATGTTGGCATGGCTTTTCTGGTGAACTCACTGAATTCAGGCTAAGTGATGAACGAATTAGAAATAAATGAGTAGTTCTTCTTCCCTGTGGAAATTCATCACATTTGGTTTGACTAGTCACATGAATAAATAAAGACAAAAATGAAGAAGAAAATAAAGATAAGAACAACAATATTTATATGCATCATTACTCAAGAGGCTCCTAGAAGTTATTAGAGGAACTAAGCTACTTTACATATAATATCACCATGATTCTTAAATATTAGTCTACAGCTGTAAGCGAACATCAACGCTGTCATAACTTAGAGTGAAAAATCTGGATAATATGAAATCACAATTTTTTGAACTCATCAAAGACTTGAGGTTGCAAGAAAATAAAGGAATCTAAATATCAAATTATGACAAGTTCCTCCAATGAGAAAAGAGAAATCATGAAGAGAACAGGAGGAAGAAGTGACCACTATAAAAGATGAGAAGAAATCAAATAAAATTTTAAGTACCCCTTAAAGGGCTAATATGTTAATCTATGCTAAAAGGGAGCCCTAGACACAAGGAAAGCTTGCAGTCTCTTACAAACTCTTTCCTACAGGCCTCCATAGAGTAATCATCAGAAAGTTTTGGAACTTAACAAGATATAAGGAAAAGCAATAAGTGCATGAGGTAATCAATTGTCACTGAGGTGCAGATGTAAAACATTGTTTGTTTTCCTACACCTTTCTGTCATTCTGAAAAGATGCTAATATGGGGGATAGCCAAAAAGTCCATTAGATTCTAAGGGAGGAACTGGAAACTCTTTTTTGCTGTCCCAGGGACTAGGTAAAGATCCATTGCTGTAGAGGGAGGAGTAGAAACAAAAGTCATTCTGTCACTGGGAGAAAGGCAGGAAATCATTAACCTAAGGATGTTGAACTAATTCAAATGTGTGCATGCATGCATGTGCTTGCATGAGTGTGCACATAGACACACACATACACACACACACAACCATCTGCTATTTTTCAGAGGATCAGGAAATGTTCAAGATTCATCACAGATACAAGACATAATAGACCACCTCAGGGAAGAGGAGCAGAAATTATGAGAAAGACCTGTCCTGAAGTTCTGGGACGCAGACTCTACCTAGGCTGAGACTGGAATAGGAGAATAGGAAAGTCCTATCTACTCCACCATGAAGAGTCATGGGGAGAAGAAAGACCATGGAAAGAAACTCCATCCACAGTATACACATGAAGAACTAAGGAATTTTAAAGTGGAGAAAACCAATGAGAAAAAGTTTTCTGATATTCCTAAGCTCCACAAACCACATACAGGGTAGACCTTAAAAAAAAGTCACTGTGACGTATCGTAATCAAACTTCCAAAGTCAATGACAAAGAATCTTGAGAGGGGCTAGTGATAACCAAAAAGTCACTTACCAAGGAAAATCAGTAAGATTGAGTTCTAACTACTGAGTAGAAACCATGTAGGAAAAGGAAATGAGATGTTATATATATTCAAAAATTTGCCATTCAAGAATTATTTATCCAGAAAACTTCTCTCTCAAATACAGTGACCAAATTAGGTCATTTTCAGACAAACATGAGTTAATGGAAATTGTGAAAACAAATCCAAAATTACAAGAAATATTAAAGGCCATACTCTGGTTAGAGAACCAACAATATCAGACAACAATCCAAGATTAGAACGCAGAACAGAACAACTAATTATCAACACAGATGAGGAATTCATAAAACAAATCAATGCTAAAAGACTGAAAACAAGGAAGCAGAGACATCAGTATGTAAACAATGACAATGTCAAAATAAAAAAAAAAAAAACAGGAAATAAATGGTATACCATGCAGACAGGAAGTTAAGGCTATATTAAGAAATACAAGATTAGAGGTGGAGCCAAGACTGTGGACTAGTTGCATGTCTCCTTCAGAACTCCCTCTGAGAACTAAGGTCTAGAAAAATAGTTGAATGGAGCAGTGTGGACATTCTGGGAGCCCTAAGATCAGGTGTGGGGTTTAGAGATCAGACTGGGTGACAGGAATGGGAAAAGTATCTTTATTGGAAATGAGATAGCAAGGTAGTGAGTCTCACATGTGCTGGTGCAGTGGCTGAGAGGCTTACAGGTACAGAGGCCTTCTTTGTTAACCAGGATACTGGGCCTGGGACTGCTGAGCTTCAGAGCCTTCCAGGGGCCAACTACTATGCTGAGCTGCAGTGCCTAAGTAAACAATGTCTTCTACAGCAGAGAGTCTGTGCTTGAGACAGTCACACCAGAGAACCCAGCAGTGGCTGGAGACCAAGGGTGCTAGTGATCCTCTCCCTTCTCCTCTTTGAGCTACATCATAGATACTGCTGACTCAGTGTTGGAGAGGTGGCTCAGGCAAACCCCATCCTGGTCAGCTGAGAGGCAGAGCCAGCTATGACTGATGGTTTGGCTAGGGTTAGGTAACATGCTGAGTAACAGTGCCTGTCTGGACAGTGTTCTGAGCAGCAGAAAAGCTGTTTTTAAGACAATCATAACTACAGAATGTAGTGATGGCTGGCGGCCGAGTTTGGTGGTGTCCTAACCCCTCCCTCTTTGAGCCACGTCATAGCATCTACTGACAGATCCTGAGAGACTCCATAAGTTGGGTGCCATCTTTGTCAACCAGGAAGTGGGACCTGCAATCCCTGAGGGCCAGGCTGCTATCAGGAGCTGCTGGTCAATGCCTCTCTCAGCAGAAAAGCAGTTTTTAAGATAAGTTCATTCAGAGAACACAGTGGTCCCTGGTGGCTGAATGTGGTAGCACCCTTCTTTCCTCTCTTCCCTGAGCTACTCCATAGTCTGGAATGGTGTGATGCCAGAGACATGGCACAAGTAGGTTGCCATCTTTATCAGCCAGGAGGTGGGCTGCCACCTCTGAAAGTCCAGCTGGGGCCAGCTATCAAGCTGAACAGCATAATAGAACTTGAAAGCATTTCTATTACCAGAGAAGCTATACATAAGTCAGGTGCACCTAGAGAATGCAGGAGCAGCTGGCAGCCAAGTCTAGCAATGCCCTTACTCCATTCTTAGAGCTATGCCATGGCTCCCATTGGTGTAACACTGAAGAAGCTAGAGACCTTTTTGATGACGTGAAAACAGCAATTTATATCTAACCATTTAAAGAAGCAGATCAAAATGGTTCCATGAAACTTCCAAAATAATCAAAAAACTTCCCAGATGAAGAAGCCCTCCTGAAATTATCAGAGTTAGAATACAAAATAATTATTTATAGAGCACTTCTAGAGACTAAACAAAGTATAGCAGAACAAAATGAAAATTAAGTAAGCTATATGAAATGCTAGATCATCAATGATCTGAAATCCAGCAGATCAACAATGAAATTACAGTTAGACAATTCAATGTAAAGCCAAAAGAGCAAGATTGAGGAAATGCAATGCAGAGTTAGTAAGACTGAGGATAAAGCAACTGACACTAACATTTATGAGAAGAAATCAGATTAGAGAAACAAGAAAAAGAAACATTAAGAAGCATGTGGGACTCTATCAAGGGGAATACTCTACGAATAACTAGAATCTCTCAGCAGGGAGGGATAGATGAAAATACAGAGAATTGCTGAAGAGTTGCTGACAGAAAATTTTCCTAATATCAGGAAAGAAAAGAACATAGATATTCAAGATGCTTATCAGACTCCACAAAAAACAAACTCCAAAAGAAAGACACCAAGACACATTATAGTCAAGTTTAATAAAGTGAAACGTAAAGAGAGGCCCCTAAATGCAGCTATGCTTAAAGCAAAACTAATGTACAAAGGGAAGCCCTATGGACTTTCCTCTGACTTCTTGACAGAAAATATGTTGGCAAGAAGGTAGCTGGATAACACATATAAAGCCTTGACGGAGTAAAACTTCCAATCAAGAATTATATATCTTCCAAAATTTTCTCTCAAGTATGACAGTGAAGTTAAGACATTCTCAGATAAACACAAGCTTAAAGACTTTGCAGAAAACAAATCAGAGCTACAAGAAATACTGAAAGAAGCTCTTCATTTAGAAATTCAGTAACATCAGATGTATACTCAAGATGCAATGCAGGACACAGTATCCAGAGTCCTACTTATTCAGGGAAGTCACAAAGCTCCATCAAAGCTAAAATATTAAAAGTTGGGAACCAGAGATCTTAACATTTAAACTATGAGATCATCACACTACAAAGAGGGATACATTACAATAATAATAACTCTTTCAGATGGAGAGGAATTTAAGGAGATATTTGGAAGTTAAAGAGTGGTTTAAACTTAGAACATTAAAGGGGATCAAAGGGGGTAGCAGCAAAGCAAACTAACAATGCTATGTATCAAAACAAGAAACATAATACAGGAGTCTCAACACACACAAAAACAACACTGAAAAGGATGAAAAGAAAACTCATAAAGAAAAATGACCCAGAAAAGAACATTAAGTGGAACAAAGAAAACATACAAAACACAAAAATAAAGACACCAAAATGACAGCACTAAACACATATCTTTCAGTAGTTACATTGTATGTAAATGGATTCAATGTTCCAATAAAGAGGCAGAGAGTAACAGCTTGCAGCAAAAAACATGATGTGTCTATATGCTGCTTACAAGAAACACACCCTAGACTCAAAGACATGAACAAACTGAAAATCAAAGCTAACAACATGCAAAGAAGACAAGGAGTGGCAATACTAATCTCAGATAAAACCGAATTTAATGTAAAATCATCATCATGGACAAGGATGTGACTATTGCTGAATGACTCAATACATAAGCAAGACATAACAATATTCAATATTTATGCATCCAACACCAGAACATCTAAATACATCAAACAAATGCTGACAACATTGTAAAATGAGATAGATCACTCCATAATAACACTAGGAGACTTCAACACTCTGCTTTCAATAATGGACAGATCATCCAGGAAAAAACTCAGTAAAGATACAGAGGATCCTGTTGTGATAATCAACCAAATAGACCTCATCAACATATACAGTTCTTTGTACCCAACAACAGATAAGTACACTTTCTTTTCCAATACACACGGAACATTCTCCAGAATAGACAATATATTAAGTCATAAAGCAAGTCTCAACAAAATCCAGAGTAATAAATTAAAATTGCAAAGCATCTTCTCAAGTCATAAAGTTATAAAAGTTGAAATCAATTGCAGATAAAGCATAGGTGGAAATTCGAACTCATGGAAACTGAGCAACACCTTGCTCATAAATTCATGGGTTACAGAAGAAATAAAAGATGCAATTGCGACGGCCCGTCATCCGGAAAGGCCCTTGTAGACAAAGTCACAAGCTTCTGTAAATGGCAGGCCGAAGCATCTCACCTGTGACATGTTTTTTAGCTTATTACCCCTGATAATATTTTGCTTCCTAATTAAATTCTCCTAAAAAGATACCCCCTCCCCTCCTAATATGAGGATTAAGAAGGATGCCTGCTAAGAGGGGCTTCACAACCCCTCGGTTTATGAGATTATATTGGGACAATCTGACCAGGAACTTCTGGGGAAAACAGATCAGAGGAATGGATTTCAATACAGCATGCCTAATAGCACTGAGGCCTGCCCAGCCTCACTGGCTTCCCCCTAATTGCATTCCCCCCTCCCTTTTCTCCACATACACAGGTTTACAAGCTAACCCTTGAAGGGCTTTCGAAGGACAATTCTCCACACAGCCATTAAAACTACACAGGTGTCTCACTCCCTACAACAGAAAAGAACAAATAAACTTTTAGGTTCATTATAGGTGGTATGGCAAGCTGATAAACACTAAAGAAACATCTTTCTTAAAGTAGCTGGGCTTGATTAAGGGATAGCAGACACTTACTATCTACACAGGAAGATATAAATAAAAACTTAGAGAAACAAATGGAGACAGCCAAATGGTGAAGCCTTGAGAAGTTTACCCTTCTGTACCTTCCGCTTTGAGGTACGAATAAAACCATTAATTGTGTTCACTGACATTTATTACCACGAACACCTGCTTTAGACCACTATCCAAAAAGGCCTTAACAATTAATTAGAAGTAGAAGACCATGAGGGGTCACTTTCTTGTTAACCAATAGTTTACATTATGAAGAAAATAGGGTGAACACTACGTCACCTCACCTATAAAAAATAAAGACGGACAGCTCTCGACACACAGACACTCTTGCTCTCTGGGTCGGGCTGCCTTAAACCAGAAAAGTCTTTCCTGTCTCTCTTTATTCATTTCCCGCCGATGCCTTCCCTCCCTCCGTGCGGGACCCTGAAAAATGTTGGGACTGGCTCCCGGCATGCAATAAAGAAATTCATAGAGTCAAATGAGAATGAAAACATATCCTTCCACAAGCCATGGGATACAGCCAAAGCAGTGCTCAGAGGTCAATTTATCTCTATAAATGCACACATCTGGAATGAAGAAAAGGCCCACACCAAAGAATTAACCTTAAAACTTGAACAAGTAGAAAGAGAACAACAAAGGAACCCCTCAGGCACCAGAAGAACAGATAATAAAAATTAGGGCTGAGCTAAATGAATTAAAAAATAGAACAACAATTGAGAGAATTTAAACAAAACAAAGATAAAAAAAATTGATAAATGATTGTCTAAACTCACAATAGAAAATCAGGACAGGAAAGAAATAACCTGAATAAGAAATGACATGGGAGATGTCACAACAGATTCAACAAAATCAAAAGTATCACAATAGAATACTATGATAACTTGTATTCTAACAGATATGAAACCCCACAGGAAATGGAAAAATTTCTAGATTCATATCATCTACGAAAATTGCCATGAGGAGAATTAGAACAACTTAATAAACCCATCACAAAAGAAGAGATTGAAAAAATAATCAAAATCTACCAACCAGAAGACCTGGCACAGACAGCATCGTTGGAGAAGTCTATGGAAGTTTAAGAGAGGAATTAATTGCAACACCACTGAGCCTATTTCACAGCATAGAAAAGGGTGGAATATTTCGAAATTCATTCTATAAGGCAACGTAACACTGATACAAAAACCAGGGAAAGATATACCCCCCAAAGAAAAGAAAATTACAGACCAATATCACTTTTAAGTCTAGATGTAAAAATCTTCAACAAAATACTAGCCAATAGAATTCAACAACATATCAAAAAAATAATTTATCATGACCAAGTTGGGTTCATACCAGGGATGCAGGGCTGGTTCAACTTCAGAAAAAAACATTAATGTGATCAACCACATAAGTGACACTAAGGACAAGAATCACCTGACTTTGTCAATTGATGCAGAAAAAAGCATTGATGAAGTTCAATACACATTCACATTAAAAATTCTCAGCAAAACGAGAAGGGAAATTTGTCAGTGCAGTAAGGGGAGCAAAGCCAACTGCCTACATCATCCAGAATTGAGAAAGACTGAAAGAATTCCCCCTGAGAATAACTAGATAAGGATGCCCACTGTTACCACTTTTATTTAATATCATGCTAGAGGTTCTGGCCAAGGAAATCAGACAACACAAAGAAATAAAGTGCACCTGCATCAGTAAAGAAGGAAAAATATCCCTATTTACAGATGATATGATCGTATATACAGAGAACCCTAAAGAATCCATAAATAAACTACTGGAACTAATAGAAAAGTTCAGCAAAGTATCAGGATATAAGACAAACGTAAGCAAATCAGTAGGAATTCTTTACACCAAAAAAGAGATCGTCGAAGAGGAAATCACCAAATCAATACCATTTACTATAGCTGCCAAGAAGATAAAACACCTAGGAATAAATCTAACCAGAGAAATGAGAGACCTATAGAGAGAAAATCACAAGACCTTACTGCAAGATACCAAAACAGACTTACATACGTGGAGAAACCTGCCTTGCTTATGTAACAGAAGACTCAACATTGTGAAAATGTCTATTTTACCCAAAGTCATCTACATATACTATGCAATCCAAACACAAATTCCAGCGTTATTTTTTTAATGAGGTGGAGAAACAAATCACCAACTTTGAAAAGGGAGGAAATCCTAAATAAATAAAGCACTACTGAAGAAGAAGAACACAGTGACAGGCCTCACACTACCCAACCTTAGGTCTACTACACTGCCACAGTAATCAAAACAGCCTGGTACTGGTACAAAAACACATATATATCAATGGAACAGAGTTGAGACCCCAGAAACATCACCATCCTCCTATGAAGAGTTGATATTTGACAAAGGCCCAAAGGTTGTAAACTGGGGTATAAACAGTCTCTTTAACAAATGGTGTTGGCAAAAGTGGATATCCATCTGCAAAGAGCTTCAATAAGACCCATATCTCACACCTTACACAAAAAAACCTCAAAACTGATCAAAGACTTAAATATCAAACCTAAAACGATAAAGATTATGCAAGAAATAATAGGGACAACAATGGAAGTTCTAATAAATGGCTTAGCAGACTACAAAACCAGACCAACAATGCATAAACAACAGAAGAGAAAATAAATAAATAGGAACTACTAAAAATCAAATACTTATGCTCATCCAAAGTCATGTATGGAGTGGAGAGGAAGAGTGTGCTGTCACTGGGCAGGGAGAGCAGTGGGAACTGCATATAGGTGGGCATGCAAATTTATGTAGGAATGTACATTTTCACTCAATCATAATAAAAAAAAGAAAGTTAAAAGACTACCTACAGAATGGGAAAAAAATATGGCAATTACGTATCCGATTGATGTCTGATTTCTGTAATCTACAAGGTACCACAAAATGTCACCAAGAGAAAGGCAAATGACTCAATTAAACAATGAGCAAAGGAGATAGACAGATACTTTACCAAAGATGACATTCAGGTAGCTGAAAGACACTTGAGGAATTGGTCACAAACATTAGATATTAGAGAAATCCACATCAAGTGAGACTATTTCACAAACTAGAAACAGTATCACAAATAGAAATCCACATCAAGTGATCCACATAAGATACTATGTCACCCCAAAGAGCACAAAACAACAAATGCTAAAGAGGCTATGGGGAAATAGAAAATGCCCTACACTGCTGGTAGGATTGCAAAATGGTACCTCTTTGGAAAGCAACTTGACACTTCCTTGAAAGGCTACAAATAGAAATACTATATGATCCAGCAATCCAACTGCTCACAATATATCTTACAAAAGCAAGAGCAGTCACACGAACAGATACATGCACACAAATATTTATTGAAGCACTGTTCACAATAGCAAAAAAGATGGAATCAGATGAATGGATAAACTATGGTACATATACTCAGAGGAACATTATGCAATGATGAAGAACAATGATAATTTTAGAAAGCATCTCATAACCTGGTTTCAATTAGAAGACATGCTGAGTGAAATCAGTCAATGGCAAAAGGACAAGTATTGTATGAGTCCTCTGCTACAAAGACTGAAAAATAAACTTATGTACAGAAGATTCTTCAATGGCTACAGGGGTGGAGACAGAGGGAGAAGTTTGGTCATAAATTAAGTAGTCAATAGGAATTTGGTTAGATAAAAGAACTGACAGCATGCAGTAGACAGCAGATCAACATAACTGGACTACACCATAAACTGAAAGGTTTTCTAAATTCAACAGAATATTTCAAAGGATAGAGTAGAAGCGATGGGAGACTGGGTACCATGTTTTCAGGGGATATCGAGGCCAGTTGGCAGTCTTTTGCTAAGAGAATCTTCTGCATCCCACATTGGTGAGTGGCATCTGGAGTCTTAAAAGCTAGCAAGCTGCCATCTAAGGTACACCCAATGGTTCTGACTCATCTGGAACAGATGATGAACAAGAACAACCAAGAAACGAGGAAAACCTGAGCCCAGGATACAGAAGGACCCATATTAATGTGAGACTGTATCAACATGAAGCCAGAGGAACCTGATAGTGTCCTGCCACCACCAAAAGCAGCTGTGATGGTGGACACAATGTAGAGTCCTTGAAGCAATACAAGAAAAAGTGGTGTGTAGCTCAAGAACTCTACTAAAAGACCAGGATTGATGGTCTGACAGCCTGGAGGGTCCCCTGCAAACTTGGCCCCTAGACCTGCATCTGGCCCTGACCAAAATCCAGCACTGAGGTCAACTCTTCAGATAAGAATGGACTGGACTTGGAGGCACAGTGTGACCATATGGTGCATTTACTTTATGGTTCTGTACAGTTATAGGAGGCTGTCCTACTGGTTTCAGTCTAGATGGGAGAGAAGAAGTGGGCAGGTGTTCACTAGAAAGATACAAGAAATATGGAAGGAATAGGAGGACTGTGCTGTCACTGGGTGAGGAGAGCAGATGGAGTTGCAGATTGTCAGACATGTAAACTGATTTGGATTTTATGCTTTCACTTAACAAAAAACTAAGAGGAAATATGAGAATGATTGTTTCACCAAAGAGAGACTATCAATAAAGAGACAGAAATTATAAATCTGTGCCACATAGACATTCTGGAATTGAAAAGTGCAATAACTTAAATGAAAATTTCACCACAGACTTGAAAAAGCATGAAAGTGAAATCAAAAAACAAACCTACTTCTGTCAAGTAAATTCTGACTCATAGCAACCCTATAGGGACAGCGTAGAAATTTTCCACAGAATTTTCAAGAAGCACTTGTCGAATTCAAACTGCTGACCTTCTGATTAGCATACATAGCACTTAACCACTATGCAATCCGTGTTTCCAAAGAAAAGCAAACAGAGCTGAAGAGAACTGTGGGAACTATCAAGCATACCAACACACCCATAATAAGAATCCCAGAAGAATAAAAAGAGAGTAAAGAGATATAAACAATATTTGGTTAAATAATCAATGAAAATTTCCTAAGTTTGATGAGACATCAACTGAAACATCCAAGAAGCCCCCAAAATTCCAAACCGGGTAAACTCAAAGAGATGCACACTAAGACGCTTTGTAATCAAATTGAAAAGCCAATTACAAAGAGAGAATCTTGAAAGCAGCAAGAGAGTAGTGGCTTCTCAAATTACCACCGTTTTTTTCTGTATATGTATCTATTCTGTCTAAAAAAATGGGATAATAACAATATGTTATTATCCAACTTTTGTTATTCAGTTATTTCTTTTAACATTTTTTCCTCTAGATTCATGAATGCTATGTTTTGTGGACTCATCACTGTTCTCCATGGTTGCACAGTATTATGTTGTATGTGTTTACCACATTTTGCTTATCTCCTCATCTGTTGAGGGTGTGTATATGTCTGTTTATGTCTCTTCTATTGGATCTCCAGGGTATATACTTAGAAAGGGGATTGCTGGATCATGCAATAGTTCTATTTCTACTTTTTTTTAAGTAAGTGGCATATCATTTTCTATAGTGGTTGTACCATTTTACAATCCCACTAGCAAAGGATAAAAGTTCTAATCTTTTCACACCCTTAGCAATATAGTTTCCTCTTCCTTCCTTCCTTCCTCTCCCTCTCTCCTTTCCTCCTTCCTCTCCCTCTCTCCTTTCCTCCTTCCCTCCCTCCTTCCTTCCATTTTATTTAATCGGTGACATTTAGTTTTGATGTGCATCTTTGCAGTGGATAACGACCTTGGAGCCTCTTTCATGTATTTGTTGGTTGCTTGACTTTCCTCTCTGGTGAAGTGTCTGTTTATGCCTTTGGTCATTTTTTTTTTAGTTGGGCTGCTTGTCTTTTTATTCTTGAGTTGTTCTTATTTTCTTGCCATTCCATAAATTATCATTTTACTCTTTTGGTAAAGTCTGTTGATTAATATTTGTGAGGTCTTAATTATCTAATTTGGAAACTTGGGTGGTGTAGTGGTTAAGTGCTATATCTGCTAACCAAAAGGCTGGCAGTTCAAATCTGCCAGGAACTCCTTGGAAACTCTATGTGGCAATTCTACTCTGACCTGTAGGATTGCTATGAGTTGCAATCGATACAACAGTGGTGGGTTTGGGGTTTTTTTGTAATCATTAAATTAGTACTTGGCTATTCCTGCCTTTGTATATGTGTTTGTAAACCTATTTAAAAAAAAAGATTACATCCCATAATTCTCTCTGTGTTTTACTTCAGAAACTTTATATTTTTAGATGCATCGTATAGGTCTTTGATACATTTGAGTTAGTTTTTATGTATGCTGTATGCTGTAAGGTAGCATCCTGTTTCATTTGTCTGCAAATGGACATGCAGCTTTTCTAACACCATTTGTTAAACAGACTGTTTCTTCCACATTGTATGGATTTTGACCCATTGTTGAAAAATCAGCTGTCCACAAATGAATGGATTTTTTTCTGGGTTCTAAATTCTATTCCACCAGGCTGTGTCTATCACAGAATCAATAACAGGGTGTTTTGAGTATGGTGACCATATAGCAGGTTTATATCAGACAGCGTGAGGCCTCCCACTTTTTGCTTCTTCAATAGTGCTTAGGCTATTTGAGGCTTGTTTAAATAAAGTTGGTCATTTGTTTTCCACTTCCATAAAAAATGCTGTTGGAATTTGTATTGGGATTGCATTTTATCTGTAGAACACCTTAGAGAGTACTGTCATTTTTACTGTATTAAGTCTCACAATCCATGAGCATGGAATGGCCTTCCATTTATGCAGATCTCTTTTTAGTCTCTTCTAATTTTTTGATGATTTTCATTGTTTACATCTTGTATTCACTAGTTAGGTTAACTCCTACTTACTTTATTCTTTTTGTGGCTATTGTAAATGGTATTGTTTCCTTGATTTTCTTTTTGAAATATTTCTTGTTAGCATGAAGAAAACTAAATGATTTTTTGTGTTTTTTTTCCTTCTGCAGCGTTGCTAAATTCTATTAGGTTTACTAGTTTTCTTGTGAAATCTTTAGTGTTTTCTATGTATAGGATAGGAGCGCTGGTGGCACAGCCATTAAGCTATCAGCTGCTAACCAAAAGGTCAACAGTTTGAATCTCCTAGCCACTCCTAGGAAATTCTTTAGGGCAGTTTTACTCTGTCCTATAAGGTAGCTATGAGTCAGAATCGACTTAACAGCAACAGGTAGCAGAGTGGATCATATTATCTGCAAATAGGAGTAGTTTTACTTCTCTATTTTTGTTGGAAATACTTTTTACTTCTCTTTCTTGCATTATTGACCTGGTGAGGAATTCCAACACAATATTAAATAAGGGTGGTGTTGATGGATATCCTTGTTTTGTTCTAGTTCCCAAGGGGTGAGGATCTTAGTATTTCTCTATTGAGAATAATGTTGTTTGTTTTAAATATGTTTCCTTAATTGTGTTGAGAAATTTATCTTCTATTCTTTTTCTACCCTTGCGTACCTGGTATGATTCCCATTTTATTGTGGTGTGTGACTTTTTCGATGTGTTGTTGAATTATGTTGACTGGAATTGTTTTTTATTATTGTAATTGAGTGAAAGTATACAATCCGAATTAAATTTGCAAGTCTATCAGAAGCTCCACTGCTTTTCTTACCTGGTGACAGCACACTTCTCCTTTCCATTCTATATATGTCATATCCTCTTAAAAATATCCTGTCCCCTCCTTTCCACCCTCTGCTCTTTCTTCTAGTAAAAGAGAGGTAGGACAGCTTCCTATAGATGCATGGAACTATAAAGTATACAAACCATACAGTAATACTGTGTCCCCAAGTCCAATCCATTTCTGTCCAAAGAATTGACCTCAATAATCTTTTCCGGTAAGGGGTAGCAGCACATGTTGGAGTCATGCTCCCAGGGAGATGTCCAGGTCTTTGGACCACAAATTGCAGTCTTTCAGCGGACTTCTTGAGGTGCATCCTCTTTTTCTCATGTTGCTTCAGGGACACAACATTGTGTGCCCCCTCACAGTGGTCATTGGTGGTGGCAGGACACCATGTTCTGGTGACATGTTGATAGAGTCACCCATTCACATGGGTCCTTCTGTCTTCTGAGATCTTTATTCCCTCATGTCTTTGCTGTCCTTGGTGATCATGTGTTCCAGCTGGAGTTGGAAACATTTGATGTACCTCAAATGGCAGCTTGTTAGCTTTTAAGACCCCAGAAGTCACTCACCAAGATGGGGTGCAGAAGATTCTCTTAGCAATAGGCTAGTTATGCCAATTGACCTTGATGCCCCCGAGAGCATGATCCCTAGACCCCCACCCCTGCTACTCTATTCTTTCAATACTGGGTTAAGATTACAAGAGTTTTCAGTTTATGCTGAAGTGCAGTTTAAGTTCTTCCTCTTTCTAGTGTGTGCTGTCACTGTTTTCACCCAACCAAATTTCTATAAACTATTGAATCTGTAAACAGCCCTCTCTTTACCTCCATTACCTTGCAGACAACAAAGTCTTTTCTTCTGTACATGAGTCTATTTTTAAGTCCTTATACTAGTGATCTCATACAATATTTGTCCTTTTGCCACTGACTGATTTCACTCAGCATAAAGTCTTCTAACTGAAACCAGGTTATGAGATGCTTCCTAAAAATCATCGTTATTTCTTTATCATTGCATAGTGTTCCATTGAGTATATATTGTTTATCCATTCATCTCTTGTTGGGCATCTGGGTTGATTCCATCTTTTAGCTACTGTGGACTGTGCTGCAATAAACATTTCTGTGCACGTATCTGTTCAAGTGACTGTCCTTCATTCTGCAGGATATATTCTGAGCAGTGAGATTACTGGATCAAATGGTATATCTATTTCCAGCTTTTTAAGGAAGCACCAGATTGCATTACAAAGAGATTATACCATTTATCAATGCCCCCAGCAATCTAGAAGAGTTCCAATTTCTCCACAACCTCTCCAGCATTTGTTGTTTTCTATTTTTTGGATCATGGGCAACCTTGTTGTGGTGAGATGGTATCTCATTGTAGTTTCGATTTGGATTTCTTTAACAGCTAATGATCGTCAGCATTTCTGCATATGTTTTTTGGTTGCCTGGATGTCTTCTTTAACGAAATGTCTGTCCATCTCCTTTGCCCATCACTTAATCAGGTTATTTACCTATCTCTTGTTGATATTTTGCAATACCTTGTAGATTATGGAGATGACACATCAGTCCCTCATGTAGTGGCCAAATATTTTTTCCCATTCTGTAGGTGGTATTTAATTCTTTTGATAAAGTCCTTGGATGAGCAAGTGTTTGATTCTTAGTAGTTCCCATTTATCTATTTTTTTCTTCTGTTGAGTGTGCTTTGTTTGTCAGATTTTGAAGTCTGTTTAAATTGTGTATTAAAATTTACATTGTTGAGTTGGGACCATTTGCTGTGCCTTCAGATGGCAGCTTGGCAGCTTTTAAGACCCCAGACACCACTCACCAATGTGGGGTGCAGAGAGCCCTCTTAGCAAAACGCTAGTTGTGCCAATTGGCCTCGATTTTGCCTAAGAGCATGGTCTCCTACCCCTTGCCCCAGCTACTCTATCCTTGCAATAGTGGGTTAAAATGGAAGGAGTATTCAAGTTATGCTGAAGTCCACTTCATATTGTTCTTGTTTCTAATGTGTGCTATCACTGATTTCACCCAACCAGTTTTCTAGCAACTATCTAATCTAAACCCTTCCCCCCTCGCCCTCTCTTCCTCTCCTCTCTTGCAGCTGTCAAAGTCTTTTCTTCCAATGAAAGCCACGATGGAGCTCGCTGAATTGAGTCTTACTGGCAACACAAGAATAAAAAGGGGTGCACCCTGAGATCTCCAATAAAAGACCTCAATTGATGGTCCAGAGGTTTTGGGGTTCCCCTGGGAGCATGGCCCCTGGCCCTGATGCTGCCCTTGCCCATAAATCATAATGAACGTCCACTCTTTGGACACGAATGGATTGGACTTGGCAAATGCAGATCAACCATATACTGGATGCACTTTATGGTTCTATGCATCTATAGGATATCATCCTGCTGACCTCTGGCTGGAGGAAGGAGAGTGGGTGGAGAGGAGGGGAAAGGAGACTGTTGGGAGGAGGAGACATGCATGGAGCAGAGAGGAATAGTGTGCTGTCACCAGGCAGGGAGAGCAGTGGAAGCTGCATATAGGTGGGCATGTAAATTTATACGGGAATGTACATTTTCACTCAGTCATAATAAAAAAAAAATTACATTGTTGATCTCATTTTTTCTCATGTGATCTTTATCATTTTACGTTTAATATTTAGTTCTCTTATCCAGTTTGAGTTAGTTTTTGTGTAAGGTGTGACATATGGGTCTTGTTTCAGCTTTTTGCAGAAGCATATCCAATGTCGAAAGCACTATTTGTTAAACAGACAGTTTTTGCCTCAGATTAAAATCTTACGGCCTTTATCGTACATCAACTGTTTATAAGAGGATTATGGCATCTCTGGTGTCTCAACTCTTTTCCATTGGTCTTTATGACTCGTTTTGTACCAGTACCAGGCTGTTCTGACTACTGTGGCAGTGTAATAGATTCTAAGGTCAGGTAGTGTGAGGCCTGCCACTGTGTTCCTCTTCTTCAGTAGTGCTTTGCTTACTCGGGGTTTCTTCACTTTCCAAAGTTGGTGATTTGTTTCTCCATCTCATTAAAAAAATGTCACTGGAATTTGCATTGGGATTGCATGGTATATGTGACTTTGGGTAAAATAGACATTTTCACATTGTTAAGTCTTCCTATCCATGAGCAGCATAGGCTTCTCCATTTATGTAGGTCTCTCTTAGTTTCTTGCAGTAAGGCTTGTAGTTCTCTTTGCGTAGGTCTCTTATTTCTCTACTTAGATTTATTCCTAGGTGTTTTATCTCCTTGGGGGCCATAGGAAATGGTATTAATTTGGTCATTTCTTCTTGAATGATATCTTTATTCTTGTAAAGTAATCCTACTGATTTACTTATGTTTATCTTGTGTCCTGATACTTCGCTGAACTCTTCTATTAGTTTGAGTAGTTTACCTATGGATTCTTTAGGAGTCTCTGCATATACAATCATATCATCTGCACATAGGGAGACTTTCACTTCTTTGTCAATGCAGATGACCTTTACTTCTTTGTCTTGTCTAATTGCTCTGGCCAAAATTTCCGGGTCAGTGTTGAATAGAAGTGGTGAGAGTGGGCATGCTTGTCTATTTCCTGTTCTCAAGTGAAATTCTTTCAGTCTCTCTCCATTCAGGGTGATGTAGTTGTTGGCTTTGCATAGATGTGCCTTATTGCATTCAGGAAATTGTCTTGTATTCCTATTTTGCTGAGAGTTTTTAGCATGGATGGGTGTTGGACTTTGTCAAATGCCTTTTCTGTATCAATTGACAAGATCAGGTGATTCTTATCTTTTGTGTTATTTATGTGGTTGATCACAGTAATTGTTTTTTGGGAGTTGAACCGGGCTTGCATCCCTGGTATGAATCCAACTCGGTCATGGTGAATTATTTTTTTTGATATGCTATTGAAATCTTTAGGCAAGGATTTTGTTGAAGAATTTTTATCTAGGTTCATGAGTGATATTGGTCTGTAATTTCCCTTTTTTCTTGGATCTTTCCCTGGCTTTGTTATTGGGGTTATGCTGGCTTTATTGAATGAATTTGGGAGTATTCCATCTCTTTCTGTGCTGTAAAATAGTCTCAGTAGTATTGGACATAACTCTTCTCTAAAAGCTGGTAGAATTCTGCAGTGAAGCCATCTGGGCCAAGGTTTTTTGGTTTGTAGTTTTTTGATGACTTTTTCAATTTCTTCCTTTGTGATGAGTTTATTAAGTGGTTCTACTTATTGCTGTGATAATTTTGGTAGGCAATATGAATCTAGGATTTTGTCCATTTCCTCTAGGTTTTCAAATCTGTTAAGAGTACAGTCTTCCATAGTATTCTGCTATGAAACTTCTGATTTCAGTTGAGTCTGTTGTGACATCTTCCGTCTCATTTTTTGGGGGGGTTGTTTACTCTTTTGTTTTTCTTTTGTAAGTTTAGCCAGTGGTTTGTCAATTTTGTTGATCTTTTCAAAAAACAGCTTTTGGTTTTGTCAATTTTTTCAATTCTTCCTCTATTCTCTATTTCACTTGGTTTTGTTCTAATCTTTAGTATCTGTTTTCATCTGGTGCCTGAGGGGTTTTTCTGTTGCTCTCTTTCTACTTGTTCAAGCTGTAGGGTTAATTCTTTGGTTTGGATCTATTTTTCCTTCCAAATGTGTGTGCTTATAAAGATAAAGTGACCTCTTAGCACTGCTTTAGCTATGTCCCATAGGTTCTGGTAGGATGTGGTTTCCTTCTCATTTGATTCCATATATTTCTTTGTTTCCTCCATTTCTTCTGTAACACATGGCTTTTTGAGCAAGGCATTATCCAGTTTCCATGAGTTCCAATTGCTATCTATATTTTTTCTGCTATTGATTTAGACTTTTATGGCTTTATCGTCTGTGAAGATGGTTTGCAATGATTCAGTGGTTTGGATTTTGTTGAGATTTGCTTTATGTCTTAACACAAGGTCTATTCTATAAAATGTTACATGTGCATTGGAGAAAAAGTTGTACTTATCTGTTGATGGATAAAAAGCTCTGTATATGTTGATGAGGTCTAATTGGTTAATTGTGGTAATAAGATCTTCTGTGTCTTTAGTGACCTTTTCTTTTTGTCCATTAGTGGAAGTGGAGTGTTGAAGTCTCCAGCTCTTATTGTGGAGTGGCACTTGGCTTGGCTGGCAGTGTTTGTTCAATGTATTTAGATGCTCTGGTATTGATACATAAATATTTAATATTGTTAAGTTTTGCTTGTGTATTGAACCTTTAAGCAATAGGGACTATCCTTATCCATGATGGTAGATTTTATGTTAAAATCTATTTAATCTTAGATTAGTATTGCCACACCTGCTCTTCTTTGTATATTGTTAGCTTGGTAAGTATTATTCCATCCTCTAGTTTTCGGTTTGTTCCTATCTTTAAGTCTACGCCAAGCCTAAGGTGTGTTTTTTTGTAAGCAACATGTAGATGGGTCGTGCCTTTAGATCCAAGATTTCACTTGTTGTCTCTTTACTGGAGCATGTAGTCCATTTATGTTCAGTATAATTATTGACAGATATGTGTTTAGTGTTGTTATCTTGATGTTTTTATTTTTGTGTTGGTGTTTTCTATATTGTTCTCAACAGCCTGTTCTATGTCATTTTTCTTTATTGGTTGACTTTTCATCTTTTTCAGTTTTGGTTTTGTGTTCATTGAGACTCCTCTATTATGTTGCATTGTTATTGTGCTTTGTGGCTGCCCCTGTGATTCCCCTTAATATTCTATGTCTAAACCCAATTTTAACTTCTACATATCTTATTAACTTCCTGTCTGTCTGAAAAGATTATAACTACTGTAGTATACCATCTTTTTAATGTGAGGGTGTCATAGTTTTCACGATATTATCCCTGATTCCTTTCTTTTAGTAGTATAGCTTTGGTTGAGTTTTGTGCCTGCCCTACCTGAGTAGGTTTCTCAGTGTTGTGCCCTGCATTGCCTCCTTAAATATACACTTAAGGGTTTTTGTTTGTTTGTTTTTTAAGCAAAGAACTTCTTTCAGTATTTCTTGTAGTTTTTTTTTTCCAAATACTCTAAGCTTCTGTTTATCTGTGAATGTCTTAATTTCATCATCGTATTTGAAAGACAGTTTTGCAGAATATATAATTCTTGGCTGGAAAGTTTTCTCATTCAAGGCTTTGAACGTGTCATCCCATTGTCTTCTTGATGACATCATTTTTGCTCAGAAGTCAGACCAAAGCCTACAGGGCTTCACTCTGAATGTTAGCTTTGTATTGAGTCTTCCTGCCTTTAAGAGTTTCTGCTTACCAAGCCAAGTGCGTCAAGCCATGAGAGTTTCTGCTTATGTTTCTTTTTATTAAGTTTGATTGTAATATGTCTTGGTGTCTTTCTTTTGGGGTCTGATTTTTGTGGCATTTGATAAACATCTTGGATATCTATTTTCTCTTCTTATAATTTCAGGGAAGTTTCCTGTCTGCAACTCAACAGCAATACTCTCCCTGTTTTTGGCTATCCCTCCCTGTTCAAGAACTCCTGATAGAGTCCCATATGTTTCTTCATTTTTGGCTTTCTCTGATTTCTCCTCATAAATGCTGGTACCAGTTGCTGTATCCTCAACGTCATTGAGTCTGACTTCCAGTTCCTCAAGGCTGCTCTTTTGGCTTTGAATTGAATTGTCTAATTCTGCAATTTTGTTATTGATCTGTTGGATTTCAAAACATTGATACTGTATCAGTTCAAATAGTTTGCTTACTTTTTCATTTTGCTCTGCTGCATTTTGTTTAATCTCTAGGAGGCTGTCTATATAATTCTTTTGTATTCGGCCTCCAACAGTTTCAGAAAGGCTTCTTCATCTGGGAAGTCTTTTGATTCTTTATTTTGAGAATTTTCTGGAGCCATGGTGGGGTGTTTCTTTAAATGCTTAGCAATGGTCTGCTTACTATTGGCCCTCTATAGGCTGTTTACTTTCTCTAGTGTTTCCTCAATAGTTGCTGAGGTATAGTTCTGAGATGTGAGTTGGCCACCAGCCACCTCTGTGTACTCTAGTGACTGGCCCCAGTGGACTCTCCAGGGTGGCAGACTCTACCTGCTGCCTGACAAAGACACTGCCCTACTTATGGAGTCACTGGAATACAGTGAACTGACCCTCTGATGTGGGTCAGTAAAGGCTGGAAGAGATGCCATCAGGCTGCTCAGCAGTTATTTCTCCAGGCAGTCTTATTTTTAAAAAGCTAAAAGCTATCTGACAGCTTCCAAAATCAGTCAGGCTCTCAAGTGTGGGATGCCCTGCCTTCCAGCTGACAATAGAAGCACTTGTTAGGCAATTCCCAGATGCTATGATGTAGTTCAAAGTAGAGAAGGACTACAGCCCTGTTGCCATCCTCTGCCGGGCCCTACCTGTAGGGCAACACTGTGCTAAACAAAGTCTTTCTGATGGAAAAATGCTTCCCGGACTGGCACTGCCCCCCAGCCTGGAAATTAGCCCCTGCTGAGACCTCTGGTTGGGTGACTTCACCTCCCAGCCAACCAAGATGGCATCCTAGTCAAGCTTCCCCTCCTGCCATGAAACAGCAGAATCTATAGTGGAGCTCAGAAAGAGGGTGGAGGGGCTGAGGTGGCCGCAGTCTGCTTCTGGGCTCTCAAAATGTATCTACCCATACATTGCCTGTCCACTGTGGCCCATACTGTTCACTTTAGCCCTGTTGCTTGGCGTATCTGCCAGCTCATGCTCATCTCCCATCTACCGGCCAACAAAAAGAAAAACTAAACAAAAGTGCTGGTACTTTCAGTCTGTGCAAGCAGCTAGTCGTCAGGAGTGGGGCTCAGTGAGAGAGAGAAAGTTTCCTATTTAGTGGCATGTAGTGCAATCTCACAGCCTTATGTGGTGTCCTAGGGCCCACTGGGTGTCCAGAAAACTGCATTCAATTATCAATCCAGGCCTTAGTTTTTAGAGGGAATTAAGGAGATGTGTGTCTAGTTCACCATGTTGGCTCCACCCCCCTGAGTTGAATTTTGTTGTACATTTTTGCATTTGTATTTATTAGGGATATTGGTCCATAGATTTTGTGTTGTTGTGATGTCTTTGCCTAGTTTCAATATCAGTGTAATGGTGGCTTCTTAAAATGAGTTAGGGAGCATTCCTTCATCTTTGATGTTTTTGATGAGTTTGAGTGGAATTGGTTTCAGCTGTTGTCTGGATGTTTGGTCAAAGTCCTGCAGTGAAGTCATCTGGTCTGGGGCTTTTTCTTCGTTTTTGTTAGCAGTTTTTTCAGTGACATTGTCAATCTCTCTATGGGTCTAGATTTTCTATGGTTTAGATTTTTCTATGGTTTAGATTTTCTACCTCTAATTTAGTTAGTTTGTCATATTTTTACACAAATAAAACACATTATACATTATTCGCCACCCATGCCTTCCCTCCATGAGGTATTTTTAAAAGCATGATATGCTAATTTTTTTACAGCCAGCCAGCCAAGCCAAGTGCCGTAGAGTCACATGCATATAAAAAAATTAACTTGCAGGGGGAGGATGCAGTCGGCAAAAAATACATACGACACATGTTTTTTTTGTCTAAAAATAATGTAGCTAGGTAATGTGTTTCTAGGAATTCATCCATTTCTTCTACATTTTCAAATGTGTTGGACTCTTTCATAGTATTGTGTTCTGATCCTCTTTATCTCAGTTGGTCTGTCGTAGTGTCTCCAATTTCATTTCTTATCTTGGTTATTTGCATATTTTCATTTTTTTCTTTTGTCAGTCTAGTCAGTGGTTTGTCTATTTTATTGATCTTTTCAAAGAACCAACTTATGGTTTTGTTTATCATTGCTACTGTTTTTATGTTCTCTATTGTGCATATTTTTACTGTGATCTTTAATATTTCCTTTCTTCTGGTAGTTTTGGATGTCTTTGGTTGCCCCTTTTCTATTTCTTCAAGTTGTCAGTTTAAGTTACTGATTTAGGATCTTCTTTTGTAATGCACGTATTTATTGCCATGTACTTCCTGCTGAAGACAGTTTTTGCCTGTTCCAAAGTTTTTATATGTTGTGTTTTTACTTTTCTTTTATTTTATATAGTGTTTTGATTTCTTCTATTACTCAATAGCTTTTTATGGGTGTGTTCCGACTCGACGGCACTTGGCACTTGGCTACTTAGTTCTCTGTAACTATTTACCTTTCTCATATTCCTCTTATAGTTTATTTCTAGCTTCATACTGCTATGGTAGGAGAAGATGCTTTGTATATTTCAGTCTTTTTAAATGTATTGAGACTTGTTTTGTGGCCTACTATAAGATCTATCCTGGAAAATGATCTATGTACACTAAAGAAAATGTGTATTGTTCTGCAGATTAGCAGGGAGTTCTATATCTGTCCATTAGGTCAAATTGGTTTATGGCTTTATTTAAGTCTTCAGTGTCCTTACTGCTCCTTGTTTTGTTTTATAAGTGTTCTATCTAGAGTTGAAAGTGAAGTTTTGAAGTTTCTTACTATTATTGTGAAGTCATCTATTTATTCTTTCATATTAATCAGTATTTGTTTAATGTATTTTAGAGAACTGGTGTTAGGTGCATACATATTTGTAATTGTTATATTTCTTGAAGGATTGACTCTTTCATTACTACACAATGTCCTTCTTTATCTCTTATGATGGATATTTATTTTAAATTTATTTGATCTGATATTAGCATGGCCATTTCTGCTCTTTTTTGGTTATTGGTTGCTTGGAGTACTTTTTCTATCCTTTTATTTTCAGTCTGATTGTGTTCTTATTTCTAACGTTTGTTTCTTGTAAGCTGCAAAAGGATAGATCATGGTTTGTTTTTTTTTTTAATTCATTTTGTCACTCTACCTTTTGAGAGTTTAGAACATCTACATTTAAGTTTGATATTGAAAATGAAGTATGTATTTCATTTGTTTTACTTATTGGTTTTTGACTGCATTACATATTCTTCTAATTGTTTCTCATTTTTCGTGTTTTGTTGTTAGGTTTTTTTAAAATTTTTTGTGATGATATTTTTTATTTTGATTTCTTCCATTTTATTTTCTGTATTTTTTTTATAGATGTTTTCTGCGTGGTTACCAAAAATACTACATTACACAACTTGCAATTGCAACAACAATTTAACAGACAAGCAACAAGTAACATACAATGTTAACATACTAGAACTGTTCCTGTTCTGCTGTCTCCCCCCTTTGCTGTTGAGTCGTCTCTACTGACTTAACTATAATTCCTTCATCCAATAGGTTTTATTTATATTTATTTCTTACGCACTTGCATTGCTTGTGAAACTTAAACTCTTTTGAGTTGATTAGCTGAAATTAACATATATTTTGTCCTTGTATTTATCCATGTTGTTATTTTTCTCTTTTTTTTTTTGTATTTCTCAGAAATTGCTCTCTCTCACTTTTACTTTATTTTTATTTCTCAAGGAGAGATTTGCATATTCTCTTAATGTTATTTTCTTTCCATTGTAGAACTCCCTTACGAGTTGAAGACCTGTTCTGATAGTGGCAAATTCCCAGTGTAAGTTTTTACTGAGGAATGTCTTGATGTGTCCCTCATTTTTGAATGACAATTTTAGTGCATAAAGAATACTTTCTTGGCAATAGTTTTCCTTCACTATTTAGTATATAACACTCCATTGTCTTCTGGCCTCTAGGTGTCTAGGGAGAAAGCTACACTAATTCTTATGGTGGAAACTTAATGTATTGTGCTTTTCTCTTACTGTTTTTGTATTTTCCCTAGTCTTTGACTTTCAAGAATTTCATTACAATGGGTCTTGGAGTAAACTTTGTGTATTTCTTGTGTTTGTAATTTTTGTAGCTTCCTTTATCTGCAGGATTGGTTCCATATTCAGGTTTGCAAAAAAGCTGTATTATTCTCTATTGGAAATTTCTATCTGTGCTTTTATTATTATCAAGACACTCTGGAATTACAAAAGTGCTAGTGGTAGATTTTTTAAATTTAATCCCACTTTTCCATTTGACTTTGTTTTTGTTTTCTCTTGAGATATAGTAAGTTCAGTTACTCTGTCTTTTATTTCAGTTATTCTATCTTCTGCCTGCTTGAATCAATTGTTGAATGTTTCTCTTGCCTTTTCTAATTCAGTTATTTTATTCTTCATGTCCAATTCTCTCTCTCTCCCTCTCTCTCTCTCTTTTAATGTTTTCAATCTTACTGAGTTTCTAATTTTGTATCTCATTTTGCTTCCTGGTCTCCGTTAGTTTCTTTTCTGTGTATTCTTTCATTTATTTAAATATGTTTAACACTATTTTCTGGAAGTGTTCTCTTTTTTGTTGTTGTTCCATTATCCTGGTTCCCATAGGGGAAATTTCCACTTGTTCATGTTTTCCTTATGACTGGACCCTCTCCTTTGTGATCTTATATGTTTTGTTAGTTTTTGTTAATCAGGTAGTATTTTAATATCTTATAGTGGAAATTTGAATCTTGGAGTTTTCTGTATCTCAAGGAATTATTCAAGGAAAAATTTTTTTCTTAGGGTTACTCCCCACCCCCAGTGAAGTCCTGGTGGTGTAGTGGCTAAAGCACTTGGCTGCTAACAGAAAGGTCAGCAGTTTGCATTCAACAGTTTTTCTCTGGGAAAAGATGTAGCAGTCTGCTTTAGTAAATTTTCATAGTCTTGGAAACTTTATGGGGCAGTTCTGCTCCTAGGATCACTATGAGTCAGAATCAATTCAAGGGCACTGGGTTTGGACCTCCACTATCTTCCCTTAAGTCCCTCTAGAGGGCAGTCTGGCCCTTTGGTTCTTTCAGTACTGAATTTGCAGTTCTGTCTGAGGATTTACCTCTATTACTAGTGAGTTTTAATGTGTCTTCACAGGTTTTTAGGTGTTTTGGAATGTTTTAATTCTCTGGATGGTTTTCTCTAGGGTAGATGATTTTTCTGGTGTGCCAATCCCTCTTTCTTCCACAGATTTGGCTGAAGACTTCCCCAGATGGTTCCACTTCTGGGGCTGGATTCCTCACTTCCCTTTGTAGGATTGGGGCATGGCCTTACCTGTGTGACTAATTGTGCATATGGGAAACTTTTTTGCTTGCTGGGGTGGAAGTGACTATATTTATCTTTCCCAAGGAAAGGAATGGATTACTATGTCCTTTCATCATGGGCAACCCTAAGCAGGCTCTCCTCTTGGTAGAGAGCCAGTTATTTCGGGCTGTGTTGCCTGTTTCAAGTCTTTTTCTCACCTTGGGTGATGGATGGATCCCATGAGTCTTTTGTTGCCCTTAGTTCTAGTGATCATTAGCTTTGCGTCTCAGTGAGATTCAATAGGACTCACTAGAAACATCTTGGCTTCCTTGTGCTCCTTCTCAAGTGCCTGGCTTGTAAATTTCCCAAGCTAATTTGTGCCACCTTGATTAGTCTATGTTTTATTCAGTGTAGCTCCTCTCCTACATTCTTTTTATCAGGGTGTTGTGGTCTCTATCCCGAAATGGCTGCAGTGAGCCAAGTCCTCTGAAGAAACCACAGCTTCTCTGCCTATCCTGCTCATCCCCTCTCATTTTATACTTACTTCAGCGCTTCACCTGCAGTTCATATCTCTGAGATCTCAGTCTGTGTCTGTTTTTATTCATTGTTAAAGTGGATTAGCTGTAGTGGGACAAATGGTAACAACTGTTTACTCTGCCAGTTTGCCCTACCTTTCTTTCCAGTGTTTTCAACAGACACCAGTCTGCATTTCCAGCATTCTGCATCTCTTTTTCTTCCTCCAGCATGGTTCTAGGAATTTTTCGAACTACTTTTCTTTCCCCCACAGAGGCTTCTATTTTCTTTATGTTCTACTCTCTTGAGCCTAATCATTGTCCATGCTCCAAGATTTAAATCAGGCTATGTTTCCTGAAAGCAGTCTGATATAGACTCCACTGTTGCTTGTAATTACTTCCACTCAATGAACAATTTAGCACATCATCAAGATTCCAGTGATACTTGCTAATCATTTCCTTCTGTTAGTGCTGTCTTCTGAATGCAAGTATTGTGACCAGGGATGGTTCTGACTCTTATATATCTACTACAGCACCCAAAAGAAGACAGACTTGGGGATCAGAGAGCTGTGTGTTGATTGACCAAAACTTATTTTGGCCATTGTACAGATCTTTTCCCCGGGCCTAGCCAAAGGTACTAAAACCATGCCCTGTGCACTTTACCCAGCTGAGAAGCATTTGTGCTAAGTAGTCTGGTGCTTTTCAGTTTTCTCTCTCTTTGCCCCAGACTTAGGCTGCTCAGTTTTTAGATTGCCTTCAGAGAAAGCTGTATGCATGTGCTGTGTTTTGTCTGAGTTCCAAATGGTTGACTGTTCTTTCCAAAACTTGTCTTCTCTTCTATAAAACACCTTTGTCTTTCTCAGTGATAGAAAGACTTCTCTTCTATAAAGCACCTTTGTCTTTCTCAGTGATAGAAAGACTTAGAACAACCACATTGCACATCCTTGGGTGAAGAAAATGTAGCAACAACCTTATGTGGTAGATTCTACCTGGGGTAGAATTCTAGCTATGCCTTATTATGTATGTAGCCTTGGACAATTTTATAATCTTTTTAAGTTCAGTTGATCTCCTTTGTAAAATTAAGGTAATAATGCTAACTACCTCTTAGGGTTGTTGTACAGTACATAGTATCTTCTCATTAAATGTGAGTTGTTATTTTTATGTATACTAGCCAAGCCAAAAGTCATATTTTAGAAAGCAAAAGGAACAGAGGGTACAGAATAGTGGATGTCTGCTCAGGATGAAAGATAGGCAATGGGGAGGTGAAGAAAATTACCAGAGTGATCTGAGGCATAAATAGAATCTGAACAACTGCTTGGCTTTATCTGTCACTAACTAACTCTCAACACATGTTATGGATTGAACTCTGTTCCCTCAACAGTTATTTTGAAATACAGTTTTTCTTTTCTTTTGTCAATGAGTTCATATTAGAATAGAAGCAGTCCTAAGCCTAATTCCTTTATGTGTTTTCTTACAAAAAGGAGTACAAAACCTGATACATACACAGGAGGAAGACAGACATTATGTACAGATAAATGTATAAGCAGGTGAGGAATGCCTGGGGCTACTGTCAAAGAAATACGTTCCCCTAAAGTTGATGCTCTTGTTTGAATCTCTAGCCTCCCTCCTAAACTGTGAGGCAATAAATCCTGTTATTTAAACCTACCCACTTGTGATTTGATTTTTGTTATGGAAGCCCTATAAAACTAAGACAGGATGAGATTAAAGTTCTGTCATTAAAAAAGGTGTAAAGGGAGCTGCATTAAAATATTAGTTCATAGTTTATAATTATCATCTTCAATTTTTACATAGGGATTGCAGGGTATCAGAAGGTTTTTTGTTTGTTTGTTTTATTTTGTTTTTTAACTTTTTGGTTCTACCAGTTGGCAAGCAAAGAAATGACCTTGAGTAATACAGGGAGACAGTTTAGTTCACTTGGAAGAAGCCAGTTCTCAAGGCCTCATGCTAAACAAGGCCTCCTATTTCATGTGGTACCTGATACTTTTGCTCTCCCCTAATTGTCCACTTGCTCCACTAAATCCTAGTCTTTTATTTTATTCTATTTTTCATCGTTATTGTTGAGAATATACACAGCTGCATCAATACAACAGTTTCTACATTTACAATTCAGTGACAATGATTACAGTCTTCAAGTTGTATAACCATTTCCATCTTCCTTTTCTGAATGATTTCTATTCCATTAACACAATCTCACTGCCCCTTAAGTTTCCTATCTAATCTGTTGAGTTACTGTTTCAAGTTTGGTCACAGAAATATCTTAAAAGAGTACAATGCTCAAGGCAGACTTTCTTTAGCAGCCAAGCTAAACCACCGTTTGTTTTAAAGAAGACTTTAGAAATATTTGGGTGATAAGGTTTAAGATTCTAAGATTATCTCAGAACAATTGGTTTGGGGGTTGATACAGCCTCAATGGTTTTAGAAAGTCTGGATTTCATTAGAACTTGAAATTCCATTCTACATTTTCTCACTTGTGATCAGAATTCATTTATAGAATCTTTGATCAGAACATTCAGTAGTGGTATCTGGGCACCATAAGTTCTTTTGGTGCTATGGAAAAGGAGGTAGTTGTTCTTAGAGACAATTAGCCACACAATCCATTAACTCCTCTTAGTCTTGACTCTTTTTCTTCCTGTGTTGTTTCAGGTGAATAGAGACCAATTGTTGTACCTTTGATGGCCACTTGCAAGTTTTTAAGATCTTAGGCACTAGGTAGCAAACTAGGAGGTGGAACAGTGATGGAAAAAATTCAGTGATTAAGGGTGTTGAATAAGCAATAAATATAATTGATGTCAATAAGTTGTACCCCTAAAAAAAGTGGAATTGACAAATAATAGATATGTTTACAACTACAAATAAAGATGTAACTGCTTCGCTGCTTATGTACAACCAAAAACTTCACAGAATTTGATTACTTAATTTGGATGTTTAGGGTCATAGTTTCAAGGGATGTCCCAGTAAATTGGCCTAAAATTTGATCCATTTGATTTCCATCATGACCAAACTTCTGCTAGTTTCTTCATGTATACAACAAATAACTGCTGTACACCTACTATGAGCCAGCACTACATGTTTGCACCTTTCTTTATATTGGAATTAGAACTTTTAAAAAACAGAAATATAACCCCTGATTTTGTACAGTTTACATTCCGGTAGAGACGAAAAAATGTAAATAAAACATTATAAACCAGTGAATTAAGTGCAGTCACAATGGAAATATGGGTGTTATGGGAGAAAGTAGGAGGGCTACATAAGTAAAGGGTGATGAGATGAGTAAGGTGTGATCAACACAGTCTTCCTGGAAGAATTAATGTTTAAATTGTGACCTGAAGGAAAAGCAGGTATTCGACTGAAGAATTTATAAATTGGGAGAGGAGGGAAGAAAGAGAGAGTATTAAATCTAAGGAAATAGTGTATCCAAGGCCCAAGGGTGAGATTGGTAAAAAAAGATAATGGCCAAACCAAGGAATCAAAATTAGTTACCTGTGGCTGGAATAAAGAGTACAAAATGGGAAATCTCATGTGATGGAGCTTGAGAGGAAGAGTCCAGATTATATAGGGCTTTATAGGCTACATTACAGAGTTAGTAATCTCTGATAGTAGTGAGACATTGATGCACTTGAACAGAAGGAATGATATTATCAAGCTCATGTTGTAGAAATATCCATTCTAATAAATTATATAGGGGGCAGGGGCCAAGATGGCAGAATAGTCAGCCATCAGTTGTCTGTCTTCAACAAAAGCCTTAAAAAGCAAGTGACAGATGCAGTTCTAAGATAGCAGAGTGGTTGGATGCTTTCTGTTATCCCTTAACAAAAAAGAATGGAAAAGAAAGAAAACAGCTGAACTGATTATATATGACATAATGGGAGCCATGAATATCAAAGGTAAAGTTGAGGAATCAGACTGAGCATCAGGAAAGGGAGAGTAGGTCCAGAAATTCCTAGGACTGACCAGATAAGACCCAATAGGACTTGGCATCCCTCAGGCAGATCAGTGGCAGTAAGCTTGTTGAGCAAAGCAATGGCTTTCAGAGGGTGTCTTCCTCAGCAGGAGAGATCAAGCAGCAGAGAGCCTACTCACACCTCCATAATCTGTGAAAGACAACATTTGATCACCAAAAGCTAGGTGGATTGTGTCTAATGTGCCACATGAGACTCTAAATCCTTATTTTTTAATAAAGCTATCTCCCTTTTCCCAGTGCTTTCCTCCTCCCTTCTCGGTACTATGCCGTACCCCAGAGCCTAACAGCATTACCTGGGCAGGAAGTAGGACATCTTAAGTTGGTCCTAAGTCATTCTCTTAGACTCATAGAGGGAACAATTTAGCAAATGAGAGGAGACTAAAACGAACAAATGAATTAATTAAAGCTAGGAACTCAGTGGAAAACAGTTCCTTTGTCTAGGCTCAGATGTAAGGGGACACAAGTCACAGAAACTCACTGATAGACATCAGCCACTGCCTTTAACAGTGTGTGCAGCCAGACACATGTTCCTACATTCACCAGGAGTGGCCATGCTGCTTTGTGATAAAATACACTTTAAAGTAAAATCCACCGCAATGGATAAGGAAGGATACCACACAATGTTAAAGTATCAATACACCAGAAAGCAATAATCATATTAAATATTTACACATAATTATAGGGCTTCTATACATAAAATGAACTCTAAAAGCTTTGAAAAGAGAAACAGATAGCTCCTCAATAATAGTAGGAGATTTTAACACACCATTTCCTGTGAAAGATAGAACGTACGCAAAGAAGCTCAGTAAAGACATGAAAGATCTAAACGCCACCATCAACCAACTTGACCACAGAAATATATAGAACACTCCACTCAACAGCAGCCAAGTATACTTTATTCTCCAACACACATGGGACATTCTCCAGAATAGACCATATATTAGGTCATAAAGCAAACCTTGACAAAATTCAAAGCATTGAAATATTGTAAAGCATTTTTTCAAACTATGAAGCCATAAAAGTAGAAATCAATAACAGGAAAATCAAGGGAAAACATCAAACACATAGAAAATGAACAACACCTTGCTCAAAAACTACTCATTTATAGAAGAACTCAAGAACAGAACAAAGAAATTCACAGGATAAAGTGAGAATGAAAAAACATCCTGTATGAACCTTTGGGACTCAGAAAGTGCAGTGCTAAGAGGTTAATTCATTTCAGTATATGCACACATACAAAAAGAAGAAGAGACCCAAGTCAAAGCACTAATAATACACCTTTAAAAAGTAGAAATAGAGCAAGAAAGGATGCCTTGGGCACCAGAAGAAAGAAAATAATAAAAATTGGAGCAGAACTAAGTGAATTAGGGAATGGAAAAATGATCAAAAGAATTAACAAGAGCAGAAACTGGTTCTTTGAAAGATCAACAAAACTGATAAACCACTGGCCAAAGCGACAAAAGAAAAATGGGAGCCAAGCCAAGTGCCATCGAGTTGGATTTGACTCAGGAAAAACAGGAGAGGAAGCAAATTATCCTAATAAGTAATGAGATGGGCAATATCACAACAGACCCAACTGAAGTTAAAAAAAAAAAATCTAGCAGAATACCACGAAAAGCTGTACTTTAACAAATTTGAAAAACTAGAGGAAATGAACAAATTTCTAGAAACACGCTAACTACATAAACCAGCACCAACAGAGGTAGAAAAATTAAATAAACCTACAGCAAAAGAAAAGATCAAAAAAGGTAGTTAAAAAACTCCCAAACAATAAAAACCTTGGCTCTGGTGACTTCACTGGCGTATTCTAACAAACTTTCAGAGAATTGTCAACACCACTAATACTAAAAGTATTTCAGAGCATTGAAAATGATGGAATACTCCCAAACTCATTCTATGAAGCCAGCATAACCCTGGTATCAAAACTGGGTAAAGACACCACAAAAAAGGAAAATTACAAACCAGAAATCCTCAACAATATTCTAACCAATGGAATTCAACAACATTTCACAAAAAAAAATTCACCATGATCAAGTGGGATTCATACCAGGTATGCAAGGTGGTTCAACATTAGAAAAACAATGAATGTAATCAATCACATAAATAAAAAACAGAAGCACTTGATTTTATCAATTGATGCTGAAAAGGCTTTTTGACAAAGTCCAATACCCATTCATGTTAAAAACTTACAGCAAAATAGGATTAGAAAAAAAATTCCTCAACATAACAAAGAGTATTTATACAAAGCCAGAAAACCCTAAAGAATCTACAGAGAAAATGACTGGAACTAACAGAAGAGTTCAGCAAATTACCAAGATGCAAGGCAAAAGTGCAAAAATCAGTTGGATTCCTCTCCACCAATAAAGGGAATATCGAAAAGGAAATCACCAGATCACTATCGTTTACAATAGCCTCCAAGAAGATACAATACTTAGGAATAAGTCTAACCTGAGTTATAAGAGACCTATACAAAGAAAACTGCAAACTGCTACTGCTAGAAACCAAAAGAGACTTAAAACCAACCAACCAAACAAACAAACAAACAAACCCACTGCTGTCGAGTCAATTCAGACTCATAGAAACCCTATAGAGGAAGTAGAACTGCCCCCATAGAGTTTCCAAGGAGTGCCTGGTAGATCTTAACTGCCAACTTTTTGGTTAACAGCTATAGCAGTTACATAGGTAGAGAAACCTACATTGGTCATGGATAGGAAGACTCAACATTGTGAAAATAAATATTCTATCCAAAGTGATCTACAGACACAATAGAATCCTGTTTCCAAATTCCTATGAAATTTTGAATGAGATAGAGAAACAAATTACTAACTTCATAGAGAAAGGGAGAAAGCCTGAGATAAGGAAAGCATTTCTGAAGAAGAACAAAGTAGAAGTTCTCACGCTACCTGACTTTAGAATCTATTACACTGCCACTGCAGTCAAAACAGCCTGGTACTGGTATAACAACAGATACACAGATCAATTGGACAGAATTGAGAATCCAGACATACAACCAAGTTTATGAGCAGCTAAAATTTGACAAAGGCTCAAAGACCATAAATTAGGGAAGAAACAGTCTCTTTAACAAATGGTTTGGCATAAATGGATATTTCTCTAACAAAAATGAAACAAGACCCATATCTCACATCATGCACAAAAACTTACTCAAAATGGATCAAAGACCTAAATGTAAAACCTAAAACAATAAAGACCATGGAAGAAAAGACAAGATCAGCTCTGAAAGTCCTAATACATGGCATAAACAGAATAGAAAACATTCCTAATGCATGGACAAATACCAGAAAAGAAAATAGACAACTGGCACCTTCTAAAAATTAAACACTTATGCTCATCCAAAGACTTCACCAACAGAATAAAAAGTAACCTAGAGACTGGGGAAAAAAAATTGGCTATGAAAATTCTGGCTAGCATTTAATCTCTAAAATCTATAAGATATTGTGAAACCTCAACAACACAAATAATCCAATTAAAAATAGACAAAGTATAAGAACAGGTACTTAACCAAAGAAGACATTCAGGTGGCTAACAGATACACGAGAAAGTGGTCAGAATCATTAACCATTAGAGAAATCCAAATCTGAACTATCATGAGATACTTTCTCATCCCAGCAAGGCTGGCATTAATCCAAAAAACATAATAAATGTTGGAGAGGGTATGGAGAGACTGAAACACTTAAGCACTGCTGATGGGAATACAAAATGTTACAACCACTTTGGTTTCAGGAGACATCTAGGTCAATCGGTAGAACAAAGTTTATTAAGAAAATGTTCTGCGTTCCACACTAGTGAGTGGCATCTAGTGTCTTAGAAGGTTTTGAGTGGCCATTTAGGAAGCATCAATTGGTCTCAATCACTTCTGGAACAAAAGAGAATCAAAAACATTAAAGACATAAGGAAAATATGAGCCCAAGAGATGGAAAGGGCCACATAAACCAAAGCGTACATCAACATGTGAGTGGAAAGGTAGATGGTGCCCAGCTACCACCAGTGACTACCCTTATAGGGAACTCAACAAATAGTCCCTGACAGAGCAGGAGAAATGTGATGTGCAGAACTGGATCCCTAGTAAAAAGTCTAGATTTTATGCTTTGACAAACCAGAGGTCCCCTGAAAGACATTTCCCTTAGCCTTTCTGTTAGTATAGAACTGGAACCATTCTGGAAGCCATCTCCTCATACGAAGACTGGACTTGTCAATAAGGCATAAAATGATACTGATGAAGAGCGTGCTTCGTGGCTTAAATAGATGCTGGAGACTAATCAGGCAGCTCCTGTTCAGAGGTGAGATGAGAAAGCAGAGGGGGAGAGGAGCTAGTTGAATGGACAGGGAAATACAGAGTGGAGAGAAGGAGTATGCTCGCACATTGTGGAGAAAGCAGCTAGGGTCATATAGCAAAGTGTAAGTTGTGATCTTTTTTTTTTTTATATTGGAAACTGCCTTGAGCTCTAAACTTCCACTTAAATCACAATAAAAAAATAATAAAGTAAAATAGAAAATTTAAAAAATAAAATGAATTGAGCATCTAGGGATCCTGGTGATCAAAGACAAAGCTGAAGAATCAGATGCAGCAGAAAGTAGAAGGAGAAGGAGAGACAATTGAAAAGCAGCAGAGAAGTACCAATCATGAAATTGTCAGTGCCCTGCTACTTAACTTTATGCAGCACATATGTGCTGAGACAAGCATCAACAACCAAGATGACCCCAATGACATTGGGTGCTGTCAAGGAGCAATGAATCTACATGCACCTGAAGAACCAAGTAGGGCAACATCAGATCTGTGAAAGTTAAGTGAAATCTTCTAACCTACGAAATAAGCAAAAAGTCACTGCCATTGAGCCGGGTCTCATTCACAATGACCCTATGGGACAGAACAGAACTCCATAGGAGTTTTTTTTTAGTAGCTTTCAGATTTGAACAACTGATGTTTTCGTTAGCAGCTGTAGCTTGCTGTGGCTTACAGCAACTACACCACCAGGGCTTCTGTAATGAACTGCAAGGTAGCATAATAACCCCTTATCTCAGAGCCTCACAGAGGAGAAGCACTTCCTTCATGTCACCCACATCACTTTAGTCCAACACCGGACCTGTGGCATTAAAAACTTCTGCATGCCCTAAGCCAGGAACTCAGGGCCCTCTGCTCCCACACCAGTCTCACAGCATTCAAAATCACCATGCCCCCAAGCTGAGAATTCAGTGACCTCTGCTCCAATAACAGTCCTGTGGCGTTCAGAGACACCACAACCTCTGAGCTGGGAACTCAGGGCTGGTTGGGAAAACCTACCCCTTCATTGATCCACTGCCATAGGGAGTCCATAGACGTGGAGCACCATTCACCCCTACCCAGACCCTTGTGAGCCAAGTCAACATTGCATGCCCTTATTAGCATAAAGCCATATGGCATACACATAAAGCCCATTTTCACCTGCAGCATTTAAGGGGGAGGTGCAGATTTGTGATATTAGACACCAACCTGGCCCCTAAGCAGGGGCCTCACTTGCCAACACTGGGGCCAGAAGGCCCACGATACCACCCTCTCCATCTAGCCAGCCAGAAGAGGGGCCTGAGAATTAGTGGTACTTCATAGTCCCTCCACCCAACAGCACTGGTTGCCCAAGGACTAGCTGCCATTTCCTCTACTGCATACACTAGATGACTGGACATGTCCTTCATCCAGGCACTGGAAAGGAGCCATCAAACCATGCCTTGCTCCACACATAACCTCCCACTGTAGCCAGACATTCATTCTTGCTCCAAATATACCAATGCAACCTTGACTGCCAAGAACTGCAGGTGAGAGTCTGCACCATACACTCAGTGTCTAGTGACCTGGACATCTGTGTCTTAAATAACTGCATTCCCCAAACAATAGTGAACAGACTCCTGGGATCACACACTTAGTAGCTGCTCTGGCCACCTGGAGAAAGAATAGGAAAGCCTCAAAGAAACCAACAACCAAAGAAATTCACAACAATAGCTTACTTGGACATATGAAAACAAAACAAAAAGTCAGGATGCAATAAGCACATAAATAAATAAATATAATGACTTATTAAAGCCTCAGAGACAATAGTCACTATCAAATAACATAAAAAATCGGGTCAAGGTGGCTCCAGCATGCTACCAAAGTAAAGAAATAGAAAAATTTCTGGAGGAAAAAAACTTAACGTGAATACGTGAGAAAAAATCGTAAGGCTTATATACAAAGCACTGCAAGAAATCAGAAAGGAAATCAGGCAAAACTCAGAAGAAGCCAACAAACAAATTGTCAAAGCAATAGAAAGATAGGAAAACAATACAAGAGCAAAGCTGACTACTATAAATCATGCAGAGAAAGCAATTAGAAATTCAAAATATAAACGACAAAATTTCAGAATCAGACAACTCAGTAGAAGGTTATTAGGAAAGAAGTGAGACAATGGAAATCAGAATTAATGAAATTGATGACAACATTTTATTTGAGGATAAATCATAAATAAAAGAAATTTTAAAAATGAACATAGCCTAAGAATTATGTGGGATACTATCAAGAGGACCCCCAATTATCTTTCCATTTGTCATATTGTGGAGGCTTCTGTGTTCCTGCGATGCTGGAAGCTATTCCACTGGTACTCAGATACCATCAGGGTTACTCATGGAGGACAGATTTCAGCTAAGCTTCCAGACTAAGGCAGACTAGGAAGAAGGACCTGGCAGGCTACATCTCAAAAAGAATTAGCTAGTGAAAACCTTATGAATAGCAGCAAAACATTAACCAATATAGTGCTGGAAAATGAGCTCCCCAGCTTGGAAGCCACTCAAAAGATGACTGGGAAAGGGCTGCCTCCACAAAGTAGAGTCAACCTTAATTATGTGGATGAAGTCAAGCTTTCAGGACCATCATTCGCTGATGTGGCACGAGTCAAAATGAGAAAAAACAGGTGAAAACATCCATTAATAATAGGAACATAAAATGTATGATGCATGAATCTAGGAAAATTAGAAATTGTCCAAACCGAAGTGGAACACATAAACATCAATATCCTAGACATTAGTGAACTGAAATGGACTGGTATTGGTCATTTTAAATAGGACTATCACATGTTTTACTAGTGTGGGAATGAAAACTTGAAGAGGAAGGGTGTTGTATTCATTGTCAAAAAGAACATTTCAAGATGTATTCTGAAGTACAATGCTGTCCGCTATAGAATAATATCTATACACCTACAAGGAAGGCTAGTTAATAAAACTGTTAATCAAAATAGTGCACCAACCACTAAGGCCAAAGATGAAGAAATTGAAAATTTTTACCAGCTTCTGCAATCTGAAATTGAACATGCAATCAGGATGAACACACAATCAGGATGCTTTGATAATTACTGGTGATTGGAATGCAAAAGTTGGAAACAAAGAAAGATTGGTAGTTGGAAAATATGATGCTGATGATAGAAATGATACCAGAGATCACGTGATAGAACTTTGCAAGACCAACGACTTCTGTAATGCAAATACCTTTTTTCACTAACATAAAAGGTGACTATACACATGGACCTCACCAGATAGAAGATACAGGAATCGAACTGACTACATCTGTAGAAAGAGACAACAGAAAAGTTCAATATCATCAGGCACAACAAGACCGGTTGCTGACTGTGGAATAGACCATCAATTGTTCAAAAGAAAGTTCAAATTGAAACTGAGGAAAATTAGAAAAAGTTCATGACAGCCATGAGTATATCCCACCTGAGTTTAGAGACCATCTCAAGAATAAGTTTGATGTGTTGAACACTAATGATCAAAGACCAGACGAGTTGTAGGATGACATCTAAGACATCATCCATGAAGAAAGCAAGAAGTCATTAAAAAGACAAGAAAGAAAGACAGAAAAAACCAAAATGCGTACCAAAAGAGACTCTGAAGCTTGCTCTTGAATGTCAAGTAGCTAAAGCAAAAGGAAGAAATGATGAAGTAAAAGAACTGAACAGAAAATTCAAAGGGTGGCTTGAGAAGACAAGGTAAAGTATTATAATGGCACATAAAAAGAGCCAGAGATAGAAACCAAAAAAAAAAAAAAAAACAGGCTCAGCATTTCTCAAGCTGAAAGAACTGAAGAAAAAATTCAAGCCTCAAGTTTCAATAGTCAGGGATTGCACAGGGAAATTATTAAATGACTCAGGAAGCATGAAAAGAAGCTGGAAAGAATACAGACTCATTATACCAAAAATAATCAGTTTACAATGGACCATTTCAAGAGGTAGCATATTAATAGAAACCATAGTACTGAAGGAAGAAGTCAAAGCTGCATTGAAGGCACTGGGGAAAAACAAGACTCCAGGAATCAATGGAATATGAACTGAGATGTTTCAACAAACACATGTAGTGCTGGAAGTGCTTATTCATTTGTGCCAAGAAATTTAGAAGACATCTACCTGATCAGATGACTGGACAAGATCCATATTTATGCCTATTCCAAAGAAAGTTGGTTCAAATGAATGCAGAAATTATTGAACAATGTCATTAATATCACACACAAGTAAGTTTTGCTAAAGATCATTCAAAAGTGACTGCAACAATATATTGACAAAGAACTGCCAGAAATTCAAGCTGGATTCAGAAGAGGATGTGGAACCAGGGATATCATTGCTGTGTCACATGGATCTTGGCTGAACACAGAGAATGCCAGAAAGATGTTTATCTCTGTTTTATTGACAATGCAAAAGAAATCAACTATGTGAATCATAACAAATTATAGATAACACTGTGGAGAATGGGGATTCCAGAACCCTTAAATCTAGAACACTTAATTTTTCTTATGAGGAATCTGTACATAGATCAAGAGGCAGTCATGTGAACAGAACAAGGAGATATTGTATTTTTTAAAGTCGGAAAGCTGTGCGTTTGGGTTGTATTTTTTCACCATACCTTTTTAATCTCTATGCTGAGCTAAGAGTCAGAGAAGCTGGACTATATGAAGAAGAATGAGGCATTGAGATTAGAGGAAAACTCATTAACAATCTGCATTATGCTTGTTTGCATAATGAAAGTGAAGAGGATTTGAAACGCTTGCTAATGAAGATCAAAGATTACAGCCTTTAGTATGGATTGTACCTCAACATAAAAAAGTAAAAATCCCCACAACTGGACCAATAAGCAACGTTATGATAAACAGAAAAAAAGATTAAGTTGTTAAGAATTTCATTTTACTTGGATCCAAAATTAATGGCCATGGAAGCAGCAGTTAAGAAATGAAAAGATGCATTGCACTGGGAAAATCTGCCATAAAAGACCTCTTTAAAGTGTTAAAAAGTAACAATGTCACCTTGAAGACTAAGGTGCACCTGATCAGAGCCATGGTGTTTTCACTCACATCTATGCATGCAAAATCTGGATAATGAATAAGGAAGACAGAAGAACAGATGCCTTGGAATTATGGCTTTGTAGGAGAATATTGAGTATACCATGGACTGCCAGAAGAACAAATAGATCAGTCCTGGAAGAAGTACAACCAGACTGCTCCTTGGATGCAAGAACAAGACTGTGTCTTACATACTTTGGACATGTTGTCAGGAGGGACAGGTCTCTGGAGAAGGACAACATGCTTGGTAAAGGGTCAATGAAAAAGAGGAAGACCCTCAGCAAGATGGATTGACACAGTGGCTAAAAAACTGGCTTAAGCATAAAAATGATTGCAGGCATGGAGCCAGACTAGGTAGTGTTTCATTCTGTTGTACCTAGGATCACTATGAGTTGGAACTGACTCAACAGTACCCAACAACAACAATCAGGAGGAAAATCCTATGAGTGATTACAGTGCCAAAACGCTGGGAGATAATAAAAAAAGAATATTTGAAGATTTGCTGGCAGAAAACTTCCTTAATATCATGAAAGATAAGAGTGTATTTTTCCAAGATGCTCAATGACTCCCATACAAAATATACCCCAAAAGAATGTATCGAGACATACCATAATCAAACTTGCCAAAACCAAAGAATCTTGAGAGAGCTAGAGATAAATCACAACCGCAAAAGACCTACTGCCATCAAATTGATTCTGGTTTATAGTGACCTTGTAGGACAGAGTAGAACTGTTCCATAGAGTTTCCAATGAGTGCCTAGTGGTTTTGAACTGCCAACCTTTTGGTTTGCAGATGCAGCAATTAGCCACCATGCTATCAAGGTTTCCAGGAATAAATGAAAAGTTAACTACAAAGAAGAACCAGGAAGACTAAGTTCTGACTACTCAGCAGAAACAATTCAGGAAAGAAGGCAATAGTATGATGCATATAAAATCTTGAACAACAACAACAACAAAAATCACTGCCACTCAAGACTTACATATGCAGCAAAATAGTCTCTCAGATATGATGACAAAATGAGGTCATTTCCAGATAAACAGAGGTTAAGACAATTTGTATAAATCAAATCAAAATTACAAAAAAATATAGGGAGTCTTCCTGTTAGAGAATTAACAACATCAGGCAAGGCAACACTAGGAAACAGGAGAGGTGAATCCATTATCAAGTCAGGGATTTCAGAAAAAAGATCAAAGCTAAAAGACTGAAAGTAGAGTACCAGGGAAGTTAATACATAAACAATGATAATGTCAAAACAAAAAAGAAGGGATAAACAATGTAGTAATAAAACTTCCATGTGGAAAAAAGTTAAGGTGGTATTAGGTATTTTCATCTTTTTCATTATTGTTCTCATTATTGCTGATTTTGTGTCTGCTGAGTCTTTCTGTTTTACTTTTTTATTTTAATGGGTAGGTTTGTTAGCTTCCTTTGTGGTTACCTTGAAATTAACTTACTTTTTCCTAAGTTTAAAACAAAAATATTGGTTTAAAATCAGAAATATCAAGGTGAATTCCAGCATAACCACAAAGAAAGATAAGAAATCTACCCCTAAAAATAAAAAAGAACAACACAGAGACTTAGCAAATACAAAATCAACAATAGTGAATAAGATGAAAAGAAAACATACAAGCAAAGAGAACCAAGCACAGAAAACTAAGTGGAACCAAGAAACTGTCACCACCATAAACACACAAGCACACACACACACGCACACATACACACACATGAGGATCAAAAGGACAGCAGTAAACTCATGCCTATCAAAAGTTAAACTGAATCTGGAGGGCATTATGCTTAATGAAATAAATTAATCACGAAAGCACAAATATTATATGAGACCATTACTATAAAAAATAATGAAAAGATGTACATACAAAAAGAAGAAAGTCTTTGATGGCTATGAAGTAGGGAAAGAGTGGCAGGGAACAATACTCAATGAACAATAGATCGGTAGTAACTTTGGTGTAGGATAAGACAGTGCACATCTTGGGTTAAAAAAGAAATAATAAAATAAATATAAGATTGCATGTATCAACCATATGACAACTAGAAAAGCAGTAGTCACAATCTTAATCTCCAAAAAATAGATAATAAAACAAAATCCATCATAAAGGACAAGTAAGGACACTGTATAATGATTAAAGGGTCAATACACCAGGAGTACATAACCATAAGAAATATATATGCACCTGTCTTAGTTATCTGGTACTGCTCTAGTAGAAATACCATAAGTGGATGGCTTTAACAAAGAAAAGTTTATTCTTACACAGTGCAGTAGGGTACAAGTTTGAATTAGGATGTTTAAGGGAAGGTTTTCCCTCTTTGATTATTCTGGAGGAAGATCCTGTGTTATATCAGTCTTTGGTTAGGGAGCATCTTGGCATAGGAATGTCAGGTTTTGAGGATGCACACTACTCCCAGTGCTGCTGTTTTGATGGTATGCTGTTCCTAACTCTCCTCTTGCTTCTCTTTTCTTTTATCACGAAGCCACACTCTAGGGAAACTCACTTCATATTGGAGTGGGGTGGTGACATTAGGAAGAGTGTTACAGTCCAACCCTAATCATTTCTAACATAATCTGTTGTATTAACCACAGGCAGAGATTAGGATTTACAGCATAGGAAATTCACAAAATGGAGAGAAACTGCACAATACTAGGAATCATGGCCCAGAAAAATTGCTACACATATATGGGGGGACTCAATTCAAGCCATGAGAGTACCTAACAACAGGGTTCCAAAAAAAATTTTTCAAAAAGCTCTAACAGTATTGAAGAGAGAAACAGACAGCTCTAAAATTAAAATAGGAGTCTTTAACATGCTACTTTCAGTGAAGGGCAACACATCTATAAAGAAGCTCAGTAAAGATACAGAAGCTCTAAATGCCACAGTCAATCAGTTTGACTTCAGAGATATGTACAGAACAGTCTATGCAACAGCAGTAAAGTATAGCTTACTTTACAAAACAGATAGAACATTCTCCAGAATGCACCACATTTTAGGCCACAAAGCAAGCCTTAACAGAATCCAAAACATCTGAATATTGCAAAGTATCTTTTCTGACCATAAAGCCATAAAAGTATAAATCATTAACAGAAACAACAAGGAAAAAAAATATCAAATACATGGAAACTGAGCAACATCTTGCTTAAAAATTGGGCTATAGATTAAATCAAGGAAAGAATAAAGGAATTCATAGAATCAAATAATAATGAAACGACATCTTACCAAAACCTTTGGGACACAGCAAAAGTGATGCATAGAGGTCAATTTATAGCAATAAATGCATATATCTAAAAAGAAGACATGGCCAAAATCAAAATATTAGTCCTATAACTTCAACAAGTATAAAAAGCAGTAAAAGAAGCTCACAGCTTTCAGAACAAAGGTCATAATTAAGATTAAAGATGAAATAAAAAATAGTAAAACATTTGAGAGACAGTAACAACAAGGTTTTCAGGGGTTGGGGCCAAGATGACAGAGTAGTCAAATGCTTCCTGTGATCCCTCTTAAAACAAAGACCTGAAAATACAAATGAATCAATTCTATATACTTGTATATAGAATTAGAAGCTCTAAACAACAAAGGCAAAGTTGAGAAATTGCACTGAGTGGCAGAGGAGGGAGACAAGGTCCAGAAGCAGCAAGAAGTTGCCAGAACTAACTCAGAAGGAATTGGCACCAAGCAGGCTGGATCCCCTGGCAAAAACGTAGTGACCCAAGCAGTGAATTTTGGAATGTGCTCTCCACATCAGTAGAGACCAAACAGCAGAGTCTACTCACAGTTACAGAAACAGTGAAAAGTGACACTTGATCATCAAAAGATACATAGCTGGTGTCTAATCTACCATGTGCAAATCAAAAACAATCCTTTGGGATAAATCTCTGCCCCCTTTACCTGCTCATCTCCTACTGTGCACTAGATCCAAGTCAGCTTCAGAGACTGACATGTCCCCTGGATCAGAATTAGGATGCATTATACACTCTGAACCTTTTTTTCCAGACTGGGAGAGGGAACAAATTAACGAACAGGGAAAAAGTAATCTGCTGGCTCCCCTAAGCAGAGAATTCAGAGCATAAATAGTTCCTTTGCCTGGGCACATGCATAAAGGGCCCAGGGACTCTGAGTGTCTTTCACAACAGCATACACCTGTGTTGGCCCACTATAATAGCACAGGTTGTCATTAGTATGGTACAACAGGCTGCGTAACTGAACCCTAATTTTACTATATCAGCTATAGCATAGAAAGTCAGATTCCAGACATTTGGCACTGTTCTGTCTATTAAGGGAAGTCCTCACCTACCAACAGCAAGTTCCTTAGGACTGCTGGCTCCACCCATGCCACCTAGCCACCCATGACAGGGGTCCAAGAATAAGTGGTGCCACAGTCCTTACAGCAGACAGCACTGAATATTCATTGTTCAGCTACAAAAGCTATCCACATATGGGTTCTAGGAAACAGGGACATGCTTTTGTCACAGGTACAAGGAGTGGTTGTTAGGTCTCTCGCAAGCTTGTTATGTGCAGCCAGATACTTCTGCCTATACTAATCATCCCTAACTCTCTCAGACTTAGGTGAAGGCCAGCACCACAAACTTGATGACCAACTATCTAGATACCTGAGCTGAATCCATGAAAGAAAAGGAAATGAACTCCTGAGCTCATATACCTAGTAACAGCTCTAACTACCTGGTGATAGGATGCAAGAATTTCAAAGGTAGCCATAACCAGATCAGCTTATCTGGGCATATCAAAACAAAGTGGAAGAAAATATAACAGAGAAGGCAAACATAAAAAAAGTAAACACGATAACTTATTGAAGGCTGCGAGACAGAAGTTAACATTAAATCACGTAAAGAGGCAGAATATGATGGCTTCAGAAAGCTTCCAAAGAAAGAATCAAGAAATCTTCAAGATGAAAAGATTTTCCTTGAATTACCAGATGTAGAATACAAAAGACTAATATGCAGAACTCTTCAAGAGATTAGGAAGGATGTTGGGCAAAACATAGAACAAGCCAAAAAAAGACACAGAATCAGAACCTGGGGCACTTAAGAAGTTTACATCATGACATAATGAGAAATTGAACAGGCTGCAAGAATCCATAGAGGGACATCAAACAAATTCAGAAGATTAACAATAATTTCAAAATTAGACAACTAAATAGAAAGTCAATGGAGCACAATGGAGGCAATGGAAGTCAGAATTAGTGAGACTAAAGATAGATCACTTGACACCAACAGACTTGATGAAAAATCATATAAAGGAATTATAAAAAATAAAAAATCCTAAGAATTATATGGGACTTTATCAAGAGGAATAACCTGTGAATGACTGGAATACCAGAACAAGGGAGATAACAGAAAATACAGAAAGAATTGTTGAAGATTTTTGACAGAAAAATTTCCTGATATAACAAAAGAGAAGATATCTATGCAAGCTTCTCAATGAACTCTACATAAACTAAATCCCAAAAGAAAACCACCAATACATATTATGATTAAACTTGCCTCCAAAAAAGATAAAGAGAGAACTTTAGGAGAAGCTAGGGATAAACAAAAATAATCTACAAAGGAATATAAGGAAGATCAGTAAAATTAAACTCAGACTATTCAACAGAAACTATGCAGGGAAGATGGCAATGGGAAGATATCTATACAGATACGTAAGATATATATATACGGCCTTGGATGAAAAATTTTCCAGCCAAGAATTATATATCCAGCAAAACTGTCTCTCATACATGATGGCAAAAGTAGGGCGTTTCCAGATAAACAGAAGTTGAAGGAATTTGTAAAAACCAAACCATGACTACAAGATATATTAAAGGGAGACCTCTGATTAGAAAATCTATGACAGCAGCTAACAACCGAAGACTAGAACGCAAGACAGATCAACCAGATTTCAACCCAGATAGGAAAATCTTAATAATAAATCAAACCCAAAACAGGGAAAATAGAGAAAGAGATGTCATCATGTAAAAAACAACATTATAACAAGAAAGAGGGACTAAGAAATGAATGTAGTCATAGATTTTTTATATGCAGAGGAACTCAAGGAAATATGAAGAAGTAAAAAACTGGTTTAAACTTAAAAAATGGGGTAAATATTAAGGTCACAACAAAGGAAAGTAATGATTCTACACATCAAAATAAAGAACATGGGGTGGAGTCAAGATGGTGGACTAAGGAGAGATCTGCCTAAATTCCTCTGGAAACCAAGACCTGAATTGATAATTAAACAGAGCCTTCTGGTCACCTAGTGAGTCCTAGGATGTCGTATAGGGCTGTTAATTTGGACTTCATATCACTGAATGCTAAACCTCCTCTCTTTTGCTGACCCCACTCTCGGCAAGTGCAGGCTGGCACAGACCGAAGGTAACTCACCATTTTGATTTTTTTTTCCTCTGTATTGGCTGGTGGGTGGAGCTGGGACTTGACTAGCCGCTGATCTCGGATGCACTGCTGGTGGGATCAGCAAGTGCAATTGCCGTGTTCTGAGAGCCCAGCTTCGGACTCAGCTTGCATCTCAGCTTCTTTGGCCCATCTTTCTACCTCCGCCACATGGTAGCGATATGGATGTGATGACAAGCTTGTGTGGGACGCCATCTTGATCCATTAGGAGATGAAGATGCCCAGGTGGAAGCCCTGGCTGGACTTGGTTCCTAGGCCAGGAGGTGGGACCTGATGGATGGAGAGTGCTTTTCTAAAAGAGAGGTGGTGTTTTGCACAGTGTCACCTGAGGCTGGGGCACAGCAACAGAGGCTGTGGACTCTGGGCATCTTGGCAATCTTGGCCTCTCTTTTTGCCAGTAGCCTGGTCCCAGCAGGGTGGTGAGCTCATGCAGGACACCATCTTATTCCATTGGGAGGTGGGTATACCTATACAGAAGCCTCAGCTGGACCTGATTCCTGGGCTGGGAAGCAGTGCCTGCTCAGAAGAGATCACTTTTCCCGAAGAAAAGCAGAATTCTACACAGTCTCGCTTACAGATGGGGCCCGACAGCAGAGGCCAGCCAGGCAGTAGCCTTTCTGTATTTTGAGCTAGTTCATAACATCTGGGGTTCAATATAGAGGTGCTTACTTTGTCAGCTGGGAAGAGGGACATGTACACCTGAAAACCTGACCAACTTTGGAAGTTGTCAGATACTTTTTACTTCTCATTTTAAGATGGCCCAGAGAAACAACTGCAGTCCATCCTCACAGCATCTCCCCCAGCTTCTATTGACCCACATGAAGTCAAAAAAGCAACAAACTCTGGAGAAGGCTGTGACCAATAAACCACCCATGGCATCAGAAAGCCCCCAAAAGAAATCACCTCAGAACTTGCCAGATGAAGAAACCTTTCTGAAACTATTGGAAGGTGAATACAAAAGGATTATATATAGAGTCCTCCTTATACAAAATGCAGCAGAGCAAAATGAAAAATTATTCAAGCTGTTCGATGTGATGGAACACCAGTACTCTGAAATCCAACAGATCAAGAATAAAATCAAAGACATAGAAACTTCAATTAAAAGCCAAGAAAACAGAAAGGATCAAAATAAAGAACATGACAAACGTAAAGACTCAGCAAATACAAAATAAACAACAAAGAGAAGAAATACACAAATAAAAATGATGATGCACAGAAAATTAAGAACAAAGAAATTGTCAACAATGCATAAAAGAAGTCATCAAAATCAGAGCACTAAGCTCTTACCTATCAAGAATTATGCTGAAAGTAAATGGCTTAAATGCACAATAAAGAGACAGAGAATGGCTGAATGGATTAAAAAAATCCACCTGTATGCTCCCTATAAGAGATACACATTAGACTAGAAGGCACAAATCAGCTAAAACTCAAAGGATGAAAAAAAATCTATGAAGCATGCAACATTCAAAAAAGCTATGGCAGCATTAATTTCTGAAAAAAATAGAATTTAAAGTAAAATCTAACACAATGAATAAGGAGGAATGCTACATAGTGATTAAAGGATAAATACACCAGGAGGACATAACCATATTAAATATTTATACACCCAAAGACAGGGCTCCTAAATACGTAAAACAAATTCTAACAGCATTGGAAAAAGAAATAGATAGTTCACAATAATAGTAACAGACCTCCACACACCTATTTCAGTGAATAAAAGAACATCCAGGAAGGAACTCAATAAAAACATGGATGATCAACCAATCTGACCTGAACAGACATACACAGATTTCCACCCAACAGAAGCCAGGTATATTGCCTTTTCCAATCCACATAGAACATTCTCCAGAATAGACTATGTATTAAGCTATAAAGCAAGCCTTAAAAAAATTCAAAGCGTTGAAGTACTACAAAGCAGTTCATCAGATCATAAAGCCATAAAAGTAGAAATCAGTAACAGACAGAGCAAGGAAAAAAAATGAAGCACATGGAAACTTAACACCTTACTCAAAAACCACTAGTTTATAGTAGAAAACAAAGCCAGAATAAAGAAATCCACAGAGATCTCAGGTGCACCCCTTTTCATTCTTGCGTTGCCAGTGAGACTCAACTTTGTGAGCTCCATCGCGGCTGTCACAGGTGGTGGCCGGGCACCATCCAGTTCTTCTGGTCTGAAGTCTATGTAGGCACCCACTCACGTGGGTCTCTCTGTCTTCTGGGTTGTCTTTCCCCCATTTTGTTTTGGTCCTCAGAAAGCATCCATTCTTGCTGAGTTGGAACCATTTGCTTGTGCCCTCAGATGGCAGCTAGGCAGCTTTTAAGACCCTGGAAGCCACTCACCAATGTGGAGTGTAGAGAGCCCTCTTAGCAATGCTAGTTGTGCCAATTGGCCTCGATTTCACCTAAGAACATGGTCCTCTGCCCCCTGCTCCCTGCCCCAGCTACTCTGACCTTGCAATATTGGGTTAAGATGGAAAGAGTATTCAAGTTATGTTGAAGTCCACTTAATATTGTTCTTGTTTCTAATGTGTGCTATCACTGATTTCACTCAACCAAATTTCTACCAATTATCTAACCTAAACTCTTGCCCTCCCCCTCCCTCCCTCCCCTCTCTTGCAACCATCAAACAGTCTTTTCTTCTATGCATAAGTCTGTTTTTGACTTTTTATCGTAGGGGTCCCATACAATATTTGTCCTTTTGTCTCTGACTACTTTCACTCAACATTGATGGTCCAGCAGCTTTGGAGTTCCCCTGGTAGCATGGCCCCTGGCCCTTATGCTGCCCTTGCCCATAAATCATTATGAAGGTCCACTCTTTGAACATGAAAGGATTGAACTTGGCAATGCAGAGAGACCACATATTGGATGCACTTTATGGTTCTGTGCATCTATGGGATATCATCCTGTGGACCTCTGGCTGGAGAAAGGAGAGTGAGTGGAGAAGAGGGGAAAGGAGACTGTTGGGAGGAAGAGACATGTATGGAGCAGAGAGAAATAATGTGCTGTCACCAGGTAGGGGGAGCAGTGGAAGCAGCATATAGGTGGGCATATAAATTTATATGGGAATGTACATTTTCACTTAATCATAATAAAAAATAAAAAATAAAAAGAAATCCACAGAATCAAATGAGAATAAAAGCAAATCCAACCAGAATCATTGGGACATTGCAAAAGCAGTGCTAAGTGGTCGATTTTGTTCAACAAATGCACACATCCAAGACCATTCCCAATAAAAGCATTAACCTAATGACTATGACAAATAAAGAGAACTAAATGGAACAAAGAATATAAAAACAAGTTAAAGAGTTAACAAGGAGGCAGGGCTAACATGGTGAATAGCCAGAGCCATCCTTTGATCCCTCTAACCACAGAGACATAGAAAAACAACTTAATGGATTAAATATGACATTCTAGGAACCTCAAACACAAGGGGAAAGCCAAGAAAATGAGCTGGCCAACAGAGAGTTGAAAATGGGTTCAGAGTTGCCTAAACAGGACAGGACAGGCCACCAGGAGTGCATACTCGACAGAAGCATGGAGAACAAAGTTGCATTTAGAGAGTGTATTCCTCAGCTAAGAAGCTGAGCTTAGGACAGACACCCTTAGAGAATTAGCATTCTTCGATTTGAACTTCTAAAGATTAGTTCTTATGGATGCTTGTGGATCGATACTTTTCTTTGGGGCACAAACTCACTCCATCTCTCTGGCACTCCTCCTCTTATCTGTGCTGTGCTGGGGACCTCATTCTGATGCAGTACCTGATGTGGCAGATGAGCAGCTTAACAAAGGGGGAAAAAAAGAAGTCTGTAGTGATACTGAGATGAGAACTCATGGTGGGTACAGGACATTTCCCTAAGATCGGGGCTTCCAGCTTTTCACCTTTCTCAGCATGGATGCCCTACCCATTTGTGGCACAGGCACAGGACCCTCGCTGTTCACAACACTAGCATCTAGCAACTTGAGTCCACACTAATCTACATTCCTCAGCAGGCACTGGATGCTTGGGGACCAACTGACTGGGTGCCCGGGTGGAACACACACAGGAAAAATAAATTGATATGGGTCCCCCATGCCTAGTAATGGCTCTAACCACTTGGCGAGAGGACTTGGGAATTTGTATGACTCCAATGAACAAAAAACAGTACACTCAAGCAGTCTTCTGGTCACTTACAAAACATATATATTTATATATATGTATGTTTTGTTATATATATGCGTGTGGTTTATACATATGTTTTGTATATATGTGTTTTCAATAACTGAAATAAAGTGATTTTTCTAATGCCTTATATGGTTGCTATGAGTTGGAATTGACTGAACAGCAGTAGGTTTAGTTTTTGGTGGAGACAACAATCTATCTCAAATTGTTTAAAGAAGCAGACAACCAGGCTTCACAAAACTCACAGAACAAAGAATCAAATAAATTTCCAGATGGAAAAGACTTCCTGAAATTACTGGAGATAGAATACAAAAGAGTAATTTTCAGAGCTCTGATAGACATTAGGAAGGAAACTAGACAAACTGCAACAGTGCATACTGAAAAATTAAACAGACTACAAGAAACACTTGAGCAACAATGATCTGAAATTCAGCTGATTAACAATGAAATTAAAGAATTAAACAATTCAACAGAAAATCAAAGGAGTAGAACTGAGGCAATAGAATGCAGAACTAATGATAGTGAAGATAAAGCAACTGGTAACAATGTATCTGAGGAAAAATCAAAGATTTTTTAGAAATAAAAATCACTGAGAGTTATGTGGGATGCTATCAAGAAGAATAATCTACATTTGATTGGAGTACCAGAACTGGCGGGGGGGAGCAAAAAACAGAGAACTGTTGAAGATAAGTTGAGGGAAAACTTCTCTGATATCATGAAAGATAAGAAGATATCTATGCAAGATGTTCATCAAACTACACAAAGGTAGACCGCAAACAAAATACACGAAGACATATCATAATCAAACAAATCTAAAGATAATGAGAGGCTTTTAAAGGCAGCAAGGCTTAAACGAAAAATAAAATACAAAGGAAAGTCTTTGAGACTGAGCTCCCATTACTTAGCAGAAATGATGTTGGCATAAAGGCAATGGGATGATATATGCAAATCCTTGAAGAAAAAAACTGCCAACCAAGAATTATATGTCCTGCAAAACCGCCTCTCATATATGATGGTGACAATAGGACATCCCTATATAAAAAGATGTTAGGGAATTTGCAAAAACTAGCCAAAAATTACAAGAAACTCTGAAGGAAATTCCTCAGTTACAAAATCAATAACATCCTTATATACTCAAGAATACAAGGCCAGACAGACCATTCAGATATCAACATGAATAGGGAAGCCACAAAAATAAATCAAAGCTAAAACACTAAAAATATGGAAACAAAGATCTCAGTATGATAATGATAAAAATACTATGCCATGAGAGGGACAAGTTAATGTATTCATAGATCTTCCAGACAGAGATGAAGGCAAGGCGATATAAAGAAATTACATAATTTGATTGGTTTAACCTTAGAACATTTGGGGTCAACACAAAGGTAACCACAAAGAGAATTAACAATCTTAGACATCAAAACAAGAAACAAAATACAAAAGTCTCAGCAGATATAAAACCAACAATGAAAATGGTGAAAACTTAAAAAAGAAAAACAATGGGATGGAGTCAAGATGGCAGACTAAACAGACATCTCCCTAAAACCTTCTGGAAACCAACACCTGAATTGCTAATTAAATGGAGACTTCTGGACACCTAGTGAGCCCTAGGACATGGCAAGGGCTGTTAATTGAGACTTCATACCACTGAACAGAAAGCCTCCCTTCTTTCACTGACCTTGCTCTTGGCGATTGCTGGCTTTCACAGACCGTAGGTAACTCACCATTTTAACTTTTTTTTCTCTGTCTTAGCTGGCTGGAGGAGCTGGTTCTTGACTAGCAGCTAATCTCAGATGCACTGCTGGTGGAATTGACAGGTGCAATTGCCATATTTTGAGAGCCCGGCTTGATTCTGCACATCTCAGCACCCTTGGACTCTCTGACTCTGTCATAAAGTAGCCTGTACCGAGGCAGATGGCAAACTTTTATGGGATGCCAACTTGATCCATTGGGAGGAAGATACACCCATACAGAGGCCCCAGGTGGACCCAGTTTCTAGGCTGGGAAGCAGCACCTGCCCAGAGGAGAGCACTTTTCTGGCAGAAAAGTAATATTTAACTTAGTGTTGCCTACAGCTGGGGACTGGCAAAAGAGGCTGTAGACTCTGTACATCGCAGCACCTTTGGCCTCTCTTTCTGCCTCTACCATACAGTAGCTGCTACCAAAGCAGGCGGCGAGCTTGACCTTGACAGCATCTTGATTAACTGGGAGGTCTCAGCTGGACCAAATTCCTGGGCTGGGAGGCATTCTACAGTGTCACTTACAGATGGGGCCTGACAGGAGAGGCCTGCAGGGCAGTAGGCTTTCTGCGTTTCAAGCCAGTTTATAACACCTGGGGTTCAATATAGAAGTTCTTACTTTGCCAGCTGGGAAGAGGGACCTACATACTTCAAAACCTGACTGACTTTGGAAGTTGTCAGATACTTTTTACTTCTCATTTTAAGACAGCCTAGAGAAACAACTCTGGTCCATCCTCACAGCATCTCTCCCAGGCTCTATTGAGTCACATGATGCCCACAAAGCAACAAACTCGGGATAAAAGCATAAACAAGAAACAACCCATGGCTTCAGAAGGCCCCCAAAAGAAAGCACCACAGAACTTGCCAGATGAAGAAACCTTTCTGAAACTATCAGCAGGTGAATACAAAAGGATTATATAGAGTCCTCCTAGACATTACACAAAATGTAGCAGAGCAAAATGAAAAATTAAGCAAGCTGTTTGATCTGATGGAACACCAGTGCCCTGAAATCCAACAGATCAAGAAAAAATCAGACATAGAAACTTAAATTCAAAGCCAAGAAAACAGAATGGAACAAATGGAAACGAGAATTTCTGATTTGGAAGACAGTGTCACTGACTCCAGCATCTATGAGGAGAAATCAGAAAAAATAAACAAGAAAAATGAAGAAGTATTAAGAAACATGTGGGACTCTATAAAGAAGAACAATCTATGATTAATTGGATTTTCTGAACAGGGTGAGACACCTGAGAACACAGAGAGTATTGCTGCTGAGCTGCCAACAGAAAACTTCCCAGAAATTATGAAAAAAGAGAATATAGATATTCAAGATAAATATCAAATGCCACTCAATATACATCTCAATAGTAAGACTCCAAGACATACTATAATCAAGTTTAACAAAATGAAACCTAAGCAGAAACTCTTAAAGGCAGCAAGACTCAAATCAAAGCTAACATTCAGAGGGAAATCCTGTAGGATTTCATCAGATTTCTCAGCAGAAAAAATGCTGACATGGAGACAGCGGCATGACAAATTCAAAGCTTTGAAGGAGAAGAACTTCCAACCAAGAACTATATATCCTGCAAAACTATCTTTCAAATATGAAAATGAAATCAAGACATTTACAGATAAAGAAAAACTCAGAGACTTTGTGAAAACCTAACCAAAGCTATGAGAAATACAGAAATAATCTCTTGGCTTAGAAGAACATAAGCCACTAACTTTACCTTTTGGAAGCAAATACAGGACACATCACCCAGAACCCTACTCAGTTAGGGAAGGCTACAAACTCAATCAAAGATATAATAGTGAAAGAAATAATCCAGTGATCATATCAAGAAAACTATGACATCATCATATTAAAAAGAGGGGTGCACTGCAGTCATTATAGTCCTTCCAGATGGAGAGGAAGTTGCTAAGACTGGTAGTAATTAAAATTGAGTACATGCATAGTTTATTAAGGGGGATCATAGGGGCACCCATAAAACACAATAAAGATGCAACATATCAAATCAAGAAATGTAATACTGGAATCTCAATAACCACAAAACTAACCCAAAAAAGGTAAAAAATCAACTCTCAAAGAAGAACATCCGAGAACAGATTAATAAGAACAACAGAGAAAACATCAACACAAAAATAAACACATCACAATGGCATCATTGAACACATACCTATCAATATTACAGTGAATGTGAATGGACTGAATGCCCCAGTAAAACATACCAAGTGACATCTTGGATCAGAAGACACGACCCATCCATATGTTGCCTATGAGAAACTCACCTTGGACTTCAAGATAGGAACAAACTGAAAATTAAAGGATGGAAGAATATATATCAAGCTAATAATGAACAGAGAAGAGCAGGGTGGCAATTCTAATCTCAGATAAAATAGATTTTAATGTAGAATCCACCATCATGAACAAGGATGGACACTATTGCTGAAAGGTTCAATACACAAGCAGGACTTAACAATATTAAATATTTATGCACCTAATATTAGAGCATATAAATACATTGAAGAAACACTGGCTACACTAAAAAATGAGATACATCACTCCACAATAATAGTGGGAGACGTCAACACTCCATTCTCAATATTGGGCAGATCATCTAGAAAAAAGCACAATAATGACACAGAAGGGGTTATTGCCACAATCAACCAACTAGACCTCATTGATGTATACAGAACTTTTGATCCGTCAGTGGACAGCTGCACCGTATTTTCTATTTTTTTATTGATTTTTTTAATTTAATATGACTGAGTGAAAATGTACATTCCCGTATAAATTTACATACCCACCTATATGCAGCTTCCACTGCTCTCCCTATTGGTGACAGCACACTATTCCTCTCTGCTCCATACATGTATCATCCTCCCAACAGCCTCCTTTCCCCTCCTCTCCAGCCACTCTCCTTCCTCCAACCGGAGGGCAGCAGGCTGCATCTTATTTTCAAGTGCACATTGAACATTCTCCAGAATAGACCACGTGTTAAGACATAAAGCAATTCTCAACAAAATCCATACCACTGAACTAATGCAAAGCATCTTCTGAGATCATAAAGCCACAAAAGTCTAAATCAATATCAGAAAAAAACATAGAAAGTGGACCTCATGGAAGCTGAACAACATCTTGCTCAAAAAGCCATGAGTTACAGAAGAAATCTAGAATGAAATAAAGAAATTTATGGATTCCAATGAGAATAAAAACACTTCCTACCAGAATCTATGGGGATACGGCCCAAGCAGTGCTCAGAGGTCAGTTTATCTCAATAAATGCACACATTTGGAAGAAAGAAACAAAACCAAAGAACTAACCCTACAGCTTGAACAACTAGAGAGAGAACAACAGAGGAACCCCTCAGGCACCAGAAGAAAATAGATCATAAAGATTAGAGCAGAACTAAATGAATTAGAGAATAGAAGAACATTTGAAAAAATTCATAAAACCAAAAGCTATTTTTTAAAAGATCAACAGAATTGACAAATGTTTGGCTAAGCTTACTAAAGAAAAACAGGGGAGGAAACATATAACAAATTCCAGTGACATTTTTTTAACGAGACGCAGAAAAAAATCACCAATGTTGCTGGGAAAGGGGAGAAACTCCGGATAAGCAAAGTACTACTGAAAAGAGGAACACAGTGAGAGGCCTCAGACTGTCTGACCTTAGAACCTATTGCACTGTAACAGTAGTCAAAACAGCCTGGTACTGGTACACAAAGAGACATACAGACCAATGGAACAAAGTAGAGATCCCGGAAATGCCACCAACCTCCTATGAACAGCTGATATTTGACAAAGGTCCTAATATTTTGAACTCGGGTAAGAACAGTCTCTTTAACAAATGGTACTGGCATAATTGGATATCCATCTGCAAAAAATTGAAACAAGACCCATATCTCACACCTTATACAAAAATCAACTTAAATTGAATAAAAGACCTAGATATAAAATCTAAAATGATAAAGCACATCCAAGATAAAATAGGGTCAACAGTGGATGTTGTGATACGCAGTATAGACATACTTAAAATCTGACAAATAAAACACATTGATCAGAAGAGAAAATAGATAAATGGGAATTAATAAGAATCAAACACTTCTGCTCATCCAAAGACTTCATCAAAAGAATTAAAAGACCACCTACAGAATGGGAAAAAAATTTGGCAACTCAATGTCAGATCGACGCCCGATCTCCATAATCTATAAGGTTCTACAAAATATCAATAAGAAAAAGACAAATCATCCAATTAAGCGATGGGCAAAGGAGATGGACAGATGCTTCTCTAAAGAAGAGATCCAGGCAGCCCAAAAACACATACGGACATGCTCACGATCATTAATTATTAAAGAAATTAAAATCAAAATAACAATGAGATACCATCTCACCCCAACAAGATTGGCCATGATCCAAAAAATGCAAAACATTAAATGTTGAAGAGACTGTGGAAAGATTTGAACTCTCCTACACTGTTGGTGGGATTGCAGAATGGTGCAACCACTTTGGAAAGCAATTTGACGTTACCTTAAAATAATGGATATAGATATACCATTTGACCCAGTAATTCCTCTGCTTGGAATATATCCTACAGAATCAAGGACATTCACACCAACTGATATATGCACACGAATGTTCATTGCAGCACAGTCCACGATAGCAAAAAGTTGGAATCAACCCAGATGCCCAACAACAGAAGAATGGATGGGTAAACTTTGGTATATATACTCGATGGAGTACTATACACTGATAAAGAACAATGGTGATAGCAGGAAACATCTCTCAATTTGGTCTCAACTTGAGGACATTATGTTGAGTGAATCTAGTCGGTGACAGAAGGACAATATTATATGAGACCCCCTACAATAAAAACTTAAAAGCATACTTATACATAACAGAAAAGACTCTTTGATGGCTACAGGGGTAGGGAGGGTGGGAGGACGGGAGGGCGAGGGGTGAGGGTTTAGATTACATAGTTGTTAGAAATTTGGTTTGGTGAAATTGGTGACCATACACATTAGTAAGAGCCATGGGACTTAGACACGACTTGTGTACTCCTCCTATCTTAACTCAATATTGTAAGCACAGAGTATGTATGTACACTTTCATTTTTTATTTAATTAGAAAAAAAAGAAACATGTGAGACTCTATCAAAAGGAATAATCTACGTTCAGAGTTCCTACACAGGAAGGGAGAGGTGAAAACACAGATTATTACTGCAGAGTTGCTGACAGAAAACTTCCCTGACATTATGAAAGAAGAGTACATAGATATACAAGACGCATACCAAACACCATGAAAAGTACACCCCAAAGGAAAGACACCAAGACAGATTATAATCAAGCTTAATAAAATGAAACATAAGCAGAAACACTTAAAGGCAGTGAGACTCAAAGCTAAGCTAACATTCAGAGGGAAGACCTGCAGGTTTTCATCTGACGTTTTGGAAGACACAGTGTTGGCATGGAGGCAGTGGGATGACACATTCAAAACCCTGAAGGAGAAAAATACCCAACCAAGAAGTATATATCCTGCAAAACTTTCTTTCAATTATGAAGATGAAATGAAAGCATTAACAGATAAATAGAGGTTTAGACAATTTGTAAAAACCAATTGAAGACGACAAGAAATACTAATAGAAGCTCTTTGCTTAGAAAAAGAAAGCCATTAACTGTATATTTAAGGAGGTGAAGTAGGACACAACATCCAGAAACCTACTCAGGGAAGTCACAGAACTCAATGAAAGATAAAATACAAAAAGAAGGGAACCAGTGATCATATGAAAACTAAGACACCATCACATTAAAAAGAGAGTTAAAGTACAATAGTTATAGTCCTTTCAGATGGAGAGAAAGTTACGAAGATTTGTAGAAGTTAAAAGTGACTTTATATTAAGGGGGATCACGGGAGTAGCTGCAAAGCACAATAACAATGTAACATATCAAAACAAGGAAGTTAATACAGGAGTCTCAACAAACATAAAAACAACACTGAAAAAGATGAAAAGTCAACCCATAAAGACAAATGACTCAGAACAGAGTATCAAGATCAACATAGAAAACACCAACACAAAAATAAATACACAAAAATGACAGCATTAAACACGTAACTATCAATAATTATACTGAATGTAAACAGACTGAATGCTACAGTAAAGAGATAATGAATGACATCTTGGATCAAATGACATGACCTGTCTATATGTTTCTTACAAGAAACCCATGTCAGACTTCAGACATAAACAAACTGAAAACTAAAGGACAGAATAATATATACCAAGCAAACAATATACAAAGGAGAGCAGGTATGGCAACACAAATCCGAGATAAAATAGATTTCAATAAAAAAGCCACCAAGGATGGCCACTATTTATTGTTGAAAGGTTCAATACACAGGCAAGACTTAATGATATTAAATATTTATGCACCCAAGACTAGAGCATCCAAATACATCAAACAAACCCTGACTAAAGTGAAAAATGAGACAGATCACTCCACAATAACAGTTAAAGACTTCAACACTCCACTGTCAGTAATGGACAGATCATCTAGAAAAAAAAATCCCAGCAAAGACACAGAAGATCTTATTGTGACAACTAACCAATTAAACCCTATCACCCCATACAGAAGTTTTTATCCATCAACAGATAAGTACACCTTCTTCTCCAATGCATATGGAACATTTTCCACAATAGATCATGTGTTAGGACATAAAGCAAATCTAAACAAAATCCAAAACATTGAATTCTTGTCAAATGTCTTCACAGACCATAAAGCCATAAAAGTCTAAATCAATAGCAGAGAAAACATAGACAGAAATTGGAACTCATGGAAATTGAACAGCACCTTACTCAAAAAGGCATGGGCTATAGAAGAAATCAAGAATGAAATAAAGATATTTAAGAATTCAAATGAGACTGAATACATTTCCTACCAGAACCTATGGGATACAGAAAAAGCAGTCCACAGAAGTCAGTTTATCTCTATAAATGCACACATTTGGAAGGAAGAAAGGACTCAGACCAAAGAATTAACTCTACAACTTGAACAAGTAAAAGGAGAGAAGCAGACAAACCCCTTAGACAACAGAAGAAAACAGATCATAAAGATTAGAGCAGAACTAAATGAACTGGAGAATAGAAGAACAATTCAAAAAAATGATAAAACCAAAATCTGTCTTTCTGGAAAAGATCAACAAAATTGACAAACCATTGGCTAAATTTACAAAAGGAAAACAGGAGAGGAAATAAATAACCTAAATAAGAAACGAGATGAGAGATATCACAACAGAGCCAACATAAATCAAAAGTATCATAACAGCATACTATGAAAGACAGTACTGTAAAAGATTTGAGAACCTAGAGAAAATGGACAAATTCCTAGATTCATACAATCTACCAAAATTGTCACAAGGAGAAGTAGGACAACTTAATAAACACATTACAAAGAGATTGAAAAAGTCATTAAAAAAAGTACGAACCAATAAAAGCCCTGGCCTAGATGGCTTCACCACAGAATTCTGCCAAGCGTTTAGAGAAGAGTTAACTTCAATACTATTGAGACTAATAGACCAATGGAACAGAGTTGAGACCCCAGAGATGCCACCATCGTCCTGTGAACAGTTGATATTCGACAAAGACCCTAAGATGGTAAACTGGAGTAAAAACTGTCTCTTTAACAAATAGTGCTGGCAAAGTTGGGTATCTATCTTTCAAAAATTGAGAAAGACCCATATCTCACACCTTGCACAGAAACTAACTCAAATTGAATAAAAGAATTAAATATCAAAACCGAAATGATAAAGATCATTCAAGAAAATACAGAGTCAACAATGGAAGTTTTAATACACAGCTTAGACAGACTTCAAAATCTGACAAAGAACAATCAACAGAAGACAAAATGGATAAATGGTAACTACTAAGAATCAAACACTTTTGCTCATCCAAAGATGTAATCAAAGGACTTGGCATTGTAGAGTGACCATATATTGGATGCACTTTATGGTTCTATGCATCTGTAGGATATCATCCTGCTGACCTCTGGCTGGAGGAAGGAGAGTGGGTGGAGAGGAGGGGAAAGGAGACTGTTGGGAGGATGAAACATGTATGGAGCAGAGAGGAATAGTGTGCTGTCACCGGGTAGGGAGAGCAGTGGAAGCTGCATATAGGTAGGCATGTAAATTTATATGGGAATGTACATTTTCACTCAGTCATAACAAAAAAACGATTTAAAAGACTACCTACACAATAGATAAAAGTATTTGGCAACCATATGTTGGATTGATGTCCGATCTCTATAATCTACAAGATTCTGCAAGACATCAGCAAGAAATGGGGTTAATAACCCAATTAAATAATGGCTAAACAGATGGACAGACACTTCACTGTAGGTGACATTCAGGTGGTCAAAAGACACACAAGGAGCTGCTTACAATCATTAGCTATTGAGAAAATCTCAATCAAAACAACAATGAGATACCATCCCACACCAGCATGGTTGGCCATGATCCAAAAAACACAAAGCAACAAATGCTGGAGAGGCTGTGGAGAAATTGGAACTCTTCTACACTGCTGGTGGGATTGCAAAATGGTACAACCTCTTTGGAAAGTAATTTGGCACTTCCTTAAAAAAGCTACAAATAAATATACCGTTTGATCCAGTAATCCCACTGATCAGAATATATCCTACAGAATCAAGGGCAGTCACATGAACAGATACATGCACACAAATGTTTATTACAGCATAGTCCACAATTGCAAAAAGATGGAATTAATCCAGATGCCCAACAACAGATGAATAGATAAACAAACTATGGTATATATACTCGATGGAACACTATGAAATGATAAAGAACAATGATTTTAGGAAGGATCTCATAGCCTGGTTTCAACTGGAGGACATTAGGCTAAGTGAAATCAGTCAGCGGCATAAGGACAAATAGTGTATGAGACTACTACTGTAAGGACTTAAAAACAGACTCATGTACAGAAGAAAAGACTCTTTGATGGCTACAAGGGAGGGGAGGAAGGGAGGGTGAGGGGTGAAGGTTTAGATTAGACAGTTCATAAAAATTTGGTTGGGTGAAAGTAGTGTCAGCACACTAGACACTCAACTTAAATAGAATTCACTATAAACTGAAATCTCTTCTAATCTTAATGCCATGTTGCATGGATAGAGTAGCAGTTGTGGGAGTCTGGGGACCATGTTCTCAGGGGACATCAAGGGCAGTTGGCATAGCTAATTTCCCGCTAAGAGAGTCTTGTGCACTCCATGTTGGTGAGTGGCGTTGGGGATCTTAAAAACCAGCAGGCTGCTATCTGAGGTACACCAAATAGTCCCAACTCAGATGGAACAGATGATCACCAAGGAGAACAATCACATCAAGGAAAAAGCACCCAGAATACAGAAGGAGTCATGTAAATTGGTGACTGTATCAACATGTGACCAGAAGAACTATATTGTGCCCGGCTACCACCAAAGACAGCTGTGATGGGCCACATAATGTTGAGTCCCAGTAGCAATATGAGAAAAAGAGGAATGTGCCTCAAGAACTCCACTGAAAAACCACAATTGATGGTCTGAAGGCCTGGGGGTTCCTTTGCAAGCATGGTCCCTAGACCTGATGCTGTGCCTGACCAGAAATCATTGCTGAGGTCAATGCTTCAGACAGGAATGGGATTGGACTGAAGGACACAGTGTGATCATATGCTGTGTGCACTTTATGGTTCTATGCATGTATAGGATGCTGTCCTAATGGGCTCTTACCAGAGGGGAGAGGATAGGTGGACAGGAGGGGACAGAAGATTGTTAAGTGTATATGATATGCATAACATGCAAAGGAAGACTGTGCTGTCACTGGGCAAGGAGTGCAGAAGGAGCTGCAGATAGATGAGCACGCAATTTTAACTCGGTTTGTGTACTTTCACTCAATCACAATAAAAAATAAAAAAATAAATGATAGATGACAGACAGACAGACAGATAGATAGACGATTGATAGACTTGATAAAGTTCTGTGGTGAAGCCATCTGCACTAGGACTTTTTTTGGTTGGAAGTCTTTTGATTACTTTTTCAATCTCTTCTTTTGTGATGTGTTTATTAAGTTTTTCCACCTCTCTTTGTGGTAATTTTGTTAGATGACATGAATGTACATATTTGTCCATTTCTTCTTGGTTTTCAAATCTGTTAGAGTACAGTCTTTCAGAGTATTGTGTAATGATAGTTTTGATATCAGTTGGGTCTGTTGTGACATTTCCCATCTCATTTCTTATTCTGGTTAATTGTTTCCTCTCCTGTTTTTCTTTCATAAGTTTAGCCAGTGGTTTATCAATTTTGTTGATCTTTTCAAAAAACCAGCTTTTAATTTTTATAATGTTCTCTCATTCATTAGTTCTGCTATAATCATTATGATCTGTTTTCTTCTGGTGACTGACAGAATCTTGTTGCTCTCTTTCTACTTGTTCAAGCTGTAGGGTTAATTCTTTGGTTTGGGTCCTTTCTTCCCTCTGGATATGTACATTTATAGAGATAAATTGACCTCTGAGCACTGCTTTGGCTGCATCCCATAGGTTTTGGTAGGCAGTGTTTTCTTTCTCATTTGATTCCATAAATTTCTTTATTTCATGCATTATTTCTTCCATATAACACATGGCTTTTCGAGCAAGGTGTTAGTTTCCATGAATTCCAATTCCTACACATGCTTTTATCTCCTATTGATTTTGACTTTTATGGCTTTATGGTCTGAGAAGATGCTTTACAAGAATTCAATTGTTTGGATTTTGTTGAGATATGCTTTATGTCCTAACACATGGTCTATTGTGGAAAATGTTCCACATGCATTGGAGAAGGTGTACTTATTTGGTGATGGATAAAAAGTTCTGTACAGGGTGACAAGGTCTGGTTGGTTAATTGCTGCAATAAGATCTTCTGTGTCTTTACTGAGGTTTCTTCTGGATGACCTGTCCATTACGGAAAGTGGAGTGTTGAAGTCTCCAGCTACTACAGTGGAGTGATCTATTTCATTTTTCAATGTAGTAAGTGTTTGTTCAATGTATTTAGATGCTCTGGTATTGGGTACATAAATATTTAATATCGTTAAGTCCTGCTTGTGTATCGAACCTTTTAGCAATAAATAGGGACCATCTTGTCCACAGTGGTGGATTTTACATTGAAATATATTTTATCTGAGATTTGTGTTGCCATGCTAGCTCTTCTTTGTATATTGTTAGCTTGGTATATATTATTCTGTCCTTTGATTTTCAGTTTGTTCACATCTTTAAGTCTAAGCTATGTTTCTTGTAAGCAGCGTATAGACGTGTCATGTCTTTTGATCCAAGATGTCAGTTGTTATCTCTATTGGAGCGTTCAGTCCGTTTACATTCAGTTTAATTATTGATAGTTATGTGTTTAGTGCTGTCATTTTGATGTATTTATTTTAGTGTTGGTGTTTTCTATGTTGTTCTTAATAGTCTGTTCAGGTTCATTTCTCTTTATAGATTGACTTTTCACCCTTTTCAGTGTTGGTTTTGTGGCTGTTGAGACTCGTGTATTACTTTTTTGTTTTGATATGTTGCATTGTTATTGTGCTTTGTGGCTACCCCTATCATTCCCCTTAGTATTCTAAGTTTAAATTGAATTTTAACTTCTGCATATCTTTTCAACTTCCTCTCCATCTCAAAGGACTATATCTACTGTAGTAGGTTTCTGTATTTAGTGTGATGGTGTCACAGTTTTATTAATATGATCAATGGTTCCCTTTGTTTAATATTGTAGTTTTCATTGATTTTTGTGACTTCCCTCACTTAGATCTTGACGGCACTTGGTTGGCTCACTTAGCTTTCTGGATGCTGGGACCTGCATTGCCTCCATAAATATATGCTTAATTTTCTTTCCTAAGAAAAAGCTTCTTTCAGTATTTTTTGTAGTTTTGGTTTGGTCTTCACAAAGTCTCTAAGCTTTTGTTTATCTGCAAATGTCTTAATTTCATCTTCATGTTTGAAAGACAGTTTTGCAGGATACATTTCTTCACTGGAAATTTTTCTCCTTCTAGGCTTTGAATGTGTCATCCCACTGCCTCCTTGCCAACACCAATTCTGTCCAAGAAGGGAGATGAGAGCCTACAGGGTCTCCCACTGAATGCTAGCTTTGCTTTGAGCCTCACTGCCTTTACGAGAATCTTTTTATGTTTCATTTCATTAATCTTGATTATAATATGTCTTGGTGTCTTTCTTTTGGGGGTTAGTTTTTGTGGCATTTGACATGTGTCTTGGATATGTATTCCCTTCTTTCATAATTTCAGTGAAGTTTTCTGTCAGCAACCCAACAACAATACTCCCTGGGTTTTCAGCTATCCCTCCCTGTTCATGAACTCCACTTAATTGTAGATTATTATTCTTGAAAGAGTCCCACATGCTTCTTAATTCTTCTTCATTTTTGTTATTTCTGTTCTGTGATTTTTCCTCATAAATGCTGATGTCAGCTGCTCTGTCTTCAAGGTCTGACTTTCACCTCAATTCTGCCCTCTTGGCTTTGAATTGAATTGTGTAATTCCGTAATTTTGTTATTGATCGGCTGGATTTCAGGTTGTTGATAGTCCATCAGTTTATATAGCTTGCATAATTTTTCATTTTGTTCTCCTACATTTTGTTTAATCCCCAGGAGGCTTCTACATATAATTGTTTTGCACTTGACCTCCAATCATTTCAGAAAGCCTTCTTCATCTGGGAGGTGCTTTGATTTTGTATTTTGGTATTTTTCCAGAGCCATGTTGGGCTGCTTCTTCAAATGGTTAGATATGGATTGTTGCTGTCCAGCCACCTAGAAGCTGTTCAGTTTCTCTAGTGTTACCTCATTAGGAGCTGAGATATAATTCAGACAGGGGAGTTGATCACCAGTTGCTTCTTTGTACTCTAATGACTGGCCCAATGGACTCTCTGGGGTGGCAGACTCCACTTCCTATCTCGCAATGATGACACCCTACTTATGGAGTCACTGAGGGGCTGTCAACTGACCTTATGATGTGGGTCAATAAAGGGTGGAAGAGGTACCACTGGGCTTCTCAGCAGTTATTTATCCAGGCAGTCTTATTTTAAATCATTAGGAGCTATCTGACAGTTGCCAGAATCAGTCAGGCCATCAGATGGTGCAAGCCCTGCCTTCTGGCTGACAGTGGAAATACCTCTCTGGCTGTCCCCAGATGCTATGACATGGTTCAACGTAGGGAGGGGTTTCAGCCATGCTGCCATCCTCAGCTGGTCCCTCTCCATAAGGTAACACTTTTGCTAAACGCATCCTTTCTTCTGGAAAAATGCTTTTTGGACTACCTCCAGGCCAACGAAGATGGCATCCCAGCCAAGCTGCCCTTCTCACCATGAGCCAGAAGAATATACGGTGGAGCTCAGAAAAGAGAGGTTAGGTGTTAGTGGTACCCTCAGTCAGGAACCAGGCTCTCAAAATGTGGCTATTGCACACACTGTCTGTCTGTTGCACTATACACTGTTTACTTCAGCACTACAGTTCAGTATGTTTGCTGGTTTATGCCATCTCCCACGTCCTGAATAAAAGAGAAAGAAAAAAGTGTCAGTACCTGCAGTCCGCCCAAGTGGAGAGTCAGCATGAGTGGGGCTCAGGACATTCTGCATTGTCAGAGAGAGGAAGTTTCCCGTTTAGTGGCATGTATTCCAATCTGAAAACCATATGGCATGTCCAAGGGCTCCCTTGGTGTTTAGAGTGTTCCATTCAATTATCAGTTCAGGCCTTAGTTTTCAGGAGATGTGTGTCTGGTCTGCCATCTTGGCTCCACCCCCACCCCCGTAACTAATTTTAAGAAAATGTTATGCATCCCATTTTGGTGAATGTTATCTGTAATCTTGAAAGCTGGTAAGCTGCTGTCTAAGGAGAATCAATTGGTCCCAGTCTACCTGATTCATAGGAGAATGAAGAATATCAAAGACAGGCGAAAATATGAGCCAAGGAGACAGAAGGGGCCATGCAATCCAGAGACTACATCAACATGAGTCCAGATGAACTAGATAGTGCCTGGCCACCATCAATGTCTGTCTTGACAGGGAACACAATGTAGGCTCCCTGATGTAAAGGGAGAAAAATGGGATGCAAATCTAGAATTTTATTAAAAGGCCAGACGTGATCTGACATCTGGAGAGCCCCCTGAGAACATGGCCCCTGGACTTGCTGCTAGCCCTGAGCTGAAACCAGTACCTACAACAACTCTTCAGGCAAAAAATTGGACTCGAATATGAGACAGGAAGCAGTCAGAGCAGCTCCTGTATAGAAATGGGATGGGAGGCTGTAGAGGGGGGACATGAGTTGATTAAATGAATATGAGAAGTACAGAGTAGAAAGAAGGAGTGTGCTGTCACAGGGTTGGGAGAGCAGCTAGAGATTCATAGAGGTGTATGTAGGCGGCTTTATATGGAAAATTGACTTGGATTGCAAAAAAACAACAAAACAAAGCCCAACAACAACAACAACAAAAAACCAATTTAACAACACTAAAAGCCAATTCTTCGAAAAGACTGACAAAATTGCTAAACCCTTAGCCAAATTGACAAAAGAAAGAGAGGAATGAAATAGAAAAGAGATGGGCAATATCGTAACAGGACCTACTGAAACTAAAAAAAAATCATAATGGAATGCTCTAAAATATTGTATTGTAAGAAATTTAAAACTTGAAGGAAATTAAAAATGTCTGGAAACACATTATCTACCTAAACTAACACAAACAAAGGTAAAATGATGAGAAAAAAACCTACATCAAAAAAGAAACTGAAAAGGTAATTCAAAAACTCCCAACAGAAAAAGCCCTTGACTTATTGCTTTACTGGAGAATTCTACCAAACTTAAAGAGAGGAGCTAATACCACTATTACTAAATGTATTTGAGAGCATACAAAAGGATAGAATACTGCTAACCTCATTCTATGATGCCAGCATAACACTGATAACCAAAACCAGTTAAAGACATCACACAAAAAAGTAAATTACAGACCAACATCCCTCATGAATTTAGACACAGAAAACCTCAACAAAATTCTAGCCAACAGAATTCATAAACATATTAAAAAATAATAATAATTCACCCTGACTGAGTGAGGTTTTTCTTCAATATTTTATTTGGCTTCAAGTGAGAATGATGATCCAAGTCAACTTGTTGTACAATAACGTGCACACACTCTGCTCTCTTTACCCATGACAGCATACTCCTGCTATCCACTCTGTATTTCCTCTGTCCAATCAACCTGTTCCAATCCCCCTCCACCCTCTCATCTCTCTTCTGGGAAGAAGATGCCCAGTTAACCTCATAGGTATACTTAAGCCAAGAAGTACAATCTTTGGCAGTATCATTTTATGTCTTATAGTCCAGTCTAATGCTTGTCTCAACAGTGGTTTGGGGCAATCATTTCAGTTCTGGGTTAACAGAGAATCTGGAGGCCATGTCTACCAGGGACCCTCAAGTCTATAAGACCATTAAGTCTGGTATTTTTAACAGACTTCTAGTTCTGTCAGCCTTGTTGAGGTGAGATGGTATATCCTCTGAGTTTTCCTTTGGATTTCTCTAATGACTAACGAACTTAATCTCTCCTAGAGATTATACAAGTTGCAGTAGAACAAAATGAAAAATTGAGTAAGCTATTTGAACTGATGGAGCCTTAATGATCTGAAATCCATCAGATCAACAACAAAATTACAGAATTAGGTAATTCTATCCAAAGCCAAAAGAGTAGGATTGAACAGATGGAAGTTAGACTCAGTGACCTAGAAGACAGAGTAACTGACACCAGCATTTATGAGGTGAAATCAGAGAAAAGAAATAAGAAAAATGAAGAAGCATTAAGAAACATATGGGACTCCATGAAGAGGAATAGTTCACTTTTAATTGGAGTTCCTGAACAAGCAGGGATTAATGAAAATATAGAGAGTATTGCTGTAGAGATGCTGACAGAAAACTTTCCTGAGATTATGAGCAAAGAGAACATAGGTGTCCAAGATGTTTATCGAATACCACAAAAGCTAGACCCAAAAAGAAAGACTCCAAGGCATATTATAATCAAGCTTAATAAGCTAAAACATAAACAGATGCTTCTGGAGACAGCAAAGCTCAAAGCAAAACTAACATTCCAAGGGAAACCCTGTAGGCTTTCATCCGACTTTTCTGCTGAAACAAAGCTGGCTAGAAAACAACGGGCAGACACAATCAAAGCCCTGAATGAGAAAAAATTCCATCCTAGAATTATTTATCCTGCAAAATTGTCTATCAAATATAATGGTGAAATTAAGACTTTTGAAAATAAAAAGAAATTTAGAGACTTCATAAAACCTAAACCAAAATTACATGAAATATTGAAAGAAGCTGTTCCATAAATGTATATTTTAGGTGACAATTCAGGACACTTCATCCAAATTTATGGTCAGTTAAGGAAGTCACAAAACTTCACCAAAGCTACAGCATTATGATAATGGAATCCATGATCATATCATGACAACTATAATACCATCACATTAAAAGAGAGATACACTACAATAGTTACAGTTGTTTTAGATGCAGATGAAGTTTCAGAGTTATGAAGTAGTTAAAATTGGGTTTAATCTTAGTATGTTAAGGGGGATAATACATGTAGCCATAAAACAGATTAATGATGCATTGTATCAAAATAAGAAATGCAATACAGGAGTCTCAATGAACACAAAACCAACACTGAAACAACAACCTATAAAGAAGAATGCCCCAGAACAGGACATTAAGAGCAATATAGAAAACATCAACACAAAAGTAATTCCATCAAAATGATGGCACTAATCACATATCTATCAATAATTACGTTGAATGTAAATGGACTGAACGCTCCTGGAAAGAGACAGCGAGTGACATCCTGGATCAAAAGACACGACCCGTCTATATGTTGCTTACAAAAAACATACCTTAGACTTGAAGATACGAACAAGCTGAGAATTAAAGGTTGGAATAATATATATCAAGCTAACAATACACAAAGAAGAGCAGATGTGGCAATACTAATCTCAGATCAAATAGATTTTAATGTAAAATCCACTATTATGGACTAGGATGGTCACTGTTTATTGCTGAAAGGTTCAATACTCAAACAGGGATTAACAATATTAAATATTTATGCACCCAATACCAGAGCACCTAAATACATTGAACAAATACTGACAACATTGAAAAATGAGATAGATCATTCTACGATTACAGTTAGAGACTTCAACACTTCCCTTTCAGTTATGGATAGGTCCCCCATAAAAAAGCTCAGTAAAGATGCAGATCTTATTTGCAACCATCAACAAACTTGGCCTTACCAACATGTACAGATGTTTTTATCCATCAGCAGATAAGTATGCCTTCTTCTCCAATGCACATGGAACAGTCTCCAGAACAGACCATGTGTTAGGTCAAAAAGCAATTTTCTATAAAATTCAAACCACTGATTTACTACAAAGTATCTTCTTGGACCATAGAGCTATAAAAGATGAAATCAATAACACAAAATTCATAGGTAGAAATTCAAACTTGTGGGAACTGAACAACACTTTGCTCATAAAGCCTTGGGTTAAAGAAGAAATTAAGGTCAAATTAAAGAAACTTATGGATTCAAATGAGAATGAATACACATTCTACCAGATTTTATGGGGTACAGCAAAAGCAGTGATCAGAGGTCAGGTTATGTCTATAACTGCACACATCCGGAAAGAAGAAAGGGCCCAAATTAAAGAATTAAACTTACAGCTTGAACAAGTAGAAAGAGAGCAACAGAAGAACCCCTCAGGCACCAGAAGAAAACAGATTATAAGGATTAGAACAGAACTAAATGAACTAGAGAACAGAAAAACAATTGAAAAAACTAACAAAACCAAAAACTGGTTCTTTGAAAAGATCAACAAAATTGATAAACCATTGGCTAAACTTACAAAAGAAAAACAGCAGAAGATACAAATAACCTGATCAAGAAACGAGATGGGAGATGTTACAACAGACCCAGCTGAAATAAAAAATATCATACCAGAATACTATGAAAGGCTGTGCTCTAACAGGCTTGAAAACCTAGGGGAAGGGGACAAATTTCTAGATTCACACTACTCACCAAGATTATCACAAGGAGAAGTAGATCAACTTAATAAATCTATCACAAAGGAAGAAATTGAAAAAGTCATCAAAAATTGACCAGCCAAAAAAAGTCCTGGCCCAGATGGCTTCACTGGAGAATTCGAACAAACTTTTAGAGAAGAGTTAACTCCAATACTAATGAGGCTATTTCACACCATAGAAAGGGATGGAATACTCTCAAATTCATTCTATGAAGCCAGCATAATGCTGATATCAAAACCAGGGAAAGATCCCATAAAAAAAGAAAATTATAGACCAATATCACTCCTGAACCTAGATGCAAAAATCTTCAGCAAAATTCTAGCCAATACAATTCAACAGCATATAAAAAAAAATCATCATGATCAAGTTGGTTTCATTTCAGGGATGCAAGCCTAGTTCAACATCAGAAAAACAATGTAATCAACCACATTAATAACACAGAAGATAAGAATCACCTGATTTTGTCAATTGATGCATCAAAAGCATTTGACAAAGTTGAACACACATTCATGCTTAAAATTCTCAGAAAAATAGGAATAGAGGGGAAATTCCTCAATGCAATCAGTAGCATCTATGCAAAGCCAACTGCCTTCATCATCCTGAATGGTGAAAGACTGAAAAAATTCCCTTTGAGAACGGGAACTTAACAAGGATGCCCACTCTTACCAATTCTGTTCAACATTGTGCTAGAAGTTCTAGCCAGAACAATTAGACAAGACAAAGAAATAAAGGGCATCCATATCTGCAGTGAAGAAGTAAAGATTTCTCTCTTTGCAGATGATATGATTGTTTATACAGAGAATCCCAAAGAATCCATAAGTAAGCTATTGGAACTGATAGAGGAGTTCAGCAAAGTATTGGGATACAAAATAAACATAAGTAAATCAGTAGGATTCCCTTATACCACCAATGAGATTATTAAAGAAGAAATCACCAGATCAATTCCATTTACTATAGCCCCCAAGAAGATAAAATACCTAGTAATAAATATAACTAGAGAAATAAGAGATCTTTACAAAGAGAACTACAAAACCTTACTACAAGAAACTGGGAGAGACTTACATAAGTGGAGGAATTTGCCCTGTTCATGCATAGTAAGACTCAACATTGTGAAAATATCTATTTTGCCCAAAGCAATCTACTTATATAATGCAATCCCAATACAAATTTTAGCGACAGTTTTTAATGAGATGGAGAAACAAATCATCAACTTTGTTTGGAAAGGGAAGAAGCTCCGGATAAGTAAAGTGGTACTGAAGAAGAAGAAAACATTGAGAGTTCTCTCACCACCTGACTTTTTCACCACCACAGTTGTTAAAACAGCCTGGTACTGGTACAAAAAGAGACATATAGACCAATGGAACAGAGTAGAGGCCCCAGAGATGCCACCATCCTCCTATGAACAGCTGATATTTGACAAAGGCCCTAAAATTTCAAACTGGGTAAGAACAGTCTCTTTAACAAATAGCGCTGGCAAAATTGGATATCCATATGCAAAAAATTGAAACAAGACCCATATCTCACATCTTATAGAAAAACCAACTCAATTTGGAAAAAAGACCTAAATATAAAATCTAAAATGATAAAGCTCATCCAAGATAAAATAGGATCAACAATGGAAGATTTAATGCATAATATAGCCAGCCAGCCAAGTGCCGTTAAGTCAGATCCGACTCATGGCGACCCTAGGGGCCATAATATAGACAGACTTCAAAATCTGACAAAGCACATTTATCAGAAGAGAAAATAGATAAATGCGAATTACTAAGAATCAAACACTTCCGCTCATCCAAAGGCTTCATCAAAAGAATTAAGAGGCTGCCTACAGAATGGGAAAAAAATATTTAGCAACTCTATGTCAGACCGACATCTGATCTGCATAATCTATAAGGTATTACATAATATCAACAAGAAAAGGATAAATACTCAAATTAAGTGATGGGCGAAGGAGATGGACATTTTTCTAAAGAGAAATTAATAAAAATTAATGAATTAATAAAAATAAATGAATAAGTAAATAAAATAATTAAAAACAGAAAAAGAATTTCCTCATGTATCTGTTAGCTGCCTGCATGTCTTGTTTGATGAAGTGCCTGCTTGTATCCTTTGCCAAATTTTTAAATGGTTTACTTGTCTTTTTTGTTTTTGAGGTTTTAGGGTATCTTTTAGATTTTGGTATTAGACACTGATCGTATTTCTTGTAGCTAAAATTTATTTCCCAATATGTAGGTTGTCTTTTTACTTTTTTGGTGAAATCTTTGGATGGCTATAAGTATTTGATTTTTAGTAGTTTGCAGTTGTCTATTTTCTCTTCAGGTGTTTGTGCATTGTTAGTAATGTTTTCTAGTCTGTTTATGCTGTGTGTTAGGGCTCTAGGTGTTGTCCCTATTTTTTCTTCTGTGATCTTTACAGTGATGTCACTAGTTTTTTAATCTATAATCTTTATCATTCTAGATTTTACATTTAGGATTTTGATCCATTTTGAGTCAGCCTTTGTACATGGAGTTATATCTTGGTCTAATTTCTTTTTTCTTTTGCAGATGGATGTCTTATGACAATACTATTTGCTGAAGAAGCTAGCTTTTCTCCATTTTATGGATTTGGGCCCTTGTCAAATAATAGCTGCTCATAGGTGGATGATTTTCTGTCTGCATTCTCAATTCTGTTCCATTGGTCTATGCATCTGTTTTCGTACCAGTACTAACCTGTTTTAACTACCATTGCAGTGTAATTAGGATCTAAAATGAGGTAGTGTGGGGTCTGCCACTTTGTTCTTCTTCATTAATGCTGTACTTATCCAGGGCTTCTTACCTTTCAATATGAAACTGGTGATTTGTTTGTCCATGCCACTAAAAAATACCATTGAAATTTGTACTAGGATTATATTGTGTCTATAGATCCTTCTGTATAGAATAGATATTTTCATGATGTTGAATTTTCTTATCTATGAGCAAGGTAGGTTTCTCGACTTATGTAGGTCTTTTGTTTTCTTACAGCAGTGTCTTGTAATTCTCTTTTCTTTATATAGATCTTTTACATCTCTTGTTAGATTTATTCCTAAGTATTTTATATTTTTGCGGTCATTTGAAAATGGTATTGATTCAGTGATTTTTTCCCTTTGATAGTCTCTTTATTGGTGTAAAGGAATCCATCTGATTTTTGTGAGTTTATCTTGCATTCTGATAAATTATTAGTTCCATGCACATTTTTTTTTTTGGTGTGGATTCTTTAATGTTTTCTGTATATAAGATGGAGATGCGTTAACACTTTGCCCTTACCAATTTAGATGCCCTTATTTCTTTTTCTTGCTTGATGACTCTGTCTAGAACTTTCAGGACAATATCGAATTAAAGTAGTGACAAAAAGCATCCTTGTCTAGTTCCTGTTTTCAAGGGGAATTCTCTCAGACTCTTTCCATTTTGGATGTTGAGCGCTGTTGGCTTTGCATAAATGCCCTTTATCATGTTGAGGAATTCCCCTCCTATTCTTATTTTGCCGAATATTTTTGACATGGGTATTAGTGTTTTTGAGACACCTTTCTGAGTCACTTGAAGTGGTTCTGGTCTTGTTATTTATGTGGTCGATCACATTGACTGCATTTCTACTGTTGAATCATCCCTGCATTCCTGGTATTAATCCCATGTGGTCACAGTGAAGTATTATTTTGACATGTTCTTGAATTCTATTGGCTAGAATTTTGTTGAGGATTTTTGCATCTAAGTTCATGAAAAATACTGGTCCGAAATTTTCCTTTTTTTGTGGTGTCTTTACCTGATTTTCAAATTAAGGTTATGCTAGCTTCATAGAATGAATTTGGAAGTATTCAATCTTTTTTTTTTAATGCTCTGAAATAACTTAAATAATAGTGGTGTTAACTCTTCTATAAAAATTGATAGAATTCTCCAGGGAAGCCATCGTACCTAGAGCTTTTTTTGGTTGCAAGTTTTTTAGTTACCTTTTTAGTCTCTTCCCTTGTGATGGGTTTATTTAGCTGTTCTACCTACGACTGTGTAAGTTTAGGTAGGTAGTATGTTTCTAGAAATTTGTCCATTTCCTCTTGGTTTCCCCATTATGTTAGAGTATAATTTTTGTAGTATTCTATTATAATTATTTAAATTTCATTCGAGTCTGTGTTGATATCACGTATCTTCTTTTTTGGGTTCTTTGCTTCCTTTCCTGTTTTTCTTTTGCCAGTTTGGCCAATGATTGATTGATTTTGTTGGTCTTTTCAAAGAACCAATTTTGGGGCTTGTCAACTCTTTCAATTGTTTCTCTAATTCATTTTGTTCTGCTTGAATATTTATTGTTTTGCTTTCTTGTCACCATGAGATGGATCTGACTCGATGGCCCTTGGTTGGGCTTCTTCTGGTACCTGGGGGTTCTTTTACTGCTGTCCTTCTAGTCGTTTGAATTGTAAGGTTAATGCTTTGTTTTGGTCTTTTCTTCTTTTTGGATATCTGCATTTATTGAGATAAATTGACCGTAAGCACTGCTTTTACTCTGTCCCAAAGGTTATGTTAGGATGCGTTTTCATTCTCATTTGCTTCTGTGAATTTCATTATTTCATCTTTGATTTTTCTTCTATAACCCAATAGTTTTTGTCCAAGGTGTGGGTCAGTTTCCTTATGTTTGGTATTTTTTTACCCTTTCTTTTTCCATCACTGAGTTCTATTTTACGGCTGTATGGTCTGAAAATGCACTTTGTAATATTTTGATGGTTTCAATTTTGTTAAGGGTTGCTTAACGGCCTAGTATGTGGTCTATTATGGAGTAGGTTGAATGTGCTTTGGAAAAGAAAGTATACTTGGCTGCTATTGGGCTGAATGTTTAGAATATGTCAATGACATCAAGTTGGTTGATTGTAACAGTTAGATCTTCTGTGTCTTTACTGAGTTTTTTTCTGGATATTCTGTCCTTCATTTAAAGTGCAGTGTTTAAGTCTCCTGCTATTATTGTGGAGCTGTCTATTTATGTCATTGAGTGTGTAAGCATTTAATATGTTTATGTGCTCCTGAAGTATTGACCCTTTAATCATTATGTAGTGTCTTTCCTTATACATTGCCATGCATTTTACTTTCAATTCTATTTTATTAAAAAAAAAATATTGTCACTCTTGCTCATTTTTTAATGTTGTTTGCTTGGTATATTTTTTCCGTCCTTTCAGTTTTAGTTTGTTTGTGTCTTTAAGCCTAAGTTGTGACAAATGTGGCCACTTAAGTTTTACAAATATGGCTGCGGTGAACTGTCAAAAATAGGACATCCTTATCAGATGACCCTTTAGATCGATTCTGTTTTTTTTTTCCAACCTGCAACTCTTCATCTCTTTATTGGTGCATGTAACAATTTACATTCAGCTTAATCATTAATAGGTATGGGTTTAGTCCTGTCATTTTGCTGTCTTTTTTGTGTGTTGTAGACAATTCTTTTTTTCCACTTTGTACATGTCACCTCATTATCTTCTTGCTGTATGGTTTTTGGAAAGTAGTCTGAGTTTTGTCTTATTGACTCTTTTCTGTAGATTGTTTTGTGTTTATCCTAGCAAGTATTAAAATTTTCTCCTTATCTTTAGTTTTGGCAAGTTTGATTTTAACATGCCCTGGTGTCTTTCTTTTGGTATCTACCCTGTGTGGAGTTCAATGAGCATCTTGGATAGATATCTTCTCATCTTTCATGATATCAGGGAAATTTGCTGTCAATGGATTTCTGACAATTCTCTCTGTATTTTCTGTTACCCTTCCCCCCTTCTGGTACTCCAATTACTTGTAGACTATTCTTTTTGATAGAACCCCACATAATTCCTAGTGTTTCTTGTTTGAAATTGTTACATCTGATTTTTCTCACTAATTCAGCTTTCCATTGCATCATTTCTACTCCTTTGACTTTTTATTGATTTAATTCTGTAATTCTGGCTTACTGAATTTCTTTTTTTTAAATTTTTTTTATTATGATCTGTCTCTTTATGCTTTCTTGTAGCCTGTTCGGTTTGTCATTATACTCTGCAGCATTTTGTCTAATCTCCTTCCTGATCTGTTGAAGAGTTCTAAATGTCCATCTTTTGTATTGTACCTCTGATAATTCCAAGAAATTCTTGTCATCTGGAAAGCTCCCTGATTCTTTGTTCTGGCAGCTTTCTAAAGCCATAGTGATCTGTCTCTTTAAGTTATTTGATACATACTATTGTCTCCAAGCCATCAATGTTGTTGTTGTTGTTAGGTATCGTCAAGTTGGTTTTGACTCATATGCACAACAGAACAAAATACTGCCTCATCTAGCACCATGCTCACAGTTGTTTTTATGACTAAGCCCATCATTGGAGCCACTATGTCAGTCCATCTTATTGAGGGTCTTCCCCTTTTTCAGCAACCTTCCACTCTACCAAGCATGATGTCCTTCTCCAGGGACTGATACCCCTCCTAACAACATTTCCAAAGTATGCAAGATGCATTCTCACCACGTTTGCTTCCAAGGGGTATTCTGGTTGTACTTCTTCCAGAGCAGGTCAGTTTGTTCTTTTGGCAGTCCATGGTGCCTTTAATATTCTTCTCTCGAACCAGAATTCAAAGGTTTCAATTCTTCTGTCTTCCTTATTCATTGTCCAGGTTTCCCATGCATACGTTGTTATTGACAATACCATGCCTTTGGTTAGGCACACCTTTGTCTTCAAGGTGACATCTCTACATCTAAACACTAAATCTCAATAAGTTGTATTTATTTATTTTATAGTTTCCTATTGTGTTGCAGTTTCTTGTTTTGTAGTGTTCAAATAGGCTGGTTGTGTATGGTAGTTTGGTTATTGGTACCTTAGAAGCTCTAATGTCCTGTCACCAGTGGTTAGAGCTGTTAATAGACATGCTAGCTCAAGAATCTGTTCACTTCTTTTTTATGGATTCAGCTCAGTTTTCCAGATAGTTAGCTAACAAATTTGTGTTGCAGGCCTCCCCTACTGCCCTAGATGGGCAGGTGTGATTGGTGTAGACACAGGTATCTATATGCAGGTACTGAGAAATGTTGGTGGCTACTAGCCATCCCTGAGTGTCCATGCGTGAGGATGGCATGGCCCATTATGTCTGAATCTAGGTGAAGGAACTGTTTCTTCCCTGAATTTCTAACTCGAGGTAGTCAGAAAATTATTTCCCCCTTCTCCCTGTTTCTTAAATTGTTCCCTTTCTTAGTCTCAGAGTATTGCTCAATGCAGGTGTAAGGAGTCCTAGTTCCAGCTCTGTTAATTGCATGAATCTCAAGAGCTAGACTCAGTGCAAAGAACGGAGGGGGAGGTCCTGGAAGAAGGGAGACAAAATTATCCCAAATGAAAGATTTAGATCTGTGCACAGTAGTTAGATCCAAGTCACTTAGTTTTTCATGAACTAGTGCTTGTTCTTTAGTTGCAAATGGATTATTCACTGATTTTGTCCTGCTGAAGAGCACACCCTACAAATGCCGCTGCTCCTCTCACCTTGGTGGCTGCAGCCAATTCCAAGCAGGTCAGTTCTAGTCAATCCTAGGTAAAACTAGACCTACTCTTGCTTTCCCATTGCTCAGTCTGATTTCTTAAGTTTACTTTTGATGTTCACAACTTGTAAGATGTCATGTGTAATCAATTTGTTTGTTCTTTTGGGTATTTGCTGTTCAAGAGATCACAGGAAGTTTGTGACTACTTTACCATCAGGGCTCCACCCCTTAAGTGTTGTTTTCTTAACCAGGTATGCAGTGGCGGTTCAACATTAGAAAAGCAATCAATGTAATCAATCACATAAATAAATCCAAAGTCTGTTATCACATGAATTTATCAATTGATGCAGAAAAGGCATTTCACAGAGTCCATACCCATTCATGTTAAAAACTCTTAGGAAAATAGGAATAGAAGGGAAATTCCTCAATGTAGTAAAGAATATTTATATAAAGCCAACAGAAAATATCCTCCTAAATGGAAATAATCTGAAAACATTCCCCTTGAGAAGGAGTACTAGACAATGATACCCTTTGTCATTACTTTAGTCACCATTGTGCTGGAGGTTTTAGCCAGAGCAATTAGGCCATAAAAAGACATAAAGGGCATCCAAATTGGTAAGGAAGAATTTAAAGTATCTGTATTTGCAAATAATATGATTATACACTCAGAAATTTCTAAAAAAAATCCACAAAATAATAATAAAAACTCCATTGTTATGAAGAGAAGAGTTCAACAGAATTTCAGAATACAAGATAAATACATAAAAATCAATTGGATTCCTCTTCACACTCAAAGATAATGAGAAATTACCAAATCAGTAGCATTTACAACAGCCCCAATGAAGAATAAGTAATTAGGAATAATCTAATCAGAGATGTAAAATTGGCTGGCCGCAAGAAGCTGAAAGAAACCTACGTAAGTGGAAAAACCCACCTCATTTATGGATAGGAAGACCAAATTTTATGAAAATTTTTATTCTATCCAAAGCTATTTATACATATAGCTACAATGCAATCGTCGTTCAAATTCCAACTACACTTTAAGGAGATAGAGAAAAAAATCACCAACTTAACATGGCGAGTGAAGCATCCCCGGGTAAGTAAAACATTACAAAAGAAGAGCTATCTGACATTAGAAACAAATATACTGCAACATTAGTTAAAACAGCTTGGTTCCAGAGTAACAACAGATACATAGGTCAGCGGAACAGAATTTAGAATTCAGACATAAAATCATCCACATATGAGCATTTGATAATTGACAAATGTAGAAAGAAATTTAATTGGGGAAAAGACAATCTTTTAACAAATAGGGTTGGCCTAACTAGATATATATCTGTCCCAAAATGAAACAAGATCTTACCTTACACCATGCACAAAAACAACTGAAAATAGATAAAAACTCTAAATATAAAGACAGAAAACATAAAGATCATGGAAGAAGAACAGGGACAATGCTGGGAGTCCTAATATGTGTCATAAACAGAATGAAAAACATTACTAAGAATTCATAAACACCAGAAGAGAAACTTTATAACTGGAAGCTCTGAAAAATCAAACACTTAGCTCATGCAAGGATTTTACCAAAAGTATAAAAGAAATCTACAAACTGCCAAGAAAATTTTTGAATACGGCAAATCTATTCAGCTTCAAATCTCTAAAATCTACAAGATACTGCAAAACTTCAACAACAAAATGACAAGTAACCCAATTAAAAAATGGGCAAAGGGTGTGAATAAAGAGATACTTCACCAGAGAAGACAGACTGCTCACTGATGCATGAGGAAGTGCTCATGATCATTAGTCTGCAGAGAAATGCAATTCAAAGCTACAAGGAGATATCATCAAACCTCACAAGACTAGCATTAATCCAAAAAAACACAAAATAATGTTGGAGAGACTATAGATGGATTATACACTGCTGGTGCAAATGTACAATGTACAACCACTTTGGAAATCAATTTGGTACTTTCTTAAAACATCTAGAAATAAAAATACTGCATGATCCAGCAGTCTCACTTCTTGGAATATACCCTAGAGATGTAAAACTGTTACACAAATATATACATGCACACCTAGGTTCATGGCAGCACTGATCACAATAGCAAAAAGATGGAATCAATGTAGGTGCCCATCAACTGATGAATGGATAAACAATTTGTGATATACTCACACAATGGAGTACTACAGTGGTAAAAAAAATGATGTATTTGTGAAATGTCTCGTAATGTGGAGGAATCTGGAAGGCATTATGCTGAGTCAATTGAAATAGGACAAATATTGTTGGAGACCACTATTATAAAAATTCAGGAAAAAATTTAAACACAGAAGAAAATACTGTTTGATGATCACAGGGGTTTGGGAGGGAATCAGAAGGGCCTTCACCTAGTTAGATATCAGGAGAGAATTATTTTTGGGTGAAGTGATGGACAACACAAAATACAGGAGAAATTAGCACACCTAGATGAAATCAAAAGATAAGGTTTCCTGAAAACAACCAAACAATTCATGATACAGAGTAGTTTGTGCAGGAGACTGGGGACCATGGTTTTAGGGGACATCTATGTCAGTTGGCATTATAAAATTTGTTAGCAAAATGTTTTGCATCCCTCCTTGGTGAGTGGTGTCTGGAGTATTAAAAGCTAGCAAGCAGCTATCTGAGAAGCACTAATTGGTCCCAAACCACCTTAAGGAAAGGAAAATGAACAACATCCAAAACTTGGGAAAATACAAATCCAAGAGGCAGAAAGGACAACATAAACTAGAGACTGTATCAGCATGAAACCAAAAAAACTCAATTGTGCTGGATACTATCAGTGAGTTCCCTGACAGGGAACACAACAAAGAGTCCCTAATGGAGTGGGAAAAATGTGGAGTGCTGAACTTGAACTCTAGTACAAAGATCAGACTTGATGATCTGATAGACTATAAGGTTTCTGGAAGACATGGCACCCAGACTCTTTGTTAGCCCAGAAATGAATCTATTTTGAAAGCCAACACTTCAGATGAAGATTGGACTGTACTGTAAGACATGGAGTGATACTAGTGAAGAGTGTGCTTCTTGACTAAAGTAAATACATGAGACAAACTGGGAAGCTCCTGTTGGGAGGTGAGATGACATGGCAGAGCAGACAGGCACTGGTTGAATGGACACAGTAAATACAAACTGGAGAAGAAGAGTGTGCTGCCACAGTGTGGGGAGAATAACTAAGTCCCCACAACAATGTGTGTGTAGGTTTTTGTATGAGAAACTGACTTGAATTTTTAAATTTCTCTTAAAGCATAGTTATAAAAAGACCAAAAGTTGATGCGACGGCACTTGGCTTGGCTGGCTGCAAAACCAACAAAATTGACAAACCATTGACCTATCAGATAAAAGAAAAATAAGAGAGGAAACAAATAACCCAAATAAGAAATTGGATAGGTGGTGACACAACAGACCTGACTGTGCAAACAAGATCATAACAAATCATAATTGTATGAAGTGTATCCCACCAAATTTGAAAACCTGGAGAAAATAGAGAAATTTCTATAAATACAGTACCTACCTAACCTAACAAAAATGGAAGTAGAAAAACTAAACAAACCCACAGCAAAAGAAGAAATTGAAGAAGTAACAAAAAACTCCCATAAAAAAAACTGCCCTGACATGGGGAGCCTCACTGGAGTGCTCTACCACATTTCACAGAAGAGTTAACCAGTTCTAATGAAGCTATTTTGGAGCATAGACAAGGAAGAAATCTCCTGAACTCATTCTATGAAGCCAGCATAACCTTATACCCAAGGCAGCCAAAGACACAACAGAAAAAGAAAATTACAGGTAACCTCCATAAACATAGACACAAAATTCCAAAACAATATTCTAGCCAATAGAATTCAACAGCACATCAGCAAAATGATATACATCATGATCAAGTGGGATTCATACCAGATATGTACAGGTGGTTTAACATTAAAAAATAAATCAGCATAATCCACCACATAAATAAAACAAAAGAACCATATGATCTTATCAATTGATGTAGAACAGTCATTTAACAAAGTCCATCACCCATTACTGATGAAAATTCTTAGTGATATAGGAATAGAAGTTGAATTCCTTGATGCAATAAAAGACATTAACAATCAACATCATTCTCAGTGAAGAGTGACTGATACATGTCCCTTGAGAATAAGAACAAGGCAACATGCTCTTTATCAGCACTGTTTTTCAGCATTTGTGCTATAGCTAGCACAGAGGAATAAGACAAGAAATACAAATAAAGAATATCCTAATTAGTAAGGAAGAAATAAAAGTATCCTAATTTGCAGATAGTATAAACTCATACACAGAAAACCCCAGAGAATACACAAGAAAACCACTGGGACTAATGAAAGGTTTCATCAAATTAGTAGGATACAAGATTAACATACAAAAATTAGCAACAAAGACAACTTTGAAAAGGAAATCACCAAATCAATACCATTTATGGTATCCCTCCCATAATATAAAGTACTTAGGAATAAATCTAACCGGGGACATAAAAGACATATACAAAGGAAAGTATAAAACACAACTGCAAGAAACCAAAGGAGACTTACATAAATGGAAGAAAAAAACAAAACAAAACAAACAAATAAACAAAAAATATGCTCACGGACAGGAAGACTCAACATTGTGAAAATGTTAATGCTACCCAAAGTAACCTATGGATGTGAAATAATCGTGGTCCACTTTCCAATGGCATTTTTAACAAGATGGAGAAAAAGATCACCAACCTTATTTGGAAAGGGAAGAGATCCACTATGAGTACAGCATGAATGAAGAAGTGAAAAATGAGAGACCACACACCTGCCTGAGTTTAGAACTTATTTATACCGCCTCAACAGTCACAACAGCCTGGTAGTTATACAATGACAGATACATAGACCAATGGAACAGAATTGAGAACCCAGATACAAATCCATCTACCTACAAGCAGCTGATATTTGACAAAGGGCTAAAGTCTGTTAAATAGGGAAGAGATTTTGTCTTTAACAAATGGCAGTGGCATAACTGGATATCCACCTGTAAAATACAAACAAAACAGGACTTGTACCTTACACCACACACAAAAAACAGCTTAATTATTTACAATTAAAGGTCTCAATATAAATTTAAAATGAAAAAATCATGGAAGAAAAAATAGGGTAAATGTTAGAGGCCCTGCTGCATGGAATAAATAGTACAGAAAAGTTAACTAACAATGTATAAACACTAGAATAGAAACTAGATAACTATAAGCTCCTGAAGATCAAACACTTATACTGATCCAAAGACTTCATCAAAAGAATAAAAAAACAATTCACAGACTGTGAAAAATTTTTGGCTATGACATATCCAATAAATGCCTAATCTCTAGGCATCTGGGGTTTTAAAAACTAGCAAGCAGCTATCTTAGTAGCATCAATTAGTCCAAATCCATCTGGAACAGAGGAGAATGAAGGACGTCAAAGACATGAGGAAACTAAGAGCCAAGGAGACAGAAGAAGCCATATGATACAAATGCTTCATTAACACGAGAGCAGAAGAACTGGATGGTACCTGGCCACTATCACTGACTGCCCTGATGGAACACAATGTAGAGTCCCTGACGTAGCAGCAGAAAAGTGGATATTCAGAACTAGAACCCTGTTAAAAGACAAGATTTGATGATCTGATAGATTGAAAGGTTTCCTGAGGGCATGATCCCCAGCCTCTCTGTTAGTCTAGAGCTTAAACCAGCAGATGAAGCCAACTCTTCAGACAAAAATTGGACTTTATAGAGAGACACTGGGAAAGAATATGCTTTTTTGCTTAAATATATGCATGAGGCTGTCTGAGCAGGTACTGTCCAGAGGCAAGATGAGAGGGTGGATGAGCAAAGGAGTTGACTGAATGGATAAGGGAAATATAGTGTGGAAAGTAAGAATGTGCTGTTACAGGGTAGGGAGTGCAGCTAGAGTTGCATTGCGGCATGGGTGCAAGATTTTATATGGCAGATTGATTTGGATTGTAAGCTTTCACTTAAAGCACAATAAAATATTTTTAAATAAATAAGTGTCTGATCTCTAAAATTTACAAGTTACTGTAACACCTGAATGACAACATGACATAATCTGATTAAGAAATGGGTAAGGGATGTCAACAGACACTTCACCAAAGAAGATATTCAGGCAAATAAGAGACACATGAAAAAAATGATCACGATCATTAGCCGTTAGATAAATGCAAATAAAAACTACATAGACACACCGTCTCACGGAGACACTGTAGGCATTCATCTAAAAGACACAAAATAACAAATTGTGGAGAGCTTTTGGGAAAATTGTAATTCTTTTTTTTATTTTATTTTTTTATTGTTGTGACTGAGTGAAAATATACATGCCCATATAAATTTGCATGCCCCCCTATGTGCAGCTTCCACTGTTCTCCCTGCCCGGCGACAGCACACTATTCCTCTCTGCTCCATATATGTCTCATCTTCCCAACAGTCTCCTTTCCCCTCCACTCCACCCACTCCCCTTCCTCCAGTCAGAGGTCAGCAGGATGATATCCTATAGACGCATAGAAACATAAAGTGCACCCAATATATAGTCACTCTGTGTCGCCAAGTCCAACCACTTGCTGTCCAAAGAGTGGCCCTTCATTATGATCCATGGGCAAGGGCAGCATGAGGGCCAGGGGCCATGCTCCCAGAGGAACCCTGAAGCAGTTGGATCATCAACTGTGGTGTTCTAGTGGAGATCTCAGGGTGCACCCTTTTGTATTCTTGTGTTGTCAGTGAGACTCAACTTTGTGAGCTCCATTGTGGCTATCACTGGTGATGGCCAGGCACCATCCAGTTCTTCCAGTCCCAAGTTGATGTAGGAACCCACTCATGTGGGTCTCTCTGTCTTCTGGGTTGTCATTTTGGTCCTCGGTGAGCATCCGCTCCTGCTGAGTTGGGACCATTTGCTGTGTCCTCGAATGGCAGCTTGGCAGCTTTGAAGACCCCAGACGCCACTCACCAATGTGCGGTGCAGAGAGCCCTCTTAGCAAAACGCTAGTCGTGCCAATTGGCCTTGATTTCACCTAAGAGCATGGTCCCCTGCCCCCCGCCTGAGCTACTCTGTCCTTGCATTGTTGGGTTAAGATGGGAGGAATACTCAAGTTATGCTGAAGTCCACTTAATATTGTTCTTGTTTCTAATGTGCTGTCACCAATTTCACCCAACCAAATTTCTACCAACAGTCTAATCTAAACACTCCCCCTTCACCCTCCCTCCCTCCCTCCCCTCTCTTGCAGTCGTCAAAGAGTCTTTTCTTCTATGCATAAGTCTGTTTTTGAGTTCTTATTGTAGGGGTCTTATACAATATTTGTCCTTTTGTCACTGACTACTTTCACTCAACATAATGTCTTCCAGTTGAAACCAGGTTATGAGATGTCTCCTGGAATCATCATTGTTCTTTATCATTGCATAGTGCTCCATTGAGTATATATACCATAGTTTACCTATCCATTCCTCTGTTGTTGGGCATCTGGGTTGGTTCCATCTTTTTGTTATCATGGACTGTGCTGCGATAAACATTTTTGTGCATGTATCCGTTGGTGTGAATGGCCTTGATTCTGTAGGATGTAGTCCACGTAGCGGAATTACTGGGTCAAATGGTATATCTATGTCCATTTTTTTTTAGGAAGCGCCAGATTGCTTTCCAAAGAGGCTGGACCATTTTGCAACCCCACCAACAGTGTAGGAGAGTTCCACTTTCTCCACAGCCTCTCCAGTATTTGTTGTTTGAAAATTGTAATTCTTTTTTTTATTGTGACTGAGTGAAACTGTACATTCCATATAAATTTACATGCCCACCTATATGCAGCTTCCACTGCTCTCCCTGAAAATTGTAACATGGCCTGTGGGAATGTAAAATGGTGCAACCACTTTGTAAAGTGACACAACATTTTTAAAAAGCTAGAAACACAAATACCATATGATCCAGTAATCCCACTCCTGAGCATATATTCTACAGAAATAACAGCCGTCATATGAATAAACACCTATGGTCACTGCGGCACAATTCACAGTCGCATAGAGATGAAAATAATCTAAATGCCCATCAACAGATGAATGGATAAACAAAGTTTAGTACACACAGTCACAGTGGAATACTTTGCAAAGATAAAAAATACTGATGAAATCACAAAGCATTTCACAATATAGATGAATCCAGAAGGCATTACACTGAATAAATCAGTCACAAAAGGACAAATATTTTATGAGGCCACTATTATAAGACCAAGAAAAGGTTTATACACAGAAAAAAAATAAAACATTCTTTGATGGTTATGAAGATCAGGTGGAGGAGGGACCAGGAAGGTAAAGCACTTACTATATGGTAGACAAGTGTCAACACTGGTGAAAGGAAGAACAACACACAATATAGAGAAAGAAAGAGCCAAGCCAAGTGCCGTAGAGTCGGAACCTCAGCACAACCAGACCAATACAAAACCAAAGAATTTCCTAGATACATCCAAACACTTCGAGGGACTGATTAGCTGGGCTTGGGGCCTGGGGACCATAGTTTCAGGGAACATCTAGGTCAACTGGTAAAACTTAATTGATGGTCTATAAAACAAAAATAACATGTGGAGGAATCCTTGAAACTATAGCGCCTGGAACCCTGTTGAATAAGAACAGAAACCATTCCAGAAGCCTGATTTTCAGACAGATTAGAAAGGTCTATAAAACAAAAATAATGCATGTGAGAAACATGCTGCTTAGTTCAATTAGTTCAGTTAAATGTACAAGACCAAATGGGAAGCTCCTGTCCAAAAACAGGATGAGAAGACACAATAGGACAAGAACCAGGCAAATGGACACAGGCAACCTGGGGTGGAAAGTGGGAGTGTACTGTCACACTTTGAGAATTGCAACCAAAATCGCAAAACAATCTGTGCGTAAATTTTTGAATAAGAAATTAACTGAAGCTGTAAACTTTCGTCTAAAGTACACACACACACACAAATACCACAAATAAGTAAGTTGTATGGAATGGATTGGGTGAAGTCAAGAATGGATACAAAAAGCAAGCCACTGTTTTATGAAGTGGGCAAAGGATGGTGGTTATCTAAACTAGGTTGTATGGACAAGGAGAGACAGATTTTTTTTAGGCATGTAAGAGGTAGAATTGAAACTTGATGATGGTTAGATACAGGGGGCTATGGAGAAAAATGAGTCAAGAATTAACTGCCATGTTTCTGTGTTGGCAAATGGGTGAATGAGAGTAGCATTAATTATGGTAAAAAAAAAAGTGAATTTGCTGAAAGAAAGTATAATAACCTTTGTGTTTTAGCAGGGTTTCTTGGAGACACACTGAAAGTGAGCACATTAGGCAACGAGGAAGGCCACTAACAGAAACTGCTTTTTTTGAGATTCACTTTTGATCAGACGGGATTTTAGCACCATACAAGAAACATGCAGTGGGATCTACAAGTCTGGGCCCGTGTGTAAAACAAGATTATCATTAATCAAGCCACTGTTTGAAACAATATTCAGATGAGTTCTGGAGGTTCTGCAGAAGCAGTCAGGAAATGTTATGTAGATTACCGATAAGGCAGAGGGAGGTAGTAGATAAGGTCCATGGCCCTTCTCCTCAGCTTCATCCAGACAGCGTATCAAGTTTATATATTTGTTCTGTATTATGGATTGCACAGTGTCCTCCAAAGAGATTTGTTGCAGTCCTGAATCCTAGTACCTGTGAACGTGGCCTTGTTTGGAAATAGAATTGTAGATGATGTTATAAGTTAAATTCACATAAGGTTATAAAAGAATAATGTGGATCTTTATCCAATCTGAATGGAGTCCTGTGAAAGAGAAGACAGACGGAGGAAAGACAATTGTCTGACGACAGATTTACTCTGTATCTGCAAACCAAGGGACACCTGCAGCAACCAGAAGTGGGGAGAAACAAGAAAACATACTCCCCTAGGGACTTTGGAGAGAAGGTGGCTCTGTTGACACCCTGAATTTGGACTATGAGACTTCAGAATTGTGAGACAATAAATTTGTGTTCTTTACAATCATCCAATTTGTGGTACTTCGTTATAGCAAACCCTGGAAAACAAATATAGATTTTGGTGCCCAAAAGTAGGATGCTACTGTAACAAATACCTAAAAAATGCAGAAGTGACTTAGAAATTGGATAAAGATTGGACAAGTTTTTTTTTTTTTTTGGCTTTAAACAAGAAAAATTTATTCTTACACAGTCCAGTAGGCTACAAGTCTGAATTCAGAGTACCTGCTCCAGTGGAAGGTTTTCCCTTTGTCACCTCTAGAAGAAAATGCTTGTGTTCATCAGTCTTTCTTCAGGGAGCATCTTGGTGTAGGAACCTCAGCTCTGAGGGACATGCTCTACTCTGAGTGTTGCTTTCTCGCTACATTGTAGAATTCTATTGGCTAGGATTTTGACGAAGATTTTTGCATCTAGGTTCATGAGTGCTATTGGTCTGTAATTTTCTTTCCTCATGGGATTTTTTTAAAATTGAATTTTTATTCAAAATGACTGTAGTGGCTAGAAAGATAACAGCTACAACCCAACACAATTTGTCTAACTGGCAATTAGAAGCATGGCCGGGTCGATGGCTGCATATTTGGTTCCGTGGAATTGCAGCAAATGTATCTGCACATAAAGGTTGACCTCTGCGCTCCTGCACAGGTAGGGGAAATTGCCCCCTGTTTTCAGCTGTGCTCCCCGGGCATTGGGGTACAGTTTGTACATTTCTTCTTTAGCTTCCGTTGAAAATGCACTCTGGTCAAACATGTCCATAATGGTTACAGGAATGTCCCGAATTTTATGGGGTTCCACGTAAGAATTCTGACAGTTCAGGGTAAGTCTCGATGCCAGTTCACTCTGACCCAAACTTTTTAGCCGGTCCACCGTGAAATCAGTGGCGTCTGCCATCACAGGGTCCACTGGGCCAGATGAAAAGTTTCCAAGGACTATTTTTTTGAGCATAAATGCTGGCATCAGCCAAAACCTGTTCGCAGTCCATATTTGATTAAAGATAGACGTGTCACTGAAGGCATTACACAGGATGAGCGAGTGGACTTGGGGAGACTTGTGAGTGTACTCGGCAAACTTCTGGGCCAAAAAGCCTCCCAGAGATTCCCCCAAAAGATGAACTTTATCCACTTGTAGATGGTCTAAAAGTTTTCTGAACCCATCACAGAATTCAAGATGGTCCCAATAAACTGAATACTGTAAAGCTATAACCCGGTAACCCCATCCAGTCAAAGCCCAAATCTGCCGGACAAACACATCTGCGGTCCCACTCAAGGGAGGAAGAAATATGAGAGGACACCAGATACTTCTGGGGCCTGCGTCATAGAGTGACCAGATCTTGCTGTCATCGTCATCTACGATAATCTTTTCGAGGGAAACAGTACTTCTAAACCAGTTATATTCAGAAGAGACTTTAATCTCTCCCATGATGAGCTGAAATGGAGTTAATCCTGCCGTGGTCACCCCAGGTCCCTTTCTCCTCCGCAAGGCGGCTCCCCCTCAGTCCCGGCTCCGGGCCGGAGAGGCAGCTGGGCGGGTACTCGGGGGTCAGGGACCGGGGTAGGACCGCTCAGGACCCGCTGGGCTGACCGCGGCGGGAGCGCGCTGGAGGGCCGGCCTCCGAGGGAGGGACGGGGCGCGCGGCCGGGCCAACCGGGGCTGACGCGCTCCCCCGTTTTCTCAGGGGATTTTTACCTGACTTTGGTATCAGGGTTATGCTGGCTTTATAGAATGAATTCGGGAATGTTCCATCCTTTTCTACGTTGTGAAATAACTTTAGTAGTATTGGAATTAACTCTTCTCTAAAAGTTTGGTAGAATTCTGTGATAAAGCCCTCTGGGCTAGGACTTTTTTTGGTTGGTAATTTTTTTTTTTTATTACTTTTTCAATCTCTTCTTTTGTGATGGGCTTATTAAGTTGTTCTACTCCTTGTGATAATTTTGAGTAGGTGATGTGAGTCTAGAAATTAGTCCATTTCCTCTAGCCTTTCAAATCGATTAGAGTACAATTTTTCACAATATTCTGTTATGATACTTTTAATTTTGGTTGGGTCTTTTGTGACGTCTCCTGCCTCATTTCTTATTCAGGTTATTTATTTCCTCTCCTGTTTTTCTTTTGTGAGTTTAGCCAACGGTTTCTCAATTTTATTGATCATTTAAAAAAACCCAGCTGTTGGTTTGTTAATTCTTTCAACTGTTTGTCTACTCTCTAATTCATTACTATCTTTTTTTTTTCTGGTGTCTGAGGGGTTCTTTTGTTGTTCTCTTTCTACTTGTTCAAGTTGTAGGATTAATTCTTTGGTTTGGGCTCTTTCTTCATTCCAGATATCTGCAATAACGGAGATGAAATGACCTCTGAGCACTGCTTTTGTTGTGTCTCACAGGTTCTGGTAGGATGTATTTTCATTCTCATTTGATTCCAAGAATTTCTTTATTGCATCCTTGATTTCTTCTATAACCCATGAATTTTTGAGCAAGGTATTGTTTAGTTTCCATAAGTTTGAATTTCTACCCATGTTTTCTTTGCTATTGATTTCAACTTTTATGGTTTTATGGTCTGAGAAGACGCTTTGCAATATTTCAATGATTTGGATTTTGTTGAAACCTGCTTTATGGCCTAATATATTATCTACTCTTCGACGGCACTTGGCTTGGCATTATCTACTCTTGAGAATGTTCCATGTGCATTGGAAAACAAGGTGTACTTACCTGTTGTTGGGTAAAAAGTTTTGTATATGTCTGTGAGGTTGAGTTGGTTGCTTGTCACAATAAGATCTGTATCCTTACTGAGCTTTTTTTTTTCTGGAAGATCTGTCCATTACTGAAAGTGGAGTGTTGAAATCTCCTACTGCTATTGTGGAGTGATCTATCTTATTTTTCAAAGTGGTCGGCATTTGTTCAGTGTATTTAGATTCTGTGATATTGGGTGCATAAATATTTATTATTGTTACAGCTTCCTTATGTATTGAATATTTAAGCAATAAATTGTGACCATCTTTGTCCACGACGGTGGATTTTACTTTAAAATCTATTTTCTCCAAGGTTAATATTGCCACTTTTGCTCTTCTATGTATGTTGTTAGTTTGGTATATATTTTTCAATCCTTTGATTTTCAGTTTGTTCTCATCTTTCAGTCTAAGGTGAGTTTCTTGTAAGCAGCATATAAATGGATCATGGTTTTTGATCCAGGTTGTTACTCTCTGTCTCTTTACTGGAGCATTCAATCCATTTGCATTTAGTGTAATTGTTGATATGTATGCATTTAGCACTGTCATTTTGGTGTCTTTATTTTTCTGTTGTTGACATTTTATTTGCTCCACTTAATAATCTGCTCTGTGTTGTTTTCCTTTATGGGTTTTCTTTTCATCCTTTTCAATGTTTTTCTGTGTGTGTCTGTTGAGACTTGTGTATTGTGTTTCTTGTTTTGATATGTAGTGTTGTTGGTTTGCTTTGTAGCTACCCCTTTTTTCTCCCCTAATGTACTAGGTTTAAACCAGTGTTTAACTTTTTTATATCTCTTTAACTTCCTCTCCATGTAAAAGATCTATGAATACTGTAATATATACCTCTTTGTAGTGTAATGCTGTCATAGTTTACATGTTAAGTTCTCTGTTTCCCTAATTGTAATATTTTAGCTTTGACTCTGCTTTATGACTTCCCTAACTAATTAAGACTCTGCTGTGTCCTGCATTGCACCCTTGAGTATACTTCTGGTATTATTGATTTGCTAATCAAAGAACTTCCTTCAGTATTTATTATAATTTTGGTTCTATTTTTGCTAAGTCTCTGAGCTTCTGTTTACTGTAGAATGTCCTAACTTCACTGTCATATTTGAAAGACAAATTTTTCAAGATATGTAATTGTTGGTTGGAAGTTTTTTTTTCCTTTAAGGCTTTGTATGTGTCATCCCATTGCATTCTTGCCAACATGGTTTTGACTGAAAAGTCAGAGGACAGTCTACAAGACTTCCCTTTGTACAGTAGTTTTGGTTTAAGCTTAGCTGCCTTTAAGCACCTCTCCTTATGTTTCTTTTATTAAGCTTGATTATAAGCTGTTTTAGGGTCTACCTTTTCTGGAGTTTGATGAGCATCTTGAATAGCTATCTTATCTTCTTTCATGATGTCAAGGAAGTTTTTGACAGCCACTCTTCAACAATTCTCTGTATTTTTTGCCATCTCTCCCTGTTCTGGAACTCCAATTACACGTAAATTGTTCCTCTTGATAGAGTCCCACATGATTCTTAGTTATTCTTCAATTTTCTTGATTCTTTTGTCTGATTTACCCTCATAAATGATAGTGTCAGTTTCCTTATCTTCACTCTCACTAATTCTGCATACCATTTCCTCAGTTCTTCTATTTTGTCTTCTTGTTGAATGTCTAACTCTAATTTTATTATTGATCCAGTGAATTTCAGATCCTTGATGTTCTAGCAGTTCATATGGCTTGTTTAACTTTTCATGTTGTTCCAATCTCCATCCTAAGATCCAGAAGGGCTCTGTACATCATTCTTTTGCATTCTATCTCTGATAATTTCAAGAAGGCTTCTTCACCTGGGTAGTTTTTTGATTCTTTATTTTGGAAGATTTCCAGAGCCATGGTGGTCTGTTTCTTTAAATGGTTAGATATTTATTGTTGTTTTTATGCCATCAAAAGCTGTCCAACTTCTCTTGTGTTGCACCAGCAGAAGCTGTGGCATAACTCAAAGAAGGGAGTGGGGAAGTGTACTTCTGTACTTGGCCACCAGCTGCCTCTGAATTCTGTACATCCAGCTCTCTTAAGTATAGCTTCTCTGGTGAGAGAGACACAGTCCAGCCTAGTGGTGTTGCTAGTGGTGTTGCTAAGCTTGGTGGCTGACCCAAGCTGGACCCTCAGTGGTGGCAGGCTCTACCACCTGGCTGACAAAGTTGGTGATCTACTTGTGCTGACTCTCAGGAGTCATACTAGCAGACACTACAGTGTACCTCAAAGAAGGAGGAGGAAAGAGTGCTGCCACATTCAGTCACCAACTGCTGCTGCATTCTCTAGGAACATCTGCCTTAAGAACAGCCTCTCTACTGAGAGAGGTGTTGTCCAGTGGCAGCCAGTCCCAGCCAGTCCCTCAGAGCTGACAGACCCTGCCTCCTAGCTGACAAAGAAGGCAATCTACTTGTGGAGTCTCTCTGGGGTCATGACTGCAGACTCTGTGGTGTGGCTCAGTGAAGGGAGGCCACAGGCCACTGCCCTACTCAGCCACCAGCCACCACTGCATTCTCCAGATGCGATTGTCTTAAAAACTGCTTTTCTGCTGAAAGAAGGATTCTCTGGTGGCAGCCAGTACCAGCCGGGCTCTCAGCAGTGGGCTCCTGACTGACAAAAATGGCAAACTACTTGTAGAGTGTCTTCAGGGCTGCATCAACAGATGCCATGGCATGACTCAGTGAAGGGAGGGGAAAGGGCACCACCATACTTCGCCACCAGTGAGTGCTGCATTCTCTAGGTGCAATTGTCTTAAAAAACAGCTTTTCTGCTGAGACAGACACTGTCAAGTTAGGTGCTGTTACTCAGTGTGGCAGCCAGCCCCAGCTAGGCCCTCAAACATAACTGACTCTACCTCTCAGCTGACTAAGATGGTATCCTACCTGTGCCATCAGAATCTATGGCACAGCTCAAAGAAGAGAAGGGGAAGGGCACTGGTACTCTCAGCCACCAGCTACTGCTGGGTTCTTTAGATGTGGCTGTCTTAAGTACAGCCTCTCTGCTGTGAGAAATGCTGTCTACGTAGGCACTGCAGCTCAAAATGGCAGCCAGCCCCTATGAGTCTCTCAAGCTCAGCAGCCCCAGTCCCAGTGTCCTGGTTGACAAAGATGGCATCTGTACCGTAAGCCTCTCTGCCACCACGGCAGTAGAAGTGGGACCCTTTGCATTGCTCTCTCACTTCCAAGAAAGGTAGTTTTCCCCTTCCTATTGCTCAGTTCAGTCTCACAACCCTCTTGAGTCTCCCAAAATATCCACCCTGCTCTGTTCAATTGCTTTTCTAAACCTTAGTTCTCAGAGGGAATCGAGGAGATGTGTGACTAGTCTGCTATCTTGTCTCCACCCCCCCAGGCTGGAAGAGTTTTGAGGTGCTTGATAGTAAAACCTAGATTGCCTTGGAAAGACTGTTGGTAGAATTGAAAACTTCGAGGAGAGTCTTGAGAGGGCACATAAACAAGCAAACAGAGCTATAATGACAGCTTCTATCATCAAAACAAAATGCTGTTAGAAATATGGATGTTAAATATTCTGGTAAAGTCTTAGAAGGAAATGGTGATTATCTTATTAGACACTGTTATAAACTGGCAAAGAATTTGTTGGAGTTATGTCTGTATATTTCTGGGAAGTAGAATTTGTAACTGATGAGCTTGGATGCTTAGTTGAGGAGATTTGGAAGCAAAATCTTGACAGTGTGGTTTGTTTCCCTTTGCTTTGGATAGTAAAATTCAAGAAAAAAGACAGAAATTGAGGAATAAACTGTGCAGAAAAAATAAAAACTTGAAGATTTACAAAGGCCTCAGTCTATCCATAATGTAAAAACTGAGAAACCATGCTTTAAATAAAACATCAAGGGTATGGCTCAACAACTTTTTAAAGAGATTAAGTGTGTGAATATGGATAACATAATCTGCAAAATGAGTTTTACTTTGTCCTTCATAATTTGGATACATTTGAGTTCTTTTTATTGCCTGGTTACACTGGCTAGAATTTCCAGTAAAATATTGTACAGTTGTGATGAGGGTAGTGACCCTTTTATTGATCCTGATCTTAAGGTGAAAGTTCTTAATTTTTCTCCGTTGAGTTAGCTGTGAATTTTTCATCAGTGCTGTTTATCATATTGAATATTTTCTGGTATATTCCTAAATTGTTGGACATTTTTATCATGGGAGGTCGTTGAATTTTGTTAAGTGTTTTGCTTTAACTCTTTGATCATCCTTAATACTGTTGCTTTAAAGTCTTTATCTAGTAACTTCCTTACCTGTCCTTCAGGGACAGTATCTGTCCTCTTATTTTGATGTTTTGCATGGATCATCTTTTTCTGTCTTTTTATATGCTTTGTGATTAAATCATCTATAATGATTAAGCTACTTTACTGTGGTAACTCTGGAAATTAGAACCTTCCACTTCTTTTTATTACTACTTTTAAAATATTGAAGTGTATAGTTCTCTGCTTCAATTCTAGACTCCCATTTATGTGCAGCTCATGTTGGCCTTTAACTCTTGGTCTTCTATTCCAGAAGTACAACCTCCATGGTTTCATCTCCATCCTCCCTGAGTAGGGGTGTTGGCCATGTCACTTAAGCATGAAACTCTATGTCTTATAGAACTTGATATGCCTGACTCACACACCAGATATTAGGAATGCTGGCCATATTACTTTGGGACTAGTATCCACCCCATAGGGATGCCAACTATACCCTTTCAGGACCTGTCCTTTCCCCACAATTTATAATTATTGCTGTCTGTAATCTCTCACCACATGCCTCCCCCTTCACACTAGAGAGCCATCTATGAAACTCTGGAACTAGAACGGATCCCCAACTAGGAGTTGCAGCGGCCACAGATGAACTGCAAGTTTCCACTTCCATGAATGTTAGCTGAGCTGAAGCATCCTAGGGGTCCCACCATGAATGCAGCAACTATTGCTGATCCAACACATGTCCTCACTGTTCATGAACTCCAGACCACACTGTGTTCACTTCATGTTTCCTCCTAGGACTCATGGGTTCTCCAGATCATGCAATGCTTAATGAATTTCTGTGTCTCTGGTCTGACTTCTCAGGTTTTGGCTTGAACTGTGCTCACCAAATAACTCTGTCCTGGACCTCAATGCTCAGGGACTCAGACCTGCATTATGCTCACCATGCTGCTCTTTACCAAGACCCTATGGAACTCCTGCTGAAGCTCTGCTCTCCAAGACGCTTCTCTAAGCCTAACTTCTCATGTACTTTGGCCTGTGCTGAGCTCAACAAATTTTTCTGCCCTGGGCCTGAAATTCCATGTGTTCCAGCCCATGCTACATTCACGACATTATTCTTTTGGGAACTCAAAAGTATTCCAGCCTATACTTTGATCATTGAGCCATTTTGTTCTAGGTATGACCCACTGTGTGCTGTGCTCTCTGTGATACTCTGTCCCTGGGTTCACTGTCTAGGGTACTGGCTTCAGCCATGCCAAGCTGGCCACACAGCTGGGGAGCTGCTGAGATTAATGTGTGTGGTAAACCTCCACTCTCCCACTGTCTGTATATATTTTGTTTGATTTAGTGTTCATGTTGGTCCTTCAGAACTTTAATTGATGTTCAGAGTTTTGAAATAGTTGATTTCATCAATATTTGCTTGTTCTATTATAAATATTTTGTAGGGGGAATAGAAGCATGTGACTGATTATACTGTCATCTTGTTCTGTGTATTGGTCAACTACAAGGAATGCCAATTAAGTTTGTGAAGTCACCCTAGAAAATGTGCTACATGCCTCATTTCTGAATATCACTATGGTTACCTTTGAAGTACTTCCCTTTGAAAGCTATGCACTGATGACTTCACCTTGTCCACCCTTCAAATAAATTTTAGAACTCTCTCTGGAATGGTCATCAGAGCTGTCATCATATTACCCTTGATGTCCTGAGTGTCATCAAAATGTCTTCCTTTCAGTATTTCCTTTATCTTTGAGTAAATAAAAATCACTGGGGGCCACATCAGGTCAATAAGGAGGGCATTCCAATGCAGTTATTTGTTTATTGGCTAAAAACTCCCTCACAGATGAGTATACAATTAAGTTCATGAACTTGCCATGGTGTGCAATGGCCATTTCAGAAAGAGTTCTTAAATTGTTCTGAAGGGTGGACTAGGCACTGGTGCCAGTGCATAGCTTCCAAAGGGGAGTACTTTGAAGGTTACCATACTGATAGTCAGCAATGAGGTATGTATCACTTAATTCAATTGTGGTATGTATCAATTCAATGAGGTATGTATCACTAAATTCAGTTGTGGACTTGTTAGATCTTGTAGTGCTGCCATAACAGCAAATAACATAAGTGAGTGGCTTAAACAAAGAGAAATCTATTTCCACCCAGTAAAATTGGCTAAAAGTACAAATTCAGGGAGTCAGCTCCAGGGGCAGTGTTTCTCTCTTCTTGGCTCTGGAGGAAAATCCTTGTCTTCAGTCTTCCTCTGCTCAAGGAGCCTGTCAGACATAGGGATCACAGGTCCAAAGGATGTTCTGTGCTACCCGTGCTGCTTTCTTGGTGGCGTGAAGTCCCAGCTTTGTTCCTTTCCGTTTCTTTTTATCTCGTGATGTGTATTACAGTCCAAAACTATTCCTCTTTAACATCAAATTGCAATCACAAAATGGAGAACAGCCACACAATAGTGGGAATCATGGACCAGCGAAATTAATACACAAATTTTGAGGGTACATAATTCAATTCATGACACTCTGCCTCCAGCCTTGGAAGATTTTCAAACAAACCAGTAATGTTGGCTAGTGAGATTACATTCATCAGGTCAGATGAAACTGTGGGCATAAAGACCCACTGATTCTGCCCTTCGTAAACAGTGGATAGGATTTGTATGTGCACAAACCATAATCTCACCACTGCAAGTGCTTGTTAGTGTGGCCTAGTAAATAGAGTGTTCTGGGATAAACATTTGTATTATATACCCTTATTCACGAAGTCATATTGATTTCCATAAAATTGTTGCCCTGAAATGAGTATTTCTTGTGCCTTTTTGACTAGGGTTGACTGGAAGGAGGTGATACAGGTAGGGAAAAGAAGCAAAATTATGAAGTCAAGAGTAGAAAATAGTCAACCAGCAATTAGGAATTAAATATTAAAAATGAAATGAAACACTGAGATTTTGAAAGGCACTGTGAAGTCTTCCTCCAGTAATTGCCCACATTGATGCCATACTGTAGAGTTGCTATGAATCAGAATCCACTCTACAATAATGGGTTTGGTTTGCATTTGGGTCAGATCCAAGAAGTATAATTAACACATCTGCATTTCACTTAGAAAATGGTCTGGGAGGTGGAGTCAAGATGGTGGACTAGACACACATCTCCCTAATTCCCTCTGAAAACTAAGGCCTGGATTGATAAACAGAGCTTTCTGGACATCCAGTGAGCCCTAGGGCACAGCATAGGGCTGTTAGTTTGGACATGTCACTGAAAGTGAAACTTCTTCTCTTTCACTGACCCCTGCCCTTGTTGAATGGCCAACTCCCACAGACTGATTGTAGCTGGTGATTTTAACTTTCTTTTTCTTTTCGTTAGCTAGCAGGGAGGAATGGGCTTAAATGGCAGCAAAGCTCAGCTGAACTGCCAAAGTGATCAGTGGGTGGAATAGTCACATTTTGAGAGCCCAGCTTTGGATCCAGAGCATCACAGCCATTCCACCATATTTATGGACCTCCACCATAGATTCGGCTGTTTCGCAGCAGGTGGGACAGCTTGTCCAGGATGCCATATTGTTCAACTAGGAGGTGGAGTAACCAAAATGGAGGCCTCAACAGGGGGTAATTCCTAGGCTGGGAGGCAGTCCCAAAACAGGCAGTGCTTTTCCAGCAGAAAAACTGTGTTTACCACAGTGTAGCTTCATGGGTGGGGACCATCAGAGGGTGACATCAGGCCAACAGCCTGTCTTGAATTTGATCTGCATCACAACATCTGGGGAAAGCTGAAGAGGTGCCTCCATTGTCAGCCGGAAGGAAGGGCTTTCATACCTGACAGCCTGACTGATTTTGGAAGTGGTCAGATAGCATTTACCTTTCAAAGTAAGACTGCCTAGAGAAATAACTGCAGTGCAGCCAGTTCAAATCCACCAGGCGCTCCTTGAATACTATGGGGGTCAGTTCTACCCTGGTCCCTAGGGTCGCCATGAGTCAGATCCAACTCGACGGCACTTGGCTTTTGGCAGCCCAGTGGCATCTCTTTCATCCATCACTGACCCAAATATAGGGTTGGCTGACAGCCCCCCAGTGACTCCATAAATAGGGCCATGTCTTTCCAGACAGAAGTAGAGTCTGCTACCCTAGAGATTCCACTGGGCCCCAGTCTCTGCAGTACATAGACGTGGCTGTTGATCAACTTCTTTCTCATCACTATCCCTCAGCTTTGTTAAGGCAACACTGGAGAAACAGAATAGTCTTTAGATGTCCAAAAAGCATCAAATCCTGGCCAAATATTTAAAGAAAAATCTACCCATGGCTCAAGAAAACCCTGAAAAGAAAGCACCAAAGAAGTTCCCAGATGAAGATGCCTTTCTGAAACTGTAGGAAGTTGAGTACAAAAGAATTATATGTAGAGCCCTCCTAGACATTATAGAAAATGCACCAGAGCAAAGTGAAATATTAAGCAATCTGTTTCAATCAATGGAACACCAGAACTCTGATATCTGACAGATCAGTAACAAAATTACAGAATTAGACAATTCAATTCAAAGCCAAAAGAGCAGAACTGAACAACTGAAAATTAGACTTACAGACCTTGAAGATAGAGCTACTGACACCAGCATTTATGAGGAGAAATCAGAAAAGAAACAAGAAAAATGAAGAAGCATTAAGAAACATGTGGGACTCTATCAAGAGGAATAGCCTGTGATTAACTGGAGTTCCTGAGCAGGGTGGGATATCTGAAAACACAGAGAGTATTGTTGTTGAGTTGCTACAGAAAGCTTCCCTGAAATTATGAAAGAAGAGAGCATAGATATTCAAGGGGTGTATCGAATGCCACACAGTCCAGACCCCAAAAGAAAGACACCAAGACGTATCATAATCTAGCTTTAAAAAATTGAAACACAAGCAGAAAATCCTAAAGGCAGAGAGACTCAAAGCAAAGCTAACATTCAGAGGAAAACCTTGTAGGCTTTTGTTATGAATCAAACTATGTCCCCCCCAAAACAGGTGTGGCGATGTGGCTGGGTCCCTATTCCCTGTATTCCACGATTGTCCTCCATTTTGTGATTTTGCTGTGCTGTATGTTAAAGGATTAGGGTGGAAGTGTAAATCCCTTCAGAAGATCACCTCCATGCTCCACTGTAAAGTGAGTTTCCCTGAAGTGTGACTTGCACCACTCCTAATCCTTTCATCCTGCAAGAAATAAAAGGAAAGGAAAACAGGCAAAGAATTGGGAACCTTACACCATCAAAAAAGCAGCACTGGGAGAAGTGCATGTCATTCAGACCTGAGGATCCCACACCAAGATGCTCCCTGGACAAAGACTCATGCAATACTGGACTTTCCTCCAGAGCCGACAAGGGAGAAAGCCTTACCCGGGAGCAGACATCCTGAATTTGGACTTGTAGCATACCGGACCGTGTAAGAATAAACTTTCCTTTTTTAAAGCCATCCACTTTGTGGTATTTCTGTTAGAGCAGCCCTAGATGACTAAAAAGGGTTTCATCTGACTTCTCGGTGGAAACAATGCTGGCACAGAGGCAGTGGGATGAAACATTCAAAGCCTTGAAGGAGGAAAACTTCCAACCAAGAGTTATGTATACCGCAAAACTGTCTTTCAACTACGAAGATGAAATTAAGACATTTTCAGATAAACAGAAACTTAACGACTTCGTAAAAACCAAGCCAAAGCTACAAGAAATACTGAAAGAAGCTCTTTGCTTAGAAAAAACAAAATCACTAAGTGTATATTTAAGAAGGCAATGCAGGACATAACATCCATAAACCTACTCATTTAAGGAAGGCACAAAACTCGATCAAAGCTATAATATTAAAAGAAGGGATCCAGTGATTATATCATGAAAACTAAGATACCATCACATTAAAAAGAGGGATATACTAAAGTAGTTATAGTCCTTCCTGAAAGAGAGGATGTTACTAAGATATGTAGAAGTTAAAATTGGGTTTAAACTTAGATTATTAAGGGGGATCATAGGTGTAGCCACAAAGCACAATAAAGATGCATTGTATCAAAAAAAGAAATGTAACACAGGAGTCTCAACAAACACAAAACCAACACTGAAAAGGGTAAAAAAATCAACCCATAAAGAATGACCCAGAACAGACTATTAGGAGTAACAGAGAACATGTTAAATAAAAAATTTTGAAAAAAGAGTAACAGAGAAAACACCAACACAAAAATAGATACATCAAAATGACAGCACTAAACACATGCCTATCAATAGTTACACTGAATGTAAATGGACTGAATGCTCTAGTAAAGAGACGAGTGACATCTTGGATCAAAAGACATGAACTGCCTGTACATTGCTTACAACAAACTCACCTGAGACTTAAAGACATGAACAAATGAAAATTAATGGATGGAAGAATATGTACCAAGTTAACAATATACAAAGAAGAGAAGATGTGGCAAAACTAATCTCAGATAAAATAGACTTTAATGTAAAATCCACCATCGTGGACAAGGATGGTTACTATTCATTGCAGGAAGTTTCAATAGGCAAACAGGACTTAACAGTATTAAACAGAGCATCTAAAAACATTGAACAAACACTGATTACATTGAAAAACGATATACACCACTCCACAATACCAGTGAGATACTTTAACATATCACTTTCAGTATTGGACAGATCATCTAGAAATAAGCTCAGTAACTACACAGAAAATCTTATTAACACAATTAACCAACTAGATCTCATCGACATATGCAGAATTTTTTATCCATCAGCAGATAAGTACACCTTCTTCTCCAGTGTACATGTAAAGTTTTCCAGAATAGACCATGTGCTAGGACAAAAAGCAAATCTCAACAAAATCCAAAACATTGAAATATTCTAAAGCATCTTCTCAGACCATAAAGCCATAAAAGTTAAAATCAATAGCAGAAAAAAGATAGAAATTGAAACTCATGGAAAGTGAACAATCCTTTGCTCAAAAAGCCATGGGTTATAGAAGAAATAAAGGATGAAATAAAGAAACTTGTGGACTCAAATGAGAATGAAAACACATCCTACCAGAACTTATGGGATACAGCCAAAGCAGTTCTCAGAGGTCAATTTACCTCTATAAATATTCACATCTAGAAGTAAGAAAGGACTCACAAAGAGAACTAACCCTACAGACTGAACAAGTAGAAAGAGAGCAACAGAGGAACCCTTCAAACACCAGAAGAAAACAGATGATACAGATTAGAGCAGATCTAAACGACTTAGCAAATAGAAGAACAACTGAAAGAATTGATAAGACCAAAAGGTGGTTTTTGGAAAAGATCAACAAAATTGACAAACCATTGGCTAAACTTACTAAAGAAAAACAGGAAAGGAAACAAATAACTCGAATAAGAAATGAGATGGGAGATGTCACAATAGATCCAACAGAAATCAAAAGCATCATAACAGAATACTACAAAAGACTGTACTCTAACAGATTTGCAAACCTAGAGGAAATGGACAAATTTCTAGATTCATATCTCCTAACAAAATTATCACAAGAAGTAAAACAGCTTAATAAACCTATCATAAAAGAAGAGATTCAAACAATCATCAATAAACGACCAATCAATAAAAACCCTGCCCCAGATGGCTTCACCACAGAATTATACCAAGCTTTCACAGAAACATTAACTCCAGTGCTACTGAGGCCATTCCACAGCATAGAAAAGGATGGAATACTCCCAATTTCATTCCATGAAGCCAGCATAACCCTGATACCAAAGCCAGTGAAAGATCCTACAAAAAAGGAGAGCTACAGATCAATTTCACTCGTGAACCTGGATGTAAAAATCTTCAGCAAAATCTTTGCCAACAGAATTAATCAACATAGCAAAAAAAATAATTCGTCATGACTCAACATATCAAAAAAAATAATTCTTCGTGACCAAGTTGGATTCATGCTTGGGATGCAAGGCTGGTTCAACATCAGAAAAACAATTAATGTGTTCAACTGCATAAATAAAGCAAAAGATAAGAATCACCTGATTTTGTCAAATGATGAAGAAAAGGCATTTGACAAAGTCCAACACCCATTCATGCCAAAAATTCTCAGCAAAATAGGAGTGGAAGGTACATTCCTCAATGCAGTAAGGGCCATCTATGCACAGCCAACTGCCTACATCATCTTGAATGGAGAGAGACTGAAAGAATTCCCCTTCAGAATGGGAACTAGACAAGGATGCCCATTCTCACCTCTGCTAGTGAACATTGTACTAGAAGTTACGGGAAGAGAAGTTAGACATGACAAAGCAAGAAAGGGCATCTACACTGGTAAAGAAGAAGTAAAAATCTCTCCATCTGCAGATTATATAATTGCATATGCAGAGAATCCTGAAGAATCCATAAGTAAACTATTGGAACTAATAGAAGAGTTCAGCAAACTGTTAGGATACAAGACAAATACAAGTAAATCAGTAGGATTCCTTTATGTCAACAAAGACATAATTCAAGAAGAAATCACCAAATGAATACCATTTACTATAGCCCCTAAGAAGATAAAATACCTAGGTATAAATCTAAGGAGAGAAATCAAAGACCTATACAAAGAGAACTACAAGACCTTACTACAAGAAAATAAGAGAGACTTACATAAATGAAGAAGACTACCCTGCTCATGGATAGGAAGACTTAACAACGTGAAAATATTTATTTTACTCAAAGCAATTTACATATACAATGCATTTCCAATAGAACTTCCAGTGACATTTTTTCTGATGAGATGGAGAAAGAAATCACCAACTTTGTTTGGAACAGGAAGAAACCCCAGAGAAGCAAAGCAGTACTGAAGAAGAAAACACTAGAAGGCTTCTCACTATCCTGCTTTACACTGCCACAGTAGTCAAAGTAGCCTGGTCCTGGTACAAAAGGAGACATATAAACCAATGGAACAGAGTTGAGATCCCAGAGATGCCACCATAAGCCTGTAAACAGTTGATATTCTACAAAGGCCCTAAGATTTTGGCCAGGGGTAAAAACAGTCTCTTTAACAAATGGTGCTGGCAGAATTGGATATGCATATGCCAAAAATTGAAACAAGACCCATATCTCACACCTTTCTCATAAACCAACTTAAATTGGAGAAAAGATCAAAATATCAAACCTGAAATGATAAAGCTCATGGAAGATAAAATAGAATCAACAATGGAAATTTTAATACACAAGTTAGATAGACTTCAGAATCTGACAAAGCATGATCAACAGAAAACTGATAAATAAGAGCTACTAAGAATCAAACGCTTTTGCTCATCCAAGGACTTTATCAAAGAATTAAAAGATCACCTAAAGAATGGGAAAAATACTTGGCAATGATATATCAGAACAACGTCTGATCTCCATAATTTACAAGGTACTGCAAAATACCAACAAGAAAAGGGTAAATAACTCAGTTAAGCATTGGATAAAGGAGACGGACAGGCACTTCCCTAAAGAGGACATCCAGGCAGCCAAAAGACACATGCAGAAATGCTCATGATCATTAGCTATTAAAGAAATCCAAATCAAATCTATGATGAGATACCTTCTCACCCCAACAAGTTTGACCATGATGCGAAAAACCCAAACAGCAAATGCTGGAGAGGTTGTGGAGAAATTGGAACTCTCTTACACTATTGGTGGGATTGCAAAATGGTGCAACCTCTTTGGAAAGCAATCTGGCGCTTCCCTAAAAAGCTGGATATAGGTAGAGCATTTGACCCAGTGATCCCACTGCTTGGAATATGCCCTACATAAGAAAGGGCAGTCACATGAACAAATACATGCACACAAATGTTTTTTGCAGCACAGTCCACAGTAGCTAAAAGATGGAATTAACCCAAATGCCCAACAACTGATGAACAGATAAACAAACTATGGTATATATACTCAGTGGAACACCATGCAATGATAAAAACAACGATTTTAGGAAGCATCGCATAACCTGGTTTCAACTGGAAGACATTATGTTGAGTGAAATCAGTCAGCGACACGAGGACAAATATTTTATCAGACTCCTACTATAAGCTCTTAAAAACAGAATCATGTACAGAAGAAAAGACTCTCTGAGGGCTGCAAGGGAGGAGAGGGAGTGAGAGAGCTGAGTATAGATTACACTGTTGATAGAAATTTGGTTATATAAAATCAGTGACAGGACACTTTCGAAAGAAGATCAATTTAACTTGACTTCAACATAACCTGAAATCTTTTCCAGTCTTAATCCAATATCACAGATAGAGTAGCAGTGCTGAGGGTCTGGGGAACATGCTCTCAGGGGACATCAAGGCCACTTGACATCAGTAACCTATTGCTAAGAGAGTCTTCTGCACCCCATATAGATGAGCAAGGCTTGGCGTCTAAAAAGCTATCACGCTGCCATCTGAGGTACACCAGATGATCTCAACTCAGCTGGAACAGATAATCACCAAGGACAACAATGACATGAGGGACAAAGAGCCCAGTAGACAGAAAGACCCATGTGAATGGGTGACTATATCAACATGTGACCAGAACCACCAGACAGTGCCTGGCCACCACCAATGTTGAGCCCTGGTGGCAACATGAGGGAAAAAGCATGCACCCTAAAAATCCTACTAAGAGACCACAATTGATGGTCAGAGGCCTGGGAGTTCCCCGGGAGCATGACCCCTAGATTTGTTGCTGCTCCGGATCGTAGATCATTAGTGAGTTCAATTCTCTGGATAGGAATGGATTGGACTCACGGACACAGAGTGACCATATCATATCATGTGTGCACTTTATAGTTCTATGCATCTGTAGAATATCGTCCCACTGGACTCTTACTACAGTGGAGTGGAGAGTGTAGATAGGATAGGACATGAGATTGTTAAGAGGATATGACACGTTACTCAATGGAGCACTACGCAATGATAAAGAATAACGATGATTCCAGGAAACATTTCCTAACCTGGTTTCAATTGGAAGACATTATGTTGAGTGAAAGTAGTCAGCGACAAAAGGACAAATACTGTATGAGACCTCTACGTTAAGATCTCAAAAACAGACTTATGTACAGAAGAAAAGACTCTTTGACAGCTGCAAGGGAGGGGATGGAGGGAGGGTGAGGGGGAGAAGGTTTAGTTTCCATAGTTGCTAGAAATCTGGTTGGGAGAAAGCGGTGATAGCACACATTAGAAACAAGAGCAACATTAAGTGGACTTCAGTATAACTTGAGTATGCCTTCCATCTTAACCCAATATTGCAAGGATAGAGTAGCTGGGGCAGGGGGTAGGGGACCATGCTCTTAGGCAAAATCGAGGCCAATTGGCACAACTAGCGTTTTGCTAAGAGAGCTCTCTGCACCCCACATTGGTGAGTGGCATCTGGGGTCTTAAAAGCTGCCAAGCTGCCATCCGAGGACACAGCAAATGGTCCAACTCAGCAGGAACGGATGCTTACCGAGGACCAAAATGACATGCGGTAAAGACAACCTAGAAGACAGAGAGACCCACAAGAGTGGGTGCCTACATTGACTTGGGACCGGAAGAACCAGATGGTGCCCGGCCACCACCAGTGATAGCCAAGATGGAGCTCACAGAGAGGAGTCCCACTGGCAACACAAGAATAAAAAGGGGTGCATCCTGAGATCTCCACTAAAAGACCTCAATTGTTGGTCCAGTGGTTTCAGGGTTCCCCTGAAAGCATGGCCCCCGGCCATGATGGTGCCCTTGCCCATAAATCATAACGAAGGTCCACTCTTTGGACACAAATGGATTGGACTTGGCAATGCAGAGTGACCATATATTGGATGCACTTTATGGTTCTATACATCTATAAGATATCATCCTGCTGACCTCTGGCTTGAGGAAGGAGAGTGGGTGGAGAGGAGGGGAAAGGAGGCTGTTGGGAGGATGAGACATGTATGGAGCAGAGAGGAATAGTGTGCTGTCACCGGACAGGGAGAGCAGTGGAAGCTGCATATAGGTAGGCATGTAAATTTATACGGGAATGTACATTTTCACTCAGTCATGTTAAATAAACATAAAATAAAATAAAAAGAAGATATGACACGTATGGAACAGAAAGGAGGAGTGTTCTGTCACCAGGCAAGGAGAGCAGAGACAGCTGCAGATAGGCAGGCATGTATATGTGAATTGTACTGTAAACTTTCACTCAATCACACTAAAAAAAAGAAAAGAAAATATTACAAGTGTTCCTTTTTGCCTGAACCATAAGTTTTAATTGACTCTTCTTGGACTGGCATAAGATTCCTTTTAATATATACAAAGAAGTACTGTACAGGGAAACATATAAACTAGATTTTTATCTGAAGTCCAAGAAGCTGGATAGACTTTCTTTCTGGACATGCAAATCAAAAGTCTCATTGAAGCTAAAAACTCAATGGACAGGTACCTACTCATTGTAAAACCGGGGTACCAGTAAAGTCCTTCGTTTCTCGTGGTATATACCTGCTTTACTGTGGCTGTCTATTCATTCTGATCCCCTGGACACCCAGATCCAGCCCCTGACCTTTGACAGTTTACTATTTTTCAGGGAAGACTGAGGCCATTTCTTTTAAGTTTCTTCATTATTTTACCTTTCCATTAAAATAGTAATAATAAAACAACCTTTTTGCTAATCACACTTTTGCATTTTGTCTTTCCATTCTATTTCTAGTCCTCATCTTCAAGGAGAATCTATTTTGGTGCATGTTCAATATCATCCCTTATTTTATGCCACCCTTACCTTTAACAAAATCTTTTTGGTCTCTTTCATCTGAACATATTTAGAGGACACATCCTAAAAAGGTTTCACTTGGCTTTTCTCCCTTTCTAGTTCCCTTCATTATTACACAGTGAAAATACTTATTGCCTTCATTTTGTCATTCCCCAGGTAATAATCTGTTTACTGAATGTTTTACATGCATATGATTTAACTTATTTAATCCTTAAAACAGCTCCTCTCATCTTAACAGTGGAAAAACAGAGCAATTAAGAGGTCAAGCAACTTGTCCAGTACCATATCCAGGAAATTTGGCTCCAGAGATGACGTTCTTTACCACTACACTATACTTTGTCCCAGTGACACTTTTGGAGTTTTGTGGCCTTTTGTCCAAATCCAGCAGTGTCTATTAGTTGCAGCACAACATTTACCAATTAAATATTATTTGTGTGTAATTTGGTTACATCATGTGTGTCGTGCCACCATTTCCAATATCCACTGCAAAATTATCCATCTACATATATAGAATCTCAATGTTTCCTAGACCATGTTTCCTCCTTTCCCCTCCCTTCTGCTCCTGGTAACCACTAATAACTTTGATTTGTACTCATTGGCCTATTCTAGATGTTTCATGTAATGGAAATCATACAGTGTTTGTCCTGTTGCGATTGACTTACTCCACTCGTTATTTGAAAACTAATGGTTTCAAGGCCCATCCATGTCATAATGCATCAGAAGGATTACCATAATCTCCCTTGCAATCAAGTTGATTCTAACTCATGGCTACCCTGTAGGACAAAGTAGAACTGCCTATAGGATTTCCGAGGTTATGGTGTTTATGGAAGTAGACAGTCACATCTTTCTCCCATAGAGCAGCCACTGACCTTTCAGTTAGAATTGAGTGTTTAACCACTGCACAACCAGGACTCCTTTAAGAACTACCACATAACCCAATAATCCCATCCCATTCTTAGGTATGTAACCAAGAGACTTGGAAGGAAAGATGCAGAACAGGCACATGTACACCAGTATTCACTACCACACTCTTCTCAATAGTCAAAAGTGGAAACAATCTAGATGCCCATTAACAAATAAGTAAATAAACAAAATGTTGTATATTCATACAGTGGATTATTATTCAATCACAAAGAGAAGTGAACTTGTTCCAGAAACTTCTTCTTGAAATCATTTCTGTGTCTGGATATGTGTTACATATCAAACTGTGCCCCCAAGATATATTGTAAATCCTAATCTGTTGCTATGAGTTCAAATTGACTCAATGGCAATAGGTTTTGTTTGGTTTTGATGGCACTCGGCTTGGCTTTGCAGTTATAATCCCATTTGAGAATCGGTCATCTTTGTTATGTTGATGAGGCAGGACTATGTATCTTGAGTCAATTTCTTCTGCGATATGAAAGAGGTTAAACAAGGAAGCAAGAGAGGCAGAGAAGGGGCAGGAGAGATGCCAGGTCACATGAAGATTGCCCAGGAGCAGAAACTCAAAAGAGACAAAGAAATTCCTCCAGAGGAGACACAGAGAAGGAAACTTTCCTCTAGAGCTATCACCCTTCATTTGGACTTTAAGCCTCCTGAATTGTAACAACATTAATTTCTGTTTAGTAACACCACCCACTTGTGTTATTTCTGTTACATTAGCACTTGATAACTAAGACAATCCCTCTGACTAAACAGTACCTTGAGTTTTCCTTTTACTTCTGCTATTTCTGTTTCTTAGTCCTTTGTGTTGTTTTCCCTTCTTTCTCTTTTTATACCTTCAGTTTGATGTACTATATCTCCATTTGTAATAATTATTTCCTTTGAATGATATATTTGTCTTCATAGTTTATCACTGAAGTGGTTGGACGCATTTCAAACTTCTATATCCTGCCCAATACAGACTCAGTAAATATCATTGTTGTGAAGAATGGTAGGTGGGAAGGACAACTCAGAAAAGGAGGGTTAAAATTGGCTGCACAGCTTGATGAATATAATCAATGCTACTAAACGGTACATGTAGAAACTGTTGAGTTGGTATATGTTTTGATGTATATATTCTGAGCAACAACAGCCAGCCAAGTGCCGTCAAGTCCATGAGCAACAACAACAAAATCATTTTTTATAATTACTGTGAGCTAGAGATATCTGGTTATGATAACAAGTCAACATTTTAGAGTGTAGAACATCTCCCCATGTCTCTAACTCACTTCTTCATGACCTTCCTGTTTTTGACAATGATACTTCTGTTCATGAAAGCTCAAAATCTTAGATTGATTCTCCTACTTGTCTCTTCTCAGATCCCCCTTCCACTTAGTTGACCAATAAATAATTAAATACTTAGGAATTTCTATGTACCAGACTCTGTGTTAGGCATTGTTAGTATAACTTTTAACAGATTTCTTGTCTTCATAAGGCTTTAAAAACCTTCAGTATTTTTTTTATTGTAATTAAGTTTGCATGCCCACCTATCTGCAGCTCTTTCTGCTCTCCTTGCCCAGTGACAGCATACTTCTCCTTTTTATTCTATGTATATTGTATCCTCCTAACAATCTCCTGTCCCCTGCTCTCCACTCTCTCCTCTTCCTTCTAGTAAGAGGCCAGTAGGACAGCATCCAATAAATGCAATAGAACCATAAATTACACACACCATATGGTCACATTTTGTCCCCAAGTCCAGTCCATTCCTCTATGAAGAGTCGACCTTAGTAATGTTTTCTGGTCAGGGACAGAAGCAGGTCTAGGGGCCATGCTCCCAGGGGAAACCCAGGCCACCTGACCATCAGTTGTGATCTTGTAGTGGAGTTCTTGAGGTGCACCACTGTTTCTCTTGTGTTGCCACTGGGACTTAACCTTGTGTGCTGCATCACAGCTGTCTTTGGTGGTGGCCAGGCACCATCTGGTTGTTCTGGTCACATGTTGATACAGTCACCCATTCACATGGATCCTTCTGTCTCACAGGCTTAAAGACCTTTAATATCTTTTGCCTCACTTCTTAGTGACATCCTTTTTCAAGCCCCAGTGACCTCAAGTCTCAGCATATTTTATAGCTGTGAAAATTATGGCAATTGATACTACATTTTTGTAGTAAAAGGTACTGGGAAAAGAGGATTTTGCTAAATAATGTAGACTGAATTTCTAACTATCAAAGATATCTTCCAGTGGAATAATTTCAACTAATGAACACACTGTCATTGAAAATATGTAAGCACTTTTTAGATTCACTCATCTACTCACTCATGTAACAGGTATTTATTGTGTGCTTACCGCTTTTCTGTGTTAGGCTGCGAATATTCACCAGTGAAGAATATAGAACATTCTCTTGAGCTCATGGGACTTGCTTTCTAGAAAACTGAATTCTATTTTGGTCAGGGAGATGGTAAATATGATTCCGACATTGGTTGAGAGACTGGAATAGATAATCCTGAACCTTCTTCTAACTCTAAGAATTGATGACTCTGAAGTCATTCTGCCTTTGGCTATTTTTCCTTAACACATAACCAACATCACCACCACCAAATCTTATTCTAATAGGGCTTTAATGATGTTGGTGTCTGGATGAAGACTTTAGCACATTCCACCTGAATACAAGAAAAATAATCACCCTCTGACATGGTCCTCAAGGCCCTCCGTGATCTCGTCCCAGTTTCTTTCCCGCCCTTTCTCCCATTAGTTCCTTCTATAAATTTTCATCTTTAGCAATGTGGCATATATTGTGTGTGTCAAACACCCCTTGACAAGACAACAACATGTGTCTAACCCCATTAGTCCTTCACCTGTTCAATTAATTCCATTTATTTACTTAGCAAATAATATGGAGCACTTACTGTGTGTGAAAATGAAGCAGTGATCAAGGTGCTAGAACACTGAACAAAACTGACAACAATTTTCTTCTTCATGGAACTTATATAAAACTTATATATATGTTAGACTGCTTCTCCACCTTTTGCCTTCTTTGCAATGGGAGACCTCAAGTAGATAGAGAATAGTGGGATATAATTGGACAACTAATCTTGGTATACACTAAAAAGAAGTAAAAATGACTTAAAAGAAGACTTAAAAAAAAATCTATTCTTTCTATTATCTGAACCAATGTTAATTTCCAGGAAATGAATCAATTCACCCATGTGGTGTCTTATTATTTGCTTTTGACAACAGAACAGGAGAAATTTAAATACATACACACTTGAAATACTGCTGTTTTTTAATGGCAACTGAAACAGTTAACACACACACACACGCACAGATATATATATTTTGGCTGATTAGCTCACAGGAGGACAGTGATGTTGATGGCCTAGTCCACTACTGGAGAAAGTTACGTGACTGGCTATATTCTACTTTTATTGACTCATAATCACCCACTTTCTTTTCTGGCTTGCTTTTTCCCACTTGTAAAAAGACAAAGACCTTATGCGTGCAGTTAGCATGAAGCATTTGCCACCAAAAGTCATTCACCACTTGTAAGTTATAGAACACTGAATACAAACTTCCTTAGAATCCTTGAAGCAGCCTCCTTATGTGGACTCCTCACTGACTTCTGTAACAATTTTTCTCCTCTAGGCCACAGTTAAACTTAATATGTGTTTCTAAATCATTCTCTGTCTTCTGAGAATAAAGATGCATTGCATTGAAATGCAGTAAAATGGCCATACTGAACTATGAACTAAGAAACTTGGGATCTTGTGCTGGTGCTACCACTAACTAGATGTGTAACTTGGACAAGCTATTTCCTCTTCCTTGGCTTCACGTTCCCATTTGTAAAATAAGTGTCTTGGATTAGATATTCAGTTTGATGTTCCAGGACTTTTGTGGGATGACTAATTGAGTTTTCCTTGGCATGGATTTGTTGTGTATTAGTTAAAAGGACTGTTAATTAAACTTTCAAACTCAATCCTAGAAAAAGTGATACATACCTTGTTACCGAATATCAGTACAGTCATTTTTGAAGTACTCCCCTTGGGATGTTATGCATTGGTACCAGGGCCTAGTCCACCCTTCAAAGCAATTTTGGAACTCTTTTTCTGGAATGGCCAGCAGAGCTGTAGTCAGATTACCCTTGATGTCCTGAATGTCATCAAAATATCTTCCTTTCAATACTTCCTTTATCTTTGGGTAAAGAAAAAAGTCAGTGGGGGCCAAATCAGATGAGTATGGAGGGTGTTCCAATACAGTTGTTGTTTATTGGCTAAAAACTACCTCAAAGACAATACAGTTAAGTTTGTGAACTTGCCACATTGCCACCACACAGAATGGCCATTCCAGAAAGAGTTCCAAAATTTCTTTGAAGGGTGGACTAGGTGCTGCATCAGTGGACAGCTTCCCAAGAGGCATACCTCAGAGGTGACCACAGTGATATGCAGCAGCAAGGTATGTAGCACTTAGAACAATTAAGTTTGCAGACTTGTCAGAACTTGTGACCATGGGGACAAAAATACCACATATTGTAGGAATGATCAATCATATTTTTGAAGTATTAAGAGCTTCTTCATTCTTTTTGTAGGTATTCAGGCTCTTCTGGCCCAGAATTTAGAGTATGTAGTTGATGAGGCAAAGGATATGGGGTTGATTATGACATAGATCAATTAATTATGTTTGTTTTCTGTCCAAAGCCAGTACATCAACAACCTTCCTTCTCTCATCTCCAGCCACTTTACCAACACATGTTTCAAGGAAGAACAGCATGAATGTCTATGGCCTTGTACTGTCAATCCCCAAAACTGGAAAAAGAGCTTAAGTGACAATTGGGCAACAGTATCTTTGTGCAGATGAGAGTAGCATAATCAGTAGAGGTCATCATGTTTTCTAGAGGTGACTCTGTCTTGTGTCAGCCAAATCAAGTATATGACAATAACGGTCAGCTAAAGATGAAGCAAAAAAATATTCAAATGCCTCCACTTTGCCAGTTAGAGATAGTACCTCTGACAACTACAAACCAAATTTTACCCTGGAGGAGTGCAAGTGGGAGAACTATTTGTAGAGAAACTCATTTGAGTTATGTTTCTAGTTTCAAGTTCAAAACATAACATTCCCAGGCATGTGGGATGGGTCTGTCAGATGCTTGGGATTCTATTTAGGCATTCATGTAAAATAATGAACAAGGGTAAGAAATGACATCTTCATTAGTTTGTACTAGTATGATGCTTTTGGTTTACTGAAAGGGAGAACCTAGAACATTGTAGGTACTACCTAGTCACCACTGACAATACAGCTCAAAGTAATGATTCTCCTGTCTGACCAATGTGGCTACCTAAGGTCATCAAAAAGCCTCATTGTTGACTATGGCTTATTTCTTAACCTTGAAAACAGACATTTCCTGGTGGGGCTACTACTATATACAGCTGAAACTTGGGCATGTGTAGTTGTGATTAAAGCAGCTAGGTCTTCCAGATGAGGCTCATCCAAGAATGGACAAGGAAAAGGAAGAGTGGGAGAAAAAATAAGGAAGTATTACAGCATCTGAGCAAGAGTAGAGGCAATGACTGTTCAAGTTCTGGAACTGGGATAGACAACCTGTGATTACAGACAGTTAAAAGAGAATGAGGTCAAGCAGAGTTAATTTTAAATCCTGTTTGTCTTATTACTGACAGAGTAACTTTGGTCAAGTCATTTAACAACATTGAGACTCTGTTCCCTCATCTGTGGAATGAAGATAGTAATATTATCTCACAAAGTTTTTATGGGAATTAGATGAGATAATGCGTGTATGTGTTTTTCACAGTGACTGGCACATTGTAGTTATGCAACAAATGTTAGTTTTCCCTCCTTTCAATTCTAAAGATTTAGGATCATAAGTAATTATTTTCCTGAATCTACTTCTTCCCTCTCCAAGCTTATGTTGTATATGATATTCTACACATACTATACATAAACACTGAAGATACGAGCATGAGAACTAACTCTTATTCGCAATCAAGTGTAAATTAAAACACTTATTTCTTTCCTAAGAACAGATTTTGATGGAGGCGGATGTGAGGCTAGGATACATACTTCACTGAGCACTGCCTAAATTCTTTACATACATTAGTTAGTAATACACTACAAAGCTTTACTAGGTAAGGGATGGTCTGCCTGTTTTACAGAATAAGAAGTGGAAGTTCAGAAAATTTCTTTGACCAATGACAATCAGTTAGAGAATGTCAGATTGAGGTTCAAATTTAGGTTTTGACTTCTAAGCCCAGGCTCTTTCCATATTAACCAATTGGATACTGCATATAATCTTCTGAATTTGTCAGGTGGGTATTATTGTTTTAATTTTACTAGTTCTATTTTTGGAGGAGGAAATATGGACCCTTAAGAGAGTTTCAGCAAACTTGCTTCATTAAGTGTCAAAACAAGAAATAAATTTCTGGATGCCTCTTCTTACTGCTCACCACCTTTATATCAATTGTCTCTCCCTTTCCTGGCAGATTGACAATGTTGGAAAAATTTCAACCACAGAATACATAACTCTCGTTATGTATTGGACTGCTATTATGGGAAACATTTATCAGAGGTTATTAAAAGTGTGCAAACTCACAGAAATGTTTTTAGGATCCTTGTCTTGAGACTTTGAACTGCGATTAAGAATTATTTATGAGTCATGGATTCTCACAAGGATTTGCTGGAAGCAGTGGACACACTCCAGAAAGATGCACGCACAATATATTAGAAATATGATATCCAGGATTTTATAGGAAATCCTGGTGGTGTAATGATTAAGTGTTACAGCTTCTAACCAAAAGGTTGACTGTTCAAATCCACCAGATACTCCTTGGAAACTCTATGGGACAGCTCTACTCTGTCCTATGGGTCTCTGTGAGTTGGAATCTACTCGACAGCAGTGGGGTTTTTTTTTAGGATTTTTTTTATTTTTATTTAATATGACTGAGTGAAATGTACATTCCCGTATAAATTTACATGCCTACCTATATGCAGCTTCCACTGCTCTCCCTGTCCGGTGACAGCACGCTATTCCTCTCTGCTCCATACATGTCTCATCCTCCCAACAGTCTCGTTTCCCCTCCTCTCCACCCACTCTCCTTCCTCCAGCCAGAGGTCAGCAGGATGATATCTCATAGATGTATAGAACCATAAAGTGCATCCAATATATGGTCACTCTGCATCGCCAAGTCCAATCCATTTGTGTCCGAAGAGTGGGCCTTTGTTATGATTTATGGGCAAGGGCAGCATGAGGGCCAGGGGCCATGCTCCCAGGGGAACCCCGAAACCGCTGGACCATCAATTGAGGTCTTTTAGTGGAGATCTCAGGATGCACCCCTTTTTATTCTTGTGTTGCCAGTGAGACTCAACTTTGTGAGCTCCATTGCGGCTATCACTGGTGGTGGCCAGGCACCATCCGGTTCTTCCGGTCCCAAGTCGATGTAGGCATCCACTCATGTGGGTCTCTCTGTCTTCTGGGTTGTCTTTACCCAATGTCATTTTGGTCCTCGGTGATCATCTGCTCCTGCTGAGTTGGGACCATTTGCTGTTAGGATTTTACAGACTTTCTGAGATCACCCATTTTAACAACTCTTAGTAAAGGAAGATAACTCACCAGCACCACAAAGACATCTGTCCAAAGCATTGCACTTACTCGGTAAGGTATCTGTGAGTTCTCCCATCTTCACTGGTACACTTTCTTCTAGCGTATAAGAAAAAAACAAAGTTCACTGTCCAGCTTTTACATGCATATAAGGCAACTGAAAACATCATAGTTTGGGTCAAGCTCACCTTAAAGTGACTTTTTAATACTGTAAAAAGCTCTTTAGCAGCACATTTGCTCAGTGCAATCAGTCGTTTGATTTCTTCACTGCTACTTCTATGAGTATTGATTGTGGATCCAAGTAAAATGAAACCCTTGACAATGTAATATTTTCTTTATTTAGCATTAAGTTGTTTATTGGTCCAGTTCTGAGGATGTTTGTTTTCTTGTGCTGAGGTGTAATGCACACTGAAGGTTGTGGTCTTCAATCTTCATCAGTAAGTGCTTCAATTCCTCTTTACCTTCAGCAAGCAAAGCTGTTTTATCTGCCTATCTCAAGTTGTTAATAAGTCTTCCTCCAATCCTGATGCCCTGTTCTTCTTCATATAGTCCAGCTTCTCAAATTATTTGTTCAGAATACAGATTAAATAAGTATGGTAAAAGAATACAACTCTGAGAGACATCTATGTTGATTTTAAACTGTGCTGTATTCCCTTGTTCTGTTGGAATGACTGCCTCTTGGCCTGTGTACAGGTTCCTCATCACCACACTTCAGTGCCCTGGGATTTCTATTCTTCACTCCTCCAGGGCTGCCTGAGCACAGACCTTCCTGGTGCACTTGGATTCAATGGCTGACGATCCACTGGGGCAATCTCTCCCATCCATCTGTTCAAAGCCTTCCCAGTACACACAGCTCTAATGGCTGCCTAGCCTCTGGCATTCACTGCACTCCCCCACAGTCATCTGAGCTCAGATATCTCCAGCACTTTGGGCTTCAGTGGCTGCCCAGCTGCTGGGGGGATTGCTCTGGACCTGCTGGTTGCCTGAGCCTAAGCCTCACTGGCCCACATGACTCCATTCCTCTCTCAGCCATGGGTGTGCTCTCTCAGCCTTCCACCTTCAGGCCATGGGAGCCCAGAGATTCCTGCCCCACTGTCTCCAAGGCTGGTCCCAGGTCTGCCAGCATCAGGGTAATTCACTGTGGCCCACCAGGTCCCACAATCTCCTACTCCATAGCCTTGGGGCGACTGGACAGGGACCTCCAAGTCCCACGTAGGACTAAGGCCTGCTGTGCAGAGCACACTTGTGTGCTCCTCCTAGCTCTATCCTCTCCTGCCCTATTTCCCTGGGATGCTGGGAGTCCTGGCCTCTTCTCCCCGCATTGCCCACCCTATCTCCTTGGTCCCCCAGCGAGGCCTCCTGGCACTTTGTGGCTCTGAATCAGCACCTTGCCGCCTGGCCAGTGGGTCTGGCAGGGCACTGACGCATGGCTGGCCTCATCCCATAGTGTTCTAACCTGCATGCTGGTCTTCAGGTCTGGGCTGCGGGCTGTGGCTGCAGTGCTTAGGCTGGGCAGGTCTCTTTAGTCAAATTCAAGGTTGCTCCAGCTCTTGTTTCTCAGCTCTGCTCGGTTTCTAAGATTCCCTGGAGGCAAGTTTTCTCCCTGCCCAGGTTGCTTTCAGTTCAAGGAGAATCTCTGCCCAGGCTGAGTTGTTTTATCTGCCGTGGTTCAGGGCTCATAAGATCTTCCTTGCTCTCCCTTTGTAGTTAGGGTTCTTTAAGTACAGTTTAGTCCTTTTAGATTGCTGTATTTGGTAGATTTCATTAATTTTGAAGTTGTTAGTTGTTCAAAATTTAGCAGGGACATGTTGTTACTCCGTCTTCTTGGCTCCACTCCCCGAAATGTTCTTTTTGAAGATGAGTTTACTACCATTTCTATTCGATTTATCATTCTTGGCCTAGTAGACAATATGATTATCTGATTCAGAATAGCCAATACCAGTCAATATCAGCTCACTAAGGCCTAGGATATCGACATTTATGCATTGAACTTTATTTTTGATTTCCAATTTCCCTAGATTTTTACTTCATATGTCCCATGTTTCTTTTGTTAATGGATGTCTGCAGCGGTTTCTTCTCATTTTGAGTCATGCCACAGCATTACATGAAGATTCCAAAAGCCTGACTCCATCTGTGTCATTATGGTTGACTCTACTCTGTAGAGACAGCTCTTCCCTAGTTGCACATTGAGTGCATCCCAACCTGAGAGCATCATCTTCTGGCACTATATCAGACTATGTTCCATTGTTATTCATAAGATTTTCACTAGCCTGTTTTTTATTTATTTATTTTTTTTAAACTAGTATGCTTTGTCCTTTTTCCTAGCATTTCTTAGTCTGGAAGCCCTCCTGTAACTTGTCCACCAGCGATGATCTTGCTGGTATTTGAAATACTGATAGTAAATCTTCTGGGATCACAGCAACACTCAAATCACAAAAGTACAGCAAACTGACAGACATACTCCTGAAAAGATGCTCAAGATCATTAGTCACTATGGAAACACAAATCCAAATCACATCAAGATACCACTTTACCCTCAACAGGATGGCTATGATCAGAAAATAGGAAGTACTGTGTGGAGAGGATGTGGAGAAATTGAAACACTCATCCAGTGCTGATGGAATTGTAAAATGGTGCAGTTGCTTTGGAAAACAGTTTCACAGTATGTCACAGTTAAATATAGATGTATATTATGAAAAAGCAATTCCATTCCTGAATATATAGCACTGTGTTATCCACAGTGTTTACCTTGCTTACCAGATCATTTACTCATATCAAAATGTGGTGAAACACATGTGAATCTGTTAATTATGGATTACTAAGTTAGAGCAAGTAAGCTGATTCTTGCTTTGTTTACTGGATCATCAGCCTCTGTCAGGGACAGAAAAGTTGAAATGAGGCACTGATTGTGTCAGAAGGTTCTGTGGGGATAGGAGAAGGACAGATCCCAGCCATAACTAGAAAGCAGAATTTTTGATGAGAAAAAATGTGAACTTTTTCATTACAGATGATCCGGTAGACAAGGTAAGCACCATGCTTACTTTCTATATTGGATAATTCTTCCTTAGTATATACCCAAAAGAACTGAAAGCAAGAATGCAGATATTTGTGGATCAATGTTCACTGCAATAAAAGATGAAAATGGAGGCGGAGTCAAGATGGCCGACTAAGCACACGTCTCCTTATATCCCTCTGGAAACCAAGACCTGAATTGATAATCAAACGGAGCCTTCTGGTCACTTAGTGAGCCCACAGGACATGGCACAGGGCTGTTAAATTGGACTTCATATCACTGAACGAAAAACCTCCTCTTTTTCACTGACTCCTGCTCCTGGCTAGCCCTGGCTCTCACAGACTGAAGGTAAACGCACCATTTTGACTTTTTTTTTCCCTGTCTTGGCCGGCGAGCAGAGCTGGGTCTTGCCTAGCGGCTAGACTCAGACGCACTGCTAGTGGGATAGGCAGGTGAAATTCCCATATTTTGAGAACCAGGTTTTGGACTCTGTTCATCTAGCCACTTTGGGTTTGTCTTTTCATCTCTGCCACAGTGTGGTTTATACGGAAACACAGTGCCTGTGTGTGGGATGCCATGTTGGATATGGAGATTTTAGCAGGGCATAATTCTTAGCATGGGAGCCAGTGCTTGCAAGCAGGACAGCGCTTCTCTGACAGAAAAGCAGTATTTTATACAGTGTCGACTATGGTGGGGGCCCAGCAACAGAGCCGGAGGACTCACTACCTCTTGGCACCTTCAGCTCCTCTATCTGATGGCCATGTGGAGGGTGCCTTCTTAGATACGGTGGCCACAGCTGGACCTAATTCTTAGATTGGGAGCCAGATCCTGCCAACAGGAGAGTGTTTTTCTATGAGAAAAGCAGTAGTTGACACAGTGTCGCCTAAGGCTGGGCCTGTCAGTAGAGGCCAACAGGGCAGTAGTATTGCTGTATTTTGAACTAGTTTGTATCATCAGGGGTTGGATATAGAGGTGCTTACTTTGCCAGTTGGGAAGAGGCACCTCTACACCCGAAAACCTGACAGACTTGGGAAGTGGTCAGATATCTTTTGTTTTACATTTTAAGACAGCCTAGAGAAGCATCTGCGGTCCATCCTCATAATCTCTCAAAGCCTCTACTTACTCACATGAAACCCAAAACGCAACAGACACTTGTGGCAAACAAGAAACCACCCATGGCTTCAGAAGTCTCCCCAACAAAACAACCAAGGAGTTTTCCAGATGAAGAAACTTTTCTAAATTCATCAGAAGATGAATGCAAAAGGATTATATACAGAGCCCTTCTAGATCTTATACAAAATACAGTACAAAATGAAAAATTAAGCAAGTTGTTTGATCTGATGCAACATGAGTACTCTGAAGTCCAACAGATCAAGAATAAAATAAAAGACATAGAAACTTCCATTCAAAACCAATAAAACAGAATGGAGCAAATGGAAAAAAGAATTTCTGACTTGGAAGACAGAACTACTGATGCCAGTGTCTATGAGGAAAAATCAGACAAAAGAAACAAGAAAAATGAAGAAGCATTAAGAAGCATGTGGGACTCTATTAAGAGGAACAACCTTCGATTAATTGGAGTCCCTGAACAGTATGAGACACCTGAGAACACAGAGAGTATTGTTGCTGAACTGTGGACAGAAAACTTCCCAGAAATCATGGAAGAAGAGAATATAGATACCCTAGATGCATATCATATGTGACCCAACATAGATCTCAAAAGAAAGACTCCAAGACATATTATAATCAAGAGTAACAAAATGAAACATAAGCAGCAACTCTTAAAGGCAGCAAGACTCAAAGCAAAGCAACATTCAGAGGGAAACCCTGTAGGCTCTCTTCAGATTTCTCAGCAGAAACCATGGTGGCACAGAGACAGTGGCATGACACATTCAGAGCCTTGAAGGAGAAGAACTTCCAACCAAGAATTATATATCTTACAAAACTATCTTTCAAATATGAAAATGAAATAAAGACATTCCCAGATAAACAGAAACTCAGAGACTTTGTAAAAAACAAACCCAAACTACAAGAAATACTGAAAGAAGTTCTTGGCTTTGGCTTACAAGAACAAAACCACTTACTTTATATTTTAGAATGACACATCATCCAGAATTCTACTTAGTTAGGGAAGGCTCCAAACTCAATCACAACTTTAATACTGAAAGAAACAATTCAGTAATTATCATGAAAACTATGGTGCCATCATATTAAAAAGAGGGATGTACTACAGTCATTATAGTCCTTCAGATGGAGAGGAAGTCAACAAGACTAGTAGTAATTAAAATGTGGTTTATATATAGTTCATTAAGGGGGATCTTAGGAGCAGCCATAAAGTACAACAAAGATGTAACATACCATAGCAAGAAATGTAACACAGGAGTCTCAACAACTACAAAACCAGCCCTGAAAAAGGTGAAAAATCAACTCACAAAAAAGAATGTCCCAGAACAGACTAATAAGAACAACAGAGATAATATAATCAGAAAAATAAACATATCACAATGGCAGCAGTGAACACATACCTATCAATAATTACATTGAATGTGAATGGACTGAATGCTCCAGTAAAGAGACATCGAGTGACATTTTGGATCAAAAGACATGACCCATCCATATGTTGTCTACAAGAAACTCACTTGAGACCTAAAGATAGGAACAAACTGAAAATTAAAGGATGGAAGAATATGTATCAAGCTAACAATGTACAAAGAAGAGCAAGTGTGGCAATTCTAACCTCAGACAAAATCAATTTTAATGTCAAATTGACCATTGTGGACAAAGATGCACACTATTTACTGCTGAAAGGTTCAGTACACAATGAAGACTGAGCTATGTTAAATATGTATGCACCTAATATCAGAGCACCTAAATACGTCGAAGAAACACTGACTTCACTCAAAAAAGAGTTAGATGACTCCACAGTAATAGTGGGAGACTTCAACACTCCACTCCCAATACTGGACAGGTCATCTAGAAAAAAATCTCGCTAAAGATGCAGAAGATCTCATTGCCACAATTAACCAACTAAATCTCATCGATTTATATAGAACTTTCTACCCATCAGCAAACAACTACACCTTCTTCTCCAGTGCACATGGAACATTCTCAGAATTAACCAAGTGTTAGGACATAATGTAATTCTCACCAAAATCTATATCGTTGAATTAATGCAAAGTATCTTCTTAGATCATAAAGCCATAAAAATCAAAATCAATAACACAAAAAACACAGATAGAAAGTGGAACTCTTGGAAACTGAACAACATCTTGCTTGAAAAACCATGGGTTATAGAAGATATCAAGGATGATATAAAGAAATTCATGGATTCCAATGAGAATGAAAACACTTCCTACCAGAACCTATAGGATACAGCCAAAGCAGTGCTCAGAGGTCTGTTATCTCCATAAATGAGCACATCTGGAAGGAAGAAAGAAACCAAATTAAGGAACTAACCCTACAGCTTGAACAAGCAGAGAGAGAACAACAGAGGAACCCCTCAGGCAACAGAAGAAACCAGATCATAAAGATTAGAGCAGGACTAAATGAATTAGAGAATGGAAAAACAATTGAAAAAATTGAAAAGATCAAAAGCTGATTTTTTGCAAACGTCAACAAAATTGAAAACCACTGGCTAAACTTACTAAAGAAATACAGGAAAGGAAACAAATAACCCAAATTAAAAATGAGAGGGGAGTGGTCACAACAGATCCAACAGAAATTAAAAATATAACAGAATACTATGAAAGACTGTACTCTAACAAATTTGAAGACCTAGAGGAAATGGACAAATTCCTTGATTCATATCACTTACCCAAATTATCAAAACGTGAAGCAGAACAACTTAATAAACCCATCACAAAGGAAGAGATTGAAAAAGTCATCTAAAAACTGTCCACCAGAAAAAGGCCAGGCCCAGATGGCTTCACCACAGAATTCTACCAAGCTTTTAAAGAAGAGTTATCTTATTTACTACTGAGACTATTTCACAGTATAGAAAGGGATGGAGTACTCCCAAACTCATTCTATGAAGCTACTATAACCCTCATACCCAAACCAGGGAAAGACCCAACAAAAAAAGAGAACTACAGACTGATATCACTCATGAATCTAGATGCAAAAATCTTCAACAAAATTCTTGCCAATAGAACACAACAACATATCAAGAAAATAATCCATCAGGACCAAGTGGAATTCATACCAGGGATGCAAGGCTGGTTCAGCATCAGAAAAACAATTAATGTGATTAACCACATAAATAGCACAAAAGACAAGAATTACCTGATTTTGTCCATTGATGCAGAAAAGGCATTTGACAAAGTCAAACACCCATTGATGCTAAAAACTCTTAGCAAAATAGACATAGACGGGAAATTCCTGAGCACAGTAAGGGCCATTTATACAAAACCAACTGCCTACGTCATCCTGAATGGAGAGAGACTGAAGGAGTTTCCCTTAAGAACAGGAACTAGACAAGGATGCCTGCTGTCACCTCTCCTATTTAACATAGTACAAGAAGTTTTAGCCAGAGCAATTAGACATGACCAAGAAATAAAGAGCATCTGCATCGGCAAAGTAAAGATCACCCTGTTTGCTGATGATATGATTGTATATGCAGAGAATCCCAAAGAAACTGTAAGTAAACTATTCAAACCGATAGAAGAGTTCAGCAAAGTCTCAGGATAGAAGATAAACATAAATAAATAACTAGGATTCCTTTATACCAACAATGAGACTGCTAATGAAGAAATCATCAAAACAATACCATTTACTATATCCCCCAAGAAGATAAAGTACCTAGGAATTAATCTAAATAGAGAAATAACAGACCTTTACAAAGAGAACCGCAAGCCCTTACTACAAGGAACTAAGAGAGACTTAGATAAATGGAGAAACCTACCCTGCTCATGGATAGGAAGACTGAACATTGTGAACATGTCTATTTTACCCAAAGCAATCTACTTATATAATGCAATCCCAATACAAGTTCCAGTGGCATTTTTTAATGAGATGGAGAAAAAAATTACTAATTTTGTTTGGAAAGGGAAGAAACCCCGGATAATTAAAGTATTACTAAAGAAGAAGAACACACTGGGAGGCCTCTCATTACCTGACTTCAGAACCTATTACACTGCTGCAGTGGTCAAAACAGCCTGGTACTGGTACAAGAACAGACAGATCGATCAGTGGAACAGAATTGAGACCCCAGAGATGACACCATCTGCTTATGAACAGCTGATATTCAACAAAGGCCCTAAGACATTAAACTGAGGTAAAAACAATCTCTTCGACAATTGGATATCCATCTGCAATAAATTGAAACAAGATCCATACCTTACACTTTATACAAAAACCAACTCAAATTGGATAAAAGACCTAAGTATCAAATCTAAAACAATAAAGCTCATCCAAGAAAAAGTAGGCACAGCAATAGAAGGTTTAATACATAATGTAGACAGACTTCAAAATCTGTCAAACAAACCACAATCAACAGAAGAGAAAAATAGATAAATGGTAACTACTAAGAATCAAACACTTTTGCTCATCCAAAGACTTTATCACAAGAGTTAAAAGACCACCTACAGAATGGGAAAAAATATCTGGCAACTCTATATCAGACCGACGCCTGATCTCCATAATCTACAAGGTGCTACAAAATATCAATAAGAAGAAGATAAATCATCCAATTAAGCGATGGGCAAAGGAGATGGACAGACATTTCCCTAAAGAGGAGATCCAGGCAGCCAAAAAACACATGAGGATATGTTCACGATCTTTAGTTATTAAAGAAATTCAAATCGAGACAACAATGAGATACCATCTCACGCCAACAAGGTTGGCCATGATCCCAAAAACACAAAACAACAAATGCTGGAGAGGCTGTGGAGAAAGTGGAACTCTCCTACACTGTTGGTGGGGCCGCAAAGTGGTCCAGCCTCTTTGGAAAGCAATCTGGTGCTTCCTTAAAAAAAATGGACAGAGATTTTCCATTTTACCCAGTAATTCCACTACTTGGAATACATCCTACAGAATCACGGCCATTTACACCAACGGACACATGCACAAGAATGTTTATTGCAGCACAGTCCTCTATAACAAAAAGATAGAATCAATCCAGATGCCCAACAACGGAGGAATGGGTAGGTAAACTATGGTATATATACTCAATAGAACACTATGCAATGATAAAGAACAATGATGATTCCAGGAAACATCTCATAACCTGGTTTCAACTGAAAGACATTATGTTGAGTGAAAGTAGTGAGAGACAAAAGGACAAATATTGTATGAAACCCCTATAATAAGAACTCAAAAACAGACTTATGCATAGAAGAAAAGACTCTTTGACGACTGCAAGGGAGGGGAGGGAGGGAGGGGGAGAGCGAGGGTTTAGATTAGATAGTTGGTAGAAATTTGGTTGGGTGAAATCTGTGATAGTACACATTAGAAACAAGAACAATATTAAGTGGACTTCAGCATAACTTGAATACTCCTTCCATCTTAAGCCAATACTGCAAGGTCAGAGTAGCTGGGGCAGGGGGCACGGGACCATGCTCTTAGGCAAAATCGAGGCCAACTGGCACAACTAGCATATTGCTAAGAGAGCTCTCTGTACCCCACATTGGTGAGTGGCATTTGGGGCCTTAAAAGCTGCCAAACTGCCATCCGAGGGCACAGCAAATGGTCCCAATGCAACAGGAACAGATGCTCTCTCAGGACCAAAACGACAGGGGGGAAAGACAATCCACAAGACAGAGAGACCCACATGTGTGGGTGCCTATATCGACTTGGGACTGGAAGAACTGGATGGTGCCCGGCCAACACCTGTGACAGCCGCGATGGAGCTCACAAAGTTGAGTCTCACTGGCAACACAAGAATGAAAAGGGGTACACCTGAGATCTCCACTAAAAGACCACAGTTGATGGTCCAGTGGCTTTGGGGTTCCCCTGGAAGCATGGCCCCTGGCCCTGATGCTGGCCTTGCCCATAAATCATTATGAAGGTCCTCTCTTCGAACATGAATGGATTGGACTTGACGATGCAGACAGACCACATATTAGATGCATTTTATGGTTTTATGCATCTATAGGATATCATCCTGTGGACCTCTGGCTGGAGCAAGGGGTATGGGTGGAGAGGAGGGGAAAGGAAACATTTGGGAAGATGAGACATGTATGGAGCAGAGAGGAATAATATGCTGTTACTGGGCAGGGAGAGCAGTGGAAGCGGCATATAGGTGAGCATGTAAATTTATATGGGTGTGTACATTTTCACACAATCATAATTAGAAAAAATTTTTAAAAAATGCTAAAAAGAATAAAAAAGATGAAAATGACCCAAGTGCCCATTAATAGATGAATGGATAAATAAAGTGTGGTTTATATATACAATGGAATACCATCCAGCCACAAAAGGACATACAGTTCTGATACATGGTATGGCATGGATGAACCTTGAAAACATTATACTAAGGGAGCTAAGTGAATGGTGTTATATTCATCATCAGAAAGAACATCTCAAGATCTCTCCTGAAGTACAATGCTGTCAGTAACAGGATAATATCTACACACCTACAAGGAAGACCAGTTAATAAAACTATTTTTCAAATTTACACATCAACCACTAAGGCCAAAGATGAAGAGGTTGAAGATTTTTACCAGCTTCTGCAGTCTGAAACTGATTGAACAAATCAGGATGCATTGATAATGACTGGTAACCTGAATGCAAAAACTGGAAACAAAGAAGAAGGATTGGGAATTGGAAAATACAGTCTTGGTGATAGAAATAATGCTGGAGATCGCACAATAGAATTTTACAGCACTACCTGATTTGGGTCCGTGCCCTGGAGCATTTGAGCCAATAAAATATACTCCAAGTTAGAAAGAGGAAGAAGGTTTATTAGGCAGTATGATACTACCGAGGGCTCAACAGCAACGCAGGCTGTTCTTCACTGAGTCTCCGGTGACCTCTTGATAAACCTCAAGAGACCCCTAATAAACCTTCCTCCTCTTTCTAACTTGGAGTGTGTTTTATTGGCTTCACTGCTCCAGGTCACGGACTCAAATCAGGTGGCAGTGAGACTAACAACTTTTTCATTGCAAATGCCTTTTTTAACCAACAAAAACAGTGACTGTACACATGGACCTTACCAGATGGAATACACAGAGCCAAATTGACTACATCTGTGGAAAAAGATGATGGAAAAACTCTGTATCAGTGGTCAGAACAAAACCAGGTGCTGACCATGGCACAGATCATCAATTTCTCATATGCAAATACAAATTGAAACTGAAGAAAATTAGAACAAGTCCACGAGAGCCAAAGTATGACCTTGAGTATATCCCAACTGAGTTTAAAGACTATCTCAAGAACAGATTTGATGTGTTGATCACAGAAGGCCAGACAAATCGTGGAATGACATCAAAGACATCATCCACGAAGAGAGCAAGAGGTCATTAAAAAGACAGGAAGAAAAGACCAAATTGGATGTCAGAAGAGACTCTGAAACTTGCTCTTGAACATCAAGCAGCTAAAGCAAAAGGAAGGGATGGCGAAGTAAAAGACCTAAACAGAAGATTTCAAAGAGCAGCTTGACAAGACGAAAGCAAGTATTGTAATGACATGTGCAAAGAGCTGGAAATAGAAAACCAGAAGAGCAGAACACATTTTTCATTTTTCAAGTTGAAAGAATTAAAGAAAAACTTGAAGCCTTGAGTTGCAATAGTGAAGGATTCTACAGAGAAACTATTAAATGACACAGGGAGCATCAAAAGAAGATGGAAGGAATACAGAGTCATTATAGCAGAAAGAACTGGTCGATGTCCAGCCGTTTGAAGAGGCAGCATATGATCAGGAACCAATAGCACTGAAGGAAGAAGTTGAAGCTGCATTGAAGGCACTGGCAAAAAACAAGGCTCCAGGAATTGATGGAATATCAACTGGGATATTTCAACAAACGGATTCAGCACTGGATGTGCTCACCTGTCTGTGCCAAGAAATTTGGAGGATAGATATCTGGCCAACTGACTGGAAGGCATCCATATTTATGCCCACTTAAAGGAAAGGTGATCCAGCCCAACGTGGAAATTACTGAACAACATCGTTGATATCTCATGCAAGTAAAATTTTGCTCAAGATCATTCGAAAGCAACTGCAACAGTATACTGACAAGGAACTGCCATAAATTCAAGCTGGATTCAGAAAAGGACATGGAACCAGGAATCTCATTGCTGATGTCAGATGGATCTTGGCTGAAAGCAAAGTATACCAGAAAGATGTTTACTTGTGTTTCATTGACTATGCAAAAGCATTCAACTGTGTGGATCATACTAAATTACACCTAACGTTGTGGAGAATGGGAATTCCAGAACACTTAATTGTGGTCATAAGGAATCTGTATATGGATCAAGAGGCAGTCGTGCAAACGGAACAAGGGGACACTGCATGATTTAAAGTCACGAAAGGTGTGCATCAGCAATGTATCCTTTCACCAAAGCTTTTTAATCTGTTTGCTGAGCAAATAATTGAAGAACAAGTCATCAGGATTGGTGGACGACTCGTTAACAACCTGCATTATGCAGATGACACCACCTTACTTGCTGGAAATGAAGAAGAGTTGAGACACTTACTGATGAAGCTCAAGGACCACAGCCTTCAGTATCAATTGCACCTCAACATCAGGAAGGCAAAAGTCCTCACAGCTAGACCAGTAAGCAACATTGTCATAAATGGAGAAAAAATTGAAGTTATCAAGGATTTCATTTTACTTGGGTCCACAGTGAACACCCATGGAAGCAGCAGTCAAGAAATCAAGACGCATCACATTGGGAAAATCTGCTGCCAAGGACCTCTTTCAAGTATTGAGAATTAAAGATGTCACCTTGAAGACTAAAGTGTGCCTGACCCAAGCCATGTATTTTCAGTTGCACTATATGCATGTGAAGGCTAGACAATTAACAAAGAAGACAGAAAAAGAATTGATGCCTTTGAATTGTGGTGTTAGAGAAGAATGTTGAATGTACTGTGGTCCACCAAAAGAATCAACAGATCTGTCTAAACAAAGTACAACTAGAGTGCTCCTTGGAAGCAAAGATGGCAAGACTGCATCTTACATACTTTGGACATCTCCTGGAGAAGGACATCATACTTGGTAGAGTGGAGGGTCAGCAAAACAGAGGAAGACCCTCGATGAAATGGATTGACACAGTGGCTGTAATAATGGGCTTAAGCATAAAAACGATTGTGGATAAATGGTGCAAGACCAGGTAGTGTTTTGTTTTGTTGTTCATAGGGTTGCTGTGAGTCAGAACCAACTTGACGACACCTAACAACAACAAGTGAATTAAGTCAAACACAAAAGGACAAATATTATATGATTCCACTTACAGGAAACATCCAGAATTGACAAATGCATAAAGATCAAAGCTCATTAGTGATTACCCGGGAAAAGTGGGAAAGAGTAAGGGGGGTTAATGCTTAAGTGGTATAGAATTTTTTTTAAAAAGTGATTGATGAAGAAATTGGTAATAGATTGTGGTGACTCTTACACAACATGGCAAATGTAGATAATGTCACTGAATTATGCACGTGAATATGATTGCAGTGTTTTTTATGCATATATTTCATGATAAAACCTTGATTTAAAAGTGCTATTAGGTGATTTTTCTCCAGCAATGTTTTACTGAGTCCCAGGTGTATGTGCTAAGCAGGGGTGGTGGAACAGAAGAGAAAATGAGAAAGTTAAAGATTACTGGGAATAAATGAAGACCAAATAGGAACTGACATCTTTGAATTATGGTGTAGATGAAGACTATTGAATATAACATGGACTGCTAGAAGAGCAAATTTGTCTTGGAAGAAGTACAGCCCAAATGCTCTGTAGAAGCGAGGATGGCAAGAGTTTATCTTACATATTCCCAGGGACCAGTTTCTAAAGAAGGATATCATGCTTAGTTAAGTAGAGCGTCAGTGAAAAAGATTAAGACCCTCAACGAGTTGGATTGACACAGTGGCTGCAACAAAGTTCTCCAACAACAATGAATATAAGGATGTTGCGAGACCAGAAAGTATTCAGCTCTTTTATAGAAAGGCTGGCTATTAGTTGACTGATTTGACAGCACCTAACAATAAAGATTATGGAGGAATGACTGACCAGGTATTAGCACTAAGTAGCTTATGACTTTACACAGGTCGCTTTCCTGATAGGTTTCATTTGCTCCATTTTTTTTTATTATAACTGAGTGAAAATGTACATTCCCGTATAAATTTACATGCCCACCTATGTGCAGCTTCCACTGCTCTCCCTGCTCAGTGACAGCACACTATTCCTCTCTGCTCCATACATGTCTCATCCTCCCAACAGTCTCCTTTCCCCTCCTCTCCACCCACTCTCCTTCCTCCATCCAGAGGTCAGCAGGATGACATCCCACAGATGCATAGAACCACAAAGTGCATCCAGTGTATGGTCACGCTCCATTTTTAAAAAGAAGATGCTGTAAGAGGTCATCTCTGTAATCTTCTCCTGTTATTGCACTGCCACCTAGTATATACAAAAGATACAGAAAAGAGGATATAAGGAAGAAATACAAAGCAATTGGTTAAGGAAAGAAAGATTACAAGTATGCGTGTTTATTAAGGCGCAAGGACAGAGCTGGATAGATAACTCAGATTGTCTAAGCTTTGCTTGTGTTTCTCTCCCTTCTAGAAGTATTTTCCTTTTCATGAACTCAGTATCCATTTTTTCCTAAACATCAGTCCTAGTTTAAAAGAATTTCTCCTTCTTTATGTTAGAGGAAAATAATTTTTCATCCTCTGTGTTTTAGAGTCCATAGGAATATGAAAAAAAAATAAAAAAGTTCTGAAGGATTTACTGTTTAATGGAGAAATTCCACGCAATGTAAAAACTGATAAGGAACACTATTTGACCTGTAAAAAAAACCCACTGCCATTGAGTAGATTCCAACTCATAGTGACACTATGGGGCAGAGTAGAACTGCCCCTTAGGGTTTCCAGGATGTGCCTGGTGGATTTGAACTGCTTACCTTTCCATTAGCAGTAGTGGCTCTAAACCACTACACCGTCAGCTTTTACAAATCACTTTCCCTTCTATGGATGGCATTTATTCTACCTTTGCTGTCAAGGGAAGCAGATGGAAGCCAGTGTGATAAAGCAAGTCAAGTAAATGAAACCAGTACAGAGCTTCAAAAAGTTTTTATTTTACCACATTCTTTAAAAAAGGTGTTTTTATCAAACAGAAAAATAAGTTCACAGAGTGAGCACAATTTGGCGCAATGAGGAAACCCACAAGACTTGAAATCTAATAAGATACTTGGATACAGTGCTAGTTAAGGGAGAAGTAACTTAGCTTAACTTATCTATTGGTGGGTTGGTGAGGGGATTTCCAGTTAAAGTACATTGCATTTTGAAGTAAATCACGCTTGTTCAAAATGGAGGCCAAAATTTATTTATTGGATTTGTTTTGTTTTTAATTTTTCACTCAGATTTATTTGAAAGTATGATTTTAGCATTTGAAAGTATTTTGTTTCCATATTTTCATTCTCTCTGTGAATGTACACAAATCTATGTTTTTAAAACTCACAGCAAAACAGGAATAGAAGAGAAATTCTTCAACATAATAAAGGGCTTTTATACAAAGCCAACAGCCACCATCATCTTAAATGGAGAATGTCTGAAAGTATTTCCCTTGAGAATGTGCACCAGACAAGGATGCGCTTGGCCACCATCTTGATTTAACATTGTGCTGAAAGTTCTAACCAGAGAAATTAGGGTAGAAAAAGAAGTAAAAGGCATCCAAATTGGTAAGGAAGAAGTAAAGGTATCTCTATTTGCAGATGATAAGATGTTTTACCCAGAAAATCCTAAAGAATCTACAAAAAAAAACTATTGGAATTAATACAAGAGTTCAGGAACATATTAGGATACAAGATAAACGTACAAAAATTGATTGGATTCCTCTACACCAACATAGAGACTATCAAAGAGGAAATCACTGAATTAATATAATTTATTATAGCCCCCAAGAGGAGAAAATACTTAGGGATAAATCTAACCAGAGCCTTCAAAGACTTGTACAAGATGCTGGTATAAGAAACCAAAAGAGACCTACGTAAGTGGAGAAACCTACCTCGCTCATGGACAGGAAGACTAAACTTTGTGAAAGTATTCTATCCAAAGCCATCTATAGACACAGTACAATCCCAATCCAGATTTCAATGGCGCATTTTAAGGAAATGGAAAAGACAAATCACCAACTTCATATGGAAAAGGAAGAAGTCCCAGAAAAGTAAAGCATTATTGAAAAAGAAGAACAAAATGGAAGGCCTCACAGTATCTGACTAGAGAAATTATTATACTGTCATGGTAGTCAAAACAGCTTGGTATGGTACAACAACAGATACGTAGACCAATGGAACAGAATTGAGAATACAGTCATAAAATCATTCACCTACAAACAGCTGATATTAGGCAAATGTCTGAAGTTACTTTGGAGAAATAACAGTGTCTTTAACAAATGGCGTTGGCATAACTGGATAATCATCTCCAAAAAAAAAAAAAGAAAGAAAGAAAGAAAAAGAAAAGAAAGGAAGAAACAAGACCCATAGCTAACACCATGCACAAAAGTCAGTTCAAAATAGATGAAAGACCTAAATATCAAATCTAAAATGATACAGATGATAGAAGAAAAATAGAGACAACACTGGGAGCCCTAACACACAGCATAAACAGACTATAAATGATTACTAACCATACACAGACACCAAAAAACAAAGTAAATAGTGGGGGATTCCTAAACATTAAACACTTATACTCATCAAAAGTCTTCAGAAAAGAGTAAAAAGACATCATACAAACTAGGGGAAAAAAATGATACAACAAATCCGAACAGTCTAATCTTTAAAATCTAGTAGATACTGCAAAACCTCAACAACAAAAAGACAACCCAATTAAAAAATGGGCAAGGATGTGAACAGACATTTCTCCAAAGAAGACATTCAGGCTGCTAACAAATGCATAAGGAAATGTTCATGATCATTACCTAGTAGATAGATGCAAATCAAAACTACAGTGAGAAACCATCTCACCCCAACAAAGCTGGCATTAATCCCAAAACACAAAATAATAAATGTTGGAGAGACTGAAACACATATCCACTGATGGTAGGAATGTAAAACGGCATGTCCACTTTGGAAATCAATTTGACACTTACTTAAAAAGCTAGAAACAAAAATACCATAGGTTCCAGCAATCCTATGTCTTGGAATATATCCTAGAGAAATAAGAGCTAACATACAAATAGATCCATGCACACCAATGTTCATGGCAGCACTGTCTGCATAAACAAAGAGATGGACTCAACTTCTATTGTCCATCAACAGATGAATGGAAAAAAATTATGTTATATTCACACAATGAAATATGTATTTTTTATTTTTGTGGTGGAGTGAAATTGTACAGTCCAATTTAAATCTGCATGCCCTCCTACCTGCAGCGCCTTCTGCTCTCCTTGCCTGGTGACAGCATACTCCTCCTTCCTGTTCTATACATGTCATATCCTCTGAACAATCTCCTGTCTCCTTCTTTCTACCCTCTCCACTCCCTCTAGTAAGAGGCCAGTAGGACGACATCATATAAGTGCACAGAACCATAAAGAGCACACGTGATATGGTCACTCTGTGTCCCTGAGTCCAATCCATTCCTCTACAAAGAGTTGACCTCAGTAATGGTTTATGATCAGGGGCAGCATCAAGTCTAGGGCCTATGGTCCCAGGATAACTGCCAGGCCATCAAAGCATCAGTTGCGGTCTTTCAGTGGCGTTCTTAGGGTACACCCTTGTTTTTCTCATGTTGCCACTGGAACTCAACACTGTGAGCCTCATCACGGCTGTCATTGATGGTAGCCAGGCACCATCTAGTTCTTCTGGTCACATGTTGATATAGTCACCCTTTCACGAGAGTCTTTCTGTCTTCTGGGTTCTTTTTCCCACATGTCATTGTTGTTCTTGGTGATTATTTGTTCCTGCTGAGTTGGGACGATTTGGTGTACCCCAGATAGCAGCTTGCTAGCTTTTAAGATCTCAGGTGCCACTCACCAACATGGCGTGCAGAAGACTCTCTTAGCAATAGGCTAGTTATGCCAATTGGTCTCAATGTCCCATGAGAGCATGGTCCCCGGACCCCTGCTCCTACTACTCTATCCTTGCAATATCGGGTTAAGATTGGAAGAACTTTCAGGTTACCTTGAAGTTAAATTGATTTTCTTTCTGTTGTGTGCTATCTCTGATTTCACCCAACCAAATTCCTATCAACTATCTAGTCTATAACCAACATTCTCCCCACCTCCATCTCCTCTCAGCCATCAAAGAGTCTTTTCTTCTGTACATGAGTCTGGTTTTAAGTCCTTATAGTAGGGATCTCATACAATATTTGTCTTTGTGCTGTTGACTAATTTCACTCAACATAATGTCTTCCAATTGAAACCAGGTTTAGAGATACTTCCTGAAATCATCATTGTTCTTTATCATTACATAGTGTTCCATTGAGTATATATACCATAGTTTGTTTATCCATTCATCTGTTGTTGGGAATCTGGGCTGATTCCATCTTTTAGCTACTGTGAACTGTGCTGCAAAAAACATTTGTGTGCATGTATTGGTTCGTGTGACCTGCCCTTTCTTCTGTAGGGCATATTCCAAGCAGTGGGATCACTGGGTCAAATGCTATATCTATTTCCACCCTTTTAAGTAAATATCAACTTGCTCTTCAAAGAGGTTGTACCATTTTGCAATCCCACCAACAGTGTAGCAGGGTTCCAATTTCTCCACAATCTCTCCAGCATTTGCTGTTTGGGTTTTTCACATCATGACCAAACTTCTTGGGGTGAGAAAGTATCTCATCGGGGTTTTGATTTAGATTTCTTTCATAGTTAATGATCATGAGCATTTTCGCATTTGTCTTTTGGCTGCCTGGATGTCCTCTTTAGAGAAGTGTCTGTCCATCTCCTTTGCCAGCCAAGCTCTCCTTTATCCAATGCTTAATTGGGTTATTTGCCCTTTTCTTTTTGATATTTTGCAGTACCTTGTAGATTATGGAGACTAGATGTCAGTCTGATAAATAGTTGCCAAATATTTTTACCCATTTCATAGCTGGTCTTTAATTCTTTGATAAAGTCCTTGGATAAGCCAAAGTGTTTGATTCTTAGTAGTTCCCATTTATCTATTTTCTCTTCTGTTGATCATGCTTTGTTTGTCAGATTTTGAAGTATGTCTAAGTTGCATATTAAAATTTCCACTGTTGATCCAATTTTTTCTTGCATGATCTATATCATTTTAGGTTTGCTGTCTAGGTCTTTTATCCATTTCCAGTTGGTTTTTGAAAAGAGTTTGAGATATGGGTTTTGTTTCAATTTTCTGCAGATGAATATCCAATTTTTCCAACACCATTTGTTAAAGAAACTGTATTTACCCCAGTTTACAATCTTAGAGCCTTTGTCTAGTATCAGTTGTTCATAGGAAGATTGTGGCATCTCTGGCTTCTGAATTCTGTTCCATTGATGTATATGTCTCTTTTTCTACCAGTACCAGGCTGTTTTGACTACTGTGGCAGTGTAATAGGTTCTAAAGTTGGGTAGTGAGAGGCCTCCTCATGTGTTATTCTTCTTCAGTAGTGCTTTACTTATTTGGAGATTCTTCCCTTTACAAAGTTGGTAATTTGTTTCTCCATCTCATTAAAAGAAGGCACTGGAATTTGTATTGAGATTGCATTATATAAGTAGATTGCCTTGGGTAAAACAGACATTTCCACATTGTTAAGTTTCCTATCCATGAGCAAGGTAGGTTTCTCAATTTATGTAAGTCTCTCTTAGTTTCTTGTAGTAAGGACTTGTAATTCTCTTTGTAAGGGTCTGTTATTTATCTGGTTAGATTTCTTCCTAGGTATTTTATCTTCTTAGGGGCCATAGTAAAGGGTATTGATTTTGTGATTTCTTCATTAACAGTTTCATTGTTTGTATAAAGCAATCCTACTGATTTACTTATGTTTATCTTGTATCTTGAGGCTTTTTTGAACTCTTATCAGTTTGAGTAGCTTGCTTATGGATTCTTTAGAATTCTCTGCATATACAATCATATTATCTGCAAATAGGGAGATTTTTACTTCTTTGCCAAAGCGGATGCCCTTTATTCCTTGGTCTTGTCTAATTGCTCTGGCTAGAACTTCCAGTACAGTGTTAAGTAGAAGAGTTGGGAGTGGTAATCCTTGTTTAGTTCCTGTTCTAAGGGGAAACTGTTTCAGTCTCTCTTCATTCAGGGTGGTGTAGGCAGTTGGCTTTGTATAAATGGCCCTTATTGCATTTAAGAATTTTATGAGTATGCCGATTTTGCTGAGAGTTTTTAGCATGAATGGGTGTTGGACTTTATTAAATGCCTTTCCTGCATCAATAGACAAAATCAGGTAATTCTTGTCTTTTGTGTTATTTATGTTGTTGATCACATTAATTATTTCTCCGATGGTGAGCCAGCCTTGCATCCCTGGTATGAATTCAACTTGGTCGTGATGGATTATTTTTTGGATATTTTGTTGTATGCTATCGGCAAGAATTTTGTTAAAAATTTTTGCATCTAGATCCATGAGTGATATCGGTCTGTAGTTCTGCTTTTTTGTTGGGTCTTTCCCTGCCATTGGTACCAGGGTTATGTTGGCTTCATAGAATGAATTTGTGAGTATTCCATCCTTTTCTATACTGTAAAATACTCTCAATAGTGTTGGAGATAACTCTTCCCTAAAAGCTTGGTAAAATTCTGTGATGAAGGCATCTGGACCTGGGTTTTTTGCACTGGTAGTTTTGGATGACTTTTTCAATCTCTTCCTTTGTGATGGGTTTATGAAGTTGTTCTGCTTCACCTTGTGATAATTCTGGTAGGTGATATGAATCAAGAAATTTGGCCATTTCCTCTAGGTTTTCAAATTTGTTAGAGTACAGTCTTTAATAGTATTCTGTTATGATATTTTTGATTTCTGTTGGATCTATTGTGACAACTCCCCTCTCATTTCTTATACTGGTTATTTGTTTCCTTTCTCGTTTTTATTTAGTAAGTTTAGCCAGTGGTTTGTCAATTTTGTTGATCTTTTCAAAAAACCAGCTTTTGGTCTTTTCAATTTTTTCAGTTGTTCTTCTATTCTCTAATTCATTTAGTTCTGCTCTAATCTTTATGATCTGTTTTCTTCTGGTGCCTGAGGGATTCCTCTGTTGATTTCTCTGTACTTGTTCAAGCTGTAGGGTCAGTTCTTTGATTTGGTTTCTTTCTTCCTTCCAGATGTGTGCATTTATCAAGATAAACTGATCTATGAGCGCTGCTTTGGTTGTATCCCATTGGTTCTGATAGGAAGTGTTTTCATTCTCATTGGAATCTATAAATTTCTTTATTTCATCTTTGATTTCTTCTATAACCCATGGCTTTTTGAACAAGATGTTGTTCAGTTACCACGAGGTCCACTTTCCACCTATGTTTTTTTCTGCTATTTGTTTTGACTTTTATGGCTTTATGATCTGAGAAGCTGCTTTGTATTAACTCAATGGTATGGATTTTGTTGAGAATTGCTTCATGTCCTAACACAGTCTATTCTGGAAAATGTTCCATGTGCACTGGAGAAGAAGGTGTAGTTGTCCACTGATGGATAGAAAGCTCTTATATGTCAATGAGGTCTAGTTGGTTCATTGAGGCAATAACATCTTCTGTGTCTTCGTTCAGCTTTTTTCTAGGTGATCTGTCCGATATTGAGAGTGGAGTGTTGAAGTCTTCCATTATTATTTTGGAGTGATCTATCTCATTTTTGAGTGCTGTGTTTCTTCTGTGTATTTAGGTGTCTAATATCAGGTGCATAAATATTTAACATTGTAAGTCCTGCTTGTGTATTGAGTCTTTCAGCAATAAATAGTGTCCATTCTTATCCACAATGGTGGATTTTAAGTTAAAATTGATTTTATCTGAAATTAGAATCGCCATATCTGCTCTTCTTTGTTCACTGTTAGCTTGATATATGTTCTTCCATTCTTTAATTTTCAGTTTGTTCCTATCTTGAATTCTAAGGCGAGTTTCTTGTAGGCAACACAGATGGGTCGTGTCTTTTGATTCAAGATGTCACTTGATGTCTCTTTACTGCAGTATTCAGTCCATTCACATTCAATGTAATTATTGATAGGTATGTGTTCACTGCTGCCATTGTGATGTGTTTATTTTTGTGTTGATGTTTTCTCTGTTGTTCTTATTAGTCTGTTCTGGGACATTCTTTTTTGTGATTTTTTGATTTTTCACCTTTTTCAGCTGGGACATTCTTTTTTGTGATTTTTTGATTTTTCACCTTTTTCAGCTGGGACATTCTTTTTTGTGATTTTTTGATTTTTCACCTTTTTCAGGGTTTGTTTTGTGGTTGTTGAGACTCCTGTATTACATTTCTTGATTTGATATGTTGCATCTTTATTGTGCTTTTTGCTGCCCCTATGATCCCTCTTAATAATCTATATGTAAATCCAATTTCAATTGCTGTCATTCTTATCAACTTCCCTTCCATGTGGAAGGACTATAACAACTGTAGTACATCCTTCTTTTTAATATGATGGCATCATAATTCTCATGATATGATCATTGGATTATTTCTTTCACTGTTATAGCTTTGATTGAGTTTGGAGCCTTTCCTAACTGAGTAGGATTCTGGCTGATGTGTCCTGTAATTGCTTCTAAAATATAAAGTTAGTGATTTTTGTTCTTCTAAGCCAGGAGACTCTTTCAGTATTTCTTGTAGCTTTGCTTTGGTTTTATAAAGTCTCTGAGTTTCTATTTATCTCCAAATATCTTAATTTCATTTTCATATTTGAAACATAGTTTTGCAGGTTATATAATTCTTGGTTGGAAGTTCTTCTCAATCAAGGTTTTGAATGTGTCGTGCCACTGTCTCAGTGTGAGTATTCTTTTTGATGAGATATCTGATCAAATCCTACAGGGTTTCTCTCTGAATATTAGCCTTGCTTTGAGTCTTGCCACCTTTAAGAGTTCCTGCTTATGTTTCATTCTGTTATGCTTGATTATAATATGTCTTGGTGTCTTTCTTTTGGGGTCTAGCTTTTTGTATTTTGATGCACATCTTGGATATCTATGTCCTCTTCTTTCATAATTCAAGGAGGTTTTCTGTCAGCAACTCAACATCAATACTATCTGTGTTTTCAGGTGTCCCTCCCTGTTCAGGAACTCCGATTAATCGTAGATTGTTTATCTTGATAGAGACCCACATGTTTCTTAATGTTTCTTCATTTTTTCTTGTTTCTTTTCTCTGATTTCTCCTCATAAATGCTGGTGTCAGTAGCTCTATCTTCAAGGTCTATAAGGCTAATTTCCTAGTTCAATCCTGCTCTTTTGGCTTTGAATTGAATTGTCTAATTCTGTAACCTTGTTTTTGATTTGTTGGATTTCAGAATGCTGATGTTCCATCAGTTTGAACAGTGTGGTTAATTTTTTGTTTTGCTCTGCTACATTTTATATGATGTTTAGGAGGGCTGTACATATAATTCTTTTGTCCTTGACTGCTGATAGTTTCAGAAAGATTTCTTCATCTGGGAAATTCTTTGGTTCTTTATTTTGGTAGTTTTCTGGATCCATGTTAGGATATTTCTTTAAATATTTGGCTAGGGGTTTGTTGCTTTCAGGACATCTAGAAGCTGTTTAGTTTCTCTGGTATTTCCTCAGTAGGAGCTTAGGAACAGTTCTGAAAAGGAAGTTGGTCACCAGCCACCTCTATGTACTCTAGTGACTGAGCCCAGTGGACGTCTGAGGTAGCAGGCTCTGCCTTCTGGCTGTCAAGGACACAGCCCTACTTTTGGAGTCACTGGGTCGGCCGATGGCTGATGATTTGGGTCATTAAAGGCTGGAAGAGATGCTGTCGTGTTGCAACACAGTAATTTCCCCAGGTAGTCTTATTTTAAAAGGCTAAAAGCTATCTGACAGCTTTCAAAATCAGTCAGACAATCCAGGGTGGCAAGCACCTCCTTCCAGCAGATAACAGAGACACCTCTAGAGACATCCCCATATTGCAGAATGTAATTCAAAGTAGGGAGAGTCTACTGCCCTGTGTCATTCCATGCTGGAACCCACCCATAAGGCTACAGTGTGCTAAACACAGATATTCTGCTGGAAAAGCACTCCCAGGCTTACACTGTGTCCCAACCTGGGAATTAGACCATGATGAGGAGTCAGGTTGGGTAACTCCACCTCACAGTAGAACAAGATGGCATTCCAGTCAAGCTGTCCCACCAGCCATGAAATAGCTGAATCTGTGGTGGAGGTCTGAAAAGAAAGGGTGGAGGGGCTGTGATGCTGAGGTTAGAGCTGGGCTCTCACAATGTGGGTATTCCACTCACTGATCACGTCAGCACTGAGCTCAGTGTAGCAGCCAGTTAAGCCCATCCTCTACCTACTGGCCAAATAATAGAAAAACAAGTTAAAAACTCCAGTTACCTTCAGTATGCAGGAACCAGCCATTCAACAACAGTGGTGTTAAGCCAAAGAGATAAGGTTTCCCATTCAGTTTCATGTAGTCCAAACTGACAGCCCTATGCCATGTCCTAGGGCTCACTGGGTGTCCAGAAAGCTCTGTTTAATTATCAATCCAGGCCTTAGTTTTCAGAGGGAATTAAGGAGATGTGGTTCTAGTCTGCCATCTTGACTCCACCCTCACCACTTCTATTGAACATTGTATTAGAGGTTCTAGCCAGAGCAATTAGACAAGTCAAAGAAATAAAGGGAAACTGAATCAGCAAATGAAAAGTAAAAATCTCCCTATCTGCAGACGATATGATTGTAGATGCCGAGAGTTCTAAAGAATCCATAAGTAAGCTACTTGTACTAACAGAAGAGTTCAGCAAATTATCAGGATTCAAGATTAACATAAGTAAGTCAGTAGGATTCCTTTACCCCACCAAAGAGATGATCAAAGAAGAAATCACCAATTCAATACCATTTACTATAGCCCCCGAGAAGATATGATGCCTAGGAATAAATCTAAATAGAGAACTAAGAGGACCTATAGGAAAACAACTACAAGACCTTACTGCAAGAAAACAAAAGAGACTTACACAAATGGAGAAATCTACCCTGCTAAGGGAAAGGAAGACTTAACATCGTGAAAATCGCTATTTCACCCATAGTGATCTACATATACAATGCAACACCAATAAAATTTCAAGTGACATTTTTTAATGTGTTTGATAAATAAATCACCAACTTTGTTTGGAAGGGTAAGAAACCCTGGAGAAGCAAAGCACTGCTGTAGAAGAGGAACACAGTGGGAGGTCTCACACCACCAGACCTTAAACCTGTGTCACACTGCCACAGTAGTCAAAACAGCCTGGTACTGGTACAAAAAGAAACATATAGACCAGTGGAACAGAGTTAAGACCCCAGAGATGCCACCTTCTTATGAAGACTTGATATTTGACAAAGATCTTAAGACTGTAGACTGGGGTAACAACAGTCTCTTTAACAAATGGTGTTGGCCAAATTGGATATCCATCTGCAAAAAATTGAAACTAGACCCATCTCTCACGCCTTACACAAAAACCAACTCAAATTGGATCAAAGACCTAAATATCAAACATGAAACAATAAAGATCATGCAAGAAAAATATACGATCAACAATAGAAGTTGTGATACACAGCTTAGACAGACTTCAAAATCTGACAAACAAAACATGATCAACAGAAAACAGATAAATGGAAACTATGAAAAATCAAACACTTCTGCTCATCCAAAGACTTTATCAAATGAGTTAAAAGACCACCCACAGAAAGGAAAAAAAATATTTGGCAACCACATGACAGACCAAAGTCTGATCTGCATTATCTACAAGATACTGCAAGATATGAACAAGGGTAAGGTAAAAAACTTAATAACTGATGGACAAAGGAGATGGACAGCCACTTCACCAAAGAGGGCATCCAGGCAGCCAAAAGACACATGAGGATATGCCCATGATCATTAGCTTTTAGAGAATCCCAAATCAAAACTACAAGGAGATACCATCTCACCCTGCCAAGTTTTGCTATGACCCAAAAAACACAAAACACCAAATGCTGGAGAGGCTGTGGAGAGATTGCAACTCTCCTACATTGCTGGTGGAGTTGCAAAATGGTACAAGTCCTTTGGAAAGCAATTTAGCGCTTCCCTAAAAAACTGGAAGTAGACATACCATTTGATCCAGCAGTTCCATTGCTTGGAATATATCCTACAGAATCAAAGGCTGTCACATGAATAGATACATGCACACGAATGTTTATTCCAGCACAGTCCACAACAACAAAAAAGATGGAATCAACCCAGATGCCCATCAAAAGATGAATCGATCAACAAACTATGTTACATATATTCAATGGAAAACTATGCAATGATAAAGAACACTGATTTTAGGAAGCATGTCATAACCTGGTTTCGATTGGAAGACATTATGCTGAGTGAAATCAGTCAGCAGCTAAAGGATAAATATTGTATGAGACCCCTACAAAATAGACTTATTTACAGGAGAAAAGACTCTTTGAGGGCTGCAAGTGTAGGGAGGGAGGGAGAGGGTTGGTCACAGATTAGATAGTTGATAGAAATTTGGTTGGCTGAAAGCAATGACAGCACACAGTAGATAATAGATGAACTTAACTAGACTTCAACGTCAACTGAAAACTCTTCTAAACCCAATATTGCAAGTACAGAGTAGGAAGGGAAGGTGTCTGAGGATCGTGCTCCTGGGGGACATAGAGACCAATTGGCATACCTAGCCTATTGCTGAGAAAGTCTTCTGCACCTCATATTGGTGAGTGGCTTCTGGGGTCTTAAAAACTAGAAAGCTTCCGTCTGAGTTACACCAAATGTCCTAAATCATCCATAACAGATGATCACCAAGAACAGCAAAGACATGAGGAGAAAATATCCCAGGAGACAGAAAGACCCATGTGAATTGGTGACTGCACTAACATACAACCAGAAGAACCAGATGGTGCCTGGCCATCACCTAAGACAGCTGTGGTTACACACACAATGTTTAGTTCCTGTGACAACATGAGAAAGAGGGGTGCACCGCAAGAATTCCACTAAAAGACAGCAATTGATGGTCTGAAGGCCTGGGGGTTCCCCTGGGATCATGGCCCCTATACCTGCAGCTGACCTGGATCAGAAAGTATTAGTGAGGTCAACTCTTCAGACAGGAATGGACCGGACTCGGGGACACAATATGACCATATGGTGTGTGTATTTCATGGTTCTGTGAATCTATAGGATCCTGTCTTACTGGCCACTTAATAGAAGGGAGAGGAGAGAGTGCATGGAGGGGGCAGGAGATCGTTAAGAGGATTAAACATGTGTAGAACAAAAAGGATGAGTGTGCTGTTACCATGTGAGGAGAGCAGAAGGAGCTGCAGATAGACGGACATGCAAATTTAATTTGGGTTTTATACTTTCACTTAATCACAATTAAAAAATATTCTATTGTATAGATAAAGAAACTGCAAAAATGTAGGAAGGAAACAGAGACTAGACAGGAAGCCATTTCAGGCAAGAAAGATCATGGACACTTGTATTAGGATAGTAGCAGAAAGAATGACAAAAAAGTGATTTACTAAGTTTAGGAGACTACATAGCAGTTTGGGAGGAGAGGAAAAGGGAAATAATGAGTTTCACTTTTGAGATGTTATCCAGATTTAATATGGAACCTGAACTGGATTAACTGACTAGCCCACCTGTTACTAATAAGTGAACCAGAGAGCAGTGCTCTCCAGGTATGGTATGTTGGTATTCATTTAACAAACATTTTTATAATATGTGAAATACTATGCTACATGGGGCATTTAAATAAGGATAAGAAAATGTTCTTATCTTCCAAGAACATATATTTGAAGGGAAAAATAAGACACATCTACAAGTAACAGTAACATACATTTGCACATGTGTGTCTTATAGGTATTACAATGTGCAAATGTATGAATTATAGGTCATCTGAATACAGAGAGTTATTCACAGATTAGTTAGTCAATAGGAATTGGGCTAGGTGAAGGGGGTGACAGCATGCAGTAGAACGCAGGTCAACATAACTGGAGTGCACCACATGCTAAAAGGTTTTCTGAATTCTACCCAGTATTTCAAAGAACAGAGTAACAGGGATAGTACTTTGGGGATCATCTTTTCAGGGGACATCAAGGTCAGTGGACATAACTAGTCTTTTTCTAAGAAAGTTTTCTACAACCCATGTTGATGAGCAGGATATGGTATCTTGAAAGCCAGCAAACTGCCATCTGAGGAACATTAATCTGTCCCAACCCACTTGGAACAGATGACAACGAAGAATATCAAAGACACAAGGAAAAATGAGCCCAGGAGATAGAACCCATGATTGGAAGACTACACCATTATGGGATAAGAAGAGCTAGATGGTGCCCAGGCACCACCAAAGACAGCCTTGATAGGGGACACAATGTAGAGTTTATGGTGTAGCACTAGAAAAAAAAAATGTGCAAATCAAGAACTCTATTAAAAGACCAGACTTGATGGTATGACAACCTGGAGTGTCTCCTGAGAACACGGCCTCTAGACTTGCTGTTAGCTCACAAATGAAACTGGTACTGAAGCCAACACTTTAGACAAACAATGGCCTGGACATGGGGTCACAAAGTGGTACATGTGGGTTATGTACTTTATCTTTACACACATACACACACACACATATATATATACATACATACATATATATATATATATATATATATATATATATATATATATATATATATATATATATATATATATATATAAAGTGTCCTACTAGTCTCTTTCCAGAGGGGATAGGAGAAGGTGGAGAGGAAGGGACAGTGTTGGTTGAGTGGATATTGGAAGTAAAGAGTGAAAAAGGTGTGTTATCACAGGGTGAGGAGAGCAGATGGAGTTGCAGAGGTGCAACTGACTTGGATTGTAAACTTTCATTTAATCACAATGACTTCTTTTTAACAAAAGAAGTTTTTTTTTCATGGAAAAAAAGAGGAGAATCTTAAAGACAAAGGCCATCATTACTGAAAAATACAACAAAAATGTCAGAGTATGAAGACTAACAAGCAACTGGATTTGACTTACAGTTCAGACATAAGGGCCAGTTAAATGAAATAATTAGGACAAAAAGATTTCTTGGTTAAGAACAATATGAAAAGTTAAAGAAATGAAAGCAATAGCCATAGATTCTGCTATCTGTTGAGAGAAGCCAAAAAATCATGTAAATCTTTACTCTTTTAAAAACATAGGCTTTTAAAATTGTGTTTTAACTGAAAGCTCAAAATTTGAGTCAGTTTTTCATCCAAAAACTTTTACACACTCTGCTATATGACCCTAACTGCTCTCTGCACACTAACAGTACACTGCTCTTCTCCAAACTGTATCCACTCAACCAGTTCCTGCCTCCTTGCCTTCTCATCTTGCCTCCATAGGGGAGCTGCTCAGTTAGTCTCCTATGTCTACTCAAGCCCTGAAGTATAATCTTCACCAGTGTCATTTTATGTCTTATATACCAGTTGAATCTTTGTTTGAGGAGTTGGCTTTGAGAATGGTTTCAGTTCTCGGCTAAGAGAGAGTTCCAAGTCGTGTCTTCTGGGGAACCTTCAATCTATCAGACCATCAAGTCTGGTCTTTTTACTAGAGCTTGAGTTCTGCACCCCACATTTTTCCCAATTAACCCAATTAAAAATGGATTAATCAAGGATTCATTGTTGAGTTCCCTGTAAGGAGATTACTGATGGTAGCCAGGCACCATATAGTTCTACTTTCATGCTCACATTGTCTCTGGTTTATGTGGCCCTTTCAAACTCTTTGGCTCATATTTTCCTTATGTCTTTGATGTTCTTCCTTCTCCTTTGTTCCAGGTAAGTTGGGGCAATTGATACTTCTTAGGTGGATGCTTTCTACCTTTCAAGATTTGAGACAATACTTACCAAACTGGGTTGCAGAAAATTTTCTTAAAACATTTTAGGGGGTGGCGGAGTCAAGACGGGGGACTAAGCACACGTCTTCTTATATCCCTCTGGAAACCAAAACCTGAATTGACAATCAAACAGAGCCTTCTGATCACCTAATCAGCCTCAGGACACAGCACAGAGCTGTTAATTGGGACTTCATACCACTCAGCGAAAAACTTCCTTTCTTTCGCTGACTCCTGCTCCTGGCTAGCCTCCGCTCTCACGGACCGAAAGTAAACACATCAGTTTGACTTTTTTTTTCCCTCTGTCTCAGCTGGCGGGTGGAGCTGGGTCTTGCCTGGCGGCTGGACTCAGACGCTCTGCTGGGGGGATAGGCAGGCGAAATTCCCATATTCTGAGAGCCAGGCTCGGGACTCTGTTAATCTAGACAATATGAGCCTTTCGTTTTGTAGCTGCCTCAGCGGGGTTTGTGCGGAGCTTCGCAGTCAGTATGCCGGATGCCATGTTGGTACCGAGATTTTAGAGGGACCTCATTCTTAGCCTGGGAGCCAGCGCCTGCAAACGGGATAGCGCTTCTCCGACAGAAAAGCAGTGATTTTGCACAGTGCTGCCTACGTTGGGGGCCCTGCAACAGAAGCAGAGGAATCACTACCTCTCGGCACCTTTAGCCCCTCTGTCTGCTTCCTGTGTGGAGGACGCCATCTTGGATACGGTGGCCGCAGCTGGCCCTAATTCTTAGCTTGGGAGCCAGAGCCTGCCCACAGAAGAGCACTTTTCTATCACAAAACCAGTACTCGATGCAGTGTTGGCTAAGGCTAGGCCCTGTCAGCAGAGGCCAACAGGGCAGTAGCATTGCTGTATTTTGAACTAGTTTGTTATCATCTGGGGTTGGATATGGTGGCGCTTACTTTGTCAGATGAGAAGAGGGAACTCTACACCTCAAAACCTAACTGACTTGTGAACTGGTCAGATACTTTTTGCTTTACATTTGAAGACAGCCTAGAGAAACATTTGTAATCCATCCTCACAGGACCCCTTCCAGCCTCTATATGCTCACATGGGACCCAAAAAGCAACAGACAATTGTGGCATCAAGCAATCACTCATGGCTTCAGAAGGCTCCCAAACAAAGCAACCAAGGAGTTTTCCAGATGAAGAAACTTTTATGAAAGCATCAGGAAGTGAATACAAATTGACCATATACAGAGCACTTCTAGACCTTATACAAAATGCAGCAGAACAAAATAAAAAATTAAGCAAGTTGTTCGATGTGATGGAACACCAGTACTCTGAAATCCAACAGATCAAGAAGAAAATCAAAGACATAGAAACTTCCATGCAAAGTCAAGAAAACAGAATGGAACAAATGGAAAAAAGAATTTCTGACTTGGAAGACAGAGCTACTGATGCCAGTGTCTATGAGCAGAAATCAGAAAAAAGAAACAAGAAAAATGAAGAAACATTAAGAAGCATGTGGGACTCTATTAAGAGGAACAACCTTCGATTAATTGTAGTCCTTGAACAGGGTGAGACATCTGAGAACACAGAGAGTATTGTTGCTGAGCTGCTGAGAGAAAACTTCCCAGAAATCATGAAGGAAGAGAATACAGACATCTCAGATGCATATCAAATGCCACCCAATATAGATCTCAAAAGAAAGACTCCAAGACATATTATAATCAAGCTTAACAAAATGAAACATAAGCAGCAACTCTTAAAGGCAGCAAGACTCAAGGCAAAGCTAACATTCAGAGGGAAACCCTGTAGGCTCTCGTCAGATTTCTCAGCAGAAACCATGCTGGCACGGAGGCAGTGGCACGACACATTCAAAGTCTTGAAGGAGAAGAACTTCCAACTAAGAATTATATATCCTGCAAAACTATCTTTCAAATACGAAAATGAAATTAAGACATTCCCAGATAAACAGAAACTCAGAGACTTTGTGAAAACCAAACCCAAACTACAAGAAATACTGAAAGAAGTTCTTGGCTTTGGCTTGGAAGAACGAAACCACTAACTTTATGTTTTAGAACAACACACTACTCAATACTCTACATATTTAGGGAAGGCTCCAAAGTAAATCACAGCTTTGATTTGGAAAGAAGCAATCCAGTGATCATCATGAAAACTATGGTGTCATCATAATAAAAGGAGGGATGTACTACAGTCGTTATAGTCCTTCCAGATTGAGAGGAAGATGACAAGACTGGTAGTAATTAAAATTGGGTTTATAAATAGTTTAATTAGGGGGTTCATAGGGGCAGCTGTAAAGCACAACAAAAATGTATCATACCATTTCAAGAAATCTAACACACGAGTCTCAACAACTATAAAACCAGCTCTGAAAAAGGTGAAAAATCAACTCACAGAAAAGAGTGTCCCAGAACAGACTAATAAGAACAACAGAGAAAACATCAACATAAAAATAGACATATCACAATGGCAGCAGTGAACACATACCTATCAATAATTACATTGAATGTGAATGGACTGAATGCTCCAGTAAAGAGACATCGAGTGACATCTTGGATCAAAAGACATGACCCATCCATATGTTGTCTACAGCAAACTCACTTGAGACCTAAAGACAGGAACAAACTGAAAGTTAAAGGATGTAAGAATATATATCAAGCTAACAATGAACAAAGAAGAGCAGGGGTGGCAATTCTAATCTAAGACAAAATCAATTTTAATGTCAAATCCACCATCGTGGACAAATATGGACACTATTTATTGCTGAAAGGTTCAGTACACAAGCAAGACTTAACTATATTAAATATTTATGCACCTAATATCAGAGCACCTAAATATGTTGAAGAAGCACTGACTACGCTCAAAAGAGAGCTAGATGACTCCACAATAATAATGGGAGACTTTAACACTCTACTCTCATCACTAGACAGATCATCTAGAAAAAAAACTCAGTAAAGATACAGAAGACCTCATTGAAACAATTAACCAACTAAGCCTCATTGATATATATAAAACTTTCCACCCATCAGCAGACAACTACACCTTCTTCTCCAGTGCACATGGAACATTCTCCAGAATTGACAATGTGATAGGCCATAATGCAATGCTCAACAAAATCCATACCATTGAATTACTGCAAAGCATCTTCTCAGACCATAAAGCTATAAAAGTTGAAATCAATAGCAGAAAAAACATAGATAGAAAGTGGAACTCTTGGAAACTGAACAACATCTTGCTCAAAAAAACATGGGTTATAGAGGAAATCAAGGATGAATTAAAGAAATTCATGGATTCCAATGAAAACGAAAACACTTCCTACCAGAACCTATGGGATACAGCCAAAGCAGTGCTCAGAGGTCTGTTTATCTCCATAAATGCACACATCGGGAAGGAAGAAAGAAACCAAATCAAGGAACTAACTCTACAGCTTGAACAAGTAGAAACAGAACAACAGAGGAACCCCTCGGGCAAGAGAAGAAATGAGATCGTAAAGATCAGAGCAGAGCTAAATGAATTAGAGAATAGAAAAACAATTGAAAAAATTGAAAAGACCAAAAGCTGGTTTTTTGAAAAGATCAACAAAACTGAGAAACCACTGGCTAAACTTACTAAAGAAAAGCAGGAAAGGAAACAAATAACCCAAATTAGAAATGAGAGGGGAGTTGTCACCACAGATGCAACAGAAATCAAAGATATCATGACAGAATACTATGAAAGACTGTACTGTAACAAATTTGAAAACCTAGGGGAAATGGACCAATTCCTTGACTCATACCACCTACCCAAATTATCACAACGTGAAGCAGAACAACTTAATAAACCCATCACAAAGGAAGAGATTGAAAAGGTCATCAAAACACTGCCGACCAAAAAAAGTCCGGGCCCAGATAGCTTCACGGCAGAATTCTACCAAGCATTTAGAGAAGAGTTATCCCCAATAGTACTCAGAGTATTTCACAGTATAGAAAGGGATGGAGTACTCCCAAATTCATTCTATCAAGCCAGCATAACCCTGATACCTAAGCCAGGGAGAGATCCAACAAAGACAGAGAACTACAGACCGATATCACTCATGAACCTAGATGCAAAAATCTTCAACAAAATTCTTGCCAACAGAATACAACAACATATCAAGAAAATAATCCATCATGACCAAGTGGGATTCATACCAGGGATGCAAGGCTGGTTCAATATCGGGAAAACGACTAATGTGATTAACCACATAAATAACACAAAAGACAAGGATCACCTGATTTTGTCCAATGATGCTGAAAAGGCAATTGATAAAGTCCAACACCCATTCATGCTAAAAACTCTTAGCAAAATGGGCATAGACGGCAAATTCCTCAACACAATAAGGGCCATTTATACAAAGCCAATTGCCCCCATCATCCTGAATGGAGAGAGACTGAAAGACATTCCCTTGAGATCAGGAACTAGACAAGGATATCCACTGTCACTTCTCCTATTCAGCATTGTGCTAGAAGTTCTAGCCAGAGGAATTAGACAAGACAAAGAAATAAAGGGCATCTGCATCGTCAAAGAGGAAGCTAAATCTCCCTGTTCGCAGATGATATGATTGTATATCCAGAGAACCCCAAGGAATCTGTAAGTAAGCTACTCAAACTGATAGAAGAGTTCAGCAAGGTCTCATGATACAAGATAAACATAAGTAAATCAGTAAGATTCCTTTATACCAACAACGAGACTGTTAAGGAGGAAATTGTCAAATCAATACCATTTACGATAGCCCTTAAGAAGATAAAATATCTAGGAATTAATCTAACCAGAGAAACAACAGACCTTTACAAAGACAACTACAAGCCCTTACTACAAGAAACTAAGAGAGACTTAGATAAATGGAAAAACCTACCCTGCTCATGGATAGGAAGACTTAACATTGTGAAAATGTCTATTTTACCTAAAGCAATTTATTTATATAATGCAATCCCAATACAAGTTCCAGCATCATTTTTTAATGAGATGGAGAAACAAATCACCAATTTTGTTTGTAAAGGGAAGAAGCCCCAGATAAGTAAGGTACTACTAAAGAAGAAGAACACACTGTGAGGCCTCTCATTACACGACCTTAGAACATAGTACACTGCCACAGTGGTCAAATCAGCCTGGTACTGGTACAAGAACAGACAGATCGATCAATGGAACAGAATTGAGACCCCAGAGATGACACCATCTGCCTATGATCAGTTGATATTCGACAAAGGCCCTAAGACATGAAACTGGGGTAAAAACAGTCTCTTCAACAAATGGTGCTGGCAAAATTGGTTATCCATCTGCAAGAAACTGAATCAAGATCCATATCTTACACCTTATACAAAAACCAACTCCAACTGGATAAAAGTCCTGAATATTAAACCTAAAACGATAAAGCTCATCCAAGAAAAAGTAGGAACAACAATGGAAGTTTTAATACACAATGAGGACAGACTCCAAAATCTGTCAAAGAAACCTCCATCAACAGAAGAGAAAATAGATAAATGGGAACTATTAAGAATCAGAGACTTTTGCTCATCCAAAGACTTTATTAATAGAATTAAAAGAACACCTACAGAATGGGAAAAAGTATTTGGCAACTCTATGTCAGACCGACACCTGATCTCCATAATCTATAAGATACTACAAAATATCAATAAGAAGTTAAACCATCCAATTAAGCGATGGGCAAAGGAGATGGACAGACACTTCACTAAAGAGGAGATCCAGGCAGCCAAAAAACACATGCGGACATGTTCACAATCTTTACTTATTAAAGAAATTCAAATCAAGACAACAATGAGATACCATCTCACCCCAACAAGATTGGCCATGATCCAGAAAACACAAAACACCAAATGCTGGAGAGGCTGTGGAGAAAGTAGAATCCTCCTACACTGTTGGTGGGGTTACAAAATGGTCCAGCCTCTTTGGAAGTCAATCTGGCGCTTCCTTAAAAAAATGGATATTGATATACCATTTGACCCAGTAATCCCACTACTTGGAATATATCCTACAAAATCAAGGCCTTTCACACCAACGGACACATGCACCAGAATGTTTATTGCAGCACAGTCCGAGATTGAAAAAAGATGGAATCAACCCAGATGCCCAACAATAGAAGAATGGATAGGTAAACTATGGTACATATACTCAGTGGAGCACTACGCAATGATAAAGAATAATGATGATTCCAGGAAACATCTCCTAACCTGGTTTCAACTGGAAGACATTATGTTGAGTGAAAGTAGTCAGCGACAAAAGGAAAAATACTGTATGAGACCTCTACGATAAGATCTCAAAAATAGACTTGTGTGTAGAAGAAAAGACTCTTTGACAGCTGCAAGGGAGGGGAGGGAGGGAGGGTGAGGGGGTGGGTTTAGTTTAGATAGTTACTAGAAATCTAGTTGGGAGAAAGCGGTGATAGCACACATTAGAAACAAGAACAACATTAAGTGGACTTCAGCATAACTTGAATACTCCTTCCATCTTAACTCAATACTGCAAGGATAGAGTAGCTGGGGCGGGGGGCGGGGGACCATGCTCTTAGGCGAATTCCAGGCCAATTGGCACAACTAGTGTTTTGCTAAGAGAGCTCTCTGCACCCCACATTGGTGAGTGGCTTCTTGGGTCTTAAAAGCTGCCAAGCTGCCATCCGAGGACACAGCAAATGGCCCCAACTCAGCAGGAACGGATGCTCACTGAGGACCACAATGACACGCGGTAAAGAGAACCGAGAAAACAGTGAGACCCACAAGAGTGGGTGCCTACATCGACTTGGTACCGGAAGAACTGGATGGTTCCCGGCCACCACCAGTGATAGCCACGATGGAGCTCACAGAGAGGGGTCTCACTGGCTACACAAGAATAAAAGGGGTGCATCCTGAGATCTCTACTAAAAGACCTCAATTGATGGTCCAGCGGTTTTGCGGTTCCTCGGAGAGCCTGGTCCCCGGCCCTGATGCTGCCCTTTCCCATAAATTATGACAAAGATCCACTCGTTGTACAGGAATGGATTGGACTTGGCAATGCAGAGTGACCATATATGGGAAGCACTTTATAGTTCTATACATCTATAGGATATCATCTTGCTGACCTCTGGCTGGAGGAAGGGGAGTGGATGGAGAGGAGGGGAAAGGAGGCTGTTGGGAGGATGAGACATGTATGGAGCAGGGAGGAATATTGTGCAGTCACCGGACAGGGAGAACAGTTGAAGCTGCATATAGGTGGTCATGTAAATTTATACGTGAATGTACATTTTCACTCAGTCATGTTAAATAAAAATTAAAAAATAAAAAATAAAAAAAGGGTGTATCTGAACCAACACCATTTATAATAGCCCCCAAGAAGATAAAATACTTAAGAATAAATGTAAACAAAGATGTGAAACACGTGTACAAAGAAAATAGCAAGACCCTACTGCAAGAAACCAAAAGAGATATATGTAAGTGGAGAAATCTACCTTGTTGTTGGATAGCAAGACTCTACATCATGAAATTATCTATTGGATCCAAAACAATTTATAGATAGAATATAATCTCAATACAAAATTCAAAGGCATTTTTTAATGAGATGGAGAAACAAATCACCAACTTCATATGGAAAATTAAGAAGCCCCATATAAGTAAAACATTACTGCAGAACAAAGTCAGAGGCCTCACACTACCTGACTTCATAACCTGTTTCACTGCTACAGTAGTCAAAATAGGCTGGTACTTGTACAAAAACAGATATATAAACCAATGAAACAGAATTGAGAATCGAGCGTAAAATCATCCACCTATGAGCAGCTGATATTTTACAAAGGCCCAAAGTCCATAAATTGGGGATAAGACAGTATGTTTAACAAATGGCATTTGAACAACTAGATATCCATCTGCAAAAATGAAACAAGACTGGTATCTCACACCCTGAACAAAAACTAACTCATAAAGAATTGAAAACCTAAATATCAAATCAAAAAAGACAGAGAACATGGAAGAAAAAATATGTCAGTGCTGAAGGTCCCAATTCACAGCACAAATAGAAACCAAACATTACTAACAATACACAAACACCAGAAGAGAAAGCAGACAATTGGGAACTCCTGAAAATAAAACACTTGTGCTCATCCAAAGACTTCATCAAAAGAGTAAAAAGGCAACCTACAGACTGGGAAAAATTGTTTTTGCTATCACAGATCTGATCAGTATCTAACCTCCAAAATCTACAATATACTGCAACACCTCAACAACAGAAGGACAAAAACTCAATTAAAAAATGGGCAAAGGATTAGAATAGGCACTTCCACAACAAAGACATTCCCCTGCGTAACATATACTTGAGGAAATGCTCACAGTCAATGGCTATTAGAGAAATCCAAATCAGAACTACAGTGAGACACCATCTCACCACAACAAGGCTGGTATGAATACAAATTAATAATAATAAATGTTGAAGAGGCTTTGGAGAGACTGGAACACTTATATACTGCTGGTGGGAATGTAAAATAATACAATTACTCAGATCCAACTCAACGGCACTTGGCTTGGCTGGGAAATTGATTTGGTACTTTCTTAAAAAGCTAGAAATATACATTCCAAGATATCCTAGAGAAATAAGGGTTGTAACAAATAGATACGTGCACACCAATATTTATTGCAGCAATGTCCACAATAACAAAAAGATAGAATCAACCCAAGTGCCTATCAACAGATGAATGGATAAATAGCCTAAAGAACAAAGATGGTCTTGGGGAACATCTCATAATACGGAGGAATCCAGAAGGCATTATGAGGAGTCGAATTACTTAACTGCAAGAGGAGAAATTTTGTATGAGACCACTATTATAAGGATTGAAGAAAAGGTTTAAACACAGAAGAAAACAGTCTTTGATGGTTACAAGTGTGGAGACGGAGGAAGAGGGGTATTCCTTCATTAGATAGTATATAGGAAATGGGTTAGGTGAAGAGAGGGACAGCAGGTAGTAGAGGGGAGGTCAGCACAACTGAACTAAACCAAATGTTAGAAAGTTTCCTAAACACAACCCAACACTTTGAGGACAGAAGAGCAGGGGCAGGGTTTTGGGGACCATGGTTTCAGATGGCCTCTTGGTAAATTGGCATGCCAAGCCAAGTGCCGTTGAGTCATAGCAGTTTTTTAAATGTTCTGGGTCCCACTTTTGTGAGTGAAGTCTGATGTTTTCAAAGCCAGCTTGTGGCCATCTAAATAGCATCAATTGGTCCCCAATCCACCTGGAGCAGAGGAGAATAAAAGAGACTAGGAAAATATGAGTTTAAGAGACAGAAAGGGCCACATAATCCAGAGACTACCTCAGCATGAGACCAGAAGAACTAGACAGTGCCTGGCCACCACCAATGACTACTTTGTCAAGGAACACAACATAGCATCCTGATGCAGTAGAAGAAAAATTGATGTGCAGAACTAGAACTCTATTAAAAAGAACAGACTTGAGGGTTCTTAGAAGTCATGGCTCCAGAACACTCTGTTAGCCCCAAACAGAAATCATTCCCAAAGTTGACTCTTCAGACAAAGATTGGTCTGGATTATAAGACATGAAGTGATACTGGTAAAGAGTTTACTCCTTGATGTTAGTAGATACTTGATGATAACTGGGAAGCTCTTGTCCAGGGGCAAGATGGCAGGGCAGAGGGAAACAACAGCTGGTTGAATGAACATGGGAAATGCAGGGTGGAAAGCAGTGTGCTGTCACAGGATGGGGAGAGCAGCTAGAATTACACAGCAGTGTGTGTGTCAGGTTTTATATGGCAAATTGATTGGATTGTAAACTTCCACTTAAAGGACAATGAAATATTTTCTAAAAAGAGTTTAGAGAAAGTAAGGATGGATGAACATTCTCAAACAGGAGAATACAGATGCAGTCTGAAAACTGAGTACCCATATTTAGGTTAAACCTTGAATAGTGTTTACTGAATGGGACTGTATTTTGATATTTAGTAACTTATATTTTCAATCATGGGTTGGCACACAATGGCCTATTGGCCAAATCTGACTTACCACCTGTTGTTGAAAGACTATCAGGTAAGAATATTTTTCTACATTTTTAAATGTTCGGAATGAAAGAAGAAGGATATTTCTAGACATATGAAAATTACATGAAATGCAAATTTAATTGCCCATAAATAAGTTTTCTTGGAGCACAACACTATGAATATTTTAAGTACTGTCTAAAAATGAATGCAACAGTACATTGAGAGGTAGCTGCCAGACACCGAGACCAGATTTAGAAGAAGATGTAGAATGACGGATATCATTGCTGGTGTCAGAAGTGGAGTGTCTGAGGTGAGGTCAAGATGGCAGACTAGTCACATGTCTCCTCCATTCCCTCTGAGAACTAAGGCCTAGAAAAACAACTGAATGGAGCAGAGTGGACACTGTGGGAGCTCCAAGAACAGGTGGAGGGCTGTGAGACCATACTGGGTGACAAGAAGGGGAAAACTACTTTTGTCGGAGGCAAGATGGCAGTGCAAAGTGTCCCACTTCTGCTTGGATAGTGGCAGAGAGGCTTGCAGGTATGGACACCATATTTTTAAACTGGGAGCCTGGCTTGAGTCAGCTTGGGCTGAGCTGCAGTGCATGAGTAGACAGCATTTCTCACAACACAGAGGATGTACTTAAGAGTCACATCTAGAGAAACCAGTGGTGGCTGGTGGCCACCAGTAGCATTCCCCCATCTCTTTTCTGAGCTGCACCAGAGATTCTGCTGATGCAGCACAGGAGAAGCAGCACAAGTAGGACACCATTTTAGTCAGCTGAGAGGCAGAGTCAGCTATGCCTGAGGGCCTGGCTGGGGCTGGCTGCCAGGCTTAGCAATAGTGTCTGACTGGACAGTGCCTCTCAGCAGAAAACCTGCTATGAGGACAATCACACCTAGAGAATACAGTGGTGGCTGGTGGCCGAGTGTGGCAGTGTCCTTGCCCCTTCCCATTTCTGAGCCACCATAGCATCTGCTGACATAGAGGCTCCACAAGTAAGTTACTATCTTTGTCAACTAGGAGGCAGGGCCTGCCACCCTTGAGGGCCTGGCTGGGATTGACAATCACTGGACAATACATCTCTCAGCAGAAAAGCAGTTTTTAAGACAATCACACCTAAAGAACACAATGGTGGCTGGCAGCAAGTGTGGCAATGCCCTTTCCCCCCTCCCTTCTTTCAGCCACACCATAACATTTGCTGATGCATCCCTGGAGAGACTCCACAAACAGGACACCATACCCCTGAGTGCCTGGCTTGGATTGTTGCCACTGGACAGTGTCTCTCTCAAAAGAGAGGCTATTCTTAAGACAGCTTCTCCCAGAGAATGCAGCAGCAACAGGCAGCTGAGTGTAGTAGTACCCTTTCCTCCCCCTTTCTCTGAGCTATGCCGTACTATCTGTTGGCATGACTTACATGAGTCAGTACAAGTAGGTTGCATCTCTGTTAGCAAGGAGGAGGTGCCTGCCACCACTGAGGGACCAGCTAGGGCCAACTCATAAGCTGAGCAGCACCGCAAAGCTGGACAGCATCTTTCTCACCAGAGACGCTGTACTTAAGACTGCTACACCTAGAGAACACAGTGGTGGCTGGTAGCCAAGTCCAGCAGTGTCCTTCCCTACTCCCTTCTCAGAGCTATGCCATAGCTTCTGCTGGTGTGACACTGGAGATGCTGAAGAGTTTTCTTATAGCACAAAGACATCAATCAACATCTAACCATTTAAGGAAGCAGACTACCACGGCTCTGGAAAACTTTTCAGCTGAAATCATGCTGGAAAAAGGCAACGAGATGACACATACAAAGCCTTGAAGGAAAAGTACTTCCAACCAAGATTTATGTCACGTTTTTCAAATATGAAGGTGAAATTAGAACATTCTCAGATAAACAGAAGCTTTGAGATGTTGTGAAAACAAAGTCAAACTTACAAGAAATACTTAAAGAATTTGTTTTTTATTATGATTGGGTGAAAATGTACATTCCCATATAAATTTTCATGCCCACCTATACGCAGCTCCCACTGCTTCCCCTTCCCAGTGACAGAACACTCTTCCTCTCTGCTCCATATGGGTCTTATCCTCCCAACAATCTCCTATCCCCTCCTCTACACCCACTCCCCTGCCTCCAGTAAAGAGGTAAGCACGACTACATCCTATGGAGGCACAGAACCATAAAGTGCACACATGATATGGTCACAGTATGTCACCAAGGCCAATCCATTCCTGTCCAAAGAGTTAACCTCCATTATGATTTATGGACAGGGGCAGTATCAGGGCCAGAGTTCATGCTCCCAAAGGAACCCTGAGGCCCTGGACCATCAATTGTAGTCTTTTAGTGGAGATCTCAGGGTACACCCCTTTTCATTCTTGTGTTGCCAGTGAGACTCAACTTTGTGAGCTCCATCACAGCTATCACTGGTGGTGGCTGCGCACCATCTGGTTCTTTCGGTCACAAGTCAATGTAGTCACCCACTCACATGGGTCTGTCTGTCTTCTGGGTTCTCTGAAAGAATTTTTTTGATTAGAAATCAATAACACCAGATGTATACTTAAGGATGTAATACATGACACAGCATCCAGAGTCCTAATTAGTTAGGGAAGTCACAAAGCTCAATCAAAGTTAAATATTAAAACTAGGGAAACAGAGAGATCAACATGTAAACTATGACATTACACTATAAAGATGGATATATTACAGTACTCATAACCTTTCAGATAGAGAGAAGTTAAAGAGATATAAAGAAGTTAAAGTCTAGTTTAAACTTAGACAGTTGAGGGTAACAAAGGAGTAGCCACAAAGTAAACTAGCAGTACTACATATCAAAACAAGAAACACAATACTGAAGTCTCAGCAGACACAAAATCTACATTGAAAAGGATGAAAAGAAAACCTGTGAACATAAATGACCCGTAAGAGAATATTAAGTAAAGCAAAGAAAATGACAACAATTATTGATGGGGTGGAGTCAAGATAGAAGACTAAACACATGTCTCCCTAAATCCCTCTTGAAACTAAGACATGAACTGATAATAAATGGAGCCCTCTGGACACCTAGTGAGCCCAGGACACGGCATAGGGCTGTCCATTTGGACTTCACTCCAGTGAATAGAAAACCTGCTCTCTTTTCCTCACCCTGCTCTTCACAAGAGTAGGCTTTCACAGACTTTTTTTTTCTTTGTCTTAGCCAGCGGGCAAAGCTAGGACTTCACTAGCAGCTAACCTCAGATGCACTGCTGGTGGGATCTGCAGATGAAATTGCCACAATTTGAGAGCCTGGCCCCTCTTTCCACATAGCTTGAATGGAGACAGGCACTGAGCTTGTGATGGACGCCATCTTGTTCAATTGGGAGGCAGATACACCCATACGGAAGCCCCAGATGCACCTAATTCCTAGGCTGGGAGGCAGCATCTGCCCATAGAAGTGTGCTTTTCTGCAGTATTTTACAGTGTTGCCTATGGCTAGGGCCAGGCAACAGAGGCTGTGGACTCTGTGCATCTCGGAACATTTGGCCTCTCTTTCCACCTTCACCATAGAGTAGCCTTTTCCAAGACAGGGGCGAATGTGTGCGGGACACCATCTTGTTCCACTGGGAGGCAGCTATACCCATACTGTGGCCTCAGCTGGACCTAATTCTTGGGCTGGGAGGCAACACCTGCTAGGAGCAGAGTGCTTTTCTGGCAGAATAGTACTATTCTACAGTGTCCCCTACAGCTGGAGCCTGACAGCAGAGGCCAACAGGGCAGTAGCCTTTCTGTATTTTGAGCTAGTTTATAACATCTGGGGTTAGATATAGAGGTGCTTACTTTGTCAGCTAGGAAGAGAAACCAATACATGTGAAAACCTGACTGACTTTGAAAGTTGTCAGATGCCTATAGCTTCCATTTTAAGACGGTCTAGAGAAACACTGCGGTCCATCCTCACAGCATCTCTCCCAGCCTCTGTTGAATCACATGATGCCCCAAAAGCAACAAACACTAGAGAAAACCGTAACCAAGAAATCACCCATGGCTTCAGAAAGCCCCCAAAAGAAAGCACCTCAAAACTTCCCAGAAGAAGAAACCTTTCTGAAATTATCAGAAGGTGAATACAAAAGGATTATTGCAGAGCCCTCATGTGCATTATACAAAATGCAGCAGAGTAAAATGAAAAATTTAGCAAGCTGTTTGATCTGATGGAACATCAGTACTCTGAAGTCCAACAGATCAAGAACAAGATCAAAGACATAGAAATTCCAATTCAAAGCCAAGAAAACAGAATGGAACAAATGAAAGAAACTTTCCGACTTGGAAGACAGAGCTACTGCCTCCAGCATCTATGAGGAGAAATCAGAAAAAAAAACAAAAAACAAAACACAAGAGAAATGAAGAAGCATTAAGAAGCACATAGGGCTCTTTAAAGAGGAACAATCTATGATTGACTGGAGTTCCTGAAGAGGGTGAGACATGTGAGAACACAGAGAGTATATTTGCTGCTTTGCTGACAGAGAAAACTTCCAAGAAACTATGAAAGAAGAGAACATAGATATCCAAGATGCATGTCAAATGCCACTGAATATAGATCTCAAAACAAAGACTCCAAGACATATTAAAATCAAGCTTAACAAAATAAAGCATAAGCAGAAACTCTTAAATGCAGCAAGACTCAAAGCAAAGCTAGCAGGGAAATCTGGTAGGCTTTTGTTGGATTTCTCAGCAGAAACAATGCTGGCATGGAGACCATGGCAAGACATATTCAAAGCCTTGAAGGAGAAGAACTTCCAACCAAGAATTATATATCCTGCAAAACTATCTTTGAAATATGAAAATTAAATCAAGACATTTGCAGATAAACAGAAACTCAGAGACTTTGTAAAAACCAAACCAAAGCTGCAAGAAATACTGAAAGAATCTCTTGGCTTAGAAGAACAAAACCACTAACTTTACATTTTAGAAGCAAATACAGGACACATCAGCCAGAATCCTCAGTTAGGGAAGGCTCAAAACTCAATCAAAGCTATAATAGTGAAAGAAATAATCCAGTGATCATATCATGAAAACTAAGATGTCATCATATTAAAAAGAGGGATGTACTACAGTTGTTACAGTCCTTCCAGATGGAGAGTAAGTTGATAAGAATGGTAATAATTAGCATTGGGTTCATATATAGTTTATTAAGGGGATCATGGGGCAGCCACAAAGCGCAATAAAGATGCAACATATCAAATCAATAAACATAACACAGGAATCTCAACAATCACAAAACCAACCCTGAAAAAGATGAAAAATCAACTCACAGAGAAGAACATCTCAGAAAAGATTAATAAGAACAACAGAGAAAACATCAACACAGAAATAAACATATCACAATGGCAGCACTGAACACTTACCTATCAATAATTACACTGAATGTGAATGGACTGAACGCTCCAGGAAAGAGACATTGAGTTACATCTTGGAACAAAAGACACAACCCATTCTTATGTTGCCCACAAGAAACTCACCTTAGACTTCAAGATAGGAATAAACTGAAAATTAAAGGATGGAAGGACATATATCAAGCTAACAAAGAAGCATAACTTGAACACTCCTTCCATTCTAACTCAATACTGCAAGGACAGAGTAGCTGGGGCAGGGGACAGGGGACCATGCTCTTAGGCGAAATCGAGGCCAACTGGCACAACTAGAGTTTTGCTAAGAGGGCTCTCTGCATCCCACATTGGTGAGTGGTGTCTTGGGTCTTCAAAGCTGCCAAGCTGCCATCCAAGGGCACAGAAAATTGTCCCAACTCATCAGGAATGGATGCTCACCGAGGACCAAAATGACATGGGGTAAAGACAACCCAGAAGATAGAGAGACCCACAGGAGTGGGTGCCTACATCGACTTGGGACCAGAAGAACTGGATGGTGTGCGGCCACCACCAGTGACAGTCGCGATGGAGCTCATACAGTTGAGTCTCACTGACAATACAAGAATAAAAAGGGGTGCAACCTGAGCTCTCCACTAAAAGACCTCAAAGAGTCTTTTCTTCTATGCATAAGTCTGTTTTTGAGTTTTTATCGTAGGGGTCTCATACAATATTTGTCCTTTTGTCTCTGACTACTTTCACTCAACATTGATGGTACCGCAGTTTTGGGGTTCCCCTGGGAGTATGGCGCCTGGCCCTGACGCTGCCCTTGCCCATAAATCATAATGAAGGTCAACTCTTCGGATATGAATGGATTGGACTTGGTGATGCAGAGTGACCATATATTGGATGTACTTTATGGTTCTATGCATCTATAGGATATCATCCTGCTTACCTCTGGCTGGAGGAAGGAGACTGAGTGGAGAGGAGGGGAAAGGAGACGGTTGGGAGGATGAGACATGTATGGAGCAGAGAGGAATAGTGTGCTATCACCGGACAGGGAGAGCAGTGGAAGCTGCATATAAGTGGGATGTAAATTTATACGGGAATGTACATTTTCACTCAATCATAATAAAAAAAGAAGAAGATCAGGTGTGGCAATTCTAATCTCAGATAAAATAGATTTTAATGTAAAATCCACCATCATGCAAAAGGATGGACACTACTGCAGAAAAGTTCAATACACAAGCAGGACGTAGCAATATTAAATATTTATGCACCTAATATTAGAACACGTAAATACATGGAAGAAACACTGACTACCCTCATAAAGAAGATAGATCACTCCAGAACAGCAGTGGGAGGTTTCAACACCCCACTCTCAATATTGAAGAGATCATCTAGAAAAAAGCACAATAAAGACATAGAACTTATTGCCACAAATAACTGACTAGACCTCATCGACATGTACGGAAGGTAAGATCCATCAGCAGACATCTACACCTTCTTCTCCAGTGCACAAGGAACATTCTCCAGAACAGACCTTGTGTTAGGACATAAAGCAGTTCTCAACAAAATGAGTACCACTGAATTAATGCAAAGCATCTTCTGAGATCATAAAGCCATAAAATCAAAATCAGTAGAAGAAAAAACATAGATAGAAAGTGGAACTCATGGAAACTGAACAGCTTCTTGATAAAAAAAGCCATGGTTATAGAAAAAATCAAGAATGAGATAAAGAAATTTATAGTGGATTCTGATGAGAATGAAAATGCTTCCTACCAGAACTTATGTGATACAGCCAAAGCAGTGCTCAGAGGTCAGTTTATCTCCATAAATGCACACATCTGGAAAGAAGAAACCAAATAAAATAACTGACCTTACGGCTTGAACAAGTAGAGAGAGAGCAACAGAGGAACCCCTCAGGCACCAGAAGAAAACAGATCATAAAGATTAGAGAAGAACTACATGAATTAGAGAATAGAAGAACAACTGAAAAAATTGAAAAGACTAAAAGCTGGTTTTTTGAAAAGATCAACCAAATTGACAAACTACTGGCTAAACTTACTAAAGAAAAACAGGAAACGAAACAAATAACCCACATAAAAACAAGAGGGGAGTTGTCATAACAGATCAAACAGAAATCAAAAATATCATAACAGAATACTATGAAAGACTGTACTCTAAAAAATTTGAAAATTTAGAGGACATTGACAAATTGCTTTATTCATATCACCGACCAAAATCATCACAACGTGAAGCAGAACAACTTAATAAAGCCATCACAAGCTAAGAGATTGCAAAGGTCATCCAAAAACTTCCAACCAAAAAAAGCCCAGGCCTGGATGGTTTCACCACAGAATTCTATGAAGCTTTTAGAGAAGAGTTGTCTCCAATACTACTGAGACTATTTCACAGCATAGAAAGAGATGAGATACTCCCAAATGCATTCTAGAAGCCAGCATAACCCTGATACGAAAGCCAAGGAAAGACTCAACCAAAAAGGATAACTATAGACCAATATCATTCATGAATTCAGATGCAAAAATATTCCACAAAATTAGTGCCAATGGAATACAGCAATATATCTAAAAAATAATTCATCATGACCAATTTGGATTCATACCAAGGATGCAAGGTTGGTTCAATATTAGAAAAACAATGTGCTCAGACACATAACTATCACAAAAGACAAGAATCACATGATCTTGTCTGTTGATCCAGGAAAGGCATTTGATAAAGTCCAACACCCATTCATGCTAAAAAGTCTCAACAAAATAGGAATAGACAGCAAATTCTCCAATGCAATAGGGATCATTTATACAAAGTCAACTGCCTATGTTATCCTGAATGGAGAGAGACTGAAACAATTCCCTTTGAGAACAGGAACTAGACAAGGATGCCCACTCTCACCTCTCCTATTCAACATTGTACTAGAAGTTCTAACCAGAGCAATTAGACAAGATCAAGAAATAAAGGGCATCTGCATCAGCAAAGAAGAAGTAAAAATCCCGCATGTACAGATGATATGATTGTATACGCAGAGAATCCTAATGAATCCATATGTAAAATACTCAAAGTGATAGAAGAGTTCAGTAGAGTCCCAGGATACAAGATAAGCATAAGTAAATCAGTAGGATTCCTTTATACCAACAAAAGGATTATTAAGGATGAAATCACCAAATCAATACCATCTACGGTGGCCCCTGAGAAGATAAAGTGCCTAGGAATAAATCTAACCAGAGAAATAACAGATGTTTTCAAAGAGAACTACAAGTCCTTACTACAAGAAACTAAGAGAGACCTACATAAATGGAGAAACCTACCTTGCTCATCGATAGGAAGTTAACTTTGCGAAAATGTCTATTTTGCCTAAAGCAATCTACTTATATAATGCAATCCCAATACAAATTCCAGTGACATGTTTTAATGAGTGGAGAAACAAATCACCAACGATCCAGAAAAGTAAAGTACTACTGAAGAAGAACATACTGGGATGCCTCTCCTTACCCGACTTTAGAACCTATTACACTGCCACAGTAGTCAAAACAACCTGGTAGTAGTACAAAAGGATACAGATAGATCAATGGAACAGAATTGACACCCCAGAGATGACACCACCTTCCTATGAACAGCTGATATTCAACAAAGGCCCTAAGACATTAAACTGGGGTAAAAACAATCTCTTTAACAAATGGTGCTGACAAAATTGGATATCCATCTGCAATAAATTGAAACAAGATCTGTATCTTACACCTTATACAAAAACCGAATCAAACTGGATAAAAGACCTAAATATCAAATCTAAAATGACAAAGCTCATCCAAGATAAAGTAGGAACAATAATGGAAGTTTTAATACACAATGTATTAAATTGTTTGATTTGATTTCAAAATCTGTCAAACAAACCACAAACAACAGAAGAGAAATCAGATAAATGGGGACTATTAAGAATCAAACACTTTTGCTCATCCAAACACTTTATTAATAGAATTAAAAGGCCACCTACAGAATGTGAAAATATATTTGGCAACTATATGTCAGACTGACACCTGATTTCCATAATCTAGAAGGTATTACAAAATATCAATAAGAAAAAGATAAATCATCCAATTAAGTGATGTTCAAAAGAGATGGACAGACATTTCTCTAAAGAGGAGATCTAGGCAGCCAAAAACCACATGCACACATGCTCGTCATCATTAGCTATTAAAGAAATTCAAATTAAAATTACAGTCAGATATCATCTCACTCCAACAAGGTTGGCCATGATCCAAAACACACAAAACAACAAATCCTGGAGAGGTTGTGGAGAAATTGTAACTCTCGTACACTGTCGGTGGGATTGCAGAATGGTGGAACCTCTTTGGAAAGCAATCTGATGCTTCCTTAAAAGGCTGAATCTAGATATACCATTTGACTCAGTAATTCCACTGCTTGGAATATATCTTACAGAATCCAGGCCATTCACACCAACTGATACACACACACGAATGTTTATCACAGCACAGTCCACAATAGCAAAAATGTGGAATCAACGTAGATGCCCAACAACAGAAGAATGGATAGGTAAACTATGGTATATATACTCAATAGAACTCTATGCAACGATAAAGAACAATGATGACAGCCATATACATCTCATAACCTAATTTCAGTTGGAGGACATTATGTTGAGTGAAAGCAGTGCCAGAAGGACAAATACTGTATGAGATCCCTACGATAAGAATTTAAAAACAGACACATGCATAGAAGAAAAAACTCTTTGATGGCTGCAAGGGTGGGGAGAGAGGGAGCAAGAGTGGGGGAGGTTCTAGATTGGGTAGTCATAGAAGTTTGATTGGGTGAAATCAGTGACAGCACACATTAGAAAGAAGATCGATATTAAGTGGACGTCAACATAACATGGGTACTCCTCCCATCTTAACCCAATATTGCAAGGACAGAGTAGCTGGGGCAGGGGCCCAGGGACCATGCTGTCAGGGGAAATCGAGCCAATTGGCACAACTAGTGTTTTGCTAAGGAAACCCTCTGCACCCTACATTGGTGAGTGGCGTCTGGGTTCTTAAAAGCTGCCAAGCTGCCTTCTGAGTGTACAGCAAATTGTCCCAACTCAGCAGAAACGAATGATTACTGAGGACCAAAACGACACGGGGGAAAGAGAACCCAGAAGACAAAGAGACTCACGTGAGTGGGTGACCACATTGACTTGTGACCAGAAGAACAGGATGGTGCAAGGTCACTGACAGCGAAAGCCGCGATGGAGCTCACCAAGTTGAGTCTTACTGGCAACACAAGAATAAAAAGGTGTGCACCCTGAGATCTCCACTAAATGACCACAATTGATGGTCCAGGGGCTTTGGGGTTGCCCTGGGAGCATGTCCCCTGGCCCTGATGCTGCCTCTGTCAGTAAGTCATAATCAAGGTCAACTCTTTGGACAGGAATGGATTGGACTTGGCAATCAGAGTGACCATATGACATGTGTATACTTTATGGTTGTATGCAACTATAGGATGTCATCCTGCTGACCTCTTACTGGAGGAAAGGGAGTGGGTGGAGAGGAGGTGATAGGAGATTGTTGGGAGGATAGGACATGCATGGAGCATGCTGTCACTGGACAGGGAGAGCAGTGGGAGCTGCATATAGGTGGGCATGCAAATTTACATGGGAATGTACATTTTCATTCAATCATAATAACAATAATAAAAGGTAAATACACAAATTTAAAAAAACGATTTATTGGTTACTATTTATTGCTTAAAAGTCACTGTTGCTTGCCAGCCAAGCCAAGTGGCGTAAAGGTGATCATTTATTGCTTAAAGGTTCAACACATGAGAAGTTCATAACACTAATAAATATTTGTGCCCCAAATATCACAGCATCCAAATACATCAAAAAAAATTTCGACAATACTGAAAAATGAGATATATCACTCCACAATAATAGTAGGAGACTTCAACACTCCACTTTCAGTAATGGAGAAACCATTCAGGAAAAAAAAAGAAAAAAGCCCTCAATAAAGATACAGAAGCTTTTATTGCCACTTCTAACAATTCAACCTGATAGACATATATAGAACATTTTGTACATCAACAGACAAGTACATCTTCTTTCCCAATGCACATGGAACATTGTCCAGATATTAGGGTATAAAGCAAGTCTTAACAAAATCCAAACCATTGAAATATTACACAGCATCTTCTCAGCCCACAAAACCATATAGTTGAAATCAATAACAGAAAAAATAGGTATAAATTTGAACTCATGGAAACTGAACAACACTTTGCTCAAAAACCCATGGGATATACCGAGAAAAAAAGGGGGGGCACCCTGAGAACTCTGCTAAAAGGCCGCAATATGGTCAAAATGTCTGCGAGTTTGCCTGGGAGCATGGCCTCTAGGCCGATGCTGCCCCTGATCATAAATCATTACTGACGTCTACTTTTCAGACAGGAATGGATTGGACTGTGGGACACAGAGTGACCATATCATGTGTGCACTTTATGGTTCTATGCATCTATAGGATGTTATCCTAGTCGCCTCTTACTAGAGAGGGTGGAGATGGTGGAGAGGAAGGGATAGGAGATTTTTAAGAGGATATGATGTATAGAACAGAAAGGAGGAGTGTACTTTCACCTGGCAAGAAGAGCAGAACGAACTGTAGATGGGTGGGCATGCAAATTTAAACTGGATTTCACACTTTCACTCCATCACAAGAAAAAAAAAAGCCATGGGTTACAGAAGAAATCAAGGATGCAATAAAGAAATTCTTGGAATCAAACTGGAATGAAAACACATCCTACCGGAACCTATGGGATACAGCAAAATCAGTGCTCAGAGGTCAATTCATCTCTATAAATGCACACATCCAGAATGAAGAAAGGGTGCTAACCAAAGAATTAACCCTACAACTTGAACAAGTAGAAAGAGAACAACTGAAGAACAGCTTGGGCACCATAAGAAAACAGAAAATAAAAATTAGAGCAGAACTAAACAACTTAGAGAATAGAAAAACAATAGACAGAATTAACAAAAGGAAAAGCTGTTTTTCTGAAAAGATAAATAAAAGTGAGAAACCATTGGCTAAAGTCACAAAAGAAATCAGGAAAGAAACAAATAACCCAAATAAGAAATGAGACAAGAAATGTCACAACAGACCCAACACAAATTAAAAGTATCACAACAGAATACTACAAAAAATTGTACTCTAACAGACTAGAAAACGTAGAGGAAATGCACAGATTTCTAGATTCACATCATCTACTGAAATTATTACAAAGAAAAATAGAATAACTTAATAAACCCACCGCAAAAGAAGAGATTGAAAAAGTAATACAAAACTCCCAAACATAAAAACTTGTCCGGGTAGCCTCACTAGAGAATTCTATTAAACTTCTGAAGAGGAGTTAATTCTAATGCTACTGAAGCTATTTCACAACCTGGGACAGAGACAACATTCCCAAATTCATTCTATGAAGCCAGCATAATCCTGATATAAAAGCCAGGCAAAGACCCTGTCATGGATTGAATTGTGTCCCCCTCCCCGCAAATATGTGTAGCCATGTGACTGGACCACGATTCCTGATATTTTATGATTGTCCTCCATTTTGTGATTTTCCTATGCTGTATGTTAAAGGATTAGGGTGGGACTTTAAAGCCCTTTATAAGATCACCTCTATGCTCCACGGTAAAGGGAGTTTTCCTGGGGTATGGCTTGCACCACTCTTAATCCTTTCATTTTATGAGAGATAAAAGGAAAGGGAAGCAAGCAGAAAATTGGGAACCTCACACCATTAGGAAAGCAGCACCAGGAGATGAGAATGTCCTTCAGACCTGAGGTTCCTGCTCCAAGATGCTCCCTGGACAAACACTGATACAATACCTGACTTTCCTCCAGAGCCAACAAGGGGAAAGCCTTCCTCTGGAGTAGACATTCTCACTTGTAACTTACTAGAGTGTATAAGAATAAACTTTCCTTTGTTAACACCATCCACTCTGTGGTATTGCTGTTAGAGTAGCACTAACTGACTAAAACAGATCCCACGGAAAAAGAATATTACAGACCAATATCGTTCATGAACTTAGATGTAAACATCTTAAAAAAAAAAAAAAAACCTAGCCAACAGAATTCTGCAGCATATATAAAAAAATAAATCATCACGAACAAGTAGGATTCATTTGAAGGACGCAGGCTGGTTCAACATAAGAAAAACAACTACATAATAACAACTACATAAATAACACAAAAGATAAGAAAAATCCCTCAGTTTTATCAATCAATGCTGAAAAGGCATTTGACAAAGTCCAACACTCATTCATGTTAAAAACTCTCAGAAAAATAAGAATAGAAGACAAATTCCTCAATGCATAAAGGGCATCTACAGGAAGCTAACTGACACCATCATCTTGAATGAAGGGTAACTGAAAGAACTCCCCATGAGAAGAGGAACTAGAGAAGGATGTCCACTGTCATCACTTCTGTTCAGCAGTGTGCTAGAGGTTCTGCCCAGAGCTATCAGACAAGACAAAAAAATAAAGGGAATCCACATCAGTAAAGAAGAAGTAAAAGTATTCCTGTTCGCAGATGATGTGATCACATAAACAGAAAACCCTAAAGAATCATATATAAACTACTGGAACTAGTAGAAGAGTTCAGTAAAGTATCAGGCTATAAGATAAACATAAATAAACCAGTAGGATTCCTTTAGACACCAACAAAGAGATCATCAAAGATGATGTCATCAATTCAACACCATTTACAATTGTTCACAAGATAAAATGCCCAAGATTAAATCTAACCAGAGATGTAATACACCTAGACAGAGAAAATTACAAGACCCTACTGCAAGAAACCAACAGAGACGTACATAAATGGAGAAATCTACTTGCTTGTGGATAGGAAGACTTAACATTGTGAGAATGTCTATTTTACCCAAAGCGATCTACATATACAATGAAATCCCAATATAAATTCCAATGGCATTTTTTTTAATGAGTTGGAGAAACAAATCACCTACTTTGTCTGGAAAGGGAAGAAACCCCAGATAAGTAAAGCACTACTGAAGAAGGGGAATACAGTGGGAGGCCTCATACTACACAACCTTAGAATTTATTGCATTGCCATGGTAGCCAAAACAGACTGGCACTAGCACAAAAAAAGAATATATAGACCAATGATATAGAGTAGAGAATCCAGACTATCACCATACTATGAACAGTTGATAATCGACAATGGACCAAAGGTTGTAAATTGGTTTAGAAACAGTCTCCTTAACCAATGGTGTTGGCAAAATTGGATATCCGTGTGGAAAAAACTGAAACAAGGGCTATATCTCACACCTTACACAAAAACTAAATCAAAATGGATCAAAGACCTAAATATCAAATTTAAAACAATAAAGATTATAGAAGAAAAAATAGGGATAAGAACGGAATTTCTCACACATGCCTTAGATGGAGCATGGATTCTTACAAAGAACATACAAACAAGAGAGGAGAAAATAGATAGATGAGAACTGCTACAAATCACTTATGGTCATCTGAAGACTTTATCAAGAGAGTTAAAAGACCACCTACAGTAAGGGAAAAATGTATTTGCATGTATCGAATTGATGTCTAATTTCCGTAATCTATGAGGTACTACAATATATCAACAATAAAACTACAGATATCCCAATTAAACAATGGGTAAAGAACATAGACAGACACTTCACCAAAGAATACAGTCAGACAGCTAAGATACACATGAAGAAATGGTCATGGTCATTAGCTATTAGATAAAACCAAATTAAAACTACAATGAAATACCATCTTACCCCAAAGAGGGTGGCAATAACCCATAAATAATAAAACAACAAATTCTGGAGAGGCTGTGGAGAGAATGAAACTCTGCTACACCGCTGGTAGAAATGCAAAATGGTATAATATCTTTGTAAAGCAAACTGGCCTTGCCTTAAAAGGCTAGAAGTAGAAATATCATGCGATCCAGCATTCCTATTGCTTGGAATATATCCTACAGAAAAAAGGGCTGTCACATAAACAAATTCCGCACATAATTGTTTATTGCAGCACTGTCCACAATAGCAAAAAGATGGAACCTAGGCATACATCAACAGATGAATGGATAAACAAACTATGGTGTAGATACACAATGGAACACTATGCACTGATAAAGAACAATGATGATTTTTAGGAAGTGTGTTATAACTTGGTATCAACTAGAAGACATTATGCTGAATGAAATCAGTCAGATGCAAAAGGACAAGTACTATATGAGACCACAATTATAAAGACTTAAAAAGAGACATGCAGAAGACAAGACTCTTTGATGGCTACAAGGGTGGGAAGTGAGGGAGAGAGAGGTTTAGTCATAGATTAGGCAGTCGATAGGAATTCGGTTAGGTGAAGGGTGTGACAGCACTCAGTTGAAGGCAGGTCAGCGTAACTGGACTACACCGTAAAGTAAAAACCAAACCCACTGTCGTCGAGTCAGTTCTGACTTATAGCAACCTTAGAGGTTAGAGTAGAACTGACCCATAGAGTTTCCAAGGAGCACCTGGCAGATTTAAACTGCTGACTTTTGGTTAGCAGACTTAGCACTTAACCCATTACACCACCAAGGTTTGCTTCCATAAAGTAAAAGTTTTCTAAATTCAACCCAACATTTCACAGGATACAGTAACAGGGACAGGGGTCTTGGGACTGTGTTTTCAGGGGATTTTGAGGTCAATTGACATAATTAGCCTTTTGCTAAAAGAGTTTTCTGCACCTCATGTTGGTGAGTGGTTTCTGGGGTCTTAAAAGCCAGCAAGTTGCAATCTGAGAAACATCAGTTAGTCCCAATCCACCTGGAAAAGGTGACGACCGAGCACCTCAAAGACTTGAAGAAAAATTAACCAGAGACAGAAAGATTCCTATGATTGGGAGACTACATCAGCATGGGACCAGAAGAGCCAAATGGTGCCCAGTCACCACCAAAGACAGCCTTGATAGCAGACACAATGTAGAGTTTCTGACGTAGGATGAAAAAAAGAGGTGTGCAGATTAAGAATTCTACACTAAAAGACTGATGGTCCAATGACTTAGAGGGTCCCCTTGGAACATGGCCCCTGGACTTGCTGCGGACTCCAGACCTGAAACCAGTACTGAGGTCAACGTTTCAGACAAAGAATGGACTGGACTTGGGGACACAGAGTGAGCATATGGCATATGTATTTTATGGTTTTATGCATTTATAGAAGGCTGTCCTACGTGTTTCCTTCTAGTGTGGAGAGTAGAGAGGAGAGAGGAGTGGACAGGTGTTCACTGGGAGGATAAGTAGAAGAGTGAAAAAGAGGAGTGTGCAGCCACGTTGTTGGGAGAGCAGATAAGAGTTTTAGAGGTAGTTATGCGAAACTGGATTGTATACTTTCACTTAATCATAATAAAAAAAAAATCACAATAAAAAGAGATGTAGTACCTGAAAGCAGATAATACCAGAAACATGTTTTCTTATGTTTCATTGACTAGGCAAAGGTGCTCCACTGTGTGGATCATAACGAATTATGGATAATATTGTGAAGAATGGGAATTCCAGAACATTTAATTGTGCTCATGCAGAACCTGTATACTGATGAAGAGGCAGTCATTCAAACAAACCAAGGAATACTGTGTAGTTTAAAATTAGAAAAGGCATGTGTAAGAATTGTATTCTTCCAAAATACTTAATCAATCTATATGCTGAGCAAATAATCTGAGAATCTGTACTATATGAAGTACAGCACATCAGGATTGAAGGAAGACTAATTAACAACCTGCTATTTGCTGATGGTGCAACAACTTTGCTTGCCGAAAATAAAGAGAACTCGAAGCATTTGTGAAAAAGATCAAAGACTACAGCCTTCAGTATGGGTTACATCTTAACATTAAAAAAAAAAAAAAAGAATTCTCACAGCTGGACCATTAAGTAACATCGTGATAAATGGAAAAAAACTGAAACTGTCAAGGATTTCACTTTACTTGTATTCACAACCCAAACCCATGAAAGTAGAAGTCAGGGAGTCAAATGATGTATTACATTGGGCAAATCTGCTGCAAAAGACCTCTTTACAGCATTAAAAAGCAAAAATGTTGCTTTGGGGACTAAGATGCACCCAACCCAAGGCATAACGTTTCAGTTGCCTCATATGTATGGGAAAGATTGACAGTGAATAAGAAAGAAGACCTGATGTCTTTGAATTATGATGTTGACAAAAATATTAAATATACTGTAGACTGCCAGAAGAATGAACAAATTCACTGTGAAATAAGTGTAGCTAGGGTGTTCCTTAAAAGTGTGGATGATGCTGTATTGTTTCAGTTACTTTGGATGTGTTATCAGGAGGGACCAGTCCCTGGAGAGGGACATCATGCATAGTAAAGTAGAGGGCCAGTGTAAAATGAAATAGATTGACAAATTGGCTGCAACAGTTGGCTCAGGGATCACAAAGATTATGAGAGTGGTACAGGACTAATAGTGTTTCATTCTGCTGTAGGTAGGGTCACTATGAATTGGAACCAATTGGATGGGACCTAACAATAATAACAAAATAACTACAGAGGCAGAGCCAAAGAGTTACAACAGGCACATGTGACCTGCAAAGCTGAAAATACTTATTGTCTGTCCTTTTAAGAAAATGTTCCCATTCTGGGACTGAAAAATCACCCCTATGTGACTGTCACAGCTTGTAACCAATAGAAGTTACACAGAATGTTACTTTGGGTGCTACATTTACACTTTACATTCACGTTCCTAGAGACTCATTTTGATTTGTGAATTTCAGAGTGACGTGCCATGAATATTTTTTCTCACAATATCGCATATATATTCCTGCTAATAACCTGTGGACTCTCTGAGTTGTGCAAATATGGAGATCACAAATATCACTGACATTTTCTGTCTTCTCTGAACATTGTCAGGTTTACTTGATTTCTTCCAGTCAGAGTAGACTCCTTTTCTCCCATCTAGTTCATCATTGAACTTTTTCCTCTTCACCCTCACCACTCTCATTCTCTCTATATAATTATACCATCCAATGTAATCATGCAATGTAATCATCCACTATTGGTTCTGTCCCCCCTAGCTGAATCAGTAGCATTGCAAAGGAAGGAAATTTGCTCACCTATGTCTGCTAACCAAAAGGTCAGCAGTTTCAATTCACAAGGCACTCTTTGGAAACTCTATGGAGCATTTCTATCCTGTTCTGTGGGGTGGCTATGAGTCAGAAGCTACTCAATGGCAGTGGGTTTGGTTTGTTTGGTTTGTATATCTACCTATGTCAGGTTTTAGTTACTTTTACTCCAGCTTTGGCGGAAAATATTTCCAAGCATTAGTGGTTTCAAAGCTTGCTGAACAAGTAGATCCCAAACGTAAAGTGGAGTTCTTTTTCCATTACTCATATAACTGGTTCATAATAGAATGATTGTGGCAGCAGGGCCTCCTGATGACCTTAAATTGTCTCTACATGGGGTAAATTAGTGGATCTGATAAATTAGAAAATATATCAAAATATCTCCTGGAAGAGACTGTTGTTATTGTGTGTGCCATTGTGTCAATTGCAACTCATAGGGTCCATATAACACAGAATAGGACTTATCCATGGGCCTTCCAAAACTGTAATCTTTAAGGAAGCACATCACCAGTTCTTTTTCCCTTGTGGAGTTTCTTGAAGTGTTCTGACCTTTCTGTTAGCAGACAAATTCTTCAACTTTTGTGCCACCAGAGATCCTTTGGGGTAAATTAATAGTACTCATTGTTATTAAGTCAATTGTGACTCACAGTGACCCTATAGGACACAGTAGAACTGTTCCATAAGGTATCCAAGGCTCTAAAACTTTGAGGAAGAAGACTGCCACATTTTTCTCCAATAGAACAGCTGGTGGGTTTTAATTGCCAACCTTTTGGATAGAAGAATACTTTATCACTGTATCCCAGGACTCCTTTGGGAGAGATAATGTTCTTATATTTCCATGATGATTGTATCTTTATCTGGTTATGCCATAATAAAATTCTTACATATAGTTTCACAAAATATTCCTTTCCATATGTCTCAGACTCCAAATAATTCTATTTTAGCAGTGCAAAAGTGTTGTGTAAATGTAAAAACAGTTCAAACATGTAAACAATAGAATCAGTCAGGAAATGTTGAGCCCTAACTTCTGCTCATGAAAGTTGTTATTACATGAAAATGTAAGTGAAATAATTGCAGAAAAGCAGAGGTATAAGGAAAACAGAAATAATAATTACTGCACATTGTGGATTGAATTCTGTCCAAGCGAAAATGTGTGAATTAATTTGGTTGGCCATGATTCTCAGCATTCTGAGATTGCCCCCCCATTTTGTAATTTTCATATGCTGTAAATCCTAATCTTTGCCTGTGGTTAACAGCTTGCATTATGTTAAAGAGGATTATAGGGTGGGATATTAAAACCCTTCCAAAGGTCAACTCTCTGCTCCACTGTTGGGGAGTTTCCCGGGAAAGTGGCTTGTACCACATTTTATCCTTTCATCCTACAAGAGATAAAAGAAAGAGAGGCAAACGGTGTGTTGGGGACCTCATAGTGTCAAGAAAGTAGCAATGAGAACAGAGCACTTACTTTGGACCTGAGGTTCCTGCACTAAGATGCTCCCAAATCAAAGAAAGACATTCCTCCAGAGCTGATAGACAGAATGTGTTCCCCTGGAGATGGTACCCTGCATTTGATCTAACTACTGGCTGTGTAAGAATGAAGTTTTCTTTGTTAAAGTGATCCACTCTTGGTAATTCTGCTAGAGCAGTGCTAGATGTTGAGGACATTGCCTAAATAATGGAGAGTGGTTTCAGAAAGTTCTCAAAACAAAGAATCAAAAAATTTTCCAGAGGCATAGAACTTCCTGAAATTATGGAGGTAAAACACCACAGATTAATATTTACAGCTCTGTAAGAGATCAAGGAGAGGAGACCAAATTCAGCAGAGTATAATGATAATTTAACAGGCTGTAAGAAAGCATACAGCAGCAAAACTTAGAAATTCAGAAAATTAACAATAAAATGACACAAATGGACAACCCAATAGAAAGTCAAAGGAGCAAAATTGAAGCAATAGAAAGCTGAATTGATGAGATTGAAGATAAAGCACATGATATCAATGTATTTGATGAAAAATCAGATAAAACAATTTTGAAAAATCAGATAACACAATTAAAAATTTAGGAAACATAAAATGTTATCTGGGAGTCTATCAAGAGGAATAAACTATGAGTGATAGGAGTACCAGAAGTGGTAGGGAGGTAACAGAAAACACAGAGAGAACTGTCAAAGATTTATTGACAGAAAATGTCCCTGATATCATAAAACACAAGAAGATACCTATTCAAGACACTCACTGAACTCCACACGAGAAAGAGCACAAAACGAAAACAGCAAGGTGTATCGTAATCATACTTGCCAAAATTAAAGAGTAGAAGACAATTTTAAAAGTGAATAAAGATAAACAGAAAGTAACCTATAAAGGAGAATCAATATGAATAAGCTCAGACTACTCAGCAGAAACTATGTAGAAGAGATGACAATGGGATGACACATACAAATCTTTCAAGGAAAATAATTGCTGTTCGATAATTATGCAACCAGCAAAACTGTCAAACATGATGGCAAAACTAGGTTACTTTGAGATAAACAGAAATTCAGGGAATTCAAGAAAACCAAATCAAAATTACAAGAAATAATAAAGGACTACTTTGGTTAGAAATTTAATAACATCACGTAGTAAACCAACATTGGAACACAGAACAGAGCAACTAGATATAAACACAAATAAGGGAACCACAAAAATAAATCAAAAGCAAAGCACTGAAATAGGGAAACAGAGATGTCATTGTAAATATTATAACAAAAAAGAGGGGCTCAAAAAATGTCATGGATCTTTCAGATGAATAGAAAAGGCAATATAAAGAAATTAAACACTGGTTTAAATTTAGGAAAAATATGAGTAAATACTGAGGTAAAGCAAAAGAAATAATCTTAAGCATCAAACACCATGAAAAACATGAATTCTCAGAAAATACAAAACCACCAACAATGAAAAAGATGGAAAAACACGTAAAGAAAAACAGCACAGAAAATTAAGTGGAACAAGGGAAATGTCTACAAAGCGCTAAAAAAGACATCAAAATGGCAGCAATAAACTCATTCATATCAGTAATCATATTGAAGGTAAATGGATCAAATGCACTAATAAAGAAATGGAGAATGGCAGATGGGGGAAAGTTATCTGTATGCTGCCTACAGGAGACAAAACTGAGGCTTAAAAAAGAATGAACAAACTAGGGCAGGGCCAAGATGATTGACTAGATACACATCTCCTCGATGAGAATTAAGGCCTAGAATGATAACTGAATGGAGCAGTGTGGACATTCAGGGAGCCCTAGGATCGGGCATAGGGTTGTCAGATTGGACTAGGCACCAGGCAAGAGGAAACAACTTCTCTCTAAAACAGACAGTGGCACACTGAGTCCTGCTTCTGCTGACTCATTGCTTGGGAAGACTGCAGGTACTGAAGCCTTCTTTGTTATCCTGGAGGCGGGAACTGGGCATGAGCCAGCTAATATGCTGAACTGCAGTGCTTAAGTAAACAGCAAACAGCGTAGCAGAGAGATCGTGCTTGCTATAGCCAGATACCGAGGAGTTAGCTGGGGCTAATTCTCATGCAGAACAGCTGCCACTCTGGAAAGGGCTGCTCCAGCAGAAAAGCTGTGTTTAGGATGATGATGCCTAGAGTTTTGGGTGGGGTCTAGCAGAAGATGACAGCAAGGGCCCTAACCCTTCCCTTCTTGTCAGCTGGAAAGTGAAGCCTGCCACAGCTGAAGGCCTGACTGATTTTGGCAGTTGTTGGATAGCGCCTTGCTTAGCAGTACATTTTTAAAATAAGAGCACCTGGAGAACTGACTGCTGAGCAAGCTGGCATTATGTCCTCCAGCCTTCACTGATCCACATCATAGCATTGGCTGATGGCCCCACAATGACTCCATAAGTAGAGTGCCATCTTTGCCAGTCAGGAGGCAGAGCCAGCCACCCCAGAAATTCCACGTGGGGTCAGACACAAGAGAACTCAGAGGCAGTTGGTGACCAACTCCCCTCTTAGAACTACACCTTAACTCCTGTTGAGGTAACATCAGAGAAACCAAACAACTAAATGGTGCCAAGACACCAAAAAACAGCTAACTACTTAAAGAAGCAGCCCACCGTGGCTCTGGAAATCTCCCAAAATAAAGAATGAAAAAACTCCCAGATGAGGAAGTCTTTCTGAAACTATTGGCTGTTGAGTACAAAAGAATTATGTATAGAGTCCTCCTAGAGATTAAACAAAATGCAGCAGAACAACAACAAAAAAAGTTAAGCTATTTGAACTGGTAGAACATCAATGATCTGCAATCCAGCAGATCAATAATAAAATTACAGAATTAGACATTTCAGTCTGAAGCCAAAAGAGCAGAACTGAGGAGATAGAAGCCAGAATTAGTGAGCTTGAGGATAGAGCAAATAATGCCATCATTTACAAGGAGAAATCAGAGAAAAGAATTAAGAAAAATGGAAAAGCATTAAGAAACAGGTGGGACTATTCAATGGAAAAATCTATGAATAATTGGAGTTTCTGAATAGAGATGAATAGATTAAAATACAGAGTGTTGTAGAGTTGCTGAGAGAAAACTTCCCTGGAATTACGAGAGAAGAAAAGATATCCAAGATGCTTACAAAATGCCACAAAACCCAGACCCCAAAAGAAAGACACCAAGACATTATAATCAAGCTTAATAAAATGAAACATAAAGACAGTCTTTTAACAGTAATGAGGCTTAAAGCAAAGCTAACATACACAGAGGGAAGTCCTATGGGCTTTAGCCTGACTTCCCAGCAGAAACAATGTTGGTATGGAGGCAGTAGGATGATACCTTCAAAGCCTTGAAGGAGAAAAAATTCCAACCAAGAATCATATGTCCTCCAAAATTGTCTCTCAAATATAAAGATGAAATTAAGACATTCACAAATAAACAGAAGTTTAGAGACTTTGTAAAACCCAAACCAAAACTCAAGAAATACTGAAAGACGCTCTTTGCTTAGATAAACAAAAACATCAGATGTATACTTAAAGAAACAATACAGGACACAGCATCCAGAACTCTACTCAGTTAGAGAAGTCAAAAGACTCAATCACAGATACAATATTAGAAAGGAACCAGTGATTATTACATGAAAACTATGACATCATCACACTAGAAAGACAGATATAATAAGGTAGTTATAACCCTTTCAGACTGAGAGGAAATTACAAACGTGTGCATAAGTTAAAATCGGATTTAAACTTAGAATAAAAAGGGGGATCATAGGGGTAGCCACAAATCAAAATAAAATGTGATGTATCAAAATCAGAAACATAAGAGTCTCAACAAACACAAATCCAACAGTGAAAAAGACAAAAAGTCAACTGATAAAGATAAATGACCCATAACAGAACATTAAGAGCAACATAGAAACATAAACAACATAAAAATAAATGCATCAAAATAACAGCATAAAACATGACTAACAATAATTACAATAAGTGTAAACGGACTGAATGCTCCAATAAAGAGACAGCAAGTGACATCCTGGATGAAAGGACATGATCCATTTACATATTGCTTAAAAGAAATACACCTTATACTCAAAGATATGAACAAACTGAAAATAAAAGAATAGAGAAATACACACCAAGTCAAAAATGTACAAAGAAGAGCAGGAGTGGAAATGCTAATCTCAGATAAAATAAATTTTAATGTAAAATTCAACATCATGGAAAAGGATGGTCACTATTTCTAAAAAGATTGACTGCATAAACACAACATAACAATATTAAACATTCATGCACCCCATTCCAGAACACTTAGATAGATCGAACAAACACTGACAACTTTAAAAAATGAGATAGATCACCCCAAAACAATAGTTGGAGAATTCAACACTCCACTTTCAGTAATGGATGGATTATCCAGAAAAAAACTCAGTAGAGAGACACAAGATCTTACTGAGACAGTTAACCAACTAGACCTCATCGACATATACAGAACTTTTTACCCATCAACAGAGAAGTACACTTTCTTCTCCAAAGCACATGGAAGATTTTACAAAATAGACCATATGTTAGGATATAAGACAACTCTCAACAGGATCCAAACCATTGCATCATTGCAAAACATCTTTCCGGACAATAAAGACATAGAAGTTGAAATCAATAGCAGAGAAAACATAAGTAGAAATTTGAACTCATGGAAACTGAACAACACATTGCTTAAAAATCCATGGGTTATGGAACAAATCAAGGACAAAATGAAGAAACGTATAGAATCAAGTGAGAATGATATCACGTCCTACCAGAACCTATGGGTTAACAGCAAAAGCAGTGTTCAGAGGTCAAATTATCTCTAGAAATGCACACATCCAGAATGAAGGACCCAAACCGAAGAGTTAACTCAGTGGCTTGAACAAGTAGAAAGAGAGCAACAGAGGAAACCCTCAGGCACCAGAAGAAAACAGGTAATAAAGGTTATAGCAGAAGTAAATGAATAGAGAATAGAAGAACAATTGAAAAAAATTAACAAAACAAAAATCTGATTCTTTGAAAAGATCAACAAACTTGATAAACCATTCACTAAACTTACAAAAGAAAAACAGAGAGGAATAATATAACCCAAATAAGATATGAGATGAGTGATGTCACCACAGACACAGCTGAAATCAAAGCTATCATAGCACAATGCTGTGAAATACTGTACTCTAACAGATTTGAAAACCAAGAGGAAATGGACAAATTCCTAGATTCATATCACCTACCAAAATTATCACAAGGAGAAGTAGAATAACTTAATAAACACATTACAACAGAAGAGAGTGAAAAAGTTATCAAAAAAAAAACCTATTAATCAAAAAAGTCCTGGCCCAGTTGTCTTTACCTGAGAATTCTACCAAACCTTTAGACTGGAATTAATTACAATACTACTGAGGCTATTTCACAGCATAGAAATGGATGGAATACTCCCAAATTCATTTTATGACGCCAGCGTGATAGTGATGCCAAAGCCAGGGGAAGATTCCACTAAAGGGAAAATTACGCCTAGTACCACTCATGAACCTAGATGCAAAATTTTCAACAAAATCATAGCCAATAGAATTCAACAACATATCAAAATGTAATTCATCATGACTAAGATAGATTCATACCAGGGATGCAAGTCTCGTTCAACATCAGAAAAACAATTAATGTGATCAGTCACATAAACAGCACAAAGGGTTGGCTGGCACATAAACAGCACAAAGGGTAAGAAAAAGCTGATTCTGTCAATTGATGCAGAAAAGACATTTGACAAAGTCCAACACTCATTCATACTGAAAACTCTCAGCAAGACAGGAATAGAAGGAAAATTCTTCAATGCAGTAAGGGACATCTATTCAAAGCCAACTGCCTGCATCACTCTGAATGGAAAGAGACTGAAAGAATTCCCCTCTAGAAAGGCAAATAGATAAGGATGCCTCCTTTCACCAGTTCTATTGAGGATGAGACATGTATGGAGCAGAAAGGAATAATGTGCTGTCACTGGACAGGGAGAGCAGTGGAAGCTGCATATAGGTGGGCATGTAAATTTATACAGCAATGTACATTTTCACTCAGTTATATTAAATTAAAAAAAAAAGAAAAAAAAGATTGTACTAGAGGTTTTAGCCAGAGAAATTAAGCAAGACAAAAAATAAAAGGCATCCCCATTTGCAAAGAAGAAGTAAAAATCTTCCTATTTACAGTTGATATGATTGTAAATGCAAAGAATCGTAAAACATCCATAAGTAAACTATGGGAACTAAAAGAACTGTACAGCAAAGTATTACAATACAAAATAAAAGTAAGTAAATCAGTAGGATTGCTTTACTCTACCAAGCAGATCATCAAAGAAGAAATCTCCAAATCAATATCATTTACTATAGTCACCAACAAGGTAAAATACCTAGAAATAAAATCTAACTAGTGAAATAAGAGACCTATACAGAGAGAACTACAAGACCATACTGCAAGAAACCGAAAGAGATTTACATAAATAGAGAAAACTACCCTGTTCATGGATAGGAAGTCTTAACATTGTGGGAATGTCTATTTTAACCAAACCAATCTACGTATACAACGAAATGCCAATACATATTCCAATACCATTTTTTAATGAGATGGAGAAACACATCACCAATTTTGTTTGCAAAGGGAAGAAACCCCAGGTAAGTAAAGCACTACTGAAGAAGGGGAACACACTGCCAAAGTAATCAAAACAGCTTGGTACTGGTCCAAAAAGAGACATATAGACCAGTGTAACAGAGTTGAGACCCCAGAGATGCCACCATCTTGTGAACAGCTGATATTCGACAAAAGCCCTACAATTGTAAACTGGAGTAAAAACAGTCTCTTTAACAAACTGTGTTGGCAAAATTGGATATCTGTCTGCAAAAAAACTGAAAGAAGACCCATGTATCACACCTTACACAAAAAGTAATTCAAAATGGATCAAGGACCAAATATCAAACCTAAAACGATAAAGATCATGGAGGAGAAAATAGGTTCAACAACGGAAGTTCCAATATACAGCTTAGACAGACTTTAGAATCTGACAAAGCACGATCAAGAGAAGAAAAAATAGATAAATGGGAACTACTAAGAATCAAACAATTTTGCTTATCCAAAGACTTTATCAAAAGAGTTAAAAGACCACTTACCAAATGGAAAAAATACATTTCAGACCAATGTCTGATCTCCATAATCTACAAGGTTCTGCAAAATATCAACAAGAAAAAGGTAAATAACCCAATAAAGCAATGGACATAGGAAACGGACAGACATTTCACCAAAGAGGACATCTAGACATGCAAAAGACACATGAAGAAATGCTCACTATCAATAGCTATCAGAGAAATCCAAATCAAACCTTCAATGAGATACCATCTCACCCCAATAAGGCTGACCATAATCCACAAAACACAAAACAACAAATGCTGGAGAGGCTGTGGAGAGATGGGAACTCTTTTACACTGCTAGTCGGATTGCAAAATGGTACAACCTCTTTGAAGAGCTATTTGATATTTCCTTAAAAAGCTGGAAACAAATATAGCATTTGATCCAGTAATCTCACTGCACAGAATATATCCTACAGAAACAAAGTCTGTCCCATGAGCAGATGCATGCTCACGAATGTTTATAGCAGCAGAGTCCAGAATTGCAAAAAGATGGAATCAATCTAGACACCCATCAACACATGAATGGATAAAGAAACGATGGCACATATACTCAGTGGAACACTGCAGAATAATAAAGAAAAGTGTTGATTTTAGGAAGCGTCTCATAACCTGGTTTCAGTTGGAAGACATTATGCTCAGTGAAATCAGTCAGTGCCAAAGGAAAAATATTTTACGAGACTTCTGTGATGAGGACTTAAAAGTAGACTTATGTACAGAAGAAAAGACTCTGATGGCTAGAAGAGGGAAAGAGGGAGAGGATTGGTCATAGATTGGACAGTTGGTAGAAATTTGTTTAGGGGAAAACAGTGACAGCACACAGTAAAAAGTACATCAACTTAACTGGTTTTCACCATAAACCAAAAGCTCTTCTAACCTCAACCCAATATTGTGAGGATACATCAGCAGGGGCAGGGTCTGGGGACATGCTCTTGGGGGACATCAAGGTCAATTGGCATCACTAGCCTATTGGTAAGAGAGCCTTCTGCACCCCATATTGGTGAGTGGCATCAGGGATCTTAAAAGCTAGCAAGCTGCCATTTGAAGTACACCAAATGGTCCCACCTCATCTGGAACAGATGATCACCATGAACACCAAAATCATGAGGCAAAAACAACCCAGGAGACAGAAGGACTCATGTGAATGGGAGACTGTATCAACATATAACCAGAAGAACCAGATGGTTCCCAGCCACCACCAAAAACAGTCGTGATGGAGCACACAATGTTGAGTCTTGGTGACGACACAAGAAAAAGCAGAATGCAGCTCAAGAGCTGTACTAAAAGACCATAAATGATGGTCTGATGGCCTTGAAGCATCCTCTGGGAGAATGTCCCCCAGACATGCTGCTTCCCCTGCCTAGAAAATGCTACTGAGGTCAACCCTTTGGACAAAACTAAACTGGTCCTGGGGACACAATGTGACTATATGGTGTGTGCACTTTATGGTTCTATGCATTTATAGGATGCTGTTCTACTGGTCTCTTTCTATATGGGAGAGAAGAGGGTGGAGAGGCAGGGATGGGAGCTTGCTAAGAGTATGACAAGTATAGAATAAAAAGGAGGAGTGTGCTATCACCGAACACGGAAAGCAGAAGGAGCTGAAGATAGGTGGACATACAAAATTAATTTGGATTGTATACTTTCATTTAATCACACACAAAAAAGAATGAACAAACTAAAACTCAAAGAATGGAAAAATATATGAAGGTAACAACATTCAAAGAAGCGTAGGAGTGACAATATAAGTCTCTGATAAAATAGAGTTTAAAGTGAAATCCAACGAATGAGGAAGGACACTAATGATTAAAAGATCAATGTTCCAAGAGCTCAGTCATATTAAATAAGTATGCACCCCAAATACATTAATTTCTAACTGCATTGAAAACAGAAATATATAGCTTCACAATAATACTAGAAGATTTCAACACACTATTCTCAGTGAAGGACACAACAACCAGAAGGAAGCTCAAGAAAGACGTGAAACATCTAAATACCACAATCAACCTATTTGTCCTAACAGACATGTACAGAACATTCCACTTGAGAGGAGCCAAGTATACTCTCTTCCAAAACAAGAGGAAAATTCTACATAATAGACCACATATTAAGCCATAAAGAAAGTCTTAATAAAATTGAAAGCATAGGAATATTACAAAGCACTTTCCAGACCACAAAGCCCTAGAAGTAGAAATCAATTACAAAAGAGGGAAGGAAAATACAAAACACAAGGAAACTGAACAACACAGAGCTCGTAAACTAGTGTATTGTAGAAGAAAGAGACAACGGAATGAAGAAATTCGTAGAATAAAGTGAGAATTGAAGTACATCCTAACAGAACCTTTATGACACAGTAAAAGCAGTGCTTAGAGGTCAATTTATTACAATAAATGCACACATCAAAATAAAAGAAAGGGTTCAAATCAAAGCATCAAGATTACAGTTTGAACAAATAGAAAGAGAACAGCAAAAGAACCCCTCAGGCAACAGAAGAAAGTAACTAATAAAAACTAGAGTGGAAGTAAATGAATTAGAGAACAGAAAAATAATTGAAAGAGTTAACATGACCAAAAGCTGATTCCTTGTAAAGATCAACAAAACCTATAAAACACTGGCCAAACCAACAGAAGAAAAACAGGTGAGGAAGCAATTAAACTGAATAAGAAATGAGGTGGGTGATATCTCAACAGATTCAACTGAAATGAAAACAAGTTGTAATAGAATACTATGAAAAATTGTACTCTAATAAATTTGAAGATATAGAGGAAATAGACAAATTTCTAGAAACATACTGCCTACCTAAACTTAAACAACTAAATAAACCATCACAAAAGAAAAGATTGCAAACATAATTAAAAAACTTCCAACCAAAAAATAAAGCCCTGGCCCTGATGGCTTCACTGGAGAATTTTACTAAACTTTTAGAGAAGAGTTAACACCACTATTACTAAACATATTTTGGAGTGTAGAAAATGATGGAATACTTGCGAATTCATCCTATGAAGGTAGCATAACCCTGATACCAAAGCCAGGTTAAAAAAAAATGATACAAAAAGGAAATTACAGGGAATAGCTCATGGACTTAGCTGAAAAGAATCCTCCCCAATATTTTAGCTGATAGAATTCAACAATATATCCAAAAAAAAAAGTCATCATGACCATGTGACATTTATATCCAGGATGCAGGGATGGTTCAACATTAGAAACACAATCAATGTCATAAACCACACAAATAGAAAAAAAAGACAAGAACGAATGAAGCTTATCAATCCATGCAGAAAGGGCATTTGACAAAGTCTAACATCCATTTATGTTAAAAACTACCAGCAAAATAAGAATAGAAGGGAAATTTCTCAACATAAAAAGTGCATTTTTGCAAAACCAACAGCAAACATCATCCTAAATGGATCTAAAAAATATTCCTCTTGAGAACAGGAACCCCGTCAAGGATGCCCTTTGTGACCAATTTTGTTCAACATTGTGCTAAAGATTCTAGTCACAGCAATCAGGCAAGATACAGAAATAGAGGTCAACCAAATTGGTAAGAAACTAGTAAGTGTCTCTATCTAGATGATTAGAAAACCCTAAAGAATTCACAAAGAATCTACTGGAACTAATAGTTGTGATAAACATTGCAAAATCAGTTGGATTCCTTTACACAAAAAAGGAAAAAAATCAAAGAGAAAAATCACAGAATCAACACCATTTACAATAGCCCCCAGGAAGATTTAAAAAACAAAACAAAAAAAAGAACTGAAGAATAAATCTCACCAGTGACATAAAGATTTAGAAAATTACACGACTCTCCTGTGAGAAATCAAAAGAGATCTTCAAAAGTGGAGAAACCTACTTTGCTCATGGAAAACAAGGCTCAACATCAAGAAAACATCTATTCTACCAAAAGTGATCTATAGATACAATGTAATCCTGATACAAATTCCACTGGCATTTTTTAACAAGATGGAGAAAGAAATTACCGACTTCATATGGAAAGGGAAGAAGCCCTGGATAAGTAAATCATTACTGTAGAAGAAGAAAAATGTAGGAGGCTTCACACTACCTGACTTTAGAACCTATACACTGCCACAAAAGAGCCTGGTACTGGTACACAAACAGACACAGACCAGTGGAAGAGATTTGAGAATCCAGATATAACAACATCCATGTATGAGCATCTCAAATTTGGCAGAGGCCCAAAATCTGTAAGCTGGGGAAAAGCTAGTCTCTTTAAGAATGGTACTGGCGTAACTAGATATCCATCTGCCAAAAAAAAGAAAAGAAACAAGACCCATATCTGACACCATACACAAAAGCCACTCAAAATGGATCAAAGATGAATACAAAATTTAAAACTGTAAATCTCATCAAAGAAAAAAAATAGAGACAATTCCGGGAGCCCTAATTCACAGCACAAACAGACTACAAAACATTACTAACGATGCACAAACACCAGAAGACAAAAATAGATAAGTGAGAACTCCTGAAAATCAGACACATATACTTATCCAAAGATTTCACCAGAAGAGTAAAAAGGCAAACGGCAGGCTGGGGAGGGGGAGGGGAAATGGCTACTACAAATCCAATCAGCATCCATTCTCCATAATTAACAAGATATTGCAAAACTTCAACAACAAAAAGACAAATAAACTAATTAAAAAATGAGCAAAGAATATGAACAAGGACTTCACCAAAGAGCACATCCAAGAGGCTAACAGATACATAAGGAAATGCTCACGATCATTAGCCATCAGAGGAATGCAAATCAATGTGACACCATCTCATCCCAATAAGGCTAGTATTAATCCCCACCCCCCCCCAAAAGCCCACACAAACCCACACAAAATAATAAATGTTTGAGAGGCTTTGGAGAGACTAGAACATTTCTGCTGGTGGGAATATAAAATGGTACAAACACTTTGGAAATTGACTTGGTACCTTCTTTAAAAGCTAGAAATAAAATTACTACACGATCTAGGAATCCCACTTTTTGGAGTATAACCTAGAGAAATAAGGGCTGTCACATGAATAGATACATGCACAGCAATGTTTATTGCAGCACTGTCCACAATAGCAAAGAAAGGAAATCAACTGCAAGGTCCATCAGCAGATGAATGCATAAACAAGCTATGGTATACTCACAAAGTGGAATACTACTGCAACAATAAAGAACAATGAAGATCTTGGGAAACAACTCATAACATGGACGAAACTGGGATACATTATGCCGAATGAAATTAGTCAGGTGCAAAAGAGTATTATATGAGATCACTATTATAATTACTCAAAAACATATTTAGACATAGAACAAAACAGTCTTTGATGGTTACAAGAGCAGAGAGGGAGGTAAATAGGTATTCAGGGATTAAATACTAAATAGGAATTGGGTTAGATGATGAGAGAGACAATTCACAGTAGAACAGAGGTCAGCACAACTGGACTAAACCAAAGCTAAGAAGTTTACTAAATACAACACAATACTTTGAAGGACAGAGTAGGAGGGATAGGAGTCTGGGTTTCGTAGTTTCAGGACACATCTGGGTTAACTGGCATAGCAATGGTTTTAAAGAAAATATTCCAGATTTTACTTTTGTGAGGTGTTTGAGGTCTTAAAAGTGAGCAAACAGTCCTCTAAGTAGCATCAATTCATCCCAACCAATCTGGAGCAGAGGACGTAAGGAAAATAATGTGCCTATCAGACAGAAAGGACTATATAATCCAAAGACTACATCACCATCAAGTCAGAACAACTAGAGTGCCTGGTCATCACATAGAGTCACTGACATAGTGGGAGAAAAAATGAGTCTGCAAGCAGAACTAGAACTCTATTAAAAGAGCAGACTTGAGGGTACAATAGAAGGAGAGTCCCTGGAAATTATGACTTCCCAACTCTGTATCAGCCCACAGCTGGAACCAGTAATGAAGCCAGCTCTTCAAAGATTGGACTAGACTATAAGATACAAAATGATTCTGGTGAAGAGTTTGGCTTAATAATATATGGGAATGTACATTTTCACTCAGTCATATCAAATAAAAAAAAAGAATAAACATGATGCTAACTGAGAAACTCCTGTCCAACAGCAAGATGAGAAGGTGGAGGAGTACAGGAGCTGGTAGAATGGACTTGAGAAATGCAGGGTGGAAAGGAGGAGTCTGCTGTTCCAGGGTGTGGAGAGCAGCTAGAGTTACATAGCAGTGTATGTGCAAGTTTTTGTATGACAAATTAACTTGGATTGTAAACTTTCATTTAAAACATCATAAGGTATCTTTTTAAAAAAAGTTAGTAAAGTGTGCACATCTGAGACCTCTTGATTTTTTTACCCATATAATATGCCACCTGCCCTTGGACCAGAGGTAAGTTCATCCTAAATTGTCCTATGGCATTTTCTTGAATTCTCTCAGAATAAAATACAAAACCTTAAAGATTATTAAACAGAATTCAATATCTTTTGATTGAAAGCATAGTGGTGGAGATCAGTGATCCTTGTGTATGGTAATAAATAGGTGGTAATCTTTTCTGTTTTTTCTGTTTTTTTTTTTTACTTTTTTATGTAGAGGAGCTAGCTGATAATACTATTTGAGGTTCCTGATTCAGCTTCAGAGGAAGTGGGTGAAATAAATACATTAGCAATGGAAGAAATTGAAAGACAATGAAGGTGTAAGAGATTTTAAGGCTTTCCTTTGATTTGTTTATACTCAGAACTAAAGCTTTTCCTCACAAACTCACTTTTTCCAAAAACTACATCTAATGCACACATGCTGACATTATGTTTGGGAAATAGTGCTTTCCACCTCCTCGAGAAGCAAAGTGTATTTGTTTTAGTTTCTGCACAACGTAGTTCAAGGAATCTCCTGAAAATGAGGACCTAAAGACAAGTCCACTGGTATTTGTGTTCTGACATCCATTAAGATCTTGATTCCTTGATACCTGAATGTCCTTTATTGGATTATATTCATTTCCTTTTTTTTTCTCCTAACTGCTCCATTTCAGAAAGAACATTTACTTGTTACGCCTTATGTAAAGTGCTATGTATAGTGTGTGCATGTGCTGTTAATCGTGTCTGCTTCATGGGTCTGTTTCATGACTGTTTCCCCTCAGTCCTCCTCACCACTTTCCAGTATGGTCTTACTCACTTTTTGTGACCTGGACTGACATGTTTTTACTATAGGGAGTACTCCAGTGTCCAAGAGATATTATCATAAGTGTCTTAAATGAATCGTTTGCATGCAAATAGATCTCAGAAATCATACAAGACCATTCACTATTTGCCTTACAAGTAGGAGAAAAAGATATTATTGATAACTGTAACATTTTTGTGTCTTGAAAAGCATGTGTATCCTGTGTTTTTCTCTTATCCCACCTACCGAACTGAGAATAGAGACTATATATCACCTATCTTAATTCCTTGCTATTTAATTCTCATGTGTAAGCACAGTGCATTGCCTTTAATGCATATTTGATAATTTTTTTTTGCATGGAATTTGCCGCACAGAGAAATATTAAAGAAGAAGAATGGATACATGGCCAATTCCTGGAGAGAGAGCAAACAACATAATGAAAAAGGAAAAGCCATCCAATTTCGCATATCTCATTAACAACATTTACTGAGCTCCTATTATATTTTGTTATTAGGTGTCATTAAGTTGGTTGTAATTCATAGTGACTCTATATACAACAGAATGAAACACTACCAAGTTCTGCACTATCCTCACGATTGTTGTGCTTGAGTCCACTTCATTGGGGATTTTTCTCTTTTTTTCACTGGGCCTTTACACCACCAAGAATGATGTCCTTCTCTAGGAATTGTTCCCTCGTGGTAATGTGTCCAAATCATGTGAGATGTAACCTCATCATCTTTGCTCCTAAGGAGAATTTTGGTTGCACTTCTTCCATGACAGATTTGTCTCTCCTTTTGGAAGACCACAGTATATTTAATATTCTTCACCAACACCACAATTCAAAGGCATCAACTCTTTATGGTCTTCTGTCCTGCTTTTATATCCATGAAGCAACTGGAACACTACAACTTGGGTCAGGTACTCCTTAGTCTTCAATGTGACATCTTTGCTTTTCAACACTCTAAAGAGGTCTTTTGCAGCAGACTTGTCAAATGCAGTGCATTGTTTACTTGACTCTTGTCTCCATGTGCATTGATTGTGTATCACTCAAGGCCTTCCCATAGCTTGGACAGCACTTGAAATATGACTGGGGAAAAGCTGCTTCAAATTAAAGTATGAAATATGAATCAAGGAAAATGAGAAACCATCAAAAATGAAATGGAAAATGTAAACATTGATGTCCTAGGCATTAGCGACTAGAAATGGACTGGCTTTGGACATTTTGAATCAGATGATCATATGGTCTGCTGTGCCAGGGATGACAACTTGAAGAAGAATGACACTGCACTCATTGTAAAAAAGAATACTTCAAGATGTGCCCTGATGTACACCACTGTCAACAATAGGATAATATCTATATGCTTAGGAGGAAATCCAGTTAATACAACTACTATTCAAATTTATGCATACAACCTCTAAGGCCAAAGATGAAGAATTGAAGTTTTTTTTTCACAAATTTGGAGTCTGAAATTGATCAAAAATGGAATAAGGATGCATTGGTAATTTTTGATGATTGGAATGCAAAACTTGGAAACAAAGAAGTTGAAAAATATAGTGACACAATGTCAGAAATCACACAATAGAAATTCACAATATCAAAGACTTCATTGCAAGTAACTGTTTTCACCTACATAAATGGCAGGTAAACATGTGGACTTTATCAGACGGAATACACAGGAAACAAATTGACTACATCTATAGAAAGAGATTATAGAAGTGGACTGTGGAACAGACAGTTGTTCCTAAGCAACTTCAGATTGAAACTGAAGAAAATTACAAGTCCATGACAGCCAAATCACTACATTGAGTATGTCCACACCTTAGTTTAGAGACTGTATCAGTAATAGATTTGAAGCATTAAATACTAATGACTGAAGACCAGATGAGTTGTGGTATGACACCAAGGACATCATATACAGAGAAAGCAAGAGGTCATTAAAAAGACAAGAAAGAAGGAAAAGTCCAAAATAGACCACAGAGGAAACTCTGGAACTTGTTCTTGAACATTAAGTAGCTAAAGAAAATGCAATAAGTGATGAAGTAAAAGAGCTGAACAGAATATTTCAAAGAGCAGTTCGAGAAGACAAAGTATTATAATGACATATGCAAAGAGCTGGAGATAGAAAACCAGAAGGGAAGAATATATTCAACATTTTTCAAGCTGAAAGAACTGATGAAAAAAATCAGTCCTCTAGTTACAATGCTGAAGAATTACATTGGGGAAAATTAAATGGCAAAGGAATCATAAAAAAAAGATGAAAGGAATACACAGCATCACTAAACAAAACACAAGTGATCCACTTTCAGTTATTTCAGGAGGTAGCAGATGATCAGGAACCAATGGCAGAGAAGGAGGAAGTCCAGACTGCACTGAAGGCAAAAAACAAGGCTCCAGTAATTGATGGAATGCCAACTGAGACAGTTCAACAAAAGGATACAGCACTGCAAACACATATCCCTCTATGCCACAGAATTTGGAAGAAAACTACCTGGCCAAGTGACTGGAAGAAATCCATATTTGTGAACATTCCAAAGAAAGATGATACAACTAAATGAATTAATTATTAAACAATATAACTGGCAAGTAAAACTTTGCTGAAGATCATTCAAAAGTGGCTTCAGCAGTGTGTCAAAGGGGAACTGCTAGGAAGTCAAGCTAGATTCAGAAGAGGACCGAAAACCAGAGATATTATTGCTGATATCAGATGGATCCTGGCTTAAAGCATAAAATACTAGAAAGATGTTTACCTGTGTTTTACTGACTGTGCAAATTATAACATAACAAATTATGGATAACATTTCACAGAGATATCCAATCAGCTTAAATTTGGTGATGAATAAGTACCAAAGTCCAAGAATGATCCACATAGTTGGCCCAATTTTCACATAAAATTAGAGTTAAGATTTATTTTCTCAATGGATTTGCAACATATTTTTACCAGCTAGTTATGAATAAAGCTTCTTGTCTCTACTACCTATCAACATGAGTGCCAAAAGAATGCTTTTCTAGAAATCAGCATTTCTCCACTGATCATTAAAAGGAAAACTTAGCATAGAGAATGATCTACTGTCTAATAAATGTTAAAACCAAGCTGAATGTAGATCATTTGCTCCATAACAATGACAATCCTCTTGAATCATAACTCCAAGGACAAATCCACTTTGTTCAATCCGTAATAAAGAATGGTTGAGATAATCAACAATCTTCATGACTTTAGAAGTTAGTTCAATTCTCTAAAAAGTTCAGAAAACAGGTGAGACGTCATCTATATTAACTTTCAACCCAGTATGCAGATGTAATCTACTCTGTCTCGCTCAGTAGTATTTCATTAACATATGGTATTTCATCTGGATTAAACTTCAGTTAGTATGTACATTGCCTTATTTAATCTCAAAAGAACTTTGTGAGGTACCTTTTAATCAGACAAAAAGTAAGCTTCAGTGATAAAATAAGCTTTATTTCCACATACTCCCATCCTTAATATATTGTCTGATAATTAGTAGGTACCAGAGTGAGCACATAGACTTATGCCTTCCTCTGCCAGTTAAGTGCATTTCCACTATACTATGTTACTGCTTCCAGTTGAGAACATATCCTACACCTCTTTGGAAACTCATCATAGATTTGTGCCTCTTACATAGTAGGAAATCCTTGACAGCTTCAATCCCTTCTCTCTTTGTCATTATGCTGCTTATTCAAGTTGTGAGGATTTTTGTTTTCTTTATGTTGAGGTGTACTTACAGTCTATATAGGTACATAACTTATTTAAATTTGAATCCAATAACAGGAAAAAATCTTACATCTTCACAAGCTTGAAGGCAGTTTGGCTGGCAAATTCTTACAGATTATGGAAACTACAAACATTTCACCAGTTGTTTTTGTATTTATGCACATTTTATACATGTTGTGTTGAATGTAGCTCGTAAATAGCCTTACAGATCTATTATTAATACTGAACATGTGTATTCAGGTTATATGAAAACTTTTCATGAGTTTGTAAGCCATGTTGATTAGTATAATTACATCCAATGACATGTTCTAAACCTAGAGTTACTTTGGACCTTTTGTTAAAAAGCCAAAATTTTGACTCTCAGTGTTTAAACTATCCTCTAATTTTTTTTAAAAAAATTTTGTTTTATCTGGTAGAAGATAAGAGAAACTTGTACAACCAAAAGGACTTTAGAAAATGAATTAAGGGTCGTTGTCCCTTTATAATCCTCAGTTTCCATATCTATGTAAAGCTTCTGACATATGATTGCTGAATGGTTTTGCACTTGAATGTGTGAATCATAAAAATTTATGGGTAATTTTGCAAAGAATGGGAATTCTAGAATACTTGATTTTGCTCATGTGGAATCTGTACATAGAACAAGAATGATCATTTGAACAGAAAAAGGGAATATTGAATGGTTTAAAATCAGAAAATATATGCATCGGAGTTGTTTTCTTTCACAATACTTAATCTGTATGCTGAGCAAATAGTTTGAGAAGCTGAACTATGTAAAGAATAACACCACATTAGGGGAAGACTCATTAATAACCTGTGATATGCAGATGAGACAACTTTGTTTGCTGAAAGCAAAGAAGACTTGAAGTACACACTAATAAAGATCAATGACTACAACCTTTAGTATGGATACATCTCAACATAAAGAAAACAAAAATCTTCACAACTGAAACAAAAAATGACATCATGGTAAATGCAGAAAGATTGACGTTGTCAAAGATTTTATTTTACTTATACCCACAATTAACTCCCAAGGAAGCAGCAGTCAAGAAATCAAATGAGATATTGCACTGCAGATATCTGCTGAAATAGACTTCTTTATGGTGCTAAAAAGCAAAGATGAAACTTTGAGGACTAAGGTGTGACTGACTTAAGCTGTTGTATTTTCAATTGCCTCATGTGTGTGCAAAAGCTGGGCAATGAATATTCAAGAACAAAGAATTATGGTGTTGGTGGAGAATGTTAAATATACCATGAACAAACTTCTCTGGCAAAAAGTACAGCCAAACTACTCCCTGGAGTGAGGATGGCAAGATTTCACCTCGCTACTTTGGATACATTATCAGGAAGGACCAGTCCCTGGAGAGGAACATAATTTTTAGTAAAGTAGACCAACAGAGTAAAAGAGGAGGACCCTCTGCAAGATAGATTGACACAGTGGCTGCCACAGTGGTCTCAAACATAGCAATGATAATGACAATGGCACAAGATCAAGAAGTATTTAGTTCTGTTGTGTGTAGGGTCATTCTGATTTGGAACTGACTGACAACACCTAACAACAATAACCATAACATATGTGACTGTGAAATAAGCATTCCAAAGAGATACATACCAAGCCAGCCAAGTGCTGTCAAGTCGGATCCGACTCATGACATAGGACTCAAATAATGATAGCTATTAGAAATATTATCACTATAGTTGTCAAATATTATCAAGGATGTTCATTATGAGCACTTCTGTAATGACACATGCTAAGTGTAGACTTAGGTGTTATCTTGAATAGTGTGTCTAGTGAGGGTAGAATGGTCAAATAAATAATTATTACACAGAGTAATATAACCTTCAGATTGAAGTACAGTGGGTACCCAGAAAGCCAACAAACAACTTCCTGGAAAAATTAGAATAGAGATAATACCTACTTCATAGGATTGGCATACAAAATAGATTTGATAACATATGTAAAGCATTTGATATATGCTAGTTGCTTTAAGTAGACTCTGACACATGGTGGTCCTTTGTATAACATAATGAAACATTGCTAAGTCCATGCCATTTTGATGACTATTGGCATGACTGAGCCCATTGTGGCTGTTCTGTCAATCCATTTCATCGAGGATTTCTCTCATTTTTGTTAACCATCTACTTTATAAAATGTAAGGTCTTTTTCTAGTAATTGGTCTTTCCTGATGAAGTGGCCAAAATAAGTGAGTTGAAGTTTTGCTATCCTCACTTCTAAGGAGCATTCCGTTTCTATTTCTTCTAAAATTGATTTGCTCATTTTTCTGACATTCTATGGTATAGTCAATATCCCTTGGGGGTGGAGCCAAGATGGCAGACATATCTCCTCAATTCCTTCTGAAAAGTAAGGCCTGGATTGATAACGGAACAGAACACTCTGGACATCAAGGGAGCACTATGATACACCATGGGGTTGTCAGATTGGACTACAAGTCACTAAATGGGAAAGTAACTGTCTCTTATGAGGCAGAGTGTGCTGAGCCCTGCTCCTGCTTACTCACTGCTTGGGTGGACTGCAGGTACTGACACTTTTTTTTCTTTTATCTGGGAGGAGGAGGATGGCATGAGCCAGCAAATACGCTGAAATGCAGTGCTAAAGCAAATAGAGAGACAATGTGTGGGATAGTAACATTTTAAGAGCCTGGCTCCTGACTGAGGGCACCACTGCCCACCCCCTCTGTTTTCCGAGCTCTGCACTGATTCTGCTATTTCAAGGTGGGAAGGGCAGCTTGGCCAGGAGACCATCTTGGCAAGCTAGGAGGTGGAGTCACCCAACCAGAGGCCTCAGCACAGGATAATCTCCAAGCTGAGAAGCAGTGCCACTCTGGAAAGTACTTTTCCAGCAGAAAGACTGTGTTTAGCACAGTATTACCTTACAGATATGGCCTGACTGAGGATGGCAGCAAAGCTGTAACCCCTCTCTACTTTGAATTACATGATAGCATCTGGGGAACAGCCTAAGACACGCTTCCATTGTCAGCTGCAAGGCAGGGTCTGCTACACCTGACAACCTGACTGATTTTGGAAGCTGTAGGATAGCTCCAAAAATTTTTAAATAAGACTGCCTGGAGAAAGAACTACTGAGAAGTCTGGCAACATCTCTTCCAGCCTTTACTGACTCATATCATTGGGCTGGTTGATGGCTCCCCAGAGACTCCATAAGTGGGGCTCCATCTTTGCCAGATAGGAGGCAGAGCATGTGATCCCAGAGAGTCCATTGGGGCCAGTCACTGGAGTACACAGAGGTGGCTCATGACCATCTCTCCTCTTAGAACTACATCTCAGCTCCTGGTGAGGTAACACTAGAGAAACTAAACACCCAGTAGATGGCCTGAAGGCAACAATCCATCTCTAATGATCTAAAGAAACAGTCCGCCATAGCTCCAGGATACTCCCAAAATAATCAAAAGCTTCCTGGATGAAAAAGGCTTTCTGAAAGTATTGGAGAACAAGAATGAGAATTATATATCAAGCTTTCCTAGAGATTAAACAAAATATAGCAGAGCAAAATGAAAAATTAAGCAAGATATTTGAACTGATAGAACATCAACTATCTGAATTTGAGCAGATCAATAACAAAATTAAATAATTAGACAATTCAGTCCAAAGCCAAAAGAATTGAAGAGAGGGAAGTCAGACTTAGTGACTATCATGGGTACTTGTGTCCTCCAAAATATAAGTGTGGCTATATGGATGGTTGGGCCATGATTCTGATTATTTTACAATTGCCCTCTGTTTTGTGATTTTCCTCTGCTGTATGTTAAAGGATTAGAGTGGGACTGTAAATCCCTTTATAAAATCACCTTCCTACTCCACTGGAAAGGGAGTTTCCCTGGAGTATGGCTTGCATCACCCTTAATCCTTCCATCCTACAAGAGATAAAAGGAAAGAGAAGCAAGCAGAGAATTAGGAACCTCACATTATCAAGAAAGCAGCACCAGGAGAAGAGCAGGTCCTTTAGACCTATGGTTCCTGCACCAAGATGCTCCCTGGACAAAGATTGATGCAATATCGGACTTTCCTCCAGAGCTAACAGGGGAGAAAGAATTCCCCTGGAGCAGACATCCAGAATTTGGACTTGTAGCCTACCGGACTGTGTAAGAATAAACTTTCCTTTGTTAAAACTATCCACTCTGTGGTATTTCTGTTAGAGCAGCACTACTGACTAAAACAGTGACATTGAAGATACAGCAATTGACACCAGCATTTATGAGGAGAAATCAGAGGAAAGGAATAAAAAAGATGAAGAAGCATTAAGAAATATGTGCGACTCTATCAAGAGGAATAATCTATGATTAATTGAAATTCCTGAATAGGCAGGGATAGCTGAAAACACAGAGAGTATTGTTGAGTTTGTGACAAAACATCCCTGAAATAATGAAAGAAGAGAACATAGATATCCAAGACGTATATGGAAGGCCACAAAAACTAGACCCCAAAAGAAAGACACCAAGACATACTGTAGTCAACCTTAATAAAATTAAAGATAGACAGATTCTCTTAAAGGCAGTGAGGCTCATACCAAAGCTAACATTCAGAGGGAAACCCTGTGAGTTTTCATCTGACTTCTCAGCAGAAATGATATTGGCAAGGAGGCAGTGGGATGGCACTTTAAAAGCCATAAAAAAGACAATCTTCCAACAAAGAATTATATAACCTGGAAAACTGCCTCTCAAATATGAAGATGAAATTAAGACATTCACAGATAAACAGAAACTTAGAGAACTTGTAAAAATCAAAACAAAACTACAAGAAATGGTGAAAGAAGCTCTTTGCTTAGAAAACCAAAACTACTAAGTGTATATTTAAGGGGGTAATGCAAGACATAGCATGCAGAATACAACTCAGTCATAGAAGTCACAAAACTCAGTCAAAACCACAATATTAAAAGAAGGGAACCAGTAATCATACCAAGAAAATTATGACACCATCACACTAAAAAAGGGGATATACTACAATAGTTATAGTCCTTTCATATGGAGAGGAAGTTAGAAAAATATGCAGAAGTTAAAATTGGTGTTAACTTGGAATCTTAAGGTGGATCACAGGGGTAGCAGCAAAGCGCAATAACGATACAACACATCAATACAAGAAAGGTAATACAAGAGACTCAGATAAAGATGAAAAGTCAACTCATAAAGAAGAAAGACGCAGAACAGAATATTAAGAACAACATAGAAAACATCAACACAAAAATAAGTACATAAAAATGATAGCACTAAACACATGTGTATCAATAACTACACTGAATGTAAATGGACTGAGTGGTCCAATAAAGTGTCAACGAGAGATATTCTGGATCAAAAGACACGACCCGTCTATATGTTGCTTATAAGAAACACACTTTAGACTTAAAGATACAAAAAGACTGAAAATTAAAGGCTGGAATATAGTATACCAAGCTAACAATATATGAAGAAGAGCAGGTGTGGCAATACTAATCTCAGATAAAATAAATTTTAATGTAAAATCCACCATCATGGACAAAGATGGTCACTATTGATTGCTGAAGATTCAATACACAAGCAGGACTTAACAATATTAAATATTTATGCACCCAATAACAGAGCATCTAAATACATCAAACAAACATTAATGACATTGAAAAATGAAATAGATCACTCCACAATGATAGTTACAGACTTCAACACTCCACTTTCAGTAATGGACAGGTCATCCAGAAAAAAGGTCAGTAAAGACAGAGAAGATTTTGTTGAGACAACCAGCTACACCTCATTGACATATACTGAAATTTTTATTCATCACCGGTAAGTATACCTTCTTCTTCAATGCACATGGAACATTTTCCAGAATAGACCACGTGTTAGGAGGGACATAAAGCAAATCTCAACAAAATCCATACAATAGAATTATTGCAAAGAATCTTCTTGGAGCATAAAGCTGTAAAAGTTGAAATCAGTAGCAGATAAAACATAGAAATTTGAACTCATGGAAACTGAGCAACACTTTGCTCAATAATCCATGGGTTATTGAAGAAATCATGGATAAAATAAAGAAATTTATGGGATCCAATAAGAATGAAAACAGATGCTACTAGAACCTGTGAGATACAGCCAAAGCAGTGCTCAGAAGTCAATTTATCTTTATAAATGTCCACATTTGAAAGGAAGAAAGGACTCAACCAAAGAATTAACTCTACAGCTTGAACAAATAGAAAGAAACAGAGGAATCCCTCAGGTACCAGAAGAAAATGGATAACAAAGATTAGAGCAAAACTAAATGAATTAGAGAATACAAGAACAATTGAAAACATTACCCAAACCAAAAGCTGTTTTTTTTGAAAAGATCAACAGAATTGACAAACCACTAGCTAAATTTACAAGAGAAAAACAGTACAGGAAACAAATAATCTGAATAAGAACTGAGATGGTGATGCCACAACACACACAACTGAAATCAAGAGTATCATAACAGAATGTTACAAAAGACTGTACTTTAACAGATTTGAAAACCTAGAGGAAATTGACAAATTTCTAGATTCATATCACCTACCAAAATTATCACAGGAAAAGTAGAAAAACTTAGTAAACTCATCGTAAAGGAAGAGATTGAAAAAGTCAACTAAAAATACCAACCAAAAAAGCCCTGGCCCAGATAGCATCACCACAGAATTCTACCAAGATTTTAGAGAAGAGTTAGCTCCAATAATACTGAGACTATTTCACAGTATAGAAAGGGATGGAATACTGCCAAATTCATTCTATGGAGCCAGCATAACCCAGATACCAAAGCCAGGGAAAGATCCCACAGGAAAAGAAAGTTACAGATCAGTGTTACTCATGAACCTAGATGCAAAAAAATCTTTAACAAAATCCTTGCCAATAGAATTCAACAACACATCAAAAATGTAATTCATCATGACCAAGTTGGATTCACACCTGGGATACAAGTCTGGTTTAACATCAGAGAAACAATTAGTGTGGACAGCCATATAAATAACACAAAAGACAAGAATCACCTGATTTTGTCAATTGATGCAGAAAAGGCATTTGACAAAGTCTGACACCCATCCATGATAAAAAATCTCCGCAAAATAGGAATAGAAGGCAAATTTCTCAGTGCAATAAGGGGCATCTATGCAAAGCCAACCACTTACACCATCCTGAATGGAGAGAGATTGAAAGAATTCCCCTTGAGAACTGGAACTAGACAAGGATGCCCACTCTCAACAAACTGTTCTACATTGTACTAGAAGTTCTGGACAGAGTAATTAGACAAAATAAAGAAATAAGGGGCATCTACATCAGCAAAGAAGAAGTAAAAATCTCCCTATCTGAAAATGATACCATTGTATATACAAAGAATCCTAAGGAATCCATAAATAACTACCGGAAGTAATAGAGGAGTTCAGCAAAGTATCAGGACACAAGATAAACATAAGTAAATCAGTAGGATTCCTTTATATCAACAAAGTGATCATTCAAGTAGAAATCACCAAATGAATACCTTATACTGTAGCCCCCAAGAAGATAAAATACCTACAAATATATCTAACTAGTGAATTATTAGACCTATACAGAGAACTATAAGGCCTTAGTTCAATAAACCAAAAAAATGCTTATGAAATTGGAGAAACCTACCCTGATCATGGATAGGAAGACTTAATAGTGTGAAAATGCCTATTTTACTCAAAGTGATCTACTTATACAATGCAGTGCCAATAAAACTTCAAGTGACCTTTTTTAATGAGATGGAGAAACATATCACTAGCTTTTCTTGGAAAGGTAAGAAACCCTGGGTAAGTAAAGTATTACTGAAGAAGAGGAACAGAATGGCAGGCCTCACACTACTGGACCTTAGAGCCTATTACACTGCCACAGTAATCAAAACAGTCTGGTACTGGTACAAAAAGAGACATATAGACCAATGGAACAGAATTGATACCCCAGAGATGACAGTATCCTCTTATGCACATTTGATATTTTACAAAGGACTTAAGATTGTAAACTGGGATAAAAATAATCTCTTTAACAAATGGCGTTGGCAAAATTGGATATCCATCTGCAAAAAATGGAAACAAAATCCGTATCTCACACCTTACACGAAAACTAACTCAAAAACCTAAATATCAAACTGAAAACAATAAAGATCATACAAGAAAAAATAGAATCAATGATGGATATTTTAATACACAGCTTAGACAGACTTCAAAATCTAATATGCAAAGCACAATCAACAGAAGAGAAAATAGATAAATGGGAACTACTAAGAATCACTTTTGCTCATCCAAAGACTTTATCAAAAGAGTTAAAAGACTACCTACAGAACGGGAAAAAATAATTGTCAACTACATGTCAGACCATTTTCTGATCTCCGTAATCCACGAGGTACCGCAAATATCAAGAATAAATAGCTAAATAACACATTTAAGCAACTGGCAAAGAGGCGGACATATGTTTCACCAAAGAGTACATCCAGGCAGTCAAAAGACACATGAGGAAATGCTCACGATCATTAGTTATCAGAGAAATCCAAATCCAAACTACAATGAGATACCATTTCACCCTAATGAGGTTGTCCATGATCAAAAAAACACAAAATAACAAATGCTGGAGAGGCTGTGGTAAGACTGGAACTCTTCTACACTGCTGATGGGGTTGCAAATTGGTACAACCACTTTGGAAAGCAATCTGGCTCTTCCTTAGTAAGCTGGAAATAGATATACCATTTAATCCAGTAACTTCACTGGAATTTATCTTTCAGAAACAAAGGCTGTCACATGAACAGACACACGCACAAGAATGTTTATTGCAGCACAGTCCACCACTGCAAAAAAAAGGAATCACCTCAGATACCCATTGACAGATGAATGGATAAACAAATTGTGGTACATATACTTAGTGGAACACTGTGGTATGATAAAACACAGAGGTGGTTTTAGAAAATATAACATGGTTTCAATTGGAAGATAGTATGTTGAGTGCAACCAGTCAGTTGCAAAAGGTCTAGTATTGTATGAGACCCCAGTTATAAGGACTTAAAAATAGAAATATCTACAGAAAAAAAACTCTTTAACAGCTACAAGGGTGGGGGTGGGTTTTTCATAGATGAGACAGTTGATAGATGTTAGCAATTGTATTCATTTACTGTAATAAATAAATACATAAAATTATTTCATGGGGAAAAAAGTAGGACAGGATGACTCAAGCAAGCAACAAAACTAAAGAACCAGGAAACATTCCAAAGGAAGATAAGGCAATAAAACTGCTAATAAAAAATTCAAAAACCTAATATACATAGTTCCACAAAAGATCAAGAAGGAAATCAAGCGAAAGACAGACAGAAACAAGGAGCACATAGACAAAACAATAGAAGAATTCAGGAATTCAATATATAGAAAAAAAGAATATGCAGACTGCTAGAAACTATATGAAGACAGCAACTAGAAATCCAAAAGGTTAAAAATAAAGTTTCAGAATTATTTAACTCAAAAGAAGTAACAGAAGCAGAATTGAGACAATGGAAGTCAGAATCAGCAATATTGAAGACAAATTCCTTGACACCAATATGTGTGACATGAGAAAAAAGCATTAAGAAAATGAAGAAAGACTATGATTTATGCAGCACACTATAAAGAGGGGGAAAATAAACAAACAAACAAAAAAACCATGATTGACCAGAGTACCAGAACAGGGGTGAATAATGGAAAATGCAGAGAGAACTGATGACGATTTATTGGTAGAAAACTTCACTAATATCAGGAAACATAAATAGCTGGCAATCCAAGAAGCTCAACAAACTCCATACTGGACAGACCTCAAAAGAAATTTACCAGGACATATCGTAATCACACTTGCCAAAACCAAAGGCAAAAAAATCTTCAAAACAATTAGAGATAACAGAAGAATAAACTACAAAGGAGAACCAATAAGACTAAACTTCGATTCCTCAGCAGAAACCATGCAGGCAGGAAGGTTATGCAATGACACATATACAGCTTTGAAGAAAAGAACAAAAAAATTGCTAGCAAAAAATTAAATATACAGCAAAATCATCTCTCAAATAAAATGACAAAATTAGATCACTTCTAGATAAACAGAAATTGTAAAAATCAGACTAAAATTATAAGAAATATTAAAGAGATACGTCTCATTAAAGATTCAATAACATCAGACAACAATTCAAGACTAGGAGTAATACACAAAACAACAAATGCTGGAGAGGCTGTGGAAAAAGTGGAACCCTCCTACACTGTTGGTGGAGTTGCAAAACGGTCCAGCCTCTTTGGAAAGCAATCTGGTGCTTCCTTAAAAAAATGGATATTGATATACCATTTGACCCAGTAATTCCACTACTTGGAATATATCCGACAGAATCAAGGCCTTTCACACCAATGGACACATGCACCAGAATGTTTATCACAGCACAGTCCACAATAGCAAAAAGATGGAATCAACCCAGATGCCCAACAACAGAAGATTGGACAGCTAAACTATGGTAAATATACTCAATGGAGCACTGCGCAATGAGAAAGAACAACGATGACTTCAGGAAATATCTCATGACCTGGTTTCAACTGGAAGACATTATGTTGAGTAAAAGTAGTCAGCGACAAAAGGACAAATATTGTATGAGACCTCTACGATAAGATCTCAAAAACAGACTTGTGTATAGAAGAAAAGACTCTTTGACAGCTGCAACGGAGGGGAGGGAGGGAGGGGAGAGGGTTTAGATTAGATAGTTGCTAGGTATCTGGTTGGGTGAAATCAGTGATAGCACACATTAGAAACAAGAACAATATTAAGTGGACGTAAACATAACATGAGTACTCCTTCCATCTTAACCCAATATTGCAAGGATAGAGTAGCTGGGGCAGGGGGCGGGTGACCATGCTCTTAGGTGAAAGCAAGGCCAATTGGCACAGCTATCTCTCTGCTAGAGGGCTCTCTGCACTCCACGTTGGTGAGTGGTGTCTGGGGTCTTAAAAGCTGCCAAGCTGCCATCCGAGGACACAGCAAATGATCCCAACTCAGCAGGAACGGATGCTCACTGAGGACCAAAATGACATGAGGGAAAGACAATCCAGAAGACAAAGAGACCCACATCAGTGGGTGCCTACATCGACTTGGGACCAAAGAACCGGATGGTGCCCGGCCACCACCAGTGACAGCCGCGATGGAGCTCACTAAGTTGAGTCTCACTGGCAACACAAGAATAAAAAGGAGTGCACCCTGAGATCCCCACTAAAAGACCTCAATTGATGGTCCAGTGGTTTCGGGGTTCCCCTGGGAGCATGGCCCCGAGCCCTGATGCTGCCCTTGACCATAAATCATAACAAAGGTCCACGCTTCGGACATGAATGGATTGGACTTGGCGATGCAGTGACCATATATTGGATGCACTTTATGGTTCTATACATCTATAGGATGTCATCCTGCTGACCTCTGGCTGGAGTAAGAGGAATGGGTGGAAAGGAGTGGAAAGGAGACTGCTAGGAGAACAAGACATGTTTCGAGCAGAGAGCAATAGTGTGCTGTCACCGGGCAGGGAGAGTAGTGGAAGCTGCATATAGGTGAGTATGTAAAGTTATACGGGAACGTACATTTTCACTCAGTTATATTAAATAAAAAATTAAAAAAAAATAAAAGACTAGGAGTAATAACACATAAAGCAGATCCCAGCCCAGATAGGGAATGTACAAAACCAAACCAAAGGTAAAAGACTGAAAATAGGGAGCCTGAGATATCAATATTTAAATGACAGCAGTGTCAAACAAAAAAGAGGAAACAAATGGTGCAGTCATAAAACTTCCATTTAAAGAGAAAGTCAAAACAATATCAAGAAATAAAAGACTGGTTTAAACTTACAAAAATGAAGGTAAATGTCAAGATAACAACAATGGAAGCTAACAAGCCAACCATCAAAACAAAAAGGAAGAAAAATACAAAAACTCAGAAAATATGAAAACAACAATAAGGAACAAGATGAAAAGAAAACACATTAGCAAGAAGAAATATGCAAAGAAAATAAAGTATAACAAATAAACCATCAGAAACTCTCTGCCCCTCACCACACAACAGCAAAAAAAGGCAGCAGTAAACTCATACCTGTCAATAATTGCGCTGGATATAAATGGCCTAAATGCACCCATAGAAAGACAGAGAGTGGCAGAATAGATTTGAAAAAATCCATGTATATCCTGTCTACAAGATACAGTGATACAAATGCAAAGATAAAACTATCTAAAACTCAGAATATGGGAAAAATTATATCTCATAGACAGTAACCAAAAAAGAGAAAGACCAGTAATAATAATCTCATATGAAATAAACTTTAAGATAAATCCAACATAAAGAATAAAGAAGGATACTGTATAACAAAGAAGGACACTATATAACAATTTTGGAAACCCTGATTTCACGCTGGTTAAGTGCTGTGGCTGTTAACCAAAAGGTTGGCAATTCAATTCCACCAGGTGCTTCTTGGAAACCCTATGGGGCCGTTCTACTCTGTCCTATATGGCCACTATGAGTCAGAATCAACTCAATGGCAGTGGGTTTGATTCTGGTTTTGTATAATAACAAAAGGGTCATTACACCAAGAGGATATAACCTTAATGAATATGCATACAACCAATGATGGGGGCTCAAATTACATAAAACAAAGTATAACAGCACTGAAAAAAAAAGTTCTTAAGAATGGTAGGAGACTTCAGCACACCACTTTTGGTAAAGGACAGAGCATTCTAGAGAGAAACTCAATAAAGACACTCTCATGAATTGAATTGTTTTCTCAAAAAAAAAAATGTTTGGGGAAATTTGAGTAGACCATGATTCCTAGTATTGTTTTCCTGTATGCTATAAATCCTGCCTGTATGATGTTAGTGGATAAAGATGTAGGGTGGTTGTGTTAGTGAGGCAGGACTCAATCTATGACACTGTTCTATGCCTTGAGGCAATCCCTTGGGTTATAAAGGAAAGGGAAGCAAGCAGAGTTGAGGACTTCATACCACTAATAAAGAAGTACTGGGTACAGAACACACCCTTTGGAAGGGACTCGAGTTCCCTGTGCCTCAGAAACTGCCCATCCGGGGAAGATTAACAACAAAGACCTTCCTCCACAGCCAATAGAGAAACATTCCCCTGAAGCTGATGCGTTAAATTTGGACTCTTAGCTTACTTTACTGTGAGGAAATAAATTTCTTTTTTTAAAGCCATCCACCTGTATTTCTGTTATAGCAGCACTAAATAACTAAGACAGATTCAGAAGATCTAGTGCCACAAATCAATCAAATTGACCTCATAGACCTATATAGAACACTCCACCCAACATCAGCAATGTATGCATTCTTTTCCAAAGCACATGGAACATTTTTGAAAATAAATATTTGAAGTCACAAAGCAACCTTTAACAAAATCCAGCACATTGAAATAACACAAAGCATGTTCTCTGATCATTATGCCATAGAAGTAGAAATCAATAACAGAAACAGCAAGGAGAGAAATTAAATACATGGAAACTGAACAACATTTTGCTTTAAAACTATTGAATAATAAAAGAAATCAAGGGTGGAAAAGAAATGCGTAGAATGAAAAGAGAATGAAAGCACATCTTACCAAAACCTTTGTGATACAGCAAAAGCAGTGTTTAGAGCTCAGTTTATATCAATAAACACATCCAAAAAGAACAAAGCACCAAATCATTAACCCTACAACTATAACAAATAGAGAAACAGCAGCAAAAGAAGCCCTCAGTTACGAAAAGAAAGGAAATAAGAATGATTAGAACAGAGATAAACCAATTAGACAACAGAAAAACAATGGAAAGAATCAGTAAGATCAAAAGTTGGGTCTTTGAAAAGATGAACAAAAGCAACAATAAAAAAAATTGTTGGCTTAAGTGACAAAACAGGAGACAATCCAAATAACTCAAATAAGGAGTAAGATGGGGAATATCACAACAGACCCAATTGAAGTAAGCAAGATTGCAGCAGAATACTATAAAAAAATTGTACTTCAACTAATCTGATAACGTAGAGGAAATGGACACATTTCTAAAATCACACTACCTATCAAAGATAACACAAACTGAAGTAGAAAAACTAAACAGACCTGTAAAGGAAGAGCTTGAAGAGCTAACGGGGGGGGGGGGGGAAGCCCTGGCCCAGATGGGTTTCCTGGAGAATTCTATCAAAGTTTCTGAAAAGAGCTAGCACCAATACTGTTCAAACTATTTTAAAACATAGAAAGAATGGAATATTCCTGAACTCATTCTATGAAACCAGCATAACCTTGATATCAAAGCCAGGAAAACCATTAACCATTGCCTTCAAGTTTATTCTGACTAATAGCAACCCTACAGGACAAATCAGAACTGCCCAATAAGTGTCCAAGGAGTGCCCGGTGGATGTGAACTGCCAACCTTTTGATTAGCAACCATAGCACTTCACCACTATGCCACTGGGCTTTCCAAAGACAGGCAAAGATATCTGACACACACACACAAACAAACAAAAGACAAAAACCCAAAAACCACACACCAATATCCTTCATAAATGCAGACAGAAGAATTCTCAACAAAATTATAGCCAATAGAATTCAACAACATCCTACCCTCCAAAAAGGTACATCATGACCAAGCAAGGTTCATATCAGTTACACAGGGTTCATTCAACATTTGAAAACAAATTATTATAGTCCATCACATAAGTAAAATAAAAGAACCACAGGATCTTTTCAATCAACACAGAAATTGCATTTGACATAGTCCCAAATCAATTCCTGATAAATATTTCAGCAAAATAGTAATAGAAAGGAAATTCCTTGAAATAATAAAGGGAATGTATACAAAACCAATAGCCAACATCATTCTAAGCAGAGCAGAGTAAAAGAAAGCATTCCCCTTGACAACAGAAACTAGATAAGAATGCGATGTATCATTGCACTTATTCAGCATTGTGCTAGAAGTTATAGCTAGAGCAAGGAAGCAAGAAAAAAGAATAAAAAAATATGCAAATTGTAAAAGTATAAGCCAAACTATCCCTATTTGCAGATGATTTGATCTTATACACATAATACCCCAAACCCAAAGAATCCATAAAAATGCTACTGGAAATAATAGAACATTTCAGTAAAGTAGCAGGATACACAATTAACATACAAAAATCAGTTGGAATCCTCTACAATCACAGAGAACTTCGAAAATGAAATCACTAAATCAATGCCACTTAAAATAGACTCCCGAAAGATGAAGTACTTAGAAATAAACCCAACCAGTGATGTAAAAGAGCTATTTAAAGACAACTATGGAACACTACTACAAGGAAGCAACAGAGATGTATATAAGTGGAAAAACATATCATGCTCATTAATAGGAAGACTCAGCTTTGTGAAAATGTTAATTTTACTTATAATGATCTACCAATGCAATGCAATTTTGATCCAAATTTGAACAGCTTCAATACAACTTCAAATACAGAAAAAAAGCACAAAGTTTATGCAGAAAAGAAGACGCCCCAGATAAGTAAAGCATTACCAAAGAAGAAAAGAGTGGAAGGCTTCACATTACCTGTTTTTACAACCTGTTTTACAAGCACAGAAGTCAATATAGCCTGGGGCACAAAACCAACATGGTACTATAGAAAGAAGTGGCACACTTTCTCTCCACAGACAGCAAAGACCAGAGAAAATAAGTAAAAGAGAGAAAACACCAATCCTGGAGTTCCAAGCATCAAATGAAGGGATAAAGAACTCAACTAAGCACCAAACATAGTAAGAAACAGAGAACACAGAGCAAGGAGAGCTACAGAGCAGATGTCCCCTATCAAGTAACATGGCACAGATTTGCCATCTTGGATTACTTAATCACCAAGAACAGGGAGTACTGGAAGGCAACTTCACAGAGTTCCCACCAGTAGGCAAAGCACCTGGTAATCAGCAATACACTTTCTCACCACCCAGCCTTCTTCCCTCTGCTTGGCCTCCACTGCTTTCTAATGAGCTGTGGTCACTCAGACAGGGAACCAGCTCCTTGCCACTTAGAGTCAGCCCACCCCCACCAGTCAGTTCCTTCAGTGCCATTTTTTGGTTGCTGCTGTCGCTTTGGGGGGTGGTGGAGCATCTTTTCTCTCTCATACCCCCTTCCTTTCCTTTCTTTTGAACACTAGCTCCATTTGCCATCTGTGCTCCTTTTGACAGGCTGTGTAGCTCTGTTCAACTGGGGAGCCATTACCATAGTCCATACCACCACCCCAGTATGCTCCCTTGCAGCATTTTTAAAATCTTCATTTCTTGTTTCTTTCTACCTTCCTTCCTTTTGCCCTTATAAACACCTGGAACCAGGTGCCGTATCTGCTTCTTGATGGCCTGTGAAGCACTGAGCAGCTGAAGATCCACATGCAGTGGGATCTCTTGAAGAATTGTTTTCTTCGTTTTTCAGTTTCTTGTCTCTCTCTACCTTCGTTACTTTTCGTTCTCCCAACTGCCTGATCATATGTGACTTTCTCTCACTCTCTCTTTTTTGTTATCTTTCTCTTCCTTTCCTTTCCCACATTCACATAGCTGTATGTGTTGTATCTTCTTGGATGGACTGTGCCATACCACCTGGATAAAAAGCTACTGGGACAGTTTTCCTGAGTGTGCACCACCTTAATGTCAGCCTTCTTCAACACTTTTTTGGCTTCTGTTTCTTCGTTACCACTCCCACTTAGCTCCACATGTCACATGTTTGCTCCTGCCTACCTGCACTGTGCTGTGCATCACACCTCTGAGCAGCACAGGCCTGGACTACTGGAACATGCCTTACACTGCCCCCCCAGTCCTACCCTATAGCCCCAATACTTACTGCAAATGACCAATCCCAGCCCCTTGTGCTTTGCCAGACCTATCTTGTGCCACAATAGCAGAGTTACTGTCCTTGTCCATTAGACTAGGTAGTGAGAAGCATCATGTCCATGCATGAACAATCAAAGAACATCCAGATTGCCTCTCAGACATAACCTAATAAAACAAAAAAGTAGAACAAAACAAACAAATCTACAATCAAAATATGAAGAATATAATTACTGACTGGCTGTAAAACATCAGACAATATCCAAATGTACAAAGAAACAGGAAAGTATGGTTTCTGTAGGTATCCAAATTGAAACACCAGATAACCTTCTCATAGAATAAATGGCACTGAAACTACCTGATAGAGAATTTAAATTTCTAGTATCCAGGACTATCTGAGAGAGGAAGGAATAAACAGACAAACATGAAGGTATAACATACATACACACACAAAAAAGGAAAAAGAAACCAGACAAAAACACGGAAAAGAAACAAAATGGTGGAAGAATTCAGTAAAATAATACAAGAACAAAATAATTAAATAAACTAACACCTAGAAATCACCCCAAAACAATATTAGAAATCCAAATGGTAAACTACAAATTGAAGAAATGGACAGGGTTATAGAAGGGCTGAGGAACAGGTGTGAAACAATGAAAGACAGGATCAGTGAAAATGAAAACAAATCTTTGTTGTTTTATTTTTAATTTTTATTATGATTGAATGAAAATGTACATTGCTGTATAAATTCACATGCTCACCTACATGCAACTCCCACTGCTCTCCCTGCCCGGTGACAGCACACCCCTCCTCTCTGCTCCATACATGTCCTATCCTTCCAACAGTCTCCTATCCCCTCCTCTCCACCCACTGCCCTTCCTCCAGCAAAAGGTCAGCAACATAATGTCCTATAGATGCATAGACCCATAAAATTCCCACAAGATATGGTCACTCTGCATTGCCGAGTCCAATCCATTGCTGTCCAAAAAGTTGACCTTCATTATAATTTATGGAGAGGGGCAGCATCAGGGCCAGGGGCCATGCTCCCAGGGGAACCTCAAAGCTCCCGGACCATCAAGTGCGGTCTTTCATTGGTGATCTCAGGGTGCACCCCTATTTATTCTCTTGTTGCCAGCGAGACTCAACTTTGTGAGCTCCATCATGGCTATCACTGGTGGTGGCCAGGCACCATCTGGTTCTTCTGGTCATGAGTCAATGTAGAGATCCACTCACATGGGTCTCTCTTTGAAGACAAATCTTTGGATACTGCTTTGTTTGGGGAAACACCAGAGAAAACAATGAATAAAAAATGAGAACAAGGTCAGATACAATCAAAAGAAATCATTTGTCAGCAATTGGAGCTCCAGAACAGAGGGAGAAAATGGAAAACATTGAGAGGGTGATTTAAGTACTGCTGGCAGAAGACATCTTTCATATCATGAACAGTTAAAAACTAACCATCCGAGGAGCTTGATGAACAGCATGTAGGATAAACGTCCCCCCCAAAACCCCACTAAGGCTTATCATAATCCAACTCATTAAAAAAAAAGAATCCTGAAAACAGTTTGACAAAAATGAAGGCACATACAGAGGGGAAACAATAATGCTAAACTCTGAATTCTCAGCAGAAACCATGCAGGCAATAGGGTAACGTTTATCAGACCTTGAAAGAAGAAAAACTGCCGACCAAGAACAATACATTCTACAAAACTCTCACTCCAACATGAAGGTAACTTGGGACATTTCCAGATAAACAGAAGTTGAGACAATATGTAAAAATCAAACTAAACTTACAGGAATTATTAGAGGGAGTCTTTCAGTTTAAGAACCAACAACATCAGATAGTAGCCTGAATCTAGGATGCAAGACCACATCAGCCAGATACCAATGTAGGTAATGAACTCTCAAAGATGAAACTATTAGATTTACAGCAGGGAACCACAGAGGTTCATTTGTATATGACAAAAACTTCAGAACAGTAAGAGAGAGAATAAAGGGTGCATGTACAGAACTTTCAAATGGAGAGAAAGGTGATACCAATTAATAAAAGACTGGTTCAGTCTTAGGAAGATGGGGAAATTTTCAAGATAACTACAAAGAATGTCATCCTGCTGACCAATGGCTGGAGGAAGGAGAGTGGGTGGAGAGGAGGGGAAAGGAGACTGTTGGGAGGATGAGACATATATGGAGCAGAGAGGAACAGTGTGCTGCCACCGGGCAGGGAGAGCAGTGGAAGCTGCACATAGTTGGGCATGTAAATTTATATGGGAATACACATTTTCACTCAGCCATAAAAAAAATGTTAACAAGGCTACTCATCCAAATAAAGAAGAAAAACAAAGGTTTCAGTCAGCACAATATTTACAAACTTGAAACAAAGGGAAAAATCCAATAACAAAAGGAATTTAGCAAGGAGTGTAAGAGGGACGAAGAAAATGTCAGCACCACACACAGACATACACACAAACACAAAACACTGCCTAATGACAGTAATAAATTGACACATATCAATAATTACACTGAACATAAATGTCCAAGATACATCTATAAAGAGACAAGCAGTGACAGAATGGATAAAAAACAGGACCCGTCAATACACTGCCCACAAGATAAAGACCTTAGAAATAAAGACATAAATTTATTTAAAGAAAACCAAAAAACAAGCAAATAGTTACCAAAAAAAGAGGAATGACAATACTAATCTCAGATAAGAAGATGTTAAAATAAAATTCATCATAAAAGACAAAGAAGAGCAGTTGTGACGGTCTCATAATAATACTAGGCGATTTCAATACACCACTCTCAGTAAAGGACAGACCATCTAGAAACAAATTCAACAAAGACACAGAAGATATAAAGGCCATGATCTGTCAACTTGCCCTCATAGATATACATAGACTGCTCCACTGAACATCTGCAACGTACACATTCTTTACTAATGCATGTGGAACATTGTCCAGTATAGACTGTATGTTAGGAATCCTGTACAAAATACAAAACATTGAAATAGTACGAAGTATCTTCTCTGATCAAAACACCATCAAAGTAGAAATTAACAACAGGAAGAACAAGGGGAAAAAAATCAAGTAGATGAAAACTGAATAACACTTTGCTTAAAAATGACTGGGTGAAAAAGACATCAAAGATAGAATAAAAAAATTCCTAAAATCAAATGAGGATGAAAACATATCATACAAGAAACTTTGGGATACATCGAAGGCAGTGATCAGAGGAAAATTTGTAAGAATGGATGCACACATTGAAAAAGAAGAAAGGGATCGAATCTAAATAATAGATACACAACTGGAACCGAAAGAAGAAGATCAAAAGAAGACCACAGGAAACAGAAGAAAGGAGTAAAAGAAAGATCAGAACACAAATAAATGAAATAGGGAATAAAAAAGTATCAACAAAACCAAAAGTTGGTTCTTTAAAGAATTAACAAAATTGACAAACCATTGTTTAAACAGATAAAAGAAAAACAGGAGGGGACACAAATAACCCAAATAAGAAACAAAATGGAGGACATTATAACAAACTTAACTGAAATAAAAAGGAACATAACATTATTGTGAAAAGCTATAGTAAAAGTAATTTGAAATCTAGAAAAAAACAGACAACTTTCTAGAAACACATTATTTACCCAGAATACCACAAACTGAAGTAAAAAATCTGAACACACTCCTATTAAGAGAAGAGATTAGAAGGACAATTTAAAAAACTCCCAACATATCTTCAACAAATGGTGCTGGCAAAATTGGATATCCATCTGCAAGAAACTGAATCAGGATCCATATCTTATACCTTATACAAAAACCATCTCCAACTGGATAAAAGACCTAAATACCAAACCCAAAACAATAAAGCTCATCCAAGAAAAGGTAGGAACAACAATGGAAGTTTTAATACACAATGAGGACAGACTCCAAAATCTGTTGAAGAAACACAATTAACAGAAGAGAAAATAGATAAATGGGAACTATTAAGAATCAAACACTTTTGCTCTTCCAAGGACTTTATTAATAGAATTAAAAGAACACCCACAGAATGGGAAAAAATATTTGGCAAATTTATGTAAGACCGACGCCTGACCTCCATAATCTATAAGATACTACAAAATATCAATGGAAAGAAGATAAATCATCCAATTAAGTGATGGGCAAAGGAGATAGACAGATATTTCACTTAAGAGGAGATCTGGGCAGCCAAAAAACACATGCGGACATGTTCACAATCTTTAGTTATTAAAGAAATTCAAATCAAGACGACAATGAGATACCATCTCACCCCAACAAGATTGGCCATGATCCAAAAAACACAAAACAACAAATGCTGGAGAGGCTGTGGAGAAAGTGGAACCCTCCTACACAGTTGGTGGGGTTTGCAAAATGGTCCAGCCTCTTTGGAAAGCAATCTGCCGCTTCCTTAAAAAAATGGATATCGATATACCATTTGACCCAGTAATTCCACTACTTGGAATATATCCTACAGAATCAAGGCCTTTCACACCAACGGACACATGCACCAGAATGTTTATCGCAGCACAGTACACGATAGCAAAAAGATGGAATCAACCCAGATGCCCAACAGCAGAAGAATGGATAGGTAAACTATGGTACATATACTCAGTGGGGTACTACGCAATGATAAAGAATAACGATGATTCCAGGAAACATCTCCTAACCTGGTTTCAACTGGAAGACATTATGTTGAGTGAAAGTAGTCAGCGACAAAAGGACAAATAGTGTATGAGACCTCTATGATAAGATCTCAAAAACAGACTTGTGTATAGAACAAAAGACTCTTTGACAGTTGCAAGGGTGGGGAGGCAGGGAGCGAGGGGGGGAAGGGTTTAGATTAGATAGTTGCTAGGTATCTGGTTGGGTGAAATCGGTGATAGCACACATTAGAAACAAGAACAATATTAAGTGGACTTAAACATGACATGAGTACTCCTTCCATCGTAACTCAATATTGCAAGGATAAAGTAGCTGGGGCAGGGGGCGGGAGGTATGGGACCATGCTCTTGGGTGAAGTCAAGGCCAATTGGCACAACTAGCGTTTTTCTAAGAGGGCTCTCTGCACCCCACATTGGTGAGTGGCATCTGGGGTCTTAAAAGCTGCCAAGCTGCCATCTGAGGGCACAGTAAATGATCCCAACTCAGCAGGAACGGATGCTCACCGAGGACCAAAACAACATGGGGTAAAGACAACCCAGAAGATAAAGAGACACACATGAGTGGATGCCTACATTGACTTGGGACCAGAAGAACCAGATGGTGCCCGGCCACCACCAGTGATAGCCGTGATAGAGCTCACTAGGTTGAGTCTCACTGGCAACACAAGAATAAAAAGGGGTGCATCCTGAGATCTCCACTAAAAGACCTCAATTGATGGTCCAGCAGTTTCGAGGTACCCTGAGAGCATGGTCCCTGGCCCTGATGCTATCCTTGCCCATAAATCACAACGAAGGTCCACTCTGGACATGAATGGATTGGACTTGGCAATGAAGAGTGACCATATATTGGATGCACTTTATGGTTCTATACATCTGTAGGATATCATCCTGCTGACCTCTGGCTGGAGGAAGGAGAGTGGGTGGAGAGAAGGGGAAAGAAGGCTGTTGGGAGGATGAGACATGTATGGAACAGAGAGGAATAGTGTGCTGTCACCAGACAGGGAGAGCAGTGGAAGCTGCATAAAGGTGGGCATGTAAATTTACATGGGAATGTACATTTTCACTTAGTTATATTAAATTAAAAAAAAAAAAAAAACTCCCAATAGCAACAAAAGCCCTGGCCCCAATGTCTTCGCTGGAGAAATACACCAAACACTCAGAGAAAACCTTACAACAATGCTATTCAAGCTATTTCAGATCGTAGAAAAGGAAGAGATACTTCTCAATTCATCGTATAAAGTCAGCATAACCCTGATACCATAATGAAGCAAAAACATCATAAAAAAGAAAACTACATACCAACAGCTCTCATGAATATAGATGCAAACATTCTCAATAAAATTGCAACGAATAGAATTCAGCAGATTTTCAAGGGTGGTTCAACATCAAAAAATCAAAGTAATCCACCACAAAAATTAAATAAAAGAATAACAGAATCATCTTATTTGATGCAGAAAAGACATTCTACAAAATACAACTATTTCTAATAAACACTCTCAAATAAGTATAGGAAGAAAATTCCTAAATATAATAAAAGACATCTATAGATATCCAATAGTGAGCATCATTCCTAGTGTAAAGAGGCTGAGAACTTTTCCCTTAAGAACAGCAACAAGACAAGGACACCCTTCATCATCACTCCTATTTAACATTGTGCTGGAAGTATTAGCTAGAGTAATAAGATAAGAAAAGAAATAAAGGACATTCAAACTGGTAATGAATAAGTATTACTATCCCTATTTGTGGATTATATAATACTAATCATAGAACACCCAAAAGACTCCATGAGAAGACTAATGGAACTAATATAAAGATTCAGTATATCAGCAGGATATAAGATAAAAATACAAAAATCATTTGGATTCCTACACACCAATAAAGATGCTGAAGAAAAAGAAATCAGCAAAACAATACCATTTGCAATAGCCTTTAAAAAAATAACATAATTGGGAATAAATCTAACCAAGGATGTAAAACACCTATACAAAGAAAAATACAAAAACCGTGCTGTAAGGAACCAAAGAGAACTGCATAAATGGAAAAAAAATGCCATGGTAATAGATAGGTAAACTATATACTATGAGTATCAGTTTTACCCAAATCTGCAAATACATGATAATCCTGATAAAAATGCCAACAATATTCTTTAAAGAGATGGAAAAATTAATTATTAAATTTATATGGGAAGGGCAGAGGCCCTAAATAAGTAAATCCCTATTGAAGAATAATACAGTAGGAGTACTTGCAGTACCTGACCTCAGAACCTCCTATACAGCTATAATAGTCAGAACAGCCTGGTGCTGGTACAACAACATATACACTGCCTGATGGTATAGGACTTACAAGCAGGTATAAATCCATCCACCTATGGTCACCTGATTTTGACAAAGACCCAAAGCCCATCAAGTGGAGAAAAGAGTCTTTTTTTTTTTTTTTTTCCTAACGCGAGTCTGTTTTTAATTTCTTATCGTAAGGGTCTCATACAATATTTGTCCTTTTGCCGCTGACTACTTTCACTCAATATAATGTCCTCCAATTGAAACCAGGTTATGAGATGCTTCCTGAAATCAACATTGTTCTTTACCATTGCATAGTGTTCCGTTGAGTATATATACCATAGTTTACCTATCCATTCCTCTGCTGTTGGATATCTGGGCTGACTCCATCTCTTTGTTATTGTGGACTGTGGTGCAATAACCATTCGTGTGCATGTATCTGTTGGTGTGAATGTCCTTGACTCTGCAGGAAAAGAAAGTCTTTTTAACAAAGGTTACTCAGCATTTTGACTTTTTTTTTCTCTGTCTTGGCTGGCTGGCGGAGCTGGATCTTGACTAGCGGCTAGTCTCAGACTCACTGCTGGTGGGATAGGCAGGTGAAATTGCCATATTTTGAGAGCCTGGCTTAGGACTCTGTTTCTATTGCCACCTTTGGCCTCTCTTTCTGCCTCAGCCATAACGCAGTTTGTACTGAGGCAGCAGTGCCCTTGTGCAGGACACCATCTTGGATACAGAGGCCTCAGCTGGACGTAATTCTTAGCCTGGGAGGCAGCACCACTCTGCAGGAGAGCACTTTTCACCCATGGCTGTGGCCCAGAAACAGAGGCTGTGGAATCTGTGCATCTTGGTACCTTTGGCATCCTTTTCCTCCTCTACCATAGTGTAGTTTGTACGGAGGTAGTGGCAAGTTTGTGTGGGATGCCATCTTGGATATGGAGGCCTCAGCAAGACCCAATTCCTACACTGGGAGGCAGCACCTGCCCACAGGATAGCATTTTGCTGGCAGAAAGGCAGTATTTTACACAGTGTCACCTATGGCTGGGGCCTGTCAGCACAGGCCAACAGGGCAGTAGCCTTGCTGCATTTTGAGCTAGTTCATAACATCTGGGGTTGGATATAGAGGTGCTTACTTTGCCAGTTGGGAACAGTGCCCTGTACACCTGAAAACCTGACTGACCTGGGAAGTAGTCAGATACCTTTTACCTTTCATTTTAAGATGGCCTAGATAAACAACTGTGGTCCATCCTCACAGCATCTCTTCTAGCATTTATTGACTCACATAAAGCCCCAAAAGTGACAGACTTTAGAGAAAGTCATAACCAAGAAATCACTCATGGCTTCAGAAGGCCCCAAAATGAAAAAATCAAAAGCTTTCCAGACAAACAAACTTTTCTGAAATTATCGGAAGGTGAGTACAAAAGGATTATAGAGAGCCCTCTTAGACCTTGTACAAAATGCAGCAGAGCAAAATGAAAAATTAAGCAAGATGTTCGATATGATGGAACACCAGTACACTGAAATCCAGCAGATCAAGAACAAAATCAAAGACATAGAAACTTCAATTCAAAGCCAGGAAAACAGAATGGAACAAATGGAAGAAACTTTCTGACTTGGAAGATAGAGCTACTGACTCCAGCATCTATGAGGAGAAATCAGAAAAAAGAAACAAGAGAAATGAAGAAGTATTAAGAAGCATGTGGGATTCTATTAAGGGGAACAACCTGCAATCAATTGGAGACCCTGAACAGGTCAAGGCTCCTGAGAACAGAGAGAGTACTGTTGCTTAGCTGCTGACAGAAAACTTCCCAGAAATCATGAAGGAAGAGAATATAGATATCCAAGATGCATACTGAACACCACTCAATATAGATCTTAAAAGAAAGAGACTCCAAGACATATTATAATCAAGCTTAACCAAATGAAACATAAGCAGGAACTCTTAAAGGCAGGAAGACTCAAAGGAAAGCTAACATTCAGAGGGCAACTCTGCAGGCTTTCATCATATTTCTCAACAGAAACCATGTTGGCACAGAGAAAGTGGCATGACATATTCAAAGCCTTGAAGGAGAAGAACTTCCAACCAAGAATTATATATCCTGCAAAACTATCTTTCAAATATGAAAATGAAATTAAGATATTTTCAGATAAACAGAAACTCAGAGACTTTGTAAAAAACCAGACCATAGCTACAAGAAATACTGAAAGAATCTCTCGGCTTTGGCTTAGAGAAACAAAATGACTAACTTTATATTTTAGAACGACACACTACTCAAAACTACTCAGCCAGGGAAGGCTCCAAAGTCAATCACAGCTTTAATACTGAAAGAAGCAATCCATCATATTAAAAAGAGGGATGTACTACAGTTGTCATAGTCCTTCCAGATGGAGAGGAAGATGACAAGACTGGTAGCAATTAAAATTGGGTTTATATATAGTTTATTAAGGGGGATCATAGGGGCAGCTGTAAAGCACAATAAACAAGCAACATACCATATCAAGAAATGTAATATAGGAGTCTTAACAACCACAAAACCAACCCTGACAAAAGTGAAAAATCAACACACGAAGAAGAATGTCCCAGAACAGATTGATAAGAACAACAGATAAAATGTCAACACAAAAATAAACATACCAGAATGGCAGCACTGAACACATACCTATCAGTAATTACATTGAATGTGAATGGACTGAATGCTTCAGTAAAGAGACATCGAGTGACATCTTGGATCAAGAGATATGACCCATCCATATGTTGCCCAAGAAACTCACCTTAGACTTAAGCATTGGAACAAACTGAGAATTAAACAATGGAAGAATATACATAAAGCTAACAATGAACAAAGAAGGGCAGGTGTGGAAATTGTAATCTCAGGGAAAATAGATTTTAATGTAAAATCCACCATGGTGGACAAGGATGGACATTATTACTGAAAGGTTCAATACACAAGCAGGACTTAACAATATTAAATATTTATGCACCCAATATTACAGCACGTAAATATGTCGAAGAAACACTGACTACACTCAAACAGGGGATTGATCACTCCACAATAATAGTAGGAGACTTCAATACTCCACTCTCAATACTGGACAGACAATCTAGAAAAAAATCTCAGTAAAGACACAGAAGACCTTATTGCCACAATTAACCAACTAGGCCTCATTGACATATACAAACTTTCTATCCATCAGCAGACAACTACACCTTCTTCTCCAGTGCACGTGGAAGATTCTCAAGAATATACCATGTATTAGGACATTAATCAATTCTCAACAAAATCCATACCATTGAATCAGCGCAAAGCATTTTCTCAGATCAAAAAGCCATAAAAGTAAAAATCAATAGCAGAAAAAACATAGATGAAATTGGAACTTATGGAAACTGAACATCTTGCTAAAAAATATGAGTTATGGAGAAAATCAAGGATGAAATAAAGAAATTCATGGATTCCAATGAGCACAAAAACGCTTCCTACCAGAACCTATGGGATACAGCCAAAGCAGTGCTCAGAGGTCAGTTTATCTCCATAAATGCATACATCTGGAAGGAGAAAGAAACCAAATCAAAGAACTAACCCTCCAGCTTGAACAAGTAGAGAGAGAACAACAGAGCAACCCCTCAGGAACGAGAAGAAAACAGATCATAAATATTAGAGCAGAACTCAATGAATTAAAGAATAGAAGAATTGAAACACTTCAAAAGAGCAAAAGCTGGTTTTCTTGAAAAGATCAATCACACTGTCAAACCATCAGCTAAACTTACTAAAGAAAAACAGGAAACAACCCAAATAAGAAATGAGTGGGGAGTTGTCACAACAGATCCAACAGAAATCAAAAGTATCATAACAGAATACTGTGAAAGACTGCAGTCTAATAAATTTGAAAACCTAGAGGAAATGGAAAAAATGTGCTGTAATAATTTCGAAAGCCTAGAGGAAATGGACAATTTTCTGCAAAAAACACTATCTACCGTAACTAGCACAGAGGTATAACTAAATAAACCCATCACAAAAAGAGAGTGAAAAGGTAATTTAAAAACTCCCAACTAAAACAAGCCCTGCCCCAGATGGATTCCCTGGAGAATTCTACCAAATGTTCAGTGAAGAATTAACAACCAAACTTCTGTAAGTATTACAGAGTATAGGAAAGGATGGAGTACTCCCAGATTCATTATATGATGTTAGTATAACCCTGATACAAAAACCAGGTAAAGACAGCACAAAAAAAGGAAAATTACGGATTAATACCTGTCTTGAACTTAGACACAAAAATCCTCAACAAAATCCTAGCTAACAGAATTCAACAACACATCAAAAAATATTTCACTCTCCCCCAACTTGTCTGTCAGTGTGTCATACAGTGGGGGCTTCCATGTTGCTGATGCTGGAAGCTATGTAACTGGTCCTTAGATACCAGCAGAGTCACCCATGGTGGACAGATATCAGCTGAACTTGCAGACTAAGACAGATTAGGAGGAAGGACCTGGCGGTCTACTTCTCAGAATAATTATTCCAGGGGAAACCTTATGAATAGCATTGTGCATTGTCATATATAATACCACAAAATGAGTTCCAGAGGTAGGGAGGCACTCAGAAGATGACTGAAGAAGAGCTGTCTTCTGAAAGTAGAGACGGCCTTATGATGTGGACGGAGTAAAGCTTTTGGGACCTTCACTTGCTGATGTGGCGCTACTCAAAATGAGAATAAACAGCCTCAAACATCATTAAGGACTGGAACATGGGATGCACAAAATATGAACCTAGGAAAACTGGAAATTGTTGAAAATGAAATGGAATGCATCAACATCGTTATAGGCATTGGCAGGTTGAAATGAATGAGTACTGTCTGTTTTGAATCAGACAAACATATAGTCTATTATGTTGTGAGAAAAAACTTGTAGAGGAATGGTGTTGCATTCATTTTCAAAAAGAATATTTCAAGATCTTCTCTGAAGAACAGTGCTGTCAGTGATAGGATAATATCCATTTTACAAAGAAGAGCAGTTAATACGATGATTATTCAAATTTATGCTCCAGCCACTAAGGCCAAAGATGAAAACATGGAAGACTTTTACCAGCTTCTGCAATCGAAAATAGATAGAACACGCAATCAAGATGCACTGAAAATTACTGTTGGTTAGAGTGCAAAAGTTGGAAACAAAAAATTGGTAGTTGGAAAATACAAACTTGGTGAAAGAAATGATTCCAGAGATTGCATGATAGAAGTTTGTAAGACCAACGATGTCTTCATTGCAAATACCTTTCTTCACCAACACAAATGGTGACTACGAATATAGGTTTCACCATACTGAAAACGCAAGAAACAAATAGACTACATCTGTGGAAAAAGAGGATGGAAAACCACATTAGCAGTCAGAACAAGAGCAGTTGATGACTGCAGCACAGACCATCAACTCGTCAAATGCAAGTTCAAATTGAAACAGAAGAAAATTAAAACAATTCCATGACAGCCGAAGTATGACTTTGAGTATATCCTACCTGAATTTAGAGGCCATCTCAAGACTAGAATTGATGTATTGAACACCAATTGATTGAAGACCAGATGAGTTGTGAAATGATGTCAAAGACATCATCCATGAGGAACGTAAGATGTCATTAAAAAGACAGGGGAGAAGGACAAGACCAAATTGGACATCAGAAGAGACTCTGAAACTTGCTCTTGAATGTCAAGCAGCTAAAACAGAAGGAAGGAATGAGGAAGTAAAAGAAATGAACAGAAGATTTCAAAGGGTAGCTTGAGAAGACAAAGTATTACAAGAATGTGCAAAGAGCTGGAAATGGAAAACCAAAAGGGAAAAATGCATTCTGCATTTTTCAAGCTGAAAGAACTGAAGGAAAATTGAAGTCTCGTGCTGCAATAGTGAAGGATTCTACAGAGAAAATATTAAACAACTCAGGGGGCATCAAAAGAAGATGGAAGGAACATACAGAGTCATTATACCAGAAAGAACTGGTCGATGTTCAGCCATTTGAAAAGACAGCACATATGATCAAGAACCGATGGTACTGAACAAAGAAGTTGAAGCTGCACTGAAGACGCTGACAAAAAACAAGTCTCCAGGAATTGATGGAATCAGTTAAGATATTTCAACAAACAGATGCAGCTCTGAAAATGCTCATTTGACTATGCCAAGAAATTTGGAGGACAGACACTTGGCCAGTCAACAAGAAGAAAATCAATGGAAAGTGGAAATTACTGACCAATATCATTAATAGCACATGCAAGTCAAATTTTGCTAAAGATCATTTAAAAACAACTGCAACAGTATATTGACAAGGAATAGCCAGAAATTCAAGCCAGATTCAGAAGAAGAAGTGGAACCAGGGAGATCATTGCGGATATCAGATGGATCTTGGCTGGAAGCAGAGAATACCAGAAAGTTGTTTACCTATGTCTCATTGACTATGCAAACACATTCAACTGTGTGGATCATAACAAATTATGTCTAACATTGTGGAGAATGGAAATTCCAGAACACTTAATTGTGCTCTTAAGGAATCTGTAGATGGATCAATAGGCAGTTGCATGAACTGAACAAGTGGACACCACGTGGCTTAAAGTCAGGGCAGGTATGTATCAAGGTTGTATACGTTCACCATACCTTTTTAGCCTGAATGCTGAGCAAATAATCTGAGAAGCTGGACTATATGAAGAAGAGGACACCAGGATTGGAGGATGACTCACTGATAACTTGCATTATGCAGATCACACAACCTTACTTGCTAGAAGTGAAGAGGATTTGAAATACTTTCTGATGAAGATCAAAGACCACAGTCTTCAGTATAGGTTGTACCTCAACAGCAAGAAAACATAACACAACTGGACCAGTAAGCAATAGCATGATAAATGGAGAAAGGATTGAAGTTGTCAAGAATTTGATTTGACTTGGTTCCACAATCAATGCTCACAGAAGCAGCAGTCATGAAATCAAAAGACGTGTTGCACTGGGAAAATCTGCTGCAAAGGACCTCTTTAAAGTACTGAAAAGTACAGATGTCACCTTGAAGACTAAGGTGTGCCTGACCTAAGCCATGGTATTTTCAATCACATCATATGTATGCAAAAGCTGGATGATGAATAAAGAAGACAGAAGAAGAATTGGTGCCTTTGGATTGTGGTGTTGGATAATAATATTGAATGTACCATGGACTGCCAAAAGAACAAACAGATCTTGAGAAGTACAAGCAGGGTGCTCCTTGGAAGCAAAGATAGTGACATTGCATCTTAAATATTTTGAACATGTGATTAGGAGATATGAGTCCCTGGAGAAGGACATCATGCTTGTTAGAGTGGAGGGTCACTGATGAAGATGAAGACCCTTGATGAGACGGATTGACATAGTGGTAGCAATGATGGGCTTAAGCATAAAAATTGTTGTGGACATAGCACAAGGCTGGGCAGTGTTTCATTTCGTTGCGCCTAGGGTCACTATGAGTCAGAACTGATTCAACGGCACCTAACTATGACAACATGACCAAGTAGGATCCATAATGGATACATGGGTGGTTCAATATTAGAAAAACAATAGATGTAATCAACCACATAAACAAAAGACAAAAGACAAAACCTCCTGATTCTATCAATTGAAGCAAACAAGGTATTTGATAAAGTCCAACATGCATTCAGTTTAAAAACTCTCAGCAAAATAGGAATAGAATGAAAATTCCTCACTGTAACACGTGCATCTAAACAAAATCAAAAGCCAAGATCATACTAAATGGAGAGAAGTTGAAAACATTCCCCTTAAAAACAGGTACCAGACAAAGAGCCCATTTTCACCACTTCTATTCAACATTGTTCTGGAGCTCCTAGCCAGAGCAATCAGGGATGATATAGAAATAAGGGGCATCCAAACTGGTAAGGAAGAAGTTAAAGTAACACTATTTACAGATGATATCTTATACACAGAAAACTCTATAAAGAATCTACCCCCAAACTCCTGGATCTAATAAAAGACTTCAGTGAAGTATCAGGATATAAGATAAACATACATAAATTAGTTGGTTTCCTTTACACCAACAAAGAGACAATCAAAGAGGAAATTTTGAAACTTTTGCCATTTGCTGTAGCCTCCAAGATGTTAAAATGCCTCGGAAAAAAATTCTACCAGTGATATAAAAGGCCTATACAAAGAAAGCTACAAGACTCTACTGCAAGAAACTAAAAGTGACCTATGTAAGCAGAGAAATCTACTTTGCTCTTGGATAGGGAGACTTACAATTGTGAAAATGTTTATAGTGCCCAGAGCAACTTATACATATGACACAATTATGATACAAATTCTGATGACATTTTTTAATGAGATGGAGAAATAAATTACCATTGTGAAAATGTCCATAGTGCTCAGAGTAACCTATACATATGATGCAATTCCAATACATTTTTTTTTGTTATTATGATTGAATGAAAATGTACATTCCCCTATAAATTTGCATGCCCACCTATATGCAGATTCAACTGCTCTCCCTGCCTGGTGACAGCACACTCTTCCTCTCTGCTCCATACATGTCAGTGCTTCATCTGTTTGTTGAAATATCTCAATTGATATTCCATTAGTTCCTGGAGCCTTGTTTTTCACCAGTACACTCAGTGCAACTTCGACTTCTTCCTTCAGCACCATCGGTTCCTGATCGCATGCTACCTCTTCAAATGGTGAATATTGACCAGTTCTTTCTGGTATAATGACTCTTTGTATTCCTTCCATCTTCTTTTGATGCTCTCTGAGTTGCTTAATATTTTCCTCATAGACTACTTCACTATTGAAACTCTGGACTTCAATTTTTTCTTCAGTTCTTTCAGCTTGAAAATTGTACAATTTGTTCTTCACCGTAGGTTTTCTATTTTCAGCTCTTTGCACAGGCATAACATAGTTCATAAAGAAAATGTTCTGCATTCCACTTTAGTGACTGATATCTGTGGTCTTAAAAGCTCATGAGTGGCCCTCTCAGGTACAGCTATTGGTCCTATCATGTTTGGAGCAAAGCAGAATGAATAAAATGAAAGACACCAGGAAAATATTAGCCCAAGGGAACCAGACTCTACCAGCCTGAGCCCAGCAGAACTAGATGATGCCTATTTGCCACCACTGTCTTAGTTACTTAGTGCCACTCTAACAGAAATGCAAGTGTATGGTTTCAACAAAGAGAAATTTATTTCTTCACAGTTCAGTAGGCTACATGTCCAAATTCAGGTCGTCAGCACTAAGGGAAAGGTTTCTCACTCTGTTGGCTCTGGAGGAAGGTCCTTGTGATGCATCAGTCTTCCCCTGGTCTGGCAGCATCTGAGCATAGGAGCTGCATGTCCAAAGGATGACCTGTGCTCAGGACAATGCTCTCTTGGTGGTATGAGGGTCCTAACTCTCCTCTTGCTTCTCTTTCTTTGCTTCTCTTGCAGGATCAGAGGATAAAAGGTGGTGGAAGCCACACCCCAGGAAAATCTCCTTTACATTGGATCAGGGACGTGACCTAAGTAAGGGTGTTATAGTCACACCCTTATTCTCTTCAAAATAATCCAGTATTGTCCTATTAACCACGGGCAGGGATTAGGATTTGCAACATAGGAAAATCACACAATGGGGGTCAACCTCACAATAGGAAATCATGGCCCAGCCAAAATGATACATACATTTGGGAGGGGACATAATTCAATCCATGATAACTATCTACTATTCTGAGAGGAATCACAACAGAATCATGGGCAGAATGGTAGAAAACTGGAGAATGGTGTTCAAATTCATGAAAAACTAACAGGCTTATTGATCTGACAGAGATGGGAGGAGCCCCCAAGATACGGCCCCGGGACACTCCACAACTTCAGAACTGAAATCACTCCTGAAGTCTACTTTTAAGACTGGTTAGACAGGCCTATAAAATAAAATAAAATAAAAATCACAGACAAGGAATGTTTTCTTAGTTTAATAAAATGTACAAGACCAAATGAAAACGAGTGGGGTGGGGGAGGGTGATGCAAAGAGGGAACATGCTGTCACACTGTGGAGATCGCAACTAATGTCACAAAACAATATGTGGATAAAGTTTTTGAATGTGAAATTAACTTGATTCCTAAACTTTCACCAAAGCACAATATATTAAATATGAGGATGCCAATTAAGTTCAAGAACTCATCCTAGAAAAAGTGCTACGTTTCTCATTGCTTAATATCACTATGGTCACCTTTGAAGTACACCCCCTGGGAAGCTGTGCACCAATGCCAGCCCCTAGTCCACCCTTCAAAATAACTTCGGAATGCCAAACCTGGAATGAGGATCAGAGCTGTCATTGTATTACCCCTGATATCCTGAATGTCATCAAAATGTCTTTTCTTTCAGTATTTCCTTTATCTTCAGATAAATAAAAAAGTCATTGGGGGCTAGATTAGGTGAGTACGTAGGGTGTTCCAATAGGTGATTTGTTTAGTGGCTAAAAAATCCCTCGCAGACAACTATATAGTTAAGTTCACAGACTTGTCACTGTGCCACTGTGTACAATGGCCATTCCAGAAAGAGTTCCAAAACTGCTTTGAAGAGTGGACTAGGTGTCAGTGTCCATGCATGGCTTTCCAAGGAGAATACTTCAAAGGTGGCTGTAGTGATATTCAGCAGACTTAATTGTCAGTCCTCGTGTGTGTGTATGTATTTAAACATCTATTATTTTTTTAAAAAAAATAGTTTGGGGAAACTTCATGACTCTCATTAATTCACAACACATAGATACAAGCAGCCAGTTTGGCTGACTGAAGTCTCTTACAGAAATTCTCTTAAATGTATCCTGTGAAACCAGGTTTGTTTTCTCCCTCAGGACTGCTTGCTTCTCACATTGGGCCTCAAGAATTTGCCACACACTGATGACTGTTACCATCACAAGCTTTTGTCACTCAGGAAAATTAACACCTTTTCTAGCTACAAAGTATGTTTTTCTCTTTTAAAGAAGATACTTCAGTGTATGACTCAAAACACTTTTAATGAAATAGATGAAAAATTAAACCACTTCAAAGACTCCTTTATTCATACTCAGGAGTATTCATTTCTTATTTTTGTTTGCTTATTACTGGTTTAAGTGCTGTTTTGAAAAATACATTCCTTTGAATTTTTTTAAATTTTTTTTCAATTTAATATGACTGAGTGAAAATGTACATTCCTGCGTAAATTTACATGCCCACCTATATGCAGCTTCCACTGCTCTCCCTGTCCGGTGACAGCACACTATTCCTCTCTGCTCCATACATGTCTCATCCTCCCAACAGTCTCCTTTCCCTTCCTCTCCACTCACTCTCCTTCTTCCAGCCAGAGGTCAGCAGGATGATATCCTATAGATGTATAGAACCATAAAGTGCATCCAATGTATGGTCACTTTGCATCGCCAAGTCCAATCCATTCCTGTCCAAAGCGTGGAACTTTGTTATGATTTATGGTCAAGGCCAGCATCAGGGCCAGGGGTCATGCTCCCAGGGAACCCCGAAACCACTGGACCATCAATTGTGGTCTTTTAGTGAAGATCTCAGGGTGCACCCCTTTTTATTCTTGTGTTGCCAGTGAGACTCAACATAATGAGCTCCATTGCGGCTATCACTGGTGGTGGCCAGGCACCATCTGGTTCTTCTGGTCCCAAGTCTATGTAGGCACCCACTCATGTGGGTCTCTCTGTCTTCTGGGTTGTCTTTACCCCATGTCATTTTGGTCCTCGGTCAGCATCCGTTCCTGATGAGTTGGAACCATTTGCTGTGCCCTCGGATGGCAGCTTGGCAGCTTTTAAGACCTCAGACGCCACTCACCAATGTGGGGTGTAGAGAGCCCTCTTAGCAAAATGCTAGTTGTGCCAACATTCCTTTGAATTTATTCTCTATCTTTATTTTCACTGTCATTGACCTCATCAATGCTTTCATTTGTCATGGATTGAATTGTGTCCCCCCAAAAAGGTGTGTGTTGATTTGACTTGGTTAGGAGTTCCAATATGGTGCCCTTCCTCCCATGTGTTGTGAATCTTGTCTCTGTGATATTGATGATGGAGAATGGTTTGCAGTTGTGTTAATGAGACAGGACCCAAGCTACAAGCTTGTGGAATATAAGGGAGAGAAGTGAGCAGAGGAAGTTGGGAACCTCATGCCACCAAGAGAGCAGCACCGAGAGCAGAGCATGTCCTTGGGACCCGAAGTTCCTGTGCCGAGATGCTCTCACTGGATTTGGACTCAGCCTACTGGACTGTGATAAATTCTCTTACTGAATGGACTTACAATTTGTAAATGGATTAGCAGCTTACCGGACTGTCTCAATAAAAGCTTCTCCTCACGAAACCTTCCACTCATGATATTTTCTGTTAGAGCAGTACCAGCTGACTAGGACAATTACCTTAATTTTAAGTTACTGGTGTAATCTCCTAATAGGAGTCTCTACCTCCTGTTTCACCTTCTTCTCCAGTCTATCTTGTCTGTCACTGTCTGTGTGCCATTTTAGGGAGTGGTAGAAAGAGGTTTGGCTCTGAAGCTAGACAGGCTTGGGTCTGAATCGTGCTTCTTCCACTCACTTGTTGTATGATCTTAGTAAATTAATTATCTTCACTGTGCTTCAGTTCACTCATAGGTTCAAAAAAAAAAAAACTGTGATGCCATTAAGTTGATTCTGACTCATAGCAATCCTATAGGAGAGAGAACTGCTCCATAGAGTTTCCAGGGAGAGCGTGGCAGATTTGAACAGCTGACCTTTATGTTAAACCACCAGGGTTTCCTCACTAATGGGTAAGATAAGGGTAATGTTAACTCCTCTCACATTGGGATTGCCATAAATCAGAATTCATTTGACACTGATTTGCAATGACAACATGTCATAGGATTGTTTCAGAGTATTAAATGAGATAATGTGTGTAAATTACCTAGAATGATGATTAATACATAGAATACACCCAGTAAGTAGTTTTTGCCTATCTCCTTCAGCTCTGTTTAAAGCCTTTCAGTGGCTTCCTATACCCAAGACCATTTTTGTACATCCCCGCCTCCAAGCTTCTTTCCCACTATTTCCTAATGCAAACACATACTTAAGTTACGCCTTTTGTCCTCAGTGTCACATAAACCATACATGTTTATTCTCTATTCATGTCCTTGGGTTGTCTTTCCCTCTCCTGAAATGCTTTGTATGTCTCCTCTCTGTAAGCTGGCATATCGGTTTCCCAGGGCTGCCCCGCCAAAATACCATAAACTGAGTGGCTTATAAGAACATAAGGAGGCTGGAAATCTAAACTACTGTGTCAGTTGTGTTGATTCTTTCTGAGGGCTTTGAGGAAGTACTATTCTATGCCTTTCTTCTAGCATCTGGTGTTTCCTGGCAATCCTTGGAATTCCTTGGTTTGTAGAAACATATTAATATGACATTCTTTACTTTGTCTCTTTGCCTCTGTTCTTTTATATTATGAGGAAAACAGTCATATAGGATTAGGACACACCAGATTGCAGTATGACTTCATGTTAACCTAACTGATAATATCCTCAAAGACTCTATGTTCAAACAAGGTCATTCATGGTCACAGGTTCTGGGCATTAAGACTTCAATGTATCATTTTGGGAGAAAAAATTCATTTATAACACCTGATATTTGCCAAACTTCAGACACTTAAATTTTCCTCCACAATTTTCTATGTCTGATTACTCTCCATACATTTTCTGTGTTTAAGTAATCACAATTTTTAAAACTTAATTATCTACTTTAGCCTCATCATAACTAATATTATCCATAAAATCATGGCTTTGTTGTACAGATGTTAATCATTTCAAAGCACGAAAATGAATATGTAACTTTAAACATTTTCTTAGCTATTCCTTCTGCAACTTAAAATAACCTCAAATTCCTTCACTGGGAGATGTTCCACACATTGGCAAACATTGCTCAAACTAAAACTTGCCAACTGAACATGGATCAATCGACCTTCTCAAACATGTCCAGCCTATAGTGATCTCAGCTTCTTTTTAACTTTCACATAGTTAAATACAAAAATCATATATTATGCCAGGTTTTATAATTTCTAATTCTTTTAGAAGTTATCCTCTTGTCACTTGGACTGTAGGCTTCTGAAAGATACGGAACATATTTTATGCTTGTGAATATAATCCTGCCCATTAAGCATTCAACAAAGTTAATCATTGTTGTTGCTCATTAATTAATTGAATGATTAAGTCTCAAAAAAATACCTGAAATAGTATGGAGATATATGCTCAGATACAAGGAACTCTTGCGTATAGTTTGCCTAAAGAAATTCATGTTAAATAGTTCTAAAGTGGAACAAGGGGATAATATAAGGCTTAAAACCAGGAAAGGTGTGCATCAGGTGTTCATCATGCTTACTCAGTCTGTATGTTGAGAAAATAACCTGAGAAGCTTGACCATATGAAGAAAAATGTCACATTAGCATCAGCATTGGAGGAAGACTTGTTATCAACCTGAGAGTGATGCCTTATTTGCTGAAAGTGAAGAGGACCTGAAGAACTTACTGATGAAGACCAAAGACTACAGTATTCAGCATGGATTACACCTCAACATAAAGAAAACAAAAATCCTCAGAACTGGACCAATAAGCAACCTCATAATAAATGGAGAAAATATTGAATTTTTCAAGGATTTCATTTTACTTGCTTTCATAGTCAACACCCATTGAAGCAGCAGTCAGAAATCAAATGACTTACTGCATTGGACAAATCTGCTGCAATGGACCCCGTTAACATACCGAAAGCAAAGATATAAATTTGAGAACTATGGTGTACCTGACCCAAGACATGGTATTAAATCTTGTGTTTGGGAAAGCTGAATAATGAATAAAGGGAGAAGAATTTGGTACTTTGAAATTACATTGCTTGCAAAGAATACTGAATATACCACAGACTGGTAGGAAAACAAACAAATCTGTCTTGGAAGAAGTACAGCCGGAGTACTTCTTAGAAGGTGGATGGTGAGACGTTCTCTTGCTTACTTTGGACACGTTAGCACGAGAGGCCAGTCCCTAGAGAAGGACATCGTGATTGGTAGAGGGTCAGTGAAGGAGCAGAAAGCCTTCAGTGAGACAGACTGACACAGTGGCTGCCACAATGGGCTCAAGTACACCAATGATTGTGAGGATGGTGCAGGACTGGGAAGTATTTTATTGTTTTTTAGTTAGGGTCAATACGTGTCAGAGCTGACTCTGTAGCACATAGCAACATTAGTAGCTCTAATGCCAAAAAAAAAAAAAAATTGAGATCACAGTTTACTCTGTCCTTTATTTTTTAATTGTTTGTCCTATTATTTTTCCAGAAAGGATCAAAGGTAGCTTAAAAGGATGCATACCATAGGAAGATAATATAAATTAAAAGTAGGTGGGAAATAATGAAGTAAGTGAGGACAAGGACATAAATATTGATCTATGAATGAGGACAATAAAAAAAATACAAGCCATAAAAAGTTATCTACACTTGTTATAGTAGGTGTGGTTGTTGTTAGGTGAAGCTGAGTCAGTTCTGACTCACAGAAACCCTATATTCAATAGAACAAAACACTGCCTGGTCCCTAACCATTCTCATAATCGTTACTATGCTTAATCCTATTGTTGCAGCCACTTCCATCTCGTTGAGAGTCTTCCTTTTTTCACTGATCCTCTACTTGTTATCACTAGACTATAAAATCAGCTTCAGGTTTTTAGTAGACTACATATATACCGGGACATATGATCAATTACATAATATCAGTGTCCATAAAATTCTGATCAAAGCGGTTGCTTAGAAAATGTCTAGCTTATGTTGATAACAAGATCAGATAAGGCTCTTTGGTTCTCACAGAAAAGGAAGTTCACAGTAGTGAGTAATGTCCTCAACAATAGCCATCAGTCCCTACCTCCTGCTTCTGTCAGAAAAGACCTAAAATCGTTTGAAGCAACAAATTGTAAACTTTCTCCAGCCTAGGGAAGACATAGCCCACCAATTAAAGTACATTTTGAGGGTGCATATTTGGAAAATAAGATATTTCATAATTATGAGCATGAAGGAAGAGTTGCCTTAGTTTTTACACACTTACAACTGGGAACATAATAACTTGTTTTAGGAGACAATGATTTCTAGAGCATCAATCACATTGAATAACTGGAGGACTGTCTTCTGGAAGTTAGTTAGAGATTGTTAATTTATCATCACTTTTGGCTGAATTTTTCTGTTTCATGAACTGGGACACTGAATTCTAAGCTTCTTTTGTTCCCTTTTTAGGGTCAGTAAGAGGAGAGGATATTCACATGCAGAGAGAAATGAGGTAAGCTGTCTTCCTCCTAGTAATGTTAATGTGTTTTCTGTGAAAAATGAACGTAGTGGTGGTGACAAGAGCTAATTGTCAAGAAAGGATTCCTTTTCCTTCTATATCACAAGAATCAGCTTCTAATCTCAAGAGGTCTGGATTTTCTTTGTTCAGGAAAGATCAGACCCTAGGAAAATTGGCTGTCACTGTTCAAACTCACAAGGGACAGATTTACCAGAAAGACAATTTAATAATTTATAGCAAGGAATGTAACTCAAATGAACTGACATGCGTGTCCCCAGTGAGTGTATTCTCTTTTCATCAGGGAAGTCAAAACAAGTACCTAAGTTAACAACAGATTGAAACTGAATAAATGCAATGAAAGCAGAGTGAGAAAGGGAACTGCGAGCTTCATTTGATGTACATCAGCCAGATGGGCACTGTCTTCCTTTGTCAGTCCTCACAAGCTATGGCTTTCTATCAATCAGCCCCAAATCTTAGTTCCCAAGGCAGAAATCTTTTATTTTCCATCTTGTAATGCCCTTGAAATTTAGACGGAAAATTTCCGAGTGTTCGGCACAGCTTCATCTAATTCTCTGATGCTATTAGGTTTATTTGGAGAGTTTAGTACAGATTCAGATTTCCCTTTTATAAGAATATCATCCATTTCCTTCTTTAGTCTATCTTATCCATTAGTTAAGGAACCTGTAGCCTAATGATTAAGCACTAAGCTGGTAACTGAAAGGTCGGAAGGTCAACCCTACCAGTGACTCCAGGAAAAAAAGACCTTGTGATCTACTCCTGCAAAGATTAGAGCCTAAGACACCCTATGCAGCAGTTCTACTCTGTCCTATAGGGTCACTATGATTTGGAATTGACTCAACGACATATAACAACATCCATGAGTCCAAATTCTACCCTTTGGACACAACACACAGTACTTTTTTTCCTCCTTTCCTATGTTTATTACCCAGAAGACTGCAGCTTTAAGTTCTGGGTTCTGAGGGAAATTTTCTTGTGTGTTCACAGAGGTTTGTGTTGCTGTCTGTGTAAGCCTTCTTTCTCAGAACTCTTCTCTGATTTGCTTGAGGCTACAGTCTCCAAATGTTTTATCTTCCTTTCTTTTCAGACTTGTGGAGACCCCACAGACATTGTACATAAAGATCAAAATCCTACATCACTGGAAGGAGACAGTATGATCAACATTGTTCATTTATTTATTCATGCATTCTTTAAACATTAATTTATTCATTGATTTCCTTAAATATTCATTCAACAAACATTTACGAAAATGCCTTTTGTTGCATTTTTTGAGAATAAATGAGTCAGACATTGATTTTGCCCTCAGTCAATTTACACTGTAGTTAAAAATATGTTGCCATAGAGTCGATTCTCACTCATGTACTGTAGCAAGGGATAAAAACATACAAAAATAACTAAAGTAGCCCTTCAGCTGTGAACCACGTGATGAGGAGACCGAGGAAAAGGCACTCCAGATGGACAGCAAAGCTTAAGTAAAGGTAGTCCCACTGCTTTTGTTTCTGAGCCATATTCTTGTGATTTCTCAGCCTTTGCTGTCAGGTCTTAAGGAAACTGCAGCTCTATTGTTCACAAGTGAACTTCAATCAAATTTTACTTGAAAATCCTGTCTTGCCATGGATCCTGGTGTAGTCTAGTGAAACAGATAAGCATGTAGGCTACAGTAGAAGGAGAAAAGGTAGAGAGCAGTGAAAACGGCTAACATGCAGTCACTGAGTGTGCATATAGCTTGCCTTTGAATTTCTCTGCACCAATGAAGTAAACTGAGAAAGAAAAAAAGAAATAAAACTAAGTGGCGTCATTGGGCTCAAGGGACTTACCTTCTTGCTGTGCAAGTTAGGTTTCTGTGGTGAGATACCAGATGTACTCAACTTCCTCTTTCGATAACAAATTTGTCAGTTATCAGCAGGATTCTTGCCACCAGAGTTAGGTGTTTTTATCCCTACCACCCTGTAAAAGAATAAGAGTGCTGATCCAAGCTGAACTCCAAGGTAAGTCACATCCTAACAGCTGGGAATTGTGGTTCTGTGTGGGAAGACTGGTGGGAGCATGAAGACCCAAAACGCAGGCTGTTGTGTGGTTTGTATTTAAAATAAAAATGGTCTCTGGTTTCTCATCTCAGACTTTTTACAACACGGGAAAATATGATTGCCCTTGAGTCTGACCAGATTCCAAAGTTAAGATTAATGTTGTCAGTCCCCACTATTGGTCCAGGCATATAGAGACTGTGAAACATCTTCTTTTCTCAAGGTTCTTTGTAGGATAGCACCAGGGAAGGTGTCACAGAGCAATTAGAAAAGAGTGTGCTCAATGAGACTCACTGGGAGAACTTAGTATATTCAGTCAGAAAAAAGATTTTTTTTCTTACACATTTCAGGTAGACTATTCTGTTTGTGGAGGAGAAAACGAAAGTGAAAACGTTTGTGTTTTATCTTGTTTACCTAGAAGAGAAAAATGATGTTTGACAATCAGCTTCTGCTGTGTGTAGTTTATCTAGCTGTATAATAAACAAATATTTTTTATGTATCAGTTCCTTGCTTTGAAGAATTTAGCTTTCAGTGACTTAGAGACAAATGTTAAGTTCATCCAGAAGAAAAAGAATGAAAGTCAGAGAATAAATTTTGGAGATGAAACCAAAAACCTGAAAAAACAAACCCATTGCTGTTGAATCAATTTCAACTCATAGAGGCCCTTAGGACAGAGTAGAACTGCCCTATAGGGTTTCCAAGGAGTGCATGGTGGAATTTGATGGCTGACCATTTGGGTAACAGTTGTAACTTTAACAGTTATGCCACAAGGGCTCTTAGAAGAGCCAAATCCCTTACAATACAAATGGAGAAAATGAGAGCCAGTGCAGGGAAGACACTTAAGATCACATCATCTAGTTTGGGAACTTGTGTCTTCTGACTACATCATCTTTTCCCTTACAGCAGCCTGCACCTCTCAGAAAATACTGTAAATGTGTTTATGATCCTGACAGTGTTTAGTTTAGAAAAGGAGAAAATGAATCTAGTGAAATTATTTCAGAGTCTGCACTGAAGAGTTTTTTGATCTTTTAAAGCTATTTTTTGATTCAAGTCATCCCCCACCAGATAGTAGAGTCAATAATAACAAAAAAATTAAACCTATCTTTTCAATGATAATTTCTCTTATTACTCTGAGTGTTAACATCTCCATTGTTTGGAGCCAAGATGAAAGAGTGAAGACGAAACTGCCAGTTGGGAAGCCCCTAAAGGTGGACTGGGCCATGTTAGTTGACATCAGTATGAATATAACGATAATGGATTTTGTTGTGCTTTTAGAGGGGAAGTAGCCTCAGTCCTAAGGATCCTTCAGTTAAGGATATAGTATTTTTTGGTTGTTTAAATAAAAGCAGAAAGTTACTGTCAGTTTTATTAATTGTGGAGTTTACTCCTCAGCGATCGTGATACAGTAAAACTACTCACTGCTGAAAGTAGGTGACATGCCAGTATATTGGAGCAGAAAATGGTTTTGAAGTATACTTGAAATTGGGTCATGAATTTGGGGTAATTGTCTTTGCAATGGTTCTATTTAAGACTTCTTCTTTGGTCAAAAGTAATTATGGTTCTGTGCATCTATAGGATATCATCCTGCTGACCTATGGCTGGAGGAAGGAGAGTGGGTGGAGAGGAGGGGAAAGAAGACTTTTGGGAGGATGAGACATATATGGAGCAGAGAGGAATAGTGTGCTGTCACCGGGCAGGAAGAACAGTGGAAGCTGCATATAGGTGGGCACGTAAATTCATACGGGAATGTACATTTTCACTCAGTCATAATAAAAAAAAAAAAGAATTCTGTTTTGAGCTCAACTGGGAAAGTTGTTGAGTGCTAGTTGTACAAACTGTTCAAATACAAGCAGTGGTATATAATCACACTCCAAATCAATGAGCATATTTCTGGGTCTTTTGGAGTGTCTTCAGTGATCAAAAGTGTTTGAAGTAAATCATTTGAGGTCCTAAAAGGCAGTGCATATTTCTGTCATGATGTAGCAAAGAGGATTACCCATAGTCATTAAGTCAACTCCAACACACAGTGTTCAAATGTGTAACAGACTAGAACTCCAGTGGGTTTTCTTGGCTGTAATCTTTATGGAGAAAATCTGGTAGCATAATGGTTAAGTGCTACAGACGATAGCCAAAAAGGTCAGAAGTTTGAATCCACCAGATGCCCCTTGGAAAATATGGGGCCGTTCTATAAGACTGCTATGAGTCAGAATTGATTTCGCAGCAATGTTTTTTTTTTTCTTATACATTTAGAAGTTTGTAGTATGAGGACAATAATTACATTTTGTACTCCCAATAATTTTATCGTGATAAAGATTATGCTTTTTAAAAAGTAACACATTTTTCACACTCTCACTTTAAAAGATTACTGCTCTACTCTTTCTTTTTTTAATTAATTAATTAATTTTTGTTTAATATGACTGAGTGAAAATGTACATTCCTGCGTAAATTTACATGCCCACCTATATGCAGCTTCCACTGCTCTCCCTGTCCGGTGACAGCACACTATTCCTCTCTGCTCCATACATGTCTCATCCTCCCAACAGTCTCCTTTCCCTTCCTCTCCACTCACTCTCCTTCTTCCAGCCAGAGGTCAGCAGGATGATATCCTATAGATGTATAGAACCATAAAGTGCATCCAATATATGGTCACTCTGCATCTCCAAGTCCAATCCATTCCTGTCCGAAGAGTGGACCTTCGTTATGATTTATGGCAAGGGCAGCATCAGGGCGAGGGGCCATGCTCCCAGGGGAACCCCGAAACCACTGGACCATCAATTGAGGTCTTTTAGTGGGGATCTCAGGGTGTACCCCTTTTTATTCTTGTGTTGCCAGTGAGACTCAACTCAGTGAGCTCCATCGTGGCTATCACTGGTGGTGGCCGGGCACCATTCAGTTCTTCCAGTCCCAAGTTGATGTAGGCACACACTGATGTGGGTCTCTTTGTCTTCTGGATTGTCTTTCCCCCATGTCATTTTGGTCCTCGGTGAGCATCCATTCCTGCTGAGTTGGGATCATTTGCTGTGCCCTCGGATGGCAGCTTGACAGCTTTTAAGACCCCAGACACCACTCACCAATGTGGGGTGCAGAGAGTCCTCTTAGCAAAATGCTACTTGTGCCAATTGGCCTCGATTTCGCCTAAGAACATGGTCCCCCGCCCCCTGCCCCAGCTACTCTATCCTTGCAATATTGGGTTAAGATGGAAGGAGTACTCATGTTATGCTTAAGTCCACTTAATATTGTTCTTGTTTCTAATGTGTGCTATCACCGATTTCACCCAACCAGATTTCTAGCAACTATCTAATCTAAACTCGCCCTCCCTCCCTCCCCTCCCTTGCAGCTGTCAAAGAGTCTTTTCTTCTATACACAAGTCTGTTTTTGAGATCTTATCGTAGAGGTCTCATACAATATTTGTCCTTTTGACGCTGACTACTTTCACTCAACATAATGTCTTCCAGTTGAAACCAGGTCATGAGATGTTTCCTGGAATCATCATTATTCTTTATCATTGAGTAGTGCTCCATTGAGTATATGTACCATAGTTTACCTATCCATTCTTCTGTTGTTGGGCATCCGGGTTGATTCCATCTTTTTGCTATCGTGGACTGTGCTGTGATAAGCATTCTTGTGCTTGTGTCCATTGGTGTGAAGAACTTCCAACCCAGAATTATGTATACTGCAAAACTATCTTTCAAATACAAAAATGAAACTAAGACATTCCCAGATAAACAGAAACTCAGAGACTTTTTAAAAACCAAACCAAAACTACAAGAAATACTGAAAGAAGTTCTTGACTTTGGCTTACAAGTACAAAACCACTTACTTTATATTTTAGAACGACACGCTACCCTAAACTCTACTCAGTCAGGGAAGGCTCCAAAGTCAATCACAGCTTTAATACTGAATGAAGCAATCCAGTGATCATCATGAAAACTATGGTGCCATCATATTAAAAAGAGGGATGTACTACAGTTGTTACAGTCCTTCCAGATGGAGAGAAAGATGATAAGACTGATAGTAATTAAAATTGGGTTTATACTAGTTTATTAAGGGGGATCATAGGGGCAGCTGTAAAGCACAACAAAGACGTATCATACCATTTCAAGAAATGTAACACAGGAGTCTCAACAACTACACAACCAGCTCTGAAAAAGGTGAAAAATCAACTCACAAAAAAGAATGTCCCAGAACAGACTAATAAGAACAACAGAGAAAACATCAACACAAAAATAAACAGATCACAATGGCAGCACTGAACAATAATTACCTATCAATAATTACATTGAATGTGAATGGACTGAATGCTCCAGTAAAGAGACATCGAGTGACATCTTGGATCAAAAGACATGACCCATCCATATGATGTCTACAACAAACTCACCTGAGGCCTAAAGATAGGAACAAACTGAAAATTAAAGGATGGAAGAATATATATCAAACTAACAATGAACAAAGAAGAGCAGAGGTGGCAATTCTAATCTCAGACAAAATCAATTTTAATGTCAAATCCACCATCGTGGATAAAGATGGACACTATTTATTGCTGAAAGGTTCAGTACACAGGCAAGACTTAAGTGTATTAAATATTTATGCACCTAATATCGGAGCACCTAAGTACATTGAAGAAACACTGACTTCACATAAAAAAGAGTTAGATGACTACACAATAATAGTGGGAGACTTCAACACTCCACTCTCAATACTGGACAGGTCATCTACAAGAAACCTCAGTAAAGATACAGAAGACCTCATTGCCACAATTAACCAACTAAACCTCATCAATATATACAGAACTTTCCACCCATCAGCAGACAACTACACCTTCTTCTCCAGTGCACATGGAACATTCTCCAGAATTGACCATGTGTTAGGACATAATGCAATTCTCAACAAAATCCACACCACTGAATTACTGCGAAGCATCGTCTCAGATCATAAAGCCATAAAAGTCAAAATCAATAGCAGAAAAAACAGATAGAAAGTGGAACTCTTGGAAACTAAACAACATCTTGCTCAAAAAACCATGGGTTATAGAAGAAATCAAAGATGAAATAAAGAAATTCATGGATTCCAATGAGGATGAAAGCACTTCCTGCCAGAACTTATGGCATACAGCCAAAGCAGTGCTCAGAGGTCTGTTTATCTCCATAAATGCACACATCTGGAAGGAAGAAAGAAACCAAATCCAGGAACTAACCCTATAGCTTGAACAAGTAGAGACAGAACAACAGAGGAACCCCTCAGGCAACAGTAGAAAACAGATGATAAAGATTAGAGCAGAGCTGGATGAATTAGAGAATAGAAAAACAACGGAAGAAATTGAAAAGACCAAAAGCTGGTTTTTTGAAAAGATCAACAAAATTGACAAACCACAGGCTAAACTTACTAAAGAGAAGCAGGAAAGGAAGCAAATAACCCAAATTAGAAATGAGAGGGGAGTTGTCACCACAGATCCAACAGAAATAAAAAATATCATAACAGAATACTATGAAAGACTGTAGTCTAACAAATTTGAAAACCTAGAGGAAATGGACAAATTCCTTGACTCCTCCCACCTCCCCAAATTATCACAATGTGAAGCAGAGCAACTTAATAAACCTATCACAAAGGAAGAGACTGAAAATGTCATCAAAACACTGCCAACCAAAAAAAGCCCAGACCCAGATGGCTTCACTGCAGAATTCTACCAAGCTTTTAGTTTTTCTATCTGGATCTCACATCTATGCTCTTGAGGGATTTTTCTAAACCCAGAAAAGTACAGGATCTAACCAAAGTCCTAGAATATCAGTCTGTATATACGTAAAGTGGAATTTCACCAATATTTATTGAATGTTATGTGCCAGACATGAAAATAGGAACTTTCCACACTTTTCCCATTTGATCTTTACAACAGTCTATGTTGTAGACAATAATATCCTCATTTATAGATGAGGAAGCTGAAGCCCGGAGATACAAAGTGAATTGTTTGATGTTAAAATGAAACTTATTGCCATCAAATCAATTCCAACTCATAGACCCTATAGGACAGATTGTAACTGTACCACAAGTTTTCAAGGCTGCAGTGTTTGTGGAAGTAGACTGCCACATCTTTCTCCTGAAGAGTGACTGGTGGGATAAAATCACTGGGCTTTCAGTTAGCAGTGGAGTGCTTAACCAGCGCACCATCAGGGCATCTGTTTCAGGCTGGACCACCAGTATCTTAGACGCTGGGTCTGCCCCCAAATTATAATTTTTTTCACTAAGAAAATGCTATACCAACTGTAAAAAATAATATCTAATTATCCCTCCTTTCTAAATTACTGAACAAAGATTAATGCATGAAAGTTGAAATTCAAACTCTAATATGCTAGTTCATGGGTAGACTAAATAATTTAATTCATTTTGAAAAAATACATATTTTACTTCTAATTTACACAAACTGTGGAAATTAGTAGAATATATCCAAATATCTGTATTAGTTTTTAGAAAACACATTTTATTGTGCTTTAAGTGAAAGTTTACAGTCTAAATCAATTTGTCATACAAAAACTTTACACACAGTGTATTGTAACTCTAGCTACTCTCCTCATGCTATGACAGCACACTTCCCCTTTACATCCTGTATTTCCTATGTCCATTCAACTAGCTCTTGTTCCCCTCTGCCCTCTCCTTTCGTCTCCAGACAGGAGCTGCTCAGTTAGCCTTACATACGTACTTAGGTCAAGAAACACACTCTACACTAGTATATTTTTATGTCTTATAATCTAGTGCAATCCATGTCTTAAGACTTGGCTTCAGGGCTGGTTTCAGTTTTGGGCCAGCAGAGAGTCTGGGGGCATGTCTTCTGGGGACTCTCCAGTCTGTCTGACCATCGAGTCTGGTATTATTAATAGAATTCTAGTTCTGCACACCCATTTTTTCCCCACCAAGTCAGGGACTCTATGTTGTATTCCCTATCAGGGCAGTCATTAGTGGTGGCCAGGCACCATCTAGTTCTTCTGGTCTCTTGCTGATGTAGTCTCTGGATTATATGGCCCTTTCTAACTCCCTGGCACATGTTTTCCTCATGTCTTTGATGTCTTTAATTCTCCTCTTCTCCAGGTTGGTTGGGACCAACTGATGCTACTTAGATGGCCACTTGCTAGCTTTTAAGACCCTAGATGCCATTCACTAAAGTGGGATGCAGAACATTTCCTTCAAAAAACTTTGATATGCCAATTTACCTAGATGTCCCCTGAAACCGTAGTCCCCAGACCCCTACCCCTGCTGCTCTGTCCTTTGAAAGTGTTGTGTTATATATAGGAAACTTCTAAGCTTTTGGTTTAGTTCAACTGCGCTGACTTCCCTTCTATTGTGTGCTGCCCCTTCCTTCACCTAACCCCATTCCTATCTACTATCTAATTAGTGAATACCCCTTTTTCTCCCTCCCCACTCTTGTTATCAACAAGGAATGTTTTCTTCTGTGTTTAAAACTTCTTTAATTATTATAGTAATGGTATCATACAATATTTCTCCTTTTGAAATTGACTAATCTAACTCAATACAATATCTTCCAGATTCCTCCATATTATGAGATGTTTCCTGAGTTTATCGTTGTTCTTTATCACTGCATAATATCCTATTGTATGAATATATCATACTTTGTTTATCCTTCTGCTGATTGACACAAGGTTGAATCCATCTTTTTGCTATTGTGAACAGTGCTGCAATAAACGTTGGTGTGCATGTATCTACTCATGTGACAGCCCTTCTTTCTATAGCATGCATTGCAAGCAGTGGGATTGCTGGATCATATGATATTTCTATTTATAATTTTTTAGGAAAGTGTCAAATCAACTTTCAAAGTGATTATACCATCTTATGTTCCCACCAGTGATGTACAAGTGTTCTAGTCTCTCCACAACCTCTCCAACATTTATTATTTTGTGTTTTTTGGATTAACACCATCCATTTGGGGGTGAGATGGTATCTCATTGTAGTTTTGAATTGGATTTCTCTGATGGCTAATGACTGTGAGCATTTCCTCATGTATCTGTCAGCGACCTGGATGTCTTCTTGGGTGAAATGCCTGTTTATACCCTTTGTCCATTTTTTAATTGGGTTATTTGTCTTTTTATTGCTGAGGTTTTACAGTAACTTGTAGATTTTGGAAATTAGATGCTGATTGGATTTATCATGCCAAGCCAAGTGCCGTCGAGTCGGATCCGACTATCTAACAATTTTTCCCACTCTGTCGGTTGGCTTTTCACTCTTTTGGTGTAGTCTTTTATTATAATTATTATTATGGTTGAATGAAAATGTACATTCCCATATAAATTTACATGCTGACCTACATGCAGCTTCCACTGCTCTTCCTGCACGGTGACAGCACACTCTTCCTCTCTGCTCCATACATGTCGTATCTTCCCAACAGTCTCCTATCTTTACTCCACCCATTCCCCTTCCTCCAGTATGAGGTCAACAGGATGGCCTCCTATAGATGCCTAGAACCATAAAGTGCCCACACAATATGATCACTCTGCATCACCAAGTCCAATCCATTGCTGTCTGAAAAGTTGACCTTCATGGTGTAGTCTTTGAATGAGCATAAATGTTTGATTTTTAGGAGCTCCCCGTTATCTATTTTCTCTTCTTTGAACATTGTTAATAACATTTTGTAGTCTATCTTAGTATGTATTAGGGGTCCAGCATTATCCTTGTTTGTTCTTCCATGATATTTATCAGCCAGCCAAGTGCCATCTAGTCTGATCTGACTCATGATCTTTATCAGTTTAGAATTTATATTTAGGTATTTGATCCATTTTGAGTTAGTTTTTGTGCATCATGTGATATATAGGTCTTGCTTCACTTTTTGTGCAGATGGGATCCATTTATGCCAACACCATTTGTTAAAGAGACTGTCTTTTCCTCAGTTTGTTGACTTTGGGACTTTGTCAACCATCAGCTGCTTATAGGTGGCTGCTGTTAAATCTGGATTCACAATTCTGTTCCACTGATCCATGTATCTGTTTCTGTAGCAGTATCAGGCTGTTCTGACTACTGTAGCAGTGTAATAGGTTATAAAATCAAGTAGCATGAGGCTTCTTGCTTTGTTCTTTTTCTTCTGTAATATTTTACTTATCCGGCACTTCTTCCCTTTACACTTGAAGCTGGTAACTTTTTCTCCCCATCTCGTTAAAAAATGCCATTGGAATTAGTATTGGGATTGCATTGTATCTATAAGTTGTTTCGGGTAAATTATTTTCATGATGTTGAGTCTTCCTGTCCATGAGCAAGACAGAATTCTCCACTTATCTAGGTCTCTTTTTTTTTTCCTAAGTACTACATTGTGATTTTCTTTGTATAAGTGTTTTATGTCTCTGATTAGATTTAATCCCCTGTATTTTATCTTCTTGGGGGCTATTGTAAACATAACTAATTTGGTGGTTTCCTCTTTGATGTTTTATTTATTGGTGTAAAGGATTCCAACTGAAAGCATCTGCATTCCTGATACCATGCAAAGTTATCTGAAGTTGATTTAAATTAATTTATGGAATACCAGAGTTTGAAATCCCAGCTGCTGTTCTTTAGCTCTGGTTGTGAGATGCTGAATGAAGGACACCATACTTATGTGATTCATACTGGCAGGGGCAATTCCTGTGAAAATCTAGTGGTTAAGAAAGATAGAGGTAAGACAAGGCAAAACAAATTTCCCAATGAACTGTAAGTGCTATCCCTTGGTGAGTGAAAAGTTTTCTTATGAGCTCCCTGTCTTTATTTTGTGTCTCCTTCTCTCAATATGACAATCCTACAGATATCCCTATATTCAAAGAAAAAAAAATGCCATCCTGTTGACTCCAACTCGTAGTGATTCCTTAAGACAGAGTAGAACTACTTTGTACAGTTTCCAAGGAGTATCTGGTAGATTTGAACGCTGACCTCTTGGTTAGCAGTCATAGCACTTAACCACTACACCATCAGGTTTGCCTCAAAGAAAATAACTCACTGCTCTCCAGTTGATTCTGACTCACAGTGACCCTATAGGACAGAGTAGAATTGTCCCACTGAGTTTTTCAGGAGTGCCTGGTGGATTAAAACTTCCAGATTTTTGAATAGAAGCCATAGCACTTAACCACTATACCCCAAGAGATTCCCCAAGAAAATAAGAGTGGTAAATTTATATACGTGCTTACTTATATATATATGCTTACTTACGTTAATATGGATTCCTGGTTGCACAGTGGTTAAAAACTTGGATGCTAACCAAAAGATCAACAATTCAAATCCATCATCTGCTCCTTGGAAACCCTGTGGTGCAGTTCTACTGTGTTCTATGGGGTTGTTGTGAGTAAACCCAAATCCATTGCCACTGAGTTGAGTCCGACTCATGGCGACCCTAGAGCTCAGACTAGAACTTTTCCCTAGAGTTTCCAAGGAATGCCTGGTGAATTTGAATTACTGACCTTTCGGTTAGCAGAGGTAGCACTTAACTGGCTTTGCCACCAGGGTTTCCAGGCATTATGAGTAGCAGGGATTTATTTATCTATTTACTTTTTTTATTATTATTATTAAGAGGGTGGACGTTTGTAGAGTCAGTACTAGGGAAACAGCAGTCATCTTGATGTCAAAAGCTTAATTTCTGTACTTCTCTCTCTGACACTTGCTAATCTTGTGTCTTCAAGTTAATGAAATCACTTTTGAACCCCAGTTTCCTCATCTATAAAATGAGGATGGTATCTCCTGACATGATTATTCACAATAAATATTTTAAATAATTTTTAACTGAAAATATTGTTGCAGCAATGCTCCATAAAATATAAATCAGCAGAAGGATTGAGGTGGTAGCTGTATTAGCACCAACAGTGGAAGTGCTGGTTGTCTTAGGGGCAGTGTTGAGAAGGACGATGCCTATAAAATCTTGCAAACTTAGAGCTGGAAAGGAATTTAAAGATCTTCCAGTTTAAATTGTCTTATTTTAATAATGAGGTTAAAAATCCACAAAAAGGAAGGTGCTTATTCAGGGCAACACAAAAAGTTTGTGTTTGAACATGCATTAAATAAAACCAAGTCTGTTGGCACCAAACTCAGTAATTTTTTTTTCCTATATCTTACTGCTTTTGAGTCTTTTCCATCACACAAAAGAGCTTGTCCCATTCAGTTCAGTCTTGTTATATATTGTTCTAGTACGTCTACCCACAGGTCTGTTGTAGTTTGAGTTCATAAGCAAAGCTCTAAAAGGTCCCTGGCATGGACAGAGCTGTAGCCTAACAAATGATAGGCAATTCAGAATAGAATTGCCCAGTGAAGGGAAAAGATGAGAATTAAGATGAGACCTTGTTAAAGGAATAAAACATTTATCTCTGATATGGGCTTCAGGGAGAAAGGAGGTTGATGACTTTTTGGTCAGTAACTTCCTGAGAGTCACATGCTGAAAGTGAAACTTGTTAACCCAGAGCAGGTGACTGATTCTCTGTTCTGTGATTTTTAGGTTAGAGCTCTGTACTTGCCATTTTCTTTAGGGTTTAGCTCCTGTCAGCAAATTTTTCTTTCAAAAGAAGAGTCATTTTTCCCCATGATCCTGACCCTTGGAGTAGGCAGTGTAGACCTTGGACAAAGAGTGTCTCAAACTGGAGGAACCAAGAGGCATTTACTTCTGTATGACTTGTAGTATTCAGATCATATCAGCAATTCTGCTCTAACTCTAGACGAGTGCATTGCAACTACAGGTTATAGTTTTGTCTGGCCCTTACTGTCTCGGTAGCCTTGCTTAGCTAAGTTAGTTACACAACATCAATGAAGTTAAGTCTTTTGGATTAATCCCTACATAGGCCAGTTAACATCAGTTGTTTTAATATGTTCAGCCTTGTTCTAGAAAGAGAGAGAAAGAAATTTAGGACATGGTTCCTAACTTCACAAGTTTACAACCAAGTGTAGGGAGATCCATAAACAGTTAAACAATAAAACAGTTTTGTTAAGGTAGAATGTTTGTTTAATTAAAAATATTAACTGAATATTATGTGCCAGGAATCCTATGTTCTGATATATTAGAAAAAGAGACATAGATGCAAACATTTAATATAATATAGTGAATGTACTGTTAATATATTTCTCATGGTGATATGGGTGCCCTGATAAGCATTTTTAATTACATAACTACAGTCATGTGTTAGAGAATTGACTTTAAGAAGGTAATCCTCAGGGTTAGTAGATGATTTACCAAGTGTTTTAATAATCCAAGCAAGGGAAGATGGCAAGATGGAAACTGATATAGGGGAGCATTATCTGAAAGAGAGAGACAGAGACAGGGACAGAGAGATAGAGACAGATAACTTTGTGACTGATTAAAGTGAAGTAGTCTAGGATTATTCCAAGGGTTCTGGCTCTTGAACAGGATAGATGGTGGTGGATAAGTTGAGGGAGTATGATGAGTTTGTTGCTGTTAGCTGTTTTCAAGTCAGTTTCAACTCATGGAATCCTAGTGTGTTTTGAGTAGAATTGCTCTATAGGTTTCAGGGCTGTGATATTGCAAAAGTAGGAGCAGGTCTGCCTTCCAAGATGTCACTCGGTAGGTTTGAACTACTAACTTTTTTGTCTAGCACTCTAGCACTTAACCATCTGCACCACCTAGGGACTCCTGTGAGGAGTGTCATTTTGGACAAACTCATCTTGAGATGTTTTGGGGTGCTTTGGGAAGATTCGAGATCCCTGGTGACGCAGCAGTTAACAGCTCAGCTGCTAATCAAAATATTAGGGTTTGAATCCACCAGCCATTCCTTGGAAACACTGTGGGACAGTTCTTCTCTGTCTTACAGAGTTGCTGTGAGTAAGAGTTGACTCAATAGCAATGAGTTTTGTTTTGGAGACATTTAAATGGTAAATATCAGCTCTAAGATGGTTTAATATCTGGAGAGAGAAGACAGGTATGGATACCTGGATGTGAGAGTCATCAGGATATGGGTGGTAATTAAAGCCATTAATATAAATAATGTTACTCAGGAAGAGTATGCTGAATCAGAAAAGATAAAGACCTAGAGAACAACTGACATTTAAAGAATAAATGAAACAAAAAGAAGCCATAAAACAGACTCATACTGAATGTACAGCTAATAAAGGGGATAAGCAAGAAAGAATTGTGCCTTGGGAAGCCAATGGAGAGCAAACCTAAAAAAGAGTTAGAAGTGATCAGACTGTTTCCAAAGCAGTAGAGAAGCCCTGCATGATCTAGCAACATGATTACATGTGACCTTTGCCAAAGCAGTTTCAGTGAGGTTGTTAGGGGTCTCTATAGTACCTTCAAGGGCAGAGAAGAATGTATATAAAGTGAGGAAAGGAAACTGTCAGCATAAACAACTCTCGTGAAAATTTTATTTAAGAGAAGGAAAGTGGTAAATAGTTAGAGTGAAGTGCTAAACAACAGAGGATTTATTGGGGAGATACAGAGATTTGATGACCTAGGTACAGCTGAGAGTGCAGGACTGTATGAAGATCTAGGAAGTAAAAGGAAACAATTGATGAAAATGGGACATGAGAAAACTTAGGTTTAAGGGTACAGAAATTCATCCTGAGCAAGTGGAAAGGCAGCTATGTTGCGAAGTATGAAGAGTGTGATTGTAGGTAAGATTATATGTGTATTGGGAGGGGGCAATGGGTGAAGTTGCTTCCCATCCAATAACCTTAATTTTCTCTGTTAGGTAAGACTTTCTGTTGAGAAGTGTCTGGAATGTAAGAGTAGGAAATAGGAGGAAGATTTGGTAGAAATGACAGGTACAGAACAGCTACCATGTGTACAGAAGAAGACACTAATAGAGGTTTGTAAAAGAGGACAGAGCAAGAAAAAAAAAATCCGTAGGCTGGAAACATAAATTTATAGTTGTGCCAGTCCAAAAGACCTTGTTATTTTAAAAGTGCTTTTCAGAAGTTGAAGTGATAAGAAAAAAAAAAAAAGGATTGTGAAATTGATTGGAGGCTAGTGTTTTGCCAGGCTGGTGTAGCAAAATGGGGTACAAGGAAGTCGAAGGCTCTTGTATGAGCATGGTCAATTTTACCCACTATTTCTTCTAGGCTGGTTAGAAGAAATGAAATGAAGGATATTTGCTGACTTAGACTAGGAAAAACGGAGAGATTTAGAAGTGCTAAGTCTCTAGGAGTGTATGGTACTATTTAGTATGGTGCAGTTCGCAGTGGAATTCAGCAACTGTACTGTTAGAGAAAGAAAACCATGTAAAACAACAAAAATTGATAAAGAATAAAAATCTGGAAAGTACTGGGAAAAAAGGAAGCACCACCTTCTCTGACTCAAAGTTCTCTATCAGAATTAAACAGAGAAAAGAGCACTGAATAAGAGGTCAACAAACCAGACTTCCAGTTCTAATTCCATCACACTCTAACCCTGTGACCTGGGAAAAGTCACTGACTTTTTCTTGAAAACATTTTTTTATCAACTATAAATATGACAGGGGTATTACCGGTACCTCTCTGGTTTGTTTACCTCACCAGGATAAGGCTAATGTGAGGGATTCTCACCACCTTCTATACCATTCTCTCAGTTCTTGGAATGCTCGGATGGTGTTTTGGGATAATAATTTAAAGATGTTTATCCCATTAAACCAGAAGGTTCTCAGAGACAGAGACCCTCGTTTATGAGTTTATATTCTGCACAGAGCCTAGCACAAGGCTCCTAACACAGGGCTTATTCAATATATCATTGTTTTTGTTAGGTTCCATAGAGTCAGTTCCAATTCATAGAGACCCTATAGACTAAAGAAGGACACACTGCCTGGCCTCATGTCATGGCCACAATCATTGTTGTGCTTAATCCCATTGTTGCAGCTACTGTGTCAATCCGTCTCCTTGAGGGTCTTCCTCCTTTTACCTGACCTTCTACTTCACCAAGCATGATGTCCTTCTCCAGGGACTGATTCCTCCGTACAACAAGCCCAAAATATGTAAGATACAGTCTCACCATCCTTACTTCCAAGAAGCACTCCAGTTGTACTTCCTCCAAAACAGATCTGTATGTTCCATTGGCAATCCATGGTACATTCACTATTCTTCTTCAGCGTCACAATTTAAAGACAATTCTTCTTCTGTCTTCCTTATTCATTGTCCAGCTCTCACAAGCATATGGTGTGACTGAAAATAACATGGCTTGGGTTGGGTACACCTTAAACATCTTTAATTTTCAACAGTTCAAATAAGTCTTTTGCAGCAGATTCTCCAAATGCAAAGTGTCTTTTTAATTCCTCGACTGCTGCTTACATAGGTGCTGACTGTGGATCAAAGTAAAACAAAATCCTTGACAACCTCAATCCTTTCTCCATTTATCACAATGTTGATTACTGGTCCAGTTGTGAGGATTTTTATTTTTCTTGCTATTGAGGTGCAATCCATACTGAAGACTGCAGTGTAACAGAAAATACCACAGTGAATGGTTTCATGAAGACAAACTTTGTCACAGTGCAGTAAGCTGCAAATCCATTTATGAGTTACAAGTCCATTCAATAGGAGAAATTGTCACAGTCCAGTAGGCTGAATCCAAGTTCCAGGAGAGCATCTCAGCACAGGAACCTCAGGTCCAAAGGCCATGCTCTGCTCTCAGTCTTGGTGGTGTGAGATTCCCAACTGACTATACTCACTTCTCTCCCTTATATCCCACAGCTGTTAACTTGAGTCCTGCCTCACCAGCACAACTGCTGCCCATTCTCCATCATCAATATCACAGAGGCAGGATTCACAACACACTGGAGGAATTGCACCATATTAGGAATCATAGTCAAGTCAAATCAAAACATACATTTTTGGGGGAACACAATGCAATCCATGACAGTAAATGTTTAAATCTTCTTCATATGTTTAATCAGCATTGGATATGTATCATTGAGTGACAGCCTCTAAGACAGAGTTTCAAAAAGATGAGACATATATGGAGCAGTGAGGAATAGTGTGCTGTCACTGGGCAGGGAGAGCAGTGGAAGCTGCATATAGGTCTGCATGTAAATTTATGTGGGAATGTACATTTTCATTCAGTAGTAATAAAAAAATCAATAGAAAACAGTAAGCAGGCACGGTTATTTTTTCCTTTTTGTTTGCTTCAGAGGCATACACAGCTTTGAGAACTACAGACACAGCCTTCTTACCTCCTACATGTGGGTGGGTATGAAGTAATTTGCTGATTATATTATGTAGGTGTACTCTTTGCAACCAATAAAATTGAAAAATTGAAATGCTTTTGGAAGCAGATCACAAAGACTCCTCTCTTCTTGATTTCTAGATAGTAATACTGTTAACAGTGTGAGAACTTGGATTATGTTGGTTTCTACCAACATAATGTATTAGTAAATAGTTGAATTAGTTCAACGTGTATTAGTTGAAATATCATGACATGAATTTTTGCTTTGCTGATTTTAAATAAGGGCTTTGAACTATTGCTGTGCAATTTAATCCAATTACATAAATATTTTTAAGTGCTAACTAGCTGGCAGGCTATGTCCTTGTATGATTTGATTATGGTATATGGTGATGAACAAATCAGATGTTATAACATTGGTGTCTCGTTACGACACTAATGAAGCTATTAACAGAGTAAGGCAGTCAATGAACAAGCATCAATATTACAAATGTAGATGCTACCAAGGGAAAGAAGAAGGAGTATGAGAATAGGTAATGACATATAGAATTACCTAGTTAGGACTGGCAAGAAAGTCTCTCAAGACATACACTGAATGTAAAAGGAGACAGAAATGTGCATATCTGGAGGAATAGAGTTCTGGACAGAAGGAACAACATGTGCAGTGACATGGCTTAGTTACCTAAACTAAAACCAAACCAACTGCCATTAAGTTGATTCTGACCCATAGCAACCTGACAGGACAGGGTAGAACTTTCCCATAGAGTTTCTAAGGAGCACCTGGTGGATTTGAACTGCTGACCTTTTTGTTAGCCAACTCAGCACGTAACAACTGCATCACCAGGATTCCCTTAGTTATCTAGTGCTGCTGTAATAGAAATACCACAAATAAATGGCTTTAATAGAAATTTGTTTTCTCAGTTTAGATGGTTAGAAGTCTGAATTCAGAGTGTTGACTTATTGGAAATGCTTTCTTTCCCTATCAGCTCTGAAGGAGTCTGTGTCAATAAGGACAGCCTCTTCTCAGTTGCGCTTACAGGATACTCTCTTTCTGGCCCTGCCTAAGGACCCTTGGCCCTTTGTGCCTGCCTCAGTCCTGCTGAAGCAAGTGCCACAAAGCTCTTTAGTTGCACTGATAAATACCCAGAGGCATTCCACTCTGCCATTAAGCCTCCTGCCTGAAGGCACCAAGATGTCTCTTGCCCCATGGATTGGTTCCCACATCATTCATGCTGGTCTTCTGATTCAGTTGCTGCATTTCTCTGTGGCTGCTTCTCACTGTCTTTCACTACTTCTGGTATTATGATTCTTTGTCTCCTGGTTGTAAGAAGTTCTCAGTACAGGGACCCTGCGTCTAAAAGATTCACTCCACTTTCATCTCTTCTTGGATGCTTCTCTCTCCTTTTATCTACTGTAAGATAAAAGATGTGACTCAAGTAAGAATGTGACTTGAATAAGGGTGGTGGGGGTAGTGACTAGTAATGCAGAGTCAACATGCATATCACTATAATACTGCCTCATTAATACAATAAACAACTAACTTCCACAAATACAGCCATAAATGTTAGGATTGTAATAATTTACAAAATGGAGAATAATTACATCAGATCACAAAATTCAGGAATACCACACAATACTGGAAATCATGGCCTAGCCAAATTGACACATATTTTGGCAGGACAAAATTCAATCTATAACAAGATAGTTGTGAGGGACAATATTTGACTTCTAGAAACTGAAAGCATCTCAATTTAGCTGAGAAGGACAATGCGGAAGAAAATAACGTAAACTGATGCTGGGGGATTAAAAACAAATCCTGTTGCTGTCGTGTTCATTCCAGCTCACTGAGACCCTGTAAGACAGAGTAGAAATGCCCCATATGGTTTCCAAGGAGTGCCTGGTGGATTCAAACTGCCAATCTTTTGGCTGGCAGCTGTAGCTCTTAACCGCTACACCAATGAGTTTTCCACATTGGTGGATATAGAAACCGTATTGGATACGGCCTTTAGGTCATGGTGAGAAGTTTCCTCATCTACGCTATCAAGGCTATAGTAATACCTCTTACAGTGGTTGTGAGCATTAAACTAGATAATGCATGTTAAAACTCCGTTTGCAGATTTTGAGATACATAATCAAAGAACTACAACAATAAAAAATGACCCTTTGCTGTTAAGTCAACTCCAACTCATAGTGACCCTACAAAACAGAGGATTTCCAAGGAGTGGCTGGTGGATTTCAACTCCTGATCTTCTGCTTAGCAGCCGAGCTCTTAACCAGTGCACTACCAGAGAGTACATAATAGTCACAAAATGATAATATTCCCTGCTTTTTCCACTATGAGTACCCTCTATCCCCTCACTCTGGTCCTAAGTCATACAAATATGCAAAAAAGTACTGTATGATTTTTTAAGGCATATCACACATGATAAGGCAATAGAAGAGTTCGAACATGAGAAAAACGGTAGTTTATAGCACTAACCCTCTTTCATCTGAGAATTTACCAGTGAAAGTTTTGTTCTTTTATCACATCTCTATTTTCTGGAGCCCTGGTGGCACAATGGTTAAGTGCTTGGCTGTTAAGCTCAAGGTTGGTGGTTTTAACCTCCACAGAGAGGCCCTATGGGAGAAAGACCTAGCAATCTACTTCCAAGAAAACCCTATGGGGCATTTCCACTGTGTCACATGGGATCACTATGAGTCAGAATTTACTTAACAGTACCCAACAACAACAAAAATTTCCTGGCGCAACACCGAAAATGAAATACGGAGCTACTCTGCTACTTATGAGAAGAACCTAAAACCAGGCCACTCTTGTTTTTGTAATGTGCAAAATAAACACAAAACTGTAACAACAACAACACCTATTCCACCTGAGGAACAAACCGCTTTAGTTCTTCGACTTCTATCTCTAAATGCAATAAACATTCCCATGGTCTGGTTAGAAGTCATGTTTGCAAAACTTGTTTTGAGTAGGAAAATGGATGGTAGGGAGAAGGACAGGTGATTAAGGCACCTTGTCCTTCCTTTAGAAGTCCCAGATCTTCCATTTAGTAAATGAGGAATGGGACCAAAGAACAAAGAAGAGAGACAAAGTGCAGGAGAACCTCACAGTGGCCAGCTACTGTGCCAGAATAATAGGGAAATCACATTCACAGGCCCTAAAAATCAGCTAAGACACTGACCTTCCAGTTTGAGGAAGCAGGATCATTTTCCAAGTGTTGAGGAGCTACAATAAGAAGACAAGAGCCAATGAATAGGGTGACAAACAAAGAACAGGCAAGGTAATCTTAAAGGTGGGATTGAATTTCTACCCCTGAAATTGGAAATGAGTGTGTAGTATTTATGCTAGTCAGGGCTTGGGGCAAGACAAATTTAGAGGTAAAGAAAATAAGCTCAAATGCTGGAGATGATATATACACCTTTTTCAATGTGGCAGGAACAATAGACTGAATATTTCAGGGATGCTCTTGACCCCAAGACACAACTTAGAGAATCTGGGAGGAAAACTGGAGGACAATTCCGTGGCTCAAAAAATGATTCACTGGGTGACCTTAGATCAATAGTATAGTTTCTGTGAAACTTTGCTTCCACATCTATAAACAAATCTCTTCCGATTCTAATATCTTATGTCTCTGTAAGTATAAAAGGAATAACTGATGGTTAGACAAATAACTAATCATTATATTACTGTTTTTTCCTTTGTTTTGGACAGGTATCATAACGCTGTGGTTTATCTTGATGAGGGTACTGAAATATTCAAGATGACCAACAACAACACCAGCAATGCTGAAACTGGTTGCACTTCCCTTAATGTGACATTTCAGTCTTCACTCTATGCAACCACCTATATCCTCATATTCATCCCGGGTCTTTTGGCCAACAGTGCAGCCTTATGGGTTTTGTGCCGCTTCATCAGCAAGAAAAACAAAGCTGTCATTTTCATGATCAATCTCTCTGTGGCTGACCTTGCTCATGTGCTGTCCTTACCCCTCAGGATTTATTATTACATCAGCCACCACTGGCCTTTCCAGAGAGCCCTTTGTCTGCTGTGCTTCTACCTGAAGTATCTCAACATGTATGCCAGCATTTGCTTCCTGACATGCATCAGCCTTCAGAGGTGTTTTTTTCTCCTCAAGCCATACAAGGCCAGAGACTGGAAGCGTAGGTATGATGTGGCCATCAGTGCTGTCATCTGGGTCATTGTGGGTTCGGCTTGTTCCTTATTTCCTATCCTGAGAAATGCAGGCTTAGCCAACAACACGGTGTCCTGCTTTGCTGATCTTGGTTACAAGCCAATGAATAAAATGACTTGGGTTGGGATGATCACAGTTGCTGAACTGTCAGGATTTGTGATCCCAGTGATCATCATTGCATGGTGTACCTGGAAAATGATTATATCCCTGAGACAGCCACTAGCAACTTTCCAAGGAATCAGTGAGAGGCAGAAAGCAATACGGATGGTTTTCATGTGTGCAGCAGTCTTCTTTATCTGTTTCACTCCATATCATATTAACTTTATCTTTTACACCATGGTAAAGGAAAGCATCATCAGCAGTTGTCTCATTGCCAGAAGCACACTGTATTTCCACCCTTTTTGTCTATGTCTTGCAAGTCTCTGCTGCCTTTTGGATCCTATTCTTTATTACTTCACAGCCTCAGAGTTCCGTGACCAACTATCTCGCCACGGCAGCTCTGTGATCCGTGCCCGCCTCATGAGCAAGGAGAGTGGTTCATCAACGATTACCTAAAAAGAAAGTAATTCCCCAATTATGACTTTGTTTACCAACATTTCTTGACTTGTTTCAAACAGCAGAATGGCTAGTTAGACAATTTATTTGATTCAACCTTGAGGAACAGCAGAAATAAGTGTTTTCTTATGTAATAGCCATGGTCAAACAGTATGTTCGTGAATACATAGTGTGGAAAATGTGAGAGAGGAAAGGAGGATGCGTTTTGACTGTTTCTCCTTGAAACTGAAGGCAGTTTCTTATTTAAGAGACCTAGATTTAAATTTTGCAAATGTTTTCAAGTCAGTAGAAATGAGATATTTTATTTTAAGCTTTTCAGTAAATGTGCTATTGTTAATAAGGTACAATGAAAAGATGAATCTTTTGCATCATGTAAAAGTAAGTAAATCTTTCATATGAAGACATTTCTGAATGAGGGCAAAAATCTATAGTATTTCTGAAAGGAAATGCATAGGCAGGGGCAAGTAAAGAGTTTAAGTAAATGTATGCACGAAGTTCAAGACCTCAAACCTATTACTGAAGAAAGGGTAGGGAATTTATTCATTTCACTTAAAGCAAATTGGATGTATATTATGTTCTGAGTTGTCACTGTTTTAGGTAATTTGACATATGGTGTATTATCTGGCCCTCCTAATAAACTGGTGGAAGTTTCCATTACAAAATAAACAGAACCTCAGAAAGTTTAAGCAATTTACCTTGGAAAAAACAGTGGTTAGCTAAAATTTGTTCACTGTACAGAATCTGCTTAAACTATTTCTTCTTTTTGTGTCGTTACATTCACCAGATTAATACTAACTTTTACTTGAATGGTGAAGACACATTCTAAAGATGGGTCACATAAGACCCTGAACATTTTGCCTGGGCTTGTCTGAAAAAGCTGTGGGTTGTGTCATGTTGTAACAAGCTCTAGTTTTCAAGGTATCAATTTATAAATAACTGAGCTGTCCTAATGCTGTCTTAATCTATACAGTCCCAACGATATGGGTTTATTACTTCTCACAAAGTATAATTTAAAGCTTAATGCGTGATATTTAAGCACTATAAATGAATGAAAAAAATCCAGTTAGAAAGTTAAGAGATGAATATTTTCTAAAATTTAGATTTGGGGGGATGGAATCTAGCTATACTCTTCCTTTTTAAACTTTATTGTATCTGTGCTTATTAAAAAACCCTTTTGGTAACTTTACTATCTTCATTTTTATGAAGATTATGGCCATTGTTTGAGAGGTATGAGGAAAACTTGAATATGAGCAATCTTTAACTTCTGAGGGTGACATTTATGAAGCTCAATCCATCACTCTCATCTTTTATGCCTGAAATTTAAAGATCATAGATATTTGTGTGCAGTAAGGAGAAGAGAAGTAATGGTCCTCAGAATATCCATTTGAATAGACTGGCTATGGACTGGGAAGAGAGAGACATGAAAAAAAGAAGGACAAAAAATAAAAGAACAAGATTTCTGGTAAGGGAAAGCGTTCTATAACTGTAAAATAATAAAACTAGTTTTTGTGTGTTTTATTAACTGGATCTGAAGGAAATATCTGTCTAAAAAGAGTTTCCAGATGTTCTTGGAGTTAATGGCAGCATTAACAACAGAAATCGGTTAACATCCTCACCCTACGAAAATGATTTTGAAAGGGACTCATTTGGAACTATGCATCCTCTTATTTTTGTGGGGGGAAAGAATCTCAATTGTTGATACCCACACTCATGCCCTCTTTTCAAGGGGATGGCAAGAAGTAGGCTTTCACTCTGGCCATCAAAAACCAAAATTTTTGGGAGTTCTTGCATCTGTTAAACGTAAAATTTCTGGAAGATTAAATTTGTTCATGAATTCACAAATTTTACAGGCAATTCATGAATGGGAGAGGGAGAATCTGGTTTGGAAGTCAGATCAAATCTCTGAAGAGTAGTACAAAGTGAAAGTGTTTTGTAGAAGAGAGTACAGCAAGTTGTACTAGACAAATTTCAGATTGGATAATGGGCATTTTTTTGGAGAGGGGAGAAAGGGGAAATTCTGAACTAGATTAAACTGTGCAGACAATTCCTGGTTGATTAGCTTAGGTTTCCATTTCTGGGAGAACTGACTGACTTGGGTGTTGGCTTTTAGGAAGGTTAAAATACAAACAAGCTAAGTTTTGGTTTGCTGATATGACTCCATCTCAGGCCTAGCATAGTCAGGTTAACAATTGTAAAGCCCTATTATGGTAAGATGGAAATCCTTGTGTGGTAGTGGTTAAGAGTTCGACTTCTAATCAAAAGATCACCCACTGAATTCGACCAGGCACTCCTTGGAAACCCTGTGGGACAGTTCTACCTGTCCTGTAGGGTAACTAAGAGTAAGAATTGACTGGTTGGCAATGTTTTTTTTTTGTTTTAATATGGTGAGAAAGAACGGGATAAAACCCTTCCAGCAAGAAATGACTGGTCCTTGAATTTTAAAGGAAAACTTATATAATACCGGGGGGAGGGAATGATAACACTTGGACTGATGACACTGCAGCTCAAGAAGTCAATAAAATTGCTTTAAAGTATGATAATGCACAAAAATTTGAACAGTTATCCCTATGCTTGCTATAGGAATTTAATGTTAAAGAAAGCAGACAGCAAACCACATATTCTTGAAATGGTTTTTCAAAAAGTCGCTCAAAAGCTTCCAAGTTGCACTGAATCTATGGAAGACACCTGTCAAAACACATCTAAGAAATCTTTCAGAATCCCACAGCCCTGATGAAAGACTATTTCACCTTGTGATGGTTTTGATAAAAATAAGAAGGAATTTCTAGTATCCTAATAACTTTATTCAAAAATTTATATAACAAAGACAGCTTATGTGTAATTGGACATTCTGCTTATCTTTAAAAAGCTTTATACACTAGCACAGAATGTAGGTATAATGTTTTTCATTGATTAAATACATTATTCCTAAGGAGTGTGTGTTCACTTCTATAAAAATATTGAACATCAAACTTGTTTAAAAATATCCTTTATTAGAAACTCAGTGTCTCCTGTTGAAATTAAACAATCCCCGAAGTGTGAATGACACTCCAAGTCTCCTAGGTGTCTTACCATTAATTATATCTCTGCAAACCAACTTCATTAATCCTTCTAGAATGTCTCTTCTTGTTTTCCCAAGGACTTTGCTCACTTTGAAGTAATAGATAGTAGATGTTTAACTTAAACCTTTTTCCCCAAGACCTGTATCTAAGACTTTGTGTATTCCATGTGATTTATTCACTTACACTACTGTATAACCTTCAAAGAACAAACTGTACATTCTTCCGTTTATCACAAGACTGTAAAATACATATAAAACCATTTTGCAATAGTCACAACACGTTCTCTAAAACCGACTGCCTCTCACTCTTAATAAATGTCTCTCATTCTTAATAAATAGTTGATCTCTTTAATTGTCAAAGCCTTATTATTTTTTCACACTCCTTACATCCTTTTGTATATTTTCCAGGAATATAACACACCATAAAAGTAAGATGGTTGCTTGTGATAGAAAATTTTAAGCAGAATTCTTGTAGGTTTAATTTTCTTTTAGCTAGTAAGTAGTATGGGTGGAATAATAACTATTTGGACTATTTATGGCAGCAATATGTGATTCTAGTACAAGTATCATATTATCCACCAAGTGTCTAAGTCAATTAGCCTTCAAAAGTTTCAAATTTAGTACAGATGAGTAATTAGCATACTATGGAGCCCTAGAGCTTTAGTCATAAGTCACAATTTTGCTTTGGAAAATAAATTTGTATTTTTCATGTGTTCCTTTGTCCAAAGCAATTATATATTCAGAGTTGATTAATTAGGGAACAGCTTGTTTTATGGAAGCTGCATTTCAAATTGGGTACTAAGAAGAAAGAATGTGGGCTTACAGGGAAGGCAGAACACAGATTTTCACAACTTATGAAATTGCATTTGAGTTGGCTCTTGCAGGATGAGAGGTCTTCAAGTTGCCACTAAATACAGAGAAAGAGTAAGCATTCTGGTTGGAAACTCTCTTGAGGCAAGGGTGGAAAGAAAACAAAGGCTGGGATTTGGCTAACACAAATACTACAGTTTGGCTAGAAATACGGATGGCCGTAGTAATGAACCTGAAAAAGTTAGAAGTCTAAAATATGGAGATCCTTGAATACCATATAGGATTTGAACTTTTATGTGGTGGGGTGAAGTATGGTGGATCATAAAAATTGTAGAAATAGAAAAACTGAGGTATAACTGGCCTCAAATAACAATGGTTAAATCTAAGAATATGGGCAAAAGTCAGGGGGCAAGTATACATCTCTGATTTCTCATTCATTCTGAGGTTTGGATTATTTAGATAATTCCACAAACATGCACTTGAGTATTCAAAGCTATACAACATAAATACATATCATATATTGAATCAGTTATGTGAAGGGATTGTATGGCCTGTCATATTCTATTCTCACAGCAACGCTGTGAGGTAGGTGTTATAATCCTCCCCACATTTCAGACTGATGTGAGGTACAGTAAGGTAAAGTTACTTACTCAAGGATATACAGATAATAAGTGACAAGACCAGAGTTTTTATCTCTGAAAGTCTAAACCCAGTACTCATATACTTAACTACTATATATTAGCCTACATTTTGCTATGATAGAAGAAATTTCCCAGGAAATATTTGCGTATTTAAGGTGTTTTTTTCTTTTCCCCAAACAAGCCATGTATGCATGCATCATTTTTGTCGTACCTCTATTTATAAATACTTATTCCAAGCTCTGTGTGACAGCAAAGCCCAGAGATTAATGTAAATAACTATATGATTACATGGATGGCCTTAGGCATAAGTACATCTACAGGTACATGTAAATAAATAACCTGATAAGGAATCACTCTGAAACGTTAATTATCTTTGGGAGATGTGGTTATTAATTTTTTTTCACTTTATATTGTTGTTGACATTCCAGATGTCCTTTGGTAAACATAAATTTTAATCAGAAAATAGAAAATATTTTTTTCCTTTTTTCTTTATTATGACTGAGTGAAAATGTACATTCCCGTATAAATTTACATGTCCACTTATATGAAACTTCCACTGCTCTCCCTGCCCGGTGACAGCACACTGTTCCTCTCTGCTCCATACATGTCTCATCCTCCCAAAAGTCTCCTTTCCCTTCCTCTCCACCCACTCTCCTTCCTCCAGCCAGAGGTCAGCAAGATGATATCCTATAGATGCAGAGAACCATAAAGTGCATCCAATATACGGTCACTCTGCATTGCCAAGCCCAATCCATTCATGTCCAAAGAGTGGACCTTCGTTATGATTTATGGGCAAGGGCAGCAAAGAATAGAATCAGCAATTAGGCAAATGGAAAATATAGTTGCTTCAAAATGAGTAAGTTTGCCAAGCCAGCCAAGTGCCGTCCAGTTGGTTTAGAAGGATGAATTAAGAAATAGTAAGATGTAATAATGGAATGGATATTTGATAGACATTAAATAGCATGAAAAGAGAATATAGTGCTTATAAAATAAGTAATTATGCATATGACATTGCCAAGTGCCGTCGAGTCGGATCTGACTCATGGTAACCCTAGGACAAAATTAGAAATATCAATGATGTAAATAACAGAAAATAGGCAGAAAATAAACAATAAGAAAATACAACAATAAATTCAATGTAAATACATCGGTATATATAATTGAAACTGATGATTTTCCATTTAAAAAATCATCAAAATGATACAAAACATAGAAAGCTCAGACTGATTGCAAAAGAAATTAAGAAACTATTATACACATCTCATCAGGTATAATTTAGATTTTCATAATTGCTCCTAAAATGTGGAAAAAGAAGGTGAGCTGCTAATTCAACTTGAAATGAATCACACTTCTTAAGACAAACACATAAAAAGTGAAGATCATTAGTAAATATTGACACAAAAAGTCTAAATATAATTCAGTAATGTATTAAAATCCTAATACCATCATATTTAATCAATGATTTTACAGTATAGTTTATTTTAATGCAATTTTAGGAACATAAGAAATGATCCACCCACCACCACCCACTCACTGCCATCTAGTAGGATCTGATTCATAGTGACCCTGTAGACAGAGTAGAACTGCCCCATAGAGTTTCCAAGGAGCACCTGGCAGATTTGAACTGCTGACCTTTTGGTTAACAGACATAGCATTTAACCCACTACATAAGAAATGATCAGTATCAAATTGTTTCAGTTCTAAGTAAGCCTAACAAAATAAATTCTTCCCTTTCTGTCATCACCAAACTGAAACTAACTTCAAGGAGAAAATCAAAACACGTGTCAATTTGTGAAGGATGGGCCAATATAACAACATGAATTATTTGATTATCTTAATTGGTTATCATCAAATTGTCAAAAGGGACAAAAATACATTTATATTACTTGGTTATCATCATTCACCAGAAATGGAATTCAACTATGAGTTTGATCACTAAAAAATGTGACTCCTGAAGGCAGAAGGACTCATATGAATGTCAGACTGTTTCAACATGAGACCAGAAGAACCACATGGTGCTCAGCTACCACCAAAGGCAACCATGATGGGGGACACAATATAGACTCCCTGAGACAAAGAGGTTGCAGTTCAGGAACTCTTCTAAGAAGCCAGAATTGATGATCTGACAGCCTGGAACTTCCCCTGGGAACATGGTCCCCAGATTTGCTGCCACCGCTGACCTGAAACCATTACTAAGATCCACTCTTCAGATAAGAATAGGCTGGACTTGGGACACAGTATGAGCATATGCTATGTGTACTTTATGGTTTCATACATTTATAAGAGGCAGTCCTACTAGTTTCTTTCTAGATGAGAGAGAAAAGTGTGGAGAGGAGGGAGAAAGTGCTCATTAAGAGGGTACTAAAAATATTGAGTGAAAAACAGGAGTTTGCTGTCACAGGGTGAGGAGAACAGATGGAACTTCAGATAGTTGGGCATGTGGAATTAATTTGGATTATATACTTTCACTTAATTGTAATTTAAAAAACATTTGACTCCTGAATAAAATTTGAACTTTTGAATGTTTTTAGCCATTTAGCTACCTATAGACGCTACAAAAGCCCCTTTAAAGTTTAAAAAAGAAAGCAAGTTATTTTGATGATGAAGGTATATTTGACCCAAGCCATAGTCTTTTCAATACTTTATATGAGAAAACTGAATAATGATACAAGAAGACAGAGAAGAACTAATGCATTTGAACTGTGTTGTTGGTAAAGAATATTGATGGGCTGCCAGAAGAATGAACAAATCTGTCTTAGAAGACATTAAACCACGCTCCTTTGAAGTGAGGATGGGGAAAATTAGGCTTCCTTACTTTGGTCACACTATCACCAAAGAACAAGTACTAGACAAGGGCATCATATTTGAAAATGTAGAAGGTCAACAAAAACGACAAAAACTTTCAATGAGATGGATTGAGACAATAGACACAGCAATGGACTCTAACATACTGAAGATCATTAAGATGACACAAGACAGGGCAATGATTCCTTCTGTTATACATGAAGCCACCATGAATCAGAGTTGATTTGACCACCACAAAAACATGCTTGGCCCATGCAAATAACTTGACTAGTCCTTTCCAGATTTGAAGCAAGATAAATGTTTGCTAACAGGCTTGATATAGTACCAGAAGATCAGCCTCCCAGGTTGGAAGGTACTCAAAACACAACTGGGGAAGAGTTTCATCCTCAAAGTAGATTTGACCTTGATGATGTGGATGGAGTCAAGCTTTTGGGAGCTACATTTGCTGATCTGGCACGACTGAAAATAAGAAAAAACAGCTGCAAACTTCCATTCACAATCACAAAGTAGAATGTACAAATTATGAACATAGGAAAATTGGAAATAACCAGAAATGAAAGGAAATGCATAAACATCAATATCTTAGGCATCAGTGAGCTGAAATAGACTAGTATTGATAATTTTGAATCAGACAATCATGTGGTCTACTTTGAGGGGAATGACAGCTGAAAGAGGAATGCCGTTGCATTCATCTTCAAAAAGAACATTTCCAGTTTTATCCTGAAGTACAGTGCTGTCAGTTATAGGATAATATCCATATGCTCACAAGAAAGATGAGTTAATACAACTATTATTCAAATTTTGCACCAATCACTAATGCCAAAGATGAAAAAACTGAAGTTTTTACCAGCTTCTGAAATCTGAAATTCTTTGAACACCCAATCAGACTGTATTGGTCACTACTGGTCCTTAGAATGCAAAAGTTGGGAACAAAAAGGAAGGATAAATAGCTGTAAAATATGGCCTTGGAGATAGAAATGATACTGGAGATCACAGGATAGAAGTTTGTGAGACAAATGACTTCTTCATTGCAAATACCTTTTTTCACCACCATAAATGGTGACTATCCACATGGAACTCAATGGGTGGAATACACAGGAATCAGATTGACTACATGTCTGGAAAGAAATGATGGAAAAGCTCAGTATTATCAGTCAGGTGCCAGTTGTGACACAGACCATCAATTGCCCATTTAAAAGTTCAAATTGAAACTGAAGAAAATTAGAAAAAGTCCATGACAGCCAAGCTATGACGTTGAGTATATCCAACCTGAGGTTAGAGACCATCTCAAGAAAAGATTTAATGTGTCAAACACTAATCACCAAAGGTCAGATGAGTTGTGGAATGACATCAAGGACATCATCACACATGAATAAAGCAAGAGATCGTTAAAAAGACAGGAAGAAAGAAAAGACCAAAATGTGTGTCAGAAGAGACTCTGAAACTTGTTCTTGAACATCAGCAGCTAAAGCAAAATAAGAAATAATGAAGTAAAAGAAATGAACAAAAAATCTGAAAAAGCAGCTCAAGACAAAGTAGATTAGATAGCTGATAAGAATTTGGTTAGCTGAAGGGAGTGACAGCACGCAGTAGAGAGCAGTTTATGGATTATCCATAAACTGAAAGGCTTTCTAAACTCAGCCCAGTATTTCATAGGATAGAGTAGCAGGGAGAGGGCTTTGGGGACCATGTTTTCAGGGGAAATCAAGATCAACTGGCATAGTTAGCCTTTTTCTGAGATAGTCTTCTGCACCCCATATTGGAGAGTGACAGCTGGGGTCTTAAAAGCTAGAAAGCTGCTGTCTGAGGTAGAGCAAATTGTCCTAACCCATTTGGAATAGTTGATAATCAAGAACTGCAAAGACATGAAGAAGAAAGAGCCCAGGAGACAGAAAGACCCATGTAAATGGGAGACTGTTTCAACATGAGACCAGAAGAACCAGATGGTGCCTGGCCACCACCAAAGACAGCCATGATGTGGGACACAATGTAGAGTGCCTGAGGCAACACGAGCAAAAGATGTGTGCAGCTTAAGAACTCTACTAAAAGACCAGCATTGATAGTTTGACAGCCTGGAGGGTCCCCTGGGTACATTACCACTAGACCTGCTGGTGGCCCAGACTGGAAACTAATACTGAAGTCAACTCCTCAGACAAGAATGAACTGGACTTGGGGACACAGTGTAAGCATATGATGTGTGTAAAAAGAAAAAAACCCACTGCCATTGAGTCGGGTCTGACTGTAGTTTTATACATTTATAAGTGGCTATGCTACTGATTTCTTTCTAGATGGGAGTAAAGTGGGTGGACAGGAGGGGACAGGTGCTTGTCAAGAGGATACTAGAATTACAAAATGAAAAGGAGGAATGTGCTGTCACTGTGCAGGGAGAACAGATGGAGCTGCAGGTAGGTGGGTGTGCAAAATGGATTTAGGTTGTATACTTTCACTTAATAATAATAAACAAATAAAGAAAATAGAGTTTTAAAAAAAGTATTATAAAGTCATATGCAAAGAGCTGGATATAGAACTCCAAAAGCAAAGAAAATGCTCTGTTTTCCCAAGCTGAAACGTTGAAAGGAAAATGTTAAATGATGCAGGAAGCATCAAAAGAAGATGGAAGGAATATACAGAGTCGTTATATGAAAAACAATTGATTGATGTTTAACCATTCAAGAGGAAGCATATGATCATGAACTGACGGTATTGAAAGAAGTCCAAGCTGCATTGAAGGCATTGGCAAACAAGACTCCAGAAATTGATGGAATATCAATAGACACGTTTTGAGAAGTGGATGCATCATTGGAACTGCTCACTACCTACGCCAAGAAACTTGAAGGACAGCTACTTGGAAAACTGACTGGAAGAGAATCAATCTATGCCTATTCCCGAGAAAGGTGATCCACATGAATGTGGAAATTATCAAACAATAACATTAACATAACAGACAAGTAAAATTTTGCTAAAAATCACTCAAAAGCTGCTGCAGCAGTATATTGACAGAGAATTGCCAGAAATTCAAACTGGATTCAGAATAGCACATGGAACCAGGGATATCATTGCTGATGTAAGATGGATGCTGGCTGAAAGTGGAGAATACTAGAAAAATATTTAACCATGCTTTATTGATTACACAAAGTAATTCAACTGTGAATCATAACAAATTCTGGAAAATAATGCAGAGAATGAGAATTCCAGAACACTTAATTGTGCTCATGAGGAAACCATACATGGCTCAAGAGGCAGTTATTTGAACAGAACAAAGGGACATTGCCAAGTGCCAAGTGCCATTATGTGGTTTAAAGTCAGGAAACGTGTATCAGGGTTGTATCATTTCATCATACCTATTCAATCTGTATGCTAAGCAAATAATCTGAGAAGGTGGACTATACAAAGAAGAATGGTGCATGAGGATTGGCAGAAGACTCACTAATGACCTGCATTATGCAGATTACACAACCTTCTTGCTGAAAGTGAAAAGGATTTTAAATATTTACTGATGAAGATCAAAGACCACAGCCTTCCATATGGATTGCACCTCAACAGCAAGGAAACAGAAATTCTTACAACTGGACCAATAAGCAACACCATGATAAATGGAGAAAAGACTGAGGTTGTCAAGGATTTCATTTTATTTCAATCCACAATCAACACACGTGGAAATAGTGGTCAAGACATCAAAAAATGGGGGCAGAGCCAAGGTGGCAGACTAGGAACACATCTCGTCAATTTCCTCTGAAAACTAAGGCCTAGAATAATAAGTGAATGGAGCAGTGGGGGCATTCTGGGAGCCCTAGGATCTGGCAAAGGATTGTGAGATTAGACTGAGTGACAGGAAAGGGGAAACTACCTCTGTTGGAGGTGAGGCAGTGGCACATTTATTCCTGCTTCTGCTAATGCATCTTTTGAAAGGATTGTAGTACAGACATCTTCTTTGTTATCCAGGAGGTGGTAACTGGATCTGCCTAGCCTGTGTGCCTGGCACACTAGTGCACTGAACTGCAGTGCTTAAGTGAACAGTGTAGACTGCAGCAGAGAGACTGTGCTTGGGACAGCCACATCTTGAGATCCTTACTGCCAACCACAGGTGTCAGTGCTTTTCCTACTCTTTCCCTGTACTGCACAATAGATTCTGCTGACTCTCCAGGAGGGGTGACACAGGCTGGACACCATCTTGGTCAGCTGAGTGGTGGAGTCAGCCATGCCTGAGGTCACAGCGAGGACTAATTTTCATGCTAGGAAGCAATGAATGTCTGGAAAGTGCTTTCCCAGAAGAATAGCTGCTTTTGAGATGATTCTATCTAGGGACCATGGAGGGGCCTGGCGGCCAGTGGTGGCAGTATCTTAAACCCTTCCTTCTTTGAGCCACATCATAGCATCCAGGGATGGCCTACAAAGCAACATCATTGTCAGCCAGGAGGTGAGGCCTGTCACCCCTGCTCTCAGGGGTTGCCAGACAGTGCCTCTCTCAGCAGTAAGGCAGTTTTTAAAATAAGACCAGCTGTAGAATGCAGCAGTGACAGGTGGCTGAGTGGGTTGGCAGCAGTTCCACTACCCTTCATGAAGCCACACCATAGCACTAGCTGATGGCCCCCAGATACTCCATAAGTAAGGCACCATATCTGCCAGCCAGGAGGCAGGGTCTTCCAATCCTGAGGGTCCAGCTGCTCTCAGCACCTTCTGGACTGTGCCCTTCTCAGCAGAAAAAGCAGTTTTTAAGTTAAACCCATCTAGAGAGTACAGAAGTCCCATGCAGCAGAGTGTGGTGACATTCTTCTCTCCTCCCCTTCCTGAGCTACACCACAGGCTCGACTGATGTAACAACAGAGAGTCACCACAAGTAACTCACTATGTTTAGCAGCCAGGAGGTGGGACCTACCACCCCTGAGAGCCCAGCTGGGGCAAGTCACTAGAGAACACAGAGGAGACCAGCCACGAAACCTGGTGGTGCCCATATTCCCATCTTAGAACTATGCCACAGCTCCCATTGGTTTAACACTAGAGAAATTAAGCAGCTTCTTGATGGCACAAAGAGAACAATCAATATCTAACCATTTAAAGAAGCAGACCACCATGGCTCCAGAAAACTCCCAAAATAAAGAACCAAAAACTTCCCAGATGGAGAAGCCCTTCTGAAACTGTCAGAGATAAAATACCAAAGAATTATATAGAGAGACTTCTTAGAGATTAAACAAAATGTGATAGAAGAAAATGAAAAATTTAGTAACCTATATGAACTGATAGAACCTCAATGATCTGACATTCACCAGACAGTAATAAACTTACAGAATTAGACAATTCATTGTAAAGCCAAAAGAGCAGGATTGAGGAGTTGGAAGGAAGGGTTAGTGAGCTTGAAGATAAAGCAACTTATACCAGCATTTATGAGGACACTTCAGAGAAAAGAAATAAGAAAAGTGAGAAGCACTAAGAAACATGTGGTACTCTATCAAGAGGAATAATCTACAAATAATTCAAGTTCCTGAAAAGGGAGGGATAGACGAAAATACAGAGAATTGTTGAAGAGTTACTGACAAAACTTTCTTGAAATTATGAAAGAAGAGAACAGAGATATTCAAGATGCTTATCAAACACCACAGAAACTATACCCTCAAAAGAAAGACGCCAAATCAAAATTACAATAAGACACCATCTCACCCCAACAAGGTTAGTATATAGCATTAATCCAAAAATCATAAACATTGGAGAAGTTGTGGAGATGCTGCAGGACATACACACTGTTGATGAGAATGTAATGTTGCAATCACTTTGAAAATCATTTGGGTGCTTTCTTGAAAAGCTAGAAGTAGAAATACCATTTTATCTCTCAATCTTACCCTTGAAATATATCCTAGAGAATGAAGAGTTGTGCTGCAAATATGCACACCCATGTTCATTTCAGCAGTGTTCACATTAGCAAATAGATTAAAAGAACCTAAGTGCCCATCATGGATGAATGAATAAACAAATTATGGCATATTCATATAACGGAATACTATGCAACAATAATGAATGATGATGAAACTGTGAAACGCAACAGAGAAATTGGGAATGTACTATGCTGAGTGAAATTAGTCAGTCACAAAAGCATAGATATTGTATCAGACCACTTTTATAAGAAGTCAAGTAAAGGTTTAAACACAAAAGAAAATCTTTGATGGTTATGAGGGTGGGAGAGGGGGAAAGATTCATTCACTAACTGGATAGTAGGCAAGAATTACTTTATGTAAAATGGAGGACAGCACACAAAACAGAAGAAGTCATACAACTGAACTAAACTATAGACTAATAAGTTTCCTCACTACAACCAAACACTTTGAGGGATGTAGTAGTAGAGGTGGGGTTCTGGGGACCACAGTTTCAGGGGATATCTAGGTCAACTGTCATCACAAACTTTTTTTATAATTGCGATTAAGTGAAAGTATACAATCCAAATCAGTTTTGCATGTCCACCTATCTGCAGTTCCATCTGCTCTCCGCACCCAGTGACAGCACATATCTCCTTTTCACTTTTGAAAGAAACTAGTAGGACAGGTTTCATAAATGTATAAAACCATGTATAAAACCAGCTTATGTTGATACAGTCTCCTATTCTTATGAATCCTTCTGTCTCTTAAGCTCATTTTTCTTTGTGTCTTTTGTATTCTCAGTCATCATCTGTTACAGATAGGTTGGGATCATTTGGTTTACTTCAGATGGCAGTTTGCTAGCTTTAAAGATCCTAGATGACATTCACAAATATGGGGTTCAGAACACCCTTCTAGCAAATGTTTAGTTATGCCAATTGACATTGATGTCCCCTGAAAACATAGTCCCAGACCCTTGTCCCTGCTACTCTAACCTTTGAAATACTGAGCTGAGTTTGAAAAAAACCTTTCAGTTTATGATGTAGTCTAGTTATGTTGATCTGCTCTCTACTGTATGCTGTCACTGCTTTCACCTAAACAAAATCCTATCTACTATCTAATCTTGACAAACCCTCTCCCTCCCTCCCCATCATTGCAGCCATCAATGAGTATTTTCTTTGGTACATAAGTCTATTTTTAAGTCCTTATAGCAGAAGTCTCACACAATATTTGTTTTCCAGCTCACTGATTTTACTCAATATGTCTTCTAGTTGAAACCAAGTAATGAGATGCTTCCTAAAATCATCATTACGCTTTATCATTGCATAGTTTAACATTGAGTATACATATTTCACAGTTTGCTTATCCATTCATTTGTTGATGGGCACATAGGTTGATGCCAGCTTTTTGCTATTGTGGACTGTGCTGAAGTATCTATTTGTGTGCATGTACCTGTTAATGTGACCATCTTTATTTCTGTAGTATATTGTGAGTAGTGAGATTGCTGGATCATATATTTCTATTTCAAGCTTTTTAAGGCAGCAATAAATTGCTTTCCAAAGAGGTTGTATCATTTTGCATTCCCACAAGCAGTGTAAGGGAATTCCAATGTCTTCACATCCTCTCCAGCATTTCTTGTTTTGTATTTTTGGATTATGGCCAACCTTGTTCAGTGAAATGAAATCAGATCGCAGTTTTAATTAGGACTTCTCTAATAGCTGATGATTGTGAGCATTTCCTAATGTGTGTTGGTTGCCTGGATATCTTCTTTGGTGAAGTGTCTGACCATCACTTTTCCCATTGCTTAGTTGGATTATTTACATTTTTCTTATTGTTATTTTGCAGTACCTTGTAGATTATGGAAATCAGACGTTGGCCCAACAAGTAGTTGCCAGATTTTTTTTCCATTCTGAGGGTAGCCTTGATGAAAAATTTTGGATGAGCTTAAGTGTTTGATTCTTAGCATTTCCCATTTATCTGTTTTCTGTTGTTCATGCATTGTTGGACAGATTTGGAATTCTGTCTAAGCCTTGTATTAGACCCTATATTTTCTACATGATCTTTACCATTTTATGTTGGGTATTTAGGTCTTTCATCCACTTTGAATCAGGTTTTTTTAATTGTTAATATGATTGAATGAAAATGTACATTCCCATACAAATTTGCATGCCAACCTATATGTAGCTCCCACTGCTCTCCCTTCCTGGTCACAGCATACTCTTCCACTCCACTCCACACATGTCTTATCCTTCCAACAATCTCCTATCCCCTCCTCTCCACCCACTCCCCTGCCTCCAATAACAGGTCAGCCAGATGACATCCTATAGATTCAAAGAACCATAAATTGCACACATGATATGGTCACTTTGTGATGCCAAGTCCAATCCATTCCTGTTCAAAGAGTTGAACTCCATTATGATTTAGGGACAGGGACAGCATCAGGGCCAGCAGCCATACTCACAGGGGAAATCCAAGGCCACCAGACCATCAGTTGTGGTCTTCTAGTGGAGACCCAAAGGTGAACCTATTTTTATTTTTGTGTTGCCAGTGAGACTCAACTTTGTGAGCTACATCACAACTATCACTGGTAGTGCCTGGGCACGATCCAGTTCTTCCAGTCACAAGTCGATGTAGTGACCCACTCACGTGGGCCTCTCTGTCTTCTGGGTTCTCTTTCTCCTGTGTCATTTTGGTCCTTGGTGATCACCCATTCCTGCTGAGTTGGGACAATTTGCTGTACCCTCAGATGGCAGGTTGGCAGCCTCTAAGACCCCAGACACCACTCACTAAAGTGGGGTGCAGAAGGCTGTCTTTGCAAAAAGCTGGTTGTGCCAATTGGCCTCAATTTTCCCCAAGAGAATGGTCCCTGGCCCCCTGGCCCAGCTACTCTGTTGTTGCAATATTGGGTTAAGATGGAAGGAGTAATCGTGTTATGTTGAAGTTCAGATAATATTGGTCTTCTTTCTAATGTGCGCTGTCACAGATTTTACCCAACCAAATTTCTATCAACTATCTATGGTATCTAATCTAAACACTCCCCCCTCACCCTCCCTCCTTCCCCACCCTTGCAGGCTTCAAAGAGTCTTTCACTCTATGCACGAGTCTGTTTTAAGCTCTTATACTAGGGGTCTCACAATATTTGCCTTATTGTTGCTGACGACTTTCACTCAGCATAACGTCTTCCGATTGAAACCAGGTAATGAGATGTTTCTTAAAGTCATCCTTGTTCTTTATCATTGCATAGTGTTCCATTGAGTATGTATACCATAGTTTACCTATCCATTCCTCTGTTGTTGGGTATCTGGGTCGATTGCATCTTTTTGCTATTGTGGACTGTGCTGTGATAAACATTCATGTGTATGTATCAGTTGGTGTGAATGGCCTTGATTCTGTAGGATATATTCTGAGCAGTGGAATTACAGAGTCAAATGGCATCTCTATATCCAGCTTTGTAAGGAAGCACCAGATTGCTTTCCAAAGGGGTTGCACCATTTTGCAATCACACCAACAGTGTGAGAGAGTTCCAGTTACTCCACAGCCTCTCCATTATTTGCTTTGCATTTTCTGGATCATGGCCAACCTTCTTGGGGTGAGATGGTATCTCATTGTAGTTTTTATTTGAATTTCTTTAATAGCTTAATGATTGTGAGCATGGGCGCATGTGCTTCTTGGCTGTCTGGATCTGGTCTTTAGAGCCGTGTCTGTACATCTCCTCTGCTCATAGCTTAATTGGATGATATAGCTTTTTCTTATTGATATTTTGTAGTACCTTATAGATTATGGAGATCATGCATTGGTCTGACATATAGTTGCCAAATGTTTATTCCCATTCTGTAGGTGGCCATTTAATTCTATTAATAAACTCTTTGGAAGAGCAAAAGTGTTTCATTCTTAGTAGTTTCCATTTATTTTCTCTTCTGTTGTTTGTGGTTTGTTTGACAGATTTTTAAATCTCTCTACCTGTGTATTAAAACTTCCATTGTTGTTCCTACTTTTTCTTGGATGAGCTTTATCATTTTAGATTTGATTCTTAGGTCTTTTATCCAGTTTGAGTTGGTTTTTGTATGAGGTGTAGGATATGGGTCTTGTTTAAATTTATTTCAGATGGATATCCAATTTTGCCAAGACCATCGGTTGAAGTGATCGTTTTTATCCCAGTTTAATTTCTTAGGGCCTTTGTCAAATATCAACTGTTCATAGGAAGATGGTGTCATCTCTGGAGTCTCGATTCTGTTCCATTGAACTGTCTGTTTTTGTACCAGTACCAGGTTGTTTTGACTAATGTGGCAGTGTAATAGGTTCTAAAGTTGGATAGTGAGAGGCCTCCCAGTGTGTTCTTCTTCTTCAGTAATGTTTTACTTATCCAGGGCTTCTTCCCCTTCCAAACAAAGTTGGTGATTTGTTTCTCCATCTCATTAAAAAATGTCACTGGCATTTGTATTGGGACTGTCTTATGTAAGTAGATTTATTTGGGTAAAACAGAGGTTTTCACAATGTGAAGTCTTCCTATCCATGAGGAGGGTAGGTTTCTCCATTTATGTAAGTCTCTTAGTTTTTTGTACTAAGGACTTGTAGTTCTCTTTGTAAAGGCCTGCTATTTCTCTGGTTAGATTTATTCCTAAGTAGTTTATCTTCTTAGGGGTTATAGTAAATAGTATTGATTTGGTGATTTCTTCATTAATAATCTCGATGTTGTATCCTGAGACTTTGCTCAACTCTTCTATCAGTTTGAGTAGTTTACTTATGGATTCTTTAGGATTCTCTGCATATACAATCATATCAGCTGCAATTAGGGAGATTTTTACTTCTTCTTTGCCAGTGCAGATCCCCTTTATTTCTTGGTCTTTTCTAATTTATCTGTCTAGAACTCCTAGTACAACACTGAATAAGAGAGGAGAGAGTGGACATCCTTGTCTAGTTCCCATTCTCAAGGGAAATTGTTTCAGTCTCTTTCCATTCAGGATGACCTACGTAGTTGGCTTTGTATAAATGGCCCCTATTGCGTTGAGGAATTGGCCATCTATGCCTATTTTGCTGGGAGTTTTTAGCATGAATGGGTGTTGGACTTTATCAAATGCCTGTTCTGCATCAATAGATAAAATCAGGTGATTCTTGTCTTTTGTGTTATTTATGTGGTTGATCATATTTTTTTTCTGATGTTGAATCAGATTTGCATCTCTGGTATGAATCCAACTTGGTCATGATGGACTGTTTTTTGGATATGTTGTTGCATTCTATTGGCAAGAATTTTGTTGAAATTTTCTTGCATCTAGATTCATGAGTGATATCAGTCTGTAGTTTTTATTTTTTGTTGGTTCTTTCCTGGCTTTGGTACCAGGGTTATCCTGACTCCATGGAATGAATTTGGGAGTATTTCATCCCTTTCTATACTGTGAAATAGTCTTAGAGGCATTGGAGATAACTCTTCTCTAAAAGCTTGGTAGAATTCTGCAGTGAAGCCATCTGGGCCTGGGCTTTTCTTGGTTGGTAGTTTTTGAATGACTTTGTGACTGGTTTTTAAGTTGTTCTGCTTCACCTTGTAATAATTTTGGTAGGCGATACGAATCAAGGAATTTGTCCATTTCCTCTAGGTTTTCAAATTTGTCAAAATACCGTCTTTCGTAGTATTCTGTTACGATATTTTTTATTTCTGTTGGATCTGTTATGACAACTCCCTTCTCATTTCTTATTTGAGTTATTTGTTTCCTTTCCTGTTTTTCTTTAGTAAGTTTAGTCAGTGGTTTGTCAAATTTGTTGATTTTTTCAAAAAAAAAAAAACAGATTTTGGTCTTATCAATTTTTTCAGTCATTCTTCTATTCTCTAATTCATTTAATTCTGCTCTAATCTTTATGATCTGTTTTCTTCTGGTGCCTGAGGGGTTCTTCTTTTGTTCTCTCTCTACTTATTCAAGCTGCAAGGGTAGTTCTTTGATTTCTTTCTTCCTTCCAGTTGTGTGCATTTATGGAGATAAACTGACCTCTGAGCACTGCTTTGGCTGCATCCCATAGGTTCTGGTAGGAATTATTTTTATTGTCATTGGAATCCACCATAAAATTCTTTATTTAATCCTTGATTTCTTCTATAACCCATGGCTTTTTGACAAAGTTGTTGTTCAATTTCAATGAGTTTCACTTTCTATGTTTTTTTCTGCTATTTATTTTGACTTTTATGGATTTACAATCAGAGAAGATGCTTTGCATTAATTCAACAGTATGGATTTTGTTGAGAATCGCTTTATGCTCTCACACATGGTCTATTCTGGAGACTGTTCCATGTGCACTGGAGAAGAAGGTGTGGTTGTCTGTGGATGGATGGAAAGTTCTGTGTATGTCGGTGAGGCCTAGTTGGTTAATTGTTGCAATAAACTCTTCTGTGTCTTTACTGAGCTTTTTTCTAGACGATCTGTCCAATATTGAGAGTGGTGTGTTGAAGTCTCCTACTATTACTGTGTAGTGATCTAACTCATTTTTGAGTGTAGTCAATGTTTCTTCAATGTATTTAGGTGTTCCAATATTAGGTGTATAAATATTTAATATTGTTAGGTCCTGCTTGTGTATTGAACTTTTCAGCAATACATAGTGTCATTCCTTGTCCACAGTGGTGGATTTTACATTAAAATCAATTTTATCTGAGATTGGAATTGACACCCCTGCTCTTCTAAAATACAAAGTTAGTGGTTTTGTTCTTCTAAGCCAAGAGATTCTTTCAGTATTTCTTGTAGTTTGGGTTTGGTTTTTACAAAGTCTTTGAGTTTCTGTTTATCTGCGAATGCCTTCATTTAGTTTTGATATTTGAAAGATAGTTTTGCAGGATATATAATTCTTGTTTGGAAGTTCTTCTTCTTCAAGGCTTTGAATGTGTCATGTGACTGTCTCCGTGTCGGCATGGTTTCTTCTGAGAAATCCAATGCAAGCCTACAGGATTTCCCTCTGAATGTTAGCTTTGCTTTGAGTCTTGCTGCCTTTAAGAGTTTCTGTTTATGTGTCATTTTGTTAAGCTTGATTATAGCGTGTCTCTATGTCTTTCTGTTGAGATCTATATTGAGTGGCATTCAATATGTGTCTTGGATATCCATATTCTCATCTTCCATCATTTCTGGGAAGTTTTCTGTCAGCAGCTCAGCAGCAATATTCTCTGTGTTCTCAGGTGTCTCACCCTGTTCAGGAACTCCAATTAATCATAGATTGTTCCTCTTAATAGAATCCCACATGCTTGTTTAATGATTCTTCATTTTGTTTTTGTTTCTTTTTCTTATTTCCCTTCATAGATGCTTGAGTCAGTAGCTCTGTCTTCAAATCAGAAAGTCTATTTTCCATTTGTTCCATTCTGTTTTCTTGCCTTTGATTTGAAGTGTCTATGTCTTTGATTTTGTTCTTGATCTGTTGGATTTCAGAGTACGGGTGTTCCATTAGATTGAACAGCTTGCTTAATTTTTCATTTTGGTCTCCACATTTTCTATAAGGTCTAGGAGGGCTCCATACGTAATCCTTTTGTATTAACCTTCTGATGGTTTCAGAAAAGCTTCTTCATCTATGAAGCTATGAGGTGTTTTCCTTTGGGGTCCTTCTGAAGCCATCAGTGATTTCTTGATTATGGTTTTCTCCAGAGGTTGTTGCCTTTGGGGCAAAATGTGAGTCAATAGAGGCTGGGAGAGATGCTGTTAGGATGGACTACAGTTGTTTCTTTAGGCCATCTGAAAATGAGAGACAAAAAGTATCTGACAACTTCCAAAGTCAGTCATGTTTTCAGGTGTATAGGTCTCTCTTCCCAGCTGGAAAAGTTTCTATGTCTTTGATTTTTGTTCTTGATCTGTTGGATTACAGAGTACTGATGTTCCATTAGATCGAACAGCTTGCTTAGTTTTTTGTTTTGCTCTGCTGCATTTTGTATAAGGTCTAGTAGGGCTCTCTGTATAATCCTTTTGTATTCACCTTTCTGATAGTTCCAGAAAAGTTTCTTCATCTGGAAAGTTCTCAGGTGGTTTCTTTTGGGGGCCTTCTGATGCCATTGGTGACTTCTGGGTTAACATCCTCTCCAACATTTGCTGCTTTTTGGCCTTCATGTGGGTCAATAGAGGCTGGGAGAGACTCTGTGAAGATGTACCACAGTTGTTTCTCTAGGCTGTCTTAAGATGAGAAGTAAAAAGTATTTGGCAACTTCCAAAGTCACTCAGGTTTCCAAGTGTATACATCCCTCTTCCCAGATGTCAATGTAAACACTTCTATATTGAACACCAGATGTTATAAACTAGCTCAAAATACAGAAAGGCTACTGGACTGCTGGCCTCTGCTGACGAGCCCCAGCTGTAGGTGATACTGTGTATAATTCTGCTTTTCTGTTGGGAAAGCAGTCTCTTCTAGGTAGGAACTGCCTCCCAGCCCAGGAATTAGGTCCAGCTGAAGTTTCCGTATGGATGACCCCACCTCCCAGCAAAACAAGATGGCATCCCACGTAAGCTCACCAGCGCCAGCCGGGACCAGACTCCTGGAAGAGAGGCCACAAATGCTAAAATGCCCAGAGTCCACAGCCTCCACCGCTGGGCCCCAGCCCCAGGTGACACTGTGCAGAACACTGCCTCCCTGCTAGAAAAGTGTTCTCCCCTGGCATAAGCCACCTCCCAGCCTAAGAACCAAGTCTGGCCAGGACCTCTGCCTTGACTTCTCCATTTCTCAAAAGGCCAGAGAAGCCAAGGTGTATAGAGTCCAGAGCTAGGCTCTCAGAACCCGGCAATTATGCTTGCTGGTCCCACCAGGAGTGCATCCAAGACCAGCAGCTTGTCAAGTCCCAGTTCTGTCCACTGGCCAAGACAGGAAAAAGAAACGGAAATGGTGAGTTACCTTCAGTCTTTGCAAGCCTGTGCTCACCGAGTGTGGGGTCAGTGAAAACGAGGAGTTTGGTATTCAGTGTTATGAAGTCCAAATTAACAGCCCTATGCTGCATCTCAGGGCTCACTAGGTATACAGAAGGCTCTGTTTAACTATCATTTCAGGTCTTGGTTTCCAGAGGAATTTAGGGAGATGTGCATTTAGTCTGCCATCTTGACTCTGTCCCATTTTCATTTTTAATTTATTAGTTTTGTAAACACTAGTGGCATAGTGGTTCAGTGCTACAGCTGCTAACAAAAAGGTCAACAGTTTGAAAGCCACCAGTCATTCCTTGGAAGCCCTGAGGGGGCAGCTCTACCCTGTTCTATAGGGTCATATTATATTGGTTTTCTAGTGCTTTTGTTTATATCTTTCCAAAGTCTCTGTTCTCACATTTCACCACTGTTTAAACTTAACTAAAATGAGTGAAAGCCTATTATTTTCTTTGGTGAGGAGTTGAGTGAAAAAGGGAAAATCTCTTTGAGACTCATTGTATGTGTTTTATTTATGGACTTTGTGACATCTATTTTGGTTATTCATGGCTATTTTGCTTCCTTCCTGGCCCTCTCAGCTGTGTTTGGATAGTTCAAGTTGCCAGATACTTGAGTAGTGGTTGAATGAGGTGTAACTAGATACTTTCAATACCTAGGAGTTTTTGGAATATAAAGATTTCCAACTGACAGTAATGTCTATCTCTGTCTATATGTTATTTTCAAAACAGATGATTGTATTTAGTTATACATGCTATTTAAAACTGAAATTTCAGAAGCATTACTTGCTTGAGTAATAGTGTTTTCAGAGCTGATTTATTGCTATAGGGAGGTTATTTCTCACTTAAACATAATGCTCTTTTTAAAAAAATCTGCTCACTCTTTCCTTTGCTACTTTACTATTTAAGTGAACTTGAAGACCTGGTGGTGCAGTGGTTAAGAGCCAGACTGCTAACTGAAAGATCAGCAGTTGAAATCTACCAGAGGCTCCTTGGAAACCCCATGAAGCAGTTCTATTCTGTCCTATAGGGTTGCTATGAGTGAGAATAAACTCAATGCAATGGTATCAATTATTATTTTTTTAGAGTCATTATGAGTTGAAATTGACTCAATGGCAACGATTTTTTTTTTGCATAAATTACCCTATGTATTGGAAGTCCTATTTAAGACTACATTAATCTTTTTTTATTGATTTATTGTCATTTTGAACAACAAATTCTGTCCCTTGGATGTGGAGAAGCAATGAAAATAGCCTGACTTACTAACTCTTGAAATTATCAGAAGTCTCTGAGCTCCAATTTAGTCCTACTTCTAGTTGTTGTGTGCCGTGGTGTTATGGCTTGAATTTATGTTCTGAAAATAATTTTTACAGAAGTGTATGTGGCAGTCTGGCTAGGCCATGATTCCTGATATCATGTGAGGTTCCTGTATCCTGTAAATCTGCCTCTGAGATGTTAACGAGGGAGGATGGGTGGCAGTTGGGTTGGTAGGACAGGACTCAATGCGTAAGGTTATTTCTGTGCCTTGAGGCAGTCTCTTTAGATATAAAGGAAAGAAGCTACCAGAGAGATTTGGGGAACTCTTACCATGAAGGAGTCCTGAGAGCAGAGGGCATCCTTTGGGGAAGACTGAGGTCCCTGTGTCTCAGCAGCTTCCAGTCCAGGGGAAGACTTAAGACAAAGACCTTTCTCCAGAGCCAGTAAAGAAGGCCTTCCCCTGGAGCTGACACCCTGAATTTGGACTTTTGGCCTATCGGACTGTGACAAAATAAAATTACTCTTTTTAAAGCCACCCATTGTGTTATTTCTGTTAAAGAATCACTAGATGGCTAAGATACATGGAGTTGATTCTGACCCAATAAAACAGTGTAGAACTGTCCCACTGAGTTTCCTAGGTTAAAATGTTCATGTGACCAGATCACCAGGTCTTATCCCCTACAGAGCAGCTGGTAGGTTTGAATTGTCAACCTTTCAGTAAATAGCTGAGCCCTTAACCGTTGTGCTACCAGAGTTACTATGTACTTCTAGCGGAGGAGCTATACGCAGTCACCTTGATCCAGTATTTCTGGGTCCTAATGAATAACAAACCTCATCCCTAACACAAAACTCGAGAGTGGAAGAGTTCCAAAAATGTTAAACCTTGGTCTACAATTATAAATGATTAATGATAATTAGATAAAGTTGGGCTTTAGTCTCAGTTCTGCTGCTTTCTAACTGTGATCTTGAGGAAGACACTTCACCACTTTGAATCTGAGTTCTCATTTGTCAAGTGGTTGTAATAATTTCTGCTCTTTCTGCTTCACCGTTGTGAGGCTCCAAATAGAAATTTAGGTGAAAATTATTTGTAAACGGTAATAGTTATTTAAACATGAGGACACAGCAAGAAGTAGTATTGGGAATAGAACAAAGGAGGGGAGAAAAAGTTCCCCCTACAACTCATGACAGCACAGAAGATGTCATTAAGGATTTTATAAAATCTAATAGGATCATAGAAAATGCAAAAATTCAAAGTAGTGCCCAGGGTTGGATAGCACTGACTGAGGCCCCCTGAGAGAAAGAGGAGCCATTTAACTTAGCCTCACCGCAAAGGATTTACATTCAGTTTTTCAGAGAAGTGAATTAAGATTAGAGTTGTTACTGTTAAGTTGCCATATCAATTTTGACTCGTGATGAACCCCCATGCACAGAGTAGGACTATTTGATAAGGTTTTCAAGGCTGTTACCTTTCAAAAGCAGATCTCCAAGTCTATCTTGAGAAATATCTCTGGGTGAGTTTGAAGTGGCAACCTCTTTGTTAATAGCCAAGGTCTGAACCATTTGTACCAGTGTTTTAATCAGCTAGTGCTACTGTAACAGAAATACCACAAGTGGATGGCTCTAAAAAGAGAAATTTTGTTTGGTCACAGTCCAGTAGGCTAAAAGTCCAAATTTAGGGTGTCAGCTCCAGGGAAGACTTTGTCTACTGGAGCTGCAGGGAAGTCCTTGTTGTCAATCTTCCTCTAGATTGGAAGTTTCTGAGGCAACGGTACACTGGTCCTTTCTAAAGGACATGCTCAGTTTCCAGCACTGCTTCTTGGTAGTATGAGGTCATGCAATCTCTCTGATAGCTTCTTTCCTCTATCTTAAGAGACTGCCTGAAGACCACAGAACAGTCTCACACATTGAGTCCTGCTCCACTGTGATGGTCAGGATTATGTCAACTTGGCTACTCCATGTTTGGCTGCGGTATCAAGTGGCAGGGCAGGGCCCCTGGTGGCTTCCCACCCATAAGCTCTCATCAGTCCACCTCCCACCACATACTGCTGGTCTGCTCACATAGCCTTCAGCTCCTGCTCTCTTCTGGCCTCTGGTTCCTGGACTTGAACTAGCAGCTGTTGGATTCATCAGTGCTTACAGCTGGCACTTTAGAGTCCTGTTCCCTGACCTGCCAATCCTGGGTTCACCAGCCTCTGCAACTCTGTCTTGCTTCCAGCTTGGGATCTGCTGAACTACACAAACAGTGATCTAGAACTCTGGTCTCTGACCTGCTGACCTTGGGCTCACCAGCTCCCATGGCCATGTGAGGCTTGTGCCAGGACTTACTTGGGATGTTCAGTTTCTGCAATTGCGTGAGCTGTTTCCTTTTCTGTATAAATTTTTCCTTGTACTTTGTACATAAATCTTTCCTTGTGCATATATGTGTTACTAGTTTTGCTTCCCTAGAAAACTAAGTCTAAGACATCCACCAGCAGAACTGCTGTTCATCCACTCTTACTAACATCACAGAGGCAGGATTTACGACATGGAGGACATCACTCATAACCAGGAATCATGGTCTAGCTAAATTGCTACCAATTTGGGGGGGAACACAATTCAATCTGTGGCAACCACTTAGCTACCTAAGATTAGGGTTAGAGATCTAAGAAGACATCACATATCAGATATTGGCCATAAATCTGGTGAACATTGAAGCAATAGATCACCAGTCAGTGCCGCCTGGGTGTAAACTGTCTGGATGAGAGGCAAGGTCTCCAGAACAAAGGAAAGGAATGGATTTGAAACAAATCTATAGGACTGTATAGTTGTAAAGTGGTTGGCTGAGGTCAGGGATATCTTACTCAGCAACATTACACATGGACAGATTTTATGAGGAGCCTTTAAAGGTTAAAAGTACTTCATGCAATACAGTTGCTACAATCATTGGTCTGGTTAAATATATTTGATTATCAAATTTTCATTAACATGAAATATGCAAAAACTAAGTCACCTGAAAAAGTGTTGGACATACACACTACTGTCTGAGTTCAAACTATTTCCCTAAAATGTATGCTTTTACATCTCTTGTCTAGCTGATGTTAAAGAAAGCCACACTTTCTCCCCTAAACAGTTAAATGCTTCAAGCTACCTACCATTTTTTGCACTTTACCCAGCATACTGACTATGAACTTAATTTTTTATAGGTACTTTAGATTTTGGTAGTTACTTTTTGTTGCTGGATTAACTAAGGACAGCATATTTCTCTCTCTATCAGGGACTGTGTCCTGGGTTACAAGCTAGAGAGTTTATTGATATAACATGACCACATAATTAATCTAGCTCTCTCAGCATCATGTAAATAGTAACTCATCATAAATGTCTGTTGATTGACTGAAAGGGAAACATACACAGTGATTAGATAATAGTCACAAGACTAGGTCTTATAAAACTGAGATTAATAAATGTCACAAGGGGAAGTGGAGCCAACACGACACCCTAGACAGATACATCATGCCATTCCTCAACAGCAAAGACCCCAAGTAATTAAATAAAACAGATAGAAATGTCAATCCAGGAACCCTAAGCATCAAATAAAGAAAGAACTAGATCAAACACTGAATGTGAGAAGTAACTGAATCAGAAACAGAGAACAAGGAGAAATATGGAGAGGAGGTGACCAGCCTACTAACACAGGACAGTTGCACCATTTTGGAACATAATCAGAAATGATAGACCGTCAGTATGGGAAGAAACTCCACAGAGCTCCCACGGAGAGAGAACATCTGGTAACCAGAAAAACATACTTAGCCACCACTCACCATTCTACCCTGTGCACCAGCCTTAGCTCTTTCTCATTTATTATGCTGTGCCACTTGGCTAGAGAGCTACTGGTCTACCGTAACCCAGGTTCTTCATCTCTAGCCACCAGCTCCTTTCATACTATTTCTTTCTACCTTTTCCCTCTTTTCCTTTCTTTTCACCCCTCTACCCAGACCCATTTGCTGTCCTCATTCCATCCTGATGGACCGTGCAGCACCACTCAGCTAGAGAATGACTAGCCTGCTATCAACTGGGGTCTGCCCCACCACATCCACTAGCTCTATAATGCCAATTTTCCCTTATTCTTTTTTTTTGCCTTACTTGTTTTTCTTCCTGCATCTCACTTAGCCCCGTGCAAAATCTTTACCCACTCTCAGCAAGCCAAAGTGCACCACTGCAGATAGAGAGACACCAGCCCACTGCTAGCCCATACCTTCTCTGGTGAGTGGCTGTATGTGTCCTCACATCACTGGACCAATATGTGGAGGCAGTCAACACCCATCCAGTTCACCTTGAGCCACTTTACCAAACTAGTGTATGGCTAAGTGGGCTCATTCTGCCTGCTGTTGCTCTGCCCAAATGAACAAGATCATGAGAGCTACTGTGCTCATAGAAAATCAAATAAAAAAGCATAAATAGCCTGCAAACCCTGACATATCAAACAAAATAAAGATCCAGGGCAAAACAAAGAAACATACCATCAATTAATAAAGAAAAATGTACCTTAATGTGTTGGAAATAGCTAATATTAAAACACACAAAAAAGCAAGACAACATGGCTCTAGCAACTGACCAAAATAAAGAAATAGATGAACTTCTGGTAGAAGAAAAGATAGTGGAACTAACTGATATGAATTCGAAAGAGATGGGGGGCCTGGTGACACAGTAATTAAGCATTTTGCTGCCAACAGGAAAAGAGAAATTAGAAGAGAAATCAAGGAAAATACAGGCAAAGCTAAGGTGAAAAAATTAGACAAAATCACGGCAAACACAGATAATACCAACAAAAACCATAGCTAAAATTCAGAAAAATGCAGACAAAAAATTCAAAGAGTTGGAGAAAACAATATAAGAACAATACTCACAATTATCAACAATTAGAAATCATACAAAAACAGTAACTAGGAATCCAAAAGATAAGAAATGAACTTGAGAAATGGAGCAACTCAATACAAGGTTTTAGGAGAAACTTTGAAACAATAGAAGACAGAATCAGTGAGATTAAAGGCAAGTCCGTGGATATCACTGTATTAGAGGAAAAATCAGATTAAAAATGACAAAAACTCCATGATTACATGGGACACATTAAAAAGGGATAATTTCACTTGATTGGAGTTCCAAAATTGAGGGAGAAATTGTAAAACACAGAGAAGACTGTTGAAGATTTGCTGGCAGAAAACTTTCCAAGTATCATGAAAGAAAACTTGCTTCTGTGATGTCGATGAGAGAAAATGGGCAGCAGTTGTGTTGGTGAGGTAGGACTCAAGTTACCAGCTTGTGAGATATAAGGGAGAGAATTGAGCAGAGTAAGTTGCAAAACTTGTACCTCCAAGAAAGCAGCATGGGGCAGAGTACATCCTTTGGACTTGAGGTTCCTGTGCTGAGATGCTCTCATTGAATTGGGACTTAGTTTGCCAGACTGTCACCATGAGTCAGATTCGACTTGACAGCACTGGCTACCAGACTGTGATAATTCCTTCTACTGAATGGACTTGTAACTCATGAATGGATTTGTGGCTTACTGGACGGTGGTTATGAAATTTCTCTTCATGAAGCCTTCTACTCGTGATATTTTCTGTTATAGCAGTACCAGGTGACTAAAACAGAGTTGAATAAGCCAAGTCAAAAAGCCCCAGCCAAATAATCAAAGCCCAGCACTAAAGTCATCCATGAAGGTTAGAATGTCCTGAAACCAGGCCAGCTGGCAATCAGTGGGCCTTAGGATCCAGCACCTGGCAGCCCTCAGAGAGGTGTGCAGCCAAGGGAACTAGGTTCTGACACAGTGGGGCAATGGAACAGGAAAGCACGGTGCTGGGAAGACAAAGTGAAAGAAAGTATGGTCCTGTGGGAATTAGAGCCAAGAAGGTCCAAGAGCACTAGGCTCTACTGACTGGGGGCTAACAGGCGGGAGGGTGCAGGACACGGGAAGGCAGCACTCAGTGTGCATGAGTGCTCTGACCAGCAGGCCTTAGACTAAGGAGAGGTCGGGAGCTCTGGGCTCTGTCAGCTCAGGGCAACAGGATGAGACAGCAGTGAGGGGCCAAAAGCACTGAGCTCCACTGAGCTTTGGACAATGAGACATGAGTGCGCTGGACTCCTGAAGGTGGCAAGAATGAGCACTTTTATCATCAGCACTAAGAACCAGGAAGGGCCAAGAGTAGTGGACCCTGCCTGCTCTGGACAATGGCGCAGGAGTGTGCCAGACCCACAAAGGCCATGAGAATGAGCTCTTCAACTGGCAGGCTTTAGAACCCAGAAGGGCTGGGAATACTGGGCTCCTCAGGCTTCAGGAAACAGGGTGTGATAGAGCTGAGCTCGGGATGCTGTCAGGAATGTACACTCTGATGGCAGCCCTCAGAACAGGGGGGACCTAGTATACTAGGTTCTGCAGCCTCCAGGCAACAGGAAAAGAGAGTGATGGACCCAAGAATGCAGTGGAAACTTGTGCATTGACAAGTAGGCCTTAGAACTGGAAGGGTACAAGATCCCTAGGCTCTGCCAGCTCTGGGTAATTAGATGAGAGAATGATGGACCTGGGAAGACAGCAGCAACTTGAACACTAACCTTCAGGCTATAGAACAGGGAGGAGCCAAGAGCACTGGGCTCCCTGACTCTGTGCAAATATGCAAGGGTGGGACCTGTGGAGGGGGTGGGAATGTGTCTACTGACAAGTAGACCTTAGAACTGGGAAGGGCCAAGAGCACTTGGCTCCACTGGCTCCTGACAATAGGGCAAGAGAATGCTGGGTCCAGGAAGGTGGAGTGAAAGCATGCACAGGCTGACAGGCTTTAGAGTTGTGAGGGGCTGAGAACATTAGGCTCCCCCAATTTGGGGCGATATGGGAGGGAGAATGCTGGGCTCTGGATGATGACAAGAAAGTGAACATGATCCAGCAGGCCCCAGAGTTGAGAGGGACCCAGAGGGCCTAGATTCAGGTGGCCCAGGGGAATGGGGAAAGTGAGTGTGAGACCTAGGTAGGAGGCATGAACATATGCTTGGCCCAGCTTGCCTTAGAGCTGTGAGGCACCAACAGACAACCTGGGCTGACAGGACCGTAAAGTACAGGCCCAAGGGAGGCAGTGTGAGTGTGTGTGTGGCCCGGCAAGCCTGAGAACTGTGTGAAACCAATAATCCTAGGTCCCAGTGACACACAGGTGTAAGCGGTCTGGGAAGTTGGTTTGTGCACACAGACAGTGCAGGAAGGCAACATGTGCATGATCTTGACCCTGGACTGCAGCCTGAGGGAGCATGGACCAGGTTAGTGCAGGATCAGGTAAACTAAAGTGTGCCAGATTACGCTGAGGAAAGCCTGGCCAGCTGGTCAATCATACAACACAGGGCAGTAACGTTAAGGAGCCAAAGGTCACCAGAAGGCACAACAAAACTCCAGCCCTGGCCCAAACGAGAAATGCCAGTCCAGCGAACTGAAATATCAAACCTCCAATTTTAATCCAGCTCAGAAGTCTCTACTATCCACAGAAACAACTTAAACCACAATAATCAGACAAAAATTGCATCGACTTTCTGACGGCTTGCAGACAACAATAAATTTCTAAGCATCTAAAAAAGAAAAATATCATGGCTGCTGAAGATTCCTAAAGCAAAGAATCAGTGGATTTCCCAGACAAAGAAGCTTTCCTAAAATTATTAGGGATTGAATACAAAAGACTGATGTATGGAGTAGTGCAAGATATCAAGAAAGAGATTGGGCAAGATGCAGTAGAGCACACTGAAAAACTAACAAGCTGCAAGAACTGCTTGTTAATAATAAGATTAATAACAAAATTGTCGAGATTGAAAACTCAAGAGAATGTCAAGGGAGCATGACTGAGGAATTGGAATGTAGAATTATCATTTTTAATAGCCCCTAAAAAGATAAAATACTTATGAATAAATCTAAAATAAAGAAAACTACAAAAGACTATTGCAATGAATCTAGATACCTGCATACAAGGAGTGCCAGTTAAGTTCGTGAACTCATCCTAGAAACAGTGCTGCATGCATCGCTGCTGAATATCACTATGGTCACCTTTGAAATATTCCCCTTGGGAAGCTATTAACCAATGCCAGCACTTGGTCCACACTTCAAAGCAATTTTGAAACTCTTCTTCTGGTATGGCCATCAGAGCTGTTGTCATACCTTTGATGTCTTGAATGTCATCAAAATGCCTTCCTTTCAATATTTTCTTTATCTTCAGGTAAAGAAAATAATCATTGGGGGCCAGATCAGGTGAGTAGGGAGGGTGTTCCAATACAGTTATTTGTTTACTGGCTAAAAACTCCCTCACAGACAATCATACGATTAAGTTTGAGAACTTACCTTCTTGCCACCTTGTGCAACAACCATTACAGAAAGAATTCCAAAACTGTTTTCAAGGGTGGACTAGGTGCTGGCTTTGATGGGTAGCTTCCTAAGGGGAGTACTTTGAAGGTTACTGTAGTGATATTCAGCAATGAGGTATGTGGAACTTAGAACAATTAAGTTCATGGACTTAATTGTCAGACCTCGTAAATGGAAACACATACCATGCTCATAGATGTGAAGACTCAGTATTGTAAAAATTTCAGTCCTACGCAAAGTGACCTACAGATACGACACAATCCTGGTTTGAATACAAATAGCATTCCATCCAGATGGAAAAAACTAATTACCAAATTTAAATGGAAATGAAAGTGGCCCCAGATAAGCCTCACTGAAGAAAAAGAAAAGGTAGGAGAACTCATGCTCCCTGATCTCAAAACCTACTACTCAGACACAGTAGTTGAAACAGCCTGGTACTGGTACAAGAACAGACACATAGGCCAATGGAATAGAAATGAGAACCCACATGTATATCCATCTACCTGAGAACACCTGATCTTTGACAAAGTACCAAAGTCCAATAAATGGGGGAAAGATAGGCTTTTTAACAAATGGATGGTAGCAAAACAGGATGTCCATATGTCAAAATAATGGAACAAGATCCATATCTCACAACATACACAAAACTAATGGAAAATGGATTGAAAAATCTAGATATAAAACCTAATGTGATAAAGATTATGGAAGAAAATTAGGGCCAACGCTAAAAACCAACCAAACCCACTGTTGTCGAGTCAGGTCTGACTCATAGTGACCCTGTAGATCAGAATAGAACTGTCCCATAGTTTCCAAGGAGCTCCTGGTGGATTTGAACTACTGACCTTTGGGTTAGCAGACGTAGCACTTAACCCACTACACCACCACGGTTTCCTAGGACCAACACTAGGGACCTTCACACATGTCATAAATACAATACAAATCACAAGTAACAATGCACAAAGACTGTATCTGCTGTATCTTTACTGAGCTTTTTTTCTAGACGATCTGTCCAATATTGAGAGTGGAATGTTGAAGTCTCTTACTATTACTGTGGAATGATCTATCTCCTTGCTGAGTGTAGTCAGTGTTTCTTTGACATATTTAGGTGTGCTAACATTAGGTCCATAAATATTTAATATTGTTAAGTCCTGCTTGTGTATTGAACTTTTCAGCAGTAAACATGTCCATCCTTGTCCATGACGGTGGATTTTACATTAAAATCTTTTATCCAAGATTAGAATTGCCACACCTTCACTTCTTTGTTCACTGTTAGCTTGATATATATTCTTTCATCCTTTGATTTTCCATCTGTTCCTGTCTTTAAGTTTAAGGTGAGTTTCTTGTAGGCAACATATGGATGGGTCATATCTTTTCATACAGGATGTCACTCAATGTCTCTTTACTGGAGCACTGAGTCCATTCACTTTCAGAGTAATTATTGATAGGTATGTGTTCAGTGCTGCCATTGTAATATGTTTATTTTTGTGTTGATGTTTTCTCTGCTGTTCTTATTAATCTGTTCTGAGATGTTCTTCATTCTGAGTTGAATTGTCACCTTCCTCAGGATTGGTTTTGTGGTTGTTGAGACTCCTGTTGTATGTTTATTGATATAATATGTTACTTCTTTATTGTGCTTCATGGCTGTCCCTATGATCCTGCTTAATAAATTATGCATAAATCCAATTTTAATTACTACCAGTCTTGTCAACTTCGTGACCATCTGGAGTGACTGTAACGACTGTAGTATGTCCCTCTTTTTAATATGATGACATCATAATTTTCATGATATGATCACTGGATCATTTCTTTGACTATTAAAGCTTTGATTCAGTTTAGGGCCTTCCCTGAGTAGGATTCTAGATGGTGTGTCCTTGTAAAACATAAAGTTAGTGGTTTTGTTCTTCTAAGCCAAGGCCAAAAGATTCTTTCAGAATTTTTTGTAGCTTTAATTTGGTTTTTACAAAGTCTCTGAGTTTGTGTTTATCTTCAAATGCCCTCATTTAGTTTTGATATTTGAAAGATAGTTTTGCAGGATATATAACTCTTGGTTGGAAGTTCTTCTCCTTCAAGGCTTTGAATATGTCATACCACTGTCTCTGTGCCAGCATTGTTTCTGCTGAGAAATCCGACAAAAGCCTACAGGGTTTCTCTCTGAATGTTAGCTTTGCTTTGAGTATTGCTGCCTTTAAGAGTTGCTGCTTATGTTTCATTTTGTCACAATTGATATACTATGTCTTGGAGTCTTTCTTTTGAGATCTATATTGAGCAGCATTCGATATGCATCTTGGATATCTATATTCTCTTCCTTTGTAATTTTTGGGAAGTTCTCTGTCAGCAGCTCAGCAACAACACTTTCTGTGTTCTCAGGTGTCTCACCCTGTTCACGGACTCCAGTTAATCGTAGGTTCTTCCTCTTATAGAGTCCCACATGCTTCTTAATTCTTCTTCCTTTTTTCTGATTTCTCTTCATAGATGCTGGAGTCAGTAGCTCTGTCTTTCAAGTCAGAAAGTCTCTTTTCTATTCTATTCTGTTTTCTTGGCTTTGAATTGAAGTTTCCATGTCTTTGATTTTGTTCTTGACCTGCTGGATTTCAGAGTACTTGTGTTCCATCAGATCGAACAGCTTGCTTAATTTTTCATTTTTGTCTGCTGCATTTTGTGTAAGGTCTGGGAGGGCTCTATACATAATCCTTTTGTATTCACCTTCTGATAGTTTCAGAAAACCTTCTTCATTTGGGAAGTTCTGAGGTGATTTCTTTTGGTTGCCCTCTGAAACCATGTGTGACTTCTTACTTACAGTTGTCTTCAGAGTGTGCTGCTTTTAGGGCATCATATGAGTCTATAGAGCTGGGAGAGATGCTGTAAGGGTGGACCACAGTTGTTTCTCTAGGCCGTCTTAAAATGAGAAGTAAAAAGTGTCTGACAACTTCCAAAGTCACTCAGGTTTTCAGGAGTATAGGTCCCTCTTCCCAGCTGGCAAAGTTAGCACCACTATATTGAAACCCAAATGTTATAAATTAGCTCAAAATATGGAAAGGCTACTGCCCTTCTGGCCTCTGATATCAGATCCCAGCTGTAGGCGACACTGTGTAGAATTCTGCTTCTCTATTGGAAAAGCGCTCTCTTCCCGGCATTTGCAGCCTCCCAGCCCAGGAATTAGGTCCAGCTGAGGCTTCCATATGGGTATTTCCACCTCCTAGTGGGACAAGATGGTGTCCCGCACAAGCTCGCCACCTTGCTGAGACCAGGCTATTGGCAGATAGGGAGGCCAAAGATGCCGAGATGCTCAGAGTCCACAGCCTCTGTTGCCGGGCTGTAGCCACAGGTGACACTGTGCAAAACACCACCTGTCTGCCAGAAAAATGCTCTCCACCAGGCAGGTGCTGCCTCCCAGCCTAGGAACTAAGTCCAGCTGGGTCCTCCTTATGAGTGTCTCTGTCTCCCAATGGATCAAGATGGCATCCCGAACAAGCTTGCCACCACTTCTGTATGGCTACTATATGGCCGAGGTAGAAAGATAGGCCAAAGTTGCTGAGATGCACAGAGTCCAAAGCCAGGTTCTCAGAATATGGCAATTGTGCTTGCCAATCCCACCAGCAGTGCGTCTGAGATTAGCGGTTAGTCAAGTCCCAGCTCCATCCTCTGGCTAATACAGAAAAAACAAAAAATTAAAATGGTTAGTTACCTCCATCCAGTGCAAGCCCATGCTCACCCACAGTGAGGTCAGTGAAAGAGGAGGTTTTGCATTCAGTGGTATGAAGTCAAAATTACAGCCCTATGCCACCTGCTATGTCTCACTTGGTGTCCAGAAGGCTCCATTTAATTAAATTTTGGTTTCCATTTAATTAAGTTAATTAAATTTTGGTTTCCAGAGGGATTTAGGGAGACATGTGTTTAATCTGCCATCTTGACACCACCTGCTGTCATATTTCTAAGAGAGTTTTGCAGGATATATAGTTCTTGGTTGGAACTTTTTCTCCTTCAAATTTGAATGTGTCATCCCACTGCCTCTGTGCCAACATCATTTCTGCGGAGAAGTGAAATGATAGTCTACAGGGCTTCCTTCTGAATTTAAGCTTTGCTTTGAGTCTTGCTGCCTTTAAGAGTTTCTGCTTATGTTTCATTTTGTTAAGCTTGTTTATAACATGTCTTGCTATGTTTCTTTTGGAGTTAGTTTTATGTGGCATTTGATACACATCTTGGATAACTGTTTTCTCTTATTTTGTAATTTCAGGGAAATTTTCTATCAGAAACACAACGACAATACTCTGTGTTTTCAGATACCCCTCGTGTTTGGGAACTCCAATTAATCATAAATTATTCCTCTTGATAGAGTCCCTCATGTTTCTTAATGCTTTTTCTTTTTTCTTGTTTATTTTCTCTGACTTCTCCTCATAAATGCTGGTGTCAGTAACTCTGTCTTCAAGATCATTAAGCCTAGTTTCCAGTTATTCCATTCTTCTACTTTGGCTTTGAATTGAATTGTCTGGTTCTGTAATTTTCCTGTTGATCTGTTAGATTTCAGAACGCTGATATTCCATCAGATTGAACAGCTTGCTTAATTTTTCATTTTGCTGTGCTGCATTTTGCATAATGCCTAGGAGGTCTCTTTATGTAATTCTTCTGTAATTGACCTCTGATAGTTTCAGAAAGGCTTCTTCATATGGGAAGTTCTTTGATTCTTTATTTTGGAAGTTTCCTGGAGCCATGGATGATTTTTTTTTTTTAATATTTGTCTTTCTGGACATCTAGAGGCTGTTTATTTTCTCTGGTGTTGTCTTAGCAGGAGCTGAGGCAATGTTCCAAGAAGGATGTTGACCAGCAGCCACCTCTATGTTCTTCAGTGAGTGGGCCCAGTGGAATCTCTGGGGAGCAGGCTCCGTTGCTTGGCTGGCAAAGACACAGACCTACTCATGTAGTCACTGGGAGGCCATCAGCTGACCCTACAATTTGGGTCAGTAAAGGCTGGAAGAGACGCCACCAGGCTGCACAGCAGTTATTTCTCTCAGCAGTCTTATTTTAAAATGTAAAAGGTATCTGACCCCTTCCAAAATCAGTCCAGCTGTCAGGTGTGGTGAGACCCTCCTTCCAGCTGACAATGGAGGGGCCTCATCAGGTATTCCCAGATGATGTGATATAGGTGAAAGTAGGTGAGGCTACTGGTCTGTTGTCATCCCTTTCTGGGCCCTTTATGCAAAGCTACACTGTGCTAAACACAACTTTTCTGCTGTAAAAGCACTCTCCGGACTGGGACTGCCTTCCAGCCTGGGAATCAGCCCCTGCTGAGGCTTCTGATTGGGTATTTCTGCCTCCCAGTCAAAATAGATGGCATCCTCATCAGTCTGTCCTGTCCCGGTGAAACAGCAGAATCTATGTTGGAGGTCCTAAAAGAGAGGGTGGAAGGGCTGTGGTTCTCTGAGTCCAGAGCCGGGCTCTCAAAATGTGGTCATTCCACCTGTTGATCACTTTAGCACTGCAGGTCTTCACAGATGCTGTTTGAGCTGGCCCCTTCCTGCTGGCTGACAAAAAGGGAAAAAAAGTTAAAAACGCCAGTTACCTTCAGTCCACAATAGCCAGCCAATTCAACCAGAGTGGGGTTCAGCTAAGACAGGCAGTTTCCTGTTCAGTGGCATGTGATCCAAACAGACTCCTATGCTGTGTCCTAGGCCTCACTGGGTATCCAGAAAGCTCTATACAATTGCCAATCCAAGCCTTAGTTTTCAGAGGGAATCAAGGAGACTGATGTCTAGCCCACAATCTTCACTCTGACCCTCCTGTATGAATTTTATTGTTTTGCTGTGTGTGTGTGTTGCTGGTGTTTTCTTTGCTTCTCTTACTCTCATATACTGAGTTTCCATTGTTTTTTGATTTTTTGTTTTCATTTTCATAGATTTTTTTACTCAGACTTTGTTTTCCTTCTTTTTTATTTTTTTTGTAATTTCGGTATTCTTGTAAATTCTTTTTTTTATTGTGATTGAGTGAAAGTATACAATCCAAATAAAATTTGTGTGCCTACCTACCTGCAGTATGTTCTGCTCTCCTGGCCTGGTGACAGTTTATTCCTCCTTTTTGCTTTATATATGTTGCATCCTTTTAACAATCTCCTGTTCCCTCCTCTCCTATAGATGCATAGAACTACAAAGTATGTGCATTCTATGATTATAGTGTGCCCCTGTGTCCAGTACATTCCTGTAGGAAGAATTGACCTCAATAATGTTTTCTGGTCAGGGGCAGCAAGTCTAGGGGCCATGCTCCTGTGGGTACTTCCAGGAGGCTGGACCATCAGTTGCAGTCTTTTAGTGGAGTTCTTGAGGTACACCCCTCTTTTTCCCATGTTGCCACTGGGACTCAACATAGTATGCCACATCATGGCTGTCTTTGGTGGTGGCCAGGCACCATCTGGTTCTTCTGGTCACCTGTTGATACAGACACCCATTCACATGGGTCATTCTGTCTCCTGGGCTCGTTTATCCTCATGTCTTTGTTGTTCTTGGTAATCATCTGTTCCGGATGAGTTGGGAAAATATAGTGTACCTCAGATGGCAGCTTCCTGGGTTTTAAGATCCCAGATGCCACTCGCCAATATGGGGTGCAGAATACTCTCCTAAAAATAGGCTAGTTATGCCAATTGGCCTCGATGTTCCCTGAGCATGGTCCTCAGACCTCAGGCTCTGCTATTCTCTTTGTAGTATCAGGTCAAGATTAGAAAAATTTTCAGGTTAGTTGAACTCCAGCTAAGTTGATCTTCTCCCTATTGTGTGCAATAACTACAGTTACCCAACCAAATTTCTATCAATTACCCAATATACGACCAGCCCTCCCCCTCTCTCCTTAGCCCTGCAGCCATCAAAGAGTCCTTTCTTCTGTACATAAGTTTATGTTTAAGTCCTTATAGTAGGGGTCTCATACAATATTTGTTCTTTTGCCAGTGACTGATTTCACATATCATAATGTCTTACAGTTGAAACCAGGTTATGACATGCTTCCTAAAATCATCACTGTTCTTTATCATTGCATAGTTCTCCATTGATTATATGTACCTAGTTTGTTTATCCATTCATCTGTTGTTGGGCATCTGGGTTGATTTCATCTTTTAGCTATTGTGGACTGTGCTGCAATAAATATTCACGTGCAAGTATCTGTTCCTGTTACTGCCTTTGATAATGTAGGATATATTCCAAGCAATGAGATTACTGGATCAAATGTTATATCTATTTCCGGCTTTTTAAGGAAGTGCCAAATTGCTTTCCATAGAGGTTGTACCATTTTGCAGTCCCACCAGCAGTGTAAGAGAGTTCCAATCTCTCCACAGCCTCTCCAGCATTTGTTGTTGTTTTTCTGGATCATGGTCAACCTCACTGCAGTCAGATAGTATCTCATTGTAGATTTGATTTGGATTTCTATAATAGCTAACCATCATTAGCATTTCCTCATGTGTCTTTTGACTGCCTAGATGTCCTCTTTAGTAAAGTGCCTGCTCATCTCCTTTGCCCATCCCTTGACTGGGTTATTTACATTTTCATTGCTGATATTTTGCAATACCTTGTGGACTATGGAGATGAAACTTCAATCCAACGTAGTTGCCAAATATTCTTTTGCCATTCTGTAGGTAGTCTTTTAATACTTTTGATAAAGTCTTTGGATGAGCAAAAGTGTTTGATTCTTATTAGATCTGTTTTCTCTTCTGTCGGTCATGCTTTGTCAGATTGTGAAGTCTGTTTAAGTTGTGTATTAAAACTTTACTTGTTGATTCTATTTTTTTCTTGGATGATCTTCATTTTAGGTTTGATGTTTAGGTCTTTTTTGTAGTTTGAGTTAGCTTTTGTGTAAGGTGTAAGATACAGGTCTTGTTTCAATTTTTTGCAGATGAAGATTCAATTTTGCCACAGTGTTTGTTAAAGAGACTGTTTTTACCAGTTTACAGTCTTAGGGACCTTGTCAAATATCAACTCTTCATAAGAGGAAGGTGGCATCTCTAGGGTCTCACTCTGTTCCATTGGTCTATATGTCTCTTTTTATACTAGTTCCAGGATGTTTTAACTATTATGACAGTGTAATAAGCTCTAAGGTCAAGTAGTGTAATGCCTCCCACTATGTTCCTCTTCTTCGGTAGTTTTTTGCTATCTGGAGTTTCTCCCCTTTCAAAACAAAAGCAGTTATTTGTTTCTCCATCTCATTAAAAAGTGTCACTGGAATTTATATTGGGATTGCACTATGTATGTAGATCGCTTTGGGTAAAATAGACATTTTGCCTAGTGTTAGATAAAACAAACACTTTACCCAATGGCTGTGCATAGAAGCCCTTTATTAATTTGAGGATTTTCCCTTCTATGCCTATTTTTTTTTGAGAGTTTTTAGCATGAACTGGTGTGGGACTCTGTCAAATGCCTTTTCTGCACCAATTGACAAAATCAGGTGATTCTTGTCTTTTGTATTATTTATGTGGTTGATCACATTATTTGTTTTTCTGTTGTAAATCAGCCTTGCATTCCTAGTGTGAATCCAGCTTGGTCATGAGGAATTATTTTTTGGATATGTTGTTAAATTCTGTTGGCTAAGATTTTGTTGAAGATTTTTGCAGCTAGGTTCATGAGTCATGCTGGTCTGTAATTTTCCTTAGTGAGATCTGTCCATGGCTTTGGTATCAGGGTAATGTTGGCTTTATAGAATCAGTTTGGGAGTATTCCATCCCTTTCTGTGCTGTGAAATAGTCTCAGTAGTATTGAAGTTAACTCTTCTCTAAAAGTTTGGTGGAATTCTCCTGTGAAGCCATCTGGGCTGGGATATTTTTGGGTTGGTATTTTCTGTTGCCTTTTTCAATCTCTTCCTTGTGATGGGTTTGTTAAGTTGTTCAGCTTCACTTTATGATAATTTTGGCAAGTGATATGAATCTAGGAATTTGTCTATTTCCTCTAGGTTTTGAAATCTGTTAGAGTACTGTCTTTCATAGTGTTCTCTGATGATACTTTTTTTTTATTTAATATGACTGAGTGAAAATTACTTTTGATTTTAACTAGATCTGTTGTGGCTCTGCCAGGATATGTTTATATCCTCCTATGATTCTATAATTTTCTTTTATTTTGTCCTTGATTTCTCCTATAAACCATGGATTTTTGAGCAAGGTGTTACACAGTTTCCATGAGTTTCAATGTCTATGTTTTTTCTGCTGTTGATTTTTTTATTATGACTGAGTGAAAATGTACATTCCTGTATAAATTTACATGCCTACCTATATGCAGCTTCCACTGCTCTCCCTGCCCAGTGACAGCTGAGTCTCACCGGCAACACAAGAATAAAAAGGGGTGCACCCTGAGATCTCCACTAAAAGACTTCAATTGTTGATTTTTCTTTGATGGCTTTATGATCCTACAAGATGCTTCGCAATAATTCACTGGTTTGGATTTTGTTGAGACTTGCTTTGTGTCCTAACACCTGGCCTATTCAGGAAAATGTTCCATGTGTATTGAGGAATAAGGTGTATTTATCTGTTGATAGATAAAAAGTTCTGTATTGTTGATGAGTTCTAGTTGGTTAGTTGTTGCAATAATATCCTCTGTGTATTTCCTGAGCTTTTTTTCTGGATGCTCTATCCATTACTGAAAGTGGAGTGTTGAAGTCTCCTACTATTATTACGGAGTGACCCATGTCATTCTTCAGTGTTTTTTCAATGGATTTGAATGCTGTGGTATAGGGTGCATAAATATTTAATATTATTATGTCCTGCTTCTGTATTAAATCTTTCAAGAATAAATAGTGACCATCCTTGTCCACGATGGTGGATTTTACATTAAAATTTCTTTTATCTGAAATTAGTATTGCCACACCTGCTTTTCTTTGTATGTTGTTAGCTTGGTATATACTATTCCATTCTTTAGTTTTCAGTTTGTTCATATCTTTGAGTCTAAGGTGTGTTTCTTGTAAGCAACATATTGACAGTTGTGTCTTTTGGTTCAAGATATCAGTCACTGTCTCTTTATTGTAGCATTTGTTCCATTTACATTCAGTGTAATTATTGACAGGCATGTGTTTAGTGCTGTCATTTTGATATATCTATTTTTGAGTTGGGTTTTTCTATGTTGCTTTTAATATTTTGCTCTGGGTCACTCTTCTTTATGGGTTTACTTTTCAGCTTTTTCAGTTTAGGTTTTGTGTTTTTAAGACTCCTGTATTACATTTCTTATTTTGACATGTTGAATTGTTATTGTATTTTGCAGCTATCACTGTACTCCTCTTATAATATTCTAAATTTAAACCCAATTTTAACTTCTGCATATCTTTTTAACTTCCTCTCCATCTGGAAGTACTGTAACTGCTGCAGTATATTCCTCTTTGCAGTGTGATGATGTCTTAGAGTTCATGATATGATCATTGGTTCCCTTCTTTTAATATTGTCACTTTGATGGAGCTTTGTGTCTTCCCTAACTGAGTAGATTTGTGGATGCTCTGTCCTGCATTGCCTCCTTAAATATACACTTAATGGTTTTCTTTTTCTAAGCAAAGAGCTTCTTTCAGTATTTACTGTAGTTTTGGTTTGATTTTTACGGTCTCTAAGCTTCTGTTTATGTATATATGTCTTCATTTAATCTTCATATTTGAGAGACAATTTTGCAGGATATATTATTTTTGGTTGCAAGTTTTTCTCCTTGAAGACTTTGAGTATGTCATCCCACTGCCTCCTTGCCAACATCATTTTTGCTGAGAATTCAGATGAAAGCCTACAGAGCTTCTGTCTGAATGTTAGCTTTGAGCCTTGCTATCTTTAAGGTAATCTGTTTATGTTTCGCTTTATTAAGCTTGCTTATAATATGTCTTGTCTTTCTTTTGGGGTCTAGTTTTTGTGGTGTTTGATACACATCTTGGCTATCTGTGTTCTCTTCTTTCATAACATCAGGAAAGTTTTCTGTCAGGAACTCAACAGTACTCTGTGTTTTCAGCTATCTATCACTGTTCAGGAACTACAGTGAATCATAGATTATTCCTCTTGATAGAGTCCCCCATGTCTCTTAAAGCTTATTCATTTTCCTTATTTCTTTTCTCTGATTTCTCATAAATGCTGGCATCAGTTTCTCTATCATCAAGGTCATTAAGTCTGACCTCTGTCTCCTTAATTCTGCTCTTTTGGCTTTGGATTGAATTGTTTTGTAATTTGTTATTTGTAATTTTTTTTTGTAATTTGTTATTGATTTGCTTGATTTGAGATTGTTGTTGTTCCATTGGTTCAAATAAGTTGCTTAATTTTTCATTTTGGTCTGTTGCATTTTGTATAATCACTATGAAGTTTCTATAAAAAACTGTTTCGTACTTGACCTTTGGTCGTTTCAGCAAGGCTTCTTCATGTAGGAAATTTTTTGGTTCTCTATTTTGGGAGTTTTCTGGAGCCATGGTGGACTGTTTCTTTATGTGTTTGGGAATGATTTGTTGCCTTTGGGCTATCTAGAGGCTGTTTAGTGTCTTTGGTGTTACTCTAGCAGGAGGTCAGTTGTAGTTCTGAGAAGGGAGTCGGTCACCAGCCTTCTTTGTATACTCCTGTGGCTGGCCCCACTGGATTCCCTGAGACGGCAGATGCCACCTCCTGACTGGGAAAGATGGTGCCCTACTTATTTATGAATTCTCTGGAGGGCTGTCAACAAACCCTATGATTTTGATCAGTAAAGGGTGGAAGAAATGCTGCTGGGCCTTTCAGCAGTTATTTCTCCAGGCAATCTTATTTTAAGATGCTGAGACTGACCAACAGCTGACAAAATCAGCCAGACCATGAAATGTGGAAGGCCTTGCCTTCCAGGAAACAATGGAAGCACCTCTTCTGCCATTCCCACATGGTATGATGTTGTTCAGTTAGGGAGGGGTTAAGGCCTTGTTATCATCCTCTGTCAGGCTCTGCCCATAAGGTTGCACTTAGCTAAACACAGCCTTTCTGCTTGAAAAGTGCTCTCCAGACTAGCACTGCCTCTCAGCTTTGGAATTAGGCCCTTCTGAGGCCTCTGGTTGGGTGACTCCATCTCCCAGCTTATCAAGGTGGCATCCCAACCAAGCTTCCCTTTTCCCCACCAAACTGCAGAACCTATGGCAGAGCTCAAAAAGAGGCTGGAGGGATGGTAGTGCCCTCAGTCAGCAACCAGACTCTCAAAATGTGTCTATCCCACATACTATCACTCTGCTGCACTACTGCAGTTCAGCATGTTTGCTGGTTCATGCCCATTCCCTGCCTCCTTAATAACAAAGACAGCATCAGTACCTGCAGTCCACCCAAGCAGTGAGTCAGCACAAGCAGGGCTCAGTACATGTTCCCCATCAGAGAGAGGTAGTTTCTCATTTAGTGGGATATAATCCTGTCTGACAACCCTATGCCATATCCTAGGGCTTCCTGGGTGTCCAGAGTGCTCTGTTCAATTATTAATTCAAGCCTTAGTTCTCAGAGGGAATAGAGGAGAGGTGTGTCTAGTCTGCCATCTTGGCTGCACCCCATTATTTTTTATTCTGGTGAGAAGTTCTGTTAGCCTTCATCAGTATTATCTTAATGTTTACCATTATCTTCCTAAGTCTGAACTGGTCTTTTATTACTTGATAACACCATGACATCCCCTCCCTTTGAAAGTTCTGTGCCTACATTGTTTATTCCCCTTTTCATTGATTAAAGATTGTCATCTCTGTTTTCCTGTTTTGAGTTTGTTAGTTTATTTCCATTGTTACGAGTTCTTTACTTATGTGGGTATCTGGCTGATGCTGTTCTGTGTTCTAGAATCCAATTTTTGTCTGATGTTGTTTGTTCTCTAACCAAAGGTCTCCTTTTAATATTGACTGAAAGTCTGGATTAGTATTTATGAATTTTCTCTATTTCTGTTTACCTGGAAATGTCCTAATTTCACCATCATATTTAAAAGAGTTTGTATGATGTACAAGTTCCAGCAATTAAGTCTGCATACTTAATTTTTCTAAGTGCTACCTACCTCATTGTTGAATACCACTACAGTCACCTTCAAAGTGCTCACCTTGGGAAGCTATGCACTGATGCCATCACCTAGTCCACCCTTCAAAGCAATTCCGGAACTCTTTCTGGAATGTCCATTGCACAAGGGGGAGTGGAGGCAAGTTCATGAACTTAATTCTATGGCTGTCTGAGAGGGAGTTTTTAGCCAGTAAACAAATAACTGTATTGGAATACCCTCCCTACTCACTTGATCTGCCCCCAAAGACTTTTTTCTTTACCTGAAGATAACGGAAATATTGAAAGGATGATATTTTGATGACATTCAGGAAATCAAGGTTAATACAATGACAGCTCTGATGGCCAATCTAGAAAAATAATTCCAAAATTGCTTTGAAGGGTGGACTAGATGCTAGTGTCAGTGCATAGCTTCCCAAAGGAAGTATTTTCAAGGTGACTGTAGTGATATTCAGCAATGAGGTGTGTAGCACTTTTTCTGGGATTAGTTTGCAAACTTAATTGGCAGTCTTTGTATTATTCTTGGTTGATGTTTTTGTTCTTTCCGGGTTTTACATATGTCATCCCATTTGCCTTAGTGCCTGCATGATTTCTGCTGAGCAATCGGTGCTTAGTCTTATTGTTCCCATTTATAATTGACTTTTTGTTTTCCATGAGCTATTCTCAGGATATGAACAAACATTAAATTTCTTGTTAAACTTGGCAAGAGTGGAAGTTAAATCAGGAACATGTTAGTCCAAGTTTATGGGCATAATGCCATGGAAAAAAAAAAAAAACAGCAGTGTACAAATGGATTAAAAGTTTTTCTGAGGGGAGAGAATATGTCACTGATGAAAAAAGGTCAAGGTGGCCAGTATTGCGCAGCACTGACAAAAACATTGCCAAAATTCCTTGTACTGTGCTGACTGTGAGAAACATGGCACACTAACTAAACACTGACAGAGAAACAGGAAAGTCTTCACTGAAAACCTTCGTATGAGAAAGGTGTGTGCAAAATTGGTCTCACAAGAGCTCACCAATGAACAAAAACAAAGGAGAGACTAAGTTTGCCAAGATGTTTTAGGTAGGCAAGACAATGTTTTGGGCCATGTTATCAGTGGTAATGAAACATGGGTGTACCAAAATGATCCTGAAACAAAACATCAAAGTGCACGATGAAAGTCAGCCAATTCTCCATAACCAAAAAAGTTCCGTCAATCCAAATCAAGAATGATAACAATGTTGGTAACCTTTTTTGATATCAGAAGGATTGTTCATTATGAATTTGTACCAACTGGACAGTTAACAAAGCTTATGTTTACTATTGGGAAGTACTAAAAAGACTGCATGAAAAAGTTAGATGAAAATGACCTGAACTTTTCACCAACAACTCATGCGTCTTGCATCACAACAATGCACTGGCTCACATGGCACTGTCTGTGAAGGAGTTTTTAGCCAGTAAACAAATAACTGTATTGGAACACCCTACCTACTCACCTGATCTGGCCCCCAGTGACTTTTCTCTTTACCTGAAGATAAAGGAAATATGAAAAGGAAAACATCTGGATGACATACAGGACGTCAATGATAGTAACATGACAGCTTTGCTGGTTATTCCAGAAAGAGTTCCAAAATTACTTTGAAGGGTGAACTAGGCGCTGGTATCACTGCATAGCTTCTCAAAGGGAGTATTATGAAGGTAAACATAGTGATGTTCAACAATGAGGTGTACAGTACTTTTTCTAAAATGAGTTTGCAAATTTAATTGTCAGACCTCATATGTATTTTTTCTTTCATTTGAGTTTTACTTTGTCTTTAAGGACAAGATCGTTCTCTTTTAGGCAGAATATGGATAGATCATGTGTTTTTTTACTCCATTCTGCCACTCTGTGTCTCTTTATTGATGCATTTAATCAATTTACAGTCATCAAAATTATTGATAGGTATGAATTTAGTGCTGTAGTGTTGGTGTCTTTTTTGTGCATTGTTAATGTTTCTTTATTCCACTTAATTTTCTGTGCTGAGTCTTTTCTTTGTTTCCTTTTCATTGTTGTTGAGACTACATGTTTCTCTTGTTTTTTATCTTGATGTGTAAGATTGTTAATTTTCTTTATGGTTTCCTTAAAATTTACTTATATTTTTCTACATTTATACCAGTCTTTTATTTCTTTGTATTATCTTGACTTGCTCTCCATATGAAACATCTATGACTACATTTTAGTATAACTTTTTGTTATAATGTTTTCATCTTTTAGATGTTGACATCTCTATTACCCTATTTTCAGTGTTTTAGTTTTAACTTATTTTCATGATTTCCTGTTTGCTCTGTCCTGCACTCCAGTCTTGTGTTGTTATCTGATGTTACTGATTTTTCCAATGAGAGGACTTCAGTATTTCTTGGAATTTTGGTTTGATTTTTGCAAATTCTCTAAATTTATGTTAATCTGGAAATGTCTTAATCTCACCATCATATTTGAGAGATAGTTTGCTGCATATGTAATTCTTGGCTATATATATATTTTTCCTTCAAGTTTTGTACATGGCATCCCATTGCCTTCCTGCCTCCATGTTTTCTGCTGAGTAGTGCAAAATTGGTCTTATTGACTCTCCTTTGAAGATTATTTTTCATTTATCCCTAGCCAGTTTTAAAATTCTCTCCTTATCTTTGATTTGGAAACCCTGGTGGCATAGTGGATTAAGTGCTATATCTGCTAACCAAAAGGCCAGCAGTTCAAATCCACCAGGGCTCCTTGGAAACTCTATTGGAAGTTCTACTCTGACCTCTAGGGTAACTATCAGTCAGACCTGACTCGATGACAGTTGGTTATCTTTGACCCAGGCAGCTTTGATAATTATAAGACCAGGTGTCTTTCTTTAGGGAATAACTTTTGTGGAGTTTAATGAGCATCTTGAATAGATATCTTCTCATCTTTCATGGCATTGGGATCTTTTTTTGGTCAACAAATATTCAACAATTCTCTCTGAAGTTTCTGTTGTGTCCCCCTCTTCTGGTACTCCAATCCCTCACAGGTTATTCCTCTCAATAGCATCACATAATTCTTAGTGTTTGTTCATTTTTAAAGTTTTCTTTATCTCATTTTACTCTAATATGTTTTTGTGACTTAATTTGTCTTCAGCCCCACTAATTCTGCTTTCCATTGCCTCAAATCTGCTCCTTTGACTTTTTATTGAGTTGTCAAACTCTGTAATTTTATTATTAATCTATGGAATTTCTGACTGCAGTCTATGCTTTCTTCCAGCTTATTGAATTTGTCTTTTTTGCTCTGTGGTGATTTGGTTGATCTCTTTCCTGACCTTTTAAAGAGTTCTAAATATTTATCTTTTATATTTTCCCTCCAATAATTCCATAAAGTTCTCTTCATTTGGAAAATTTCCTGTTTGTTTTGGGAGCTTTCTGAAGCTATCATGGTCTACTTCTTTAAGTGATTTGATGTTGATTGTTGTCTCCAAGCCATCAGTAAGTTGTTTTTATTTACTTTATGTTTGGTTGCTGTGTTTGAACTTCTTGTTTGTTTCAAAATGCCAAAACAGGCTGGCTGCATGAGCTCATTTGATCATTGGTACTTTTGAGGCTCTAATGACCCATCACTAGGTGGTTAGAGTTATTACTAGGCATGTGAACACATATGTCTATTTACAGTTCTTGTAGGATTTAGGTTAATTTCCCAGGTAGTTGCTCACCAAGTGTGAGGTGGAGGATCTCACCAAAAGTCCTAGATGAGCAAGGGTTTTTGGTATAGGCACAGGTATTTCACTGCATGTGCTGAAAGTCAGGAGTTGATGTCTCTCCATGACAGGAGAGTCTGAAGAAGGCATATGCCTTTCTGCCTGATCCTAGGCAAAGGAACTGTTTCTACCTTGAGTTTTTTGTTTAGGGGATCTGGCGGATAATTATTTTATTTCTCTTTCTTATTCATTAAATTGTTCCCTCTCCAGGTCTACAAGAATGTCTCAGGGAGAGTGTAAGGAGTCCTACTTCCGGCCTACATGATATGTCAGTCTTTGGAGCTGGGTACAGTGCAGAGAAGGGATGAGGAAGTACTGGGAAAAGGAAGAGAGGTTTATCCTTAAGGAAAGTTTTAGATCCCTATGTGGGACATTAGAAGCAATTTACTTAGTTTTTGATTGAATACTATTTTTCAGTGATTTTGGTGGTGCGAGTGGGCTCTCCACCACTTTGTCTCCCACTAACGAAGACACTTTCAGTAAGCCACTGCTCTGTTCACCACATTCATTGCTTGGGATCTACCTGTGGTGTGCTAATCCCAGTTGGGTCAGGTCTGGCTAATCCTAGGACTTCTGGACCTACCATCCCTCCCCTGTCACTCAATCCAAATTCTTAACTTGCCCTTTGATGTTCAGGTCTCCTATAATGTCATATATAATTGATTTATTTGTTGTTTCAGGTCTTTGTTGTTAGAAGGACCACAGGAAGTATACAAACACTGCCAACTTAACTCTGACTCAGGCTGTTGTTTTCTTGATGTTGAAGTGTAAATATATACTGAAGACTGTGCTCTCTGATCTTCATCAGTGTTTTAAATCATGTTCATTTTCAGCAATCATATTTGTGTCATCTGCATAACATATGTTGTTAATGAGCCTTCCTCTAATCCTAATGTCCTATTCTTCTTTGTATAGTCCACCTTCTTGGATTATTTACCCAGAGTACAGATTGATTAAGTATGGTGAGAGGATACAACCCTGACTCACACCTTTCCAGACTTTAAACCATACAATGTCACCTTGTTCTGTTTGAACGACTGCCTCTTGATCCATATACAGATTCCTCATGAGAACAATTGAGTGTTCTGGAATTCCCATTCTCTGCAGTGTTGTCCATAATTTGTTGTGGTCAACACAGTTGAATGCCTTTGGATAGCCAATAAAACACAGGTAAACATCTTTTGATATTCTCTGCTTTCAGACAAGATTCATCTGACATCAGCAATGCTATCCATCGTTCCACATACTCTTCTGAATTCAGCCTGAATTTCTGGCATTTCTGTCTCAATATATTGCTGCATCCACTTTTCAATAATCTTCAGAAATATGTTACTTTCCTGTGATACTAATAATACTGTTCAATAATTTCCTCAAGGAGCTCCCTCTAAATCTAAGGACACAGGCAGACTGAAAGAGAATGGATAGAAAAAATATTCTAACGAAGTTGTAAGCAAAAACGTTGGGATGTCTAATCAAATATCAGATAAAACAGACTTTCAGTCAAACTGTTACAAGAGACGAAGACAGTAGATAGCAATAAAGCAAGCATTTGTCAAGAAAATATAAAAATTATAAACATTTATGCATCTAACAGGAAACCCTGGTGGTGTAGTGGGTTAAATGCTACATGTGCTAACCAAAAGGTTGCAACTCAAATCTGCCAGGCACTCCCTGGAAACTCTATAGGGCAGTTATATTCTGACCTCTAGGGTCACTAATGGTCAGACTCAATTCAACAGCAGTTAGTTTGAATTTTTTTCTTTCTTTCTTATTTTGATGCATCTAACAAGAGCACCTCAACCCACAAAGCAAACATTGACAGAATTAAAGAGAAAGTTGGGAGTTCTACAAAAATAGTCTGTAAACTTTGTCACACTGGTGGCTTGTGTGCTGCTATGATACTGGAAACTGTGTCATAGGTATTTCAAACACAGCAGGGTAACCTATGCTGAACAGGTTTCAAGGAGTTTTCAGAATAAAACAGACTAGGAAGAAAAATCTGGCAATCTACTTACAAAAACTAGCCAGATAATTTAATTACCTTTTACTTCATTTGTATACAGTTTCCTTGATGTCATCCCACAACTCTCCTATTCTTCAGTAATTAGTATTCAATGAGTCAAATCTACTTGTGAGATGGTCTCTAAATTCACTTAGAATGTACTCAAGGTCATACTTCAGCTCTTATATACTGGTTTTAGTTTCCTTCAGCTTCATTATGACCTTGCATATGAACATTTGATAGTCTGTTCTGTAGATGGTCCCTGGTCTAATTCTAACTGTTCATATTGAGCTTCTTCATTGTTTCTTTACACAGCCATAGTCACTGACTCTGTATATTCCATCAGGTGAGAATCAAGTGTATAGTTGCCATTAATGTTGTCAAAAACAATTTGCAAAGAAGAAGTCATTGGTCTTGCCAAATGTTATCACGAAGTCTCCTGTGTCATTTCTGTCACCAATGCCATATTGTCTCACTATCTATCCTTCTTTGCTTCCAACTTTCACAGTCCAATCACCAGTATTATCGATGAATCTTGATTGCATATTTGGTCAATTTCAGAACACAGAAGTTGGTAAAATCTTCAGTTTCTCATTTTTCATCATTAGTAGTTGGTGCATAAATTTTAGTAGTTGTATTAACTGGTCTTCCTTGTTCGTGTGTGCAAATTATCCCATCACTGACAGTATTATATTTCAAGATATACCTTGAAATATTCTTTTTTAAGATAAATGTGACACCATTTTTCTTCAGTTTGTCATTCCAAGAATAGTAGATCATATGATTTCCTAATTCAAAATGGCCAATAGTAGTCTATTTCAGTTCACTAATGCCTAGGATATTGATCTATATGCATTCCATTTCATTTGTCATTACTTCCAGTCTTCCTGGATTAGTATTTCATGTTCTGTGTTCCAAATATTAATGGATGCTTGCAGCTGTTTATTTTGAGTCATGCCATGCCAGAACATAACGGCCCCCAGTGCTTGATTCCATCCACATCATTAAGGTCAACTCTACCTTGTGAAGGCAGCACTTCACCAGTTACATTCTGAGTGACTTCCAACCTGAAAGCCTCATATTTCTGCACTATATTAGACAATATTCAACTGCTATTCATAAGATTTTCACGAGCTAGTTTTTTCAGAAGTACCCTGGTATGTCCTTCTTTCTAGTCTCTCAGTCTGGATGCTCTGCTGAAAACTGCCCACCATGGGTAACCCTGCTAGTATTTGTAATACTGGTGGGATAGGTTCCAACAGCACAGCAACACACAGGTCACCACAGTACAACAAACTGACAGAAGGGTGTTAGGAATAATAAAAATAAACACCATAAAAAACACTGAAATTAAAAATCTTATCTAGTCATCCAAGGCTGTAAGCCTGAAACTTACCCACTCTGCAACAAAAGGGGAAATTAGCCAGTGTTAGAGAGGTACTAGAGAGACTAAAACTAGTGCTATGGATTGAATTGTGTCCCCCTAAAAATATGTTTAGCTGTGTGGCTGGGCCATGATTCCCATTACTTTCTGATTGCCCTCCTTTTTGTGATTTTCCTGTGCTGTATGTTAGAAGATGAGGGTGTGACTGTAAATCCCTTTCTAAGATCATTCCCTGCTCCACTGTAAAGGCAGTTTCCCTGGAGTATGGCCTGCACCACCTTTAATCCTTTCATCTTACAAGAGATAAAAGGAAAGGGAAGCAAGCAGAGAATTGGGAACCTGACACCATCAAGCAAGCAGCACCAGGAGAAGAGTGTACCCTTGAGACCTGAGGTTCCTGTGCCAAGGTGCTCCCTGGACAAAGACTGATGCAATACCAGACATTCCTCCAGAGCAGACAAGGGTAAAACCTTCCCGTGGAGCGGACACCCTGAATTTGGGCTTGTAGCCTACTGGACTGTGTAAGAATAAACTTTCCTTTGTTAAAGCTGTCCACCCATGGTATTTCTGTTAGAGCAGCACTGGCTAACTAAAACAACTAGGTACTTGATCTTTAATTTAATCAGAAACAATGAAGAAAATAGAACAAAATTAAGATGGCACAGGACAAGGAACCATTTTGTTCTATTATATATAAGTTTGCCACGACTTGGAACCAGCGCAATGGCTAACTCAGTGATTCAATTTATTTAAAACTGACATTTTAGAGAACACTGCTTTAATACTCTCTTATAATTCATTCTATAACTTATGTCTAGCTCTGTGTAACATCTGTATGTTTTATGAAAGAATTCCAACTAAAAAGGTCCCTGTATGGCACAAAAAGTTTGTACTTGGCTGCCTTCCTGAAGGTTGGCAGTGTGAACCCACCCAGCAGCACCATGGAAGAATGCCCTGGTAATCTACTTCCTTAAAGATTGAAGCCAAGAAAAACCTGTGGAACTTATTTCCACTCTGTAACACCTGATGTTACCACATATTGGAATTAACTCGGTGGTGGTGGTGGTTTTCTCTTCTTTTCTTTTTTCTTCACCCGAGAGGGTACTTTTGCTTCCTGAGACCAATACACTGGGTATTAAGCCATTATCAGACATATTTTTGTTAGGTACTGCTGAGTCAGTTCTGACTCAGAGCAACTTGATGTGTAACAGAAAACAACATTGCCTGGTTTTGCTGATCCTCTACTAAGCATGATGTCCTTCTCCAGGAACTGGTCCCTCCTTATAACATGTCCAAAATAAGTGAGATGATGTTTCACCATCCTCACTTCTAAGGAGTGTTGTGATTACACTCCTTCCAAAGCAGATTCATTTGTTCTTCTGGCTGTCCATGGTATATTCAATATTCTTTGCTAACACCATAATTCAAAGGCATAAATTCTTCTTCAGTCTTCCTTATTCATTGTCCAGATTTCACAGGAACATGAGGTAATTGAAAATATCTTGACTTAAATCAGAAGCACTTTAGACCTCAAAGTGACACCTTTGGTTTTTAAGACTTTAAAAAGTTCTTTTCCAGCAGGTTTGCCCAATAAAGTATGTTATTTGGATTCCTGACTGCTGCTCCCATGAACATTGATTGTGGATCCAAGTAAAATGAAATGTTTCACAACTTCAGTTGTATACTACCCAAATATTTTCTTCCATTCTGTAGGTTGTCTTCACTTTTACTTGAAGTCTTTGATGCAACAAATAAATTTCATTTTGATGAAGTCCAATTTATTTTTTATTTCACTGCCCATGCTTTTCCTGTCATATCTATTACTCTATTTTCAAAAAAACAACATCTGGATGATGTGGTTCTCTCAGTTGCCATCGCACTAGTTCCAAGTCATGGCAAACTTATATACAATAGAACAAAATGTTTCCTTGTCCTGTGCCATCTTCATAATCATTGGAATGCTTGAGCCCATTGATGCAGCTATTGCATCAATCCATCTCATGGAGGTTTCCTTCCATTTTGCTTACTGTCTCTTTTACTAGCAATTACTGTCTCTTTGCTTACTGTCTCTTTTTCTAGCAATTGGTCTTTCCTGATGTCATGTCCAATCACTTCTAAAATATTCTAGCTATATCTCTTCCAAGACTGATTTCTTCATTCTTCTGCCAGTCCACAGTATATTCAATATTTTTCTACAAAACCACTATTCAAATACATCAATTACCCTTTTATCTTTTTTCACTGCATGGCTTTCAGATGCATATGAGGCAATTGAAAAGAACATGTCTTGGTTCAGTTGCACCTTAGTCATCAAAGTAACGTTTTTCCTTTTAATACTTTATTGTGCTTTAACTGAAAGTGTACAATCCAATTGGACTGCAATTTTTGTCAAACAAAGACTTACATTTTTTGTCATACAAAAACTTACACACACATTGGTATGTAACTCTAGCTGCTCTCCCCACGCTGTGACAACACACTCCTCCTTTCCACTCTGTATTTCCCATGTCCATTCAACTAGCTCCTCCCTCTCAGCTCTCTCCACTTGCCCCTGGACAGGAGCTGCCCAGTTAGTTTCTACTTAAGTCTACTTAAGCCAAGAAGCACACTCTTCACAAGTATCATTTTATGTCTTATAGTCCAGTCAAATCTTTGTCTTCGAGTTAGCTTCGAGAATAGTTTCAGTTTGGGGCTAACAGAGAGTCCAGGGGGCATGTCTTCAGGGGAGCCATCAGTCTGTGGGATCATCAAGTCTGGACTTCTAAATAGATTTTGAGTTCTGCACACCATTTTTTTTTCCACACTATGACAGATACCCTGTGCTGTAGTCACTGTCAGGGCAGTCATTGTTGGTGGCTGGGCACCATCTAGTTCCTCTGGTCTCATGCTGATGTAGTCTCTGGATTATGTGGTTCTTTCTAAAGCTTCAGCTCATATTTATCTTATGTCTTTGATGACCTTTATTCTTCTCTGCTCCAGGCGAGTTGAGACAAACTGATGCTACTTGGCCACTTGATAACTTTTAAGACCCTAGACACCACACAACAAAGTGGAATTCAGAACATTTTCTTTAAAAAAAACTTGCTATGCCAATTGACCTAGATGTTCCCTGAAGCCATGGTACCCAGAACCCTGATCCTGCTTCTCTATCTCTTCAATTGTTTACCTATATTTAGAAAATGCCTTAGCTTTTGGTTTAGTCCAGTTGTGCTGACTTCTCTTCTCTTCTATTGTGTGTTTTACCTCCCTTCATCTAAAATAATTCTCGTCTAGTATCAAATTAGTACCCCTCTCATCCTCTCCCCACTTTTGTAACCTTCAAAGAGTGTTTTCTTCTGTGTTTAAGCCTTTTCTTCAGCCATTATAATAGTTGTCTCATACAATATTTGTTCTTTTGCAACTGACTAATTTCACTTAGCATAATGCCTGCCAGATTCCTCCATGTTGTGAGATGTTTCCCAAACTCATCACTGTTCTTTAATACTCCATTGTGTGACTGTGCTATTGTTTGTTTATCCATTCATCCACTGTTGGACACCTAGGTTGATTCTGTCCTTTCACAGTGCTGTAATGAACATTGGTATGCATGTATCTATTTGTGTGGCAGCTCTTATTCCTCTAGGATATAATATAAAATGTGGGATTACTGGATCATCTGGTATCTCTATTTCTAGCTTTTTAAGAGAAAATCCTGATGGTATAGTGGCTAAGTGCTAACTAAAAGGTTGGCAGTTCAAATCTACCAGGCAGTTCTTGGAAACTCTCTGGGGCAGTTCTACACTGTCCTATAGGGACTCTAAGTGCCAGGTTGGTTTCTAAGTGGTTATGCCATTTAATATTCCCACCAGCAGTGTATAAGTGTTCCAATCTCTTTATCACTTCTCCAACATTTATTTTTTTGTGCAGTTTTTTTCTTTTTTTGGATTTATTGCCAACATTGTTGAGGTAAGATGGTGTCTCACTGTAGTTTTAATGGCTAATGATCATGATTATATATTATGTACTATATATTAACAAATATACTTGTATGTCTGTTAGCTTCCTGAGTGTCTTCTTTGATGCCTGTTCGTATGTTTTGGCCATTTTTAATTGGGTTATTTGTCTTTTTATTGTTGAGGTTTTGTAGTATCTTTTAGATTTTAGAGATTGGACACTTGATACCTTTATTATATTCCAAAATTTTTTTCCCAATTACCACATTATCTTTTTACACTTCTGGTGAAATCTTTGGATAAGCATAGCTGTTTGAGTTTTAGGAGTTCTCAGTGACCTCTTTTTTTATTTGTGCATTGTTAGTAATGTTTTTTTATTCTGTTTATGCCATGTATTAGGGTTCCCAATATTGTCCCCAGTTTTTCTTTAAAAATCTTTTTTGTTTGAGATTTTATGTTCGAACCTTCCATCCATTTTAAATTAGTTTTTGTTCATGGTGTCAGATATGGGTCTTCTGTCAGTTTTCTTTGTAGATGAGTATCTAGTCACGCCAACACTGTTTGTTAAAGAAATTGTCTTTTCCTCATCTTATGGTCTTGGGCTTTTGTGAAGTATCAGCTGCTCTTAGGTGGGTGATTTTATGTCTGAATTCTCAATTTTATTCCATTGCTCATTGTATCTGTTGTTGCACCAGTTCCAGGCTGTTTTGACTACAGTGGCTGTGTAATAGGTTTTAAAGTCAGGTAGCATGCCAAGTGCCAAGTGCCATCGAGGTAGCATGAGGCCTCCCAATAATTTGCTATGTTTTTTCAGTAGTATTTTCCTTATCTGAGGTTTTTTTACTTTCCATATGAACTTAGTAATTTGTTTCTCCTCTCTTTAAAAAATGCCATTGGAATTAAGATAGGGCTTACATGTCTCTATAGCTCACTTTGCTTAGAATAGTTATTTTCACAGTGTTGAATACTCTTACCTGTGAGCAAGGTAGGTGTTTTAGTCATCTAGTACTGTTTTAACAGAGATATCACAAGTGGACGGCTTTAAAAAGAGAAATTTTATTTTGTCACAGTCCAGTAGGCTGAAAGTCCAAATTCAGGCTGTCAACTCCAGGGGAAGGCTTTCCTTGCTGCATCTGGGGGAAGGTCCTTGTTGTTAACCTTTCCCTGGACTGGAAGATTCTGAGGTATAGAAACCCCAGTCCTTTCCAAAGGACATGTTCAAGCTTCCAGCATAGCTTCTTGGTGGTATGAGCTCCCCAAATCTCAGCTTGCCTCCCTTTCTTTTATATCCAAAGAGGTTGCTCCAAGCCACAATACAATCTCACACATTATGTCCTGCCCTACTAACTCAACTGCAGCCCACCCACCCTCATTAACATCATAGAGGCAGGACATCATAGAGGAAGGACATCACACAGTGCCAGGAATCATGGTCTAGCTAAATTAATAAACAAATAGTAGGTTTCTCCACTTAAGTAGGTCTATTGGTTTCTTGCAGTAGTGTCTTGAAATTGTCTTTGTATAAGTCTTTTCCATTTCTGGTTAGATTTATTCTTAAATATTGTAAATGGTATTGTTTTGGTCATTTCTTCATTGAATTTTCTTTGCTGATGTAGAGGAATCCAATTGATTATTGGATGTTTTTCTTGTATCCGGATTCTTTGCTGAACTCTTCTGTTAGTACCAGTAGTTTTTTTTTTTTTTTTTTTGGTGTGTGTCTGTGTGTGTGTGTTATTTAGGATTTTTTGTCTATAAAATCATATCAACTGTAAACAGAGATACTCTTACTTCTAACCTACTAATCTATATGCTTTTTTTATTTTTTTTAATAGCCTGTTTGCTCTGGCTAGCACCTCTAGGGCAATGCTGATAAAAGCAGTTATAAAAGGTATCCTTGTCAAGTTTCTGTTTTCAAAAGGAATCTTTCAGACTGTCTCTAATTAAGATGATGTAAGCTGTTGACTTTTTATAAATGAACTTTAACATGTTGAGCAATTTCTCTTTATTCTATTTTGCTGACAGTTTTTAACATAAATGGATATTTGTCTTTGTCATATGCCTTTCCTGCATCAGTTGGTAAAATCAAGTGGTTCTTATTTTTTTTAATTATCATTAAGTGAAAGTATACACTCCAAGTCAATTTTGTATGTCTGCCTCTCTGCAGCCCTATTGCTTTCCTCACCTTGTGACAGTACACTCCTCCTTTTCACTCTTTTCTTCCAGTGTCCACTTAACAAACACCTGTCCCCTACTCTCCACCCTCTTCTCTCCCCTCTAGAAAGAAATCAGTAGGACACGCCCCCAATATATGTATAAAACCTTGAAGTACACATACTACGTACTCTGTGCCCCTGAGTCCAGTACGTTCTTTGTTTGAAGTGTTGACCTCAGTACTGACTTCAGGTCTCGGCTAGCAGCAAGGGTAGGGGCCATTTTCCCAGGGGACCCTCCAGGCTGTTGGACCATCAGTTCTAGTCTTTTAATAGAGTTCTTGATCTGCAGACCTCTTTTTCTCATGTTATATCAGGGAGTTTACATTGCATTGCCTATGAGGGCCGTCTTTGGTGGGTGGAAGCCAGGCACCATTTGGTTCTTCTGGTCTTGTGTTGATGTAGTCTCCAAAACACATGGGTCCTTCTGTTTCTTGAGCTCATTTTTCCTCATGTATTTGATGTTCTCAGTCACCATCTGTTGCAGGGGAGTTGAAATCAACTGATATTCTTCATATGGCAACCTTCTGGTTTTTAAGACCCCAGATGCCAGTCACCAGTATGAGGTGCAGAAGACTCACTTAACAAAAGAATGGTTATGCCAATTAACCTCAATGTCCCTCAAGAACATGGCCCCTAGACCCCTGTACCTGATACTCTGTCCTTTGATGAGGGTTAACTTTAGAAAATCTTCATGAGTCGGATCTGACTCGACAGCACTTGGCTGGCATAGTCCAGTTATGCTGACCTTCTTTCTACCATGTGATGTTGCTCCCTTCACCTAACCAAATCCCTATTGACAATCAACTCCATGAATAGCCCTCTAAATCCCTCTCCAACCTTATAGCCATCAAAAAAATATTTTCTAAAATGGATATAGATATACCATTTGACCCAGTAATTCCACTACTTGGAATATATCCTACAGAATCAAGGCCATTCTTACCAACAGACACATGCACAAGAAGGTTTATTGCAGCAAAGTCCACGATAGCAAAAAGATGGAATCAACCCAGATGCCCAACAACAGAGAAATGGATAGGTAAAATATGGTATATATACTCAACGGAGCACTATGCAATGATAAAGAATAATGATGATACCAGGAAACATCTCATAACCTGGTTTCAACTGGAAGACATTATGTTGAGTGAAAGTAGTCAGCAAAAAAGGACGAATATCGTATGAGACCCCTACGATAAGATTTCAAAAACAGACTTACGTGTAGAAGAAAAGACTCTTTGATGGCTGCAAGAAAGGGGAGGGCGGGAGGGTGAGGGTGGGAGGGTTTAGTTTAGATAGTTGCTAGAAATCTGGTTGGGTGAAATCAGTGATAGCACACATTAGAAACAAGAACAATATTAAGAGGACTTCAACATTACTTGAGTACTCCTTCCATCTTAACCCAATATTGCAAGGATAGAGTAGCTGGGGCAGGGACAGGAGACCATGCTCTTAGGTAAAATCGAGGCCAATTGGCACGACTAGTGTTTTGCTAAGAGGGCTGTCTGCACCCCACATTGGTGAGTGACATCTGGGGTCTTAAAAGCTGCCATCCAAGGGCACAGCAAATGGTCCCAACTCAGCAGGAATGGATGCTCACCGAGGACCAAAATGACATGGGGTAAAGACAACAGAAGATAGAGAGACCCATATGAGTGGGTGCCTACATAGACTTGGGACCAGAAGAACCGATGGTTCCCGGCCACCACCAGTGATAGCCGCAATGGAGCTCACTAAGTTGAGTCTCACTGGCAACACAAGAATAAAGAGGGGTGCACCCTGAGATCTCCACTAAAAGATGACATTGATGGTCCAGTGGCCTCTGGGTTCCCCTGGGACCATAGCTCCTGGACCTGATGCTGCCCTTGCCCATAAATCATAACAAAGGTCCACTTTTCGGACATGAACGGATTGGACTTGGTGATGCAGAGTGACCATATATTGGATGCACTTTATGGTTCTATACATCTATAGGATATCATCCTGTTGACCCCTGGCTGGAGGAAGGAGAGTGGGTGGAGTGCAGGGGAAAGAAGACTGTTGGGAGGACGAGACATATATGGAGCAGAGAGGAATAGTGTGCTGTCACCAGTCAGAGAGAGCAGTGGAAGCTGCATATAGGTGGGCATGCAAATTTATATGGGAATGTACATTTTCACTCAGTCATAATAAAAAAAAATCTTTTCTTATGTGCCTACATAATTTTTAAGACCTTATAATAGTGGTCTCATATAATATTTGTCCTTTTGCTGCTGACTGATTTCACTCAGCATAATATCTCGTAGTTGATGCCAGGTTATGAGAAGCTTCCTAAAATCATCATTGTTCTTTATCATTGCGTAGTTTTCCATTGTGTGTGTGTCTGAAGAGTTGACCTCAGTAATGATTTATGATCAGGAGCAACAACAGGTGTAGCGGCCACGTTCCCAGGGGAACTGCTGCATATTGGGACCACCAATTGCAGTTTTTTACTAGAGCTCTTCAGGTGCACCACTCTTTTTCTTGTGTTGCCACTGGGAATCGACATAGTGTGTCACATCATGGCTGTCACTGGTGGTAGCCAGCCACCACCTGGTCCTTCTGGTCACATGTTGACACTGTCAAACCTACATATGGGCCCTTCTATCTTCTGGGCTCTTTTTCCCTTATGTCTTTGTTGTCCTTGGTGATCATCTGATCCGGCTGAGTTGGGACTATTTGGTGTACCTCAAATGGCAGCTTGCTAGCTTTTAAGACCCCAGATGCTACTCACCAATATGGAATGTAGAAGACTCTCTTAGTAATAGGGTGCTAATGACGATTGGCCTCAATGTCCTTTGAGAACATGGTCCCTTACCACCTGCACCTGTTATTCTATCCTTGAAATATTAGTTTAAAATTAGAAGAGTTTTCAGTTTATGTTGAAGTCCAGTTAGTTGATCTTTCTAATACTTGCTGTCACTGATTTCACCAAAACAAATTTCTATCAACTATCTAATCTATAACCAACACTTTCCTTCCCTCCCTCCCCTCCCTCATAGCCATCGAGAGTCTTTTTTTCTGTACGTGAGTCTGTTTTTAAGTCCTTATACTAGGGGTTTCATATAATATTTGTCCTCATGCTGCTGACCGATTTCACTCAACATAATGACTTCCAGTTGAAACCAGGTTATGAGATTCTTCCTAAAATCATCCTTGTTCTTTATCATTGCATAGTGTTCCATTGAGTATATGTACCACAGTTTGTTTACCCATTTGTATGTTTTGGGGCATCTAAGTTGATTACACATTTTGGCAGTTGTGGACTGTGCTGCAATAAACATTCATGTGTATGTATCGGTTCACGTGACTGCCCTTAATTCTGTAGGATCTATTCCAAGTAGTGCGATTACTGGGTCAAATGGTATATTTGTTTCCATCTTTTTAAGGAAGCACCAGATTGTTTTCCAAAAAGGTTGTACCATTTTGCAATCCCACCAGGAGAGTAGAAGAGTTCCAATCTCTCCACAGCCCCTCCAGCATTTGTTGTTTTGTTTTTTGGGTTATAGCCAACCTTGTTGGGGTGAGACGGTATCTCGTTGTAGTTCTGATTTGGACTTCTTTAATTGCTAATGATCGTGAGCATTTCCTCATGTACTTTGGCTGCCTGGATGTCCTCTTTAGTTAAGTATCTCTCAATCTCCTTCTCACAGTGCTTAATTGGGTTACTTACCCTTTCCTTGTTGATATTTTGCAGTGCTTTGTAAGGTATGGAAATAGGTCATCAATCTGACATAAGGTTGCCAAATATTCTTTCCCATTCTGTAGATGGTCTTATAATTCTTTTGATAAAGTCTTTGGATGAGGAAAAATGTTTGATATTTAGTAGTTTCCTTTTATCTATTTTCTCTTCTGTTGATCGACCTTTGTCACATTTTGAAGTCTAAGTTTTGTATTAAAACTTGCATTGTTGACCCTGTTTTTTGGTTTTATTTTTGTTTTTTTTTTGGACTTTAACAAATAGAAATTTATGTTCTCACAGTTTAGGAGGCTAGAAGTCCAAATTTTGAGTGTCAGCTCTAGGAGAAGACTTTCTCTTTGTTCTGGGGGAATGTCCTTGTTCCTTCAGCTTCCTGGTTTCCTGGAGATCTCCATGTGTCTTGGCATCTATCTTATCCCATCTCTGCTTGCTTTCTTATATTTACACTTTTACATATCCAAAGAGATTGACTCAAGACACACCCTATACTGATCCTGTCTCATTAACAGAAAACCCATTCCCAAATGGGAACATAACCACAGGTATAGAGGTCAGGATTTACAGTACATATTCTATGGGATACAATTCGATTCATAATAGTGCGGAAGAAGATCTCCCTGAAAAATACATGGAGCATCAGCTCCGAGAGAAAGATCCAGGTCCAGATGCACAGAATGCAAGGTGGAAAGTACCTGCTTTAAAGTCATCAGGGAAGAAGTGATTGCAGTTCCATAGTAGATTCTTTATTTTATTTTATTTATTTATTGTAATTGAGGGAAAATGTATAATCCAGTTTAAATTTGCATGCCTGCCTATATGCAGCTCCTACTGCTCTCCTTGCTTGGTCACAGACACTCCTCCTTTCTGTTCTATACATGTCATATCCTCTTAACAATCTCTTGTCCTCTCTTCTCCACCCTCTCCACTCCCCTCTGGTAAGGGGCCTGTAGAATAACATCCTATAGATGAACAGCACTATAAAGTGCACAAATGATATGTTTTGACCATATTTTTCTTGCATGATCTTTATCATTTTAGGTTTGATATTTAGGTCTTTTATCCAATTTGAGTTGTTTTTTTTTTTGTGTAAGGTGTGAGATATGGATCTTGTTTCAACTTTTTACTGATGGATATCCAATTTTGCCAACATCATTTGTTAAATAGACTATCGTCACCCCAGTTTAGAATCTTAGGGCCTTTGTCAAATATCAAGTGTTCATAGGAGGATGGTGGCATCTATGGGGTCTCAACTCTATCCTATTGCTCTATACATCTCTTTTTGTAGCAGTACCAAGCTGTTTTGAATACTGTGTCAGTGTAATAGGTTCTGAGGTCTGATAGACAGACGCCTCGCATAGTGTTCTTGTTCCTCAGTAGTACTTTGCTTTTCCAGGCTTTCTTCTCCTTCCAAACAAAGTTGGTGATTTGTTTCTCTATCTCATTAAAAATTTACACTGGAATTTATGTTGGGATTGCATTGTATATGTAGATCACTTTGGGTAAAATAGACATTTCCACAATGTTAAGTCTTCCTATCCATGAGCACGGTAGTTTTCTCCACTTATGTAAGTCTCTCTCAGTTTTTAGAATTTAAGTCTTTCAGTTCTCTCTGTATAGGTCTCTTGCTTCTCTAGTAAGATTTATTCATAGGTATTTTATCTTCTTGGGGGATATAGTAAATGGTATCGATTTGGTAGTTTCTTCTTGAATGATCTCTTGATATAAAGGAATCCTAATGATTCACTTATTGTTTATTTTATATACTGATACTTTGCTGAACTTTTCTATTAGTTCGAGTAGTTTACTGATGGATTCTTTAGGATGTTTTGCATATAGAATCATATCATCTGCAAATAGGGATATATTTACTTCTTCTTTGCTGATGAGCCAAAAGCCAGGCCAAGTGCCGTCGAGGATGCCCTTTATTTCTCAGTCTTATCTGGTTGCTTTGGCCAGAACTTCGAGTGCCATGTTGAATAGAAGTGGTGAGAGAGGGCATCCTTGTCTAGTTCCCATTCTCAGGGGGAATTCTTCCAGTCTTTCTCCACTGAGGAGAATGCAGGCAGTTGGCTTTCTGTAGAAGCCCCTTATTGCACTGAGGAATTTCCCTCCTATTCCTATTTTGCTGAGAGTTTTTAGCATGGATGGATGCCTTTTCTACATAAACTGACCAAATCAGGTGAATCTTATCTTTTGTGTTATTTATGTAGTGAATCACATTAATTACTTTTCTGAAGATGAACCAGCCTTGCATCCCAGGTATGAATTCAACTTGGTGATGATGAATTATTTTTTCAGTATGTTCTTGAGTTCCATTGGCAAGGATTTTGTTGAAGATCTTTGCATCTAGGTTCATGAGTGATATCGGTCTGTAGTTCTCCTTCTTTGTTGGGTCTTTCCTTTGCTTTGGTATCAGGGTTATGGTGGCTTCATAGATTGAAATTGGGAGTATTCCATCCCTTTCTATGCTGTGAAATAGTCTCAGTAGTATTGGAGTTAACTCTTCTCTAAAAGCTTTGTAGAATTCTGCAGCAAAGCCATTTGGGCCAGGGCTTTTTTTAGTTGGTATTTTTTATGAGGTTTTCAATCTCTTCATTTGTGATGGGTGTATTAAGTTGTTCTATTTCCTTGTGATAATTTTGGTAGGTGATATGAATCTAGGAATTTGTCCATTTCCTCTAGGTTTTCAAATTTGTTAGAGTACACTCTTTCATTGTATTCTGTTATGATACTTTTGATTTCTGTTGGATCTGTCATAACATCTCCCATCTTTCTTCTTATTTTGGTTATTTGTTTCTTCTCCGGTTTTTATTTAGTAAGTTAAGCCAATGATTTGACAATATTGTTGATCTTTAAAGAAAAAGTGAAAAACACGGCTTTTGGTTTTATCATTTTTTTTTTCAATTTTTCTATTCTCTAAGTCATTTAGTTCTACTCTAATCTTTATGATCTGTTTCCTTCTGGTGCCTGAGAGATTCCTCTGTTGCTCTGTTTCTATTTGTTCAAGCTGTAGGTTAATTCTTTAGTTTCAGTCCTTTGTTCCTTCTGGATATGGCATTTATAGATTTAAATTGACCTCTGAGCACTGCTTTGGCTGTATTCCATACGTTCTGGTATGATAGGTTGTCATTTTCATTTGAATCCATAAATTTCTTTATTTTGCCCTTGATTTCTTGTATACCCCATGACTTTTTTCTTTTTTCTTTAACATGACTGAGTGAAAATGTACATTCCCATATAAATTTACATGCCCACCTATATGCAGCTTCCACAGCTCTCCCTGTCCAGTGACAGCACACTATTCCTCTCTGCTCCATATATGTCTCATCTCCCAACAGTCTCCTTTCCACTCCTCTCCACCCACTCTCCTTCCTCCAGCCAGAGGTCAGCAGGATGATATCCTGTAGATGTATAGAACCATAAAGTGCAACCAATATATGGTCACTCTGCATTGCTAAGTCCAATCCATTCCTGTCCAACGAGTGGAACTTTGTTATGATTTATGGGTAAGGGCAGCATCAGGGCCGGGGGCCATACTCTCAGGAGAACCCCGAAACCGCTGAACCATCAAATGAGGTCTTTTAGTGGAGATCTCAGGATGCATCCTTTTTTATTCTTGTGTTGCCAGTGAAACTCAACCTAGTGAGCTCCATTGTGGCTATGACTGGTGGTGGCCAGGTACCATCCAGTTCTTCTGGTCCCAAGTCGATGAAGGCACCCACTCTTGCGGACCTCCCTGTCTTCTAGGTTGTCTTTACCGCATGTCATTTTGGTCTTCAGTGAGCATCCGTTCCTGCTGAGTTGGGACCATTTGCTGTGTTCTCGGATGGCAGCTTGGCAGCTTTTAAGACCCCAGACGCCACTCACCAATGTGGGGTGCAGAGAGCTCGCTTAGAAAAATGCTAGTTGTGCCAATTGGCCTTGCTTTCGCCTAAGAGCATGGTCCCCTGCCTCCTGCCCCAGCTACTCTGTCCTTGCAATACTGGGTTAAGATGGAAGGAGTACTCAAGTTATGCTGAAGTCCACTTAATGTTGTTCTTGTTTCTAATGTGTGCTACCACCGCTTTCTCCCAACTAGATTTCTAGCAACTATCTAAACTAAGCCTTCCCTCCTCCCCTCCCTTGCAGCTGTCAAAGAGTCTTCTATACACAAGTCTGTTTTTAAGATCTTATCGTAGAGGTCTCTTACAGTATTTGTCCCTTTGTCACTGACTACTCTCACTCAACATAATGTCTTCCAGTTGAAACCAGGTTAGGAGATGTTTCCTGGAATCATCGTTATTCTTTATCGTTGCATAGTGTTCCATTGAGTATATGTACCATAGTTTACCTATCCATTCTTCTGTTGTTGGGCATCTGGGTTGATTCTATCTTTTTGCTATCATGGACTGTGTCGCGATAAACATTCTGGTGCATGTGTCCGTTGGTGTGAAAGGCCTTGATTCTGTAGGATATATTCCAAGTAGTGGAATTACTGGGTCAAATGGTATATCAATATCCATTTTTTTAAGGAAGTGCCAGATTGCTTTCCAAAGAGGCTGGACTATTTTGCAACCCCACCAACAGTGTAGGAGGGTTCTACTTTCTCCACAGCCTCTCTAGCATTTGTTGTTTTGTGTTTTCTGGATCATGGACACCCCGTGGCTTTTTGAGCAAGATGTTGTTCAGTTTCCATGAGTTCCAATTTCTATCAATGTTTTCTCTGCAATTGATTTTGACTTTTATGGCTTTATGGTCTGAGAAAATGTTTTTGCAATAATTTAGTAGTTTTGATTTTGTTGAGACTTGATTTAAGTCCTAATACATGGTCTATTCTGGAAAACATTCCACGTGCGTTGGAGAAGAAAGTGTACTTATATGTTGATGAATAAAAAGTTCTGCATATGTTGATAAGGTCTAATTGGTAAATTTTCACAATAAGATCCTCTGTGTCTTTACTGAGCTTTTTCTGCATGATCTGTCAATTACCAAAAGTGGAATCCGACTCGACGGCACTTGGCTGGCAACTATTATTGTAAAGTGATGTATCTTATTTTTTAATGCAGTATGTGGTTGTTTGATGTATTTAGATGCTCTGGTATTGACTGCATTAATATTTAATATTGTTAAGTCCTGCTTGTGTATAGAACCTTTCAACAGCAAATAGTGACCATCCTTGTTCACGATGGTGGATCTTACATTAAAATCTATTTTATCTGAGATTGGTATTGCCACATCTGCTTTTCTTTGTATATTGTTAGCTTGGTAAATATTATCTCATCCTTTAATTTTCATTTTGTTTATATCTTCAAGTCTAAGGTATGCTTCTTGTAAGCAACATATAGATGGGTCATATTATCCAAAGTGTCACTTGTTGTCTATTTATGGGAGCATTCAGACCACTTACATTTAGTGTAACGATTGATAGCCATGTGTTTCTTATGGCTATTTTGAAGTAGTTTTGTTGGTGTTTTCTTTATTGCTCTTAATATTCTGTTGTTGGTCATTCTTCTTTATGGGTTCATTTTTCATCTTTCTCAGTGATATTTATCTGTGTTTGTTGAGACTCCTGTGTTACATTTGTTTTGATGTATTGTCATTGTGCTTTGCAGCTACCCCTATGATCTCCCTTGATATTCTGAGTTTAAACCCAATTTTAACTTCTCCATATCTTATTAACTTCATCTCCATCTGAAAGGACTATAATCCCTATTGTATATCCCTCTTTTTAATGTGATGGTGTCTTAGTTTTCATGATATGATCACTGGTTCCCTTCTTTTAATGTAATAGCTATGATTGAATTTTGTGCCTTTCTTCGTTGAAGAGGATTCTGCGTGTTGTGTCCTGCGTTATCTCCTTAAATATACACTTAATGGCTTTGTTTTAATAAGCAAAGAGCTTCTTTCAGTATTTCTCATAGTTTTTGTTTGATTTTTACAAAGTATCTAAGCTTCTGTTTATCTGTGAATGTCTTAATTGCATCTTCATATTTGAAAGACAGTTTTGCAGGATGTATAGTTCTTGGTTGTAAGTTTTTCTCCCTCAAGGCTTTGAATGTGTCATCCCACTGCTTCCGTGCCAATATCATTTCTGCTGAGAAGTCAGACAAAAGCCTACAAAGCTTCCCTCTGAATGTTAGCTGTGCTTTGAGTCTTGCTGCCTTTAAGAGTTTTTGTTTATGTTTCATTTTATTAAGCTTGATCATAATATGTCTTGATGTCTTTCTTTTTGTGTCTACTTTTCACATTTGATACATGTCTTGGATATCTATGTTCTCTTCTTTCATAATTTCAGGGAAGTTTTCTGTCAGCAACTCAACAACAATACTTTCCGTGTTTTCAGCTGTCCCTCCCTGTTCAGGAACTCAAATTAATCACAGATTGTTCCTTTTGACAGATTCCCACATGTTTCTTAAGACTTCTTCATTTTTCTTATTTCCTTTCTCTGATTTCTCCTCATAAATGCTGTTGTCAGTAGCTGTATCTTCTACCTCTGTAAGTCTAGTTTTCAGTTGTTCAATTCTGCTCTTTTGGCTTTGAGTTTAATTGTCTAATTCTGTAATTCTGTTACTGATGTGGTGTATTTCAGAATGTTGTTCCATCAGTTCGATTAGCTTGCTTAATTTTTTCATTATGCTCTGCTTCATTTTGTTTAATCTCTAGGAGGGCTTTATATATAATTATTCTGTATTCAAGCTCTGATAGTTTCAGAAGGACTCCTTCATCTCAGAAAGTTTTATTTCTCTGTGTTGGGAGTTTTCTAGAACCATGGTGTGTTGTTTCTTAAAATGTCTGGCATGGGTTTGTTACTTTCAAGACAACTAGAGGCTGTTTAGTTTCTCCCACGTTACTTCAACAGGAGCTGAGGTATAGTTCTGAGAAGGGAGTTGGTCACCAGCCACCTCTGTGTACTCTAGTTACTGGCCATAGTGGACTCTCTGAGGTGGCAGACTCCTTCTCCTGGCTGGTAAAGACACTGCCCTATTTATAAAGTTACTACAGAGCAATTAAATGATCCTATGATGTGGGTTACTAAAGGCTGGAAGAGATGCAGTTGGGCTGCACAGCAGTTTTTTCTCCAGGCAGTCTTTCTATAAAAAGCTAATAACTACTTGACTGCTTCCAAAATCAGTCAGGTCATCAGATGTGGCAGGCCCCTCCTTGCAACTGACAATGGAGGCATCTCTTTAACTGCACCCAGATACTATGATGCAGATTGAAGCAGGGAGGGGCCACTACGCTGCTTTCATCACCCACTGGGCACCGCCAGCAAGGCAACACCTCACTAAGCACAGCCTCTCCACTGGAAAAGCACTCCCTGGACTGGCACTGGGAATCAGTCCCTGCTGAGGCCTCTGGCTTGGCATCCCCACCTTGCAGCCAAACAGGAGGGCGTCCTGGCAAAGATACCTCTCCCTCAGGGAAACAGTAGCATCTATGGCAGAGCACCGAAAATGGAAGGTGAAGGGGCCGTGGTGCCCCCAGTTTGCTGCCAGACTCTCAAAACCTGGATGTTACTCTCTCTGCTGTAACACATGCTGTTCTCTCCGGCACTGTGGTTCAACATAGCTGCCTGCTCATGCCCATCCCCTGTTTACCGGCCAACAAAAAGAAAAGAATGTTAAAAATGCCAGTACCTCTGGGTCTATGATCTGGCTTCTCAGCAAGAGTGGAACTCAGCAAGAGGGAGGAAGTTTCCCTCTTAGTAGCATGTAGTCCAAACTGGCAGTCCTTCACCGTGTCCTAGGGATCACTCCAGGCCTTAGTTTTCAGAGGGAATTAGGAGATATGTGTTTAGTCCACCATCTTAACTCCATCCCCCTAATGCCTGAATTGACTTTTTTGATATAATGTTGAATTCCATTGGCTAGAACTTCATTGAAAATTTTTGCATGTATGTTCATCAGTGATACTGATTTGTAATTTTCTTTTTTTGTGGAGTATTTCCCTGACTTTGATATCAAGGTTATGCTGGCTTCATCGAATGAATTTGGGTCTTTTTCTACGCCGTGAAATTGCCTCAGTAGAATTGGAAATAAGTCCTGTCTAAATGTTTGGTAAAATAGTCCATTCAGGCCATCTGGGCCAGGACTCTTTTGGTTGGTAGGTTTTCATTTTTAAAAGAACATTTTATTATGACTGAGTGAAAGGATACAATTCAAATTAGATTTGCATATCCACCTATCTGCAGCTCTTTCTGCTCTTCATGCCCAGTGAGAGCAGACTCCTCCTTTTTGTCCTATGTATTTCATATCCTCTCAACAATATCTGGCCCACTCTCTCCTCTCTCCTCTCCATTCTAGTAAAATGCCAGTAAAAAAGCGTCCTACAGATGCATAGAACCACAAAGAATGCACACCACATGGTCACATTGTGTCCACGAGTCCAGGCCATCCCTGTCTGAAGAACTGAACTCAGTAATGTTTTCTGGACAGTGGCAGCAACAGGTCAAGTGTCCATGCTCCCAGAGGAAGCCCCAGGGTGTTGGACCATCATATGTGGTCCTTTAGTGGAGTTCTTGAGTTGCTCCCATCTATTTCCTGTGTTACCACTGGAAATAAACATTGTGTGCCCCATCATGGCTGCCTTTCATGGTAGCTGGTTGCCATCTGGTTCTTCTACTCACATGTTGATAGAGTCAAACATTCACATTGGTCCTTGTGCTATTTTTCCTTTCTGTCTTTGTTGTTATTGGTAATCATCTGTTCTGGATGAATTGGGACCATCTGATGTACCTCAGATGGCAGCTTGCTAGCTTTTTAAGACTCCAGAGGCCACTGACCAGTATGGGGTACAGCAGCCTCTTTCAGCAATAGGCTACTTATGGTAACTGGCCTTGATGACCTCTGAAATCATGGTCTCTAGACTCCCCACCCCTGCTATTCTGTCCTTGCAATATTAGAAGAGATTTCATTTTATTTTGAAGTCCAGTTAAATTGATCTTTTTACTACTGTCTGCTGTTATTGCTCTCATCCAACCAAATATCTATCAAACAGCGAGTCTATGATCAACCCTCTCCCTCCCTTCCCACCTTTGCAGCTGTCAAAGAGTCTTTTATTATGTGCATAAGTCTATTGTTAAGTCCTTATAGTAGGGGTCTCATATAATATTTTTCCTTATGACATTGACTGATTTCACTCAGCATAATGTCTTCCAGTTGAAACCAGGTTATGAGATACTTGACAAAATCATCATTGTTATCATTGCATAATGTCCCATTGCATATATGTACCATAGTTTGTTGACCCATTCATCTGTTTTTGGGCAGCTGGGTTGATTGCATCTTTTAGCCATTGTGGACTGTGCTGCAGTAAACATTCGTGTACATATATCTGTTCATGTGACTGCCTTTGATTCTGTAGGATATGTTCCAAGCCGTGGGATTACTGGATCAAATATTATATCTATTTTCAGCTTTTTAAAGAAGTGCCAAATTGCTTTCCAAAGATGTCGTAATATTTTGCAATCCCATCAGCAGTTTAGGAGAGTTCCAGTCTCTCCACAGCCTCTCTAGCATTTGTTGGTTTGTGTTATTTGGATCACCCCATCCTTGTCAGGGAGAGATGGTATCTCACTGTAGTTTTGATTTAGATTTCTCTCATAGTTAATGATTTTGAGCATTTCATTTGTACTTTGGCTTCCTGGATGTCCTCTTTGGTGAAGCATCTGTCCTTCTCCTTTGCCCATCACTTAATTGGGTTATTTACCTTTTTCTTGTTGATATTTTGTAGTACCTTGTAAATTATGGAGATCAGACGTTGGTGTGACATACAGTTGCCAAATATTTTTTCCTATGCTGTAGATGGTCTTTTAATTTCACAATGTCTTTGGATGAGCAGAAGTGTTTGATTCTTAGTAGTTCCCATTTATCTATTTTCTCTTCTGTTGGTCATGCTTTGTCAGATTTTGAAGTCTGTCTAAGCCGTGTATTAAGGCTTCCATTGTTGACCCTAATTTTTCTTGTGTGATCTTTTATCATTTTACGGTTGATATATAGGTCTTTTATTCAATTTCAGTTAGTTTTTGTGTAAGGTGTGTGATATGCATCTTGTTCCAATTTTTTTAGATGGATATCCAATTTGGTCAGCACCATTTGTTAGAAAGACTGTTTTTACCCCAGTTTACAATCTTAGGTCCTTTGTTGACTATCAGATGTGCGTAAGAGAATGGTGGCATCTTGGTGGTCTCAAGTCTGTTCCATTGGTCTCTATGTCTCTATTTGTGCAAGTTCCAGACTGTTTTGACCACTGTGGCAGTGTAATAGGTTCTAAGGTTGCGTAGCATGAGGCCTCCCACTGTGTACCTCTTCTACAGTAGTGTTTTGGTTATCTGAAATTTCTTCCCTTTCCAAACAAAGTTGGTGATTTGTTTCTCCATCTCCTTAAAATATGTCACTGGAATTCATTTTGGGACTGTATTGTATACGTAGATTGCTTTGGGTAAAATAGACATTTTCACAATGTTAAGTCTTCCTAGCCATGAGCAGAGTAGGTTTCTGTTATGATACATTTGATTTCAGTTGGGTCTGTTGTGACATCTTCCACCTCATTTCTTATTCGTGTTATTTGTTTCCTCTCTTGTTTTTCTTTTGTAACTTTAGTGAGGGGTTTATCAATTTTGTTGATCTTTTTCCATTTATGTAAGTCTCTCTTTGTTTCTTGCAGTATGTTCTTGTAGTTCTCTTTGTATATGTCTCTTGTTTCACTAGTTAGGTTTATTCACAGGTATTTTATCTTCTTAGAGGCTAAAGTAAATGGTATTGATTTGATTATTTCTTCTTTGAGGATTTCCTTAATGGTATACAGGAATCCTACTGATTTACTTATGTTTATCTTGTATCCTGATACTTTGCTGACCTATTCTATTAGTTTGAGGAGTTTACTTGTGGATACTTTAGGATTCTCTGTGTATAGAATCATGTCATCTGCAAATAGGGACATTTTTGCTTCTTCTTTGCCAATACAGCTGCCCTTTATTTCTTTGTCTTGTCTAGTTGCTCTGGCTTGAACCTCAAGTACAATGTTGAATAGAGGTTGTGTGAGTGGGTATCCTTGTCTACTTCCTGTTCTCAAGGGGAATTCTTTCAGTCTCTCTCCATTCAGGATGATATAGGCAGTTGCCTTTGTGTAGATACCCCTTACTGCGCTGAGGAATTTCCCTTCTATGCCAATTTTGCTAGGAGTTTTTAGCATGAATGGGTATTAGACTTTGTTGAATCCCTTTTCTGAATCAATTGACAAAATTAGGGATTCTGCTCTTTTGTGTTATTTGTGTGATTGATTACAGTAATTGTTTTTCTAATGTTGAACCAGCCTTGCATTCCAAGTATGAATCCAACTTGGTTATGATGAATTACTTTTTGAATGTATTGTTGAATTCTATTGGTGAGGATTTTGTTGAAGATGTTTGCACCTACATTCATGTGTTATACTGGTCTGTAATTTTATTTTTTAGTGGGACCTTTCCCTGGCTTTGGTATCAGGGTTATGCTGGCTTCATAGAATGAATCTGGGAGTATTCTATTGCTTTCTATGCTGTGAAGTAGTCTCAGTAGTATTGGAGTTAACTCTTCACTCAAAGTATGGTAGAATTCTCCAGTGAAGCCATCTGGGCCATTATTTTTTTGGTTGATCGTTTTTTGATGAATTTTCCAGCTCTTATTTTGTGATGGTGTTTTAGTCAGCTAGTGCTGCTCTAACAGAAATACCACAGAGTGGATGGCTTTAAAAAAGAAAAGTTTATTCTTACATAGTCCGATAGGCTGCAAGACCATATTCAGGGTGTCCACTCCAGGGGAAGGTTTTCCCCCTTGTTTGTTCTAGAGGAAAGTCTGGTATTACATCAGTCTTTGTACAGGGAGTGTCTTGGTGCAGGAACCTTGGGTCTGAAGGATGTGCTCTTCTCCCATTGCAGCTTTCTTGGTGGTGTGAGGGTCCCAATTCTCTGCCTGCTTCCTTTTCCTTTTCTCTCTTGCAGAATGCAAGGGTTAAGGGTGGGGCAAGCCATATTCCAGGGAAACTCCCTTTACAGTGGAGCAGGGAGGTGATCTTACAAAGGGATTTACAGTCCCATCCTAATCCTTTAACATATAGCACAGCAAAATCACAAAATGGAGGACAGTCACAAGATACTAGGAATCATGGCCCAGCCATGTGTCTACACCTATTTTTTTTGGGGGGTGGGCACAATTCAATCCATGACAGTTGGTTTCATTAAGTTGTTCTTCTTCTCTGTGGTGAGCCGGCCCCACACCCCCCGAGTGGCCGCACCCAAAGATGGTGCCTTGGCTTGTAGCCACACCCAGACCCAGAGACCTTAGAGCAGTAAACATCTTGCCTGTGCATGCCTGGGACACACCCTAGCCCGTACGTGGGCCAGTAGTGATTGGCTGATTCATTCCGTATATAAGTGGAACTACTGAAAATAAACGCTCTCTCTGCTTGAAGACTAGAGGACATGGTGTCGGTCTGTTGCTGTCACTCCGCCGTGGGTCGGTATCGGGGGGATAGCGACATCTGGTGGCCCGTACGGGGAGCCCCAACGGGATCCCAACCCTCCTCTGGCCCGATCTACAGCGCTGGTAAGAACCCCTGGGAGGGGCGATTTCAAAGACCCCTGGGAGGGGCAATCCTATGAAACCCTAAGAAGGGCAATTGGAAAGATCCCTGGGAGGGACAATCAGCCCCAAGGAGGGGTAGTCTAGACTAAACGCCTAAAAGGCTTCGGAGACGCCCAGAGCCGTTAGGCACAGCACCAAGAAAATGGGGAACCAGCCCTCTGCTGAACATCTACTAACTGCCTGTAAAAGCCTGCTTAGACAGAGGGGCATTGGATTAAAGCAACAGATGATTGAGCGCTTCCTCTCCACAGTGGAAGAGGTGGCTCCCTGGTTCTTAGCTTCAGGCCATCTTACTGTTGCAGCCTGGAACAAGTTAGGGGCAGATCTAACTAGAGTAGATACACAAGGCAACCTGCCCCCAGGAGTAATGGGTATTTGGATTCTGATTTTAACTTGTCTAGAGGATGAGTCAGGAGTATTTCAAAGGGTGTTACAGACAGGGCAATCCGCGTTAGAGCGAATTCAAGAAGAGCGCTCTCAGCAGGGCAGCGCCTGTGGCGAGGAAGAGCCGAAGGAAAGTGAGCCTGAAAGTGAGTCAGAGGCAGAAGAGGAAGTGGAAAAGGTTGTGCGCCATTTTGGGCGTCTCCGCCCCATTTCCGCACGGCCCTCAGCGCCTGAGCCGCCTAAAAAGCCGCCGGACGCGGGTGGGGGTAACCCCCCACCCTATAATCCTTATGCCCGGTGCGAGGCGCGGCCTGATACAAGGCCCAAAGCGTCAGCTAGAAGTTTTTGCCCCGGGGTCTGGAGAGAGGTACCCCATGCTATGGGTGCTTTTCCTGTTTTTCAAACTCAGCAAGGGCAACAGTATCATGAAGTCTTAGACTGGAAAACAGTAAAGGGGGTGGCTGAGGCAGTAAGAACGTATGGCGTTGCCGCCTCTTTTGTGGTGGCTTCCTTAGAAAACCTACACAGGTATGCCATGACTCCGAATGACTGGCAAAATCTCGCCCGTGCCTGCCTAACTTCTGGGCGCTACCTAGATTGGAAATCCCTGGTGATGGAGTTTGCTACCGAGCAGGCAGCACGCAATGCCCATAATGGCCAGCACACGTGGGACGTTGATATACTGATGGGTCAAGGGCCTTATGCCAATCAACAAATAAACTATCCCCCTCAGGTGTATGACCAGATTAACCTAATATGTACCAGGGTGTGGAAGTACCTCCAAATCGCAGAGAGCCGGCAGGAAACCTCACAAAAATCATTCAGGGCCAAAACGAGCCTTTTTCTGAGTTTGTGGCTCGTATGTGTGATACTGCCACAAAGATCTTCGGAGATGCAGACACAGCTATGCCCCTCATTAAACAGCTAGTCTTTGAACAGTGTACTAAAGACTGCCGAGCTGCCATCACCCCTCATGAGCAGAAAAGCCTAGAGATATGGATGAAAGTGTGCAGAGAAATCGGAGGGGGGCTCACCAATGCAGGGCTAGCAGCCGCCGTAGTGGCTGCAGTCCGACAGACGCAGGGCCCTTCAAATAACTCCAGACGCCCAGAGCAAAAGGGCACATCTAGAGCTGGTCAGCCAGCTTGTTTCCAGTGCGGGCGCCCTGGGCATTTTAAGCGAGACTGTCCCTCCTTTCAAAGCAATGCACCTGCAGAAAACAATCCCCAGGGGCCGGGGCACTGTCCTCGATGCAAGAAGGGCAATCATTGGGCATCTGAGTGCTATTCAAAACAAGTGATGGATGGAATGCCTTTAGGTCCCAATCTCACTGGCACTAGGCCAAAAAACGTCCAGCGGGGCCCCCGCCACCAGGGCCCTCGAATATATGGGGCACTCCAAACTCCGGCAACCAGTGCACCTCCTCAGCTAGTGCAGTGGCCGTCCCTGCTCCCTCTGGGGCAGGGTGTGCCACTGCCGTGGCCACCATCCGAAGGGCAACTGCCGGCAGTGCCGGACTGGACCTCCGTGCCGCCACCCAACTTGTACTAACCCCACAGATGGGAGTCCAGCCTATCGACTCTGACATGTCGGGACCTCTTGAGGCAGGTACGGTGGGGCTGATTATTGGTCGCGGCTCGGCCACCTTAAAGGGTATTATAGTCCATCCTGGGGTAATTGACCCTGACTATACTGGCATTATAAAAATCATGATATCTTCCCCAAAAGGAATTTTAGCCGTTTCCCCGGGAGACAAGATTACTCAGTTGCTTGTCCTCCGCAGCGACCATGATCAATTCCCAGCAGAGAACAGAATTAGGGGCGACCAGGATCTCGGGTCCACTGGGCCATCATGTACTATGCTAGCCCTCGACCTTGACTGTCGACCAATGTACACCCTAAAGGTGAATGGCAGAAAATTCATAGGGTTGCTTGATACCGGAGCAGACCGTAGTGTAATTAGTGAAAGGAACTGGCCAGCTAAATGGCCTGTACAAATATCCCAGCAAGTGCTTAGAGGGCTGGGCTATGCAGAGACCCCAAAAATGAGTTCGGCTGAGCTTCATTGGCTAGATGAGGAAGGACACACAGGACAGTTTCAGCCATATGTCCTAAACACCCCTGTCACGTTGTGGGGACGAGATGTGCTTACAGAGCTTAACCTACATCTCACAAACGGACAACTTTATAGCCCTCAGTCCAAAGCTATTATGGCTGATATGGGGTATATCCCCAGCTTTGGGCTAGGCAAGCATGCTCAGGGCCAAACCAGCCCTGTACCAACTTCCCCACACTCCAAAAGAGAAGGATTGGGTTTTTCACAGGGGCCACTGAGGCAATAAAAATCAAATGGAAATCAGAGAAGCCTGTCTGGGTACCTCAGTGGCCCCTTCCAACACAAAAATTACATGCTGCCATGGAACTCATTGCAGAACAGCTAGCTTTAGGGCATCTAAAAAGGTCTAACTCGCCTTGGAATACTCCTATATTTGTCATACGGAAGAAATCGGGACAGTGGAGACTGTTGCATGACCTCAGAGAAATTAATGCTACTATGGAGGTTATGGGGCCTGTGCAGAGAGGCTTACCAGTACTCTCTGCTTTGCCACAGAACTGGCCCATTATAGTAATAGACATCAAAAATTGTTTTTTCTCCATCCCACTGCACCCCGAAGATACCTCTCGATTTGCCTTTACTTTACATCTATCAATCATGCTGCCCCTGACAAACGCTATGAGTGGGTAGTCCTTCCACAAGGCATGGCTAACAGCCCAACCATGTGCCAAATCTTTGTAGATAAAGCCATTGCCCCCGTCAGAGATGCTCATCCCTCTGTACACTGTATCCATTATATGGATGACATTCTCTTAGCAGCACCTACTCACGCTAAAGTTCAAAAGGCTTTTTCCACACTGACAATCCACCTGAAAGCCCATGGGCTGCATATCGCACCTGAAAAGGTGCAGATGGGGAATGCCCTTGAGTATTTGGGTTCACACATATCTCCAGAACAAATTAAGCCACAGAAAATTACCCTAAGAAGAGATGGACTGAAAACTCTAAATGACTTCCAAAAACTGTTAGGAGACATACAATGGATACGCCCCTATCTGGGCCTGCCCAACCACATCCTATGACCCCTTTATGATATCCTACAAGGTGATCCACAGTTAACGTCTCCCAGACACCTTACAACTGAAGGCGCTCAGGCCTTAGAAAAGGTAGAGCAAGCACTTGCAAATGCTGCCCTCCGGCAGCGCAACCCCAAAGCAGACATCCAGCTGTGTATCCTCCCTTCACTTACACAGCCCACAGGAACCCTATGGCAGGGTGGCCCCCTTTATTGTATCCACCCGCGAATTTCTGCGGGGAAAAGTATTTCTTGGTACCCTGCTGCCGTGGCACAATTAGCATCGATTGGCCTACAGCATAGTGTTCAAATCTTTGGGTTTTACCCCTCCAAACTAGTAGTACCATATACCAAAGACCAAATTCAAACACTTGGATCGGTCAGCGATGATTGGGCAATCTTACGGTTCACCTTCCAAGGACAAATAGACAACCACTACCCCAAAGACCCCCTTCTACAGTTTATGGAATTTCACCCAGTAGTTTTCCCAAAGTTCACATCCTGTAAGCCATTAGCTGAAGCCATGAATGTCTTCACTGATGGATCTCAATCAGGCATTGGCAGCATTCACATTCCTAACCGACAGCCTCAGCTGTATCTGTTCCCAGGCGCCTCTGCTCAGGTAGTAGAATTACAGCCTGTTCAACATGTCTTTCAAACAATTGACTCACCCTTTAATCTCATTTCTGACAGTGCTTATGTAGTTCCAGCTGTGCAGCGGCTTGAAGCTGCAGGACAAATTGACCAAAATTCTCCCGTCGGATTAATTTTTTCTAATATTCAGCAGTTAATCTGGAACAGAAAACACCCTTTTCATATCATGCATTTAAGAGCCCACTTAAACCTTCCGGGCCCTATTACCGAGGGCAATGCCATCGCAGACGCACTGACGCGCTGCACCCTCATTCTTACTGCAGCCGAACAAGCCCAGGCTTTTCACAAAACATTTCATGTTAATTCCAAAACACTCACCAGTAGATTTGGCATGTCCCGTGAGGTCGCACGCGCCAGTGTGCGACAGTGTCCTGCTTGTGCCCCCTATCACCCCTCACCCTCCGTCGGGGTTAATCCACGTGGATTACAACCCATGCATATATGGCAAATGGATGTCACACATTATGCAGAATTTGGCAAGACTCGATACATTCATGTGTCAGTAGATACGGCCTCCGGCCTAATTTGTGCCTCGGCGCTCGCTGGAGAGTCTACTAAAGATGTCGTCACCCATTTCCTAGCCACATGGGCTGCCTGGGGAATCCCAAAACACCTAAAAACTGACAATGCACCCGCGTACACTTCCAAAACTTTTCACCAGTTCTTACAACAAATGGGCACCACTTGCAGCCATGGCATCCCCTACAACCCCCAAGGCCAAGGCATCGTAGAGCGGGCCCATCTAACACTCAAAACCATGTTAAACAAACAAAAGGAGGGAGCTGGCTACGGCCGCACACCCAGGGACCGCCTTTCACTTGCTCTTTTTACCCTTAATTTTTTATCGTTGGATGCCACAGGGCGCTCAGCTGCTGACAGGCATATGGGCCCCCATGGGGCGTCCCAAGCACAGGTCATGTGGAAAGATATACTCTCCGGAGCTTGGAAAGGCCCTGACCTAGTGCTGATATGGACCCGAGGGGCCGTATGTGTATTTCCACAGGATGCTCAGGACCCTGTCTGGATCCCTGAACGCTTAACCAGACCAGTTGCGAAGCAAGATGCCGAGAAGTCTTCTCCCTCTTCTGTTCCTGCTGGGGGTGACCCTGGGGAAAGCAGTGACTGAACAATACCAAGAAAATCAGGATAAGTACCGGTGGGGGTTGTTAGATGTCCTACCCCTTCCCCTACCTATGCATCATACTGCTTCCGTCTTTCCCCGCATATCCACAACCAATAGCTCGCTTGAGCTACCCTTCCTAAAACAACAAGCTGACTTTGCCCCTGAACCGCGCCCCCTTAATATAAGCTTTCAAGGTTTTTTGTGCTTTCATATACTCACTAATTTTAGTTCAGAAGTTAATAGCTCTGACTACAACCCCAGTTGCATTACCCTGTATAATCAGTCTGCTGGATGGTTTGATACCCCTAGCAATAGTAGCAACCCTCGAACAAAATGGTACCCTCCTGCAAGGCCAAATACCGCTCAGGGTACCTAAAGCCAATGGCAGCATCCCCTCACAGCCTCAATGGGCCCCAAAATGCAAAAGCACGCGGGACTGGCCTAGTCTCTGGACAGGTTGTCAGAGCCACCGCCTCCAGTGGACAGTAAAGCCTTACTCTACTCTCTCCCCAGCTCAACTATACTTGGTAAAGACCCTATATCCTGCACCAATTCAACCTGTTTTCACTCCCTCTGCTGGAATGCTACTGCATTTCACACAGCCCTTGTAACTAGATTACCCCGATATGTCCCTTGGCCGGTCGAGCGACCCTCTTACGCCCAGCTCTGGCGCAAGCCTCGACCTTGTCCAAGGCTCCCTAGTGCATGTGGTGCAGCTGGGCTGTGAGTGGCGGTTCCCTGGCCTCTGTGTTACTTCTGTGCAGTTTAACAATATCTCTCACGCAGTTAGTCTCTCCAGACAACTGTCTCGTCAGCTACTAGGCAACTGGACCGCTGAAGTGGACAACTTACTTGATCAATTGCGAGGCGAGATCGCTGTAATAAACTCCACACGTATTGACACCTCTACCGCTGTCACATTGATGAACTGGGTCCAGTCAGCCCTACATACTGTTCGAGAATGGGTAGGCTCTGGCGCCTTGGCATGCATCCTATGCTTCCTGGGTCTGTGGCTGATCCTATACCTTCGTCACCAGAGGAGGCAATAGCAGATGAACATGGTGCTTTTGGTGCAGGCTATTGCAAATGCTGAAGAACCAGCATCAACTTCAGCCAGAGTGTGGCTGCAAATGCTGGAAGGATAGCCAAAGACGGGCAACCTCTCGTGGGGGTGTTACCAACCTAAGACAGGGACCCCACCAAGCTGTGGGGTATCCCAATGACAGGTAAGGAGCACTCTAGCCAGAGATGACCTAAGACAGGCACTTTCATGCATATATAAAGTAAAAGGGGGAGATGTGGCAAGCCGGCCCCACACCCCCCCCGAGTGGCCGCACCCAAAGATGGCGCCTTGGCTTGTAGCCACACCCAGACCCAGAGACCTTAGAGCAGTAAACATCTTGCCTGCACATGCCTGGGACACACCCTAGCCCGTACGTGGGCCAGTAGTGATTGGCTGATTCATTCCGTATGTAAGTGGAACTACTGAAAATAAACGCTCTCTCTGCTTGAAGACCAGAGGACGTGGTGTCGGTCTGTTGCTGTCACTCCGCCGCGGGTCGGTATCGGGGGGATAGCGACACTTCTCCTTGTGACACTTTTGGTAGGTGATATGAATCTAGAAATTTGTCCATTTCCTCTAGATTTTCAGATCTGTTAGAGTATAGCCTTTCATAGTATTCTGTTATGATACATTTGATTTCAGTTGGACCTATTGTGACATTTCCCACCTCGTTTCTTGTTCAGGTTATTTGTTTCTGCTTTTGTTTTTCTTTTGTAAATTCAGCAAGGGGTTTATCAATTTTGTTGACCTTTAAAAAAAACATTTCAGTTTTGTTAATTTTTTCAGTTCTATTTCGAATTCATTTATTTCTTCTCTAATGTTTAGTATCTGCTTTCTTCTCATACCTGAGGGGTTACTCTGTTGCTCTCTCATTCTTTAGTTTGGGTCCTTTCTTCCTTCCAGATGTGTGCATTTATGGATATAAACCAATCTCTGAGCACTGCGTTGACTGTGCCCCATAGGTTCGGGTAGAATGTGTTTTCATTCTCATTTGATTCCATAAATTTCTTTGTTTCATCCTTGATTTCTTCTGTAACCTATGACTTTTTCAGCACGGTGTTGTTCAGTTTCTATGAGTTCAAATTTCTATGTTTTTTCAGCTATTGATGTCAATGTTTATGGCTTTATGATCTGACAAGATGCTTTGAAACAATTTGATAGTTTGGGTTTTGTTGAGACTTGCTTTGTGTCCTTACACATGGTCTTTTCTGGAGAATGTTCCATGTGCATTGCAGAAGAAGGTGTATTTATCTGTTGATGGATAAAAGGTTCTGTATATGTTGATGAGGTTAATTGCCACAATAAGATCTGTGTCTTTACTGAGCTCTTTTCTGGATGTTCTGTCCATTACTGATAGTGGAGTGTTGAAGTCTCCAACTAGTCCAGTGATCTATTTCATTTTTCGATGTTGTCAGTTTTTGTTTGATGTATTTACATGCCCTGGTATAGGGTGAACATATATTTCATATTGTTAAGACCTGCTTGTGTATTGACTCTTTCAGCAATAAACAATGACCATCCTTGTCCACAATGGTGGATTTTACATTAAAATCTATTATATCTGAGATTAGCTTTGCCTCAGCTGCTCTTCTTTGTATGTTGTTAGCTTGGTATACATTATTTCATCCTTTAACTTTCAGTTTGTTCATATATTTGAGTCTAAGGTTTGTTTCTTGTAAGTAATATGTAGACTGGTTGTGTCTTTTGATTTAAGATGTCACTTGCTAACTCTTTATTGGAGCATTCAGTCCATTTACATTCAGTATAATTACAAATAGGTATGTGTTTAGTGCTATAATTTTGATGTATTTATTTTTGTGTTGGTGTTTTGTCTGTTGCTCTTAACATTCTGTTCTGGGTCAGTCTTCTTTTTTGGGTTGACTTTTCATCTTTTCCTGGTTAGGGTTTGTGTTTCTTGAGACTCCTGTATTGCATTTCTTGTTGTGATATGTTGCCTTATTATTGTGTTTTGCAGTTATCCCTATGCTGCCGCTTAATATTGTAAGTTTAAACCCAATTTTAACTTCTACATATCTTATTAACGTCCTCTCCATCTGAAAGGAGTATAACTATTGTAATAAATCCCTCTTTTTAGTGTGATGGTATCTTAGTTTTCATGATATTATCAGTGGTACCCTTCTTTTAACACTGTAGCTTTGATTGAGTTTTGTGACTTCTTTAATTGAGTAGGAGTGTAGATGCTGTGTCTTGCATTGCCTCTTTAAATATACATTTAATGATTTTGTTTTTCTAAGTAAAGATCTTCTTTTAGTATTTCTTGTAGTTTTGGCTTGGTTTTTAGTCTCTAAACTTCTGTTTATATGCAAATGTCTTAATTTCATCTTCGTATTTGAGAGACAGCTTTGCGGGATATATAGTTCCTGGTTGGAAGTTTTTCTCCCTCAAGGCTTTGAATGTGCCATCCCATTGCCTCCTTGCCAACATTGTTTTTGCTGAGAAATCAAATGAAAGCCTACAGAGTTTTCCTCTGAATGTGATCTGTTGTGGAATGTGCACATCACTGTCTTTAAGAGAAGTTGTTTATGTTTGATTTTATTAAGCTTGATCATAATATGTCTTGGTGTCTTTCTTTTGGGGTCTAGTTTTTGTGTCGTTTGATACACATCTGGGATATCTATGTTCTCTTCTTTCATAATTTCAGGGAAGTTTTTGGTCAGCAACTCAACAATACTCTCTGTGTTTTCAGCTATCCCTCCCCATTCAGTAAATCCGATTAATTATAGATTATTCCTCTTAATAGAGTCCCGCATGTTTCTTAATGTTTTTTCTTTTCTCTTTTCTCTGATTTCTCCTCATCAATGCTGGTGTTAGTTGCTCTGTCCTCAGGGTCACTAAGTCTCCTCAATTCTGCTCTTTTGACTCTGGATTAAATTGTCGTATTTTGTATTTTTGTTATTCATCTATTGGATTTCAGATCATTGTTGTTTCATCATTGTCAAATAGCTTGCTTAATTTTTCATTTTGCTCTGCTGCAGTTTGTTTAATCTCTAGGAAGGTTCTTTACATATTTGTTCTGTACTCAATCTCCAATTATTTCAGAAATGTTTCTTCATCTGGATAATTGTTTTGGTCATTTATTTGTGGAATTCTTTGGAGCCATGGTGGACTGTTTCTTTAAGTCATTAGGAATGATTTGTTACGTTCGGGTGATCTAGAAGCCATTTAGTTTCTCTAGTGTTGCCTCAACAGAAGCTGAGGCACAGTTCTGAGAAGGGAATTGGTCACTAACCATCTCTATGAACTCCAGTGAGTGACCCCAGTGGACTCCCTGGGGTAGAAGTCTCTGCCTCCTGGCTGGCAAGGATCGCTCCCTACTTATGAATTCACTGAGGGCTATCAACCAGCCCTATGATCTGGGTCAGTAAGGGCTGGAAGAGATGCTGCCTGGCTGCTCATTAGTTAATTCTCCAGACAGTCTTACTTTAATAGTCTTGGATCTGACCAACAGTGGCTGAAAACACTCATGCCATCAGGTATTTCAGGCCTTGTCTTCTAGCTGACAACAGAAGCACCTCTTTGGCCATCCCCAGATGGTATGATGTAGTTCAGTGAGGGAAGGTTTGGGGCCTTGCTGCCATCCCCAGCCAGGCCATTCGTGTAAGGTAACACTGTGTTACACAGCCTTTCTTCTGGAAAAGTCCTTTCTGGACTGGCCTTGCTCCTCAGCTTTGGAGTTATCCCCTGCTGATGCCTCCATTTGGGTGACTCCACTTCCAAGGTGACCAAGATGTTGTCCCAGCCAAACTGCCCTTCCCACTGTGAAACTGCAAAATCTGTGGTGCAGTTCAGAAAAGAGAAGGTACAGGGGATGTGGTACCCTTAGTCAGCATCCAAGTTATCAACATGTGGCTACCCCACGTACTGTGACTCTATTGTCCTACACACTCTTTACTTTAGCACTGCAATTCAGTGTTCACGCTGGCTCATGCCCATCTCTAGCCTCCTATATAACAAAGATGGTGTCAGTACCTGAAATCTGCCTAAGTGGTGACTCAGCAGGAGAGGGGCTCAGAGTGCGCTGCCTCTTCAGAGAGTAGTTTCCATTTAGTGGTGTGTAGTCCAATCTGACAACACTATGCAGTATCCTTGGGGTTCCTTTGTGTCTAGGATGCTCCATTTATTTATTAATTCAGGCCTTATTTCTCAGAGGGAATTGAAGAGACCTGTGTATAGTCCTCCATTTTGGCCTCACCCAGGTTGGTAGTCTTTTGATTACTTTTTCAATCTCTTCTTTTGAGATGGGTTTATTAAGTCATTCTACTTCTTGTGATAATTTTGGTAGGTAATGTAAATCTAGAAATTTGTCCATTTCCTCTAAGTTTTCAAATCTGTTAAAGTACAGTTTTTCATAGTATTTTGTTAGAATACTTTTGATTTTGTTCAGGTCTGTTGTGATATATCCCGTCTCATTTCTTTTCTGCATTACTTGTTTCCTCTCCTGTTCTTCCTTTGTAAGTTTAGCCAGTGGTTTATCAATTTTGTTGATCTATTCAAAGAACCAGCTTTTGGTTTTGTTAATTTTTTCAATTGTTCTTTTCTCTAATTCGTTTAGTTCTACTCTGATGTTTATTGTCTTTTATTGTCTGATACCTGAGGGGTTTCTTTATTGCTTCTTTGTACTTATTCAAGTTGTAATATTAATCCTTTGGTTTGGGTCCTTTCTTCATTCTGGATGTGTGCATTTACATGATGAACTGTCCTCTGAGCATTGGTTTTGCTGTATCCCATAGATTCTGTTAGTTTGTGATTTCATTCTCATTAGATTCCATAGATTTCTTCATTTCATCTTTAATTCTTCTATAGCCCATAGATTTTTGAGGAAGGCGTTATTTAGTCTCCATGAGTTCAAATTTCTACCTGTTTTTTTTTCCGCTATTGGTTTCAACTTTTATGGCTTTATGGTTTAGGAAGATGCTTTGCAATAAGTTAATGGTGGGGATTTTGTTGAGACTTGCTTTATGTCCTAATATGTGACGTATTCTGAAGAATGTTCCATGTGCATTGGAAAAAAAAGGTGTACTTATCTGTTGTTGTATAAAAAGTTATGTATATGTTGATGAGGTCTGGTTGACTGATAGCTGCAACACCATCTTTTATGTCTTCACTGAGCTTTTTCCTGGATGATCTGTCCATTGCTGAAAGTGAATTGTTGAACTTTCCTACTACTATAGAGTGATCTATCTCATTTTTCAATGTTGTGAGCATTTGTTTGATATATTTAGATGCTCTGGTATTGGATGCATAAATATTTAATATTACTATATCCCCCTATTGTGAATCTTTCAGTAAGAAATACTGACCATCCTTGTCCACGTTGGTAGACTTTACATTAAAATCTATTTTAGCTGAGATTAGTATTGCCACTGCTGCTCTACTTTGTCTGTTGTTGGCTTGGTGTGTGTTCTTCCATTCTTTGATTTTCAGTTTGTTCATGTCTTTGAGTCTAAGGTGTGTTTCTTGTAAGCAACATATAGATGGATCATGCCTTGTGATCCAGGCTGTCACACTCTGACTCATTATTGAAGTATTCAGTCCATTTACACTCAGTGTAGTTATTGATAGGTATGTGTTTATTTATGTCATTTTGATGCCTTTATTTTTCTGTTGCTGATGTTTTCTTTGTTTATCTTAACATTGTGTTCTGGGTGGTTTTTCTTTATGGGTTCACTTTTCACCGTTTTGAGTGTTGGTTTTGTAATTGCTGAGACTCTTGTATTATGTTTCTTGATTTGATATGTCACATTGTTAGTTTACTTGGCAGCTACTCCTTTGATCTCCTTTACTGTTCTAAGTTTAAAGAAATCTTTAACTTCTGTATATGTACCTATTTTCCTCTTCAACTGAAAGGGTTATAACTACTGGAACATATTCCTCTTTATATTGTGATGACATCATAGATTTGTGTTAAAATCACTGGTTCCCTTTTAATATTTTAGCTTTGATTGAGCTTTGTGTCTTCCCTAGTAGAGTAGGATTCTGGATGCTGTGTCCTGCACTGCATCCTTAAGTATATATTTATTGTTTCTGTTTTTCTAAATAAAGAGTTTCTTTCAGTATTTCTTGTAGTTTTGGTTTGGTTTTTACAAAAGCTTTGGGTTTCTGTTTATCTGCAAAAGTCTTAATTTCACCTTCATATTGGAGAGATAGCTTTGCATGATATATAATTCCTGGTTGGAAGTTTTTCTTCTTCGAGGTTTTGTATGTGTCCTCCCACTGCCTTCTTGCCAACATGGTTTCTGCTGAGATGTCAGACGAAAGCCTACAGGGCTACCCTTTGTACATTTGTTTGTTTTAAGTCTTGCTGTCTTTAAGAGCCTCTCTTTGTGTTTCATTTTATTAAGCTTGATTTCAATATGTCTTTGTGTCTTTCTTTTGGGGTCTAGTTTTGGTGGAGTTTGTTAAGCATCTTGGATATCTATGTTCTCTGATAATTTTCAGGGAAGTTTTATATCAGCAACTCTTCACCAATTCTCTCTATATATTCACCTATCCCTCCCTGTTCAGGAATTCCAGTTAGTCATAGATTACTCCTCTTGATAGAGTCTCACATGTTTGTTAATGCTTCTTAATTTTTCTTATTTGTTTTCTCTCAATTCTCTTCATACATGCTGGTATTGGTTGCTTTACCTTTAAGCTTACTAAGTCTGTCTTTCAACTCATCAATCCTGCTCTTCTTGCTTTGCATTGAATTGTCTAAATCTGTAATTTTATTGTTGATCTGCTGGATTTCATATTGTTGCTGTTCCAGCAGTTCATATAGCTTACTTTTTGTTACGTTGCATTTTGTTTAATCTCTAGGAAGGCTCTATATGTGATTGTTTTGTATTCTACCTCCAATAATTTAAGAAACACTTCTTTATCAGGGATGTTTTTTGATTATTTTGGGAGTTTTCTGGAGCCATTTTTGTGTGCTTCTTTAAATGGCTAGTTATTGATTATTGTCTTTGTGCCATCAAGAAACAGTTCAGTTTTCCTAGTGTTGCACCAATGGGAGCTCTGGCGTAGTTCTAAGAAGGGAATATGAGCACCACTAGGTTTGGTATCCAGCTGCTTCTGTGTTCTCTAGTTACTGGGCTCAACTGGCCTCTCAGGGGTTGCAGGCCCGACTTCCTAGCTACTAATGATGACAAGTTACTTGTGTAGGCTCTCTGTTGTTACATCAGTCAAGCCTGTGGTGTAGCTCAAGATAGGGAAGAGAAATGGTTGCCACCAAACTCAGTTGCCCAGGCCTGCTGTGCTCTCTATATGTAATTAACTTAAAAACTACTTTCGTGCTGAAAGGGACATAGTCCAGCAGGTACCAACAGCAACTGGGCCCTCAGGATTAGCAGGCCCCACCTCCTGGCTGGCAGAGACAGCACCACACTTATGGAGTACCTAGGGGTCTTCAGCCAATGCTATGAAGTGGCTCATTGAAGGGTGGTAGAAATGCCACCAATCTGCTCAGTCACCAGTTACTGCTGTGCTCTGCAGCTGGTCTTATTTTAAAAGCTGTGTTACTCCTGAGAGACACAGTGTCCATCAGCTGCTGAGAATGACACTGTCCAGCAGCTGTTGAAAGCAGCAGGGCTCTGAGGGCGGCAAGGTTCCACCTCTTGCCTGACAATGATGGTGCCCTGTATGTCATCCCCAGATGCTATGATGTAGTTCAAAGAAGGAATAGGTTAGGGGCCTGTCGCCCTTGGCCACCAGGCCCTGCCACAATCCCTAGACAGGATCACCTGTTTTGTATTCTCTCTCCAATAATTCCAGAAAGTTCTCTTCATCTGAAAAATTTCTTGATTCTTTTGTGAGCTTTCTAAAGTCATTATGGTCTGCCTTTTTAAGTGGCTTGATATTGACTGTTGTCTTGAGCCGTCAGTAAGTTGTTTTCTAAACTTGTGTTTTCTGTGTTCTAGCTTCTTGTTTTGTTTTGGTTCAAGATGCCAAAATGGACTGGCCATGTGAGGGAGTGTGACTATTGGTGTCTTTGAGTGTCTAACATCCTGTCACTAGGTGATTAGAGAGCTATTACTAGGCATGTGAGCCCAGGAGTCCATTCACTTTTCTTGTTGTATTCAGCTCATAGGCTCAGGTAGTCAGTCACCAAGTGTGTGGTGCAGGCTATCCCTTGTAGTCCTAGATGGCCAGAGGTGATTGGTGTAGATACAGATGTCTAATTTCACTCACTAAGAAAGGCAAGTGTTTGACAGTCCTCAGTGAGTGTCTTTGAGGAAGGATTTTCCCTTTCTGCCTCAGCCTAGATAAAGGAACTATTCCTACCCTGAGTTCTTGACTTAGGTGTGCAAGTAAATTATTTTATTTATTTATTTCCCCCCTTGTTTCTTAATTAGTTCCCTCTTTGAGTCCAAGTGAACGGTTTAGGTTTCACATAAGCAATCCTACTTCTGGCCCAAATAATGGCATCAGACTCTGGAGCTGGTGCAATGCATTCAAATGAGGGGGAAGCACTAGGAAAGGAGACAGGAGGTTATTTCAGAGGTAAGATTTAGATCTGCACTCTGCTTAACTTGTGACAATTCAGTGCCATTTTTCACTGACTCTTGAGGTATGAGTGGGTACTCTGTCACTCTGTCTCTCTCCCTAAGGAAGACAATTTCCAAAGGCCACTGCCCTGCTTAACAAGCTAACTACCTGCAGGACATCAATTCCTGTCATGGCAGATCCAGACACTCCTAGGTATTTCTGGACATACTCTTCCTTCACTTTCACTCAGTCTGATTGCTTAACTTTCCTTAGATGTTCAGGACTCCTAAAATGTCATATATAATTGATTCATGTTTTTGGGGGGGAGGGGTTTTTGTGGTGATAAGGACTATGGAAAGCATCCAACTACTTCACCATCTTAGCTCCACACTCAATGTTTTTGATTGCATGTTTGATCAATTTCAGGTAGCAGAAGTTCCTAAAAATCTTCAGTTTCTTCATCTTTGGCATTTGTGGTTGGTGTGTAAATTTGAATAGTAACCATATTAGTTGGTATTCCCATTGTTAGCTACCGTTGAGTTAGCACCCAACTCACAGTTTACTACGCATGTTACATATTGTAAATTCTCCATAAGCTTCACTTGTCTATTATCCCTATAGAAGCAGTTAGCCTTGCCTTTTCTGGTGAGCCACTGCATAGGTTTGAATCATCAATCTTTGGGTTAGCAACCAATCACAGACTTCTTATGTCACCCAGGATCCATTGTCTTACTTATAGGCTTATGAATATTAGCTTATCCTTGACAGATTTGTACTTCAGAATAAATCTTGAAATGTCCTTTTTGGCAAAGAATACAGTAGTGTTCCTCTTCAATTTGTTGTTACCAACAGAGTAAACCATATGTCTATCACATTTAAAATGGCCAATATCAATCCACTACACAACATTGATGCCTAGCATATTGATCTTCAAGCATTCAACTTCATTTTTGATAACTTAGAATTTTCTTTGACTCAGATTTTGTACATTCCGCATTGATATTATTAAGGAATGTTTTCAGATGTTCTCATTTTGAGTCCTGTCTCATCAGCAAATGAATGTCACAAAGACTTTACTTCAATTATGTTGTTAAGGCTACCTTTAATTTGCAGAGCAGCTCTAACTCAGTTGTGTTTTGAATGCTTCCCAACCTGAAGACTTCATCTTCCAGGACTATATTCGATAATGTTCTGTTGTTATTTATAAGGTTTTCATTGACTAATTTTCAGAAGTAGATCACCAGGGCCTTCTTCCTAGTCTATTTTAGTCTGGAATTTCTGTTGAAACCTGTATGCCATGGGTTAACCTGTTGGTATTAGCAGTACTGGTGGCATAGCTCCCAACATCATAGCAATGTGTCAGTTACCCCCACCACAGTGTGACAAACTGACAAGTGGTGGCTGGAAACTTTATGCATCATGTTTTTAAGAGTTTTAGTTCTGACACATGCCACAATCTAGATGAACTTTGGAAACATTCTGGTAACTGAAATAATCAGATACAAAAGGACAAATATTGTATTATCCAACTTACATGAAATATCTAGAATATGCAAATTCATAGAGAGAAAAGTTTAGTAGTGGTTATGGAGGTCTAAGAAGAGTGAGAACTGGGGGTTATTACTTAATGGATACAAAGTTTTTGTTTGGGGTGAGGAAAAATGTAGAAAACCAGTGGTGACAGCTGCACAACATGGCAATTGCATTTAATGTCACTGAATTGTATACTTAAAATGACAAACATTTTTATTGTGTTTGAGTGAAAGTTTACAATAGAATTCAGATTTGCATGCCCGCCTATCTGCAGCTCCCACTGTTCTTGCCCAGTGACAGCACATTCCTCCTTTCCATTCCATACATGCTGTATCCTCTTAACAATCTCCTGTTCCCTCCTCTCTACCCTCTCCATTGCCCTCTAGTAAGAGGCCAGTGGGACGACATCTTATATACATAGAATCATCAAGTGCACACACGATATGGTCACTCTGTGTCCCTGAGTCCCTTTCATTCCCATCCAAAGAGCTCATCTCAGTAATGATCTGTGATCATGGGCAGCATGAGGTCTAGGTGCCATGCTCCCAGGGGAACTCTCAGGCCTTCAACCATCAATTTTGGTCTTTTACTAGAGTTCCTAGGGTGTACCCCTATTCTTTTTCTGTTGCTCATGGGACTCAACATTCTGAACCCCGTAACAGCTGTCATTGTTGGCTGGGTACCATTTGGTTCTTCTGGTCACATGTTGATATAGTCACCAATTCATGTGGCTTTTGGGCTCTTTTTCCCTCAAGTCATTATTGTTCTTGGTGATCATCAATTTCACTTGAGTTGGGGCCATTTGGTGCACCTCAGGTGGTAGCCTGCTAGCTTCTAAGACCCCAGATGCCAACTTAATTACATGCAGTACAGAAGACTCTCTTAGCAATAGGCTAGTTACACCAATTGGCCTCCATGTCCCCTGAAGAGCTTAGGCCCCAGACCCCCGCCCCTGCTATTCTGTCCTTGCAATATTGGGTTAAGATTGGAAGAGTTTCAGGTTATGTTGAAATCCAGTTAAATTGATATTGTTTCTATGGGTACTGTCACTGATTTTACCCAACCAAATTTCTATCAAATATGTGATCTATAATCAACCAACTCCCTCCATTTCTCCCTCCTTCCCCTCCCTTGCAACCGTCAAGGACTCTTTTCTTCTGTACATGAGTCTGTTTTTAAGTCCTTATGATAGTGGTCTCATACAATGTTTGTCCTTCTGCTGCTGACTGATTTAACTCAACAGTGTTTTCCAATTGAAACCAGGTTACGAGATGCTTCCTGAAGTCGTCACGGTTCTTTATCATTGCATAGTGCTCCTTTGAGTAAATACACCATAGTTTGTTTATCCATTCATTGGCTGTTGGGCATCTGGGTTGATTCCATCTTTTTGCTATCGTGGACTGTGCTGCAATAAACGTTCGTGTGCATGTATCTATTCATGCAACTGCCCTTGATTCTGTAGGACATATTCCAAGCAGTGGGATTACTGGGTCAAACAGTGTATCTATTTCCAGCTTTTTAAGGAAGCATCATATTGCTTTCCAAAGAGGTTGCACCATTTTGCAATGCCACCAGCAGTGTAGGAGGATGCCAGTTTCTCCACAGCCTCTCCGGCATTTGTTGGTTTGTGTTTTTTGGATCATGGCCAACCTTATTGAAATGAGATGGTATCTTATCATAGTTTTGATTTGAATTTCGTTAGTAGCTAATGATTGAGAGCATTTTACCGTGTGTCTTTATGGCTGTCTGGATATCCTCTTTAGAGAAGTGTCTGTCCATCTCCTTTGCTGAACGCTTAATTAGGTTATTTATCCTTTTCTTGTGGATATTTTACAGTACCTTGTAGATTATGGAGATCAGACGTTGGTCTGACATAGAGTTGCCAAATATTTGTTTCCCATTCTGTGGGTGGTCTTTTAATTGTTCTGATAAAGTCTTTGGATGAGGAGAAGTGTTTGATTCTTAGTAGTTCCCATTTATTTGTTTTCCCTTCTGTTTATTGTGCTTTGTTTGTCAGATTTTGAAGTCTGTCTCAGTTGTGTGTTAAAATTTCCATTGTTGATTCTATTTCTTATTGCATGAGCTTTATCATTCTAGGTTTGATATTGAGGTCAAGGATCCAATTTGTGTTGGTTTTTGTGTAAGGTGTGGGATATGGGTCTTGTTTCTATTTTTTGGAGATGGCTATCCAATGTTGCCAGCATCATTTGTTGAAGAGACTGTTTTTACCCCAGTTTACAATCTTAGGGCCTTTGTTGAATATCAATTGTTCATAAGAGGATGATGACATCTCTGGGGTCTCAAGTCTGTTCCATTGGTCTATATATCTCTTTTTGTACTAGTACCAGAATGTTTTGGCTACTATGGCAATGTAATAGGTTCTAAATTTCGATAATATGAGGCCTCCCAGTGTGTTCTTCTTCAGTAGCACTTTGCTTTTCTGGGACCTCTTCTCTTTCCAAACAAAGTTGGTGATTTGTTTCTCCATCTCATTAAAAAATGTCACTGAAATTGGTATTGGGATTGTATTGTATATGGAGATCACTTTGGGTAAAATAGACATTTTCACAATGTTAAGTCTTCCTATCCATGAGCAGGGTAGGTTTCTTCACTTATGCAAGTCTGTCTTAGTTTCTTGCAGTAAGACCTTGTATTTCTCTTTGTAAAGGTCTCTTATTTATCTAGTTAGAGATATTCATAGGTGTTTTATCTTCTTGGGGCTACAGGAAATGTATTGATATGGTGATTTCTTCTGTAATAATCTGTTTGCTGGTATAAAGGAATCCTAGTGATTTACTTATGTTTATCTGGTATCCTGATACTTTGATGAACTCTTCTATCAGTGTGAGTAGTTTACTTATGGATTCGTTAGGATTCTCTGCATATACAATCATGTCATCTGTAAATAGGGAGATTTTTTACTTATTCTTTGCTGATGTAGATACCCTTTATTTCTTTGTCTTGTCTAATTGCTGTGGCCAGAACTTCTGGTACAATGTTGAATGGGAGAGGTGAGAGTGGGCATCCATCTCTAGTTCTCATTCCCAAGGGGAATTCTTTCAGTCTCTCTCTATTCATGATGATGTAGGCAGTTGTCTTTGTATACAGCACCCTTATTACATTGAGGAATTTACCTTCTATTCCTATTTTGCTGAGAGTTTTCATCATGAACAGATGTTGGACTTTGTCAAATGCCTTTCTGCATCAGTTGACAAAATTGGATGATTCTTATCTTTTGTGTTATTTATGTGGTTGATCACATTAATTGTTTTTCTGATGTTGAACGAGCCTTGCATCCCTGATGTGAATCCAACTTGGTCATGATGAATTGTTTTTTCGACATGTTGTTGAATTCTGTTGACGAGGATTTTGTTGAAGATTTTTGCATCTAGATTCTTGAGTGATATTGGTCTGTAATTCTTTTTTTGTTGGATCTTTCCCTGGCTTTTGTACCAGGGTTATGCTGGCTTCATAGAATGAATTTGGGAGTATTCCATTCCTTTCTATGGTGTGAAATAGTCTCAGTAGTATTACAGTTAACTCTTCTATAAAAGCTTGGTAGAATTCTTCAGCGAGGCCACCTTGGTCAGGACTTTTTTTGGTTGGCAGTTTTTTGATGACTTTTTCAATCTCCTCATTTGTGATGGGTTTATTAAGTTGTTCTACTTCATCTTGTGATAATTTTGGCAGGTGATACGAATCTAGGAATTTGTCCATTTCCTCTGGGTATTCAAATCTATTGGAGTACAGTCTTGCATAATATTGTTATGACAATTTCAATTTCAGTTGAGTCTGTTGTGACATCTTCCATCTCACTTCTTATCTGGGTTCTTTGTTTCCTCTCCTGTTTTTCTTTTGTAAGTTTAATCAAGGGTTTAACAATTTTGTTGATCGTTGAAAAAAAGCAGCTTTTGGTTTGGTAATTTTTTCAATTGTTTTTGTATTCTCTAATTCATTTAATTCTGCTCTAATCTTTATGATATGTTTTCTTCTGGTACCTGAGGCGTCCCTCTGTTGCTCTCTTTCTACTTGTTCAAGCTGTACAGTTAATTCTTTGCTTTGGGTCATTCTTCCTTCTGGATGTGTGCATTCATAGAGATAAACTGACCTCTGAGCACAGCTTTGGCTATATCCCATAGGTTCTGGTAGGAAATGTTTTCATTCTCATTTGAATCCATAAATTTCTTTATGTCATCCTTGATTCCTTCTATAATCCACGGCTATTTGAACACAATGTTGTTCAGTTTGCATGAGTTCCATTTTCTATTTATGTTTTGCCTGCTATTGATTTAGACTTTTATGGCTTTATGGTCTGGGGAGATACTTGGCAATAATTCAATTGTTTGGACTTTTTGAGATTTGTTTTATGTCCTAACACATAGTCTACTCTGGAAAATGTTCCATGTGCACTGGTGAAGGTATGTTTATCTGTTGATGGATAAAAAATTCTGTATATGTCAAGTAGGTCTACTTGGTTGATTGTGTAGCAATAAGATCTTCTATGTCTTTACTGAGCTTTTTTTTCTCAAAGACCTGTCCAATACTGAACGTGGAGTGCTGAAGTCTCCCACTATTATTGTGGAGTGATCTAACTCATTTTTCAATGGAATCAGTGTTTCTTCAGTGGATTTAGATGCTCTAGTATTGGGTGCATAAATATTCAATATTGTTAAGTCCTGCTTGTGCATTGAACCTTTTCATCAATAAATAGTGACCATCCTCATCCACGTCGGTGAAATTTACATCAAAATCTATTGTATCTGACATTAGTATTGCCACACTTGTCCTTTGTATATTGTTAGCTTGGTATGTATCGATCCTTCCTTTAATTTTCAATTTGTTCTTATCTTTACCAAGAGTGGGGTGCTGCCCTAAAAAATGCCTAAAGTGTGGATGCCATTTTGAAATTGCTAGTGAATAGAACATTCATAAGTTACCAAAGAAGGGGCAGATGATGGGAAATGAGCAGCAGAGGACTGGCAGCAGCAGTGGCAGCAGCAAAATGAAAGGCAACACTGAAGCTGACCTATGGAGAAAGATAGCTAAGTGCCTGTGCATAGAGTTTTCCTGATTGCTTGGGTGCCTAAGGGCCCTTGAATCAGTGAAGCTAGCCTTGCTGACTAGTACTTTTGGAGAGGGGAACCTGAGTGCCTGTGCATAGAATTTTCCTAGCAGAGAGGGGTGCCTCTGGACACTTGAATCAGTGGAGATACAGAGCTTTGGAACACTTGCTCCAGGGGGCAGAGGTGGGCCTGAGGCCCAGACCATGCAGCTATAGGAAACAGAAACGAAAGAGACAAAGATCATGAGATGAGCTGCCTCAGTCTCCAAAGGTATGGCTATGACCTCAGGGGTTTGAAAGAGTGAAGCCAGGGCTTTCTGTGTTTTTTCAGAGTGGAATTGCCACTCAGTTGGGCTTAGGGTGCACCTAAAGTCGATGGGGCAGAGTTTCTCTCCAAGAGAGCCTTGAAGGCAGAATTGTAGCACAGGGATGGGAGTCTCCACTCAGAATCCAGAGAGTGTGGCCAATTTCTAGAGTCTTGAGGGCAGGGCCATTGTGTAGAGTGTGTTGGAAAACATGAAGATTATTTTCAAAGCTTTGAGGACTAATGTAATGAGTTTTGCTGACTTGCCTGTTGCCTGTTAATGCCTTCTTTCCCTGCAATTTCTCACATTTGTAATGGAATGTCTAACTTGTGCCTGTTATGCCATTGTACTTTTGGAAGCTGATAGCTTGTGTTGCAGGTTTCACAGATGTAGAAGAATTTTTGTATTTTGGACTTGGAACTGATTTAAGACTTCTGTCATATGGGATGGATATGGTATTGTTATGATGAGATGAATGTGTTAAGTGTTTCAAAGATATGATTTTTGGGATGCTGAATGGTGGGATGTCATGGATTGAATTGTGTTCCCCCAAAATATGTGTAGCCATGTGGTGGGACCATGATTCCCAGTATTTTGTGATTGTCCTCCACTTTCTGGTTGTCCTATGCTATATGTTAAAGGATTAGGGGGGTACTGTAAATCCCTTTAGAAGATCATCTCCCTGCTCCACTGTAAAGGGAGTTTCCCTGGAGTATGGCTTGCACCACCTTTAATCCTTTCATCTTACAAGAGATAAAAGGAAAAGGAAGCAAGCAGAGAATTGGGAATCTCACACCATCAAGAAAGCAGCACCAGGAGAAGAGCGCATCCTTCAGATCTGAGATTCCTACACCAAGATGTGCCCTGGACAAAGACTGGTGCAATACTGGACTTTCCTTGAGAACCAACAAGGGAACAGCCTTCCCCTCCTGTGGACACCCTGAATTTAGAATTGTAGCCTATCTGACTGTGTAAGAATAAACTTTCCTTTGTTAAAGCCATCCAGTCTGTGGTATTTCTATTAGGGCAGCACTAGCTGAGTAAAACAGCATCCTTGTCCATGATGGTGGAATTTACATGAAGATCTACTTTATCTGATATTAATATTTCCACAGCTGCTGTTCTTTGTATTGTTAGCTTGGTATCTATTGTTCCAGCCTTTAATTTTCAATTTGTTCGTATCTTTACGCCTAAGTTGAGCTTCTTCTAAGCAACACATACATAGATCATGTCTTTTGTTCCAAGATGTCGCTCATCTCTTTACTGGAGCAATCAGTCCATTTATATTCAGTGTAATTATTGATAGGTATATATTTAGTGCTGTCATTTTTATGTAATTGTTTTGGATTGGTATTTTCTCTGTTACTCTTTTTTTTTCCTTTAATATGACTGAGTGAAAATGTACATTCCTGTGTAAATTTACATGCCCACCTCTATGCAACTTCCACTGCTCTCCGTCTGGTGACTGCACACTATTCCTCTCTGCTCCATACATGTCTCATCCTCCCAACAGTCTCCTTTCCCCTTCTCTCCACCCACTCTCCTTCCTCCAGCCAGAGGTCACCAGGATGATATCCTATAGATGTATAGAACCATAAAGTGCATCCAATATATGGTCACTCTGCATCGCCAAGTCCAATCCATTCGTGTCCAAAGAGTGGACCTTCATTATGATTTATGGGCAAGGGCAGCATCAGGGCCAGGGGTCATGCATCCAGGGGAACCCCTAAACTGCTGGACAATCAATTGAGTTCTTTTAGTGGAGATCTCAGGGTGCACCCCTTTTTATTCTTGTGTTGCCAGTGAGACTCAACTTAGTGAGCTCCATCGCAGCTATCACTGGTGGTGGCTGGGCACCATCCAGTTCTTCTGGTCGCAAGTCGATGTAGGCTGTCTGTTACTCTTAATATTCTATTCTGGGTCATTCTTTTTTAGGTTGATTTTTCACTCTTTTCATTATTGGTTTTGTGTTTGTTGAGATTCTTGTGTTGCATTTCTTATTTTGATATGTTGCATGTTAATTGAGCTTTGTGGCTACCCCTATGAACCTAAGTTTAAATCCAATTTTAGCTTCCAGGTATCTTATTTACTTCCTCTCTATCTGGAAGGACTATTAACTACTGTTGTATATCACTCTTTTTAATGTGATGGTGTTACAGTTTTTGTGATATGATCTCTGTTTGCCTTCTTTCAACATTATAGCTTTCATTGTGTTCTGTGCTTTCCCTAATAGATTTCTGGATGTTTTGGCCTGTATTGTCTCCTAAAATATAGAGTTAATGTTTTTATTTTTCTAAGCCAAGAGCTTCTTTCAGTATGTCTTGTAGTTTTGGTTTGGTTTTTACAAAGACACTAAGTTTATGTTTATCTGCATATGTCTTAATTTCATCTTCATATTTGACAGTTTTGCAGGATATAGAATTCTTGGTTGGAATCTTTATTCCTTCAAGCATTTGAATGTGTCATTCCACTGCTTCTGTCCCAGCATCATTTCTGCTGTGAAGTCAGACAAAAGCTGACAGGGCTTCCCTTTGAATGTCAGCTTTACTTTGAGTCTCACTGCCTTTAAGAGTTTCTGATTATGTTTCATGTTCTTAAGCTCGATTATAATATGTCTTGGTGTCTTTCTTTTGGGGTCTACGTTTTTGTGGCATTTGATACACGTTTTGGATATCTATGTTCTCTTCTTTCATAATTTCAGGGAAATTTTCTGTCAGTGACTCAATAATACTGTGTTTTCAGGTATCCCTCCCTGTCGAGAAACTCCAATTAATCATAGAGTCCCACATGTTTCTTATTTCTTCTTCATTTTTCTTGTTTCTTTTCTCTGATTTCTCCTCCTAAATACTGGTGTCAGTAGCTCTGTCTTCAAGATGTTTAGTTCTAATTTACAGTTGTTCAATTCTGTTCTTTTGGCTTTGCATTGAATTTTCTAATTCTGTAATTTTATTATTCATACATCAGATTTCAGAATGCTGATGTTCCATTAGTTCAAACAGCTTGCTTAACTTTTCATTTTGCTCTGCTGTATTTTGTATAATGCCTAGGAGGGCTGTCTGTATAATTCTTTTGTACTTGACCTCTGATAATTTCAGAAAGTCTTCTTCATCTGGGAGGTTCTTTGATTTTTATTTTGGGAATTTTCTGGAGCCATGGTTGGATTTTTCGTTAAATGTTTGGCCAGGGTTTGTTGCTTTCTGGATATCTGGAGGCTATTCAGTTTCTTTGGTGTTTCCTTAACATGAGCTGAGGCACAATTCTGAGAAGGAAGTTGATCACCAGCCACATCTATGTACTCTATTGACTGGGCCCACTGGAATCTCTGGGGTAGCAGGCTCTACCTCCTGGCTGCCAAAGACATGGTTGTACTTATGAAGTCACTGGGGGCCATCACCCTACAGTATGATGTGGGTCAATAAAGGATGGAAGAGATGCCATCAGGCTGCACTGCAGTTATTTCTGTAGGCAGTCTTATTTTGAAAGGTAAAAGCTGTCTGATAGCTTCCAAAATCAGTCAGGCTGTCAAGTATGCAAGCCCCTTCTTCTGGCTGGCAACAGAGGCACCTCTACAGCCATCCCCAGATGCTGTGATGTAGATGAAAGTATGGACAGGCTACTGCCCTGCTTTCATCCCCTGCTGGGCCCCACCCATAAGGCTATACTGTGCTAAGCACAGCTTTTCTGCTGGAAAAGTGCTCCTCAGGCTGGCACTGTCTCCCAGCCTGGGAATTAGCCCCTGATGAGGCCTCCATTTGAGTGACTTTGCCCCCAAGTTGAACAAGATATAGTCCAAGACAAGCTGTGCTGCCCAGTGCAAAATAGCCAAATCTATGGCAGAGTTCATGAAAGAGAAGTTGAGGGGCTGTGGTGCTCTGAGTACAGAGCCAGGCTCTCAAAATGTGGCTATTTCACCTGCTGATCATGTCAGCAGAGCAGCTGAGTTTTCCTACCAGTTAAGCCCATCTACCACCTGCTGGCTAACAAAATGGAAAAAAAGTTAAAAACCCCAGTCACCTTCAATCCCGAGAGCCAGCCATTCAACAAAGGCAGGGGTCAAAGAAAGAGAATTAGTTTCCTGTCCAGTGGTAAGTAGTCTAAACTGCCAGCCCTATGATGTGTCCTAGGGCTCCCTGGGTGTCCAGAAATCACCATTTAATTATCAACCCAGTCCTTAGTTTTCAGAGGGAATTAAGGAGACATGTTTATCATCCACCGTCTTGACCCCACCCTTCCGACAAACTTTTTATTATATGCATACAAATACACTCATGCACACACACACTCACACACACAAAACCACAATAACTTTCCCAAAGAACTCAAGGTTCAAATGTTGCAAAATCAATGCCTTACTGGAAATGTTCTTTGTGAAGATTTGCATCAATAAAAGAGGCAATAACTCTTAGCTATCTCTCACCTAATATGTCTCAGATACTCTTCATGCACAATTTCATTTGCCTTGTTAAACAACCTCACATGAAGGACTGAAAAATAATATCATAGACAAAAATGTTCTAACCGTGTGATTCAGTATTGCAATAACTATAAAGTGGTTGTTATTATGATCACCCCACCTTTAACTGATGGGAGCAGTAAGACTCCATGTGTATTCTTCCCACTATAAGATATTACTTCTTTATGTTTTAGAATCAGACACATGTACCTCCAAACTTGAGCTTCGTCATTTGTTGCTGAAATATCCTATATAATTAATTTCTCTAATTCTTAATTTCTTTCTTTGTCAAATACTGCTTCACAAAGTTTATTGTAAGTTTAAGTGAAATTATGTACCTATACAATAGTATGTGGATAATAAAGGTTAATACTGTTCCTCTTTGTCTTTCTACTCTTAGATGATTCTTAAGTGTAGTGAATTCAACTTATAAAGTGCCTTGGACTTAAATAGAATATCTGGATGCTTATAGCACTTAAAGCTAGAATCCTGAAATAGAGTATTTATATTCTGTCGTCAACACTTTCTAACTGTGAATTATGCCTCTTCAACTAGCCTACATATTGCCATATTCCTAGGGAACAGGAATCTTGTCTTGTGCTGCTTTGAAATCTACCTGGATCTTAATGCAGGTTTATGAGTATAGCATATTGGCTAAGGGCAAAGGTCGATAAACAGACTACTACTGTGTTTCTTGACAGGGTCGTGTTAGGCGAATCATATAACATTTCTGAGTCTGTTTTCTCATTTTCAAGATGCATGTGATAACATAATGTCTATCTCTTAGTTTCAACAGCATAATGCATATAAAACATCAAGCATAGTGTCTTAGGCTCAGTTTTCAAGGGAAGCAAAACCAGTAACATGTATATGTACAAGGAAAGATTTATAGGTAAATGGAACAGCTCACACAGTTGTAAAAGCTAAACGTCCCAAGTTCCAGCACAAGCCTCATGTGACCACGGGAGCTGGAGAACCCAAGGTCAGCAGGTCAGAGACCAGCATTGGAGATCACCAGCTGTATAGGTTGGTGGATCCCAAGCTGGCAGCGAGACTGCAAGGACTCTGATGACTCACAGAGCTACAGCTGATGGTGAATCCAGGATCATCAGGTCAGGGAACAGGACTCTCACTGGCTGGCTCTAAGGGTTAATTAATCCAACAGCTGTTAGCTCAGGCCCAGCAACCAGACACAAAAGATAGTAGGAGCTGCTGGGCATGTGAGCGAACAGGAAGTAGGTTGTAGAAGGTGAGAGATGAGAACTGAGGGGAGGGAAGCCACCACAGGCCCTGCCCCTTCTACTTGATACAGCAGCCAAACATGGAGTTGCCGTGTTGATGCAATCTTGACCATCACACATAGTAACTAAAATATAGTAAATATTCAAATAATGGAGCTATTATTAGTACAAAATTCAATGATAAAGTAATGATTGATTAATACAAATACTGTGAGACATCAATAATATCCTTACGAATGCTTCAAAGCAAAGATCTCTTATGTCTCTGTATTCTGTCACTATTATCAGTGTGCTAGGTAACAATTGCTATCTTTGCAACATATTAGGATGACAGCCAATTTCCGAGTAGTGGCAAGCACAGAAATGTTTTCTTTTGCATTACTGCAAATTTCATGGCATGTGGATGGCTTGTATTCAGCATTCCTTATAATTGGTTCAATGACACTATATGGAAGGAGTTCTGATTCAATTATCTTACTTATTTCAGGTAGCAGACTCATTCATTTGGCTGAGCAGCGAACTTTAGTTGTTATTCATAAACCACTGGCAAAAACAGGATATAATATCATTTCCTTGAGTTTAAAACTGGAATCTCCTACAAAAGTATCTGGTACAGTCAAAGTGACTATGTAATACAAAGCACTTAAAGCTCATTACATTTTCTGTTAATGAAGAAAAATATGTTTGGAAATTTACCAGATAACAAACTTACCAGAGAAGTATAAAATCATGTTTGATAAAGACTGCTCTTTGCAAACCTGCCCTATGCAAAGTTAAGCTTTCACCCCACTTTTGATATGGTGGGTAAAATGAATATAATGAGCAAAGCAAATTCCCTCTAGACAAATCAAAGTTTAAAACATACAGACTAGCACCCAGACTATTAAAATAAACCAGCACTTTGCTTTCTGAGACCTGTCAGCAACCCCTCAAATCAATCTGTCCAATGATTTTTACTCATTACCAAAGTCACATTACTTTGTTTAACAATTTAGTTAATCAACAGATACTAAGTGAGTTTATTAAAGAATGTGTGGGTTTCCAAGTTTTGATCTCCAGAAGTTACTTATTATCAAACTGGGAAGGAGAGTAAACTGGGAAAAAAAGTAGTGAGTAGTACAAAGGAGGATCAACAGCCCAAAGGCTCAGGAAATTGGGAACTTTTGCACCCAGTGAAATTTCAAAGGGCCTTTGAAGAATAAAAGACAGTTGTGATGTGAATGAACATAAAAAGCATGTTTCACCCCATTTCACAGACTTTCATAAGGACTTATCGATCAACTTGTAGAGTGTATCCTAGCTGGGTTTTTTCCCCCCTACCTTGCATAGGTCACTTCTCTATACACTGGACTTACTCCACAAATCTAGAGATATAAGCCTGTGATAAACAAAAAATGTCTTTCAAGCCACTAAATTCACCTTAAGTAAAGTATCTCTCTCAAGCTCACACAAAATTGATCAAAGAAACTTTGACCACTTTCTCCAAAGCAATGAATTTATGTTTTAATCTTTGATGTGGCTCCCTTTGAGAATGTTCGCTATAGCACTCATTACCACCTACATTTATAGCACTCTTCCTCAAGCACAGCCAGCACTCCACTTTATCATCTTAAACCTTGGCAGACAGATTAACATAAAAACAAATCGTCTATTTAATTTTACAATTTACAATTAAGCACTCAGAGACCTGGTTACAATTTGAGAGGCTGTAGTACCTCAAATTCTGTTTACTAGAGATTCAAGTTCTCAGTTTAGACAACTCTGAGCAAGCAACTGAACTGTCTGAGAAAGAATATGAAAGACCAGGCCCAAATACGAAACCCAATAAATTCTTTAATATCTATTTTAAAACCTTAAAATTTCAAGTGCAGTATCTCAAAGGGAAAATTTATGTCTCAGTAATAAAGAGAAAGCAAGCAAATTTCATGATAATAAACTTTATGTAAATTCCTGAAAATTTGGCCTTAGAAATTCAAGAAAAATTATTCTGATAGTTATAGTCTCCCTGATAGAAATTCTGTTTACTTCAATGAGTCATCTTGGGAAATCTCAGAGAAGTAAAGTCAAATTCTTTTCTTTGATCTTCACCATTCCCAAATAAAACAAAACAAAACTGTCCCAGTTAGCTAATGTTGATGTAACAGAACTATCACAAGTGGACAGCTTTAGCAAACGGAAGTGTATTCTCTCACAGTCTATTAGTAGGCTATAAGTCTGAATTCAGGATGCCATCTGTAGAGGAAGGCTTTCTCTCTCAGCTGTGGAGGGAGGTCCCTGTCATCAATCTTCTGTTAAAGGAGCTTCTTCTCACAGGTAGCCCATGTTCAAGACACACTGTGTTCCTGGGGCTTCTTTCTTGGTTGCATGAGATCCCCATCTCTCTTGCTCACTTCTCTCCTTTGCATCTTAAAAGAGATTGACTTAAGACAAAACTTAACCATGTATATTGAGTTCTGACTTATTAACATAACTGCTATTTATCCCTCTTTACTAACATCACAGAAGAGGATTTGCAGCACATCAAGTGGTAAAATGATAGAGAATCACAAAATAGTGAAAACTGTAGACTAGTCTAGTTGACAGATATTTTTAGGGACAGAATTCAATTTATAACACAAAGCAAAATATTGCTTACCTCTAGTCTACTTCAGTTTAGGTGAACAAAACCTGGCATTTTAGAAAAATTACCTTCTTAGGCAAAGAAGTTTTATTTCAAAGCCTGTACTTATACTTGTTCTCTCACTAGTCTTAGAGAAAATTATACAAAAATATGATACCTTTTTTTTTGTTCAGTTTTCCACTTTTTATCCCTCTTCTCCTGTCACAATTAAGTTACTATTGTCTTCCTGTTCTGATGTCAGTTCTGTGCTTTACCCCAAGATGCTAATGACTTTAGGGCAGCTTGCCATCAAAAAAACCAAAAACTAAATTCACTGTCATCAGGTCGATTCCAACTCACAGCAACCCTATAGGACAGAGTAGAACTTCTCCATAGTTTCCAAGGAGTGCCTGGTAGATTTGAACTGTCAACTGTCTAGTTAGCAGATGCAGCATTTAACCACTATGCCACCAGAGTTTAAGGGGCTGTCATTTCAACTCACTCAACAAATCTATATTTATCATTTGAATCACGATCTAGGCTTTAAACAAAGACACACATATGTACATGCACACATACCTATACACGTACATGCTCAAGTTTTACTTAGGACAGTGCCAAGTGCTTAAGACAGATGAAAGATGTACCAGATGTGGGACATTTTTGGTAACCCCGGCCACACACCCTGGTATTGTAATAGAACTCTACATTGTTGCTGTTAGCTGTCTCTGAGTTGTCCTCGACTTACGGTGATCTCATACACAATAGAACAAAACTTGCCCAGGCTTACACAACTCCTATAATTAGTTGTAGGGTTGGATCATTGTTATTACTGGTTAGCTTTTGGAAGTAGATCGCCAGATTTTTCTTTGAACTCTATATTAGAAGTTTGAAAATCCAAAATCGGTGTTTCTGAGAGTTGAAGCTTTCTTTCCCTCAGTCACTATGTAGGTATGTTGAGATCTTAAGATGAGCCCTTTCTTTTTACCGATAAACTAGCTATGTTCTGTAGCTGAAAGTTCCCTCTGACAGCATTCCAGTTAGTAAATATTTGCTGTGGCTAGAGATAGCTGTGCTAGCTTACATACACAATGGGGGTTAAGGTAGTCTTTTTAAAATAAAATGTTTAACAATTAAAAAGAAAATCTATTTTGTCATCATTAACAAATGTGTAAAGCATTTCCTCAGATGAGTGCTCTCAACCACTCTTTTAGGTGAATAGAAGAAAATAGCCAAGCCAAGCCAAGTGCCGTCGAGTCAGAGAATAAAATAAGGCTTATTATTTCTGTTTGACAGAGAAGAAACAATATTGAGAAAATCACATATATTTACTTAACTTCATAAGTGGCATATCTGAGACTATTAATCACATCCAAATTACTTAGGTCTTTACATGCTGAGGAAACACTGGTGGCATAGTAGCTAAGGGCTATAGCTGCTAACCAGAAGGTTGGCAGTTCAGCTACACCAGGCACTCCGTGGAAACTCTATAGGGCAGTTATACTCTGTCTGTAGGGCAATTACGAGTCAAAATCTACTCAATGGCAGTGGTTTTTTAGGGGGGTTTTACACATTACATTAATGGGACTTGTAGTGGAATTAATTGTATGTATCATCTGTAGTTACTGCAGTTGCTCGTACAGGCAAGACCCAAAATTACATGCTCTGTTTTACAGTAACATTTGCTGTACAGTTGAAGGAGTTAGATGCTTGTCAGAGGTGTTTCCCAGACAGTGTAAATTCTGAAATGGAAAGGAATGACCTGGAAGATTTTGCAAGAATAGGGGCAGGGGTACAAGAGCAGTTCACAGCTGTCAGAGAAATGCAGGATTATGCACTGAGCTTGGAATTTCACAGCTCTAGGACCAAATTTGCAGCAGATGTAGTCCAACCTAGATAATGAAAGTGGAGTAAAAAGAATGTATGCCTTGAGCTGTATGTGTTGCCAGAAAAATCTCTGCCAAGTCCTTACAAAACTGACCCAGAGAGTACATATTAGGGAGGGGGGAAAACCTAAACAGTTTAGTATACTTCACAGAATTGTGGAGCTGAACATGACTTCAGAGATCATTAAACATAATCCCTTCCTTTTATTAAACAAAAATAAAATGTTACCTTTCAGTGGATTCCAACTCATAGTGACTCTATAGGACAGAGTAGAGCTGCTCCATAAAGTTTCCAAGGAGTGGTTGGTGAATTGAAATTGCAGGCCTTTTTGTTAGTAGACAAACTATTAACTATTGTATCACCAGGGCTCCTTTTATAGATGAAGAAATAAGCCTAGGAGATGGAGGTGGAGGTGAATAGATTACTGGACTACTGGACAGGAGGCAGTCCCCCTGTAGCTTGACTGTAGTTCCTTCCATTTCATTCTGCCTCAAATACAACTCTAGTCTTATGGCCAAGGAACAGCAATCTATGCAGAAGTATTTTGCTATTAAAGGGATACTTCATTAGAAAAGAATGCTGTCTGATTTCAGTTTCACAGACTATCTAAAAAAAAAATTGCTTCACTACTCTCTACTTGCCTGAAGATACTAGAAAGTAAATGCCATAAGAGTGCCTGTGTGCAGAGGAGATTTAGTCATGGGCAGGGTGCAAACCCCTACAGGACAAGAGAATTTTCCATAACAAAGGAGACAGCAGCTGCACAACTGTGAAAGGATAGCAAAGTTAAAAAAAAAAAAATGTTTGGAATTTCCCAACTTTGGGTTCAAATTTGTAAGGGCTGTAGCATTTCCTGGGAACTGTGATCTAACATGATAAACGTGCAGCCCTGTATACCTGAAGCTCAATGACAGAGAGGGCTAGAGGGTTAGGATGGGGCAATTTCCAAAAAGTGAATAACCACTGCTTCTGAAATGGTTGATATTTTACCAGTAAGACAATTTTAAAATGAGTTTTTTTCTTGTAAATTGCCTGAAGGCGGGAAACAAATACAATGTTAATAATATGGAAATTAACAAGTAAGAGTGATTCAAACTCCATCAAGGGAATCTGGGTATAGGAACCTCTTACCATCTTTTTAGACCTCTAGTGAATCCTCTCTCTCATCATTATAATGACAGTCCATGTTCTCATTTTGCCTTTTCGCTAGTCTAGATTTCCTTCTTTAGCCCTCCATTCAGGCCTGTCCGTCTCTAAAATTGCCAGCACTCCCAGTTACTTCTCAGATTATACCCATCAGCCCCCAAATAATACTTTCCATCCCCTAAGACCAGTTGATCAGAACAGTATATATCATCCTTTGAATTATTGGACAACCCTACTACTCTCCTACAACCCCACTCTTTCTTGTGTTTTCATATCTCAAAACAGAAGATGAATTAATTGACAGGATTTTCCATGTAAGTCAAGGGTCAGCACACTTTTTCAGTAAAGGGCCAAGTGGTAAATATGTTAGGCTTTGTGGACTGTATAATCTCTTTCGCAAATACTCAGCTCTACCATGGAGCACAAAACAGTGAAAAGCAATGCACAAATGAGAATGACTGTATTCTAATAAACTTTATTTATAAAAAAAGGCAGCCAATGTGTACAAACAGAACAAAGTGACACTGTGTGGTTTAAAACCAGGAAAGGTATATATTAAGACTGTATCCTCTCTGAATACTTATTCAGCCTGTATGCTGAGTGAATAATTAAAGACACTGGACTGTATAATAGAGCATGTGGGCATCACGTGGGTGGAAAATTCATTTAACAACTCGCAGTATGCAGCTGACACAACCTTGTATACTGAAACAGAAGAAGACTTGAAGTACTTAAAGATGAAGTTCAAGGACTACAGCCATCAGTATGGATTACACTGCAACATATATATATGTAATCATCACAACTGGACCAATAAGTAATAATCAGGATAAACACAGAAAAGATTGAGGTTGTATAAGACTTCATTTTACTTGGATCTGCAATCAACATCCATGGAGGCAGCACTCAAGAAATCAAAGGGCATTTTGCATTGGGTAAATCTACTGAAAAAGGCTTCTTTCAAGTGTTAAAAACAAGGATGTCACTTTGACGACTAAGGTACACTTGACCCAAGCCATGGTATTTTCAGTCTCTTCATACTCATTCAAAAGTTGGACAATGAATAAGGAAGACTGAAAAAGAATTTATGCTTTTGAATTGTAGTGTTTGTGAGTAATATTGAATATACCACAGACTACCAGAAGAATTAACATGTCTGTCTTGGAAGAAATATAGCCAGAGTGCTCCTTGGAAGCAAGGATGACAAAATTTCATCTTACATACTTTAGCCACATCATCAGGAGGGACCAGTCCCTAGAGAAGGATGTCATGCTTGGTAAATTAGAGAGTCTGTGAAAAAGAGGAAGACTCTTAATGAGATGGATAGATACAGTGGCTGCAACAATGGGCTCAAACACAGCAATGATTGCAAGGATGGTGAAGGAACAGGCAGCATTTTGTTCTGTTGTAGATAGGGTTGCTATGAGTAGGAACCAACTCCACAGCACATAACAACAATGAAGAGTTTGGCAGACCCAATGCAGAGAAGCACACACTTAAATGCTGAATATTATTTGAAAAATAAACAAAAGTTCTGAAAATTAACTTAAGCATCATATAGGAAAGTGTTAAATATTCATTAAAAAAATTGCTAAATCACAATGAAAGCACTCTGAGTCTTTGGCATTTGAGTTATAAACTTCTTCCATTTCTTTTTCTCCTCAGTTCCATATTACAGAAGCTCTACTCTGAGAGCTCCACTATAAGCAGATGCAGCCAAGAAGACAGAGGTTTTCATTTTCTCCAGATTCCAGTCTATAGCTACAATTTCACCCATACAGGGGCAGACCAAATAGTTACCTCATGTCTTCTTCCAGATTCACATTGCTGAAATTCTATTCATGGCAGAATGGCAGAAAAGACTACAGTGCTCTCTTGCTTTCCAACTCCCATTTATATAATGAAAACTGTCTCCCAGAAACAAAAGAGTATACTGTATCTGCAATCAACCCAGCCCCAGTTTTCTTGTAGGTTCATGCTGGAAGAAGCAAGCTGAGAAGACAGAAGCTCTGCCCACACACGTGCCCTCTCATAGTGCAGATGTTTTACTTGGGAAGAAGCAAGATGCTGTCCCCACCCTTACTCCTGTACAGTGGCACAGAAGGACAGAGAAGATATATATTGTATGTATAAAAACTACCAGTAAGAAACAACAAAAAATAGGCTTAAAAATCCTTGAAGAAATTAAAATTGTACACTAAGAAATATCCACTTATCCACTTAATACAAAAGATAGTACTAAAAGGAGAAAAAGGGAACACAAAGTGCAGAAGACATAGAGGAAGAAAAAGTTAAAATGGCAGACAAAATCCAAATGTACAGATGATAATATTAAATGTAAATGCATTTAACAATCCAATTAAAAGGAAGCGATTGGCAGATTATACAGGAAACATTAAGATCCAGCTATTTGCTGTCTACAGGAGACACACTTTAGAATCACAGATACAAATGGTTGGAAGTAAAAGGATAAGAATAGACAATACAAACAGTAATAAAAAGGGCCTGGATGGCTAATACAGAAACCCTGGTGGCATAGTAGTGGTTAAGTGCTATGTCTGCTAACCAAAAGGTCAGAAGTTTGACTCCACCAGGATTTCCTTGGAAACTCTATGGGGCAGTTTTACTCTCTCCTATAGGGTCTCTATGAGTTGGAATCAACTCAGTGGCACTGGGTTTGGTTTGGTGGGTGGCTATGCTCAAATAAAACTAAAAGATACCGAGGCAAAGGCTGTTATTAGAGAAAAAGATAAATATTTATTATGTAAAAATGCTGATTAATCAGTAAAAGAAATTGTGAACTTGTTTCCATCTATTAAGAAAGCCCTGGTCTGACAGAGACTGGAGGAACGCCCCAAACAATCTTGGAATGTACTGTTAACTTAGAACTGAAGACATTCCCAAAGTATAGTCTTTGGCAAAGATTAGATGAGAGTATAAAACAAAAAATAATATGCATGTGGAATGTACTTCTTAGTTCAAATAGATGTATGGGGCCTAATGGCAATGTGAAACCCAGACACAACCCAAATCAAGATAAGGCAGGAAGCAATAGAAACTAGTCCAACGGACAAAGGGAACCCAGGGTGGAAAGGAGGAAATGGGCTGTCACATTGTGGGGACTGCAACTAATATCACAGAAAAACATATGTATAAAATTTTTAATGAGAAATTAAATTGAGTGATAAACTTAACCCAAAGTGCACGTGTGCATGTGTGCATGTGTGTGTGCGCATGCACGAGTGCACATGTGTGCACACACACACATACACAGGTCAGGGGAAGAAAAAAATAAAAAAGGTAAACGAAGAAGGGTCTATGGAAGACCATGAGTCAGAGACTGTTTTGAGCAACTGGGAGATTGTCTTTCTTAGGAGCTTTGGTTACCTTGATCTTTTAAATCAAAAAGACAATATTAGGAAGGCTTGAGAGACCTCAGAGGGCAAGCTGGGCACTCAGAGTTGAAATGTGGACTTCCTTCTGCAAACTGGAAACGACAAACTTCTAAAATATTAAGAAAGTATTATGATTCCATGATCTCATTCACCAACTTTGTACTGTGTTTATGAGTTCAGGGCTGGGGTCAAATAAGATCACATGCAGGAGTGCCTAGCATATACATCATTATCACCATCATCTCTGTTATTTTTCCCACCTATGACCCTGAACCTGACTGACTTCATTGTCAGACCTAAGAGGCAAGCCCCAGTCTTCCCACAGAAATCACATTTGTACAAAGGGAGTGAGTCTGGAGCAGTGTTCTCTACTAAGACCAGTGTTACCTTCCAGAGGATGTTTGTTGACTTTGGGAACATTTCTGAAATTCAAAACTAGGAGGAAGTAGCAATCACTGGCATCTAGAGGTCAGAGATACTGCTGAAAATCCTAAGGTGCACAGGACAGCCCTTATAACAAGGAATGATTTAGCCCTAAATGTTAATAGAGCCACACTGAGAAACCCTGGTCTAGAAAGAAGATGAAAAATATGAATAGAGGGTACGCTCAGACCCCCAGATATGCCATACAGGGGTGATTCCAGAAGACCTAGATTTGAGTCTTGGACCACCTGAAGTAACTGTGTATCCAGGGCAAGTGAAATTCTCCCTCTAAGCCTAAGCTGCCTCAACTATGAAATGGGCAAAATAACACCCATCTCTTTAGGTTTCAAGAGGATAAAATGAACTCATGCATGTAAAGGGTTTAACTTAGTTCTTTGCTTGCAGAGCTCAAGGAATGAGGTTTCCAGCACCCTGAAAGTAACTGCTGTTTTTTCTTTTTCTCTCCAGCATGGTGCACACACTCTACTACCCAAGATGTATCAAAGATCAAGGGAAGGGGGCCAAGATGCCAGAGTAGTTAGAAGCTTCTCGTCATCCCTTTAACACACACCCCAAAGAACAAATGAATACATGGCATGTGACATCCTACAGATCCTGAATATCAGAAGGAAAGTTTGAAATTGGATTGAGCAACAGGGAAGGTATAGTTAAGTCTAGAATTATCCAGGACTGGCCAGACCTGATTGCTGGGAATTGGTCATGGCCAGCATGGAGTGGAGTGGTAGTGTTTGCATGGTTTTCTCCTCATGACAAAAAGTACACTCAAGCTTATAGAACTAGTGAAAAGTGGCACTTGACTGTCAAAACTAAAGTGGCTGGCATCCACCTGTCTCACACAGATCTAAATCCCTTTTCCCAGTGCTTTCTGCTCTCCTGTCTGCACTGTACATGGCTCTGGACTCCGACACCATTAACTAAGTTACAAGTAGGGCTCCTTGAGCTGTTCTCCTAAACGTAGAGAGGGATCAATATAGAAAACTGGAGAAGGGGTGGAAAATATCTGCTAACTCATCCAAGCCAGAAATTCAGGGCAGAAACAGTGCCTTCACCTAGCATCAGATAAAAGAGGACACACCATCCTCATTGACACTTAGGGATGACTGTTAGCCCCTTGCATTTCTCAGCACCTGAAGCCACATACCTGTACCAACACCAACAATCCCTCCCCATCTAGAACAGCAGGGGAGAGCTGCACCACACACTTTGTGACTGAGTACCAAGAGACCTGAGCCAAATTCATATAAGAAAAGTAAATGGACTTCTAGGCTCACAAGTCGAGCAACAGTTCTAGCCACCTGGTGACAGGATGTTTTAGAGCTCCAAAGGTACCAATAACTGAACTAGCACACATGACCAGCCTATTTGGACATTTTAAAACAAAACTAAACAGGAAGCTAGGATGCAGTAAGCAAACATAAAATTCAACAGTTCACTGATGGCTGAGAGAACTTCCTAGAATTATCAGAGGTAAAACATAAAAGGTTAACATTTAGATCTCTTCAAGAGATCTGAAAGGAAAGGAGAAAAGAATGCAGCAGAGCATAATGACTAATTTAACAGTTTGCAAGAAAGCATAAAGCACAAAGAATTAGAAATTCAGAAAATTAATAATAAAATTACAGAAATAGCTAACTCGATAGAAAGTCAAAGGAGTATAAGTGAGGCAATGGAAGGCCAAATTAGTGAGAGTGAAGGTAAAGTATGTGACTCCAAAGTATTTGAAGAAAAAATCAGATAAAAGAAATTTTAAAAAATCAAAAAACACTAAAAATTTTGTGGAACTCTATCAAAAGCAGTAATCTACAAGTGACTGGATTACCAGAATGTAGGGGGAAGGGGGATATAATAGAAAATAGAGAGAATTGTTGAAAATTTGTTGATGGAAAACTTCCTTGATATAAAGAAAAATGAGAAGATACATATCCAAGAGACTCATCAAATTCCATACGAAGTGAAACCAAGATAAAGACACTAAAACATATTATAAATAAAGTTGCCAACACTAAAGATAAGGAGACAATTTTAAAAGTGGCTAGGGATAAATGAAAAATAACCTCCAAAGGTAAATGACTAACACTAACGCAGACTATTCAGCAGAAACCATACAGGCAAGAAGGCAATAAGATGGCATATACAATGACTTGAGGGAAATTAATTACCAGCCAAGAATTATTCATCCAACACAACTCTCTCTCAAATATGGTAAAATTAGGACATTTCCAAGTAAACAGTAATTTATAGAACTTCCAAAAAGGAAATCAAAATTTTAAAACATACTAAAGGGAGTTCTTCCATTAAAAAATCAATAACATCAGGTAACAACGAAGATTAGAACACAAAACAGAGCAACTGGATATCAACACAAATAGGAGAATCACAAAAAGAAATCAAAGGCAAAACACTGAAAATAGGGAGAGATGTCATTATGCAAACTTTGTAACAAAAAAGAGTGACTTAAAAGAAAGTCTTTCATTTGGAGAAAAAGTGAAAACATTACAAAGAAATTAAGGACTGATTTAAACGTAGAAAAATGAGTAAATATTAAGGCAACCACAAAGAAAATCATCAATTCTATGCACTAAAATAAAAAATAAAATAAAGTGTCAGCAAATACAAAACAACCAACACTGAAAAAGACGAAAAGAAAATATGTAAAGAGAAAAGACTCAGAAAAGAAAATGGAACAAAAGAATTCTAGAAAATGCACCAAAAATAACATCAAAACGACAGCACTAAACTCTTACCTTTCAGTAATCATGCTGATGGAGAGTGGCCGACTGGATAAAGAAGCACAGTCCATCTATATGCTGTCCACAGGAGACACACCTTGGACTTTAAGACAGGAGCAAACTTAAGGGATGGAAAAAATATATCAAGCTAACAACATTCAAAAAAGAGCAGATATGGCACTACGAATCTCTGATAAAACAGACTTTAAAATAAAATTCACCACAGTGGATAAAGAAGGACACTATATAACGATTAAAGAGTCAGTGCTCCAGTCGGACACAGCCATATTAAATATCTACAACCAGAAAGACAGGGCTCTAAAATACACAAAACAAATTATAACTGCATTGCAAGCAGAAAGAGACAGCTCTGCAATTATTGTAGGAGACTTCAACACACCACTTTCAGTGAAGGACAACGCATCCAGAAAAAAGTTCAGTAAAGACATGGAAAGCCTAAATGGCACAATCAACAAACGACCTCATAGACATACACAGAACACTCTACCTAATAGCAGCCAAGTATACTTTGGAATATTCTGAAAAATTGACTGTATATTAGGTTACAAAACAATCCTTAACAAAATTCAAAGTATTGAAATATTACAAAGCATGCTTTCAGACCTTAAGGCCATAAAAGGAAAATTACTAACAGAAAAAAGCAAGGAAAACATATCAAATACACAGAAATTGAGCACTTTGCTGAAAATCACTGGAATATAGAATAAATCAAGGAAGGAATGGAGAAATTCACAGCAGCAAATGAAAATGAAAACACATCCTACCAGGCGCTATGGAACATTTCAAAAGCAATGCTCAGAGGTCAATTTATCTCAGTAAATGCATACATTCAAAAAGAAGACAGTACTGAAATAAAAGAATTAACTCTACAACTTGAAAAAGTAAAGAGCACCAAAGGAATCCTCAGGCATCAGAAGAAAGCAAATAATAAAAATTAAAGCAAAGCTAAATGAGTTAGAGAAAAGAAAAACAATTGAAAAGAGCTAACAAGAACAAAGACCGCTTTTTTAAAAAAAAAAAGATCAGCAAAATCAATAAACCACTGGCCAAACTGACAAGAGAAAAACAGGAAAGGAAGCAAATAACTTAAATAAAATCAGATTGTCCATATCACAACAGACCCATATGAAATTTAAAAAATCATAACAGAATACTCTGGAAAATTCTGTCTAATAAATTTGAAAATATAAAGAAATGGACAAATTTCTAGAAACACACTACCTACATAAACGAACACAAACAGAAGTACAACTAGACAAACCCATCACAAAAGAAGAGATTGAAAAGGTCATTAAGAAACTGCCAAGCAACCCCCTGGACTTGATGGCTTCGTTGGAGATTTCTACTAAACGTTTAGAGAAGCGTTAACACCACCATTACTAAATATATTTTAAAGCATAGAAAAGGTTGGAGTACTCCCAAATTCACTGTATGAAGTCAGCATAACTCTGTTAGCAAAACCAGGTACAGACAAGAAAAAATCTTTAACAAAATTCTAGCCAATGGAATTCAACTACATATTTAAAAAACAATTCACTGTGACCCAATGGAATTCACACCAGTGATGCAAGAATGGCTCAATGTTATGAAAACAACCAATGTAATCAACCACATGAATGAAACAGAAGACTACAAATACTTGAATTTATCAACTGATGCAGAAAAGGTATTTGACAAAGTCTGACAGGTGAAAAACTCTCAGCAAAATAGACAAGACATTCCTAAACCTAATAAAGAGCATTCATAAGAAGCCAACAGTCAACATCATTCTAAATGCAGAGACTCTGAAAACACTCCCATTCAGAACAAGAACAAGGCAAGGATGTCTTTTGTAACTACTATTATTCAACATTGTGATGAAGGTTCTTCTGGCAAGATAAAGAAATAAAGGGCATCCAAATTGGCAATAAAGAAGTAAAAACATCTCTATTTGCAGATGATGTGATCTTATACTCAGAAAAGCCAAAAAAATCCACAAAAACACTATTGGAACTAATAAAAGAGTTCAGCAAAGAATCAGGATACAAGAAAAAGATACAAAATTCAGTTGGATTCTTTTACACCAACAAAGAGAACATCAAAGAGCCAGCCAAGTGCTGTAGGAAATCACTTTATCAATACTACTTTCAATAGCCCAGAAGAAAAGAAAATATTTAGGAATAAATTTATCCAAAGATGTAAAATACTTATACAAAGAAAATAAGACTCTACTGCAAGATACCAAAAGAGACTTACATACGAGGTCTGACAGTTAAGTTCACGAGCTTAGTTGTTCTAAGGGCTACATATCAAGCTGTTGAATATCATCACAGTCACCTTCAAAGTATTCCCCTTGGGAAGCTATGCACCAATGCCAGTGCCTAGTCCACTCTTCAAAGGAATTTTGGAACTCTTTCTGGAATGGCCATTGTACACTAACTTAATTGTATAATTTTCTGTGAGGGAGCTTTTAGCCAAGAAACAAGTAACTGTATTGAAACACCCTCCCTACTCACCTGATCTGGCCCCCAATGACTTTTTTCATTACCCAAAGATAAAAGAAATATTGAAAGGAAGACATTTTGACGACATTCAGGACATCAAGTGTAACACAATGACAGCTCTGATGGCCATTCCAGAAAAAAACATTTCAAAATTACTATGACGGGTGGATTAGGTACTGGTGTCAGTGCATAGCTTCCCAAGGGAAGTACTGTGAAGGTGACCATAGTGATATTTAGTAGTGAGGTATGTAGCACTTTTTCTAGGATGAGTTCCCAGACATAATCATCAGTTCTCGTAAGTGGGGAAACCAACCTTGATCATAGGTAGGAAGATTTAACATCATGAAAATGTCTGTTCTAACCAAAACAATCCATAGATACAGTGCAAATTCCAATAATGAGATGGAGGGGGAAAAAAAGAACATCAACTGTGTATGGAAAGGGAAGAAGTCCCAGACAAGCAAAGCATTTACTGAAGAAGAACAAAGTGGAAGGCCTCACACTGCATGACTTTACAACCTATTGCACTCCATGGTACACAAAAGAGCTTGAAACTGGTACAAAAACAGATACATGGACCAATGGAACAGAGAATCCAGATATAACGCCATCCGTCTATGAGAGTCTGATACTTGACAATGGCCCAAAGTTCATATAGTAGGGAACAAACAGTCTCTTTAATAAATAACTGTATGTCTATCTACAAAAAAATGATACAAAACACACATCTCACACCATGCCTCAAAACTAACTGGATCAAAAACTTAATTTAAAATTGATGGTCTAGTGATTTTGGGGTTCCCATAGGAGCATGGCCATTGGCCCTGATGCTGCCCTTGCCCATAAATCATAACGAAGCTCCACTCTTTGGACACGAATGGATTGGACTTGGCAATGCAGAGTGACCATATATTGGATGCACTTTGTGGTTCTATACATCTATAGGATATCATCCTGCTGACCTCTGGCTGGAGGAAAGAGAGTGGGTGGAGAGCAGGGGAAAGGAGACTGTTGGGAGGATGAGACATGTATGGAGCAGAGAGGAATAGTGTGCCGTCACCGGACAGGGAGAGCAGTGGGAGCTGCATATAGGTGGGCATGTAAATTTATACGGGAATGTACATTTTCACTCAGTCATAATAAAAAAAAATAAAGAATAAAAAATAAATAAAAAAAAACAGAAAAAATTTAAAATAATAAAGCAGAAGTAAATGAATTGGAAAATGGAAACGCAGTTGAAAGAATTAACAAACAAAAAGCTGATTATTTTTAGCTATGACATCCTCTTATTTATATATTATTTTATTATGATTTAGTGAGAATATACAATCACATACAAGTTTGCATACCTGCTGACAAGCGGCTCCCACTTCCCTCCTTGCCTGGTGACAGCACACTTCTCTGTTCTACATATGTTATACCCTCCTAGCAATCTCCTATTCACTCCTCTTCACCCTCTCCCACACATCTAGTATGAGGTCCACGGGATGATATCCTATAGATGCATAGAACCATAAATTGCACACATGATATGGTTACTCTGTGTCACCAAGTCCAATCCATTTCTGTCCAAAGAGTTGACCTCTATTATGATTTATGGACAGGGGCAGCATCAGGGCCAGGGGCCATGCTCCCAGGGGAACTCTGAGGCCTGTAAACCACTAATTGCAGTCTTTTAGTGGAGACCTAGGGAACACCCCTTTTGGTTTTCGTGTTGCCTGTGAGACTCAAATTTGTGAGCCCCATCACAGCTGTCACTGGTGGTGGCTGGGCACCATCCGGTTCTTCCAGTCACATGTTGATGTAGTCACCTCCTTATGTAGGTCTCTGTGTCTTCTGGGTTCTCTTTGACCCATCTTGTTTTGGTCCTTGGAGATCATCCATTCCTGCTGAGTTGGGACCATTTGGTGCACCTGAGATGGCAGCTTGGCAGCTTTTGTGACCCCAGACGCCACTCACCAATTTAAGGTGCAGAAGACTCTATTAGCAAAACACTGGTTGTGCCAATTGGCTTCAATTTCCCCTGAGGGCATGATCCCCGGACCCCTTCTCCAGCTACTCCATCCTTCCAATATTGGGTTAAGATGGGAGGAGTAATCATGTTATGTTGAAGTGAGTACATATATCATGTTTTATCTAACCATTCCTCTGTTGTTGGGCATCTGAGTTGGTTCCACCTATTTGCTGTTGTGGACTGTGCTGTGATAAACATTCATGTGCATGTATCAGTTGGTGTGAATGGCCTTGATTCTGTAGTATATATTCCAAGCAGTGGAATTACTGGGTCAAATGGGATATCTATTTCCATCTATTTAAGGAAGCACTAGATTGCTTTCCGACTCAACGGCACTTGGCTTGGCGAGATTGCTTTCCAAAGAGGTTGCACCATTTTGCAATCCCAACAACAGTGTAGGAGAGCTCCAGTTTCTCCACATCTTCTCCAGCATTTGTTGTTTTGCATTTTTTGGGGTCATAGCCAACCTTCTTGGGTGAGATGGTATCTCACTGAAGTTTTGATTTGAATTTCTTTAATAGCTAATGATTGTATGTCCACATGTGCTTTTTGGCTGCCTGAATCTCATCTTCAGAGAAGTGTCTGTCCACCTCATTTGCCCATAGTTTAATTGGATTATTTATCCTTTTCCTATTGATATTTTGTAGTACCTCACAGATTATGGCGATCAGGTGTCAATCTGACCTATAGTTGCCAAATAATTTTCCCATTCTGTATGTGGTCTTTTAACTCTTGATAAAGTCTTTGGATAAGCTAAAGTGTTTGACTCTTAGTAATGACCATTTATCTATTCTCTCTTCTGTTGATTGTGGTTTGTCACATTTTGAAGTCTATCCACATTTTGTATTAAAACTTTCATTGTTGATCCTACTTTTTCTCAAGTGAGCTTTATCATTTTAGATTTGATATTTAGATCTTTTATCAAGTTTGTGTTGGTTTTTGTATAATGTGTGAGATATGGGTCTTGTTTCATTTTATTGCAGATGGATATCCAATTTTGCAAGCACTATTTGTTGAAGAGGTTGCATTTACCCCAGTTTAATTTCTTGGGGCCTTTGTTGAATATCAACTGTTCATAGCAGGATAGTATCATCTCTGGGGTCTCAGTTCTGTTCCTTTGATCTATCTGTCTCTTTTTGTACCAGTACCAAGGTGTTTTGACTACTGTGACAGTGTAACAGATTCTAAAGTTAGATAGTGAATGGTCTCGCAGCATGTCCTTCTTCAGAAGTGTTTTGCTTTTCTGGGGCTTCTTTCTTTTCCAAACAAAGTTGATGAATTGTTGCTCCATCTCATTAAAAAATGTGACAGGGGCAGAGTCAAGATGGCGGACTAAGCACACGTCTTCTTGTATCCCTCTGGAAGCCAAGACCAGAACTGATAATCAAACAGAGCCTTCTGGTCACCTAGTGAGCCACAGGACATGGCATACGGCTGTTAATTTGGACTTCATACCACTGAGCAAAAATCCTCCTCTCTTTTGCTGACTCCCACTCCTGGCTAGCCTGGCTCTCATGGAGTGAAGGTAACACACCACTGTGACTTTTTTTTCTCTGTCTTGGCCAGCAAGCGGAGCTGGGTCTTGCCTAGCAGCTAGTCTCAGACGCACTGCTGGTGGGATAGGCAGGTGAAATTGCCATATTTTGAGAGCCAGGCTTAGTACTCTGTGCACCTAGCCAATTTAGGCCTCTCTTTTTATCTCTGCCACAGTGTGGTTTGTACAGAACTGCAGCCCCTATGTGCTGGACGCAATTTTGGATATGGAGATTTTAGAGGGAACTAATTCTTAGCCTGGGAGCCAGCACCTGCAAACAGGACAGCGTTTCTCTCACAGAAAAGCATTAGTTTACACAGTGTTGCCTATGGTGGGAGCCTAACAACAGAAGCAGAGGACTCACTACGTCTCAGCACCTGTAGCCCCTCTATCCGCTGACAGTGTGGAGAGAGCCATCGTGGATACAGTGTCCACAGCTGGAACTAATTCTTAGCTTGGGAGCCAGAGACTGCCCACAGGAGAGTGCTTTTCGACCAGAAAAGCAGCAGTTTACACAGTCACTCCTAAGATTGGGCCCTGTCAGCAGAGGCCAATAGGGCAGTAGCATTGCTGTATTTTAAACTAGTTCATACCATCTGGGGTTAGATATAGAGGTGTTTACTATGCCCGTTGGGAAGAGTGACCTCTACACCTGAAAACCTGACTGACTTGGGAAGTGGTCAGATATCTTTGGTCTTACATTTTAAGACAGCCTAGAGAAACATCTGCAGTCCATCCTGACAGTATCTCTCCCAATCACTACTTACTCACATGAAGTCCAAAAAGCAACAGACACTTGTGGCAAACAAGAAATCACACATGGCTTCAGATGGCTCGCAAACAAAACAACCAAGAAGTTTCCAAATGAAGAAACTTTTCTGAAATCATAGGAATGTGAATAAAAAGGATTATATACAGAGCACTTCTAGACTTTATACAAAATGCAGCAGAAAAAAAGGAAAAATTAAGCAAGGTGTTTGATCTGATGGAACAGATCTCTGAACACTACTCTGAAATCCAACAGATCAAGAACAAAATCAAAGACATAGAAATTTCCATTCAAAGCCAAGAAAACAGAAGGGAACAAATGGAAAAAAGAATTTCTGACTTGGAAGAAAGAGCTACTGACACCAGCATCTATGAGGAGAAATCAGAAAAAAGAAACAAGAAAAATGAAGAAGCATTAAAAAGCATGTGGGACTCTGTTAAGAGGAACAACCTTCGATTCATTGGAGTCCCTGAACAGGATGAGACACCTGAGAACACAGAGTATCATTGCTGAGCTCCTGACAGAAAAAATTCCCAGAAATTATGAAGGAAGAGAATATAGATATCCCAGAAGCATACTGTACGCCACCCAATATAGATCTCAAATAAAGACTCCAAGACATATTATAATCAAGCTTAACAAAATGAAACATAAGCAGCAACTCTTAAAGGCAGCAAGACTCAAAGCAAAGCTAACATTCAGAGGAAAACCTTGTAGGCTTTTTTCAGATTTCTCAGCAGCAACCATGCTGGCATGGAGACAGTGGCATGACACATTCAAAGCCTTGAAGGAGAAGAACTTCCAACCAAGAATTATATATCCTGCAAAACTATCTTTCCAATATAAATGGAATTAAGACATTCCCAGATAAATAGGAACTCAGAGACTTTGTAAAAACCAAACCAAAGCTACAAGAAATACTGAAAGAAGCTCTTGGCTTTGGCTTAGAAGAACAAAACCACTAACTTTATATTTAGAATGACACATCATCCACAATTCTACTCTGTTAGAGAAGGCTACAAATTCAATCACAACTTTAACACTAAAGAAAACAATCCAGTTATTATCATGAAAACTATGGTGCCATCATATTAAAAAGAGGGATACACTACAGTCGTTATACTCCTTCCAAATGGAGAGGAAGTTGACAAGACTGGTAGTAATTAAAATTGAGTTTATACATAGTTTATTAAGGGGGATCATAGGGGCAGTCATAAGTACAACAAAGATGCAACATACCATATCAAGATATGTAACACAGGAGTCTCAACAACTACAAAACCAGCTCTGAAAAAGGTGAAAAATCAACACACAAAAAAGAATGTCCCAGAACAGACTAATAAGAACAGCAGAGAAACCATCAACACAAAAATAAACAGATCACAATGGCAGCAGTGAACACATGCCTATCAATAATTACATTGAATGTGAATGGACTGAATGCTCCAGTAAAGAGACATCTAGTGACATCTTGGATCAAAAGAGATGACCCGTCCACATGTTGTCTACAAGAAACTCACTTGAGACTTAAAGATAGGAACAAACCGAAAATGAAAGGATAGAAGAATACATATCAAGCTAAGAATGAACAAAGAAGAGCAGGGGTGGCAATTCTAATCTCAGATAAAATTGATTTTAATGTAAAATACACCATTGTGGACAAAGATGGACACTATTGCTGAAAGGTTCATTACACAAGCAAGACTTAACAATATTAAATATTTATGGACCTAATATCAGAGCACCTAAATACACTGAAAAAACACTGACTACACTCAATAAAGAGTTAGATCACTCCACAATAATAGTGGCAGACTTCAGCACTCTGCTCTCAGTACTGGGCAGATCATCTAGAAAAAAACTCAGTAAAGATACAGAAGACTTCATTGCCACAGTTAACCAACTAAACCTCATCAATATAGACAGAACTTTCTAACCATCAGTGGGCAACTACACCTTCTTCTTCAGTGCACATGGGACATCCTTCAGAATTGACCATGTTTTAGGACATAATGCAATTCTTGACAAAATCTATACCATTGAATTAATGCAAAGCATCTTCTAAGATCAGAAAGCCATAAAAGTGAAAATCAATAGGACAAAAACGTAGATAGAAAGTGGAACACCTGAAAACTGAACAACATCTTGCTCCAAAAACCATGGGGTATAGAAGAAATCAAGGATGAAATAAAGAAATTTAAGGATTCCAATGACAATGGAAATACTTCCTACTGGAACCAATGGGATACAGAGAAAGCAGTGCTCAGAGATCCATTTATCTCCATAAATGCACACATCTGGAAGGAAGAAAGAAACCAAATCCAGGAACTAACCCTACAGCTTGAACAAGTAGAGAGAGAACAACAGAGGAACACCTCAGGCACCAGAAGAAAACAGATCATAGAGATCACAACAGAACTAAATGAATTAGAGAATAGTAAAACAATTGAAAAAATTGAAAAGACCAAAAGCTGGTTTTTTGAAAAGATCAACAAAATTGACAAACCACTGGCTAAACTTATACTAAAGAAAATCAGGAAAGGAAACAAATAACCCAAATTAGAAATGAGATCCAACAGATCCAACAGAAATAAAAAGTATTATAACAGAATACTATGAAAAACTGTACTCTAACAAATTTGAAAACCTAGAGGAAATGGACAAATTCATTGATTCATAACCCCTAGCAAAAATTATCACAGTGTGAAGTGGAACAGCGTAATAAACCCATCACAAAAAAGATATTGAAAATGTCATCAAAAAACCTGCCAACCAAAAAAAGCCCAGGCCCAGATGGATTCATCACAAAATTCTACCATGCTTTTGGAGAAGAGTTATCCCCAGTACTACTGAGACTATTTCACAGTATACAAAGGGATGGAGTACTTCCAAACTCATTCTATGAAGCCAGCATAACCCTGATACCAAAGCCAGGGAAAGACCCAACTAAAAAGGAGAACTAGAGACTGATATCACTCATGAATCTAGTTGCAAAAACCTTCAACAAAATTCTTGCCAATAGAATACAACAACATATTAAAGAAAGAATCCATCATGACCAAGTTGGATTCATACCAGGGATGCAAGGCAGCTTCAACATCAGAAAAGCAATTATGTCATTAACCACATAAATATCACAAAAGACAAGAATCACCTGATTTTGTCAATTGATGCAGAAAAGGCATTTGATAAAGTCTAACACCCATTCATGCTAAAAACTCTCAGCAAAATAGGCATGGACAGAAAATTCCTCAACACAATAAGGGCCATTTATACAAAGCCAACTGCCTATGTCATACTGAATGGAGAGAGACTGAAGGAGTTTCCCTTGAGAACTAGACCAGAATGCCCACTCTCACCTCTCCTATTCAGCATTGTACTAGAAGTTCTAGTGAGAGCAATTAGACAAGACCAAGAAATAAAGGGCATCTGCATAGGCAAAGAAGTCAAAATCTCCCTGTTTGCTGATGATATGGTTATATATGCAGAGAATCCCAAAGAATCCATAAGGAAACTACTCAAACTAATAGAAAAGTTCAGCAAAGTCTCAGGATACAAGATAAACAGAAGTAAAGCAGTAGGATTCCTTTATATCAACAATGAAATTGTTAACGAGGAAATCATAAAACCAATACCATTTACTATAGCCCCTAAGAAGATAAGCCAGCCAGCCAAGTGCACTACCTAGGAATTAATTTAACCAGAGAAATAACAGACCTTTACAAAGAGAACTACAAGACCTTACTACAAGAAACTAAGAGAGACTTAGATAAATGGAGAAAACTACCCTGTTCATGGATAGGAAGACTTAACATTGTGAAAATGTCTATTTTACCCAAAGCAATCTACTTGTATAATGCAATCCCAATACAAGTTCCAGCATCATGTTTTAATGAGATGGAGAAACAAACCACCAATTTTGTTTGGAAAAGGAAGAAACCCCAGATAAGTAAATTCGTACTAAAGAAGAAGAATACACTGGGAGGCGCTTCCTTATAAAAATGGATATAGATATACCATTTGACCCAGTAATTCCACTACTCGGAGTATATCCTACAAAATCAAGGCTATTCACACCAATGGATACATGCACACGAATGTTCCCTGCAGTAAAGTCCACAATAGCAAAAAGATGGAATCAACCCAGATCCCCAACAACAGAAGAATGGATAGGTAAATTATGGTATACATACTCAAAGAAGCACTATGCAATGATAAGGAACAATGATGATTTCAGGAAACATAACCTGGTTTCAGCTGGCAGACATTATGTTAAGTGAAAGTAGTCAGCAACAAAAGGACAAATACTGTATGAGACCCCTACGATAAGAACTCAAAAACAGGCTTATGCATAGAAGGAAAGACTCTGAAGCCTGCAAGAGCAGGGAGGGAGGGAGGGTCAGGGGGGAACGGTTTAGATTAGATAGTTGTTAGAAATTTTGGGTGAAATCAGTGACAACACACATTAGAAACACAAACAATATTAAGTGGACTTCAACATAACTTGAATACTTCTTCCATCTTAACCCAATAATGCAAGGACAGAGTAGCTGGGCCCGGGGAAGGGGACCATGCTCTTACGTGAAATCAGGCCAATTGGCACAACTAGTATTTTCCTAAGAGGGCTCTCTGCACTGCATATTGGAGAGCGGCATCTGGGGTCTTAAAAGCTGTCAAGCTGCCATCCGAGGGCACAGCAAATGGTCCCAACTCAGCAGGAGTAGATGCTCAACGAGGACCAAAATGGCAACCCAGAAGACAATGACACCCACATGAGTGGGCCTACATTGAATTGGGACCGGAGGAACTGGATGGTACACGGCCACCACCAGTGCTAGCCACAATGGAGCTCACAAAGTTGAGTCTCACTAGCAACACAAGAATAAAAAGGGGTGAACCCCAAGATCTCCACTAAAAGACTGCAATTGACAGTCCAGTGACTTCAGGGTTGCCCTGGGAGCATTGCCTCTTGCCCTGATGCTGCCCTTGCCCATGGATCATAACGAAGGTCCACTCTTCTGACAGTAATGGATTGGACTTGGCGATGCAAAGTGACTATGTATTGGGTGCCCTTTATGGTTCTATGCATCTATAGGATATCATCCTGCTGACCTCTGTTGGAGGAAGGGGAGTGGGTGGAGAGAAGGGGAAAGAAGACTGTTGGGAGTATGAGCCATGTATGGAGCAGAGAGGAACAGTGTGCTGTCACCGGGCAGGAAGAGCAGTAGAAGCTGCATATATGTGGGCATGCAAATTTATATGAAAATGTACATTTCACTCAGTCATAATAAAAAAATAGGAAAAAAAATGTGACAGGAATTTGTATTGGGATTGTATTATGTAAGTAAATTGCTTTGGGTAAAACAGACATTTTCACATGTCTTCATATCCATGAGTAGGGTGGGTTTCTCCATTTATGTAAGGCTCTCCTAGTTTCTAGTAGTAAGGTCCTGTAGTTCTCTTTGTAAAGGTCTGTTATTTCTCTGGTTAGATTTATTCCTAATTTTTTTTTATTTTCTTTGGGGCTATACTATATGGTATTGATTTGGTGATTTCTTCCTTAATAATCTCATTGTTGGTATAAAGGAATCCTACTGACTTACTTCTGTTTATCTTTTATCCTGAGACTTTGCTCAACTCTTCTATCAGTTTGAATAGCTTACTTACGGATTCCTTAGGGTTCTCTGTGTATACAATCATATCCTGTGCAAATAGGGAGATTTTTACTTCCTCTTTGCCGATACAGATGCCTTTTATTTCTTGGTCTTGTCTAATTGCTCTGGTTGGAACTTCTAGTACAATGTTGAATAGGAGAGATGAAAATGGGCATCATTGTCTAGGTCCTGTTCTCAAGGGGAATTGTTTCAGTCTCCATTCAGGATGACATAGGCAGTTGGCTTTGTCTAAATGGCCCTTATTGCATTGAAGAATTTGCTATCTATTCCTATTTTGCTGAAAGTTTTTAGCATGCGTGTGTGTTGGACTTCATCAAATGCCTTTTCTTCATCAATATACAAAATCAGGTGATTCTTGTCTTTTGTGATATTTATGTGCTTGATCACATTAATTGTTTAGCTGATGTTGAACCAGCCTTGCATCTCTGGTATGAATCCAACTTGGTCATGATGAATTATTTTTTTGATTTCTTGTTGTATTCTAATGGCAAGGATTTTGTTGAAGACTTTTACATCTAGATTCATGGGTCGTATCAGTCTGTAGTTCTCCTTTTTTGTTGGGTCTTTCCATGGCTTTGGGATCAGGGTTGTGCTGGCTTCATAGAATGAATTTGGGAGTATTCCATCACTTTGTATGCTGTGAAATAGTCTCAATAGTATTGGAGCTAACTCTTCTCTAAAAGCTTGCTAGAATTCTGTGGTGAAGCCATCTAGGCCAGGGTTTTATTTTGATTGGTAGTTTTTTGATGACATTTTCAATCTCTTCTTTGTGACGGGTTTATTAAGTTGTTCTGCTTCACCTTGTGATCATTTTCGTAGGTGATATGAATGAAGGAATTTCTCCATTCCCTCTAGGTTTTCAAATTTGTTAGAGTATAGTCTTTCACATTATTCTTTTATGATATTTTTGATTTCTGTTGGATCTGTTGTGACAATTCCCCTCTCATTTCTTTTTTGGGTTATTTGTTTCCATTCCTGTGTTTCTTTACTAAGTTTAGCCAGTGGTTTGTCAATTTTGTTGATTTTTTCAAGAAAAACAGCTTGTGGTCCTTTAAATTTTTTCAATTGTTCTTCTATTCTCTAATTTGTTTAGTTCTGCTCTAATGTTGATGATCTATTTTCTTCTGGTGCCTGAGGGGTTCCTCTGCTTTTCTCTTTCTTCTTGTTCATGCTGTAGGGTTAGTTCTTTGATCTGATTTCTTTCTTCCTTCCAGATGTGTGCATTTATGGAGATAAACGGACCTCTGAGCACTGCTTTGGCTGTATCCCATTGCTTCCAGTATGAAGTGTTTTCATTCTCATTGGAATTCACAAATTTCTTTAAGTCTTCCTTGATTTCTTCTGTAAACCATGGCTTTTTGACCAAGATGTTGTTCAGCTTCCACGAGTTCACTTTCTGGTTTTTTTTCTGCTATTGATTTCAACTTCTATGGCTTTATGATCTCAGAAGATGCTTTGCATTAATTCAATTGTATGCATTTTGTTGAAAGTTGCTTTATGTCCTAACATATGGTCTATTCTGGAGAATATTCCATGTACACTGGAGAAGAAGGTGTAGTTGTCCGCTGATAGATCAAAAGTTCTGTATATGTCAGTGAGGTAGAGTTGGTTAAATGTGGCAATCAGGTCTTCTGTGTCTTTAGTGAGCTTTTTTCCAGAATGATCTGTCCAATACTGAGAGTGAGTGTTATAGTCTCCCACTATTATTGTGGAGTGATCTATCTCCTTTTTGAGTACAGTAATTCTTCGATGTATTTAGGTGCTCTAATATTAGGTGCATAAATATTAAGTCCTATTTGGGTATTGAATTTGTCACCAATAAATAGTGTCCATCCTTGTCCACGATGGTAGATTTTACATTAAAATCGATTTTATCTGAGATTAGAATTGCCACATCTGCTCTTCTTTGTTCATTGTTAGCTTGATATATATTCTTCCATCCTTTAATTTTCAGGTTGTTCATATCTTCAAGTCTAAGGTGAGTTTCCTATAGGTAACATATGGATGGGTTGTGTCTTTTGATCCAAGATATCACTCGTTTTCTCTATACTGGAGTATTCAGTCCATCCACATTCAATGTGATTATCGATAGGTATGTGTTCAGTGCTGTCGTTGTGATATGTTTATTTTTGTGTTGATGGTTTCTCTGTTGTTCTTGTTAATCTCTTCTGGGGCATTCTTCTTTGTGAGTTTATTTTTCACCTTGTTCAGGGTTTGTTTTGTGGTTACTGAGACTCCTGTATTACGTTTCTTTATTTGATATACTGCATCTTTATTATGCTTTATGGCTTCCCCTATGATTTCCCTTAATAAACTATGTACAAATCCAACTTCAATTACTACCATTCTTATCACCTTCCCCTCCATCTGGAAGGACTATAACGATTGCAGTGCATTCCTCTTTTTAATATGACGACATCATAGTTTTCATGATATGATCACTGGATTATTTCTTTCATTATTATAGCTTTGAATTTTGAGCCTTCTCTGAGTAGGATTCTGGGTGATGTGTTCTGTATTTGCTTCTAAAATATAAAGTTGGTGGTTTTGTTCTTCTAAGTCAAAGCCAAGAGACTCAGTATTTCTTGTAGCTTTGGTTTGTTTTTTACAAAGTCTCTGAGTTTCTGTTTATCTGCAAATGTCTTCATTTCATTTTCATATCTGAAAGATAGTTTTGCAGGATATAATTCTTGATTGGACGTTCTTCTCCTTCAAGGCTTTGAATGTGTCATCCTGTCATCTCCATGCCAGCATGGTTACTTCTGAGAAATCTGATGAAAGCCTACAAGGTCTCCCTCTAAGTGTTAGCTTTGCTTTGAGTCTCTCTGCCTTTAAGAGTTTCTGCTTATGTTTCATTTGGCTAAGTTTGATTATAATATGTCTTGGAGTCTTCCTTTTGAGATCTATATTGAGTGGTGTTCGATATGTATCTTCGATATCTATATTGTTTTCTTTCATGATTTCGGGGATGTTTTCTGTCAGCAGCTCAACAACAATATTCTCTGTGTTCTCAGGTGTCTCACACTTTTCAGGAACTCTAATTAATCATAACTTGTCCCTCTTAATAGAGTCCCACATGCTTCTTAATGCTTTTCATTTTTCTTTTTTTTTTTTTTTTGATTTCTCCTCATAGATGCTGGTGTCAGCAGCTCTGTCTTCCAAGTCAGAATGTCTATTTTCCATTTGTTCCATTTTGTTTTGTTGGTTGAGAATTGAAGTTTCTATGTCTTTGATTTTGTTCTTGATCTGTTGGATTTCAGAGTACCGGTGTTCCATCAGATTGAACAGCTTGCTTAATTTTTCACTTTGCTCTGCTGCCTTTTGTGCAAGGCCTCGGAGGGATCTCTATATAATCCTTTCATATTCATCTTCTGTTAGTTTCAGAAAAGCTTCTTTGTCTGGGAATTTCTGAGGTGCTTTCTTTTGGGGGCCCTCTGAAGCCATGTGTGATTTCTGGGTTATGGTTTTCTCCAGAGTTGGCTGTTTTTTGGGCATCATGTGAGTCAATAGAGGCTGGGAGAGATGCTGTGAGGATAGATCACAGTCGTTTCTCTAGGCCGTCTTAAAATGAGAGGTAAAAAGTATCTGACAACTTACAAAGTCAGTCAGGTTTTCAGGTGTATAGGATTCTCTTCCCAGCTGGCAAAGTAAGCACCTCTATATCAAACCCCAGATGTTATAATCTAACTCAAAATACAGAAAGGCTACTGCCCAGCCAGCCTCTGATTTTGGGCCCCAGCTGTAGGTGACACTGTGTAGAATTTTGTTTTTCTGCAGGAAAAGCAGTCTCTTCTGGGCAGGTGTTGCCTCCCAGGTCCAGCTGAGGCTTCTGTATGGGTATATCCACCTCCCAGTGGAACAAGATGGTGTCCTCCACAAGCTCGCCACTTGGCTGGTATGAGGCTACTGGCAGAAAGAGAGGCCAAAGGTGCCGAGATGCTCATAGTCCACAGCCTCTGTTGGTGGGCCCCAGCCACTGGTGACACTGTGCAAAACACTGCCTCTCTGCCAGAAAAGCACTCTCACCTGGGCAGGTGCTGCCTCCCAGCCTAGGAACTACGTACTGGTGGGCCTCCATATGGGTGTATCCATCTCCTCATGGATCAAGATGGCATCCTGCACAAGCTTGCCACTGCCTCCATATGGCTACTGTTTGGTGGAGGTAGAAAGATAGGCCAAATGTGCTGAGATGCAGAGTCCAAAGCCACGTTCTCAGAATATGGCAATTGCACTTGCTGATCCCACCAGCAGTGCATCTGAGATTAGGGGCTAGTCAAGTCACAGCTCCACTCGTTGGCTAAGACAGAGAAAAAAAATTAAAGTGATGAGTTACCTTCGGTGTGTGCAAGCCTGTGCTCACCAAGAGTGAGGTCAGTGAAAGAGAGGAGATGTTCTGTACAGTGGTATGAAGTCCAAATTAACAGCCCTATGCCGTGTTCTTGGGCTCACTATGAGTCCAAAATTCTCTGTTTAATTATTAGTTCAGATCTTGATTTCCAGCGGGATTTAGGGAGACGTGTGTTTAGTCCACCAGCTTGACTCTGCCGCCAATATTGAGGAATATTTTGAAGTCAGTTTAAGAGTATGTGGGAGTTCTTCAAATTTTGAATCTCCCTTATGCTCTTATCCCATCAGTATAACTCTATTTGGAGTTTGCTGTCTGTCCTGTCAATTTCTTCAATTTACAGTTATAAGTTCTTCTATTTATAAAGAGTAATAGAATTAGGTCTCAATATTATGCCTTTTCAATAGGCTCACTATAACCTGAGACAGAAACTCTGGTGGCTTAGTGGGATTAAGTGCTATGGCTGCTAATCAAAAGGTCTGCAGTTCAAATCCACCAGGTGCTCTTTGGAAACTCTATGGGAAAGCTTATCTCTGTCCTATAGGATTGCCATGAGTCAGACTTGGCTCAAGAGCAATGGGGTCATCAGTTGGTTATAGCCTAAGAGTTAGCAATAATATTGTAGGCCTTCAAAGGCCTGAATTTCAAAATTCTAAATCAATACTCAGTTTTTCTTGACTATTGAAACTATGTCACTTGAAGAAAGTTATGTAACATTTCTTAGTTTGTTTTCTTACCTGTAAAATGGGAAGAAAACTATTCCCTTGCTCTGATCTAGAGGTAGTACTCAAGGCTTGGGAATTCCTCCCAGCTGCTTCCTCTTAATCTTCCTGTGGTGGTGGTGGTAGGATGTTAGTAGCCTCATACAGAGTGGGACTGGACACCAGGATGTCTAAGAATACAATCTTCAAGGGGCTGTGTGGTTACATGTCTAGGCCATAGGAAATCAGCATCTTTTCACCCAGTCCTCTCTAGCCCCTGGAAGAAATGGATAAACACGTTTCTTTGTCACAGAAATACTGAGTGGAAGGAGCAGTGGGTGGATGGGTAGTGGGGATAGTTTAAGTAGCCCCAAATTTCTGATAAAGGAAGGTATTTATGTCAATGCCATAAATTCAGAAGTTTTATACCCAAGAATGTTTTAAGACAAGATTATTCCCACCCTGACCTCTCTTTTATGGTGATACCTAGGGAACATCCTTAGAGAAGTGTCCACTTTGGTGCTTCCACACAATAATTGAGGGGCTATGAGGAAAACATCACATTGATTATGATTACAGTAATCAACTATTTGAGGACCAGAGGCCATCTAGCTTCAGCAAAAATCTCTGTAAACAAAAAGGCTGTATGTTGTCACAAACTCAAAGCTGAGTGCGACCACAGAATTGGAAGACAGTGAACTGTAGCCCTATAAATAGAACAGAGAATTTCTTTCACTAAGTGTGAAGCTTTGTAGCCCCTATGTACAGCCCATAGCATTGCCCTACATCATTAACCACAGAGAGAGAGAGAGAGAGAGATAACCTGCCCCTTAGAAAACGGAAATATTCAATATGCACAGAGTGGCTGGCAAATTTTACCCTGACATCTCACTACCACACTTTCCAACATGGTCGTGGTTTAGATAATGCTGAGAATTTTGCTTATGTGTCTTTTACCTTTAGCTTTGTTCATCTTTCTTTTGGCTTTCTTTTATTTGATTTTTTTTCTACTCCATCTTATCTCTCTTTCATTCAGTCTCCTCTTGCCTGTTTCCTTTCTTTTTTTGCTAGTGAAGGAGAGTTGGATGAGTTGTTCTCAGAACATAGTGCTGGAATTGATGCACAGATTAGTAGTATCTTTGTTGGAGTAACTGTTGCCTGAATTCTTTGGAGATCTCTGGAGAAAACAGAAAGAAACCAAAACGGTAGGTCCCCGTTTTTTTAATGAATGATTCGCTCTCATCTTTCCTTTCACCCTTGCTAGCTTGAATTCGCCTCTTCATACCATGCTCTGGGTAACCTGTTATATCTAAGTATGGTTATAGATATAATAAAACCTAAACCATCTTCACATGTCATTTCCTTGGTATTTGCACAGCAAAATAATTATATGGTTGGCTGCCTAAGATGGGAGGGGGAAGGTAATTTTGAGCTTGGGGAAATGTTTTAAAAGGAGAGCTCTTTCATAGCTGCTATTGAAATGTGTTTAGCTCAGTTGATTTTGAATAAAATAGCTCTGAAAATGCTCATAATTTAAGCAAATATTAAGTACAGCTACTTGCATCAATGGGTAGAATTATCTTTATTTACTCTTTTTGTTATAACTTTTTGGGGATAATATTTTTGTCTGCAGAAGGATTAAAGTGGTTCAGTTTGTGTATTTTATCTTTTGCAAAATTAGCTGTGATTAGAAAAATAAGAGGACGATAATGTTTCAGGACTTTTAGTAACATGAATACACTGTAAAAGTGATTTTTTATAGTTAAGGGTAGCTGTAAGGATTCTGCTTTAAAAAAAGCAATCTGAAAAAAAAAGAAAAACATGTTTTTGAGAGAAAGGGGAAATGTGACAACGGAAACAGTTGCTCTGTTTTTCTTAGATAAAATTGTATCCATCAAAAGAAATAATCAGTACATTGCAAAAATGGACAAAAGGATTTTAGATTAAATTTGCATTTTTATATACTTATAATTGACTTAACTTATTTGGACAAAATGTAAATGAAATTGTTTCCTGGTTTGCATATTGTTTCTTTTCTGTATTCAGAGAGAAAATATTTAGAAAGGTTAAATATGACTTTAAACCAAACAATCAGGTAATCAATGTCATGTTACTACTAGGGGCTGCATTGGAGATTAAAAGAAAGAAGAGGATGGATTTTCATTTGGGGTGTGGGTGAGAATTAGAAGAGTTGTAGTGCAACACGACTCAAACTAAATCTTAGATAACTTTGCTACCTCTTTCTCTGCTATCAACAGTGCTGTCCTTGGACTTCATTTTATAGTGCTTTAATCTTCCCAGGGAACAAATGCTACTATTTAATTTAAAAAGCAACGTTTATTTAGGGAGTTTTGAGTTGCACATCAAGGGATATTTCTTTCCTCCAGCTGTTACAAAATTTAGGTATGAAGGCAAAGGCATGGATATTGTAAAGGGATTAAAGTTTTTCAGCTCATAGAAAGACTCCACCAGCCACAGTGACAACTATTTAGATAAAATAAAAGCCATCCTTGGTTCAGGGGCCTCGGAGTTCCCCTGGGAGCATGGCCCTTGACCCTGATGCTGCTCCTGTCCATAAATGATAAAGGTGGTCAACTCTTCAGACAGGAGTGGATTGGACTTGGCAACACAGAGTGACCATATCATGTGTGCACTTTATGGTCCTGTGCATCTAGAGGATTTCATCCTGCTGACCTCTTACTGGAGGCGGGGGAGTGGGTGGAGAGGAGGGGATAGGAGATTATTGGGAGGATAAGACATGTATGGAGCGGAGAGGTAGAGTGTACTGTCACAGAGCAGGTAGAGTAGTGGGAGCTGCATACAGGTGGGCATGCAAATTTATATGAGAATGTACATTTTCACTCAATCACAATTAAAAAATAAAAGCCATCCTCAAAGAAGCTTGTCTTAGAGGGAAGCATTTCTTTTGTTAATTACAGAAAATGTCTACATGCTTTGTACTTACAAACACGTGTACTGCCCTCCGTTGCTCTATATTTTTGGTAATTTTACAGTGAGACAGGAAGCAATACTGTATCCTGTTGAGTACAGTGTAAAACCATGCTAAATACTATAAAGGTGAATAAACACAAAGTGAAGCATTGATTTCTCAAAAAGCTCACTGGATTTCCATCTAGAGATCTAAGGAATTAATGAACTTGAATATCTCCTCTTTGTATCAGGTAAATTAAATAAATGGGAAAAACATATTTTATGCCTTCTTCTCATAGATATTTGAATGCCAGGTTCAAAAACATAATTTGACTCCTTCTCCTTAGCCCAGAAGAGGGGACACAGGTGATCCTTCATCCCTTACTCATTACAGTGATCTACTAAGAGCTTTCTTTCTGTGTCATAGGTCTCAAGAATCTGTCTCCAGCCCCCTAGTCAGAGAATAATTCATAATAAACAGATTCAGATCCTCTTACAGGAGCACTGGCAAACATCTGAGATGTTCATGCTTTAAGAAGTAAAGTAGACTGGCAGTTTATGTGTTATAGTTGGGAAAACAGAAAATTGAAATGGCTGGGCCAGTTCCTTCTGTGAATCTGTAACAGAGACAAGACTAGAATCCAAGTCTCTCAATGTCTTGTCCTATGCTCACTTTACCTCTTTCTGCTGCTTAGCAAGGATTGAGGGTTAAAGAACTTGCATTATTTATTGGGAAATGTTAAAGATGTAATTCTAAAACCACTCAAGAAATTTTTGATAAGAGGGGCACACTTCAGGCTTCTCTCGAAGACCACAGTAATGTAACAAACTAATTTTCTGCGCTTTATCACTGTTTCTTGTAAGAATGAAAACAAAAAAAATCCTGCTGCTGTCAAGTTATTTCCAACCCATAGCAACCCTGTAGACAGAGTAGAACTTCCCCATAGGTTTTCCAAGTAGTGCATGGGTGATTTGAACTTCCATCCTTCTGATTAGCAGCTGTAGCACTTAACCACTACACCACCAGGGTTTCCAATGACCTTAGAGACAAGATTTATTTCTACTGTTTCCACGGAAAACATCCCAAAAAGCAAATCAATATTCACAAAGTACTGTAACACAGCACTAACAGAAACCTAACTATATGCTGGATGTGTATATGATACATTTAGTGCCAGGGCAACAGTTTGGCCAAGACACAAGACAAGAGAGAGTATTCCAGAAATCTTGGGGCCTGCGAGATTCCAGAACTGAGAAGGAAGTTATGTTTCCAAAGAACCTTCCTGGACAAAAAAGGTATATGGGGCTGAGAAGTTAAGGATAAAATATGTAGAAGCTAGATAACTACAATAATTGGTGGCAGGCAAGTCACAAAGAAAATTCAGTAGTTTGTGGCTTGGCTGTTACTAATATTTATCATATAAGTGGGTGCTATTTGAGATATGAAAATTAAAGTGGAGTCTGTTGGTATAGCCATTGGAAAACAAGTAGGAGACGGGAATGTGATTCAGAGGCATCACTTGCATTTGCAATAACAGCTTCAAGAATCACCCAGGAATCAAGACGCAGAGAGAGATCCTGAGGAATAGTAAGTGCAGGATATTAATCAAAGTCAAGTCTGTATAAACTTTGGGGACCTCGGTATGAGTCAGAAGCTTCACTGATTCTAAGCATCAAATGAGGAAAATGAGTCTGAGTCATCGACCATGATGTTATGTGGAAGCAAGCCATGCATCCAGGCATGAGCCAGGGCTGCTGATTCAGGTTCCCTTACATCTCAGAAGTCACAGTTTCCACCTCAAGGAGTACGTAAAATACACGCAAATTTCTCCCAAGTCAAAAACCCCTCAATTCCTTCCTCACTTCTTAACAATGTATCTTTTTCTTCCAAAAGCTTTTGGCCAATATCACAAAAATTTATATGAGACATTAGCAAGGTTTTCTGCACATTCTTAGCAACAGGAAAATGTTTTAGTATTATTCTAATTATAATTACGTAGATACAATCATTTTCAGCTTTAGTTGGCAAATCAGATTCAGATATTTCTCATAAGTTACTGTGACTGAGTATTTCCTATAAGCTAACGACACTTTGATATCATAAAATAATTGTTACAAGTTAGTTATGCTATGGGCAATAATGATAATGACTTACGGGATCTGGAGTATTTAATCTTTGTTAGTGACACAAAGTGACTCTCGAATTTTTTTCTGTAAAACTAAAAATATTGTTATCCTGGATGACGTCTCTATTTTGAAGTGTTAGTATCAGAGTATAAAATTAGCCAGAAAATGAATGACATGCAGAAAATTGACTGATTTGTTATATATCAGATTATTTTTTATTATGACTGAGTGAAAATGTACATTCCCGTATGAATTTACATGCCCACCTATGTGCAGCTTCCACTGCTCTCCCTGCCTGGTGACAGCACACTATTCCTCTCTGCTCCATACATGTCTCATCCTCCCAACAGCCTCCTTTCCCCTCCTCTCCACAGATGTATTTTAACAATTAAATATTCTCATCACATTAGATTTTTACAAGAAAACGTTGTTTGATTACAAAACTGCAAAAGGAAGTATTTTCCTGATCATCTCCAAAACAAACAAATAAAAAACCCATTGCCGTCAAGTCGATTCCAATTTATAGTGACCATATAGGACAGTGCGGAACTGCTCCATAGAGCTTACAAAGAGCACTTGGTGGATTTGAGCTGCTGACGTTTTGGTTAGCAACCATAGCTCTTAACCACTAAGCCACCAGTGTTTCCATTTTTAAAATACTTATTACTTATTTCATCTTAGTGGATATAATAAAGACAATGATTATGAAGGTGACAAAAGTAGTGAGACAGCGGCTTCAAACTACATAAATGTTATTATTCTACTCTAAATTAACCATAAAAAGTTTAAAAATTTTATTGGTTTTCCAGGAAAGCTGAAATTGTTAATACTAATGCACATTGGGGAATTTGATGTAGATTGTTCACACTAAAACATCAAGAATATGCCCTACACACACTTGCAAAGGGCCCAAAGCAAAATACTCGTATTATCTTTAAACAAAATTATATAACTAGCTGGGTACATTTTTACAGTAAAAAATTCTTCAAGATATGCAACTATTTACACCTATATTTCAAAGTGAACAGTTAAATGATTATCCAGTTAATTCATTCAATGTAGATAGACGAAGAGTATTATCCAGGTCCAATAAACAGTGTTTTCTTCAGTAAGCATAATGCTACTTTACTTTTTTGCCCAGTTTACCTGAGTGGTTTGAATTTGTAGGTATAGAAATCATTCAGAAATTTCTATCCTTTTATTTCTATTTCTGGGTAGTAGGGATCTACAGGGTTTATTTATTTAAATTATTATTGTAGTAAATACATACATAAAACATGAATTTAGCAATTTATATGTATAATTCAGTGGTAGTGATTACATTCATCATGTTGTGCAACCATTGCAACTATCCCTTTTCCAAATTATTCCATTACCATTAACAGAAATTCAGTGTCCCATACTCAATGATTTCCCTTTCTCCTATCTTTCTTATTCCTGGAGATCACTGATAAGCTTTGGTATTTATAAATATTTCTACTTCATATAAGTGAAATCGTATAATAATTGTCTTTTCTGTGACTAACTTAGATCACTTAAGGCCCATCCTTGTTCTAGCATGTATGAGGACTTTATTTCCCTATATGGCTGAACTGTCTTCCATTACGTGTATATACCACATTTTGTTTATCTGTTCACCTGAGTGAACGTTTTGGTTGCTTTGACCTTTTGACTATTGTGAATAGTGCTGCAATGAACATTGTTGTACATGTTTCTGCTTGTGTTCTTGCTTTCAATTCTTTTGAGTACATATCTGGGATTTGTTTTGTTCCCTTATCCCTTCACACTCTGTAATCCTAAAGAAGTTTTTCTACGCTATAGGAACCAGCAAATTTCTCCTAAGGGAGCTAGGGTTGAAATATCATGGTACTGATATTTTAATATTTCATAAAACCAATTGAATCAAACAAAATTAAATCCAACCGTTTGACCTGCCATTGTTCTCACTGAGAAAGAATTACTGAAAATAGAAATATCTGGTTTTGTTATTAAAAGCAAGCATAATCCATATTAAGACATCTGGCACAGTAATGCTCTCCCCTCTGAAAGTCCATGATCTCCCCAAACTTACCAATACTGAAAAGAAAAATATACTTAGCTGAAGCAGAGTGTGAATATAATAAACTATACTGTGTAGTGGCTGATCCAGATAGCCAATTCAGATTAATGAGGGGAAGTAGATTGGGAGTCTTAGTTGTTCAGAGTGGACAATCATTTGTTGGTCTAACCAACTTTGCCCTCATCACCTTGCTGAAAGGTCCTTTTGGCTACAGAAGATGATGTATACTTTCCTCAGTTTTGGACCACGACATTTGGTTAAGCAAAACGCTATTTGGAGAGAACAATCTATATCTCAGAATCAAGAGTATGACCTGGGTCATATTTAACATGAAACAACTTGTTAATGACCACCTTGGTTCTAAGTTAAATTTGTAAAAACTGCACATTGAAAAATGTCATCGGTGTATTTGCTTGGATCCTTCCTAAGGGTAAAAATCACTCTGAAAATTTAACACTGTCTGACCACTGGGAGTCATTAAATTTGAAAGTCTCTGTGACTTGGCCCAGTAGAGAAGAAACATCAGGGTTGATTACCCTGGGTTATAAGTTACTCTCTAACGGGAATACATATAGCCAGAATAAAACTCCAGATACTCGAGCTGATCTCTCCCCAGATGCACTGTGGAATGTGTATTATGTGGACCACTTGAATAAACTGGGTGCAGATACAGTTTTTCCCATAAACTTTTCATTTAGTGACACTTAAGAGATTTCTGCAAATATTTTGGACACACGAAAATGAAAATAAAAATTGGTTCACCTTCCTAATATACTTCTCTCAAAGTCTGTATAATGTAGTTTTGAAGATTTTAAGTTTACTCTAGCAATATCTGTATGCATTTACCCTGCTTGTCATATTGGGCCAAATAATTTGAAGTAAATTTGTAGAAGTTGTGATCAGCTTATTTTCTTTTCCTGTAAAATTTCATCACATTTACTAGAAATATTGAATTGATTTATTTTTATATCTCAAAAGTTATTTTAAATGTAAAATTTTAATTTTCACATAAATTTTAGGAGGTGGGGAATTGTTTTGGGTTTGAAAAATTAATTTTCAATGTAAAATAGCTTTGGTTTACCCAGTCTCACTTTTAAGCATGATGGCTTCATTTTTTTGACGGATAATGTTAAGCTTTGTTCTGTTTCAGCAGCTTTAGGGAGTCAGTATTTGTTGTTCACAGAAGGGAAAAGAATAAAAATTTCCCAATGCAATTTAGAGTTTGAGGGTATATTTAGAGTTTTCAGAGCCTCCTCACAGCTCTGGCTATGAGTCTAAAATAAAGGCTCAAGTTCTCAGCACAGACTAAGGGTCAGCATCAGATGCAGGCCGTTCCTGACCTGTTTATTTTCCCCATAAAGTTCTTAAATTCTATGTTTTTAATGTATTGTACTTTCAGTGAAGCTTTACAGAGCAAAGTGCCAAAGCCAAGTGCCGTCGAGTCGGATCCGACTCATGGCGACCCTAGGGGCCAGGGTAGAACTGACTCCCAGAGCAGTTTAGGTTTCTATTTAATAATTTCTACCCAAGTTGTTCAGTGACATTGATTAAATTCCTCAAAATGTGTGAACATTCTCATTTATTTCTATTCTAGTTGTTTCATTTCCACTAATTTGGTTTCCCTCCCCCCTTTGCATTCTCATCTTTGTTTTAAAGTAACTGTTGGCCATTTGGAAACCCTGATGGTATAGTGGTTAAGTGCTACAGCTGCTAATCAAAAGGTCTGCAGCTGAAATCCACCAGGTGCTCAATGGAAACTCTATGGGGGCAGTTCTACTCTGTCCTATAGTGTCACTACGAGTCAGAATTGACTTGACCACAATGAGTTTGGGTTTTTTGGGGAAGAAGAGGGAGCTGACTTTTGATTTTCTAAAGAAGAGTAATACAACTAAGATTCATTATTTTTTTAACTTTATTTTATTTATTTATTTTATTATGACCGAGTGAAAATGTACATTCCCGTATAAATTTACATGCCCGCCTATATTCAGCTTCCACTACTCTCCCTGCCTGGTGACAGCACGCTATTCTTCTCTGTTCCATACATGTCTCATCCTCCCAACAGTCTCCTTTCCCCTCCTCTCCACCCACTCTCCTTCCTACAGCCAGAGGTCAGCAGGAGATTCATTATTTTGTGATCCAATTTGTTATTTAGCTAGAAAGTGACCTCGTAGGGTTAGTTTCAGCTCAAAGTTTCAAGAGAATCTCAAGGCAATAGTTTTGGGGAGTCCTCCAGGTACATCCATTCATCCAGTCCAACAGGTTCCCCCCCACTTAGGAACTTGAGGTTCTGTTTCACATTTATCTCTCATTCTGTCAGTGCCCATGTATTGTGGCCCTGATTGGAATGATAAGTAGTGGTCTTAGGGTAGATGAGGCCATGGTTTGTGAAGACTGTTTTCCCTGTAGACTAGTGTCTTCTCTGAGTCTTTGGTTTCTTTCTTTCTCTTTTGTTATATACGAGTATAAACCAATATTTGTGTCTTAGATAGCCACTGGCAAGCTTTTAAGACCCCAGAAACTACTTAACCAACTAGCATGTGGAATATAGGTCTTATTTTAAGTCAAGTATCTCCCAAGTAATGATTCCAGGAAAATGCTACTAAATATCAAGGAGCTACCCAGAATCTAGGACTTAGAAAGTGTTTAGAATACTGGCTTCAGCTTTCATTTTAGATTCTGTGCCATAAAAAACAGTTAAGATTATTTTTTATTGTACACTTACATTACAGTAAACATTGCTTAAAATGTCTTACATTGACTACTGTGTGATTTTCCACACTACAGATGAGGAAACCAATGTTAAAGGAAACTTGTTCAAATCTATATAATGAATGTCAAGTACAGGTCTGTTACTTGACAAACTCTTTCCATTATGCAATCAATCTTGTCTCTGTATGATACAGTCTCAACTCACTATCTTGTCTTTTTTCATTCGAGAGTCAAGAGGGTTCATAATAGACAGAATGAAAATGCACCAATTTCAAAATAAGTTGATCTTTTTATTAGATTTGGCCTTGGTCATCCATGAAACTGGTAAAAGGGAATAAGATAAGTAATGAAATGGATTTAAAAAGTAGAGATTAACAAAGTATAGATACAATAGTTTAATTTTCTTGAGCAAATCTTTATGATGTGTTTACTGTGTTACCAATGTAATACTGTAACAATAGGAGTCACATAAGATATAGTTCATGCCTTCATGGAGCTTGTTTACTTTGGAACAGTGAACTATAGCAGCTATTAAATCTGACTATAGAAAAGTGATTTAGGAAAAATGTATGTGACTTTCTGACACTTATTTCCTCAGAGAATCATCATCCTCATCTACAAGTAAGTTGATTTTTTGTAAAAGGGAAATCGCATTAGACCTTTAGAGAAATATTTGTTTTCTTTAATCCAATCTGTGGATATGATATGTTAAGATTTGTATCAAAAATTCTTAATTTCAGATATAAGGCTGTGCTGAAAAGTAGGACAAAACATGTACTTTTAGTTGCAAGTTAAAAGCAACAAAACAAAAGAACTCAGGGAAAAAAAGGTATACAGAGTTTCTCCTACACAAACCTGGTGCTATAGACTTTATTTAGTGTGGTTGTTAGCTGTCAAGTCAATTCCAACTCATGAAGACTTTATAGGGAAGAGTAGAACTGCCCCATAGGGTTTCCAAGGAGTGGCTGGTGGATTTGAACTGCTGACCTATTGGTTAGCAGCCTGAATTTTTAACCACTGTTCCACTAGGGCTCTTAGTGCACTCTTTTATAGGCTATAAAGCATTAGAACTGGATGAAAAAAAGCATGAGATCTTTGATACACAAAACTGATGCTACAAAATAATCATCAGGATGCGAGAATAGAACTTTTTTTCTATTTGTGATTTAAATTTTTTCTTAGGGCTCCCAATGATGCCTCTTCCTGGTTCAAAGCTACGTTACAGAGACTTTACTGGAATCTAACTTTTATACATAGTTTTAGGAGCTATGCCTTACAATAATTGATCCAAAAAGCTATACAACTCTGAGGGAAAATCAACATGGGAATAAGGTTTTAGGCTGGGCTAACTTCCTTATAATGTTGGTCATTTTGCATGACCTCCTGCTTCCTGCCCACCCTATACCACACGTCTGTGATTCCTTATCCAAAAGGAAACAGATTAGGGATCTTGGGATAAGCATCCTTGGATTCTCTTTCAAATCATTATGCTTTTAACAGAAGGCAATAACAAACTTGAATTTCAAGTCATGCTTGTTTGAGGCTGGCTAGGGTTATAAACCTGAAAAAGGCCGTAAACTTTCCCATTTTTCAGTTTCTGTATCTGAAAATAGTGTGGCTGAAAGCACTTTACTCTCAAGGGTATGGATCACCATGCAAAAGCTAAACAAGGTTACTTTTCATTTCTTTGGTTAGAGCTCCTCTGTACAGTTCAACATAAATAAAGCTTACCAACATAAATAAATAACATAAATAAAGCTTACATTCGAATGATTTGACTATAGGAACGAAGGAGAAATATCCATACACATATTAAAGAATGTGCAGTGGAGAAGCAGTATGATGTGCATAAAGTCACACTAGGCTTTTGAATCAAAAATTAAGTTCTGGTTCTGGCTCTGACCTTAACTTGATGTGTAACCCAGGATGAGTCCCTTGTCTTCTTCAGGTCTCTGTTACCTCTTTTGTAAGCATTAAAGGGTAAATAAAGATTAATGGATTATTAATACAGATTTAGTAATGATTAATAATGTCTAATTTTTCAATTGTTCAGTCAGTTCTGCCAGCAAATGAGAAGTCAGTTTACGATCCATTGAATCATTATTCATGTCACATTGGGCTTATCAATGAAAAGAGCAATCTTATCACCGGGATGCCCTAGAGGAAAACCTAATGGTGTAGTAATTAAGAACTATGGCTGCTAACCAAAAGTTGGTAGTTTGAATCCACAAAGCACTCAATAACTATGGCTATCTGAAGTCTTGTAATTACTCCATGTGTTTGCTGCTTAGTAGACTTCATGTATGATATGAGAGGTTTGACCTTTCTAAAACTTTCTCTTCCATAGCACTGTACTCATTTTAGCTTGGACCTGTGCACTGTGTGCATGTGTGTATACATGTACTTATAAACACAGGTTGTGTTCTAAATCCCAAGCAATCATGTGACTGCTAGGATAAGGACATTACTTTCTGATCCAATTGGATCATCCACATAAGACATTTAAATAGTGTCAGAAGTTGAGAGACATTATTATTATTTAAAGAAGGTAAACAGAAACAGATTTGAGGTGAACTAGTCCTTTCTATTGCTATGAGTGTTCCATTTAGCATCATGTGCGAGGAACTCATTTGTATCTAAAAGTGACTCACTCACCCTTCCCAAGTTACCCATGTCAATTTCTGTGTCACTGGGTGGTCATAACATAGATCAGACGTCAGTAGATGTCTTCTTTTTATCCCAGCAAGAGTGTCTTCAGCACAGTTCAGGTACAGCATGGCTGTGATCATTCTCTTTCTCTGCAGATTTTCTTTCTATGTCTGGCCCATATGACTGCTGGTCTAGTTCTAAACTAGAAGCTTTGGGAAAACCCTGGGCCAGAGTCAGGTTTAGGATGACATTATGACAGCTCTGGAGGCAAAATTTTTATGGGAAACTCCTCTTCAGTGTATGATTACATCTATGTGGGCCTCGTATCAGCCCCTTCTCAGTTCGAATTGTAGCCTCCTGAGCTGTGAGAAAACAAAATTTTGGTTTTTAAAGCCATCCATTTGTGGTATTTGTGTTTTAGCAGTATGAGATAACTAAGATAGATGGACTACATGCCACTTACATGGATACTAAATCAACAGATGATTGTGAGCTTGCTTAAGCAGATAGAAAACTAGCCAATCCATTCAAGGCTGCTTATGCGGGTAGCAAAACCAACCAGTCCTTTAGCAGATTGTGGCCCAATAAAACATTTTGGGAGAATTTGAAAAACCAAGGCCCAAAATGCCACATTAAATAAAAAAAAACAAAACAAAACTATTGTAACACAGCTTGTGATGGTCTACAACGGGCCATTTAAAGAAGTTTGCTAGGAAAATTTTTACATGCTTCTTGTGGAGGTCATGGACATATCTTGTTATTTATAATTAATGCATTAACTTAAATCCACTTCTCAAATTTCAGTGATTTTGACCTTGAAAGTAGAAATGCTGGCCCTGAGAGGCTTTTAATGGAGAATAAGTCTGTTCCAACTTGGAAAGTCTGCCTAAAATGATGAGATTTGGACTAGCTATGGAGTCAGGTAGTTGGGTTCATAGTGTGAAAATTCTCAGTAAGGCCTGAAGTAATGAATCACTGGGGAATAAAAATATATTGTCTTTTCTTTACATATGTTATTATTAGGCTATTTCTTTATGTTTTTCTCAATTTTTGTCTACAGATTGGGCCTGCCTGACAAACAAACCTTGTATTACTTTTAGACTATTACAACCTAAAGGATTCAGGGATAATCTAGTCAAATTCCCTCATTTTACAGATAACCAACTGAGGACCAGGAAAAGAAGGAACTTTCCAAACATCAGACCACTAATCAGTGATGAGGCCAAGACTAGAAGTTAATTGATTTATGTCACTAACCAGAGCTGTTTTCCCTATACCCTGTTTTATCTCAGCCTAAGTGGCTTCTCCTGAGAGTTGAAAGATCCAGCAGGTACAACAGAATAATTTGGGGGTTCTGGGGCTATTCTAGAAAAATTTATAAACTATTATTTAAATCAGAACCCGTTTTCTTAGAGCTTGTCTGACTCCTGTCCATCAAATGCTGTAAGCAAAATGATGAACAATAAAAATGTACCTAAGAATATCTACAATTTCAGTAGAATCTTCTTCCAGCCAGGTGGATTTGCTTGGTATTCATTAGTAATATGTGACCCTGTTCAGTCACTAAACTTTGTCCCTGTGGACTATTGCTGTAGGTTGTCCTCATTTATCTGTTCTACCCAGATAGTGCTTGGGTAGTTCTGATTCTGCATTCACACACAACAAGCTACTAGAAAAGACTACAATTTTGTCAGTTTGTAACCTCCTGTTTAAGATTGCTTTGTTAGTCCCCATGAGTGACTGCTTCCAATTCTAGAATCTCAGGAAATTCTTTTTATTTACTCATCTTCTTCCTGGGTCTGTTTTCTCACCATACCTCAAAGACAAAGGATTTAGAAAAAAACTTTAGACTACTTAATTTTCACCATTATTTTTTTCATCTGGTACTTTTAAAGCATTTGTTGAGAAGTTCCTGTGCACCCAGACATTGATTGCCTTCCTTACACCTTTTCTCCCCTCTCCTCCTCTTTGTTGGTTCCTCTGCCAACATTTATAATGCCATCTGGATTCTTAGATAACCTGACTGTATTTCCCTGCCTAAGACTTCTCCCTCTATTCCTTTATTCCATTTCTTCTGTCAACTAGAATTCATCTATCTTTGTGTTTCAGCTCCTCAGTTTTCTGTGGTGAAAAGCTGTTCACGGCATTGATTAGGTTGATGTGCTGATATATAACCCTCTTTGTAGTATTTGCACTTTATTAGACAATTCTTTAGACAATTCTTCTTGAATCTTTAATGGGACAATTCAGGCAAGATACCATTGGGTCAGTTGTAGCAGAGAGGGGGTGAGATACGACTTTTGGTGTCTATAAATCATGCCATGTAAGAATGTAAGAATCCATGTAAGAATCCATGTAAGAATCCATGTAAGAATCCATGTAAGAATCCACCTATGCGCATTGCAGAGGTACACATAAGATAACTTTGTGTAGAGGAATTCATTTGTCTCCTAGCACCAGCTGTACTAACAGCCAGTGGCCAGGTGGGTCTCCTTTAACGTGTATTCGCTAATCAACAAAACAGTTGTGACTGTGAGAACTCCTAAGAGAAGATCCATAGCGGAAAACAGACAGTTTATACCCTATAATTATGCTGTAAATGTAACTAGTGGATGTGAAGTGTTTTTGTTTTTTAGTTCTTTTTTTTACGTATTTCGTCGTGGTTAAGAGGTACTTACTACCAGGGAATCATGCTGCTGACATTCTTGCCTTCTATGGCCCTTCCCAAAGGCTGCCAGGTCAAAGAGAGATGTTAGATGGTAAAGGTATCCCTACTTATTTAGATTTGCTACCATGAAGAGCAGATTGTAACTCTCTACATGCTCCTCTTTGCTCATGGCAGTTCACTCTTGGGGTCTCAGCACCCAGCTGCTGAAATTTCTTGTCTCTCTGTGAATGTTCTTTCTATACTTCAGTTGATTCCTTTTCTTTTATGTTCTTTCAGGCATGAATGGATTAACCCAGCCAGATTCCTCACAACTTCCTCAGGAGACCCTATTATTCTGATTAAAGAGTTTCTTCAGTACTGGAGAAAATAGTAGGTATGCAAATAAATAAAATCTTAACTTCTATTTCTGCATTTTCCCTTCAAGAGTGCCTGTTCACTCTAGGAGCCCTGGACAGACACTAAAAATTCTCACTGGGACTTGTGTACTGGCCCATTTGGCAGAATACCTGGTTTTAACAGTAAAGGCATGCAATCTTATAGAACTCAAAAGGCTGACATTTGGAGACTATTTGGTAAAATGCAACATCTTTTAAATAGTGCCCTGGTGAGTAATATGGGAGCCTGATGCCAAAGTCATACTGATCCTGTTTTTATTATTTTGATATTTTGTTCATTGTGGATTTTTTTAAATTCTTTTTTAAATATTGCATTAAAACATGTTGATTACTGAGTAGTTTTGGTACCTCTTAAATTTTGTATTCAAGCAGAGTGTCTCACTAGATTAACTCTAGTTTTGGCCCTGCTTTTTAATGACTGTCATGAGGTATTTCTTAGACTTTCAAAGGGGTAACAGGGAAATCAGGATTCTTATTGTTAGTTGCCTTCAGATTGGCTCCAACTTACAAATAGAGAAGGAAATGTTATCTGGTATTGGGCAATCTCCATGATCTTTGATGTGTTCGAGCTGTTTACGCTATTGTGTCAATACCACTCATTGAGAGTTTCCCTCACTTGTGTTGACACTTTACCATACAGAATGCACTATTCTAGAAATTGGGCTTTCCTGATAAGGTATGCAAAATAAGACAGCTGACATCACTCCATCCTTGCTTTCAAGGATTACACTGGTTATACTTTTTCTAAGAAAGGTTTGTTCATTATTCTGGAAGTCCATACAATAAGCCTATGTATAGCTTATAAACACGTTTTCGATCTTAAGTTTTTGCTATATATGTATGTATATAGATGTATATATATGAATATGTGTGTGTGTTGTTCTTGTTCTTAGATACCCTGGAGTCAATTCCAAGTCATAGCAACACTATGTACAATAGACAAAACAAAACACTGCCTGGTCCTGCACTGTCTCCACAACTGTTGTTATGTTTGAACCCATTGTTGCAGCCACTGTCTCTATCTCATGAAGGGTCTTCTTTTTTTTCACTGACCCTCTACCAAACATGATGTCCTGCTCCAGGGACTAGTCCCACCTGGTAACATGTCTAAAGTGCATGAGACAAAGTCTCACCATCCTCATTTTTAAGGCACATTCTGGCTGTATTCCTTTCAAAACATATTTGTTCCTTTTTTGGGCAATCCATGGTATATTCAATATTATTCACCAATACCATTATTCAAAGTCATCAATTCTTCTTTGGTCTTCCTTACTAAATTGTCCAGCTTTCCCATGCATATGAGGTGAATGGAAATATCATGTCTTGGGTCAGGCACACCTTACTTTCCAAAGAGGAAGCCTTGCTTTTTGACACTTTGAAGGGATCTTTTGCAGCAAGTTTGCCAAATGTAATACATTATTTGATTTCCTGACTGCTGCTTTCATGGATATTGATTGTAGATCAAAGTAAAATGAAGTTCTTGACAATTTCTTTCTTTTTGCCATTTCTCTTAATGTTGCTTATTGGTCTAATTGTGAGGAGTGTTATTTTCCTTATTTTGAGTGTAATCCACAATGAAGGCTGTGGTCTTTGATCTTCGTTAGTAAATGCTTCAAATCCTCTTCACTTTCAGCAAGCAAGGCTGTGTTATCTGCATAACACAGGTTGTTAATGAGTCTTCTGCTAATCTTAATGCCCTATTCTTCATATAGTCCAGCGTCTTGGATAATTTGTTCAGCATACAGTTTGAATAAGTATGGTGAAAGGATGCAACCCTGATGCATACCTTTCTTGAATTTAAACTATGCAGTACCTCTTCGCTCTATTCAAATAACTGTCTCTTGTCTATATACAGGTTCCCCATGAGCACAATGAACTGTCCTGGAATCCCCATTCTTCATAATGTTACCCACAACTTGTTATGATTCACAGAGTTGAATGCCTTTGCATAGTGAATAAAGCACAAGCAAATACCTTTCTGGTAGTTTCTGCTTTCAGCCAACATCCACCTGACATCATCAGTGATACCCCTCATTCTGAGTCCTCTTCTGAATCCAACTTGAATTACAGGCAGGTCCCTGTAGATACACTGCTGCAACCTCTTTTGAATGATATTCAACAAAATTTCACTTGTGTGTGTGATATTAATGATATTGTTGGATAATTTTCACATTCTCTTGGATCACTTGTCTTTGCCATGGGCACAAATATGGATCTCTTTTAGTTGGTTGGTCAGGTAGCTATATTCCAGAGTTCTTGGCATAGACAAATGTGTACTTCCTGTGCTGTATCCATTTGTTAAAACACCTTGATAGATATTTCGTCAGTTCCAGAGTCTTATTTTTCACCAACGCTTTCACTGTAGCTTAGACTTCTTCTTTCAGTATTACCAGTTCTTGATCATGTGCTGTCTCCTGAAATAATTGAACATCAATCAATTCTTTACAGTGCAGTGACTCTGTATTCTTTCTAGCTCATTTTGCTGTTTCTTGCATCACTCAATATTTTGCCTAAAGAATCCTTTAAAGTTGCAACTTAAGGCTTGAATTTTGTTCAGTTCCTTCAGCTTGAGAAATGCCCAGGGTGTTCTTCTCTTTTGGTTTTCTAGCTCCAGGTCTTTGCACATTTCATTTTAATATTTGTCTTCTCAAGCCACTTTTGAAACTGCTCAGCTTTTGTTTCTTCCATTCATTTTAGCTTCTTTACTCTCAAGAGCAAGTTTCAGAGTTTTTTATGACATCCATTTTGGTCTTTCTTTCTTGTTTTCTAATGACCTTTTGCTTTCTTCATGTATGATGTCCTTGATGTCTTCCCACATCTGGTCTTCAGTCGTTAGTGTTCAGTGTGTCAAATATATTCTTAAGATGGTCTCCAAAATCAGGAGTGATATACTTCAGGTTGTGTTATGATTTATATTAATTTTCCTCAGCTTCAACTTGAACTTGCATATAAGCAATCAATGATCTGGTCTGTAGTTGGCCCTTGGCTTTATTCTGCCTGATAATATTGAGGATTCCCATCATCTATTTTCACATATGTAACCAGTTTGATCCCTGTGTGTTCATCTGGTGAGACCCAATGTATAGTCACCATTTATGGTTTTGAAACAAGGTATTTTTAATAGAGAAGTAATTGATCCTACAAAATTTTATTATGTGATCTCTGGTATTGTTTCTGTCACCAAGGCCCTGTTTTCCAACTATCAAGCCGTCTTTTTCCAACTTTTACATCACAATTGCCAATCATTATTAATGCATCTTGAGTATATATTTAATCAATTTCAGACTGTAGAAATTGGTGAAAACCTTCAGTTTCCTTTTCCTTGGCCTTATTGGTTGGTGTGTAAATTCAAATAATGTATTAACTGGTCTTCCTTGAAGGTGTATATGAGGTCTGACAATTAAGTCTGCAAATTTAATTGTTCTAAGTGCTACATATCTCACTACTGAATATCACTGTGTTCACTGTTGAGGTACTCCCTTGGGAAGCTATACACCGATGCCATCACCTAGTCCACCCTTCAAAGCAACTTTGGAACTCTTTCTGGAATGGCCATTGCACATGGTGACACAGTAGAAAGTTCACAAACTTAGTTGTTTGGCTGTCTGTGAGGGAGTTTTTAGCCAGTACAGAAGTAACTGTATTGGAATGCATTCCTCCCTACTCACCTGATTTAGCCTCCAGTGACTTTTTATTTCTTTACCCAAAGATAAAGGAAATACTGAAAGGAAGACATTTTGATGACATTCAGGACATCAAGGGTAATATGACAACAGCTCTGATTGCCATTCTCCCCCCCCTAAAAAAGTTCCAAAATTGCTGTGAAGAGTGGACTAGGTGATGGCATTGGTACATAGCTTCCCAAGGGGAGTACTTAAAAGGTGACCTTAGTGAAATTCAGCAGTGAGGTATGTAACATGTTTTCTAGGATGAGTTCATGGCCTTAATTGTCAGCAAAAGCTGAGCAATGAATATGGAAGACTGAAAAAGACTTTACGTCTTTGAGTTACATTGTTGGTAAAGAATATTGAAAATACCATGGACTACTAAAATAAGGACTATATCTATCTTGGAAAAAGTACAGCCAGAATGCTCCTTAAAAGTGAGGATAGAGAGACTTCATCTCACATACTTTAGACATGTTATCAGGAGGAACCAGTCCCTGGAGAAGATTGTCATACTTAACAAAGTAAAGGGTCTTTGAAAATGAGAAAGCCTTAATGAGATACATTGATGCAGTAGCTGTGACAATAGATTCAAGCCTAACAGCAATCATGAGGATGGTGCAAGGTATAGCAATGTTTTGTTGTATATAATGTCACTATGAGTTGGGAGTGACTTAATGGCACCTAACAACAACAGCAGTACATATACAGATAGATATGGAAATCTTGGCAGTGTAGTGTTTAAGAGCTGAGGTTGCTAACCAACAGGTCAGTGATTTGAACCCACTACGCAATCTTTGGAAATCCAGTGGAGCAGATCTGCTCTGTCTTATAGGATTACTATAAGTCAGAATTGACTCAAGAGCAACCAATTTTGTTTTGGGTTATGGATATAGATATAGAAAAACACCCAGAATACCTTGTCTACTGTCATGTATGTGCTTGTTTTTGTTGAGGATGTCCTTTGATAAGAAGAAAAGTTGAGTAAGTATTGCTGAATCGTAGTAATGTTAAGCAAGTTTTTACACATTAGCTGGTCAATTTAAAAGTAAATGCATCCCAAGTTAGAGATAGGTTTGGAAGATGCTGATTTCAGGCAGACGCAGGATTGTTTTGCTGCTTTTGGCTCCTTTGTCTGGATGTTTGTTCTTATGAGAAGTGTGCCATGCAAATGCCAGCATGGAAATCTATTTTGAGGGGATACCTCTAGTGCTTAAATCCAATTTTAAAAATCATGAACAAAATGATGTCATGTATTACCTAAGCATGCAGAAAAAAATACCCTAGTCATAGTAGCATTAGGTTATATCCCTAACCAGGAGGCCAGGGTTTTTATGACTAATGTAACTCAATAGTATACATATCCCATGTATGTTTTCCTGTGCATGTTTAATGTGTTTGTTTGGCATGAGTTTTTGGATATCTGAAAGCCAGTTTGAAACAACACCATCCTTTCTTGTTAGTTGAACATTCTCATAAAAAAGGAAAGAAACTCTTTTTCAAGATCACTTGAGTCTTTTCTCTGCTGTAATCAGGATGAGTGTAATTGGAAAACTAAATGAGACAGCAAGAAAAGTCAGACATGTGTTAGAAAAATATTATGTTTGACACATTCATGCATTAATGACTCATGATAGGTGAAGTAGCATATAACTAATAACACATTTCTTTTGTCAAAAGTAGTCATCTGTTGGCTCAAGTGAAGTACTATACTTTCATTACATTTATTTACATTAGTTATAAGAAAGGCAACAGGATAGAGAAAGCAATGGTAATGTAAATACATATGTCACAATTACAAAATGATCCCTTTGCAAAGATTTTTGCTTGCCTCAGTGATGCTGTGATACCTCAAATATTATCATTACTTGTTCTTTTAAATTATCTTTGGAAGTAGTTTGAGCTGATCATGAAAATTAAGTTTTAAAACAATGTGTTCATTCCTTGCCATATCTTGCTTTAGACCAAAAATGAGGTATTCAACTTGATCCTTAATTTCATTTTTCAAACTTGGCTCTGAATAGCTTTTGACCATTGCCCCAAATTACCTACCCTTAGAAGACAACGATCTCCACTAAAAAGACCTCAATTGATGGTCCAGCGGTTTCGGGGTTCCCCTGGGAGCATGGCTCCTGGCCCTGATGCTGCCCTTGCCCATAAATCATAACGAAGTTCCACTCTTTGGAAATGAATGGATTGGACTTGGCGATGCAGAGTGACCATATATTGGATGCACTTTATAGTTCTATACATCTATAGGATGTCATCCTACTGACCTCTGGCTGGAGGAAGGAGAGTGGGTGGAGTGGAGGGGAAAGGAGACTGTTGTGAGGATGAGACATATATGGAGCAGAGAGGAATAGTGTGCTGTCACTGGACAGGGTGAGCAGTGGAAGCTGCATAGAGGTGGGCATGTAAATTTATACGGGACTGTGCATCTTCACTCAGTCATATTAAATAAAAAAAATAAATAAAAATATAAAAAAAACCCAGTTGTCATCAAGTCAACATTGAGTCATGGCAGCCCATATGTGTCAGAGTAAGAAAAAAAAAAGAAGAAGACAACGATTTGTCACTACTTGGATTGTTCCAAAGAATATGGTGCTGGATCTAAGAATAATTCCAAAAGATGTTTTCAAAGATTTTTCTCAGCAATAGGAGCATAATTAGAATAAGTATATTGCCTTTCAGTGTGACAACTTAGAGGGCACTTATTCAGATACTTGCTTTCTGATGGCTTTATTTATTTTAAAATATCGCTATGTAGAAGTCCATGAACTATGAATTTCAGCTCATTGGTGGAGTCCAGAAAGATGATCTATGTGTATGTTACGTTTCTGAGATGACTCTTCCCAGGTGTAGAGGTTCCCAATGAAGAACACCATTCATCCTCCTGGTGAAGGGGATTTCTTGGACATGGATACCTTAGTGTGGTATGCAGAATGTATTTTTTGTTGTTGTTGAGAATATGTAAGTGGAACATGCAGTTTGACATCTACATGTACAGTTCGGTGACATTGCTTGCACACACATGTCAAGTCATAGAAACATCCTCACCGTCCTTTTTCAAATTGTTCCTCCCTAATTAGCATAAATTCACATAAGTTTCCTATCTAGTCTACCAAGTTGAAATTGTCAGTTTGATCCCACATAGATAGTTCCTGTAAGAGCATAGTACTCTAGGCAAACATTCTTTACTAATGAAGCGAAACTATTTCGTTTAAGGAAAACTTCAGTGTATATTTTCAGTTAGAGGTTTAAAGACTATCTCAGGGCAATAGTCTTGGGTGCTAATATAGCCTCCATGTCTCCAGAAATTCTGGATTCCATGAGAAGTTGAAATTCTGTTCTGTATGTTGCCCTTTAAAAATTATTTTGTTGGGGGCAGAGTCAAGATGGCAGACTAAATGCATGTCTCCCTAAATTCCTCTGGAAACCAAGACCTGAACTGATAATTAAGCAGAGCCTTCTGGACACCTAGTGGGCCCTAGGACATGGCATAGGGCTGTTAATTTGGATTTCATGCCACTGCATGGAAAACCTCCTCTCTTTTGCTGACCCCACTCTCGGTGACCATGGGCTTTCACAGACCGAAGGTAGCTCAACATTTTCATTTTTTATTTCTCTCTCTTAGCCAGCGGGCAGAGCTGGGACTTGACTAGCTGCTAATCTCAGATGCACTGCTGGTGAGATTGGCAAGTGAAACTGCCATATTTTGGGAACCTGGTTTCGGACTCTGTGAATCTTGGCACCTTTGGCCTTTCTTTCCGCCTCCACCATATGGTAGTCGGTACTGAGGCAGATGGTGTGCTTGTGCGGGATGCCATTTGATTCAGTGGGAGATGGATTCACCCATACGGAGGCCCCAGCTGGGCTTAGTTCCTAGACTGGGTGGCAGCACCTGCCCGGGTGAGAGTGCTTTTCCAGCAGAAAAGCAGAATATTACAGCGTTGCCTGTGGTTGGGGCCCAGTAACAGAGGCTGTGGAATCTGTTCACCTTGGCACCTTTGGCCTCTCTTTCTGCCTATACCATAGAGTAGCCTGGGCCCAGCCAGGTGGCAAGCTTGTGCAGGACACCATCTTGTTCCACTAGGAGGTGGATATACCCACATAGAAGCCTCAACTGGACCTAATTCCTGGGCTGAGAGGCAACACTTGCATAGAAGAGAGTGCTTTTCCTGCAGAAAAGCAGAATTCTACACAGTGTCACCTGAAGCTGGGGCCTGACATCAGAGGCCAGCACAACAGGAGGCTTTCTGTATTTTGAGCTAGATTATAACATCTGGGGTTCGATATAGAGATGCCTACTTTGCCAGCTGTGTAGAGGGACCTATACACCTAAAAACCTGACTGACTTTGGAAATTGTCAGATACTTTTTACCTCTCATTTTAAGGCTATCTGGAGAAACAACTGTGGTCCATCCTCACAGCATCTCTCCCAGCCTCTATTGACTCACATGATGCCCCAAAAGCAACAAACTCTGGAGAAAACTGTAACACAGAAATCACCAATAGCTTCAGAGGGCCCCCAAAAGTAACCACCTCAGAACTTCCTGGACAAAGCAGCTTTCCTGAAACTATTGGAGGATGAATACAAAAGGATTATATAGAGAGCCCTCCTAGACCATATATGAAATGCAGCAGACCAAAATGAAAAATTAACCAAACTGTTTAATTTGATGGAATACCAGTACTCTGAAATCCAACAGAACAAGAACAAAATCAAAGACACAGAAACTTCAATTCAAATCCAAGAAAAGAGTGGAACAAACGGAAAGTAGACTTTCTGACTTGGAAGACAGAACTATTGACTCCAGCATCAATGAGAACTCAGAAAAAAGAAACAAGAAAAATGAAGAAGCATTGAGAAGCATGTGAGGACCTATTAAGAGGAATAATCTATGATTAATTGGAGTTCCTGAACAGGGCAAGACACCTGGGAATGCAGAGAGTATTGTTGCTGAGCTGATGACTAAAAAATTCCCAGAAATTATGAAAGAAGAGACCATACATAGCCAAGATACATATCAAACGCCACTCAACATGGATCTCAAAAGAAAGACTCCATGACATATTATAATCAAGCTTAACCAAATGAAACATAAGCAGAAACTCTTAAAGGAAGCAAGACTCAAAGCAAAGCTAGCATTCAGAGGGAAACTCTGTAGGCTTGCATCAGATTTCTCAGCAGAAACAATGCTGGCATAGAGACAGTGCCACGACATATTCAAAGCCTTGAAGGAGAAGAAATTCTGATCAAGAATTATATATCCTGCAAAACTATCTTTCAAATATCAAAATGAAATGAAGGCATTCACAGATAAACAGAGACTCTGTAAAAACCAAACCAAAGCTACAAGAAATACTGAGTCTCTTGGCTTTGACTTAGAAGAACAAAACCACTAACTTTATATTTTAGAAGCAAATACAGAACACATCACCCAGAATCCTACTCAGATAGGGAATGCTCCAAACTCAATCAAAGCTATAATAGTGAAAGGAATAATCCAGTGATCATATCATGAAAACTGTGATGTCATCATATTAAAAAGAGAGATGTACTACAATCATTATCATCCTTCCAGATGGAGATGAAGGTGATAAGAATGGTAGTAATTGAAATTAGGTTTATATAGAGTTTATTAAACGGGATCATAGGGTCAGTTACAAAGCACAATAAAGATGCAATGTATCAAATCAAGAAATGTAATACAGGAGCATCAACAACCATGAAACCACCCTGAAAAAGGTGAAAAATCAACTCACAAAGAAGAATGTCACAGAAGAGACTAACAAGAACAACAGAGAAAACATCAACACAAAAATAAACATATGGCAATGGCAGCACTGAACACATACTTATCAATAATTACATTGAATGTGAATGGACTGAACACATTAGTAAAGAGATGTCAAGTGATGTCTTGGATCAAAAGACACGACCCATCCATATGTTGCCTACAAGAAACTCACCTTAGACGTAAAGGTATGAACAAACTGAAAGAACAAACTGGAAGAACAAATATCAAGCTAACAATGCACAAAGAACAGCAGATGTGGTGATTCTAATCTCAGATACAATAGATTTTAATGTAAAATCCACCATCATGGACAAGGACGGACACTACTGCAGAAAGGTTCAATACACAAGCAGGACTCAATAATATTAAATATTTATGGACCTAATATTAGAGCAGTTGGTTTTTGTATAAGGTGTAAGATATGGGTCTTGTTTCAATTTATTGCACATGGATATCCAATTTTGCCAGCACCATTTGTTGAAGAGATTGTTTTTACCCTAGTTTAATGTCTTAGGGCATTTGTCGAATATCATACATTGAAGAAACACTGATTACACTCAAAAAGGAGATAGATCACTCAATAATAATACTGGGAGGCTTCTGCACTCACTCTCAGTATTGGAGAAATTGCCTAGAAAAAAGCTGAATAAAGACACAGAAGACCATATTGCCACAATTAACCAACTAGATCTCATCGACATATACAGAACTTTGTACCCATCAGCAGAGAACTACACCTTCTTCTCCAGTGCACATGGAACATTCTCCAGAATAGACCATGTGTTAGGACGTAAAGCAATTCTCAACAAAATCCATACCATTGAGTTAATGCAAAGCATCTTCTGAGATCATAAAGCCATAGAAGTTGAAATCAATAGTAGAAAAAAAATAGAAAGTGGAACTCATGGAAACTGAACAACATCTTGCTCAAAAAGCCATGGGTTATAGAAGAAATCAAGGATGAAATCAAGAAATTTATGGATTCCAAGGAGAATGAAAACACTTCCTACCAGATAGTATGGGATACAGCCAAAGCAGTGCTCAGAGGTCAGTTTATCTGCAGAAATGCACACATCTGAAAGGAAGAAAGAAACCAAATTTAAGAACTAACTCTACAGCTGCAACAAGTAGAGCAAAAACAACAGAGAAACCCCTCAGGTACCAGAAGTAAACAGGTCATAAAGATTAGAGCAGAACTAAACAAATTAGAGAATAGAAGAACAATTGAAAAATTTGAAAAGACCAAAATCTGGTTTTTTGAAAAGATCAACAAAATTAACAAACCATTGGCTAAAATGACTAAAGAAAAACAAGAAAGGAGACAAATAACCCAAATAAGGCATGAGAAGGGTGTTGTCATAACAGATCCAACAGAAATCCAAAATATCATAACAGAATACTGTGAAGACTGTACTCTAACAAATTTGAAAACCTAGAGGAAATGGATAAATTCCTTGATTCGTATCACCTACCAAAATTATCACAAGGTGAAGCAGAATGACTTAATAAACCCATCACAAAAAAAGAGTTGAAAAAGTCATCAAAAAAATTACCAACAAAAAATAAAATCCAAGGCCCAGATGACTTCACTGTAGAATTCTACCAAGGTTTTAGATAAGAATTGTCTGCAGTACTACTGAGACTATTTCACAGTACAGAAACAGATGGAATACTCCCAAATTCACTCTATGAAGCCGTCATAACCCTGGCACCGAAGCCAGGGAAAGATGCAACAAAAAAGAGAACTACAGACCAACATCACTCATGAATCTAGATACAAAAATCATCAAGAAAATCCTTGCCAATAGAATACAGCAACGTATCAGAACAATAATCCATCATGACCAAGTTGGGTTCATACTAGGGATGCAAGGCTGGTTCAACATCAAAAAAGCAACTTTGGGAGGATGAGACATGTATGGAGCAGAGTGCAATAGTGTGCTGTCACCTGACAGGGAGGGCAGTGGAAGCTGCATATAGGTGGGCATGTAAATTTATATGGGAATGTACATTTTCACTCAGTCACATTAAAACAAACCACAAACAGAACAGACAATAGATAAGTGGGAACTATTAAACATCCAACACTTTTGCTCATCCAAAGACTTTATTAACAGAATTAAAGGACACCTACAGAATGGGAAAAAATATTTGACAACTATATGTCAGAATGAAGCCTGATCTGCATAATCTAGAAGGTACTACAAAGTATCAATAAGTAAAAGAGAAATCATCGATTTAAGTGATGAGCAAAGGAGATGGACAGAGACTTCAATGAAAAGGAGATACAGGCAGCCAAAAAACACATGCAGACATTCTCACGATCGTTAGCTTTTAAAGAAATTCAAATCAAAACTACAATGAGATACCATCTTACCCAACAAGGTTGGCCATGATCCACAAAATGCAAAACAACAAATGCTTGAGAGGACGTAGAGAAATTAGAACTCTCTTACACTGCTGGTGGGATTGCAAAATGATGCGACCACTTTGGAAAGCAATCTGGTGCTTCCTTAAAGAGCATGGCCCCTGGCCCTGATGCTGCCCTTGCCCATAAATCATAACAAAGGTCCAGTCTTCGGACACGAATGGATTGGACTTGGTGGCTGATGCAGAGTGACCATATATTGGATGCACTTTATGGTTCTATACATCTATAGGATATCATCTGACCTGTGGGTGGAGAGGAGGTGAAAGGCGACTGTTGGGAGGATGAGATATGTATGGAGCAGAGAAGAATAGTGTGCTGTCACTGGACAGGGAGAGCAGTGGAAGCTGCATATAGGAGGGCATATAAATTTATACAGCAATGTACATTTTCACTCAGTCATATTAAATTAAAAAAATTAAAAATTAAAAAAAAAAACTTGATACAGATAATACCATTTGACCCAGCAATTCCACTGCTAGGAATATATCCTACAGAATCAAGGCCATTCACACCAACTAATACATGCACATGAATGTTTATCACAGCAGAGTCCGCAATAGCAAAAAGATGGAATCAACCCAGAAGTCCAGCAACAGAGGAATGGATAGGTAAACTGTGGTATATCTACTCAGTGGAACACTATGCAATGATAAACAACAATGGTGATTTTAGGAAACATCTCATGACCTGATTTCAATCAGAGGACATTATGTTGGTGAAAGAAGTCAGCGACAAAAGGACAAATATTGTACAAGACCCCTACGGTAAGAACTTGTAAACCAACTCATGCATAGAAGAAAAGACTCTTTGACGGCTGCAAGGGTGGGGAGGGAGGGAGGGCAAGGCGGGAGGGTTTAGATTAGATAGTTTATAGAAATTTGGTTGGGTGAAATCTGGGACAGCAGATTAGAAAGAAGATCAATATTAACTGGACTTCAACATAACATGATTACTCCTCCCATCTTAATCCCATATTACAAGGATGGAGTAGCTGGGGCAGGGGGCCAGGGAACATGATCTCAGGGGAAATCGAGGCCAATTGGCACAACTAGTGTTTTTCTAAGACAGCCCTTTGTACCCCCACATTGGTGAGTGGCATCTGGGGTCTTAAAAGCTGCCAAGCTGCCACCTAAGGCTACAGCAAATGGTCCCAACTTAGCAGGAATGGATGATTACCAAGGACCAAAACAACATGGGGGGAAGAGAGCCCAGAAGACAGAGAGACCCACATGAGTGGATGACTACATCGACTTGTGACTGAAAGAACTGGATGGCACTCAGCCATCACCAGTGATAGCCGTGATGAAGATCACAAAGTTGAGTTTCACTGGCGACACAAGAATAAAAAAGTGTGCACCCTGAGATCTCCATTAAAAGATGGCAATAGATGGTCCACAGGTCTTGGAGTTCTCCTGAGAGCATGGCCTCTGGCCCTGATGCTGCCCCCGTCCATAAATCATAACGGAGGTCAACTCTTGGCTGGGAATGGATTGGACTTGGTGACACAGAGCGACCCTATCATGTGTGCACTTTATGGTTCTATGCATCTATAAGATGTCATCCTGCTGACCTCATAATGGAGGAAGGAAAGTGGGTGGAGAGGAGGGGATAGGAGATTGTTGCGAGGGTAAGACATGTATGGAGCAGAGAGGAAGAGTGTGCTGTCAGTGGGCAGGGAAAGCAGTGGGAGCTGCATATAAGTGGGCATGCAGATTTACATGGGAATGTTCAATTTCATTCAACTGCAATAATAAAAAAATATATATTTTGTAATTCTTGTTATTGAGATTAAAACCAGAAAAACCCACTGCCATTGATTCAACTCCAACTCATAGAAACCCTGTAGAACAGAACAGAAAGGCCCCATAGAGTTTCCAAGGAGTACCTGATGGAGTCAAACTGACAATCTTTTTTTGGTTAACAGATGTAACACTTAACCACTATGCCACCAAGGTTTCCTCGTTGAGAATATATACAGAAAAACATACACGAATTCAACATTTTTTACATGTGCAGTTGAGTGATATTGATTACATTCTCCAAATTGTGCAATCATTATAACCCTCTTTTCCTGATTTGTTCCTTCCCCATTAACATTGTCACCTATGTCATCTAATCTTTGAAATTGCTGTTGCCAGTTTGATCCTATATAGACAGATCTTTAAATAGCATAATGTTTAAGTCAGGTCATTTTTACTAGTTAAGCTAAATTATCGTTTGGTTTTAAGAAGACTTCAGGATATTTTTCAATTATGGTTTAAAGCTATCTCAGGGCAAGAATTTCAGGTGTTCATCCAGCCACCATGGCTCCAGGAAATTTGGAGTTTATGAGAATATGGAATGCTGTTCTGCATTTTCCCCATTTTGACCCGAATTATTTTAGGTGGTGGGAAAAACAGCACACAATACAAGGGAAGTCAGTACAACCAGATCTAAACCAAAAGCTAAGAAATTTTCTGAAGACAACTAAATACTTGGAGGAACAGAGTAGCAGAGGAAGGGTTCTAAGGACTGGTTTCAGGGGACATCTTGGTCAATTGGCATAATAAAGTTTATTTTAAGAAAATGTTCTGCATCCCACTTTAGTGAGTGATGTTTGGGGTCTCAACAGCTACGAAATGGCTATCTAAGGAGCATCAGTTTGTCACAGACATCCTGGAGCAAAGGAGAATGAAGAACATTGGAGACATAAGGAAAATATAAGCCCAAGAGGCAGAACCAAAAATACCCACTACTGTAGAGTTGATTCCAACCCATAGCAACTCTATAGGACAGAATAGAACTGGCCCAAGAATTGCCAAAGAGTGCTTGGTGGATTTGAATTGCCAACCTTTTGATAACAGTTTAAGAGACAGAAAAGGCCACATAAACCAGAGTCCATCAGCCTGAAAGCAGAAAAACTAGGTGGTGCCCAACTGCCACCAATGACCACCCTGATAGGTAATGCAACAGAGTCCCTGATGAAGCAGGAAAAAAGGGATGCAGAACTCAGATTCAGGTAAAAAGACCATATTTATTGGTTTGACTGAGACTGGAAGAACCCAAGAAGACATGGCTTCTAGGCTCTCAGCCCAGAGTTAAAACCATTCCTGAAGCCAACTCTTCAGACAAAGATTAGACTGGACTATCAGACATGAGACTAAATGGGCTGTTCCTTTCCAGAGGTGAAATGAGAGATCAGAAAGGCACAGGAGTTGGTTGAATGGATGGGAAATAAAGGTGGAGAAGAGGAATGTGCTGTCACATTGTAAGGAGAGCAAATAGGATGACATAACAATGGGTGTATACATTTTTGTGATACTGACTTGAATTGTAAACTTTCACTTAAAGCACTTTTTTTTAAAACACAACAGTGGAAAAAAAAAGAACTTGCACTAGATTTTATGAAGGGCTTTTCTTCATTCATAGAGATGGTCACCCCTTCCCGCATTTGTCTATCAACGTGGTGTATTATGTTGATGGTTTTGCTAATGTTGAATCGTTCTTGCATTCCTAGGGAAAATCCTAATTGCTCATAGCAAATGATTCTTTTCATATGCTGTTGGATTATGTTTGCTAGTATTTGTTGAGGACTTTTGCATCTATATTCATAAGCTATGTTTGTCTGTAGTTTTCATATATGTTTTGTCTTGTTTGGATATCATAGTTGTTTGCTTCATCAAATGAATTAGGGAGTATTTCTTCTTTCTTTATGTTTTGGAAGATTTTAAACAGCATTGGTGTCAATTCTTTAATTGTTTGGTATAATATCCCAGTGAAGCCATCTAGTCAAGGACTTTTGTTACTGTTTTTACTGGGAGGTTTTTGATCACTGGTTCAATTTCTTCACTTGTTTTGAGCTTGTTGGTAATGTCTATTTTCTCTTGAGTTGATTTGGATAGATTGTGTGCTTCTAAGAATTTGTCAATTTCTTTTAGGTTATCCAGTTCATTGCTGTACCATTGTTCATAATATCCTGCCACAATTCTTTATTTCTATTGTGTCTGTTATAATGTGTCCTCTTCTGTTTCTTATTCTGGTTACTTGCATTATTTGCCTTTTTTTTTTTTTTTTAGGTCAGTCTAGGTGAAGTTCTTTGACTTACTGGTCTTTTCAAGGAACCAACTTCTGGTTTTATTGATTCTATATTTTTTCTTTTATTTCGTTTATTTATAGTTTGATCTTTGCTATTTCATTCCTTCTGGTGGCTTTAGCTTAGTTTGCTCTTCTCTTCCTAGCTCTTCAAGTTTATTTGATACATTTTTTCTTTTTCATGTAGGTGTTATTATTATAAATTTCTGAGTATTGCCTTTCTTTCAACTTAAACATTTTAATGTTTTGTGTATTATTTTCATTCAGCTCTAAGTAATTTTCAGCTTCCTTTTTGTTTTCTTCTTTGACTCATTAGTAGTTTAATATTGTGTTGTTTAATTTCCCCATGTTTATTTTCCAGTTTTTTTGTTACTGATTTCTAGTTTCCTCCATTATTGTTAGAGAAAATATTTTGTAAGATTTCAATCTTTTAAAATTCACTGAGACTCATTTTACAACTGAACACATAATGTAACCTGGAGAATGATCCACAAGCAGTGGTATAGAATATATGTCATGCTGTTGTTGGGTGAAGTGTTGTATTTATATCTCTGAAGTCTCTTGGTTTATAGTGTCATTCATGTTCGGTTTCCTTGGTGCTCTTTCTAGACATTCTATCAGGTATTGAAAGTAGTATATTAAAGTCTCACAATAATACTGTAGTACTGTCTATTTCTTCCATCAGTACTATCAGTGTTTTGTTTATATATTAAGATATCCAATGTTGGGTTCATGTGTGTTTTTAATTATATAAATATTTTCGATGAATTGACCTTTATCACTATATAATTTCAATAATTTTCTCTTCTAATAGATTTTTTTTTTAATTCCATTTTGTCTGATGTTGAGATTGTCACCCCAGCTCTCTTTTGGTTGTTATTTGTATGGAATATTTTGGTCCATCATTTCATGTTTTTATTCATTCTACTACTCTCTGCCTTTTGGTTGTGGCATTTAGTCAATTTGTATTCACTGTAATTACTAGTAAGAAAGGACTTACACCATTTTGTTGTTTTTTGTGTGTCTTAAGCAGGGCCAGATTAAGGCATGTGAGGGCCCTACATACTGATCATCTACGGTGCTCTCTTCTGTGTTTACTCATGCATTTGAATGGGATATGCACATTATATATATGTTTGTGTGTGTGTTTTATCTATTCATGATATAACTTCTGTTTAAATATGACTATAGTATTAGTGATTAGATGCAAAATTGGCATATGCCATTTTAGAAGAATGAGGTAAACTGGATTATACAATTTTTAGTGTCTTCAAGGCACTAAGATTAATTCTATATATAAATTTTCTACAGAAGAATAATCCACATTTTATACAACAAAGAAAATGAGTCACTAAGTTTACTTGTTTTAACAATCAATGTAAAATTCTCTTGATTTCCCACAATGAAAAATTGACTTTTACCAATTTTGCTTTAAATAGCTTATACTTCAGTTTTCATACTTGTTTCATAAAGAATGCTGTAATTACAAATAAATAAATTAAAATGTGTCATCAAAGAAACTTTAATGATTAGGAAACAAATCTTACAGCAAATTACTATTTTTATTATCAGATAAATCATCTCTAATTAAAAACACTTCTTTTTCTTTTGTAAATTCTTCAGTGATTTCCTCACAGCTAAACTGCCAAACAATATCTATTTCCCTGCATTGTAAGGATAATGAATTGAGTCTTTCTGGAATCATTGTTGTATGCTGAGGATTTTTACATCTCTTTAGAGACAAAAATAAGACTTTTTTGTGTGCAGTTTGTGATCAATAAAGTTAGGAATGTGTGCAAAACACTTTAAACATTGTGAAATATTCATTGTGCTTTATTGTCTATTATGGAATCATACAAACTTACATGAGTAAAATTTGTCTTTCCTGATTCTGTAGTTAGTTCTTATGTAATCCACATTTCTTCATTAAGGTTTATATTTAAGTCATCTAAATAAAGCTGCACTAATTTCTTGAATACTTCATCAAGCATATCCATGTTGTCTAAGAATGTCTGACTTTTTCAAGTTTCATCATTTCTGTGTGTCATTTTGGACTGCAGTTTCCATTGGTTGTTTACCAGGCATTGTGAAGAGCATACTCTTGTGTTGTATCATGGCAAAGAATATTGCTGGCCCTTGTGGCTGGAGCTGCTGGATCAGAAGACATGGATGAACAAGGTGGTACTCTGAAAACAAATCATAGACTTGTTGTTTATCAATCCACCCTTGCCCGGTAACCACTCATGTTGGATCCAATTGCTTATTGCATGAATGTAACAGAAGTTATACTTGACAGCCCACGCCACCTTTAATTTATTAAAAAGAAGTAGTATATTCCAAAGAGACCTGCCAAGGTGAGTTTCAGTTACACTGGAGGAGACCTTCCATGGGAGACAGATGTCAACAATGGTGTTGAAGTGTTAGACGCCTCATAGCTTATACAACCTTGTGCATGGGCACCCTTGTGACTCTTTGTAAACTTTGTCTTTAACCAGCACATTTTCATATGGTGGAGGTGATATCAGTTTCTTTCAATCCCTTCCAGTTCTTTTCCACTGTAGTGACTGCTTTTCCTGTGTCTTTTCTTCTTGGTGTCTGTGAGTCTTTGCTTCGGACAATTGTTGCAACTTTTGTTGATGCCATAAGTACTTGCTTAGCTTGTTGACGGCACTTGGCTTGGCTAGCTTGTTTATTGGAAAATTCGTCCTTGGTATTAAGTCTTTTTTATCTTTTTCCTTTAAAAATTCATGCTTCTCTGTTTTGTTGATTTATTATAATGAGACACTTTGTTTCCCTTCTCTTTTCCTTTTGTTTGTGTTTTTTAGATAGTTTCTTAGTGGTTACCATGAATAGTGTATTTGACATCTTGTATTTATAACATCCTAGGGAAAGGTGATATGAACTTCAGTAGCATATAAGAAATCTGTATGCACATCATGCCACCTGCTCTGTATGGTTGTTATCACCAATTATACCTTTATGTTTTATGTACCATGTAACAATAATTTTATCTTTTCTTTGTATATATTTGTCTCTAAAAAGCATGAAGTACAAAACTATTAGAGTTATCAGGCATCAAATACATTATTACTGAATCTTATGCTTGTTCACATAATTATCTTTATTAGAGATCTTTCTTTTTATTTATGGTTTTGAATTACTTTGTAGTGTCTTTCTGGAGCCATAGGTGAATTTGTCTTCAAATTTGTCCAAAGTTTGTTGTTTTGGGGGCATCTAGAGTTTGTTTGTTTAGTTTCTCCAGTGTTGATCTAAATCACAGTCTGATAAGGAAGGTGAACACCCATCACCTTTATGTACTCCAGCTACTGGGCCAAGTGGAATCTCTAGGGTAGCAGGCTCCACCTCCTGATTGGCAAAGACACAGCCCTACTTATGGAGTCACTGGGGAGCCATCAGCTGACCCTATGATGTGGGTCAGTAAAGACTGCAAGAGATGCCATCAGGATGCACTGCAGCTATGTCTCTGGGCAGTCTTATATTGGAAGGTAACTTCCAAACTCAGTCAGGCTGACAAAGTAAGCACCTCTATATCCAACCCCAGATGGTGTAATCTAGTTCAAATTATGGAAAGGCTACTGCCCTGCTGTCATCTGCTGCTGGGCCCCTCCTGTAAGGTCACACTATGCCAAACACAGCTTTTCTGCTGGATAAGTGCTCCCTCGGCTGGCACTGCCTCCCAGCTTGGCAATTAGTCCCTGTTGAGGCCTCCATTTGGGTAACTCCACCTCCCAGTGGAACAAGGTGGCGACCCTCACAAGATCTCCTGCCTACTGTGGAATAGCCTATTCAATGGCAGAGGTTCAGAAACAGAAGGTGGAGGGGGGTGAGATGCACACAGACCAGAGGTAGGCTCTCAGAATGTGGCCATTCCATCTGCTGGTTTCATCAACAGTGCATCTGTGCTTTGCTGACAGTTAAGCCCAAGCCCTGCCTGCCAACTAAGACAGAAAAAAAAAAAAATGGCAGGCACTGCCTCCCATCCTGGGAATTAGACCCTGTTGAGGCTTCCCATTTGGGTAACTCCGTCTCCTGGTTGAACAAGATGGCATCCTGCACAAGCTTCCCTGCTTGCTGTGGAATAACCGATTTTTTGGTGGAGGTTTGGAAAGAGAGGTTAAAGGAGCTGATATACATGGAGTCCAGATCCAGACTCTCAAAATGAGGCTATTCCACCTGCTGGTCCAGTCAACCGTGGGCTGAGTTTTGCTGCCAGTTAAGCCCAAGCTTTGCCTGCCAGCTCAGACAGAGAAAAAAAAGTTAAAATTACCTTCAGTCCGCATGGATTCAACAAGGGTGGGGGCCAATGAAAGAGATGTTTCCCATTCAGTGAGATGTAGTCCAAATTGACAGCCCTATGCCGTGTCCTAGGGTTCACTGGGTGTTCAGAAGTCTCCATTTAATTATCAATCCAGGTCTTAGTTTTCAGAGGGAATTGAGGAGACGTCTGTCTAGTCTGCCATCTTGACTCTGTCCCATTTGTCCACTTTTAAGAGGATTATTTGTATTTTTGTTATTGAGGAGTTGCAGTATTATGTAGATTTTAGAGATAACACCCCTATCTGAGATGTTGGAACCATTTTTTTTTTCCCAGTCTGTAGGTTCTATTTTTACTCTTTTTGTGGTATCTTTGGATGATCAAAATTATTTGATTTTTAGGAACTACCAATTCTAATTTCTCTTCTGTTGTTTGTACATTGTTAGTTAGGTCTGTATACTATTAATGCCATACGTTAAGGCCCCTGGCATTGTTCCTCTGTTTCTTACATGTTCTTTATTGTATCAAGTTTTACATTTAGAGCTTTGGCCCATTTGGGGTTAGTTTTTTTTATATTGCAAGGTATGGCTCCTATTCTATTGTTTTTAAGAAACATATGTATATCCAGCTATGCCATTGTCATTTGTTAGAGACTGTCTTTTACCAATTTAACTGACTTTGGGCCTTTGTCAAATGTCAACTGCTTATATGAAGATAGATTTACATCTGAGTTCTCAGTTCTGTTCCATTTGTCTGTATGTCTGTTGTAGCAGTACCAGGCTGTTTTGATTAGGGGGTGGTATAATAGGTTCTAAAATCATGTGATGTGAAACCTCTCAGGCCTCTTCCATTTCCATAGAAAGTTGGTGATTTATTCTCTACCTCATTAAAAAATTCCATTTTAATTTGGATGGAGATCAGATTGTATCTAGAAATCACTCAGTGTAGAATTGACTTTTTCACAATGTTGAATACTCTTATCCATGATCATGGTATGGTTTTCCACTTACGTAGGTATTTTATGGTTTCCTGCAGTAGTGTTTTAGTTCTTTTATGACTCTGGTTAAAATTATACTGATGTACTTCATTTTTGGGGGGAGGAGCATTATAAATGGTATTGATATGATGATTTCCTTTTCAAAGTTCTCTACTGGTATAAAAGAATCCAACTATCTTTGTATGTTTATCATATATCCTGCCACTCTGTTGAAATCTTCTATTAGTTACAGTAATTTTCCTGTTGATTCTTTGGAATTTTCTGTGTATAAGAACATTATCTGTGAATAGGGACATTTTATTTCTTCCTTACCAATTTGGATTGGCTTTATTTCTTTTTCTAGCCTGATTGCTCCATCTAGGACCTCTAGCACAGTGTTGAATAACAATGTTGACAAAGGGCATTGTGGTCTGGTTCTTGTTCTCTAGGGGAATGTTTTCAGTCTCTCTCAATGTAGAATGTTGTTGGCTGGTGGCTTTGTATAAATCCCTTTATTATGTTGAGGAATTTATCTTTTATCCTTATTTTTTAGAGCTTATAACTATAATTAGTGTTGGGGGGTGGGGTAAGGTGACAGAGTTGATGGACACTTCTTATGACCCCTCTAACAACAAATACCCAAAAGAACAAGTGACTCTGATATTTATGATGCCCCAGTAGCCCCAAATACCAAAGAGAAAGTTGAGATATCGGACTGAGCAAAGGGGAAGGGAAAGTAGTACCAGAAGTAAATAGGATTCCAGAGATCTGAACTGCCAGGAAACAGCCACAACCACTGCATGGTGGGCTGAGTGGTGAAGGTTAGTGGTCATCCTCCTCAATAGGGATAATTGTCTAGAAAATCCACTCACACCTTCAAAGTCAGTGTGAGACAGCACCAGATCATTAAAAGCTAGGTCTTTGTATGCACCCTACCATATGTGGATCTAAATCTTTCCTTCAGAGTGGAACAGTATCCCTGTTCCTGGAATTTTCCCCTCCTTTCTCTGTACTGTGCTAGATGCTGGAGTCTGACTCCATTAACTGAGAATGAAGGAAGACTCCTCAAACTCTCTCTGAATCATTCTCCCCCTTCCTTCTCAGCTCTGCATCCATCATTGAAGTCTAATTCTATTAACTGAGCCAGAAGTAGGCAGCCTTAAGCATGCCCTGAGCCATTCTCTTAGACTTAGAGGGAGAACAGTTTAACAAAATCAGGGTGATTCTGCAGACTCCTGTAAGTCGTAAAATCAAGGCAGAAACTGTTCATTCACCTAGACTGAAACATAAGGGGATATGCCTTCCTCACAGACACTCAGGGACATCTGATAGCACACTGTCTTTTGCAGCAATTTCTGGCAGACACTTATGCCTATACCAATCACCCTGACCCACCTAGGACAGTAGGTGAGAGCTTATACCACATGATTGGTGACTGACTGCCTGAATACCTGAGCTGAATCCTTATAAGAAAAGTAAACAGACTCTTGCACTCCCATGTCTAGTAAAAGCTCTAAACTTCTGGTGAAAGGACATCAGATCTTCAAACACAACAATAAACAAACTATCACACATAACCAGCCTATTTACAAATTTCAAAACAATGATCTGGAACACAGTGGGTAAAAATAAAATAAACAATTTACTGATGCCTTGGAAACCACATTCCATAACAAAGCACTTGAAGAGGTAGTCCTTGATTTCTTCAGAAAGATCCCCAAACAATCAGATTTTCCAGAAGAAGAAAACTTCCCAGAGCTATTAGAGATAGAATACAAAAGATTAATATTTAGAACACTTCAAGAGATCAGGAAAGAGATGAGGAAAAATGCAGTAAAGCATAATGACTAATTGAATAGGCTGTAAGAAAGCATAGAGTAAAAAATATTAGAAATTCAGAAAATTAGCAATAAAATTATAGAATTAAAAAATTCAATACAAACTCAAAGGAACAGAATTGACTAAATGGAAGGCTAATAAGTTAGACTGAAGACAAAGCATTTGAGGTCTGATAATTAAGTTCTCAAACTCATCCTAGAAAAAGTACTGCATACCTCCTTGCTAAATATCACTGTGGTCACCTTTGAATTACTCCCTTTAAGAAGCTATGTACCAATGTCAGTGCCTAGTCCACCATTCAAAGCAATTTGGGAACTCTTTCTGGAATGGCCATCAGACCTGTCATCATATTACCCTTGATGTCCTGAATGTCACCAAAATGTCTTCATTTCAAGGTTTCCTTTATTTTCAGGTGAGAAAAGTCATTGAGGGCAAGATCAGGTGAGTACAAAGGGTGTTCCAATACAGTTATTTGTTTACTGCCTAAAAATTCCCTCACAGACAGCATCATAGAAGCTGGTGCATTGTCGTGACACCAAAGCCATGTGTTGTTGGTGAAAAGTTCAAGTCCTTTTCATCTAACTTTTTCACACAGCTGTTTCAACACTTCCAAATAGTAAACTTGGTTAACTTTTTGTCTCATACCAACCATTGCCATCGGTACAAATTCATGACGAACAATCCCTCTGATATCAGAAAGGTTAGCAACATTGTTTTGACTCTTGATTTGGACTGATGGAACATTTTTGATTGTGGTGAATTGGCTGACTTCCATAGCGCACTTTGACACTTCGTTTCAGTGTCTTATGGTTACACTCATGTTTCATCACCAGTGATAACATGGCCCAAAACGTTGTCCTGTCTTTCCAAAAGGTCATGGCAAACTTTGACTCTCCTTTGCGTTTTTTCATCAGTGAGCCCCTTCAGGACCATTTTTGCACACATCTTTCTCATGCCAAGATTCTTAGCGAAGATTCTCCTAACTGTTTCTCTATCAGTGTTTACTTGGTCTGCTGTGCTTCTCACAGACAGCCGACAATTTGAATGCACAATTCGGTGAACCTTTGAGATGTTTTTATCAATTCTGCTCATTACTGGCCACCCTGACCTCTCTTCATCAGTGATGCTTTTTCTCCCTTCAGAAAAACATTTAATCCATTTGTACACTGCCATTTTCTTCATGGCATTATTTCCCTAAACTTGAACTAACATGTCCCTAATTCCACTTCCACTCTTGCCAAGTTTAACAAGATATCTTACGTTTGTTTGCTGCTCTAATTCAAGCTCCAACATTCTTGTGATGGCACACAAAAATGTGCAACTGCAATAATGAATGCCACTCATCAAGATATGTCAACAAAAATGAAGCTGTGAGACACTGGTATACCAAGGTTATGAAACATTACTGAACTATTTTTACAGCGTTGACAGCATAAGCACACAGTGGCGAGTTCACAAACTCAGTTTTCAGACCTTGTACAAGGACTGCCAATTAAGTTTGCGAGCTCATCCTAGAAAAAAGCTACATACCTCATTGCTGAATATCACTACAGTCACCCTTAAAGTACTCCCCTTGGTAAGCTATGCACTGATGGCAGTGCCTAGTCCACCCTTCAATGCAATTTTGGAACTCTTTGTCTGGAATGGCCATCAGAGCTGTTGTCATATTATTCTTGATATCCTGAATGTCATCCAAATGTCTTTCAATATTTCCTTTATCTTTGGGTTAAAAAAAGTCATTGTGGACCAGATCAGGTGAGTAGGCAGAGTATTCTGATACAATTATTTGTTTACTTGCTAAAAACTCCCTCAGACAACTATACAATTAAATTTGTGAACTTGCCACCTTACCACCGTGTGCAATGGCAATGACAGAAAAGGTTACAAAATTGCTTTGAAGGGTGAACTAGGTGCAGGCGTTGGTGCATAGCTTCCCAAAGGGAGTACATCTAAGGTGACCATAGTGATGATGTTCAGTAATGCTATATGTAGCACTTAGAAAAATTAAGTTCACACACTTAATTTTCAGACGTCATATTAGGCCACAAAGCAACCCTTAACAAAAATTAAAGTATTAAATATTACAAATCATTATTTCAGACCACAAAACCATAAAAGTAGAAATCAATAGCAGACAAAAGAAGGAAATAAAATGAAGCAAATGGAAACTGAACAACGAAACCTTGCTCAAAAGTGACTGTGTCATAGAGAAAAATCAACAGTGGAACAAGGAAATTCATATAATCAAAAGAGAAGGCAAACAGATCCTACCAGAATCTATGGGACAGAATAAAAGCAGTGCTCAGAGGTCAATTTATCTCAATAATTTAGACATCTAAAATGAAGAAAGGGCCTGAATCAAAGAATTAACTGTACAACTTGAACAAGTGGAAAGAGAGCAACAAAAGAACCCCTCAGCCTCTAGAAGAAAGCAAACAATAAAAATCAGAGGAAAACTAAATGAAACAGAGAATAGAAAAATATTTGAAACAGTTAACAAGACCAAAGCCTACTTTTTGAAAAGATGAACAAGATTGAGGAAACTTTGGTCAAACTAACAAAAGAAAAACAAGAGAGAAAGCAATTAATTTGAATAAGAAATGAGATGTACAATATCACAACAGACCCAACTGAAATGAAAACAATTATAACAGAATACTATGAAAAATTATTCTGTACTAAATTGAAAAACCTAAAGGAAATGCACAAGTTTCTAGAAACACATCACCTACCAAAACTAGCACAAAAAAGTAGAACAACTAAATAAAATCATCAAAAAGAAGAGATTGAAAAGGTAATTTAAAAACACCCAACTAAAAAGAGCCCTGTCCCTGATGGCTTCACTGGAGAATTCTGCCAGCCTTTCAGAGAATAGTTAACACCCTGTTGCTAAAGGTATTCCAGAGCATAGAAAAGGAAGGAATCCTCCCAAATTAATTCTGTGAAGCTAGCATAACCCTGATATCAAAACCAAGTAAAGACAGCACAAAATGAAAACTACAGAACAACATATATCATGAATTTAGATGCGAAAATCCTCAACAAAATCATAGCCAACAGATTTCAGCAGCATATCAAAAACTCATTCACCATGACCAACTGGGATTTATATTAGGGATGCAGAGATGGTTAAATATTAGAAAAACAGTTAATGTAGTCAACCACAGAAATAAAACAGAAGAAAAGAACCACTTGATTTTTTTTTCAATTGATGCAGGAAAGGTATTTCATGGAGTCCAGCATCCATTCATGTTAACAATTCTCAACCAAATAGGAATACAAGGGAAATGTCTCAACATACTAAAGGATATCTATGCAAATCCAACAGCCAACATCATCCTAAATAGAAAGAGATAGCTTTAAACAATAAAAAGACAATTCATTTAAACAATGGGCAAAGGATAAGAATGGGCACTTCACCAAAGAAGACATCCAGGCAAACCAACAGACACATGAAGAAATGCTCACTATCATTAGCCATCAGAGAAATCCGTATCAAACCTACAATGAGATACCATATCACCCTAGTGGGTTTGGCATTAATGCAAAAAACACAAGATAATAAATGTTGCAAGGTTGTAGAGAGACTGGAACTCTTCTACACTGCTGATGAGAATGTAAAATGGTACAGCAGCTTTAGAAATGAATCCAGCACTTTTTTCATAAAGCTAAAAATAGAAATATCATATGATCCAGCAATCCCACTTGTTAGAAATATGTCTTAGAGAAATAAGTACTGTCACATGAACAGATACATGCACACCAATGTTTATTGCAGCACTGCATATGGCAAAAATTTAAATGGGTAACCAAACTATGGTATATTCATGTAATGGAATATCCAATTATGAAGAGCAATTATAATCTTAGACATTTCCTAACATGGAGTCCTTTGGAAGTCATTATGTTGAATGAAATTAGTCAGATGCAAAAGAACAGATATTGTACAAGACCACTATTATAAGGACTTAAGAAAAAGTTTAAACATAGAAGAAAATAATCTTTGAGGTTATCAGGGAGGGGTGAAAGGGACATGAGTATTCATAGAATAGATAGCAGATAGGAATTGGGTTAAGTGTAGGGAGTGACAGCACATAATGGAAGGAAGGTTAGCACACCTGGACTGCTCTAAAAGCTAACAGGTTTTCTATATTGAACTCAACATTTTGAAGGACAAAGTAGCGGGGACAGGGATGTGGTGACCATGGTTTTATGTGACACCAAGGCTAATTGACATAACTTTTTTTCTTAGGAAAATGTCCTGCATAACACTTTTGGTGAGTGGCGTCTGAGGTCTTAAAAGCTAGCAAGAAGCCATCTAGGTATAACCAATTGGTTCTTGTCCATCTGGGGTGAAGGGGAATGAAGAACATCAAAGACATATGAAAATATGAAACTAACAGACAGAAGGTTCCATATAATCCAGAGACCAGAAGAACTAGATGGTACCCGGCCACCAACAATTACTGCCCCAGCAGGGAACACAATGTAAAGTCCCTAATGTAGCAGGAGAAAAATAAGTGTGCAGAACTAGAACTCTATTAAAAGACCAGACTTGATGGTCCATCAGCCTGGAGGGTCACTTAAGGACATGGCACTTGTACTGTTAGCCTAGAGCTGAAATCAGTACCAAATCCATTTCTTCAGACAAAGATTGGACTGGAGTGTAAGACATAGAGTTATACTGGTGAAGAATATGCTTCTTAAATATATACATGAGGCTGCCTGAGCAGTTCCTCACTAGAAGCCAGATTAGAGGGTGAAGGGGGACAGTAGTTGGGTGAATGAATATCAGAAGTACAGTGTGGAAAGGGAGAGTGTGCTGTCATGGAGTGGTAGGGGGGAGAGCAGTTCAAGTTGTATAGGGGTGTGTGTTTGGGTTTTATATGGCAAACTGTTTTGAATTGTAAACTTATACTTAAAGCACAATGAAATACTCTTTTTTACAAAAAAATAAGAGGATTCAAAAAGAAAGAAAAGCTAGCAAGCATCCTTCTTAGTAGCATCATTTGCTCCCAATCTACTTGGAGCAGAGGAGAATGAAAGACATCAAAGACATAAGGAAAATATGAGCCCAGGAGACAGAATGTGCCACAGAATCCAGAGACTACATGTGACCAGAAGAACTAGATGATGCCCAGCGACCACTAATAACTACCCTGGCAAGGAACACAATGTAAAGTCCCTGATGTAGCAGGAGAAACTGAGTATGCAGAAATAGGACTCTACTAAAAGACCAGACTTGATGGTTCGTTAGACTGTAAGGTTTCCTGAGGATATGGCCCCTAGACTCTGTTAGCCCAGAGCTGAAGCTAGTACCAAAGCCAACTCTTTAGACGAAGAATGTTCTTCTTGACTTAAATATATTTGTGATGTTTTCTGAGCAGCTCTTGTCCAGAAACAAGATGAGAGGGTGGAGAGGGACAGGAGTTGACTGAATGGATATGAGAAGTAACCAGTGAAAGAGAGAGAAGTGTGCTGTTATGGGAGCAGGGAGTGCAGATAAAGTTATATAGTGGTTTTGGGGTGGTTTATATGGTTAATTGTTATGATCTGTGAACTTTCACTTAAAGCACAATAAAATTAAAAACAAACAAAAATTAAGCACTATGGAGTCTAGAAAACAAAGAGCTGGTGTTCGACTTTGACAAATGTCTTTTGTGCATGAGTTGTTAAGATCATGTGTTCATATCTTTCATTTTATTTGTGTAGTGGATTAAATTGAATGATTTTCTAATGTTGAACCATCCCTGCATACCTGATATGAATCCCACTTTGTTATGATGACTTTTTTTGTGTGTTGTTGATTTGTATCAGCTAGAATTTTGTTGAGAATTTTTGCATCTAAGTTCGTGAGTGGGAGGAATAGCGAAGCCAAGTGAGTGGGAGGAATATTGACTTGTAATTTTCTTGGTGTGTATTTTTCAGGCTTTGTTGGCTTCATAAAATGAATTCAGGAGTACTCCTATCTTTACTATCTCTGAAATGTCTTTAGTAGTACTGTTGTTAACTGTTCTCTGAAAGTTTGTTGGAATTCTCCAGTGTAGAATTTGGGGAAGGACTTATTTTTTTGTATGTTTTTTTTTTTATTACCTCTTCCTTCTCATATTTCATTATGAGTTTATTAAGTTTTTCTACCTTGTTTTGTGTTAGCTTAGGCAGGTAATGTGTTTCTTGAAACATATCCATTTCTTCTAGGTTTTCAAATTTGTTGAATTAAAAGTTTTCATAGTATTGTCTTATGCTTCTTTTTATTTCAGGTGGATCCGTTGTGATGTAGCACATCGCATTTTGTTGGGGTTATTTGCTTCCTTTTCTGTTTTTCTTTTCTCAGTGTGGCCAATGGTTTGTTAATTTTTGTTAATATTTTCAAAGAATCAACTTTTGGTCTTGTTAACTCTTTCAGTTGTTTTTCTATTCTCTGCTTTAATCTTTATAATTTCTTTTCTTCTGGTGCCTATTGGATTCTTTTGTTGTGCTCTTTCCATTTATTCAAGTTGTAGAGTTAATTCTTTGATTTGGGCCCTTTCTTCTTTTCGGATGTGTGCATTTATTGCTATAAATTGACCTCTGAGCACTGCTTTTTCTGTATCCCAAAAGTTTTGTTACAATGTGTTTTCACTCTCAACTGAGTCTATGAATTTCTTTATGCTGTCCTTGATTTCTTCCATAACATAGTAGCATTTAAGCAAAGTACTTGTTCAGTTTCCATGTATGTGATTTTTTTCCTTGCTGTTTACGCTATTGGTTTCTATTTTTATGGATCCATTGTCAGAAAAGATGCTTTGTAGTATTTCATTGTTTCAGAATCTGTTAAGCCTTGCTTTATGGCCTAAAATGTGGTCTTTTCTGGACAGTGTTCCATGTACTTGGGAAAATAATGTATATTTTGCTTCTGTTGTGTGCAGTGTTCTGTGTATCTGTGAAGTCAAGTTGATTGTGGCACTTAGGTCTTCTGTGTCTTTATTGAGCTTCTTTTTGAATGTTCTGTCCTTCACCAAAAGTGGTTTGTTGAAGGCTCCTACTATTATTGTGGAACTATTATTTCTTTCAATGCTGTAAGAGTTTGTTTTATGTATTTTGGAGCCAAGTCATTGGGTGCATATATATTTCTTATGGTTGCCTTCATGATGTGTTGACCCTTTAAACATTATGTAGTGACCTTTCTTTTTGTGGGGATTGTGCTTTAAAGTCTATTTGGTCAGAGGTTAATATTGCTTACTCTTGTTTGCTTGATATATTTTTTCATACTTTGAGGTTTAGTTTGTGTCTTTGTGTCTAAAGTGTGTCTCTTGTACATAGCATATACATAAGTAGTGTTTTTTTTTTTTTTTAATAATCCAGGCTGTCATTTTCAGTCTCTTTATGGGTGCATTTAGGACATTTATATTTGGCCCCTAGGGTCGCCATGAGTCGGATCTGACTCGACGGCACTTGGCTTGGCATATTCAGTGTAATTATTGACAAGCATGAGTTTACTGCTGTCATTTTGATGTATTTTTTGTTGTTTTGACAGTTTCTTTGTTCTATTTAATTTTCTGTGTTGTGTTCTTTTTATCCATGTATTGTCATCTTTTCCATTTTTGTTGGGTTTGTGGGTTTGTGTTTGCTGAGTCTTTACAATTTTTTTCTTTTCTTTTTTTTTGTTTTGATGAGTAGGTTTGTTAGTTTCCTTTGTGGTTAATTTGAAATTAGCCTTTGATTTTCTATGTTTAATCTAATCCTTTGTTTCTTGATATTGCCACAACTTCTCCATGTGGAAGTTCTATGATGACATTGTTAATTCCCTCTGTTTGTTTAGATGTTATTGTCATTTACATATTGATATGTCTTGTTTCCTTTTTAAGTCTTTTATCGGATCCAACTCAACAGCACTTGGCTTTTTGGCATCTTTGATTTGTTTTTGTGAATTTCCTTTCTGGGTTGATAACTGGTTTATCTGAACTGTGTTCTAGTCTTGATTGTTTGTCTAACCAGAGAACTCCCTTTAATATTTCTTGTAATTTTAGTTTGCTTTTATAAAATTCCCTTAACTTCTGTTTTTCTGGAAATACCTGAAATTCTCTATTATTTTAGAACCAATCTTGTTATACATATAATTCTTGGCTGGCAAGTATTTTCCTTCAAGATTTTACATTTGTCATTCCATTGCCTTTTTGCCTGCAAGGTTTTTAATGAGTAGAGTTATTCTCCTTATTGATTCTCCTTTGTAGGTGACTTTTTGTGTATCTATAATCACTCTCAAGATTCTACCTTTTTCTTTGGTTTTGGCAAGTTTGATCATGTCTTAGTGACTTTCTTTTGGATTCTACTCTATACGAGTTTTGCTGAGCTTCTTGGATAGATATCTTCTTTTCTCTCATATCAATGAAGTTTTATGCTAAAAAAATCTTAATGATTTTCTCTGCAAGTTCTGTTACTCCCCACCCCCTGACTGCTTCTGCTATTCTAATCACTCAGAGATTTTTCCTCTTCATAGTGTTCCACGTAATGTTTAGGCTTTCTTCATTTTTTTAAATTATTTTTTCTAATTTTTCCTCAAATAGATTTGTGTCATGGGATTTATCTTCAATATCCCTAATTCTAACTTCCAATGTCTGAATTCTACTCCTATGATCTATTAAGTTGTCTAATTCTGAAATTTCATTTTTAATGTTTTCGATTGCTAATTGTTGTCTTTATGTAGTTTTTACCAGCTCCTTCATTTTTGTTGTTTTGTTCTTGTACTGTTTTTCTGAATTCCTCTATAAGGAATTTTTGTCTGTTTGTTCCTTGACTTAGTCTGAGGTTTTTGTTTTTGTTGTTTTTCGTTTTTGAATTGTGATTAAGTGAAAATATACAATCCAAATTAAATTTTCATGCCTGGCTATCTGTAGCTCCTTGGGTTCTCCTTGCCCAGTGATAGCATACTCCTCCTTTTCATTTTATATATGTCATATTGTCTTAATCTCCTATCTGCTCCTCTCCACCCTATCTGTCATCTAGAAAGAGACCACTGGGACAGCATCCTATAAATGCATAGAACCGTGAAGTACACACACCATATAGTCACATTGAATCCAGTCCATTCTCATTTGAATAACTGATCTCAGTAGTGTTTTCCAGACAAGGACAGAAGCAGATCTAGGGGCCATACTCCCAGGGGATCCTCCAGGCCATTGGACCATTAATTGTGGTCTTTTAATACAATTCTTGAGGTGAATCCCTCTTTTTCTCATGTTGCCACAGGGATTCAGCATGGTGTGCCCCATCACAGCTGTCTTCTGGTGGCCGGGCACCATCGGGTTCTTCCGGTCACATGTTGATAGTCACCCATTCACATGGGTCCTTCTGTCTCCTAGGCTGTTCTTTCCTGATGTCTTTGTTGTTCTTGGTGACCATCTATTCTGGATGAGGTGGGACCACTTGGTATACCTCAGATGGCAGCTTGCTAGCTTTTGAGACCCAAGATGCCACTCACCAATATGGGGTGCAGTAGACTCTCTTAGCAATAAGACAGATATGCCAGTTGGCCTTGATGCTCACCAATAGCATGGTCCCCAGGCCCCTCCCTTTCTACTCTATCCTTGTAATATTGGGTTAAGATTAGAAGAGTTTTCAGTTTATGGTGAAGTCCAGTTAAGTTGGTCTACTTTCTACTGTGTGCTGTCGCTGTTTTCACCTAACCATTCTATCAACTATCTAATCTATGAACAACCTTCTCACTCCACTCCTACCCTTGTAGCCATCAAAGAATCTTTTCTTCTGGATGTAAGTCTACTTTTTAAGTCCTTATAGTGTGGGTCTCACACAGTGTTTCTCCTTTTGCTGCTGACTGATTTCACTCAGCATAACGTCTTCCAATTGAAACCAGGTTCTGAGATACTTCCTAAAATCATCATTGTTCTTTATCCTTGCATAGTGTTCCATTGAGTATATGTACCATAGTTTGTTTATCTGCTTATCTGTTGACAGACATCTGGGTTGATTCTTTTTGCTATTATAGACGGTACTTCAGTAAACATTCCTGTGCATGTATCTGTGCATGTGACAGCTTTGTTTCTGTAGGATATATTCTGAGCAGTGGGGCTACTGGTGCAAGTGTTGTATCTATTTCCATCTTTTTAAAGAAGCATAAAATTGCTTTCCAAAGAGGTTGTACCGTTTTGAAATTCCATGATCTAAGTTTTGCCTAAACTCCTTCCTGATCTCTTGGAGAGCTCTGTGTATTAGTCTTTTGAATTCTTTCTCAATTTTTTTCCATTAACTTATCTTCCTCCACAACGTTTCCTGTTTCTTTATTTTGGTCACTTGCTAGAGTCATCTTACCTGCTTCTTTACATGATTTGATATTGACTGTTTTCTCCAAGGCATCAATAAGTTATGTTTATTTATTGTGTGCTTGTTTACTGCATCTTCACTTTTTGTTTTGTTTTGATACGCCCAAGTAGGCTCTGCATGTGAGCTACTTTGGTACTTGATATTTTCGAAGTTCTCACATACTGTCTTCAGGTGTTCAGAGCAGCTACTAGGTGCGTGAGCCCAAGAGTCTGTTCACTTTTCCTGTGGGAGTGCAACACAGGTGTCCAGGTCATTCACCATTGAATGTACAGTGCAGACTCTCACCTGTAGTCCTAGACAAGCAGTGCTGTGTATGGATGTCTGGAGCTGGCACAGGTATCTTGCTGCCTCAGGGGCTGTGTGTAGAGCAAGGCAGGGGCTAACAACTGGCCCCAGGTACCAGGGAAGAGGGGATGCCCCTGTCTCCTAGAGTACATAATAGGGAGATATTGCAGCGAGTCCTTGGTGGTACCTCGTGCTATTGGTTGGAGGTACTTGAAGGCATCATTTATTCTCAGACTCATATTGTAGATGGCTAGATTGAGGGATACCACCAGCCCTCAGGCACCTGGTGTGGGTGAGTGAAGATCCTACTTAGGAACCAAGGCAGTGTCAAGCGTTATGAATCTACAGCTCCACCTTCACTGCTACAGGTGAAAATGGGCTTCAGCTGCATGTCCTGCTATTTTGTGATGATAATTGCATGAGGTTTTGAACTGGCCTGCATAGGTCTGGGCAAAGCGAAAGGTCTACAAGTCCATGGACCTCTTACAGAAGTGGCAGGCAAAGTGGCTGTGGGACTGTGGTGGATGATGAGATCCCTGAGGTCCCAGTTTAGGGGACATGCCAGGTGTTGAATACTGCCAGAGTTTTGTCAGACTGTAGTGGGATGGGAATAGATGAAGAGAAGGTATCACTTCTCTACTTGGAAATTCTAGGAGAGGGAGGGGTTCTTTTACCCCTATATAGTAGGTTAGAAGCTTGCGCTTAACATTTGCAGATCTGGTGTCACTTACTCTGTACTGGAGGTATGTGGAGATTTGGTGCTGTTTGCCAACAACCCATATGATGAAACTCGTATTTGAATGTTTCTGTTTGCCTTAGCCCTTGTGTGCTGGGCAGACTCAGCTAGCAAGGCCTGGCAATCTCATGATCACTGCTTCTTCACTGCTTGAATTTCCTAGCTAGTGAATTTCCCTAGCTCCTACTAATCAGAAAGCTTGTAGTACTGGAAGGAGAAATGTGGTAACACAATATGAGTTCCTGGCGTATGGTCACTCCTCAGGGATTTGGGAGGCATTTTTTTCTGCAGCGTGGTACAAAATATACTTTTCCAGAACCTATCCTGATTTTTGGGATCCACTGTTCAATTCACTGCTTGAATTTACTTCCCCTGCCATTCAGTCTGATTCTTCACCTTTGTCTTTGATTATTAGGGTTCCTAGATTGTCACATATTATAAATTCACTTGTTCTTTTTAGGTATTTGTTATAAGAAGGATGACAGGAAGTGTCTGACTATCCTACTATCTTGGCCCTGCCTCTGAGTAATTTGTAGTTTTTTTAATATAGTAAGAAGAAAATTTCTGAATCTCCATGAATCTGGGAATTAAAAGATCGATGTGAGTTGAGAGATTGCCCTAAGAAAAGATTTTATCTGACTCAATTTTCTTTACCTAATTTCAACTCATACACGTAGTGCCATCTCAAACAGATGTCACAGTAGTTCTAGTGACAATACAAAGTATTCTATGATATTTAATACCTGGGTGTCTTAATGTGAGTTCTCTAGAGGAGCAACAACTGGGAGTATATTTAAATGAAGAGAGAGAGATTTTAGAAAATCACTCACAGTTGTAGGAGCCAGCAAGTCCTAAGTGTGTGGTTAAAGCAACAGGCTGAAGACCTCTGCTAACTAGTGAGGTTGCAAAAAATGAAACAAAACAAAACAAAATAAATAAAACAAACAAAAAACCCCAAAACATTGCCATTGAGTCAGGCAAATCCAAAATCTACAGATCAGGCGGCAGGCTGGAAACTTCTACAAATTTATGTCCCAAGGACTGCAAGTCAGGTGATAAGGAGAGTAAAGGATTGAAAGATAAAGTGAGTTTTGCCAGGACAATCATTTATATCCGGGAGAAAGGCTACACTCTGAAGAAAGTTCTGCTTTGAACTGATTGTCTGATCACATCACGGAAAGTGATTCTATTATATTACATTATAGAAAGATACCCAGTCCATTATTTGTCAAAGTACTGAGAATCATTGCTTAGCCAAGCTGAAACATACCAGTAACCATCACACTGGGGCATCTTTATCGTCATACTTGGAGTAGAGTCCTCTTAGTGAGTACATTATTACCTAGCTTCTTGGATCATGTGTACAATAGATTTGACAGCAGAGTCATTGAAATGAATCTAACGTTACCCTCCATCTCATTCCTGTATCTTCCTTTTGAAGATGAATCCAAGGCAAAGGACACTTTCTTCCCTAACCCCTTACACTGATACCTCTTTTCTCAAATGTGGCGACTTCCAAAGGAAAAAGAGGCTCAGAAGAACATGCATTAGCAGTGATGTGTCACCATCTCTGCTTTCGCCTAAGCCAGAGGATATGTACCAGTCACAGAATAGCCATCACTGGTGAAAGATTAGCTAGGGAACCCATCATCTTCATTTTTTCTATTATTATATTCAAGTTTCAGTAACTAGAAAGATGACTTTAAGAAGCTAGAGTTGCAAGAAGACTCTGTTTGCTCCTACTAATCAGAAAGTTTGTAGTGCTGGAAGGAGAAATGTAGTAATACAGTACAAATTCCTGACATATGGTCACTCCTCGGGGATTTGGGAGGCATTATTTTCTGCAGTGAGGTACAAAGTACACTTTTCCAGAACCTATCCTGATTTGTGGGATCCACTGTTCAAGCACTGAAAACATGGTAAAGATTGAAGAGTAACCAAGAAGAATCCTACTCATTTGGAGTACCAGACAAGACATGTTTTCAAGATCCAGACAATAGGACAGATACAGCAAAAGACAAAACACTGCCACTACCGGAGTCCTATATTCAATTATCTTGATCTTGGATAGTAGTATTTAGCATTTTGTGCCTCTCTCCCATATTTCATCAAACCCTAGTCTCAGGACCAAAAGAACCAAACGCATTGCTGTCGAGTCAGGTCTGACTTATAGTGACCCTAGAGGTCAGAGTAGAACTGCCCTATAGAGTTTCAAAGGAGTGCCTGGTGAATTTGAACTGCTGACCTTTTGGTTAGCAGATATAGCACTTAACCCACTATGCCACAATGACAGCATCTGTTATTTCAAATCCAAGAATGGCATTTCCATGTTTTTGATTAACTGCCAGATCTTGGGGTATCAAGTGTTTCATTAGTATTGATTAAGGTAACTTCTATGGATAAGACACTCTTTTTGTGCCACTTGTATTTTATATGTAAAAATCTTAAATTTGAAATCTTTTTCTGCAGTTACTGAAGACCCCAGTGCTTGCTTCCAAAAAACAAATGAAATACGTTGCTGTAGAGTTGATTTCAACTCATGGTGAGCCTATAGGACAGAGTACAGCTGTCCTATAGTGTCTCCAAGAAGTGCCTGGTGGATTCAAATTGCTGATCTTCTGGTAAGCAGACATAGGAATTAACCACTATGGCACCAATGTTTATAATATTTATTTAGAAGCTTTGATATTACCCATTTTCTCTTTAAAACAAAGTGCTATATATTTTGGATAATTTCTTGTGACAAAAACTGCTCTAATATGTAAGTAAAACACAAGTAACTCTGTGAGAGGTTAAACTAAGCACTCAAAAACAACTAAGCACTCAGCTTGAAATAACTGAAACAGAAACACGTTTGAAAAGTAAAGAGTGCAAAAGTCTTGATGTTCATTACTTGTGTCCCACAGATCTGAATTTGTGTAGAGCACTGGAATCCCTCAGGAAAGGTATCCAGGTTTGAGTTCCTAGGCCCCAACTTTAAACAGGGGAGTTTGGCATTCCAATTCTACATTCTATCTATAGGGAATGAATTTAATCTTTAAGATAAGGGAGTTCAGATCCAGCCAACAAGTTAGAAAAACATTTTCTATCTTCTCTTACAGGAGAACTTTTCGTTCTCTTGAAATCATGCAATGTTAGGTTGCCCTTTATATTTAAAATCATGGCCAGCCATAGGATGAGGCCCTAGAAATCAACTTTATTTGTCAATTCACCCTTGCTCTGTCTACTAGACACCATAAGGATATTTTACCCCATCCACTTCTGAAACCTATTAATTCTGTGAAGCAGTGGATTAGGGCACATTCTCAAAGAGAAAATTGTAAAAGGAGGTCTCCCAAAAGTAAAAAGGACCAGAAAGAAGTGATCATCTTAGACTTTATTTTCCGTAAGCCTGGAAGCTCATAACCTTCCTAAAAAACATCCACTTTCTTGTCCAAATGGTCAAGTTTGGTATGAGAAACAAGATGAACTTTAAGAAGAAGTGAGAAAAAAATCCCCACAGACATATTAGAACTGAGAACAGGAAACATGGAGTTTTTCCACTGTAACATAATTTGGGATCTTCTCATTATTTCTACAAAGTGAAAATATTTGAATTTTACCATGTAAAACGGAACTTCTTTCAATGGCTTATCATTGATAAATAAAGTTGGAAGGAGTGGGGCAGGACCAAGAGGGAAGACTAGACACACAACTCCTCAATTCCCTCTGAGAACTAAGGCCTGCATTGATAATTGAATGGAGCACTCTGGACACCCAGGGAGTCCTAAGATATGGCATAGAGTTATCAGATTGGACTGTACACCACTAAATGGGAAACAGCCTCTCTTTAACACAAGGCAGTGCTTGCAGAGCCCAGCTCTTGCTGACTTACCATTTGAGTGGAATGCAGGTACAGATGCCTTTTTTGTTATCTGGAAGGCAGGAGATGGGCATGAGCTTACCAATACACTGAACTGTAGTGCTAAAACAAACAAAGTATAGTGCAACAGAGAGACAGTGTGTGAGATAGCCACATTTTGAGATCCTGGCTGCTGACTGAGGGCACAACTGCCCCTCCACCCTCTCTTTTCTGAGCTGTGAGATAGATTCTGCTGTTATGTGGTGGGAAGGGAAGCTTGTCTGGGATGCCTTCTTGGTCAGCTAGGAGGTGGAGTCACCCAACTGGAGAAATCTGTAGGATAATTCCCAAGCTGAGAAGCAGTGCCAGTCTGGAAGTTGCTTTTCCAGCAGAAAGGCTCTGTATATGACAGTGTTTCCTTATAGGTGGGGCCCAGCTGAGAATGGCAGCAAGGTGATAACACCTCCCTACTTTGAACTATGTGATAGCATTTGGGGACAGCTGAAGAAGTGCTTCTGCTGTCATTTGGAAGGCAGGGCCTGCAACACTTGATGGCCTGACTGATTTCAGCAGCTGTCATACAGCTCACAACATTTTAAAATGAGACTGAAGGAAAAATAACTGCTGAGTGGCCCTGTGCATCTCTTCCAGACTTTATAGACCCACACCATAGGGTTGGTTGATGGCGTCCCAGTGACTCCATAAGTAGAGTGCCAACTTTGTCAACCAGAGAGTCCAGTGGGGCCAGTCACTAGAGAAAACAGAGGCGGTGGTCGACCAACTCCTTTCTCAGAACTATGCCTCAGTTTCTGTTTAGGTAACACCAGAGAAACTTAACAGCCTCCAGATGTCCCAAAGATGATAAACCATTGCTAACCATTTGACAAAACAGTCTACCATGACTATGGAAAACTCCACAAATAAAGAATCAAAAAAATCCCAGATAAAGAAGCCTTTCTGAAACTATCAGAGGGCAAGAACAAAAGAATTATATAGAGAGCCTTTCTAGAGATTAAACAAAATACAAGAGAGCAAAATGAAAAATTAAGCAAGCTATTTGAACTGATGGAACATCAATGATCTGAAACCCAGGAGATCAATAACAAAATGAGAGAATTAGACAATTCAATCAAATTCCAAAAAAAGCAGAACTGAGGAGATGGAAGTCAGACTTTGTGACATTTAGCATAGAGCAACTGACACCAGCATTTATGAGGAGAAATCAGAGAAAAGAAAATAAGAAAAATGAGGAAGCATTAAGAAACGTGTGAGACTTTAGTAAGCAGAATAATCTATGATTCATTGGAGTTCCTGAACAAGGAGGGATAGCAGAAAACACAGAGAGTATTGTTGTTGATTGCAGACAGAAAACTTCCCTGAAATTATGAAAGACAATGTAGACCTCCAAGATGCATACTAAACACAACAAAAAATAGGACCCAAAAGACATCAAGGGTTGTTATAATCAAGCTTAATAAAATGAAACATAAACAGATGTTCTTAAAGACTGCAAGGCTCAAAGTAAAGCTTACATTCAGAGGGAAGTCCTGTAGGTTTTCCTGTGACTTCTTAGCAGAAACAACGTTGGCAAGGAAGCAGTGGGATGACACATTCAAGGGCTTGAAGGAGAAAAACATCCAACCAAGAATTACATAACCTGGAAAATTGTCTCTCAAATATGGAGATAAAATTAAGACATTTGCAGATAAACAGAAGCTTAGAGACTTTGTAAAAACAAACCAAAACTACAAAAAATACTGAAGGAAGCTCTTTGCTCAGAAAAACAAAATCATTAAGTATATATTTAAGGAGGCAATGCAGCACACAGCATCCAGAATCCTCCTCAGCTAGGGAAGTCACAAAACTCAATCAAAGCTGCAATATTAAAGGAAGGGAACCATTGATCATCTTATGAAAAATTTGACACCATAACACTGAAAGGAGGGATATACTACAGTAGTTACAGTCCTTGCAGATGGAGAGGAAATTGAAAAGATATGCAGAAGTTAATACTAGGTTTTATCTTAGAATATTAAGGGGGATCATAGGGGTAGACTCAAAGCACAATAACAATGGAACACATCAGAACAAGAAACTTAAGATAGGAGTCTCAACAAACACAAAACCAACAATGAAGAAGATGAAGAGTCAACTCATAAAGAATGACCAAGAGCAGAATAAGAGCAACATAGAAAATATCAACATGAACATAAATACATCAAAATGACAGCACTAAACACATATCTATCAATAATTAAACTGAATGTAAACAGACTGAATGTTCCAATAAGGAGAAAACAAGTGACATCCTGGATCAAAAGACAAGACCTGTTTATATGTTGCTTAGAAGAAACACACCTTAGATACAAAATTTACAAAAACTGTAAATTAAAGGATGGAAATATATATACCAAGGTAATAACATAGAAAGGTGAGCAGGAGTGGCAATATTAATCTCAGATAAAACAGAGTTTAATGTAAAATACACCATCATGGACAAGGATGGTCACTATTAATTGCTTAAAGGTTCAATACACAAGCAGGACTTAATGATATTAAGTGTTTATACACCCAATGCCAGAGCATCTAAATGCATCGAACAAACATGGCAGACATTGAAAAATGAAATTGATGACTCTACGATAATAGTGTGAGACTTCAACACTCCACTTTGTGTAATGGACTGATAATCCAGGAAAAAGCTCAGTAAAGACACAGAAGATCTTATTGCGCAATTAACCAATTAGACATCATTGACATATACAGAACTTTTTATCCATCAACAGATAAATACACCTTCTTGTCCAATGCATATGGAACATTTTCCAGAATAACTGTGTATTAGGACATAACACAAGTCTCAACAAAATCCAAACCATTGAATTATTGCAAAGCATCCTCTCAGACATCTTCTCAGACCATAATGCCATGAAAGTTGAAATCAATAGCAGAAAAAAACATAGATAGTAGTTTGAACTCATGGAAACAGAGCAGCACCTTGCTCAAAAATCCATGGGTTATAGAAGAAATCAAAGATGAAATAAAGAAATTTATGGAATCAAATGAGAATGAAAACACATCCTACCAGAACTTATGGGATACAGCCAAAGCAGTGCTCAGATTTCAATTTATCTCTATAAATGAACATTTGGAAGGAAAAAAGGACCCAAACCAAAGAATTAGCTCCACAGCTTGAACAAGTAGAAAGAGAGCAAAAGAGGAACCCCTCAGGCACCAGAAGAAAACAGATTATAAACATTAGAGCAAAACTAAATGAATGTGAGAATAGAACAGTTGAAAAAATCAACAAAACCAAAAGCTGTTTTTTTTTTTCTTTTTTTGAAGATCAACAAAATTGACAAACCACGGGCTAAACTTACAAAGGAAGTACAGGAGAGCAAATAAATAATCTGAATGAGAAAAGGGATGGGAGATGTCGCAACAGATGCAAGTGAAACCAAAAGTATCATAAGAGCATACTATGGAAGACTGTACTCTAACATATTAGAAAACCAAAAGGAAATGGACAAATTTCTAGATTTATATCACCTACCAACATTATCACAATGAGAAGCAGAACAACTTAATAAGCCCATCACAAAGGAAGAGAACAAAAATTCATCAAAAAAATACCAAGCAAAAAAAGTCCTGGGCCAGATGGCTTCACTGGAGAATTCTACTAAACTTTTTTTTCTTTTATTATTATTTTTTTTTTTATTATGACTGAGTGAAAATGTACATTCCCGTATAAATTTACATGTCCACCTATATGCAGCTTCTGCTGCCCTCCCTGCCCAGTTACAGCACAATGAGACCCCTATGATAAGATCTCAAAAACAGACTTATGTATAGAAGAAAAGACTCTTTCAAGGGAGGGGTGAGAGGGAGGGTTTAGATTAGATTGTTGTTAGAAATTTGGTTGGGTGAAATCGGTGATAGCACTCTTTAGAAACAAGAACAATGTTAAGTGGACTTCAGCATAACTTGAATACTCCTTCCATCTTAACCCAATATTGCAAGGACAGAGTAGCTGGGGCAGGGGTCAGGGGATCATGCTCTACTAAACTTTTAGAAAAGAATTAACTCCAATACTACTGAGTCTAATTCACAGCATAGAAAGGGATGGAATGCCCCCAAATTCACTCTACAAAGCCAGCATAACCTTGATACCACAGCCAGGGAAAGATCCTACAAAAAAGAAAATTACAGACCGATATCACTCATGACGCTAGATGCAAAAATCTTCAACAAATTCTTTGCCAATAGAATTCAACAACATATCAAAAAAATAATTCATCATAATCTAGTTGGATTCATACTGGGGTGGAAGTCTGGTTCCATATCAGAAAAACAATTAATGTGATCAGCCACATAAATAACACAAAAGGTAAGAATTACCTGATTTTGTCAGTTGATGCAGAAAAGACATTCAACAAAGTCCAACACACATTCATGGTAAAAGTTCTCAGCAAAATAGGATTAGAAGGGAAATTCCTCAATGCATTAAGAGACATCTATGCAAAGTCAACATCTTGCATCATCCTGAATGGAAAGAAACTGAAAGAATTCCCCTTGAGAATATGAACTACATATGGATGCCCACTCTCACCACTTCTAATCAACATTGTACTAGTGGTTCTAGCCAGAGCAATTAGACAAGACAAAGAAATAAAGGGCATCGGTATCAGCAAAGAAGTTAAAATATGTTTATTTTCAGACAGGATGATTGTATACACGGAGAAACCTAAAGAATCCGTAAGTAAACAACTCAAACTAATAGAAGAGTTCAGCAAAGTATCAAGATATAAGATAAACATAAATAAATCCGTAGGATTCCTTTATACCAAAAAAGAAGTCATCAAAGAAGAAATCACCAAATCAATAACATTTACTACAGCCCCCATGAAGATAAAATACCTAGGAATAAATCTAACTAGAGAAATAACAGACCTATACAGAGAGAACTATAAGACCTTACTGCAAGACACCAAAACAGACTTACATAAATGGTGAAACTTACCTTGCTCATGGATAAGTAGATTTCACATTGTGAAAATGTCTATGTTACCTAAAGCAATCTACATATACAATGCAATCCCAGGACAAGTTTGCTGTGTCACATTAATGAGATTAAGAAACAAATCATCAACTTTGTTTGGAAAGGGAAGAAACCCCAGATAAGTAAAGCACTGCTAAAGACGAGGAACACAGTGGGAGGCCTCATACTACCCAACCTTAGAACCTATTACCCTGCCACAGCAGTCAAAACAGGTTGGTACTGGTACAACAAGAGATATAGACCAATGGAACAGAGTTGAGAACCCAGAGATGCCGCTATCCTCCTATGAACAGCTGATGTTTGACCAAGGCCCTGAGATTGTAAACTGGGGTAAAAACAGTCTGTCTAACAAATGGTGTTGGCAAAATTGGATATCCATCTGCAAAAAATTGAAACAAGACCCGTATCTCACACGTTACACAAGAATGAACTCAATTTGGATCAATGACCTAAATATCAAACCTAAAATGATAAAGATCATGAAAGAAAAAGTAGCGTCAACTATGGAAGTTTTAATACACAGCACAGACAGACTTCAAAATCTGACAAAGCACAATCAACAAAAGAGAAAATAGGTAAGTGGGAACTGCTAAAAATCAAACACTTTTGCTCATCCGAAGACTATCAACAGAATTAAAAAACAGCTACAAAACAGGAAAAAATCTGGCAACTACGTGTCAAACCAATGTTTGTTCTCCATAACCTACAAGGTACCACAAAAGATCAACAAGAAAAAGGTAAATAAACCAATTAAGAGATAAGAAAAGGAGATGGACAGACACTTCATCAAAGAGGACATCCAGGTAGTCAAAATACACATGAGGAAATTCTCATGATCATTAACTATCAGAGCAATCCAAATCAAAACTAAAATGAGATACCATCTCACCTCACCAAGGTCAGCCATGATTCAAAAAACACAAAAAATACTGGAGTGGCTGTGGAGATATTCTAACTCCTACACTGCTGGTGAGATTGCATAATGGTACAACTCTTATGGAAAGCATTTTCATGCTTCCTTAAAAAGCTGGAAATAGAGACACCATTTGATCCAGTAATCCCACTGCTTGGATTATGTCCCACAGAATCAAAGGCAGTCACAAGAACAGATACATGCACATGAAAGTTTGTTTCAGCACAGTCCACAATAGCAAAAATATGGAATCAACCCAGATACTCAACAACAGATGAATGGATAAACAAATTATGGTACATATACTCAACTGAACACTATGCAATGATAAAGAACAACGATGATTTTAGAAAGTGTCTCAGAACCTGGTTTCAGCTGGAAGTCATTATGCTGAATGAAATCAGCCAGTGGCAAAAAGACATACTGCATGAGACTCCTACTATAAGGACTTAAAAATAGACTTAAATACAGAAGAAAAAACTTTTATGGCTGCAAATGTGAGGAGGGAGGGAGCATAGATTAGATAGTTGAAAGAAATTTGTTTAGGTGAGATTAGTGACAGCACGCAGTAGAAAGAGGATCAACTTACCTGAAACTTCAAAGTAAACTAAAAGCTCTTCTAATCTTATCCCAATATTGCAAGGATAGAGTAGCATGGGTTGGGACCTGGGGACTATGCTCTCAGGGGACATCGAGGCCAATTGGCATAACTAGCCTACCACTAAGAGAGCCTTCTCGACTTATGTTGGTGAGTGGTGTCTGGGGTCTTAAAACTTAAGAAGCTGCCATCTGAGGTATACCAAATTGTCCCAACTCATCCGGAACAGATGGTGACCAAGAACAACAAAGACACGAGGAGAAATGTGCCCAGGAGACAGAAGGACACATGTGAATGGGTGACAGTATCAACAGAAGAACCAGATGGTCACTGGTCACCACCAAAGACAGCTGTAATGGGGCACACAATGTTGAATCCCAGTGGCAACAAGATAAAAAGAAGTGGTCACCTCAAGAACTCCACTAAAAGATCACAACTGATGGTCTGGCATCCTGGAGGTTCTGCTGGAGCATGGCTCCTAGTCCTGCTGCAGCCTCGGCCATAAATCATTACTGAGGTCAACTCTTTGGACAGGAATGGACAGGACTCTGTGACACAATGTGATCATAAGGTTTGTATACTTTATGGTTCTATGCATCGGTAGGATGCTGTCCTACTTGTCTCTTTCTAGAAGGGAGAGGAGAGGGTAGAGAGAAGGGGTCAAGAGATTGTTAAGAGGGTATGACATATATAAAATGAAAAGAAGGAGAGTGTTCTCACTGGACAAGAAGAGCAAAAGAGGCTGCAGATATACGAGTATGCAATTTAATTTGGATTTTATATTTTACTGAATCACAGTAACAAAAAAATGTTAAAAAAAGAGATTTGGGAAATATGAACTCAGAATCATAAGAGCAAGGGACATTGATAGCAGGTATTTGGCCATGTATAATTCTATACAGTCTGCTCAGTGTTTCATAGCACCTACCAAAATTGGTTTTGTTGTTTTATTCTTTGTGAGGTATATGGCGGTCATGCTTAAAATATTTTATTTTTGTTGAAAACATACACGGCAAAGTCCACTTCCATTCCACAATTTCTAGACATAATGCACTTTTGGTAGTTTTAACGATAAATAAATAACAACTCGAGAGTTATTGTAAATCATAAGTTAAATAGTCAACGAATGGAAACTGTATTTAATTTGTGTATAAAAGAACATAAAATATGGTGACATATGTGAATCTTTCCATTAAGTCATGTTCTAATCTAACTTCTCAATAAACTTAATTGAATCTAGTTGAGTTCCTGTTACATGCAAAGCAGCTGAACACTTACAGGATAAAGATTTATAAAGATGACTAAAATACTGTATTTTCTGTTGAGGAACTCATAATTTTGTGCAAAGGATAAGAAAAAAAGCATATTTATAACATAAACGATTTTTTGTATTAGTTAACAGGAGAGTATGATTATATCTAGGCACGGGATAACAAAAGCCTTCATGAAAAAGGTAGCATTTTGATAGAGGTTGTATTGGAGGATTTTATCTTCAAAATAAACAAATGCTTAGGTTTGTCATGCATGAACTAATTTAGTTTATTGCAAGGCAGTTATAACAAGGCATTCAGGTAAGACCTTGAGATATTTGTTTAGTACTGGAGAAACAGAATTAACAGTTACAATATTAAATGGTTAGCATTCAAATCTTTAGATTCAGGCTTTTAGCCTTAATGAGTGATCTCAAGGAGGACACTTGAGTACCCATAGAGCTCAGAGAAAGTCCTTCATAGGTAGGATCTGAGGTTAGCTGTGGCAGACTGTATATTAGCAGTTACTATAAGATGGTCATATGAGATGTCTTTAGAGGAAGCTAGAGTCAAAGAGACTTTTTGCTTCTATGGGCTCCTCCAGCAACTGAGCAGAAATCTTTGGCTTATATACTATTTCTTTACCTTGACTTTGCAAGATAAAGTTTAGATGCTGTTGTGTTTAACCATATTTGGCATAATGTTTTATTCCCAATTGGGAAATTATAGTGTAACAGTTATATTTTGCAAATTTATAGCATGCTTTATTGCCAGTTATGGAATTGTTCTATGGTATATTCATGAGCCAGGGTAAATTTATAGATTTAATTAATTGTGACACTATTTATGTTTTGCTTGATGGCCAATTTACAGAATTGATTAATGTTACATTCCGTTATCACAGAGCGTAGGTACACAGGCCAATTTAATGACTAACTTATGAACTACTATTGTCTATTTTTCAAGGTTAGAACAACTTTCAAATAACTTATTAACAGTTAAAAAGCATCACAGACTTGTACATGTCTCTATTTCTATGTTCAGAAATTCTCTAACTTCACTTTACAAATGACCTATGTGTAGGTATTTAAGAGCATTATAAAACTGTCACAACAGTGTAAAGGTCATTATAGATGCATACATAACTGTTAGGTGATTTGAGAATATCACAAGAAGCATACATAAAATAGTTTGAAGAATAAGCAAGATTTCAACAGATCAAGTTGGGATAGAGGATTTTAAGCAGAGAAAAAATCAATCAACACAGGTCATGAAGACAGAAAAACATAATTAATGCCAGCAAAGACTCCAGTGTGTCTATGAAGCTTAACAAAACGACTGAGATGATGTTGGCATTAGCCTTTTCACTCATGAAGCTGATGGTTTTCAGATGTGATGATTCTAAGATTTGGTACCTGTTGGAAAACTGTATGTGACACCCAGACAGAAGACCTCTCTTTAAAATTTCTGGTGGAACGTTCATTCTCCTTTGTTCCAGATGAGATGGACCAATAGATGTATGTTCAATGGTGGCTGAAAAGCTTTTAGGACCCACACACTGCTCACCAAAGAGGGATGTAGAATATCTTCTTTATGAATTATGTTATTCCACTTAACCTAGAGGTCCCATCAGACTCTGATAACCAGCTCCCAGGCCTAGATACTCAGTCCCTCAAAGTGTTTGGAAACTTCTAGAAAACTTCTGTGCTTCTGCTTTGATCCACTTGCGCTGACTTCACCTGCATTGTGTGTTGTCCTTCCCTTCACTAAAATCGAATCTTGTCTGCTATCTACTTAGAGATTTCCCCTCATCCTTCTTCCCTACCCTTTTAATGATCAAACAATGTTTTTTTCTGTGTATAAACCTTTTCTTTAGTTGTTATAGTAGTGGTGTTAAAATAATATTTGTCCTTTTGTGACTGACTTATTTCATTCAGCATAATACCTATTTCTGTTGTAGTAGTGCTAAAGGACTAAGACAGAATGTATCTCATTTCAGTTTCAATATGCATTTCTCTAATGGCTAGTGATTGTGAGCATTTCCTCATGTGTCTGTTAGCCGCTTGAAAGTTTTCATTGGTAATGTGTTTGTCCATATTCTCTGACCGTTTTTTAATTCAGTTATATATCTTTTTATTCCTGAGGTGTAGAAGTATTCTATAGATTTTAGAGATTAGATCCTGGATATGCTTTAGCCAATAATTGTTTCCCAGTCTGCAGGTTCTCTTCTTACTTTTGATGAAGGCTTCTTTTTTTTTTTTTTTTATGACTGAGTGAAAATTTACATTCCTGTATAAATTTACATGCCCACCTATATGCAGCTTCCACTGCTCTCCCTGCCCGGTGACAGCACACTATTTTGATGAGCATAAGTGTTTAAATTTTAGAAGCTCCCAGATATTTAGTTTATCTTGTGGTGTTTGCACATTGTTAGTTATGATTTGTATTGTGTTTGTGACATGTATTAGGACCCCTACCATTGTCCCTATTTTATTTCTCCATTACCATTATCATTTTAGATTTTAAATTTAGCTCTTTTATCTATCTTGAGTTAGTTTTGTGTATGATATAAGCTGTAAGTTTTGTTTCAGTCTTTTACAGATGGACATCCATTTGTCAGCACCATTTGTTATAGAGACTGTTTTTTCCATTTAATTAACTATGATTCTTTGTCAAATATCAGCTGCCCATAGATGGATGGATTTAAATCTGGGTTCTCAATTCTGTTCCACTGATCTTCATGTCTGTTTTTCCATTATCCAGTTGTCTTGACTAGGTTCTAAGATCATGTAATTGTGAGGCCTTCCACTTTGTTCTTTTTCTTCAGTGATGCTTTGATCCTCTGGAGCCTATCCTTTCCGTGTAGAGATGGTTATTAGTTTTCTTATCTCATTAAAGAATGCTGTTAGTATTTGGATTGCTGTTGCGTTGTGTCTGTAGATTGCTTTATGTAGTATTGAAAATTTCACAATTTTGAGTCTTCCTATCCATGATCAGGTTGTTTTTCCATTTTGTAGATTTTTCATGCAATATTGCTTTGGAGCTTTCTTTATCTATCTCTTTTACATCACTAGTTAGATTTATTCCTATGCATTTTATATTTTTAAGGGCTATTATGTATGGCATTGTTTTCCTAATTTCCTTTTTGAAGTTTTCTCTGTTAATATATAGAAATCCAGTGGATCTTTTAATGCTGATCTTATATTCTTTAATTGCTGATTCTATCAGTTCCAGTAGCTTCCTGGTGGAATCTTTGGCATTATCTATGTAAATAATCATATTATTTGTGAATAAGGATAGTTTAACCTCTTCCTCTCCCATTTGGATGCCCTGTATTATTTATTTATTGTGTTTTATGTGGAAGTTTACAATTGAAGTTAGTTTCTCATACAAAAACTTGCACATGCATTCGTATGTGACCCTAGTAGTTCTCCCTACAGTGTTACAGCATACTCCTTTTCTCCACCCTACATTTCCCATATCTATTCAAACAGCTGCTGTCCCCTTTTGCCTTTTTACTTTGCCTATGGAAAGGAGTTGCCCACTTAGTCTCATGTGTCTACTTGAGCCAAGAAGCATACTCTTCAATTGTATAATTTTACGTCTTATAGTCCAATCTAATCTTTGTCTAAAGAGTTAGCTTTGGGAATGGTTTTAGTTCTGGGCTAACAGAGTCTGGGAGCCATGTCTTCCAGGCTCCCTCCAGTTTGTCATGCTATCAATTCTGGTCTCCATACTATAGTTAGAGTGCTGCACCCCACTTTTTCCCACTCCATCAAGGGCTCTTTGTTGTGTTCACTGTCAGGGAGGTCATTGGTGGCAGCCAGGCACCATTTAGTTCTTCCAGTCTTATGCTGATGGAGTATCTGGTTTATGTGGACATTTCAGTCTGTTGGACTTCTATTTTTCTTATGCCTTTGTTGTCCTTCATTCTCCTTTACTCCAGGTGCATTGGGACCAATTGATGTATCTTAGATGGTCACTCAGTGTCTTTTTGTTTTTTAAGTCTTTATTTGAAGAACCAAAATTTTCAAATTTTACCATATGTGAGCTTTTTGTTTGTCTTTAGTTTATTTTTTATTTTGTTTAAGTAAAAGTTTACAATCCAAGTGAATTTTCCATATAAGACCCCAAGTGCGTACCTCTCTGAGACTATATCTGCTTTCCTCACCCTGTGACAGCACATTCTTCTTTTCCACTCTTTACTTCCAGTGTTGACTCACCCAACACTTGTCCCCTCCTCCAACCTCTCCTCTACCGTCTAAAGAGAAACCAGGAGGACAGCCTTGTATGTATATTAAACCATAAAATACACATGCCACATTCATCACTCTGTGTTCCCAAGTCCAGTCCATTCTTTATCTGAGGTGTTGGCTTCAGTACCTGTTTCAGCTCTGGGCTAGCAGCAAGTCTACAGACATATTCTTAGGTGACCCTTCAGGTTGTCAGACCATCAATACTGGTCTTTTAATAGAGTTCTTCGTTTGCACATCTCTTTATCTTGTGCTACATCAGAAACTCTACATTGTGTCCCCTATCAGAGCTGCTCTTGTTGATGTCTGGGCACCATCTAGTTCTTCTGGTCTCATGCCGATATATTCTCCTGGGCTCACTTTTCCTCATGTCTTTGATGTACTCAGTTGTCATCTGTTCCAGGTGAGTTGGGACCAGTTGATGTTCCTTAGATGGCAGCTTGCTGGCTTTTAAGACCACAGATACCACTCACCTATATGGAGTTCAGAAGGCTCCCTTAACAGAAGACTAGCTATGACAATTGACCTTGATGTCCCCTAAAAACGTGGTTCCAAGATCCCGGTCCTGGGTACTCTCTTGTTTGAAACGTTGGGTTAAATTTAGAAAACCTTTTAGCTTATTGTATATTCCATTTATGCTGACCTTCTTTCTACTGTGTACTGACACTTTCTTCACCTAGCCAAATTTCTATCAACTGTCTATGAATAACCCTCTCTCTGCCCCTCTAATCTTAGAGCCACCAAAGAGTACTTTTTCTGTGCATAAGTCTTTTTTTAAGTCCTTATAATAGTGGTCTCATACAGTATTTGTCATTTTTCAGCAGACTGATTTCACTCAGCATAATGTCTTCCAGATAACTCCAGGTTATGAGATATTTCATAAAATCATCATTGTTCTTTATCATTGCTTAGGGTCCCATTGTGTATATACATCCCAATTTGTTTATCCTCTCATCTGTTGATGGGCACTTACATTGATTCCATCTTCTTGCAACTGTAGACAGTGCTGCAATAAACATTTGTGTACATGTATTTGTTCATGTGGCAGCCTTTATTTCTGCAGAATATATTCTTAGTAGTTGGATTGCTGGATCACATGCACACTTGCTGACTTTTAAGAGCCCTGACACCACTTACATAAGTAGGATGCAGAGATTTTCCTAATGAACTTTGTTATGCCAATTGATCTAGATGTCCCCTGAGACCATGGTCCCCAGAACCCTGCCCCTGCTATTCTATCACTCCAAATGTTTTGTTGTATTAAGGAAACTTCTTAGCTTTTAGTTTAGTCAAGTTGTGCTGACCTCTCCTATATTGTGTGTTGTCCTTCCCTTCACCTAACATAATTCTTGTCTACTTTCTAGTTAGTGAATAATCCTACCTCTCTTGCCCCCTTTATAACCAGCAAACACTTTTTTCTTCTGTATTTAAACTTTTTCCTGAATTTCTGTGATAGTGGTCTCATTCAACATCTGTCTCTTTGCTTCTGATTAATTTCACTCAGTATAATGCCTTCCAGCTTCATCCATATTATGGGATGTTTCACAGATTCATTGTTGTTACCATTGCACAGTATTCCATTGTGTGAATAGACTGCTTCCATCTTTTTGCTATTGTGAGCAGTGATATAATGAACATTGGTATGGATGTATCTGTTTGTGTGACAGCTATTATTTATCTAGAGTATATTCCAAGGAGTGGGATTGCTGAATCACATGGTGCTTCTATTTCTAGCTTTTTAAGAAAGTGTCAAATCCATTTCCAAAGTAGTTGACTTGCCTGTTGCCTGTTAATGCCTTCTTTCCCTGCAATTTCTCCCATTTGTAATGGAATGTCTAACTTGTGCCTGTTCTGCCACTGTACCTTTAGAAGTAGATAGCTTACCTTCTAGGTTTCACAGATGTAGAAGAGTTTTTGTATTTTGGACTTGGAAATGATTTCAGACTTCTGTCATAAGGGATGCACATGATTTTGCTGTGGTGAGATGAATGTGTTACATGTTTATGTGATGTGATTTTTGGGTTGCCAAAGAGTGGGATGTCATGGATCAAATTTTGTCCCCCCAAAAATATGTGTAGCCATGTGGCTGGGCCGTGATTCCCAGTATCTTGTGACTGTCCTCCATTCTGTGGTTTTCCTATGCTGTATGTTAAAGGATTAGGGTGGGGCTGTAAATCCCTTCATAGGATTACCTCCCTGCTCCACTGTAAAGGGAGTTTCCCTGGAGTATGTCTTGCCTCACCCTTAATCCTTTCATCCTATGAGAGATAAAAGGACAGAGAAGCAGGCAGAGAATTGGGAACCTCATACTATCAAGAAACCAGCACCAGGAGAAGAGCGTGTCCTTCAGACCTGAGGTTTCTGTGCCAAGATGCTCCCTGGACAAAGACTGATACAATACTGGACGTTCCTCCAGAGCCGACAAGGGGAAAGCCTTCCCCTGGAGCAGACAACCCTGAATATGGACTTGCAGCCTCTCAGACTATGTAAGAATAAATCTTCCTTTGTTAAAGCCATCCACTCTGTGTTATTTCTGTTAGAGCAGACTTAGCTGACTAAAACAGAATTTAGTACAAGTAGTTGTACTATTTTACATTCTCATCAGCAGTGTAGAAGTGTTCAGTCTCTCCACAACCTCTCCAAGATTTATTATTTTTTGTTTTTGGATTAATGCTAGCCTTGTTAGGATGAGATGGTACTTTACTGTAGTTTTGATTTGCATTTCTGCAATAGCTAATGATCATGGACATGTCCTCATGTATCTGTTAGCCACCTGAAAATCTTATTTGGTGAAGTGTGTGTTCATGACCTTTACTCATTAGTTAACCAGGCTATTTGTCTTTTTGTTGCTGGGGTTTTATAGTATCTTCTAGATTTTAGAGATTACATGCTGATTGGATTTGTTGCAGTAAAAACAATTTCCTAGTCTGTAAGGTTGTACTTTATTACTTTAGTGAGATCATTAAATGAATACAAGTGTTTAATTTTTAGGATTTCTGACTTATTTATTTTCTTTCCTGTGTAGTTGTGCATTTTTAGTAATGTTCTATATTGTTTATGCCATGCACTAGGGCTCCTAATGTTGTCCCTATTTTTTCTTCCATGATTTTTCTCATTTTAGGTTTTATATTTAGTTGTCTCATCCATTTTGTGTTAGTTTTTGTGCATGGTGGGAGCTGTGGGCCTTGGTTCACTTTTTGGCTGGTGGATAACTGGTTATACCAATACCTTTGTTAAAGAGACTGTCTTGTGCCCTAGTTAGCATAGTTTTGGCCTCCATCAACTATCATCTACTCATAGGTAAATGATCTTACATCTGGATTCTCAGTTCTACTCCATTGGTCTAAGTATCTGTTGCTGTACCAGTACCAGGCTGTTTTGACTATTGTGATGGTATAATGGTTTCTAAAATCATGTGGTTTGGGGCCTGATTTAGTAATGTTCCACTTACATGAGGCTTCTTCCCTTTGTATATGAAGTTGGTGATTTGTTTCTCCAACTCACTAAAAAATGACATTAGAGTTTGGATTTGGATTACATCATATCTGTAGAGCACTTTAGATAGAATAAGTAATTTCAAAATGTTCAATCTTTCTACCTGTGAACAAGGTGTTTTTCTCGACTTATGTAGCTTTCTTTCTAATTTCTTGTCATTTTCTTTGTATAGGTCTTTTACATCTCTGGCTGGATTTATTCCTATGTATTTTATCTTCTTAGTGGCTATTGTAAATATTATTGATTTGGTCATTTCTGCTTTGATGTTCTCTTTGTTAGTGTAGAAGAATCTAACTGCTTTCCATACGTATATCTTGTATGTGGATGCTTTGCTGAACTCTTCTATTAATTACAGTAGGTTTTTGGATTTTTAAGGGTTTTCTGTGTATAAGATCATATCATCTGCAAGTGGAGATGCTTTTAATTCTTCTTTACCAATTTAGATGCTCTTTACTTCTTTTTCTATCTTGATTACTTTGTCTAGATCTTTCAGTAGAATGTTGAACAAAAGTGGTGACAAAAGGCATTCTTCCCTAGTTACTTTTCTCAAGGGGAATGTTTTCTATCTCTTTCCATTTAGGATGATGTTGGTTGTTGGCATTGCATAGATGTCTTTTATTATGTTGACAAATTTCCCTTCTATATTTTCCTGAGAGTTTTTATTGTGAATGGGTATTGGAGTGTGTCAAATTCCTTTTCTGCATCAATTGGTAAAATCACAGTTCTTGTGTTTTATTTTATTCACATGATTAAGTACACTGGTTATTTTTCTAATGTTGAATGTTCCCTATACTCCTAGTGTGAGTCTCACTTCGTCATGGTGAATAATTTTTTTGATATGTTGTCAAGTTCTATTGGCTAGAATTTTGATGCCAATTTTTGCATCTAAGTTCAAGAGAAGTATTACTCTGTAATTTTCCCTTTTTTGTGCTGTCTTTACTGGTTTTGGTATCAGCATTATGCTGGCTTCATGGAATGATTTCGGAAGTATTCCATTATTTTCTATGCTCAGAAATACCGTCAGTGATAGTGGTGTTAACTCTTTTCTGAAAGTTTGGTGGAATTTTCCAGTGAAGCCATCAAGGTCAGCACTTTTTTTTGGCTGGGAATTTTCAATTACCCTTTCAATTTCTTTTTTTGTTATAGGTTTATTTAATTGTCCTACATTCATTTGTGTTATTTTAGGTAGCTAGTGTATTTCCAGAAATTCTTCCATTACTTCTATGTTTTCAGTATGAGTTTTTAAATTTCAGTCTACTTTAATATCACCATCTCATTTCTTATTCAGGTTATTTGCTTTCTCTCCTGTTTTTCTTTTGTCAGTTTGGCCTATGGATTATTGATGTTGTTAAGCTTTTTTAAAAAAAGCTTTTGGTCTTGTTAATTATTTCAATTGTTTTTCTATCCTCTATTTCATTTAATTCTGCTCTAATGTTTGTTGGCTTGGCAATGTTTGTTATTTGCTTTCCTCTGGTGCCCACGTGCTTCTTTTTCTGCTCTCTTTCTATTTGTTTGGGAAGTAGCATCAATGCTTTAGTTTTGACCCTTTTTTTCTTTTGGATATTTGCATTTATTACTGTAAATTTACCCCAAACACTGCTTTTGCTGTGTTGCAAAGGTTCTAGTAAGATATGTTTTCATTCTTATTAGATTCTATGAATTTCTTTATTCTGTCTTTAATTTCTTCTATAACTCAGTAGTTTTCCAGCAAGATGTCTTTCAGCTTCCATGGATTTGACTTTTTCCTTGCTTTTTCTTTCACAGATTTCTACTTTCATGGCTTTATTGTCCAAAAAGATGGTTTGTAATGTTTTGATCTCTTAAACTCTGTGGAACAGTTCTACTCTTACCTCCAGGGTTGCTATGAGTTGGACCTGACTTGATGGCAGTGGGTTTTTTGTTTGTTTGTTTGTCTGTTTAGATTTTGTTAAATCTTGCTTCATGGCCTAATATGTGGTCTATTGTGGGGAATGTTTCATGTGCATTGGAAAAGACAGTATACTTATCTGCTGTTGGGTGAAGTGTTCTGTTTCTAAGGTTCAGTTGGTTGATTGTGGCATTTACATCTTCCATATTTTTATTGAGCTTCTTTGTGGATGTTCTGCCCTTCACTGAAAGTGGTGTGTTGAAGGCTTCTACTATGTTGAGCTGTCTATTTCTCTTTTCAATAATGTTAGAGCTTGTTTCATGTATTTTGAAGTCCTGTTGTTAGGTAGGTAAATATCCAAAATAGTTATGTCCTCTGGGTATATTGACCCTTTAATCATTATAATATGTCCCTCCTTATCCATTGTGATGGATTTTACTTGAAAGTCTATTTTGTCCGAAATTAATATTGCCACTCTCCTATTGTTGTATCCATTTATTTTGTGTTTGATTATTGTGTCACGTCTTCTTATTTTGAAGTGTCCAAATAGGCTGGTTGTATGAGCTAGTTTGATTATTTGCCTTTCAATCACTAATGTCTTCTTTCCCAGTGATTTGAGCTCTTATTAAGTATGGGAGCTCAGGAATTTGTTTACTTTTCTTATATGGATTCAGCTCAGTTGTCCAGGTAGCTAGTCATCAAGTGTGTGGTTCAGGCACTCACCTACAATCCTAGATTGGCTGGGTTGAGTGGTGTAGGTACAAGTATCTTGCTGCAGTAGAGATTCACACACTGAGCAAGGCTGGGGGCTCACAACTACCACTGTGTGTGAGAGAATCATGTCCGTGTTCCCTAGAGCACAAATATGTATTGGCTTTGCAGGCAAACTATGTGTACCTAATGTTATTGGTTTTAAGGACTGGGAGACACTGCTTATTTTTGGGCCCTGTTGTGAGTGGCTAGGTGGCATGGGTGGAGCTACCAGCCCTCGGGGCCCTACTGTGTGTAAGTAAGGTCATTGCTTAACAGGCAGCATGATGTCAAATGTTGTGAATCTGCCTTTCGACCATAGTTGTTATGGTGAAGTTAGGTTTCAGTATGTACTCTGTCTTACTCTGCTAATTAGGGTATATGCTGTTGTGGGCACACACAGTTCTATGCAGGGGTGGGAAGCATTCAAAGTCTGTGACCTCCTTATGCCTGCAGCTAGGCAAAAGAACTGTTTTTTCCTGAGTTCCTACCTTAGGGGAGTTGGCAGATTAGTTTTTCCTGTTAGTTTGTTCACTCTCCAAAGCTAGAAGAGTGGCTCAGGGTGTGTAAGTGGTGTTACTTCCAGCCCAGAGAGTGCACTGATCTCAAAAGCCAGCTCAGAACCAGTGCAAAGTAGCAAGAGGGCAGGTAATGGAAGAGAGGTTTATCCCAAAGGGTGTTTTTTGATCTACACAGTAGGTTAGACACAAGTTCCTTATGTTTTGCCAATTGAGTGCTGCTTTTCACTAATTCTGAAGGAGTGAGTGCATTCTGTGCTGCATGATCTCTCCCAGTGTGGAAATCATATTGTGAATGCCATTGTTTGCCTCACCATATTCTTGCCAGTGGATCTTCCCATCCATCAAGGTACCACTTCTCACTGGAGCATGCCTGGCATCCTCTCATCACTTCTGAACCATCTCTCCATCCACCTGCCACTCATTTTAATCACTCAACATTGTCTTTGATGTTCAGTGCTTCTAGAATGCCATAGATAATCAATTCACTCATTTTTTCTAGTCTTTGTTGTAAGAGCAACCACAGGAATCATCTAACTACTCTGTTATCTTGGCCCTGCCTCCCCTCTTTTTCTTGTCTTATTGTTGTAGCTGAAAACTCTCGTGGCAAAGTGATTAAGTGCTATGGCTACTAACCAGAAGTTCAGCAGTTCAAATTCACAAGCTGTTCCTTGGAAACTCTATGGGGCAGTTCTACTCTGTCTACAGCATCACTATGAGTTGGAATTGTCTGGACTGCAGTGAGTTTGGTTTTGATTGATATTGCTTTAGCTCGGATCTGACTTGATGGCACTTGGCTTTGGCTAGCTAGGACTTCCAGCATAATGTTACATAGGAGTGGTGATCGAAGTTATCATTTCCTAGTTCCCATTCTCAGGGGGAATGCTTTCAATCTATCTCCTTTGAAAACAGTTTTGTATAGATGCTCTATTATGCTGAGTTATTCCACTTCTATTACTATTCTGTTGAAAATTTTTATCAGTAATGATGTTAAACTTGAGATGATCACGTGATTCTTTTTTTCTTTTTCTATTTAAGTGGTGGGTTACATTGACTTTCTCATATTGAACTATGTTTGCGTATTTAGTATGAGTCCTTCATGGTCTTGATGTATTATTTTTTAGATGTGATGCTGAATTCTATTGGCTGAATTTTTGAGAGTTTGTATATCTATATTTATGACAGATACTGGTCTGTAAATTTATTTTTTGTGGTCTTTGCCTGGCTTTGAATCATAGTTATATTGGCTTCATAGAATGAATTTTGGGGTTATTCTTTCCTCCCTATGCTATGAAAGAGTTTAAGTGTTACTGATTTGAGCTCTCCTGTGTTTGATAGAATGTGCTAGTGAAGCTGTCTGTGCTAGGGCTTTTGTTGTTTTTGTTGGGAGTTTTTTTTCTTTACTTCTTTGAAGTATTCTCTTGCTATGGGTCTATTCACATTTTCTATCTCACTTTGTTTTAGTTTAAGTAGGTAGTTTTTTTCTAGAAATTCAAATGTATAATATTGTTGGAAAATACTGTTGAATCATATATTAAGTACAATTAGTGCAGCTTCTTATTTATGAACATAAATTTATGTAAGACAGCTTCAGACCTATAGATTTTTAGAAACTTTGTATGCTGAATTCAGGGCATTCATTCATTCATTTTTGTTTTCTTGCCTTTTTTAAGGAAGAATTGTAACAAGGAAATACGTGTAATTGAGGAGGGTTAGGTTTCTGAAGAAAGAAAAATTTGTTACATGTTTTCCCTGTGTCACCGTTACATATAATCATGATTGTACAGAGCTGCTTAGGAGTTTTTTCATGTTTGAAAGCTTCTTACACCAGGTCAGCTGAATCTGTGACCTGCTCACCATAGTAAGATGTGGTAGACTGCTTCTACAAAAATTAGAGCTTCAGAAACTTTAGGACACAGTTTTACTGTGCCCTGAAGAGTGACTGTGAGTCAGAAACATCCCAATGGCAATGGGTAAGCAGAGGGAAAGCAGCATCAGCTCTCCCAGAAGGAAGCCAGAGGCATGTTAAGGGAAATGTCCTATTCAGGTGCACTTTAGTATTCAAGAGCATGAAGATAAAAATTTATTAAAATGTGGCCAATGAGTGAATGACCAACAAGAAAAAATGCATATTTTGGGGAAGCAGTCTTGCCTTTCAGCACCTAGAAAGTTGTAGATGCTGAATAAACAAGTAGTTTTGGAATGTATATTCAAAAAACCTACCTGGCTCCAAGAATGGCATTAGGTGATTCAGTGGATATAGACATATACAAGAACTAACTCTTGACTTTAAGGAATTTCTGGTCCAGTCATGAACCAGTGAGTATGTTGTGCACTGGGGATGTAAAGTGGGAACAGAACTAATACACAAACACAAATTATTATACCAAATATCAAGGAAATTGGATACTTTAAGAGATGTATAAATGTGGTTAAAAGAAAGTAACACACCAGTATGAAGTTAATCACAAAAGGTTTTCATGAAGAACAGTACTTTTGAGAATGACCTTTAGAAATATGTGGGATTAAAAGGCAAAAAATAAGATATTTTAAGCTCATGTAGTAGAATGAGTGTGATTATTAAGGTTATTTGACAACTTGGCTGTACCTTGATTCTCAGAAGTTTGTCAGTTATGATGTAGTTTGGTAATTGCATGATGATGTATTCACCTCCATGATGATATCTGCTATGAGCAGCCAATCAGTTGAAAGAAAGTTTCTTTGGGAGTATGGACTGTATCCAATATATATATGGACTTTCCGGCAAAGCTCACTGGCTTTTGCCATATTCTGGATCATGCACCCAACTCATCATCACATAACCTCTGGTACTTGAGCCAGCAGCCTAATCATCTTACCTGCTGATTTTGAATTCATCAGTCCCTGTAGCTACATGAGTCAGGAGAAGATTCTCTAGAGAACCCAGCCTAAGACATTTGGTACTGAGAATGGTTCCAGAGAAACAAAATTGTAATTATGAGTTATATAAATTAGTTCTCAAGTCTTGTTAGTCTTAAAGATTTTGATGACTTGGCTTCCAATAGTAAAGAGAGTACTGCTAAAACACAGCGTAAGATGGCAATAGAAATACACAAATTATCACCACTAATAGATAAAAAGTTGGTGAGACCAAACCTGTGATCACAGGTTTGATACTTCCCTACAGTTTGCCAGAATAAGAATTACAAAAAAGCTGGCTGGTTGGTCCTACTTTCACTAGACAAAGTGGCAAGGGATGAGCTCAAGGCTTAAGAGTCAAGCACCACATAAGTGATCTCAAAATTACCACTCAGGTCCTGAAAGAAAGACTTATTTCTATTTTAGTAACAACAGAGCCAATATCACTGAAAACCAAACCCAGAGTGTTATGAAAAAAGTGACCAGATTATTATAATTGAATTCCAAACCTTGTATGGTATCTGAAACTTTGGATAGGGACATATGGGCAGATAAGCAAACATTTTGGTAGCTGAACTTCTAAATACCATGAATCACTCCTACCAACAAAACCATTAGCCCTTCCACAGCACTATGATGAGATTAATGGAGCTGTGTCTGAAGAACATTTGTCTGAGATATCACCTGGGTTGGAGTGTGTGTCATTGCCCAGGACATTGAAAGACATTGCTGAATGTTTTCAAAATACATCCTCATCACCCATTTTTGCTTCTAGACCTATAAGTAGACTTAAGTTCCAATGTTCCTCAGAAGACAAAGGGCAAAGTATGACCCAGGAAGAGGTATGCCAAGTACCTCCTAAAGAGGCACTTGAACTTTGTAATATGTACAAATGGAATCTTAGGGAATATGTCTGGAAATGGCTTTTGAGGGCATGGGATGACGGTGCAAGGAAAAAAAGTAGAATCAGTCTGAGTTTATTGTTAAAGGCCCACTAAGCATAGATTTTTCATTCCATGTTTCAGCTCAAGAGGTTAGGAAAGGATCAAATATCTTTTTTTAATTGAGTCACAGAAGCATAGATTACATGGTGGCCTACACTAAAGCAAGTTGAAGTACCAGACCTGCCTTGGTATACTGCAGATGAAGGTATACAAAGGCTTAGGTAATTTGGCAAGTTAGAGGATTTATCCAGTTAGTCTCCCAGTCCCACACAATATCGGGACTCAGGGCCTAGCCAAACTGCTACACACATTTTTGGGGGTACACAATTCAATATATGACAGGGCTTCGTTGGATTTTGGAGTCAGCATATCCCTTATTTAGTGTGCTACTCCAGCTTATTTATCAAGTGACTCAAAAACTGCTAGTTTTGGTTGGGGCCTAGAACAAGAGAAGGCTCTTCAACAGGTTCAGGTTTCCATGAGAGCTGCTGTGCCACTTGGAGCATATGATCTGGCTGATCCAAGGGCGCTTAAAGTGTCAGTGGCTGTAGATACTGTTTGGAGTCTTTGGCAGGTCCCTGTTAGTGAATCCCAGCATAGACCCTTAGGATCTGGGACCAAGACCCAACCATTTTCTGCACATAACTACTCTCTTTTTGAGAAACAGCTTTTGGTTTGTTATTCAGCCTCAGCGGAGACTGAAAGTTTAATCATATGTACCAAGTTACCATCTAGTCTGAGCTGCCCTTCAAGAACTCAGTATTGTCTGATCCACAAAGTCATAAAGTCAGACTTGCAGAGCAGTACTCCACTATTAACTAGGGGTAGTATATATGAGATGAGGTCTGAGTTGGACCTGAAGGCACTTAAGTTGCATGAGGAAGTGACACAAATTCCTGTGATCTCTACTCCTGTAACATTACCATTCATCTCTCAGTCTGCAGCTATAGTCTCATGGAAAGTTCCTTATGGTCAGTTGATGATGTAAAAGAAAACTCAGACCTGATCTGTAGATGGTTCTGCATTATCTGCAGGAACCATTCAAAAGTGGACAGTGATAGCACTGTAGCCCCTTTCTGTGACCTCCCTGAAAGACAATGGTGAAAGGACACTCTCTCAGCAGGTAGAACTTTGAGCAGTGTACCTGGTTTTTCACTTTGCTTAGGAGGATAAATGGCAAGATATGTGGTTTTATACTGATTCATGGGTTGTGGCCAATGGTTTCTATGGATGGTCTGTAAATTGGAAGTGACATGATTGGAGACTTGGAGCCAGAGAGGTGTGAGGAAGAGGTATGTGGATAGAAAACTGTGAATGGGTCAGAGAAGTGTATCCTTGTCTCACGTGAATGTTGACATTTGACTTCAGCAAAGGAAGATTTTGACACTAAAGGAAATCAGAAAACCGGTTGTCCTTTTTCTGCAGTCACTCCTGTCACTGTTCAATGGGCTTATGAACCAGGTGGCCATGGCCATGGTGGTCAGGATGGAGGTTATGCATAGATTCAATATCATGTACTTACACTCACTAAAACTCACTAAAACTTGGCTTCAACCTTTGCTGAGTGTCCACTCTGCCAGCAACAGACATCACCACTGAGACCCCAATATGGCACCATTCCTTGAAATGATCAGCCAGAAACCTGGTGGCAAGTTGATAACACTAGACCACTTCCATCATGAAAAAGGCAGCATTGTGTACTTACTGGAATAAACATTTACTCTGGATATGAATTTGACTTCCCTGCATACAATGATTCTGCCAAAACTTCATAGCATAACTTAAAACATTCCTTTTCCATCATCAGGGCATTACACACAGCATCACCTTGAATTAAGAGACTCACTTCACAGAAAATGAAGTGCAGCAATGGGCCTATATTCATGTAATTAACTGGTCTTACCATGCTTTTCAGCATCCTGAAGCAGCTGGCTTGATAGAATGATGGAATGGCCTTCTAAAGACTCAATTACAGCACCAGACAATACCTTTCAAGTTTGGGACAGTGTTCTCCAAGAGGCTATACATACTCTAAATCTGCATCCAGTATGTGGTGCTGTTTCTCCCATAGCTAGGATTCATGGGTCCAGGAATCAACTGTTGGGAACAGGGATCATACCACTCACTATTACTCCTGGTGACTCATTCTGAAAGTTTTTGCTTCCTGCCCTCACAACCTTATACTCCGCGGGTCTAGAGGTCTTAGTTTCAAATGGGAGCATTTTTCTACCTAGAGACACACTAATTTCATTGAGCTGGAAGTTATGTCACTTGGCCACACTGGGCTTCTTAGGCCTCAGATCAAAAAGCAAAGAAGAGAATTACCGTATTGGCTGGTGTGATTGATTCCAATTACCAAGAGGAAATCTTATTGATATTATACAGTAGAAATGAAAAAGAGCATGTCTGGAAATAAGAAGATACCCTAGAACATTTCTTAGTACTGTCAATCCTGTGGTTAAAGTATGTGGAAAACTGTAGCAACCCATCTCTGACATGACTACTAAGGGCCCAGACCCTTCAACAGGGAAGGTTTAGGCCATTCCACCAGGCAAAAAACTACAACTATCTGAGATATGTGCTCAGGCTAAAGAGAATACGGAATGTGTGGTGGAAAAAGACAGTTCTAAATACCAGCTTCAACCACTTGACCAGTTGCAAAAGGGAAAACTGAAATTGTTATAAGAATTTCTGCTTTGTATTCCCTGTATGTGTGCATTAAATTTTTGCTTTCTTCAGTTATTAAATATGATATGTATCGTGAGTTGAATTGTGTCCCCCAAGAAATATGTGTGACCATTTGTCTAGGCTATGTGATTCCTGGTATCATGTGATGTTCCTATGTGTTGCAAATCCTACCTCTATGATGCTAATGAGGGAGGATGGGCATCAGTTCTGTTGGTGAGGTAAGATTCAACATGTAAGATTGCATTGTGCATTGGAAAACAAGCAGAGAGTTGGATAGCTCATACTATCAAGAAAGAAGCAGTGCCTGAAGTTGAGTGTATCCTTTGGAAAGGCCTGGAATCTCTGATCATCACAAGCTTCCATTCCAGGAGAGCATAAATGACCAGGATCTTCCTCCATGGACAACAGAGGAAGACTTCCTCTGGAGCTGACACCCAGAATTTGGACTTTTAGCCTACTGGACATTCACAAAATAAATCTTCTCTTTTTAAAATCATCCACTTGTGGTATTTCTGTTAAATCTTCACTAGAGGACTAAGACAGAATTTGGTACTGAGAGATTCAGGTGCTGTTCTAACAGATACCTAAAATATGGAAGCAGTTTCAAAACTGTGAATGGATAGAAGATTCAGAAGGAACTGAGGAGAACTATTTACACCAAAAAAGATGGAGGTGGTGAGAAACAAGCAGCAGTAGACAGACAGCAGCAGAACAAAACAGCACTGGAGCTGACCCATGGAGTGAGAAAGTTGAGTGCCTGTGTTATTGCAGCAGTCTTCCTTCTGGGGTGGGATGCCTCTGGGCACTTAAATTGGTGGAGCTAGACTTGCTGACCCAAGAAACAAAAGAGCTGAGTCCCTGTGTGCATGAGGCTTCTTGGGGGAGTGGGATTTCTCCGGGAACTTAAATTGGTGGAGCTACAAAATTTTGGAATGCTTACTCCAGCAGGGCGGATGCAGGCATTAGGCCGAGGCCATTAGGCCACAGGAAGCAGAAGTTGAAGAGACAAGCAAGGAGCATGAGAAGCTGAGATTCCTCCCTCTCAAAACATATGGCCATGACTTCAGGGCTATCTAAGGGTGAAGCCATGATACCTGGTGTTTGTAAAGGTGGAGCCGGCACACAGATGGACTAGGAAGATGGTATTTCTAAAGCTGAAGTTGCAGAGCTGCTGCCCCAGTGGGCCTGGTAGGCAGAATGATAGCACAGGAACAAGGGGTCTCCACTCAGAATCTGGATAATGTGGCCAACACCTAGAGTCTGGAGGACAGGGTCATTGTATAAAATGTCTCAGAGAATGAGGTATCATTTTGAAAGCTTTGAGAGTTAATGTAATGAGTTCTGCTGACTTGCTTGTTGCCTGTTATGCCTTTGTTTTACTCAGCTAGTGCTGCTCTAACAAAAATAACACAGAGTGGATGGCTTTAATGAAGGAAGGTTTATTCTTACATAGTCCAGTAGGCTACAAATCCATATTCAGTGTGTCTGCTCCAGGTGAAGGTTTTCCCCTTGTCGGCTCTGGAGGAAAGTCTGGTATTGCATCAGTCTTTGTCCAGGGAGCATCTTGGTGCAGGAACCTCAGGTCTGAAGGGCACGCTCTTCTCCCGGTGCTGCTTGCTTGACGATGTGAGGTTCCCAATTCTCTGGCTGCTACCCTTTCCTTTTATCTCTTGCAGGAAGAAAGGATTGAGGGTGGGGCAAGCCATACTCCAGGGAAACTCCCTTTACAGTGGAGCAGGGAGGTGATCTTATAAACAGATTTACAGTCCCACCCTAATCCTTAAAATACAGCATAGGAAAACCACACAATGGAGGACAGTCACAAGATACTGGGAATCATGGCCCAGCCACATGGCTACAACTATTTTGGGGGGGACATAATTTAATCCATGACGGCCTTCTTTCCCTGTTATTTCTCCCATTTGTGACAGAAATGTTGAACTTGTATCTGTTCTGCCACTATACCTTTGGAAGCAGATAGCTTGTGATCTAGATTACACAGTTAAAGAAGAATTTCTAGATTATGAAGTTGGATTTAAGACTTTTGCTATGATGAGGTGAATATGTTTTGCATGTTGCAAAGATGTGATTTTGGGGTGTCTAAGGGTAGAATGTCAATATATGAATTGTATTCTCCAAAAAAATATACGTAGCAATTTGGCTGGATTACATGATTCCTGGTATTGTGGGATGTTCTCATGTATTGTAAACCTTGCCTCTATGATGTTAATGAGGGAGGATGGGTAGCAGTTCTGTTGCAAGAGGTAGAACTCAATGTTCAAGGTTTTACTGTTCCATGAGACAATCTCTTGGGGTATAAATAAACGGAAACCAAGCAGAGAATTGAGGCCCTCATACCATCAAGAGAAAAAACAGTGCCTGGAGCTGAATGTGTCTGTTAGAAAGGACCCAGGATCCCTGTTCATCTGGAGCTTCTGTTCCAAGAGAACACTGATAACAAGGACCTTCTTCCAGAGCCAACAGAGAAAGCCTTTCCCTGGAGCTAACACCCTTAATTTGGACTTTTAGCCTACTGGACTGTGACAAAGTAAAATTTCTCTTTTTAAAGCCATACATTTGTGGTATTTCTGTTAAAGCAGCACTAGATGACTATGACAATATGCAAACAGGGCTAGAGCATTTTCAGTAGTATGTATTTTGGTTATATCATGTTAGGAACAAGTATGATTTTATAATTATCCTTATTTAGATATTATATATGTCCTTGTTTAGGTATTATATACAGGTGCTAAGTTGACAAAGGGTGGATTGTGACAGTTAAGGTTGTGTGTTAATTTGGCTTGGTCATGATGCTCAGTGGTTTGGTAGTTATCATGTCATTGGGAATTTATGCAATAATGTAATCCCTTTAATGACGAGATCTGCTATTGGTAGCCAATTAGTTGAAAGATAATTTACTTAGAGGTGTGGTCTGCATCTAATACATATGGACTTTTGGGCAAAGCTCTGTCTTTTGCTGTGCTCTGGATCCTGCATCTGGCTTATCATCATCTGACCTCTGGGTCTTTGGACTTGAGCCAGCAGCTTGCAATTTTACCTGCCAGTCTTGGATACATCACACCCTATAGCTACATGAGTTAAGAGAAACCTCCATGGGTACTTGGGACTTTCCAAGTGTATATATCTGTTATTGTTGTTGTTAGGTGCCATCGAGTCAGCTCAAACTAATAGCAACCCTATAGGTCAGAGTAGAACTGCCCCACAGAGTTTCCAAGAAGCACCTGGTGGATTTGAACTGCCGACCTCTTGGTTAGCAGCGAGAGCACTTCACCACTACACCACAAGGTTTTCCATGTATATAGTTGGTTTTGCTTTTCTATAGCACTCAGTCTAAGACAATGAGCAAATGCTGTTTATACAAATAAACATAGTTTGAAGAGTAAGGAGCTCAGCTTGGCTTGACTCCTTGGCATTTTAGGGGAGTAGTGAAAGACAAAATTCTACAGATAGATAGCAATGCATTATGGAAGCCATTGACTGAAAGACTGTGTAATTTGTGACTTGTTAGATAAGAGGGAGCCACTCATGCTTTTCAAAGAGGAAATAGTAAGACCTCATCATAGAAAAATATTATCTGACAGCATTATGAAGAAAAGAATGGGAGGAAGTAAGAGATAAGGAAAAACATTAAGTAATAATGGCCTGAACTATATCAGAGACAATGCAAATTTAAAAACAGGAGATGGATAAGAGAGATAATGCAATTGCAGAAAATAATAAGTTTCAATAGCTGTTTATTGAACACTTACTATGTACAAGGCATGCCAAATGCATTACATACTTTAGTTAATTTAATTCTCATGTTGACTCATAGATTAAGTACTATAGTTATTCTCAAATTACGAAAGAAAAAAATAAAGCCAAGTGCCATGGAGTCGGATAGAAAAAAATAAGGATCAGAAAAATTTAGTGATGCATTATTGGGGAAAATTATTAAAAACAAAACCTTCTCCCAATACAGCAAACCTCTTCACAAAAACAGAAGATAAAGAAAATTTTTATTATTGAATCAGTATTAAAAGATAATGTGTTACATCACAGGCAGTCCACTAAAGACTGCAAAGACAGAAGGAAATCTTAACAATTTTATTCCTAAGAACCCTGGTAGTGTAACTGAGTGCTTGTTCACTAACCAAAAGGTCCAAAGTTCAAACCTATCAGCCACTCCACAGGATAAAGATATGGCAGCCTGCTTCCATAAAGATTATATCCTTGGAAACCCTAGGGGGCAGTTCTACTCTACCCTATAAGGTCTCTTTGAGTTGAAATCAATTTGACAGCAATAAGTTTACATAGCTATTACAATCCATTCCATTAAAGGTTTCAAGATAATTGTAATTTTCTAATCTTTTTGGCCCAGAGATAGAGTTGGCCTACCTGAGCTTATACCAATCTCCTTCCAGGAAACAGTAGGGCATCAAAGATTCACCTGAAGTTACATTGCCAAAGGGTAGCTGCCAGATCTTTGAGAAGACCTCTTAGAGTTACACACTTTTTAAAGAGACAAATAACTTATACGTTGTATATAGTGAATTCTAAAAGAATAAGGGAGGAGAAGAATCTAACAGGGAAAATTAAAACTCCTCATTTTTAATTTGTATTTTTCTTTACAGTACCAAAAGTTACATAGATATTATTTAAAGGAAACTTTCTGACTCTTAATCATACGTGATTTCCTGTAGTATGCAATCTCCTCAGGAATCTCCTTAGGAATCTGTTTGAAAGAGGATAATAGGTGAAAAACAGTCAATGTCTTGAAGACTTTGAGACAAACTGTCTAGGAAAATAGTGATGAAATGAAGAGCAGTAAGTCCGAGGATGAATGCATGAGGTCCGACAATTAAGTTAGTGAGCTTAATTGTTTTAAGTGCTACATACCTCATTACTGAATATCAGTATGGTCACCTCCAAAGTACTCCCCTTGGGAGGCGCTTCACTGATGTCAGCACCTAGTTCACCTTTCAAAGCAATTTTGGAACTCTTTCTGGAATGGCCATTGCACACGGTAGCGTGGTAGCAAGTTCTGTAACTTAATTGTGTAGTTGTCTGTGAGGGAGATTTTAGTCAGTAAATGAGTAACTGTACTGGAGCATCCTCCCTACTTACCTGATCTGGCTCCCAGTGACTTTTTTCTTTACCTGAAGATACAGAAAATATTGAAAGGAAGACATTTTAATGACATTCAGGACATCAAGGGTTATACAATGGCAGCACTGTTGGCCATTCCAGAAAAAGAGTTACAGAATTGCTTTGAAGGGTGGACTAGGTGCAGGCATAGGTGAATAACTTCCCAAGGGGAGTAATTCGAAGACGACCGTAGTGATATTCAGCAATATGGTATGCAGCACTCTCACTAGGATCAATTCACAAACTTAATTGTCAGTCCTTATATTTTAAAGTTGGGAGAGATGATAATTTTAGCTTTACATATGTTGACTTTATGGTCAGCTAATATTTACTTGCTGAAATTAATTTATTCAACAAATACTGAACAGTTATTCTGTGTCTGCTGTAGTTACTGGCTATGGGCATAAAACAAGTTAGCAAAACACAAAGACTCCTCATAAACTTTGTATTCTGATAACAAAAGAGACATAGATTAAATCAAAATTAATAAGTAAAAAAGCTAGAGAATGCTAGAAATGATTGCTATTGTTGAAAGTGTAAACATCACTAAATCTGTATGGAGAGAAATGATAGAATTCATTGAGCAATATAACCTGAGTTGGATAACACAAACAGACCTTTCTTCTTTTCAGTTCATCTGTTTTCAAATGTACTCTTCCTGAGGGCAAGCATTTTTTCCCCCAAGAACAATATGCACACACTTCTTGGAATTGTAGTTGAGCAGGCAAAATCACATTTGTTTGCAAAACAAGATCTTTTTAGGAGTTTAAAGCAAATTGGAGTCCAATCTAGACCTGTGTCAATGATTTTAGTTATGCCAAGAACCTCAGTTTTGGAGTTACTTCACACTTTCTCTTTTGAACAAAAATCTCTATGTATGTTCTTTGATCACTATTATGAGAGTACTTTTTTCTGGTGGACTTTTTCATTAGGATTGGTCTTTTTCATAGATTGGATTCTTCATCCACTTCTTTACCATGTCATAGCTGCTTCTGTGATCCTCTAGTTGTTTTACATGCTGTGCAAGGCTACATTTGGAAAATGATTGACACTGTAAAAGGCTAACTCAAGGAGTGAAGTTGGTCTTCTTTAAAGACTTAATTTTTTCAAGACCATTTTAAAAGACCTTTAATAATTACTGTGGCAATCATGATTAATCTAGTTTGCAATATAGACAACAACCAGGAACCAATGCCATTGTGTAATCAATTAAACATGTTTATAAAAGAAGTGTCAGGTTTAGGATATGTTGAGTGTAGTAGCTTTCTGGAAAATTTTTCTACTGTCTTCTACTTCTCCTGTTAGAAAAATTTACCAGAAAGTTACTTGGATACATTCAATACCTCATATGTCTGACTCTTCTTTTACAGATGTATTTAGTTAATTACTCAGTGGCATTGGTTCCTGCTTGTGCACTATATTGCAAACTGGATTAGTCATCTTTATTACTATAATAATAACAATATCTTGTCTACTTTTCCAATTGGCTGCAAAACAACTCGTTAAAGTGTTGAAATGCAAAGATGTCACTTTGAGGACTAAGGTTTGCCTGACCCAATCCATGATATCTTTAACCCCTCATATGCATACAAAAGCTGGAAAATTAACAAGGAAGACAAAAGAAGAATTGATGCCTTTGAACAATGGTGTTGACAAAGAATACTGACTATACCATGGAATGCCAGAAGCACAAACAAGTGTGTCTTGGAGTAAGTACAGCCAGAAGGCTCCTTCAAAGTGAGGATGGCAACATTTCATTTCAAGTACTTTAGACATGTTATCAGGAAGGATCAGTCACCCGAGAAGGACATCTGGGTTGGTAGGGTCGAAAAAAAAGGAAGACTCTCACTGTGATGGATTGACATAGTGGCTGCAACAATGGTCTTAAACACAGCAATACTGTGAGGATGGCACAGGACCAAGTAGTGGTTTCTTGTGCTCAACATAGGGCTACTATGAGTCAAAGCCAACTCAACATCGCCTAACAACAACTTCTCCTGTGGTATTTCTCCAAGCACAGCAGGAGGTGTTAGCAATTACACCTACTCTTTCTTGCCAAGAGGAGATTAAAACCTATTATATACTCTACTACTACTTTATAAAAGGATTGCAGAGATTTTTGTTGAACTTTAATTGTATTTGCTACAGCATGATTACCAATTTGAGTTATAGCACTAGAAAAATTATGAATTGATTTTTTTTATTATGATGATTGAACGAAAATGTATATTCCCATATAAATTCGCATGCTCACCTATATGCAGTTCTCACTGCTCTCCCTGCCCGGTGACAGCATAACCCTCCTCTCTGCTCCATATGTATCCTATCCTCCCAGCAGTTTTGTATCCCCTCCTCTCCACCCACACCCCTTCCTCCAACAACAGGTCAACAGGATGACATCCTGTAGATGCATAGAACCATAAAGTTCCCACAAGATACTGTCACTGTGCGTCACCAAGTCCAATCTATTGCCATCCAAAAAGTTGACCTTCATTATGATTTATGGATAGGGACAGTATCAGGGGCAGGGGCTGTGCTCCGAGGGGAACCCCGAAGCCCCTGGATCATCAATTGCAGTCTTTCATTGGAGATCTCAGGGTGCACCCTATTTATTCTCTTGTTGCCAGTGAGACTCAAATTTGTGAGCTCCATCGTGGCTATCACTGGTGGTGGCTGGGCACCATCTGATTCTTCTGGTCACAAGTCGATGTAGAGACCCACTTACGTGGGTCTGTCTTCTGGGTTCTCTTTTCCCCATGTCGTTCTTGTGCTCGGTGATCATCCGTTCATGCTGAGTTGGGACCATTTGCTGTACCCTCAGATGGCAGCTTGGTAGCTTTTAAGACCCCAGATCCACTCACCAATGTAGGATGCATAGAGTCCTCTTTAGCAAAATGCTAGCTGTGCCAATTGGCCTCGATTTTGCCTGAAAGCATAGTCCCCGGCCCCTTGCCCCAGCTACCCTGTCCTTGCAATATTGGGTTAAGATGGGAGGCATATTCAAATTGTGTTGAAGTCCAGTTATAATTAATCTTCCTTCTAGTGTGTACTGTCACTGATTTCATGCAACCAAATTTCTATTATCTAATCTAAACACTCGCCCTGTCACCCTCCCTCCCTCCCCACCCTTGCAGCCTTCAAAGAGTCTTTTCTACTATGCATGAGTCTGTTTTTAAGTTCTTATCATATGGGTCTCTGTTACTGACTACTTTCACTCAGCGTAAGGTCCTCCAGTTGAAACCTGGTTAGGAGATGTTTCCTGCAGTCATCATTGTTCTTTATCATTGCATAGTGTTCCATTGAGTATATATACCATAGTTTACTGAACCATGCCTCTGTTGTTGGGCATCTGGGTTGATTCCATCTTTTTGCTATTGTGGACTGTGCTGCGATGAACATTCCTGTGCATGTATCAGTTGGTGTGAATGGCCTGGATTCTGTAGGATATATTCTAAGCAGTGGAATTACTTGGTCAAATGGTATATCTATTTCTGGCTTTCTAAGGAAATGCCAGATTGCTTTCCAAAGAGGTTGTACCATTTTACAGTCCCACCAACAGAACAGGAGAGTTCCACTTTCTCCACAGCCTCTCCAGAATTTGTTGTTTGTGTTTTTTGGATCACTGCCAATATTGTTAGGGTGAGATGGTATCTCGTTGTTTCAATTTGAATTGTTTTAATAGCAAATGATCGTGAGCATGTCCACATGTGTTTTTTGGCTGCCTGGATCTCCTCTTTAGAGAAATGTCTGTCCATCTCCTTTGCCCATCGCTTAATTAGATGATTTATCTTTTTCTTATCGATATTTTGTAGTACCTTATAGATTACGGAGATCAGGTGTCAGTCTGACATAGAGTTGCCCAATAATTTTTCCCATTCTGTAGGTGGCCTTCTAATTCTATTAATAAAGTCTTTGGATGGGCAAAAATGATTGATTCTTAGTAGTTCCCATTTATCTGTTTTCTCTTCTGATGATTGTGGTTTGTTTCACAGATTTTGAAATCTGTCTATGTTATGTATTAAACCTTCCATTGTTGTTCCTACCTTTTCTTGGATGAGCTTTATCATTTTATATTTGGTATTTAGGTCTTTTATCCAGTTCGAGTTGGTTTTTGTATGAAGTGTAAGATATGGGTCTTGTTTAAATTTAGTGCAGATTGATATCCAATTTTGCCAGCACCATTTGTTGAAGAGATTGTTTGTACTGCAGTTTAATGTCTTAGGGCCTTTGTTGAATATCAACTGTTCATAGGTAGATGATGTCATCTCTGGGGTCTTGATTCTGTTCTGTTGATCTATCTGCCTGTTTTTATACCAGTACCAGGCTGTTTTGACTACTGTGGCAGTATAACGGGTTCCACGGTCAGGTAATGGGAGGCCTCCCAGTGTATTCTTCTTCCTTAGTAATTCTTTACTTATTTGGGGCTTCTTCCCTTTCCAGACAAAGTTGATAGTTTGTTCCTCCATCTCATTAAAAATTATCACTGGTATTTGCATTGGGATTGCATTATATAAGTAGATTGTTTTGGGTAAAATAGAACTTTTCACAGTGTTAACTCTTCCTATCCATGAGCAGGGTAGGTGTCTCCATTTATCTAAGTCTCTCTTAGTTTCTTGTAGAAAGAGTTTGTAGTTCTCTTTGTAAAGCTCTGGTATTTCTCTCGTTAGATTTATCCCTAGGTACTTTATCTTCTTAGGGGCTATAGTAAATCGTATTGACTTGGTGATTTCTTCCTTAATAATCTCGTTACTGGTATAAAGGAATCCTACTGATTTACTTATGTTTATCTTGTATCCTGAGACTTTGCTGAACTCTTCTATCAGTTTGAGTAGTTTCCTTATAGATTCTTTACGATTCTCTGCACATACAATCATATCATCTGCAAATTGGGAGATTTTTAGTTCTTTTTTGCCGATGCAGATTCCCTTTATGCCTTGGCCTTATCTAATGGCTCTAGATAGAACTTCTAGTACAATGTTCAACAGGAGAGGTGAGAGTGGGCATCCTTGTCTAGTTCCTGTTTTCAAGGGAAACTGTTTCAGTCTCTCTCCATTCAGGATGATGTAGGCAGCTGGCTTTGTATAAATGGCACTTATTACATTGAGGAATTTGCCATGGATTCCTATTTGGCTGAGAGTCTTTAGCATGAATAGGTGTTGGACTTTATCAAATGACTCTTCTGCATGAATAGGCAATATTGGTTATTCTTCTTTCGTGATATTTATGTGGTTGATCACATTAATTGTTTTTCTAATGTTGAATCAGCCTTGCATCCTGGGTATGACTCCAACTTGGTCATGATGGATTATTATTTGGATATGTTGTTGTATTCTATTGGCAAGAATTTTGTTGAAGATTTTTGCATCTAGATTCATGAGTGATATTGGTCTGTCGTTCTCCTTTTTGGTTGGGTCTTTCCCTGGCTTTGGTATCAGGGTTATGCTGGCTTCATAGAAGGGATTTGGGAGTATTCCATCCCTTTCTGTACTGCGAAATAGTCTTAGTAGTATTGGAGATAAATCTTCTCTGAAAGCTTGGGTGAATTCTGTGGTGAAGCCATCTGGGCCTGGGATTTTTTTGGTTGGCAGTTTTTGAATGACTTTTTCAATCTCTCCCTTTGTGATGGGTTTATTAAGTTGTTCTGCTTCACCTTGTGATAATTTGGGTAGGTGATATGAATCAAAGAATTTGTCTATTTCCTCTAGGTTTTCAAATTTGTAAGAATACAGTCTTTTGTAGTATTCAGCTGTGATATTGTTTTATTTCTATTGAATCTATTGTGACAACTCCCCTCTCATTTGAGTTGTTTCCTTTCCTGTTTTTCTTTAGTAAGTTTAGACAGTGGTTTGTCAGTTTTCTTGATTGTTTCAAATAACCAGTTTTTGGTCTTTTCAGTTGTTCTTCTATTCTCTGATTCATTTAGTTCTGCTCTAATCTTTATGATCTGTTGTCTTCTGGTGTCTGAGGGGTTCCTCTGTCATTCTCTCTCTGCTTGTTCATGCTGTACAGCCAGTTCTTTGATTTGGCTTCTTTCTTCCTTCCAGATATGAGCATTTATGGAGATAAACTGACCTCTGAGCACTGTTTTGGCTGTGTCCCATAGGTTCTCGTAGGAAGTGTTTTCATTCTCATTGGAATCCATAAATTTCTTTATTTCATCCTTGATTTCTTCTATAACCCATGGTTTTTTGAGCAAGGTGTTGTTCAGTTTCCATGAGTTCCACTATCTATCTATGTTTTTTCTGCTACTGATTTTGACTTTTATGGCTTTATGATCTGAGAAGATGCTTTTCATTAATTCAGTGGTATGGAATTTGTTGAGAATTGCTTCATGTCCTAACACATGGTCTATTCTGGATAATGTTCCATGTGCACTGGAGAAGAAGGTGTAGTTGTCCACTGATGGATAGAAAATTCTGTGTATGTCGATGAGGTCTAGTTGGTTAATTGTGGCAATAAGGTCTTCTGTGTATTCATTGCACTTTTTTTCTAGATGATCTGTCCAATATTGAGAGTGGAGTGTTGAAGTCTCCTACTGTTATTGTGGAGTGATCTATCTCCTTTTTGATTGTAGTCAGTGTTTCTTTTATGTATTTTGGTGCTCTAATATTAGGTGCATAAGTATTTAATATTGTTAAGTCCTGCTTGTATACCGAACCTTTTAGCAATAAATAGTGACTGTGCTTGTCCACCATGGTGAATATTACATTAAAATCAATTTTACCTGAGATTAGAATTGCCACACCTGCTCTTCTTTGTTCATTGTTAGCTTGATATGTCTCTTTCCATACTTTCATTTTCAGTTTCTTTATATCTTTACATCTAAGGTGAGTTTCTTGCAGGCAACTTGTAGTTGGGTGACGTCTTTTGATCCAAGATGTCATTTGATCTCCCTTCACTGGAGCATTCAGTCCATTCACATTCAATGTAATTATTGATTGCTATGTATTCAGTGCTACCATCGTGGTATTTTTATTTTTGAGTTGATGTTTGCTCTGTTGTTCTTATTAATCTGTTCTGCGACCTTCTTTGTGAGTTGATTTTTCACCTTTTTCAGCGTCGGTTTTGTGGTTGTTGAGACTCCTGTATTATATTTCTTGATATGGTATGTTGCTTCTTTATTGTGCTTTACGGGTGCCCCTACAATCTCGCTTAATATACTATATATAACCCCAATTTTGATTGCTACCAATCTTGTCAACTTCTTCTCCATCTGGAAGGACTATAACAACTGTAGTACATCTCTCTTTTTAATATGATGATGTCATAGTTTACATGATGTGATATCTATATTGTCTCTTTCACTATTATAGCTTTGATTGTGTTTGGAGCCTTCCCTGACTGAGTAGGATTCCGGATAATGTGTCTTTCTAAAATGTAAAGTTAGTAGTTTTGTTCTTCCAAGCCAAGAGATTCTTTCAGTGTTTTCTGTAGCTTTTGTTTGGTTTTTACAAAGTCTCTGAGTTTCTGTTTATCTATGAATGTCTCCATTTCATTTTCATATTTGAAAGGTAGTTTTGCAAGATATATCATTCTTGGTTGGAAGTTCTTCTCCTCCAAGGCTTTGAATATGCCATGCCACTGTTTCCATGCCAGCATCGTTTCTGCTGAGAAATCCAATGAAAGCCTACAGGGTTTCCCTCTGAATGTTAGCTTTGCTTTGCATCTTGCTGCCTTTAAGAGTTTCTACTTATGTTTTGTTTTGTTAAGCTTGATTATAATCTGTCTTTGAGTCTTTCTATTGAGATCTATATTGAGTGGTTTTTGATACGTATCTTGGATATCTATGTTCTCTTCTTTCATAATTTGTGGGAAGTTTTCTCTCAGCAGCTCAGCCACAATACTCTCTGTGTTCTTAGGTGTCTCGTCCTGTTCCGGAACTCCAATTAATCATAGCTTGTTGTTCTTAATAGAGTCCCACATGCTTCTTCATTTTTCTTGTTTCTTTTTTTCTGATTTCTCCTCATAGGTGCTGGAGTCAGTAGCTCTGTCTTCCAAATCAGAAATCTTCTTTTTCCATTTGTTCCCTTCCGTTTTCTTGGCTTAGAATTGAAGTTTCTATATCTTTGATTTTGTTCTTGATCTCTTGGATTTCTGAGTACTGATTTTCCATCAGATCGAACAGCTTGCTTAATTTTTTCATTTTGCTCTGCTGCATTTTGTATAAGGTCTAGGAGGGCTCTATATATAATCTTTTTGTATTCACCTTCTGGTAGTTTCAGAAAAGCTTCTTTGTCTGGGAAGTTCTCAGGTGGTTTCTTTTGGGGGCCTTCTGATGCCATGGGTGATTTCTGGGTTACTCTCTTCTCCAAAGTTTGTTGCTTTTTGAACTTTATGTGGGTCAATAGAGGCAGAGAGAGATTCTGTGAAGATGTACCACAGTTGTTTCTCTAGGTCATCTTAAAATCAGAAATAAAAAGTATTTGAAAACTTTCAAAATCAGTCAGGTTTTCAGGTGTCTACATCGCTCTTCCCAGCTGGCACAGTAAGCACCTCTATATCGAACACCAGATGTTATAAACTAGCTTAAAATACAGAAAGGCTACTGGCCTGCTGGCTTCTGCTTTTGGGCCCCAGCTGTAGGCGATCCTGTGTAGAATTCTACTTTTTTGCTGGAAAAGTGGTCTCTTCTGGGTAGGCACTGCCTCCCAGCCCAGGAATTACATCCAGCTGAGGCTTCTGTATGAATGATTCTGTGTCCCAGTGAAACAAGATGGCATCCCACACAAGCTCACCAGCTGGCTGGAACCAGGCTCCCAGCGGAAAGACAGGCCAAGAGTGCCGAAATGCCCAGAGTCTGCAGCCTCTACTGCTGGGTCCCAGCCCCAGGTGACATTGTGCAAAACACTGCCTCCCTGCTGGAAAAGCTCTCTGCCTCCAGCAGGTGTCACCTCCCAGCCTAGGAACCAAGTTCGGCCTGGGCCTCTGTCTGGGCTTCTCCATTTCCCAGTGGATCAAGATGGTGTCCTGCACAAGCACATCTGTACGGCTACCACATGGCGGAGGCAGAAATAAAGGCCAGGGGAGCTGAGATGTATAGAATGCAAAGTCAGGCTCTCGGAACATGGCAATTATGCTTACCGGTCCCACCAGAAGTGTGTCTGAGACCAGCAGCTTGTCAAGTCCCAACTCTGCCCACTGGCCAAGACAGAGGAAAAAAATCAAAATGGTGAGTTACCTTCGGCTTGTACAAGCCTGTGCTTGCCGAGAGTGTGGTCAGTGAAAGAGAGGAGGTTTTGCATTCAGTGGTATCAAGTCCAAATTAGCAGCCCTGTGCTGCATCCAAGGGCTTACTTGGTGTCCAGAAGGCTCTGTTTAATTATCATTTCAGGTCTTGGTTTCCAGAGGGATTTAGGGAGCTGTGCTTTTAGTCTGCCATCTTGACTTCACCCCTAAGGTCAGGATGAATGAACTGATTTTTTAATGGAGAAATGCAAAACTGAGTGAGAAAGTTTGGAGGAACAACCAGTCAAACCTGGGTTTCTCAGCTACTTGATTATCATTAGACAAAAGCTCCCTTATTTTAAACAAAGATCTTCAATTCAGTGGTCCAATGTACACTTTCATTATAAAAGTATTTATGAAATTCACAAGAAAACTTAGTGTGCGTTACCCTTTCATCCTCCCACTATCCAAGCAGAGCAATGTCCAAGCACAGAGACTATCACTTGGATTTGATAGTAGAAACTGTGCTATAGTTTGGTTATCCACATAAAAATACATATTCAGATGAAGTGCAAGTTATATTGTTTCTCATATAATTGTCCACAAAAGGAATAGTTGTTGTTTTATCAACCTCCTTAACCAATTTTTGGTAAAAAAAAATTGCTAAAAGTAGACAGTCATTCTAATCCCCATGAGCCCTAGATCTTAGTTCAAAAGGGATAACTATTTAAATCAATCTCTATTTCTCATAAGAAGTTGAATAGTATGGTTGCACTTTGGCACAAACTCATAAAGTACATGGGGATGTCTCTAGTGGGAAAGTAGCATCATTTAGACAGTACTTCTGCAATCTGTTTCAATGGGGAAGTGATTTTATCTCAGAAAAATTCAATCTCAATTCTGTGAGTTAGATGAAACAGAGTATCAAAGTTTGGGCTAAGAATCCAGAGGGATGCCACAGCCTAAACATGTATGGCTCACTTAAAGATAATGTTGAAATAACATTAGTGTTGAGTACAAGACTATAATTTGACATAGAAAATGTTAATGGATTTGAATTTTCATACTCAGATCATCATGGGGATGACAGATCCAACATTCAGTCAGTTTGCTGGTGCTAATTACTGGCTAGGCTAATTTAATAAATATGTCTTCTAAATTGATAAAATTAATTTAATAATGTGGTAGAAGATACCACTAAAAAGAAAAAGATAAAAGTTAAATCAACCTGGGTGGAGTCAAGACGATGGACTAGATGTATGTTTCCTTAATTTCCTCTGAAAACTAAGGCCTGGACTGATAATTGGACAGATCTTTCTGAATACCCAGTGAGCCCTAGGACATGGCATAGGGCTGTCAGTTTGGACTACATGCCGCTAAACAGAAAACTTTCTATCTCTTGCTGAGTCCTGCTCTTGCTGAATGGCAGGTTGTGCAGACAGAAGATACTGGCATTTTTAACTTTTTCATCTTTTTCTTGGCCATCAGGTGGAGTACAGACATAAGCCAGCATTTATGCTGCTCTGCAGTGCTGAAGTGAATAGTGTGTGCTGAAGTGGAGAGACAGTGTGTGGAATAGCCACATTTTGAGATCCCAGTGGCATACTGAGGGTACCACAGCCCCTCTAGCCTCTCTTTCTGGAGCTCAACCATAGATTCAGCTGTTTCACAGAGGGAGTGGTAGCTTGAGCAGTACGCCATCTTGTTTGCTGCGAGGTGGAGTTACACAACTGAAGGCCTCAGCAAGGGCTAATTCCCATGCTGGGGGGCAGTGCCAGTCAGGGAGCACTTTTCCAGCAGAAAGGCTGTTTAACACGGTGTTGTGTTACAGGTAGTGCCTGTCAGGCAATGGCAGTACTGCAGTAGCCCCTCTCTACTTTGAACTACACCATGGCATCTGGGGACAGTCAAAGAAGTGCCTCAGTTGTGAGTTGGAAGGAGGGGCCTACCGTATCTGACAGCTTGACTGAATTTGAAGGATGTCAGATCACTTTTACCTTTTCAAAATAAGACTGCCTGGAGAAACAATTGCTAAGCAGCCTGATGGCATCTCTCCCAGCCTTCACTGACAGACATTATAGTGTCAGTTGACAGCCCCAAGTGAATCCATAAGTAGGGTGCTGTCTTTTCCAGCAAAGAGGTAGAGTCTGCACCCCAGAGAGTCCACTTGGCACAGTGACTAGAGGATGTAGAGATGGCTGGTGACCAACTTCATTCACAGAACTACACCTCAGCTCCTGTTGAGGCAATACCAGAGAAGCTAAACAGCCTTTAGAAGTCCTGAAAGCAATAGACCGTTGCCAAACATTTAAAGAAGGAATCAACCATGGCTCCAGAAAACTCCCCAAATAAAGAATCTGAAAATTCCCAAGATGAAGAAGACTTTCTGAAACTATTGGAGGTCAAGTAAAAAAGAATCATATAGGGAGCCCTCCTAGAGATTAAACAAAATGCAGTAGAACAAAATGAAAAGTTAAGACAGTTATTTAAACTGATAGAACATCAACATTCTGAAATACAACAGATTAATAACAAAATGACAGAATTAAACAATTCAACCCAAAGGCAAAAGAGCAGAATTGAAGAATTGGAAGTCAGACTTGTTGACCTTGAGATAGAGTAAATGACACTGGCATTTATGAGGAGAAATCAAGAAAAAGAAATAAGAAAAATGAAGAAGCATTAAGAAACATGTGGGACTCTATCAAGAGGAATACCTGTGATTAATTGGAGTTCCTGAACAGGGAGGGATGGCTGAAAACACAGAGTGTATTGTTGTTGAGTTGCTGATAGAAAACTTTCCTGGTATTACAACACAGATATCCAAGACGTGTATTAAGTGCCATAAAAAATTATACCCCAAAAGAAAAACAACACATATTATAATCAAGCTTAATAAAAACAAAACATAAGCAGAAACTCTTAAAGGCAGTGATACTTAAAGCACAGCTAACATTCAGAGGGAAGCCCTGTAGGCTTTCGTCTGACTTCTCTGCAGAAATGATGTTGGCAAGGAGGTAGTGGGATGACCCATTCAAAGCCTTGAAGGGGAGAAACTGCAAACCATCTTTCAAATATGAAGATGAAATTAAGACATTTGCAGATGAACGGAACCTTAGAGACTTTGTTAAAACCAAACCAAAACTACAAGAAAATACTGAAAGAAGCTCTTTGCCTAGAAAAACAAAATCATTAAGGGTGTAATTAAGGAGGCAACGCGGGACATAACATCCAGAAACCTGCTAAACTAGGGAAGGCACAAAACTCAATCAAAGATATAATATTAAAAGGAAGCAACCACTGATGGTATAACCATCACATTATAAAGAGGGATATACTACAATAGTTATAGACCTTTGAGATGGAGGAAGTTACTAAGATATGCAGAAGTAATATTGAGTTTTAACTTACAATATTAAGGGGAACCACTGGGGTACTTGCAAAGCATAAAAATAGTGCAACATATCAAAACAAGAAACATAATACAGGAGTGTCCACAGACACAAAAACAACACTGAAAAAGATGAAAAGTCAACCCATAAAGAAGAATGACCCAGAACAGAATATTAAGAACAATAGAGAAAACACAGATACAAAAATAAATACATCAAAATGACAGAACTAAACACATACCTATCAATAATTACACTGAATATCAATGGACTGAACACTCCAGCAAAGAGACAATGAGTGACATTTTGTATCAAAAGACACAACCCATCAATATGTTGCTTACATGAAACACAATAGACTTACAGATATGACCAAACTTAATTTTAAAGGATGGCATAATATATACTAAGAAAACAATAGACAAAGATCAGATGTGGCAATACTAATCTCAGATAAAATAGATTTTAATGTAAAATCCACCATTGTGGACAAGGACAGTCACTACTGCTGCAAGGTTCAATACATAAGCAAGGCTTAACAATATTAAATATTTATGCACCCAATACTAGAACATCCAAATACATTAAACAAATGATGACTACATTAAAAAATGAGATAGATCACTTCACAATAAAAATTGGAAACTTCAACTCTCCACTTTCAGTAATGGACAGATCATCAAAACAAAAAAAAAATTAGTAAAGATACAAAATCTTATTGCTCAATTAACCAATTAGACTTCATCAACATATAAACAACTTTTTTTTATCCATCAACAGATAGCTACACCTTCTTCTCCAGTGCACATGGAACATTTTCCAGAATAGATCATGTATTAGGACATAAAGCAAATCTGAAGAAAATCTAAATCACTGAATTATTGCAAAGCATATTCTCAGATCATAAAGCCATAAAAGGTGAAATCGATAGCAGAAAAATCATAGCTAGAGATTGGAACTCACAAAAACTGAACAACACCTTGCTCAGTTATAGAAGAAAACGAAGACAAAATAAATACATTCATGGAATCGAATGAGAAGGAAAACACATCCTAACAGAACCTATGAGATACAACCAAAGCTGTTCTCAGAGGTCAGTTTATAAATAAATGTACACATCCTGAAGGAAGAAAGGACCCAAACAAAAGCATTGACCCTAGAGCTTGAACAAGTAGAAAGAGAGCAACAGAGGAACCCCTCAGGCACCAGAAGAAAACAGATCATAAAGATTGGAGCAGAACTAAATGAATGAAAGAACAGAAGAACAATTGAAAAAACTGGCAGAGAGAGCAGTGGAAGCTGCATATAGGTGGGCATGTAAATTTATACGGGAGTGTACATTTTCACTGAGTCATAAAAAAAAAAAGAAAAAACTGATAAAGCCGAAAGTTTCTGACAAGAACAACAAAATTGACAAATCATCGGCTAAACTGACTAAAGAAAAACATAAAAGGAAATAAATAACCCAAAAAGAAATCAGATGGGAGATGTCACAATGGCTCCAACAGAAATCCAAAGTATCATAACAGAATACTATGAAAGACTGTACTGGAACAAATTTGAAAACCTAGAGGAAATGGACAAATTCCTAGACTGGTATCATCTACCAAAATTATCACAAGGAGATGTAGAACCACTTAATAAACCCATCACAAAGCAAGAGATTGAAAATGTCATCAAAAAACTACCAACCACAGAAAGCCCTGGCCCAGACGACTTCACTATAGAATTCTACCAAGATTTTAGAGAAGAGTTAACTCCAATGCTACTGAGAATATTTCACAGCAGAGAAAGTGATGGAATACCCCAAATTCATTCTATAAAGCCAGCATAACCCTAATATCAAAGCCAGGGAAAGACTCAACAAAAAAGGAAAATTATAGATCAGTATCAATCCTGAACCTAGATGCAAAAATCTTCAACAAAATCCTTGCCAACAGAATTCAACAACGTATCAAAAAAATTATTCACCATGACCAAGTTGGATTCATACCATTAATGCCAGGCTGGTTCAGTATCAGAAAGACAATTAATGTAATCAAAAACACAAATAACACAAAAGATAAGAATCTCCTGATGTTGTGAACTGATGCAGAAAGACAAAGTCCAACACCCATTCACTCTAAGAACTTTCAGCAAAATAGGTATAGAAGGCAAATTCCTCAGTGCAGTAAGGGGCATCTGCACAAAGCCAACTGCCTACATCATCCTGAGTGGAGAGAGACTGAAAGAATTCTTCTTGAGAACGGGAACTAGACAAGGATGCCCAGTCCCATCACTTCTATTCAACATTGTACTTGAAGTTCTGGCCAGAGCAGTTAAACAAGACCAAGAAATAAAGGGCTTCCGCATAAGCAAACAAGAAGTAAAAATCTCCCTATTTGCAGACTGTACATGCAGAGAATCCCAAAGAATCTGTAAGTAAACTACTCAGTCTAATAGAAGAGCTCAGTAAGTTATCAGGACATAAGGTAAACTTAAGCAAATCAGTAGGATTCCTTTATACCAATAAAGAGATTAAAGAAGACATCACTAAATCAATACTGATTACTACAGCCCGCAAGAAGATAAAATACCTAGGAATAAATCTAACTAGAGATATGAGAGACCTATACAGACAGAACTACAAAACCTTACTGCAAGACACTGAAGGAAACTTACGTAAATAGAGAAACCTACACTGCTCATGGACAAGAAGACATAATACTGTAAAAATGTCTATTTTACCCAAAGCAGTCTGCATATAAAATGCAATCCCAATGAAAACTCCAGTGACATCTTCATTTACTTATTGTGATTGAGTGAAAGTGTACAATCTGGTTTAAATTTGCATGCCTGCCCATGTGCAGCTCCTACTGCTCTCCTTGCCTGATGACAGTACACTCCTCCTTTCTATTCTGTACAAGTCATATCCTCTTAACAGTCTCCTGGCCCCTCTTCTTTACCCTCTCTACTCCCCTAGTAAGAGGCCAGTTGGACGACACCCTATAGATGCGTCAAACCATAAAGTGCACCACAATATGGTCACTCTGTGTCACCGAGTCCACTGCATTCCTGTCCGAGGAGTTGACTGCATAATTTATGATCAGGTCTAGGGGACATTTTAACGTGATTGAGAAACAAATCACCAACTTCGTCTGGAAAGGGAAGAAACACCAGATAATTAAAACACTAATGAAGAAGAAGAACACAGTGGGAAACCTCTGACTACCCCACTTTATAACGTATTGCAATGCCACAGTAGTCAAAACAGCTTGATACTGAAACAAAAAGTGACACATAGACCGATCAAACAGAGTAGAGACCCTAGAGGTGCCACCATCCTTGGATGAACAGTTAATATTTGACAAAGGCTCTAAAAGTGTAAACTGAGGGAAAAACAGTCTTTTACAAATGGTACTGGCTAAAAAAGATATCCATCTGCAAGAAACTGAAACAAGACCCGTATCTGACACCTTATACAAAAACTTGGATAAAAGGCCTAAATATCAAACCTAAAATGATAAAGATGATGCAAAGTAAAACAGGGTCAACAATGGAAGTTTTAAGACACAACTTAGACAGACTTCAAAATCTGTCAAACAAAGCACAATCAACATAAGAGAAAATAGATAAATGGGGACTACTAAGAATCAAACACTCTTGCTCATCCAGACTTTATCAAAAGAATTAAAAGACCACCTACAGAATGAGAAGAAATATTTGGCAACTATATGTCAGATCGATGTCTGATCTCCATATTCTACAAGGTACTACAAAATATCAACAAGAAAAGGGTAAGTAACCCAATAATGCATTGAACAAAGGAGATGGGCAGACACTTCACCAAAGAGGACATCCAGGCAGCCAAAAGATGCATGCGGAAATGTTTATGATCATTAGCTATTAAAGAAATCCAAATCGAAACTACAACTAGATACCATTGCACCCCAACAAAGTTGGCTAAGATCCCAAAACATGAAACAATAAATACTGATCTGTTTTCTTCTGGTGCCTCAGGGGCTCCTCTGTTGCTCTCTTTCTGCTTGTTCAAGCTGTGAGGTTGATTCTTTGGTTTGGACCCTTTCTTCATTCCCGAAGTGAGAATCTATAGAGATAAACTGACCTCTGGGCACTGCTTTGACTGTATCCCATAGGTTCTGGTAGGATGTGTTTTCATTCTCACTTGATTCCATAAATGTGTTTATTTAATCCTGGATTTCTTCTATAACCCATGGATTTCTCAGTAAGGTGTTGTTGTCAAGTCTATACGAGTCCAAATTTCTACCTATGTTTTTTCTGCTATTAATTTCAACTTTTACATCTTTATGGCCTGAGAAGATACTTTGCGATAATGCTGTATATCCTAATACATGATGTATTCTGGAAACTGTTCCACATGCATTGGAGAAGAAGGTGTACTTATCTGTTGATACATAAAAATTTCTGTATATGTTGATGTGGTCTAGTTGGTTGCCAAGCTAGTTGGTTAGTTTTCTCAATAAGATCTTCTGTATCTTTACTGAGCTTTTCTCTGGGTGATCTGTCCATTACTGAAAGTGGAATTTTGAAGTCTCCAACTATTATTATGGAGCAATCTATCTCATTTTTTGAGTGTTGTCACTGTTTGTCTGATGTATTGTGATGTTCTGGTATTGGATACAGAAATATTTAATATTGTTATGTCCTGCTTGTGTATTGCAACTTTCAGCAATAGTGGCTGTCCTTGTGCATTATGGTGCATTTTACATTAAAGACTGTTTTATCTGAGATTAGTATTGCCACTCCTACTCTTCTTTCCATGTTGCTGGCTTGGTATATATTTTTCCATCCTTTAATTTTCAGATTGTTCATGTCTTTGAGTCTAAGATGTGTGCCTTGTAAGCAACATATGGATGGATCATGTCTTTTGATCCAAGATGTCACTCTCTGTCTCTTTATTGGAGCATTCAGTTTGTTTACATTCAGTGTAATTATTGATAGGTATATGTTTAGTGCTGTCATTTTGATGCATTTATTTTTGTGTTGATGTTTTCTACATTGCTGTTAATATTCTGTTCTGAGTCATTCTTCTTTATGGGTTAACTTTTCATCGTTTTCAGTTTTGGTTTTGTGTTTGTTGAGATTCCTGTATTGTGTTTCTAGTTTTGATATGTCATGTTGTTATTTTGCTTTGTTGCTATCCCTGTGATACCCATGTTATCTTTGTTTAAACCAGACTTTAACTTCTGCATATGTTTTTAATCTCCTCTCCATCTGAAAGGGGTTATAACTACTCTAATATATCCCTCTTTTTAGTATTATGATTTCATACTTTTCGTGTTATGATCTCTGGTTCCCTTCTTTTGACATTTTAGCTTCAGTTGAGCTTTGTGACTTCCCTAACTGAGTAGGACTCTGGATGCTGTGTCTTGCATTGCCTCCTTAACTGTACACTTGATGTTTTTGTTTTTCTAAGCAACAAGCTTCTTTCGGTGTTTCTTGTAGTTTTGTTTTGGTTTTCACAAAGTCTCTAAGCTTCTGTTTGTCTGTGAATGTCTTAATTTCACCGCCATATTTCAGAGACAATTTTCCAGGATATATAATTCTTGGTTGCAATTTTTTCTCTTTCAGTCCTTTGAATGTGTCATGCCACTGCTTTCTTGCAAATATCATTTCTACTGAAAAGTCAGATGAAAGCCTACAGGGCTTCTCTCTGAATGTTAGCTTTGCTTTAAGCCTTGTTGCCCTTAAGATCCTCTGTTTATGTTTCATTTCATTAAACTTGATTATAATATGTTTTGGTGTCTTTCTTTACGGGTTTAGTTTTTGTGGCATTCGATAAGCATCTTGGAAATCTATGTTCTCTTTTTCCATAATTTCAGGGAAATTTTCTGTCAGCAACTCTACAACAACACTCTGTATTTTCAGCTATCCCTCCCTGTTCGGGAACTCCAATTATTTGCAGATTATTCCTCTTAATAGAGTCCCCCATGTTTCTTAATGTTTCTTCATTTTTCTTATTTTTTTCTCTGATTTCTCCTCACAAATGCTGGTGTCAGTTGCTCTGTCCTCAGGCTCACTAACTCTGGCTTCCAAATCCTCAATTCTGCTCTTTTGATTTTGGATTGAATTGTTTACTTCTGTAGTTTTATTATTGATCTGCTGGATTTCAGATCATTGATGTTCTGTCATTTTGCTCTCCTGCATTTTGTTTAATCTCTATGAGGTCTCTATACATTTTTTTTATTATTATGACTGAATGAAAATGTAGATGCCCACCTATGTGCAGCTTCCACTGCTCTCCCTGCCCAGTCATACTCAGCCTTCAATAGTTTCAGAAGTGTTTCTTTATCTGGGAAGGTATTTGTTTATTTTGGGAATTTTCCAGAGCAATGTTGGACTGCTTCTTTAAGTGGTTAGCTATTAATTGTTGCCTTTGTACCATGGATAACCTGTTCAGTTTCTCTTGTGTTACCTTAACAGTTGCTGCAGCATAGTTATGAGAAGGGAGTTGGTCACCTGCCACCTCTGTGTGCTTTGGTGTCTGGCCCCAGGTGGACTCTCTGGGATGATAGGCTCCACCTCTTGGTTTCAAGGATGGTGCTCTACTTTTAGAGTCACTTGGAGCTGTCAGCCAACACTATGATGTGGATCAGTAGAGGGTGGAGGAGATGCTGTTGGGCTGCTTGGCAGTCAATTCTTCAGATTATCTTATTTTAAAATGATACTTTACTGCTGAGTGAGGAACTATCTTGCAACTGCCAAAATCATTCAGGCCCTCAAGTGTGGTAGGCCCTGCCCTCTGGCTGATAATGTAAGCACCTCGTAAGCCATCCCCCGATGCTATGACGTGGTTCAAAGTAGGGAGAGGTTACAACCTTGCTACCATCCTCTGCTAGGCCACACCCATAACTCTAGGCACCACTGTCTTAAACACAGCATTTCTGCTGGATAGACAGTTACTGTTTCATGGCCTGAGAAATAACCTCAGCTAAGTCTTTCAGGTGGGTGACTCCACCTCCCATCTAACCAAGATGGCATCCCACCTGAGCTGCCCTTCCTGTCTCTAAACAGCAAAATCTATGGTGCAGGTGAGTAAACAAAGATGGAGGGGTAGTGGTGTCCTCAGTCAGCAGCCAGGCTCCCAAAATGTGGCTATCCCAAGCACAGTTTCTCTATTGCACTATACACTGTTTACTTAAGCCCTGCATTCATTTCAGCATATTTGCTGGCTCATGCCCAGTCCCTGCCTTCCACATAACAAAGAAGGCATCAGTACCTGCAGTCCTTCCAATTGGTGAGTCAGCAGAAGCAGGACTCTGTGTGTGGCTGCCTCATTTTAGAGAGATGTAGTTAACCCTTTACTGGTGTCCAGTTCAATCCGACAACCCTATGCCAGATCCTAGGGCTCCCCAGATGTCTACAATGCTCCATTCAACTATCATTCCAGGCCATTGTTCTCAGAGGGAATCAAGGAGAAGTGTATCTCATCCACCACTTTGACCCCACTCCTAAAATCCCTTTTCCGAATGAATTTATTTTTGTTAATTTCTAGAAATATTAAACCCACGGCCATCGAGTTGGGTCCCACTCTAGGAATATTGCCAAGCCAAGTTGGCATATTAGGACTATTTAATTAAAGTGTTTATATATCCTTAGGCTGAAGAGAGTTAGTTCTTTGAAAGGATACTATAACCCATCTTGAGGTAGGGAATTATAACATTTTCATAATCCTATCTTCTGCATGTCTTAAAGAACAGTTTAATTTTTTTTCAGGCTTTGTCGTACAAACAAAATAAAGTCCATCCTTTTTTCAATGTAGTTTTCAAATAGACCAAGTTGTGTCAAATTTTTCTCAGTATGGCTACTGAAAGATGAATTCACTGGTACACACTTGTCAAATTACTCATAGTAGTAATTATCTTCGTTTTGGTTTAATAAAAATCTCTTTTAGTTATGTCTGGGATATTTCCCTTTTATTATGTAAGACAGGTGCAAAGAAGCAGTTTTTCTTGAAAGAGCAGAAACTAAGATTTAAAAGTATGTCTCATGGGGGGAGGGGGAAGAAAAACCCAGCAACTGTGGCTTCCTGAGTTAAAAGAGAAACTCAAACATAAAATGAGGCAGAAAGGCTCACAAATTCACTGATCTGTGAAAACAGATCAAAACCCAGCACCACACAAGACCAACATATGGGGAACCCAATTTCTTAAAATGTATATAGCAAATCTTAGATGACATTAATTCAACTCAGCAGCAAAACAGATCCTGGATAATCTTATTAACTTGCCAGAGTCCCAGATGGGGAAATTTTAGTCAGACTCTTTGACTAAAACTGAGCATTAAACAAAATGTATCAAAGAATAAAAAAAGATAATACAAATGAGAATCCATTTTCCTAAGGTAATTACTGCAATTCTAAATTACTCCAAGTATATTTCCTTTATAATATTTTTGAACATGGACCATAAACCAGTGTCATTGTAGGAGGAAAATTGAGGCTGGTTTATTAAGGATCTCTTAGGTTGAAACTTTGATTTCCTAAACTCTAATAAAATTCCTAGCAGGGAGTATACTGCAGGATTTGGTCAGCATTTTGTTTCAGTGTGCCTCCACTGCATAACTATTGTCTATCTTCTTGTTCTTTTTATTTACTGATTGAACATTTTATAGTGGTTTGTTGAAAGTTTCCAAAGCTAATCAATTTCCTATTCAGCAATTTATGTTTATTTTGTTTTGTGACATTAATTGCAATCCCCTCACTATGACAGCACTCTACCTACTTCTTCCCTGAGGCTCCCATTCCTATTTGCTCATCTTTTTGGCCCCTTCCAGCCCTGTGAACTTTATTTTTGGACCATTGTTTCCCTTTTGATCTCATACAGTTGATTGCTCTGAAGAGCACATTCCTCATGAGTGTTATTGTTGACTTAATTGGCCTGTCTACTATTTGGCTAAAATGGTGATCTCTGGGAGCAGATTACGTTTCAGTTTTAAAGGTGTCTAGGGCCCATTATCTTGTGTATCTACAAGTCTCTGTCACACTGGTAAATCTCATCTTTTTTATGAATTTGAATTTTGTTCTACATTTTCCTCCCACTGTGTCAACAAACTTCTAATTGTGGTAGCCAGGCAGCAGCTAGTTTTTCCTGTCTCAGGCTAGTGAAAGCTGTGGTTTATGTGGTCCACTAGTCCTTTGGACTAAGTATTTCCTTGAATCCTTGATTTTCTTCCTTCTCCTTCGTTACTGAATAAAAGAGACCAATAGTTGTTACCTTAGATGGCTGCTCTAACTTTTTAAGACCCTGTTCATTACTCAGCAAACTAGGATGTATAACATTGTCTTTAGCGACCATGTTATATCAACTGACCTAAATGTCCCCCAAGACTATGGTATTAAGCCATTGTCTTAGACAGCTAGGGATGCTATAACAGAAATACCACCAGTAGGTGGCTTTTAAAGGAGAAATTTTATTTTGTCATAGTGCAGTAGGCTGAAAGCCCGTATTCAGGGCATCAGCTCCAAGGAAGTCTTTCTCTGTTATCTTGGAGGAAGGTTCTTATCATCCATCTTCCACTGGATTGGGAGCTTCTGAAGTGCAGAGAACAGGGGTTTTTTCCAAAGGACATGCTCAGCTCCTGACTGCTTCTTGGTGGTATGAGGTCCCCAATTCTCCACCTGCCTCCCTTTCTTTTGTATCACAAGAAGCTGCTGCAACACAGAATACAGTACTGTGGCCCATCCTCCCTCATTAAGATGATAGAGCAGGATTTAAAACACAAAGTAATGCCACACAATGAGGGAGTCATGGCACAACCAAACTGCTACACACACAATTTTTGGGGGACACAATTCAATCCATGACAGCTCTCAAGCCCAGTGACTCAGTTCCTGAGGATTTTGATTATGGTTAATAAGTTTTCATAACTTTGCCTCCGTGTGCTATACTATATACATGGACATATTTTCAGCCCATAAAATACATGTATGTAGAAATATCAACTGTCAAACCTATATATACTTGTGGATATACTCCCATATACCATTCCACACCTGTTCACCTTATATATCTACCTAAGTATCCACTCTACCCATGTGTCTGCTCATAAATTATTGTTTGTTATACTATTATTGCAGGATTTTGCATATAATAGTATTTACTGTTGGCTTTTACTCTTATCTACCTCCCAATGCCTTCGTTTTCCTTGGTCATGTTATACTGATCTTACCTATGTTGTTCTTTGCCTTTACTTTCACCCAAGGTAATAAGTGTCTATTATCTCATCAGCGATTTCTCTTCCCTCCCCTTCCTATTGTGTATATGTACTTAAGTTTTTTTACCCATTTTTCCATTGATGGGCACTTAAGTTGTTTCCATATTTTTGCTATCATGAATAACGCTTCAGTGAAAATGAATGTATGCATACCTATTCATGTCATGGCTTTTATTTACCTAGGGTATGCAACTAGTAGTCAGATTGTTGCATCGTACAGTATCTCTATTTTTAACATCTCAGGAAAATTTTCACAGTAGTTAGAATATTTTACAATCCCACCAGCAATGTTCAGAAGTTTCAATTTCCCCACACTCTCACCAGGAATTATTTTTAATCATTTTCATTATTGCCAAGGTGAGATGCTTCTCTGTTATTTTGTTCTCTACTTCTCTGATGGCTAATGATCAGGAGCATCTCTTCATATATTTTTGGGCCATAAAAATGTTTTGTTTGGTCCAGCGGTTTTGGGGTTCCCTTGAGAGCATGGCCCCTGGCCCTGATGCTGCCCTTGCCCATAAATCATAACGAAGGTCCACTCTTCGGACACGAATGGATTGGACTTGGCAATGCAATGACCATATATTGGATGCACTTTATGGTTCTATACATCTATAGGATATCATCCTGCTGACCTCTGGCTGGAGGAAGGACAGTGGGTGGAGAGGAGGGGAAAGGAGACTATTGGGAGGGTGAGACATGTATGGAGCAGAGAGGAATAGTGTGCTGTCACCGGACAGGGAGAGCAGTAGTGGAAGCTGCATATAGTTGGGCATGTAAATTTATATGGGAATGTACATTTTTGCTCAGTAATGTTAAATAAAAAATAAAATAAAATAATATTTTGTTCGGTGACGTGTCTGTTCATGTCCTTTTTTAAATTGTATTATTTTTCTGTTTGTTGTTTGGTGTTGAAGTTTTCTACAAATTGTGAGATATTTTATTGCAAATTTTTTTTTCCAGTCTCTAGGTTTTCTTTTCAGTCTTTTAGAAGTCTTTTGATGCACATAAGTGCTTAGTTTTTAAGCTTTCCTAGTTGTCTAGTTTACTTCTGCTGTTTGTGTATTTTTGTTATACCAAATGGTAAATACCATTACATGCAGTAAATATCACTGTATCATAGTCTATTCATGTCATAAATTGGAGGCCTTAGTTTTTCTCCTATTTTTTTTTTTTAACTCCATGATCTTTATAGTTTCAGGTTTACATTTAGGCCTTGATCTATCTTGACTTAGTTTTTGCATACAGTGTGAGGTATGGATCCTGATTCAGTTTTCTGCAGATAAATATCCAGTGTTGCCAGCACCATTTGATAAAGAGATGATCTTTCCACCGTTTAATGGATTTCAGTACTTTGATTCACCCCGTCCATAGGGAGAGAATTTACTTCTGGGTCCCCAGTTCTGTTCCACTGGTCTATGTGTCTGTCATAGTACCAGTACAGGGCTGTTTTGACTACCCCAGAAATTTAGGATGTTCTGAGATGAGGACGTATAAGTTTTCGTATTTTTGTTCTCTTCAGTAGCGCTTTACTTATCCAGGTTCTCTTTCTTTCCACGTAAAGTTGGTGATCCTTCAAGAAATTCTCTATCAATTTAAAGAATGCTGATGGAAACTGGATCAGAATTACATTATATCTGTTGGTCACTTTGGGTAGTATTGACATTTTCAGTGTTAAGTTGTCTTATTCACAAGCATGTTATGTCCTTCCATTTATGTGAGTCCCTTTTAGTTTCCCCCATGAGACTGTCAGTTTGTTGTGCTCTGAGGGCTTGCATGTTGTTTGATGCTGAATCCTATAACACTGCTATTCAAGTACAATCAGTGTCACCCAAGGTGGATAGGTTCCAGTTGATCTTTCAGACTAACACAGAGTAGGAAGAAGGACTTGACCGTCTACTCCTAAGAAAATTAGCCATTGAACATTGTCTGATATGGTGCTAGAAGATGAGCTCCTCAGGCTGGAAGGCACGCAAAAGATGACTGAGAAAGAACTACATTCTCAAGGTAGAGTTAACCTTGATGATGTGGATGCAGTTAAGCTTTCAGGACCTTCATTTGCTGATGTGGCATGACTTAAAATTGGGAAAAAATGCTATAAACATCCATTCATAATTGGAACATGGAATATACAAACTACAAATCTAGGCAAATTAGAAATTGTTCAAAAAATTTAGAAACATCAATATCCTAGGCATTAGTGAGCTAAAATGGATTGGTATTCATCATTTAGAATTGGGCAATCACATGATCTACTATGCCAGGAATAACAAAAGGAAGAGGAATGGAGTTGTGTCTATCATCAAAATGAGCATTTTAAGATCTATCCTGAAGTAAAACTCTGTCAGTGATAGGATAATATACATATGCCTACAAGGAAGACCAAGTAATATAACTTATTCAAGTGTATTCATGAACCCCTAAGGCCAAAGATGAAGAAATTGAAGATTTTAACCAACTTCCACTGTGTGAAATTTCTTGAACATGCTGTAAGGATGCATGGACAATACACTGGTGATTATACTTTGAATACTGAAAGTAAAGAGAAAGTATTGTTAGTTGGAAAATATGCCTTTGGTGATAGAAATGATGCTGAAGATCATGTGATAAAATTCTTCATGACAAACTTCTTCATCACAAATATCTTTTTTCAACAATATAAACAGTGAGTATACATATGGAGGAAACCCTGGTGATGTAACACTTAAAAGCTACAGCTGCTAGCCAAAAGGTTGTCATGAGTTCAAGTTCACCAGGTGCTTTTTGGAAACTATGCAGTACAGTTATATCCTCTCCTATGGGGTTGCTATGAGTTAGAATCAGCTCAATAACAACCAGTTTGATTTTTTTTTTTTTTTGAGTTTGATATACATAGTCCTCACCAACTGGAATATACAGGAATCAAATCAACTCCATCTGTAGGAAGAGATGATGGAAAAGCTCAATGTCACCAGTCAGATCAAGGCCAGATCATCAGTTACTCATAAACAAGTTCAAGTTGAAGCTAAAGAAGGTTAGAACAAGACCATGAGAGCCAAAGTATGAAATTGAATATACAACACCTGAATTTAGAGACCATCTCAAAAATAAATTTGACACATTGAATACTAATGACTGAAGACCAGATGAGAGTTGTAGAATGACATCAAGAAAGCAAGAGATTATTTAAAAAGATAGGAAAGAAAGAAAATATCAAAACGGATGTTAGAAGAGACTTTGAAACTTGCTCTTGAACATACAGTAGCTAAAGCAATGGAAGAAATGGTGAAGTAAAAGAGCTAACAGAAGATTTCAAAGCACGGCACCAGAAGTCAAGTTAAAGTATTAGAAAGACATATGCAGAGACCTGTGGATAGAAAACCAAAAGTGAAGAACACGCTCAGCGCTTTTCAAGCTGAAATAACTGAAGAAAGCATTCAAGTCTCAAGTTACAATACTGAAAGATTCTCTGGCAAAATACTGAAAGGTGCAGGAAAAATCAAAAGAAAATGGAAAGAATACATAGCCATTACATGAAAAATAATTGGTGAACATTCTATCATTTCAGGAGGTAGGATATGATCAAGAACTGACGCTGATGAAGAAAGAAGTCCAATCTACACTGAAAGCATTGGTGAGAAACAAGGCCCCAGGAATTGATGGAATACCAACTGAGATGCTTCAACAAACAGATGAAGCACTGGAAGTACTCACCCATCCATACCAAGAAATTTGAAAGATAGCTACCAGGGCAACTGACTTGAATAGATCCATATTTGTGCCTACTCCAAAGGAAGGTGATCCAGTTGAATGCATGTATTATCAAACAATAACACACACGAGTACAATTTTGCTGGAGATCAGTCAAAAGTTATTGTAACAGTAAACATACAGTGAACTTCCAGAAATTCAAGCCAGATTTGGAAAAAGAAAGAGGGATATCATTTCTGATATAAGATGGATTTTGGCTGAAAGCAGAGTATACAAGAAAGATCACTGCCTGTGTTTTATGGATTATGCAAATGCATTTGACTGAGTGGATCATAACAAATTAAGGATAACACTGAGATGAATGGGAATTTCAGAACACTTAATCACGCTCATGAGGAAAAGTGTGTACTAGGGGTGTATTCTTTAACCATATTTAATTCATTCTGTATAGTGAATAAGTAATCCGAGAACATGGACTATATGAAGAAGAATGGAGCATCAGTATTAGAGGAAGACTCAGTGATAACCTGCATTATGAAGAAGACAAAACCTTGCTTGTTGAATGTAAAGAAGACTTGAAGCACTTACTGATGAAGATCAAAGACTACAACTTCATTATGGATTACCTCTCAAAGTCCTCACGACTGGACCAATAAACAAAATTACAATAAATGGAGAAAAGACTGAAGTTCTGAGGGCTTTCATTTTACTTGGATCCACAATCAACACCCATGGAAGCAACAGTCAAGAAATTAAAAGAACACTGACTGTTCTGACAGGGATCACAATGAAGCGTCCAAGACAGAGCTGGATGAAAAATGTAGAACAAAATTCTAATTCACAACAGAAGACCGTACCTTCTGGCTTTACAGAGACTAGAGAAACCCTGAGAGTATGGCCCCTGGATCCTCTTCTACTTCAGTGATGAAGTCAGTCCTGAGGTTTATCCTTCAGCCAAAGATTATATAGGCCTGTAATACAAAACAAGACTAAAGGGGCACACCAGCCCAGGGACAGGGACTAAAAGTCAAGAGGGGACAGGAAAGATGACACATTGTGGGTTTGTTAAATAATGTCATAAAAGAATACGTGTACTGTTTAGTGAGAAACTAGTTTGTTCTATAAACCATCTAAAGTGCAAAAAATAGTAAATAAAAATATGTTACCTATATTATGTTAAAAAAGAGAGAAATCAAAGGACTTATTGCACTGTGCAAATCTGCTGCAAAAGCAAAGATGTCCCTTTGGGGACTAAGGTGTGCCTAACCCAAGCCATTGTGTTTTCAATCACCTCATATGCATACTGGAAAATGAATTAAGGAAGACCACAGAAGGACTGATGCCCTTGAGTTGTGGTGTCAGCGAAGACTGTTGAATATACCATGACCTAGAATAAGAATGAACAAATCTATCTTGTAGTAAGTTTAGCCAGAATGTTCCTTTGAAGAGAGGATGACTTTGTCTCACACATCTAGGACCTATTGTCAGGAGAAATCAGTCCTTGGAGAAGGACATCACACTTGGTAAAGTGAAGAGTCAGTTAAAAAGAGAAAGACCTTCAATGAGATGAATTAACACAGTAGTTGCAACAATGGGCTCAAGCATACTAACATCTGGAGCACGGAGCAGGACCAGGCAGTGTTTCATTGTGTTGTACATAAGGTGGCTATGAGTTGGAATGGACTGGAGGGCACCTAACAATAACAGCTTTTGGTTAGATTTAATCCTAGGATCAAGGGGTCTATTAAAAATGATACTTTTTTTTGTGATTTCCTGCTTGGAGTTCTTTTTGTTAATGTAGAGAAATCTTACCGATTTTTGTATACTGATTTTGTACCCTTCCAATATGCTGAATACCTCTGTTAGATCCAATAGATTTCTTGTAGAATCTTTGGGATTTTCTATGTATACAATCATATCATCTGCAAATGGTGGTAATTTTACCTTTTTCTTACCATTCTGGAAGCCATTTGTTTCCCTTTCTTGCTTTATTGTTCTCACTAAGACCGGCAGTACGTTACTGAATAAGAGTAGTAATAGAACACATCCTTTTCCAGCTCTGGTTCTCAAAGAGAATACTTTAAGTCTCTCTCTGCTGAGAACAGTGTTGCATATTGTTTTGTGTGTGTTCTCTCAATTATGTTCCTATTCTTTTTAATTGTGGTTAAGTAAAGTATATAATCCAAGTTAAATTTGCATGCCCACCTGTCTGCAACTCCTTTTGCTCTCCTTGCCTATTGACACTACACTCCTCCTTTTCATTCCACACTTGTTCTGTCCTCTTAACAATGTCCTGTCCCCTCCTCTCCTTCTAGTAAGAGGCCAGGAGGACAGCATCCTATAAACACATAGAACCATAAAGTACACACACCATATGGTCACACTGTATCCCTGACAAGTCCATTCCTGTCTGAAGAGTTGACCTCAGTAATGTGTTCTGATCAAGGGCAGCGGCAGATCTAGGGGCCGTCCTTTAAGGGGAATCCCAGGCCACCGGACCATCAATGTGGTATTTTAGTAGAGTTTTTGAGGTGCACTCCTCTTTTTCTCTTATTGACACTGGGATTCAACATTGCGTGTCTCATCATGGCTGTCTTTGATGGTGGGTGGGCACTATCTGGTTCTTCTGGTCATAGGTTGATAAAGTCACCCATTCACATGGATCCTTCTGTCTCCTGGGCTCTTTTTCCCTCATGTTTTTGTTGTTGGTGATTACCTTTTCTGGATGAGTTGAGACTATTTGCTGTACCTCAGATGGCAGCTTGCTATGTTTCAAAACCACAGATGCCACTCACCAACATGGGGTGCAGAAGAATCTTAGCAACAGGTTAATTATGCCAGTTGGCCTTGATGTCCACCTAGAGCATGATCCCTAGACTCCCAACACTTCTGCTCAATCCTTGCAATATTGGATTAAGGTTTGGAGAGCTTTAGTTTATGTTAAAGTTCAGTTAAGTTGATCTGCTTTCTACTGTGCACTGTCACTGCTTTAACCAACCAAATTTCTATCAACTATCTAATATATGACCAGCTCTCTCCCTCCCTCCCCACACTTGCAGCCATCAAAGAGTCTTTACATAAGTCTATTTTTAAGGCCTTACACTAGGGGTCTCATAAAATGTTTGTCCTTGTACCACTGACTCATTTCACTAAGTGTAACATCTTCCAGTTGAAACCAAGTTGTGAGATGCCTCCTAAAATCGCCATTGGTCTTTTTCATTGCGTAGTGTTCCGTTGAGGGTATGTACCGTGGTTTGTTTATCCATGCATCTGTTGTTGGGCATCTGGGTTGATTCCATCTTTCTGCTATTGTGGACTGTGCTGCAACAAATATTCATGTGCATGTATCTGTTCGTGCATAATTCTGTAGGATATATTCCAAGTAGTGTGGTTACTGGGTCAAATGGTGTATTTATTTACAGCTTTCTAAGGAAGCACCAAATTGCTTTCCAAAGAGGTTGTACCATTTTGCAATCCCACCAGGAGTACAGGAGAGTTCTGATCTCTCCACAGCCTCTCCAGCATTTGTTTTCTGTTTTTCAGATCATGGTCAACCTTGTTGGGGTGAGATGGTATCTCATTGTACTTTTGATTTGGATTTCTATAATAGCTAATGATCACGAGTATTTCCTCATGTGTCCTTTGGCTGCCTGGATGTCCTCTTTCATCGAATGTCTGTCCCTCTCCTTTGCCCATTACTTAATTGGGTTATTTAACTTTTTCTTGCTGCTATTTTGCAGTACCTTGTAGATTATGGAGATCAGATATCATTCTGATGTGTTGCCAAATATTATTTCCCATTCTGTTGGTGGTCTTTTAATTATTTTACTAAAGTCTTTGGATGAGAAAAAGTGTTTGATTCTTAGTAGTTGTCATTTATCTATTTTCTCTTTTGTTGATTGTGCTTTGTCAGAATTTGAAGTCTGTGTAAGCTGTGTACTAAAACTTCCAGCATTGACCTTATTTTTTCTTCCATGATCTTTATTGTTTTAGGCTTGATATTTAGGTCTTTTACCCAATTTGAGTTAGTTTATGTGTAATGTGTTACTTCTGGGTCTTGTTTCAATTTTTGGCAGATGGATATCTGTCATGGGTTGAATTGTGTCCCCCAAAAAATATGTGTAGCCATGTGGCTGGGATATGGTTCTCAGTATCTTGGGACTGTCCTCCATTGTGTGGTTTCGCTAAAGGAGTTGCAAATTCCTGCATAGGATTACTTCCTTGCTTTGCAGTAGCGGGAGTTTCCCTGGAGTGTGGCTTGCCTCACCCTTAATGCTTTCAGCTTGCAAGGGATAAAAGGAAACAGAAACAAGGAGAATGAGGAGCCTCGCACCATCAAGAAATGTGCACCAGGAGAAGAGCGCGTCCTTGAGACCTGAGGTTCCTGTGCCAGGACACTCCCTGGACAAAGACTGATGTAATACCAGACTTTCCTCCAGAGCCAACAAGGGGAAAGCCTTCCCCTGGAGCAGTCACCCTGAATATGGACTTGCAACCTACCGGACTGTCTAAGAATAAACCTTCCTGTGTTAAAGCCATCTACTCTGTGGTATTTCTGTTAGAGCGGCACTAGCTGACTAAAACAATATCCAATTTTGCCAGCACCATTTGTTAAAGAGACTGTTTTTATCCCAGTTTACAAACTTGGGGCCTTTGGAGGAATATCATCTGTTCATACAAGGATGGTGGCATCTCCGAAGTCTCAATTCTCTTTCATTGGTCTATATGTCTGTTTTTGTACCAGTATCAGACTCTTTTGTCTGACACTGTGACACTGTAATGGGCTCTAAGTTCAGGTAGTCTGAGGTGTCCCACTGTGTTCCTGTTCTTCAGTAGTGCTTTATTTATCTAGGGTTTCTTCCCTTTCCAAACAAGGTTGGTGACTTGTTTCTCCATTGCCTTAAAAAACGATGATGGGATTTGTATTGGGGTTAGATTTTATATGTAGATGACCTTGGTAAAATAGACATTTTCCCAATGTTAAGTCTTCCTATCCCATGAGCAGGGTATGTTTCTCCATCTAAGCAAGTCTCTTGGTTTCTTGCAGAAAGATCTTGTAGTTCTCACTGTATAGGTCTCATTTCTCTAGCTGGATTTATTCCTAGGAATTTTATCTGCTTTGGGGCTAATTTACTTGTTTGTCATATAATATATCCTGATACTTTGCTGAATGCTTCTATTAGTTCTAGTAGTTTATTTATGCATTCTTTAGGATTCTGTACATATACAATCGTATCATCTGCAAATAGGGAGACTTTTACTTCTGTTTTGCTAATGCTGATGACTTTTTTTTTTTCTTCTTGTCTAATTGCTCTGACTAGAAATTCTAATATAATTTTAAATAGAAGTGGTGAGTGTGGGCTTCCTTGTCTATTTCCTGTTTTCAAGGGGAATTCTTTAAGTCTCTCTTCATTCACGATAAGGTAGGCAGTTGGCTTTGCATAGATGCCCCTTATTGCGTTGATGAATTTCCATTCTGTGCCTATTTTGCTGAGAGTTTTAAACATGAATAGGTGTTGGAATTCATCAAATGTCTCTTCAGCATCAGTTGACAAAATCAGGAAATTCTTATCTTTTGTGCTATTTATATGGTTGATCACATTAATTGTTTCGTTCATGTTGAACCAGGCTTGCATCCCTGTTTGAATCCAACTCAGTCATGATCAATTATTATTATTATTTTACTGTGATTGAGTGAAAGTGTACAATCCAGTTTAAATTTGCATGCCCACCTAACTGCCGCTCCTTCTTCTCTCCTCACCTGGTGACTGCATACTCCTCCTCTCCATTCTATACTGGTAATATCCTCTTAACAATCTCTTGTCCCCTCCTCTCCATCCTCTCCATTTGCCTATAGTAAGAGGCCAGTAGGATGACATCCTATAGATGCATAGAACCATAAAGTGCACACATGATATGGTCACTCTATGTCCCTGAGTCCAATCTTTTCCTATCCAAGGAGTTGACCTCAGTAAAGATTTATGATCAGGGGCAGCATCAGGTCTAGGGACCATGCTCCCAGGGGTACTCCCAGGGCATTCAGACCATAAACTGTTGTCTTTTAGAGGAGTTCTTAGGGTTTCATCCTTTTTTTTTTATCATATTGCCACTGGGACTCAACTGGCCTGGCTATCATGACTTTCATTGGTGGAGACCTGGCACCATCTTGTTCTTCTGGTCACATGTTGATATAGTCACCCATTGGTGTGGGTCTTTCTGTCTTCTGGGTTCTTTATCCTTCATGTCATTGTTGTCCTTGGTGATCATCTGTTCCAGCTGATTTGGGACCATTTAGTATACCTCAGATGGCAGCGTGCTAGCTTTTAAGACCTCAGATAGCACGCACCAACATGAGGTGCAGAAGACTCTTCTAGTGAGAAACAAATAACCAATCTTGTTTGGAAAGGAAAGAAGCCCAAGATAAGCAAAGTTCTACTAAAGAAGAAGAACACACTGGGAGGCCTCTCATAACCAACTTCAGAACCTATTACACTGCCACAGTGGTCCAAACAGCCTGGTGCTAGTACAAGAACCGACAGATCAATCAGTGGAACAGATTGAGACCCCAGAGATGCCATCATCTGCCTATGAACAGTTGATATTCGACAAAGGCCCTAAGACATTAAACTGGGGTAAAAACAATCTCTTCAACAAATGGTGCTGGCAAAATTGGATATCCATCTGCAATAAATTGAAACAAGATCCATATCTTACACCTTATACAAAAACCAACTCAAACTGGATAAAAGACCTAAATATCAAATCTAAAATGATAAAGCTCATCCAAGAAAAAGTAGGAACAACAATGGAAGTTTTAATACACAACATAGAAAGACTTAAAAATCTGTCAAACAAACCACAATTAACAGAAGAGAAAATAGATAAATGGGAACTATTAAGAATCAAACACTTTTGCTCTTCCAAAGACTTTATCACAAGAGTTAAAAAGCCACCTACAGAATGGGAAAAAATATTTGGCAACTATATGTCAGACCGACATGTGATCTCTATAATCTATAAAGTACTACAAAATATCAAAAGGAAGAAGATAAATCATCCAAGTAAGCAATGGGCAAAGGAGATGGACAGACATTTCTCTAAAGTGGACATCCAGGCAGCCAAACAACACATGCAGACATGTTAACAATCTTTAGTTATTAAAGAAATTCAAATTAAAACTACAATGAGATACCATCTCACCCCAACAAGGTTGGCCGTGATCCCAAAGCCACAAAACAACAAATGCTGGAGAAGCTGTGGAGAAAGTGGAACTCTCCTACACTGTTGGTGGGGCTGCAAAATGGTCCAGCCTCTTTGGAAAACAATCTGGCGTTTCCTTAAAAAAATGGATATAGATATACCATTTGACCCAGTACTTCCACTGCAGAATCAAGGCCATTCACACCAATGGACATATGCACAAGAATGTTTGTCGCAGCACAGTCCACGATAGCAAAAAGGTGGAATCAACCCAGATGCCCAGCAACAGAGAAATGGATAGGTAAACTATGGTGTATGTACTCAATGGAGCGCTATGCAATGATAAAGAACAATGATGATTCCTGGAGACATCTCATAACCTGATTTCAACTGGAAGACATTATGTTGAGTGAAGGTAGTCAGTGACAAAAGGACAAATATTGTATGAGACCCCTATGATAAGAACTCAAAAACAGACTTATGCATAGAAGAAAAGACTCTTTGGTGGCTGCAAGGGAGGGAAGGAAGGGAGGGTGAGGAGAAGAGGGTTTAGATTAGATAGTTGGTAGAAATTTGGTTGGGTGAAATCAGTGATAGCACACATTAAAAACAAGAACAATATTAAGTGAACTTCAACATAACTTGAGTACTCCTTCCATCCTAACCCATTATAGCAAGGACAGTGTATCTGGAGCAAGGGGCCAGGGGACCATGCTCTTAGGCAAAATCGAGGCCAATTGGCACAACTAGCATTTTACTAATGAGGTCTCTCTGCACCCCACATTGGTGAGTGGCGTCTGGGATCTTAAAATCTCCCGAACTGACATCTGAGGGCACAGCAAATGGTCCCAACTCAGCAGGAGTGGATGTTCACTGAGGACCAAAATGACATGGGGTAAAGACAACCCAGAAGACAGAGAGACCCACATGAGTGGGTGCCTACATCGATTTGGGACCAGAGGAACCAGATGGTGCCTGGCTACCACCAGTGATAACTGCGATGGAGCTCACAAAGTTGAGTCTCACTGGCAACACCAGAGTAAAAAGGGGTGCACCCTGAGATCTCCACTAAAAGCCTGCAGTGGATGATACAGTGTCTTCGGGGTTCCCCTGGGAGCATGGCCCCTAGCCCTGATGCTGTCTTTGCCTATAAATCATAATGAAGGTCCACTCTTTGAACAGGAATGGATTGGACTTGGCGACACCAAAGGACCATAAATTGGATGCACTTTATGGTTCTATGTATCTATAGGGTATCATCCTGCTGACCTCTGGCTGGAGGAAGGGGAGTGGGTGGAGAGGAGTGGAAAGGAGGCTGTTGGGAGGATGAGACATGTATGGAGCAGAGAGGAATAGTGTGCTGTCACTGGGCAGGGAGAGCAGTGGAAGCTGCATATAGGTGGGCATGCACATTTATATGGGAATGTACATTGTCACTCAGTCATAATAAAAAAAAAAGAAGACTCTTTTAGCAATAGGCTAGTTATGCCAATTGTCCTCGATGCCCCCTGAGAGCACATTCCCTAGACCCCTGCCACTGCTATTCTGTCCTTGTAATACTGAGTTAAGATGGGAAGAGTTTTCAGGTTATGAGGAAGTCCAGTTAAATTGATCTTCTTTCTAATGTGTGCTGTCACTGATTTCACCCATCCACATTTCTGTCAACTATCTAATCAATAGCCAACCCTCTCCCTTTCTCCTTTCACTCCCTGGCAGCCATCAGAGAGTCTTTTCTTCTGTACATGAGTCTGTTAAGTCCTTAGAGTAGGGGTCTCATACAATATTTGTCCATGTGCTGCTGACTAATTTCACTCAACATAATGTCTTCCAATTGAAAACAAGTTATGAGATGCTTCCTAAATCATCATTGTTCTTTATAATTTCATAGTGTTCCATTGAGTATATATACCATCTTTTGTTTATCCATTCATCTGTTGTTGGGCACCTGAGTTGATTCCATCTTTCTGCTATTGTGGACTGTGTTGCAATAAACATTCATGTGCATGTATCTGTTTGTGTGAGTGCCCTCAGTTCTGTAGGGTATGTTCTAAGCAGTGGGATTACTGGGTCAAATGGTATGTCTATTTCCAGATTTTTAAGAAAGTGTCAGATTCCTTTCCATAGAGGCTGTGCCATTTTGCAATCCCACCAGCAGTGTAGGAAAGTTCCAATCTCCACAGACTCTCCAGCATTTGTCGTTTTGTGTTTTTTGGATCACGGCTAACCTTGTTGGGGTGAGTTCATGTCTTGTTGTCATTTTGATTTTGATTTCTTTAATAGCTAATGATTGTGAGCATTTCTACATGTGTCTTTTGGCTTGAGTTATTTTTTTGATATGTTGTTCAGTTGTATTGGCAAAGACTTTGCTGAAGATTTTTGCATCTAGCTTCATGAGTGATATCTTTCTGCAATTTCTTTTTTTTTTTTTTCTTTTTTTGTGGGATCTTTGCCTGTCTTTGGAATCAGAGTTATGCTGACTTCATAGAATAAATCTGGGAGTATTCCATCCCCTCTACGCTGTGAAATAATCTCAGTGGTACTGGAGTTAACTCCTCTCTAAAAGTTTGATAGAATTCTCTAATGAAGCCATCTGGGCTAAGACTTTTTGGTTGGTAGTTTTTTGATAAGTTTTTCAACCTCTTCCTTCATGATGGGTTTATTAAGTTGTTCTACTTTGCCTTTGGATAATTTTGGTAGGTGATATGAATCCATAAATTTATCCATTCCCTTGGTTTTGTAATCTATTAGAGTACATTGTTTTGTAATATTCTGTTATGATACTTTTGATTTCAGCTGGGTCTGTTTTCATGTCTTCCATCTCATTTCTTACATGAGTAATTTGTTTACTCTCCTGTTTTTGTTTTGTAGGTTTAGCCAATGGTTTATCAATTTTGTTGATCTTTTCAAAGAACCAAGTTTTGGTTTCCTTAATTTTTTCAGTTGTTCTTCTGTTCTCTAATTCATTTATTTCTGTTCTAATCTGTATTATCTGTTTTCTTCTGGTGCCTGAGGTGTTCCTCTGTTGCTCTCTTTCTACTTGTTCAAGCTATAATGCTAATTCTTTGGTTTGGGTCCTTTCTTCACTTGGATGTGTGTATTTATAGACAAATTGACCTCTGAGCACTACTTTTGCTGAATCCCATAGGTTCCTGTAGGATGTGTTTTCATTCTCATTTGATTCTATAAATTTATTTATTTTGTCCATGATTTCTTCTATAAAGCATGTCTTTTTGAGCAAGTTTTGTTCAGTTAACATGAGGTGAAATTGCTACCTGTATTTTTTCTGTTATTTATTTTTACTTTTATGGCTTTATGTTTGGACAAGATGCTTTGCAATAATGCAATAGTTTGGATTTTGTTGAGACTTACCTTATGCTCTAACACATGGTCTATTCTGGAAAATGTTCCATGTACATTATAGAAGGTGTACTTATCTGTTGATGGATATAAAGTTCTGTACATGTTGATGAGGTCTAGTTGGTTTATTGTTGCAATAAGATCTGTGACTTTACTGAGCTTTTTTCTGGATTATCTGTCCGTTACTCAAAGTGGAGTGTTGAAGTCTCCAACTATTACTGTGGAGTGATCTGTCTAATTTTTCAATGTAGTTAGATTTGTTGGATGTAATTAGATGCTGTTATTGGGTGCATAAACAATATTGTTAAGTCCTGTTTAAATATTGAACCTTTCAGCACCAGTGACCATCCTTGTCCACAATGGTGGATTTTACATTAAAATGTGTTTTATCTGAGATTAGCATTGCCACATCAGCTCTTCTTTGTGTACTATTAACTTTGTATATATTATTTCTCCTTTAATTTTCAGTTTGCTCATATCTTTGAGTCTAAGGTGTGTTTTTCGTAAATAACATATAGATGGTTCATGTCTTTTTATCTAGGGTGTCACTTGCTTTCTCTCTATTGGTGCATTCATTCTGGTTATATTTTGTGTAATTATTGATAGTATGTGTTTGGTCCTGTCATTTTTGTGTTGATGTTTTCTGTGTTACTCTTAATATTCTCTTCTGGGTCAATCTTTTTTATAAGTGGACTTTTCCTTTTTTTCCTGTTTGTTTTGTGTTTATTGAGACTCTTGTAGTATGTTCCTTGTTTTGATATGTTGCATTGTTGTTACACTTTGTGGCTACCTGTATCACCCCACTTAGTATTCTAAGTTTAAACCCAATTTTACCTTCTCCTTATCTTTTTAATTTCCTCTCCATATGAAAGGAATAAAGCTAGTGTAATAGATCCCTCTTTTTAGTGTGATGGTGTCACAGTTTTCGTGATATGATCACTGGTTCGCTTCTTTTAATATTATAGCTTTGATTGAGCTTTGCGACTTCCCTAACTCAGTAGGATTATGGATGCTGTGTCTTGTATTGCCTCCTTAAATATACACTTAATGGCTTTGTTTTTCTAAGCAAAGAGTTTCTTTAAGTATTTCTTGTAGCTTTTGTTTGGCTTTTACACAAGGCTAATATTCTGTTCATATGCAAATATCTTAATTTCATCTTCATATTTGAGGGGCAGTTTTGCAGGATATATAATTGTTGGTTGGAATTTTTTGTCCTTCAAGACTTTGAATGTGTCATCCCACTGCCTCTTTGCCAATACTGTTTCTGCTGAGAAGTCAGATGAAAGCCTACAGGACTTCCCTCTGAATGTTAGCTTTGCTTTGAGCCTTGCTGCCTTTAAGAGAATCTGCTTATGTTTTATTTTATTAAGCTTGATTATAATATGTCTTAGTGTCTTTTTTTAGGTCTATTCTTTGTGGCTTTCAATACATGTCTTGGATATCTATGTTCTCTTCTTTCATAATTTCCAGGAAGTTTTATGTCAGCAACTCAACAACAATACTCTATTTTCAGCTATCCCTCTCTGTTCAGGAACTCCAATTAATCATAGATTATCCCTCTTAATATAGTCCCACATATTTAATAAAGTGTCTTCATTTTTCTTATTTCTTTTCTCTGATTTGTCTTCATAAATGCTGGTGTCAGTTGCTCTGTCATCAAGGTCACTAAGTCTGTCTATCATCTCCTCAGTTCTGCTCTTTTGGCTTTGGATAGAATTGTCTAATCTGTCATTTTGTTATTGAGCTGCTGGATTTCAGATCATTGGTGTCCCATCAGTTCAAATAGCTTGCTCAATTTTTTATTTTTCTCTGCTGCATATTATTTAATCTCTAGGACGGCTCTATTTATAATTCTTTTCTGCTTGACTTCTGATAGTTTCAGAAAGGTTTCTTCATCTCAGAAATGTTTTGATTCTGTATTTTGTGAGTTTTCTGAATCCATGGTGGGCTGTTTCCTTACATGATTGGCAATCATTCATTGCATTCATGCCATCTAAAGGCTTTTCAGTTTCTCTGGTCTTACCTCAACAGGAGCTGAAGCAGAGTTCTGGGAGGGAAGTTGGTCAACAGCTGCCACTGTGTGCTCTAGTGACTAGCCCCAGTGGACTCTCTGGAGTGGTAATCTCCACCTCTTCATTGGCAAAAGCAGTGCCCTACTCATGGAGTTGCTGGGGGTCCATCAGCTGACCCTATGATGTGGATCAGTAAAGGCTGGAAAGGATCCCACTGGGCCACTCAGCAGTTGTCTCCAGGCATTCTTATTCTAAAAAGGTAGTTTACTGTTAAGCTGGGAGCTGTCTAACAGCTGTCAAAATTAGTCAGGACCTCAGGTGTGGGAGGACCCTACTTACAGCTGACAATCAAAGCACCTCTTCAGCCATCCTCACATGGTATGATGTAGTTCAATGTAGGGAGGGGTTATAGCCCCTGCCATATTCATCTGGGCTCCACTCATAAGGTAATACTGTCCTAAACATAGCCTTTCTGCTAAAAAAGCACTTTCTGTGCAGGCTTTGCTTCTCAGCTTAGGAATTAACCCCTGCAGAGACCTGTGGTTGGGTAACAGTGCTTCCCATCTGATCCAGATGGCCTCTCTCTGGTGTTGCCCTTCCTGCCATGTAACAGCAAAATCTATGGCACAGCTCAGAAAAGAGAGGGTGGAGCAGCAGTGGTGTCCTCCGTTAGCAGCTTGGCTCTCAATATGTGATTATCCCAAGCACAGTCTCTCTGCTGTGCTATACTCCGTTTACATTAGCACTACAGTTCAGCGTATTTGCCATTTTATGCCCAGCACCCACCTTCCAGATAACAAAGAAGTCAGCAGTAGCTGCACTCCTCTGGATTGGTGAGTCACCTGAAGCAGGATTCAGCTTGCACTGCCTCATGTTGGAAAGAGGTAGTTTCCCATTTAGTGGTGCACAGTCCAATCTGACACACCTATGCCATATCTTAGGGTTCCCTGGATGTCCAGAGAGTTCCATTCAGTTATAATTCCAGGCTATAGTTCTCTGAGGGAGTTGAGGAGATGTGTTTCTAGTCTGCCATCTTGTCCCCACTCCATTTATATTTGTATTTTGCTGAAAGTTTTTATCTGGAATGGGTGTCAAATTTTAACCAATGACTTTTGTACATAGATTGATGTTATGTGGTTCTTTTGCTTTGTGTTTTTTCTGTGGTGGATTATGTTGTGTGATTTTATAATGTTGAACCATCCTTTCATATCTAGTATTAATCCCACCTGGTCATCATATATTATTATTTATTTTTTGATATGGTAGTGGATTTTATTAGCTAGGAATTTTTTTTTTTAATTTTCATGTCTATGCTTATGAGGAATGTTGAATTCATGAAGAATTTTGTTTTTTAGAGTTAACCTTGCCTTGCTTTGGTATCAGGGTTATTCTTTCTTCACAGAATGAATTTCCATTTCTGGAGTAGTTAGAGTAGAATTGGTGCCAGCTGTTCTCCCAGTGTTTCGTAGAATTCTCCAGTGCAACTGTCTGGGCTAGGACACTATTTTTTCACATTTTTTTAAATGACCTCTTCAATTCTTTCCTTCCTTCCTTCCTTCCCTCCTTCTCTCCCTCCCTCCCTCCCTCCATCCTTCCTTCTTTCCTTCCTTCCTCTTTCTTTCCTTGATCCCTCCCTCCCTCTCTCTCCCTTCCTTCCTCTCTTCCTTCCTATATGTGTTCAAATTTCTTAGTTGTGGTATTTCCATCTTTGTGAGTTTGATCTCATGTCTGATGATTTCAGTAATCTTTTCAAAGAAACAAGTTCTAGTCTTCTTGATTCTTTTTTCCCCCCTGTGCTTTGTTTCATTTATTTCTGGTCTAATATTTATTACTTTCTTCCTTCTCGTGACTGTTGGCATTTATGCTGCTTTTTCTATTTGTAAGAGTTGTGGGATTTTTGACTCTTTTTCATGGGTATGTGTTTGTTGCTGTAATTTAACTTTTGACTATTGGGTTTTTCTGTGTCCCAAAGGTTTAGATACATTGTGTTTCCATTCTTGTTTCCTTCTGAGATTCTTTTTGGTTCTATTGCCTAGTGATTTTTAAGAAGGGTGATACTCAATTTCAATGTATTTGATCTTTTCCCTTGTTTATCCTGTTGTTGATTTCTAATTTTACAGTGTTGTCATCTGAGAAACGTCTTTGTATGATTTTGATGTTTTTTGATTTATTGAGGCTTGTTTTTTGGCCTAATATATGGTCTCTTCTAGAGAATGACCCATGCATACTAGAAAGCAATGTGTACTGTGCTGTTGTTGGGCGAAGTGTTCTGTATGTCTATAAGATCAAGTTGGTTGATTGTGCTGATTAGATCTTCTGTATTTTTGTTGAGTTTCTGTTGGTGTGTCATTCACTGAGAGTGGTATGTTAAGGCCTCTCATCAGTTTTGTGGAGTAGTTTTTTTTTTCAATTTTGTTAAAGTTTGTTTTATGTAATTTGGAACTCATTTATTGAGTGTGCAAACATTTATTATGACTACATCCTCTTGTGCTGATGCTTTAACCATTAAATAATGCCCTTCCTTGCTTCTTATGCTGATTTTTGCCATAAATCCTATTTTATCAGAGATTGATATTGTCATTCCTGCTTATGTTGGGTTGTTGTTTGCTTGACATATTATTTTCCACCCTTTGATTTTTAGTTTGTATTTATGTTTATGTCTAAAGTGTGTCTCTATAAGAAGCATATTGATGGGTCATGTTTTCTTATCCATTTTGTCTCTTAACTGGTGCATTTAACCTATTTACATTTAGTGTAATTATTGATAGGTATGAATTTACTGATGTCATTTTGCTGTTGTTTTTTCTTTTTTCTTTTGTGTGGTGCTGATGATTTATTTGTTCCACATACATTTCAGTGTTGGAGTTTGTTTATGGATTTTCTTTCATTTCATTTCTTGCTGTTAATATTGTATTTACTGAGTCTTTATGACTTAATTTTTATTTTGTTGGGAGGTTTATTAGTTTCTTTGTGGTTACTCTGAAAAATACTTTTAACATGCTAAATTTGAAATATTGTTCTGTCACGATTTCAGAAACCCTGGTGATCTAGTGGTTATTTTCCATGTCTGCTAAACAAAAGGTCAACAGTTCAAATCTGCCAGGCACTCCTTGGAAACTCTATGAAACAGTTCTACTCTGTCCTATATGAGTTCATAATGACTTGACAGCAGTGGCTTGGTTTTGGGAGGTATCATGATATTACCTAGATATTCTTCTTTCTATATGGAAATTCTGTAACATCATTTTTTCTCTCCTTTTTTGAAGTTGTTTCAGTTCACAGCTTGACATCTCTGATTCCCTATTTTAAGTCTTGTTGTTTTACTTTATTTTTGAATATTCTTTATCTGGGTTGATTTCCAGGTAATGATACATGTCTTCATCTCAGATTATTGTCTTATATTATTGATTCTCTATCTGAAGGACTCCCTTTTTGTATGTCTTGTTTGATTCGCCTGGTTTTTACAATTCCCTTAATTTATTTTTATCTGGAAATATCCTAATTTTGTCATCATGTTTGAGGGACAGTTTTGCTGGGTGTATAATTCTTGGTTGGCAGTTTTTTTCCTTTAAAGGTTTTATGTTTTTAATCTGATTGTCTTTTTGCCTGCATGTTTTCTGCCAAGAAAACACCTTAGTCTTGTTGGTTTCTCTGTGAATGTAACATTTCACTTTTCCCAAGCTACTCTCAGGATTCTTTATTTGTCTTTGGTTTTGGAAATTTACATTATGATATGTGCTGGTGATTTTGTCTTGAAGTCTATCCTATGTGTGTTTGTTGAACTTCTTGGATGGATTTGTGTATGTGTCTGTGTGTGTGTTTCATGATGTTAATAAAGTTTTTTATATCCTAGGTAAGGCCTTGCACTACCTGATTTTAGAGCCTGTTACACTGTCACAGTATCACAACAGCTTGGTCCTGGTACCTAAACAAATATGTAGACCAATGGAACATAACTGAGAATCTAGACATAAAATTATACACCTATGAAACCAAACCAAATACAGTGCCGTTGAGTTGGGTCTGACTTACTGACTTATAGCAACTCTGTATGTCAGAGTAGAACTGCACCATAGAGTTTACAAGGAGCATCCAGTGGATTTGAACCTTTTGTTTAGCAGACATAGCACTTAACCCACTATGCCCCCAGGATGTGAACTAGAGATCCACTGGTTAACAATCAAACTCTTAACTGTTATATCACTTAGGCTCTCTATCCATCTATTAGCAGCTGATATTTGACAAAATCTCAAAGTCCAAAAACTAGGGAAAAGACAGTTTCTTTAACAAATGATGTCAGCCTAACTGGATATCCATCTACAAAACAATGAAACAAGACCCACATCTCACACCATTTACAGAAGTTAACTCAAAATAGATCAGACTTAAATATAAAACCTAAAGCAGCAATAAAGAACATGGAAGAAAAAAATAGCAACAATATTGGCAGTTATAACACATGGCATAAACAGACTACAAAACATTACACACAATGCATAAACACCAGAAGTAAAAACAGATAACTGGGAACTCCAAAAATCAGTCACTTACACTCATCCAAGCACTCCAAAAAAGAAGTAAAAAGACAACCTTCAGACCGAGAAAAAGTATTTGGCTACAGCAAATCTGATCAGCATCTATTCTACACCATCTACAAGATATTGTAAAACCTCAACAGCAGAAAAGACAAATAACCCAGTGTGAAAATGGGCAAAGGGTATGAACAGGTACTTCACCAGAAGACATCCAGGCAGGTAACAGATACATGAGGAAATGCTCATGATCATTAGCCATTAGAGAAATTCAAGTCAGAACTACAATGAGATACATTTTCACCTCAGTAAGAATGGCATTAGTTCAAAAAACAGAAAATCATAAATGTTAGACGGGCTGTGTAGAGACTTGAACACTTCTACACTATTTGTGAGAATGTAAAATGGTACAACCACTTTGGAAATCAATTTGGAACTTTCTTAAAAAGCTAGAAATGGAAACACCATATGATCCAGCAATCACACCTCTTGAAATACATCCTAGAAAAACAATAGCTGTCATATGAATAGGTACATGGACCAATGTTTATTGCAGCACTATTTTGCAATAGCAAAAAGATGGAATCAACCTATGTGCCTATAAAAGATGAATGGATAAATGAACTATGGTATAGTCATGCACTGGAATACTATGCTATGGTAGAGAGCAATTATAATCTTGGGAAACATAATATGGAGGAATCTGCAAGCCATTTTGGTGATTGAAACCAGTCAGTTGCAAAAGTACAAATACTGTATGAGACTACTATTATAAGGATTCAACAAAAGGTTTAAACATATAAGGAAACACTCTTCGATGGTGATAAGGGTGGGGAGAGTGGGGAGGGTGGGAGAAGGGTATTCACTGATTAGATAGTAGATAAGAATTGGTTTAGATGAAGGGAGGAGCAGTGTACAGTAGCAGGGAGGTCAGTACAGCTGGACTAAACCAAAAGTTAAGATTCCTAAATATAACCCAACACTTCAAAGGAACAGAGGTCTGGGGACCAGGCATTCAGGGGATATCTAGGTCAGTTGACATAACAAACTTATATTAAAAAATATTCTGTATCCTACTTTGATCAAAAGCATCTGGGGTCTTAAACTTTAGCAGGTGGCCATCTAAATAGGATCAATTGGTTCCAACTCACCTGGAGCAAAGGAGAATGAAAGAAATCAAAGACATAAGGTAAATAGGAGGTCAAAAGACAGCAAGGGCCATACGATGTGGGGACTACAGCAGCATAAGATCAGAACTAGATGTTCCCTGGCCACCACCAATGACTTCCTTGTGAGAGCATACAACATACAGTCCCTGACATAGTGGGACATAAACGAGTTTGAAGAACTAGAACTCTACTACAAAGAGCAGACTTGATGGGCCAACATAACGGAGGGTTCCCAGAAGACATGGTTCCTGAATTCTCTGTTAGCCCAGAACAGAAACCATTCCCAAGCCAACTCTTCAAACAAGGACTGGGCTAGACTATAAGACATCAGACAATATTGGTGAAAAGTGTACTTCTTGGATTACATAAATGCATGAGGCTAACTGGGCAGCTCCTGTCCAGAGGTGAGATGAGAAGATGGAATGGGACAGAAGCTAAATGAATGGACACAGAAAATACAGGGTGGAAAAGAGGAATGTTCTGTTACAGACTGGGGAGAGCAGCCAGAGTTATATAGCAGTGTGTGTGCAAGTTTTTGTATGACAAATTCACTTGGACTGTAAACTTTCACTTAAGGCACAATAAAATAATTTTTTAGAAAATCTTCTGCAAGCAAATCTTCAACTTTTTTCTCCTTTATTTCTGTCTCTTTTGCTCAGGAATTCTAATGATGTGTCAGTTATTCCTCTTCTCTGCTCCTGCACCACAGGACTTGATAGCCTTTCATGTAACTGTGAGAATTTCTTCATTCTTTTTTCTAATTTTTCCCGTAACAGATTGATGTCAAGGGATTGTCTTCTATTTTGTTGATTCTGTCTTTAGATTCAATTCTTCTCCTTTATCCTTCCAATGCTTTATCTATTTCTGAAATTTTAATGTTAATCATCTGGGTTTCTAGTTGCTGTTTTGTATGGTTTCTAACTGTCTAATTTGTCATTTTGTTCTTGTATTTTTTTTTTCCTGAATTCTTCTAGAGTTTTGTCTGTGTTTTCCTTAATCTGTTTCTTCATCTCTTGAATGGCCCTGTATATGCCTTTTAAATTCCTTGTCAGGTAGTTCCAGTATCATTTCATTTTCACGAGGTTTCCTACTTTTTTATTTTGGTAACTTACTGGAGCAGTCTTCTCCTGTTTCCTTAGGTGATTTTGCATTTTCTGTTGTTTCCTATGCTTTAAGGTGTTGTTATATTTGTTTATTGCATGTTTACTGTGTTCTTATTGTTTTATCTTTTATTTTAATATATCCAGTCAGGCAGGATGGGCATGCTACTCTGATCACTAGCTTGGCTGCACTGAAGTGCTCATCACCACCTGTCTCCAGGTGGGTCGGGTAGCAGAGATGGATGAGCAGAGTCTGTCTGCTCATTTTCTGCAGTAGCTGAGAGTGAGGATTGGCTGCCATCCATCATTAGTCTTAAGTGTGCATGCAGTTGCATGTTCACCATCCTTTTCCAGGTGGGAAGAGGAATAGCAAACAGTGGGCAGTGGGAAGTTGGAAGGAATGACAAGTGGATGAACATATTACACAGTTGTTGCCTCTCACTGAGTGACGGCAAGAAGCACCACACAAGACACAAGCTGTAGGCAGGCACATGTGTGTGGCTTTCACCAGATGGAGGGAATGGTACGCAGGTGCAAGCATGCTCATGCTGCCACCACCTCTCACTGGGCAGGAGACAAGGAAGGTCAGCAGGTGGAAAGGGTATGGCAGTGACCAGCACCATGCTGGAATGGCCTTCTGCTACTCATTTGGGTCACCAGACAAGAGGACACATTGTGGTCAAGGTAGGAGGAGGGTAGTGGTGAGGGTTACTAGGGAGAGGGTGAGCATACCTTGTTCCCTGGTAGTTGAGGCTGCAGGGTTGAGGAGTTTTATTCTGCCAATCACTAAAAGGGTAGGGGGAGGGTAAACATGCTCCTCTTCTCATTGGCTTCAGTCAGCAATCAGGTTTATTCCACTCTGGCTATGTCTACACAATTACTCTGTATCCTGATGGGAATTCTATGAGGCTGTCTTCTGCGCTTCTTTCCCAGGGCTGCTTCTTTCTTTGTCTCAAGATGGCCAATGTGTGCTGCCCTTTCTGACAGGGGTCCTCTGCTCCATCTCTCCTTGTTATTTTCAGTCAACTTCTGCTTCCAGTCAGTTTTCCATCTAATTCTTTATTCTTTCATTTTATACTCAAGGTTCTCAGGTTGTCTACTGTATCTATTCACTTGGTTTCTTGCGTCTTTGCTATAGAGGAATGGTGTGGTATGCATAAGTCACTATTTGGGCTGTAAGTTCTCATGAGAGTTTTATTGCTGGTGATGAGCAGCCTAGTAATCTAGTTTGTCTCATGTCCCAGCTTACTCTTCGATGGATGTCTTTGTGTCAGTGGTGAGCACCATCAGGGCATCTAAGATACTTGAACCATATCCACAAGTGTTTGTGGCTTAGAGATGCTGAAATTCTTCCATGACAACCATTTGAAACCTGTTTTTTTTTCTTAGCCTAATACATTGTGCTGGTTACTGTCATATTTTAGAACTTAAATATACTAGTTTTCCTAATTAGAAAGTACCCTACAGTGGCCACTTAAATTAAAAACAAACAAACAAACAAAAAAAGCACTGTCATTAAGGAGTTCAGACAAAATCCAAATACAAACAAAAACTTAGACCCTTTGTTCTTGGTCATGTAGTAAGTTGTACTTCCATTGAACAATCAGCTGCATTCTTACATTCATCATAACCCGCTTTGAGCAGTGTTGGGCCAAAATTAAAGGACATTTTAGGGAAGTGTCGTCAGTGATTTTTTTGGAAATAAATGCAATTCAGGTAGGGTATTTTCAGAAGAGAGAAAAGAAGGGTACAGTGCTGTAAGAGCTGGTGACAATGCAGAAGGTGCAGGAGTTGAATTATGGCATTGTAATTCCTTATTTTGAAAACAATGACCTGCCAGGAAGCTATTTTACTGTCTTGATGTCTTTAGAAGATTCTAGGTATAATAAAAAATAGGCATCCAGCTGAGATCATCTAATATGGAAGTCTCTATCTTCCAATATACTAAAGAGACAAATCAATTTCAAAGGCCCAAAAGAACTCAAGAGTGGCCATTCAATTTCTAAACTGTCTCTGGTAAGGAGATGTCAGTCATACAAAAACTTGCATGTTAAAGGGCCAAAATACTCTTTCATTTTATCAGCAGTTGTCCCAGAGGGCAGCTCTGAATCACTTGTTGAGTTGACATTTCCCATGTTTTCAGAAGACAGGCAAAAGTGTGCACATAAAGCAATTTCAGTAATAAAACTCAAAGAGCTACAGATGCAAGAGAACTGAGCTCTGATTATAGGGGTTATTTACCTTAAAAGGACTCCCAGGAAGCTGCAGAAACAGAGAATGAGAATGGGTTGGCTGGTACCTGAGCCCAAATCCTCAAAACCTCTTGGGTAGTTGAAGGCAATGCACCTTCAGTGTCCTACTTCTTACACCAGAAATATTAAGAGTGTAAACAACAATATATTGACAAGGAACTGCCAGAAATTCAAGCTGGGTTCAGAAGAGGACGTGGAACTAGGGATATCATCACTAATGTCAGGTGGATCTTGACTGAACACAAAGAATGCCAGCAAGATGTTTACTTGTGTTTCATCAACTACTCAAAAGCATTCAAATGTGTGGAGCATACTGAAGTATGACTAACGTTGCAAAGAGTGGGAATTCCAGAACACCTAATTGTGCTCTTAAGGAATCTGCAAATTGATCAAAAGACAGTCGTGCAAACAGAACAAGGGGACACTGCATGGTTTAAAGTCAGGAAACGTGTGTGTCAGGGTTGTATCCTTTCACCATACCTTTTTAATCTGTATGCCGAGCAAATGATCCGAGAAGCTGGATTTTAGGAAGAATGAGGCATCAGGATTGGAGACTCATTAACAACCTGTGTTATGCAGATGACACCACCTTACTTGCTAGAAACAAAGAAGATTTGAGACACCTACTGATGAAAATCAAGAACCACAGCCTTCAGTATGGGTTGCACCTCAACATCAGGAAAACAAAAATCCTCACAACTGGACCAGTAAGCAACATTGTCATAAATGGAGAAATGAGTGAGGTTGTCAAATATTTCATTTTATCTAGGTCCACAATCAACGCCCTTGGAGGCAGCAGTCAAGAAATCAAAAGATGCATTGCACTGGGAAAATCTGCTGCAAAGGACCTCTTTAAAGTATTAAAAAGCAAGGATGTCACCTTGAAGACTAAAATGTGCCTGACCCAAGCCATGGTATTTTCAATTGCATCATATGCAAGTGAAAGCTGGACCATGAACAAAGAAGACAGAAGAATTGACGCATTTGAATTGTGGTGTTGCAGAAGAATGTTGAATGTACTATGGACCGCCGAAAGAACAAAGAGTTCTGTTCTGGAAGAAGTACAACCAGAGTGCTCCTTGGAAGCAAAGATGGCAAGATTGTGTCTTACATACTTCAAACATGTCGTCAGGGAAGATCAGTCCCTGGAGAAGGACATCATGCTTGGTAGAGTAGAGGGTCAGTGAAAAAGAGGAAGACCCTCCACAAGATGGATTGACACAGTGGCCGCAACAATAGGCTTAAGCATAAAAATGATTGTGGACATGGAGCAAGGTCAGGCAGTGTTTCATTCTGTTGTTCATGGGGTCACTATGAGTCAGAACTGACTTGACGGCACCTAACAACAACAACAACATTAAGGAATACAACTCGAGTTGGGCAGCAATGAGTAAAATTGCAAAGTATTCCAACATTCATAAAGGAATGCAGGATTTTTGTTTTTATAAGCAGACTAATGTAACTGCTACCACAAATAGACCTTTCTTCACATCAGTTAATCTATTTTCAAATGCATTCTTCTTGAGGGCAAGCATTTTTTCCTCAGGAACAATCTGCTTATACTTTCTGGAATCATAGTCAAGCAGGTACAATCACGTTTGTTTGCAAAAGAAAACATATTTACCTGAAAGTGGTACTTACATTGTATAAACCGTAGCAAGGGTCTAAAACAAAATGAGGTCTGATCTGACCTGCGTCAGCCATTTTAATTATGCAAGTACCTCAGTTTTAGGGTGCTCTTTCACACTATGGATAAAATAAAACAGTGAAAGGAGATGAGAAGTATTTGGGGAGAGCTGTAATTTTAAATAAGAAGGTAAGATATAGCCTCATGAGAAGGTGACATTTAGGTAAAGACCTGAAGGAGTTGAAGGAGCAAACCAAGTAAATAACTGAACTGAAATACTATCAGAGAACAGCTTTGAGACAGGATTGTGTTTGATATTTTTATATAATAACAAGAATGGCAAAATGGCTAGAGGGTAAGAGAGAAAGTCTTAGGAGATGAGGTCAGAAAACTAACAGGAAGCACAGACTGTGTCAGACCTTGTAGTTCATTATAAGGACTATTCCTGAGTAACATGAGAAGTTATTGGGAGATTTTAGTAAAGAGATGACATAATCAGACTGAAAACCTGACTTATATTTTAAATATAAAAAATGAGTTCACTACTGGATGTTGAAATTTGAGGTGACAATGAAACATTCAACAAAAGCACACTTATGGTTGGAAAAAGAGATACAGCCCAGACAAGATAGATTTAAATCATTGCTCATTATAGGAGAGGACAAGGTTTAGCAGAGTTTGAGTGGACTTGTATTTGTTAACTTCTAATGCATAACAAGTGGCATTAACAGGCAAGGAATTAAATACAGATGATTAAAAAGAAGCTAAAAACCTCAGGATTTTCATTTTTGGTCAGCCATGCAATTTTGTCTATCACCTAATGAAAATCACTACCTGTGAAAATGTTTCAAAGATGTTTATTAACTGAACAACCTCTAATCTTAACTCTTTTAATATCTATCTTATTCTTTGCAGTTGTGCTTCATAAATTTTATGTCACTGTGCTTTCTTTTATTTATCTATTTATTTATCTATTTATTTATTTATTATGATTGAATGAAAATGTACATTCCCATATAAATTTGTGTGCTGACCTACATGCAGCTTCCACTGCTCTCCCTGCACGTTGTCAGCACACTCTTCCTCTCTGCTCCATACATGACTTACCTTCCCAACAGTCTCCTATCTTTTCATCTCCACCCATTCCCCTTTCTCAAGCATGAGGTCAACAGGATGACCTCCTATAGATGCCTAGAACCATAAAGTGTCCACACAATATGGTCACTCTGCGTCACAAAGTCCAATCCATTGCTATCTGAAAAATTGACCTTCATTAAGATTTATGGACTGGGGCTGCATCAGGCCAGAGGCCCTGCTCCCAGGAGAACTCCGCGGTCCCTGGACCATCAGTTACGGTCTTTTAGTGGAGATCTCAGGGTGCACCCTTATTTATACTTGTGTTGCCAGTGAGACTCAACTTTGTGAGCTCCATTGTGGCTATCACTGCTGGTGGCCGGGCACCATCTGATTCTTCCGGTCACAAGTCGATGTAGACATCCACTCATGTGGGTGTCTCTGTCTTCTCAATTCTCTTTCCCCTGTATCATTATGGACCTTGGTGATCATCTGTTCCTGCTGTGTTGTGACCATTTGCTGTACCATCAGATGGCAGCTTGGCAGCTTTTAAGACCCCAGACACCACTCACCAATGTGGGGTGTGGAGAGACTTCATTAGTAAAACGCTAGTTGTGCCAATTGGCCTCAATTTCCCCTGAGAGCATGGTCCCCGACCCCCACCCCAGCTACTCTGTCTTCGCAGTATTGGGTTAAGATGGGAGGAGTATACGAGTTGTGTTGCAGTCCCGTTAATATTGATCTTCTTACTAATGTGTTCTGTCACCAGTTTCCCTCAACCAAATTTCTAACAACTGTCTAATCTAAACCCACCCCCCTCGCCCTCCCGCCCTCCCCATCCTTGCAGCCGTCAGAGTCTTTTCTGTTATACATGAGTCTGTTTTTAAATTCTTATCGTAGGGGTCTCATACAGTATTTGTCCTTCCTTCACTGACTGCTTTCACTCAACATGAGATCCTCCAGTTGAAACCAGGTTAAGAGATGTTTCCTGCAATCATCGTTGTTCTTTATCATTGCATAGTGTTCCATTGAGTATATATACCATAGTTTACCTATCCATTCTGTTGTTGGGCATCTGGGTTGATTCCATCTTTTTGCTGTTGTGGACTGTGCTGCAATGAACATTCGTACACATGTATCTGTTGGTGTGAATGGCCTTGATTCTGTAGGATATATTCCAAGCAGTGGAATTACTGGGTCAAACGGTACATCTATATCCATTATTTTAAGGTAGTGCCAGATTGTTTTCCAAAGAGGCTGCACCATTTTGCAATCCCACCAACAGTGTAGGAGAGTTCCAGTGTCTCCACAGCCTCTCCAGCATTTACTGTTTTGCATTTTTTGGATCATGGCCAACCTTGTTGGGGTCAGATGGTATCTCATTGTCATTTTGATTTGAATTTCTTTAATAGCTAATGATCATGAGCATGTTTGCTTGTGTTTTTTGGCTGTGCTTTCTTTTTTAGTATTAAACCTCAAGTATTTAAACTCTTCCACTGAATGTATGGTTCATATAACTCATGAAGATTTTTAAATAAATTGTGCCCTATATATTTCAACTAAACATATTATTTTACTTAGCAAGCAGTTAAGGCAAAATAATAAACCCAAAAACCCAATGCTGTCGAGTTTATGCCAACTCATAGCAACCCTATAGGGCAGAGTAGAACTGCCTCATAGAGTTTCCAGAGAGCACCTGGCAGATTTGAACTGCCAACCTTTTGATTAGCAGCTGTAGCACTTGACCACTGCGCCACCAGGGTTTCCAGGCAAAATAATAGCAGTGAAAATTCCATCAGGGATTGAAACAAACACATTCAAACCATGTGGATTTTATAATCCACATAGGTTATGTGATTTAAACAGGAGGCTTCATAATTCTAATTTGATTTTTGTTTTTCCCACATATCTTTAAAGTCAGTTAAGTCTGTCTAACCCCTAAGCTATTTTTTTTTTTTACCTCAAAACAAAGGTCACAGACCCAGCTGAGTCAACTTTCTGGGAATTTTGACTTTCTGTAGTGGAGCTACGCTCTATTAACTTGGATAAATGAGAGGTGACTAATTGACCCATGTAACTGGACGTATTTAAAGAGAGGCTGGTTGCCCAATTATTTTCCAACATCTGGAAAGGATTTTCTCTAAATCGGTGGCCTCCAATTGATGGTCTAACGATCAATTCTGAACTACCTATATCAGAATAATCTGAAGAGTTTTTAAACATACAAATTTAGGACCCTACCTCAAATGTCTTGAATCAGAATCTCTGGAGGAGACATCCAGAAAGCTATTTTTGTGTTTCTTAACCTCCCAGAAGAGTCTCATGATTAGTGAGATTTGTGAAACAGTGGTCTAGATAAAATCCTCTCAAACAATAATATGCATAAGAATCACTGATGATTCCTGTTAAAAGCCCAGATTTTCATTCAGCACTTCCTACATGAAGTCTGAGATTCTTTTGCATTTCTAACAAACTCCCAAATAATATGTTTTTTCTTCTTGATTCACACTTTGAGCAGCAAGAGTTAGATTGCCGTTCATGTTTCTTCTAACTATGTTTCCCTGTGATTCTGAAGTGCCTTTTGAGGCTATTGGCACAACACCATCATTTAAACCAAATTGTTCTATTCAAACCAGCATTTTTCTTAAAAAAAAAATCACTTTATGACATAGGGTAAAGACAACCCAGAAGATAGAGAGACTCACATGAGTGGGTGCCTACATCGACTTGGGACCAGAAAAATTGGATGGGGCCCGGCCACCACCAGTGACAACCATGATGGAGCTCACTAAGTTGAGTCTCACTGGCAACACAAGAATGAAAAGGAGTGAACCCTGGGATCTCCACTAAAAGACCTCAATTGATGGTCCATCAGTTTGGGGGTTACCCTGGGAGCATGGCCCCTGGCCCTGATGCTGCCCTTGCCCATAAATCATAACAAAGGTCCACTCTTTAGACACGAATGGATTGGACTTGGTGATGCAGAGTGACCATATATTGGATGCACTTTGTGGTTCTATGCATCTATAGGATATCATCTTGGGGACCTCTGGCTGGAGGAAGGAGAGTGGGTGGACAGGAGGGGAAAGGAGACTGTTGGGGGGATGAGACATGTATGGAGCAGAGAGGAATAGTGTGCTGTCACCAGGCAGGGAGAGCAGTGGAAGCTGCATATAGGTGTACATGTAAATTTATACGGGAATGTACATTTTCACTCAGTCATAATAAAAATAAATGAAAAAAAATCATCGTGCTGTATTTGGGTGAAAGTGTATATAGCACAAGTTGTTTTTCAATCAAAAATTTATATGAAAATTGTTTTGTGACATTGGTTGCAATCCCCTCAGTGTGGCAGCGCTCTCCTCCTTCTACCCTGGGTTCTCTTGTCCATTCATCCAGTTTTCCTGCCTCTTTCTGACTTCTCATTTTGCTTTTGGGAAGGAGTTGCCCATTTGGTCTCATATATTTGATTGAACTAAGAAGCACATTCCTCGTATGTAATATACTGTTTATTTTATAATAATAAAAAAAAAAACCACTATTTGCAAGTCAAGTCCGACTCATAGTGACCCTATAGACAGAGTCAAACTGCCCCCATAGAGTTTCCAAGGAGCACCTGGCAAATTTGAACTGCCGACTTTTTTGTTGGTGGCTGTAGTACTTAACCACTATGCCACTATGGTTTCCATTTCTGTTATAGTCCTGTTTAATCTTTGTCTGAAAAGTGGGCTTTGGGAGTAGAAACCTTGGTGATGTAGCAGTTAAGTACTATGACTGGCAATTAAAAGATTGGCAGTTCAAATTTTCTAGGTGCTCCTTGGAAACTCTATGGGGCAATTCTGCTCCGTCTATAGGGTCACTATGAGTCAGAATCGACTCAACAGCAGTGAGTTTTTGTTAATCTTTGTCTGAAAAGTGGGCTCTGGGAGTGTCTTCAACTCTAAGTTAGCAAGGTGTCTGGAAGACATGGTCTTTGGAGTTCCTCCAGTCTCTGTCAGACCATAGATCTTGTCTGTGTATGTGTGTTGTTATGTGTGTGTGTGTGAGAGAGAGAGAGACAAAGAATTTGAATTTTTTTCCTGCATTTGTCTCTTGCTCTATCCAGGACTCTATTTCTGTTCCCATGGGAACAGTCAGACACTGTGTAGTTCTGAATTCAAGATAGTGAAGGCTTCATTTGGTCTTTTAGGCCTCTGAGCTAATATTTTCCTGTGTGTTTGATTGTCTTCATTCTCCTTTGCTCTGAACTGAATGTATTTTAGTTAGCCATTTATAAGAGTTTAAGACCCCAAACTCTGCTCACCAAAGTAGGATGTATCTTTATGTCAATTGACCTAGATGTTCCCTGAGACTATTGTCCCCAGCCCTCAGCTCTGGCAACTCAGTTCCTCAGGGTGTCTAGATGTGTCTCAGAAGCATCTGTGATTTGCTTTGGACACACTGTGCTGACTTCCATGTTGTGTGTTTTCTTTCACTTCACCAAAGTCTACAATCTAGTCAGTGATTTCCCTTGTTAACCCCTCCCCTCCTTCAAAACCATCAAAAAAATTTTTTTTTCCTGAATGCAGACCTTTTCTTGGGTTTTTAAAATAGTGGTCTGGTACAATATCAGTCCTTTTGTGACTGACTTATTTTACTCAGCATAGTGTCCTCTAGATTCAACCATGTTGTGTGATGTTGCATGGATTCATCATTGTTCTATATCCTCATATAGTATTATATTATGTGTGTGCATAATTTATTTGTTCATCTGTTGATGGGTATGTAGGTTATTTTCATTTTTTTGTATTGTAAATAATGCCGCATTGAACACGAGCATACGTAGGTATATTTGTGTGATGGCTCTGATTTCCCTTCAATGTATTCCTTGGAGTGGGATTGCTGGATCATATGGTATTTCAATTTCTAGATTTTTAAAGAACTGCCATATCATTTTCCATAGTGTTTGTACCTTTTTACATTCCTACCAGTAGTACATAAGAATTTCAGTCTCCACACAGCAATCCAACATTTATTGTTTTTGATTAGTGTCAGTACTGTCAATGTGATATGGTATCTCATTGTAGTTTCGGGTTGCATTTCTCTAATGACTAATGATCACAAACATTTCTTCTAGCTGCCTGAGTATCTTCTTTGGTGAAGAAGCTGTTCATATCTTTTGCCCACTTTGTAACTGAAATATTTGTCTTTTTGTTGGCGAAGTGTGGACATGTGTTTTAAATTTTAGAGATTAGATCTTTGTTGGGTATGTTATAGCCAAACATTTATTTCTACCCCATAGGTTCTCTTTCTATATCTTGATAAGCACAAGTACTTTTTAGAAGCTTCCCAGCTATTAAGTTTATTTTCTTGTATTTGTACATTGTTCACTATGGTTTGAATTATGTTTATGACATGTATTTGGGTCCCTAGCATTGTCTTTATTTTTACTTCCATGATCTTTATCTTTCAGGCTTTGTATTTAGGTTTCTGATTCAGTTTTAGTTAGTTTTTGTGTATGATGTGAGGTATGGATCCTATTTCATTCTTTTAGAAATGGATATCCAATTATACCAGTACCATGTGTTAAAGAGATTGCCTTATCCCAGTTTAATGGCCTTTGGCCATTTATTCAGTATCAGCTGCCCATACAAAGGTAGATTTGAGCAAAAGTGTTCGATTCGTAGTAGTTCCCATTTATCTATTTTCTCTTCTGTTGATTGTGCTTTGTCTGTCAGATTTTGAAGTTTGTCTACATTGTGTATTAAAACTTCCATTGTTGATCCTATTTTTTCTTGGATGAGCTTTATCATTTTAGATTTTATATTTATGTCTTTTATCCAACTTTATCCAATTTGAGTTGGTTTTCGCATAAGGTGTGAAATATGGGTCTTGTTTCAATTTTTTTGCAGATGGATATCCAGTTTTGCCAGTGCCATTTGTTAAAGAGACCACTCTTACCCAGTTTAAATCTTGGGACCTTTGTCAAATATCAACTGTTCTTTGGAGGATGGTAGCATCTCTAGGGTCTCAACTCTGCTCCTTTGGTCTGTAAGTCTCCTTTTGTACCAGTACCAGGCTGTTTTGACTACTGTGGCAGTGTAATAGGTTCTAAAGTCAGGTAGGGAGAGGCTATCCAGTCTGTTCTTCTTCAGTAGTGCTTTACTTATCCTAGGTTTTGTCCCTTTCCAAGCAAAGTTGATGATTTGTTTCTCTGTATCATTAAAAAATGTCACTGGAATTTGTATTGGGATTGCATTATATAAATAGATTGCTTTGGGAAAAATAAACATTTTCACAATGTTACGTCTTCCTATCCATGAGCTGGGTAGATTACTCCATTTATGTAAGTCTCTCTTAGTTTCCTGTAGTGAGGTCATCTAGTTCTCTTTGTAAAGATTTCTTTTCTTTTTTTTTTATTATGACTGAGTGAAAATGTACATGCTCGTATAAATTTACATGCACACCTATATGCAGCTTCCACTGCTCTCCCTGCCCAGTGACAGCACACTATTCCTCTCTGCTCCATATATGTCTCATCCCCCCAACAATCTTCTTTCCCCTCCTGTCCACCTACTCTCCTTCCTCCAGCTAGAGGTCAGCAGGTCCTGATGCTGCCCTTGCCCATAAATCATAATGAAGTTCCACTCTTCGAACACGAATGGATTGGACTTGGTGATGCAGAGTGACCATATATTGGATGCACTTTATGATTCTATGCATCTTTGTAAAGATTTCTTATTCTCTAGTTAGATTTATTCCTAGGTATTTTATCTTCTTGGTGGCTACAGTAAATGGAATTGATTTGGTGATTTCTTCTTTAATAATCTCAGGGTTGATCTAAAGGGGTCCTACTGATTTACTTACATTTATCTTGTATCCTGTCACTTTGCTAAACTCCTCTATTAGTTTCAGTAGTTTACTTGTGGATTCCTTTGGATTCTTTGTATAAACAATCATATCATCTGCAAATAAGGAGATTTTTACTTCTTCATTCTTAAAAGACTACCTACAGAATGGGAAAAAGTATTTGGCAACTATATGTCAGACCGATGTCTGATTTCCATAATCTATAAGGTATTACAAAATATCAACAAGAAAAGGATAAATAATCCAATAAGTGATCGGTGAAGAAGATAGACATGTCTCTAAAGAGGATATGTAGGCAGTCAAAAGACACATGCAGAATTGCTCACGATCATTAGCTATTAAAGACATTCATATCAAAAGTACAATGAGATACCATCTCACCCCAACAAGGTTGGCCATGATCCAAAATCACAAAACAGCAAATGCTGGAGAGGCTGTGGAGAAATTGGAACTCCTTTACACTGCTGGTGGGATTGCAAAATGGTGCAACTTCTTTGGAAAGCAATCTGGCACTTCCTTAAAAAGCTGGAAATAGATATACCATTTGATCCTGTAATTCCACTGCTTGGAATTTATCCTTAAGAAACAAAGGTTGTCACACAAACAGACACATGTACATGAATATTTGTTGAAGCACAGTCCACAATAGCAAAAAGTTGGAATCAACCCCAATGCCCATCAACAGATGAATGGATAAGCTAACTATGGTATATATACTCAATGGAACACTTATGCTATGATAAAAAAACAATGACAATTTTAGAAAACATAACATGGTCTCATTTGGAAGAGATCATGCTGAGTAAAATCAATCAGTGTCAAAAGGACAAATTTTGTATGAGACCCCTGTTATAAGGACTTAACGAGAATTGCCCACAGAAGAAAATGACTGTGTCTTCTACATGGGTGGGTTGGGGGCTGAGGGTTTCCCATAGATGAGATAATTGATAGATGTTAGAAATTTTACTCTAATTAATAAATATATATATATATATATTTTTTTTTTCAAAAAGAAAGGTAGATTTCAGTGTGAGCTCTCAAACCTGTTCCATTGGTGTGTCTGTTGTTCTAGTATCAGGCTATTTTGCCACCATGGATGTATAGCATGTTGAAAGATCAGGTAGCCTGAGGCCTACATTTTGTTGTTCTTCAATAATGTAGGCTTAGTTATCTAGTGCTGCCATAACATAAATATTACAAGTTGATGGTTCTAACAGACAAATTTATTTTCCCAAAGTCTAGGCAGCCAGAAGTCTGAATTCAAGGGCCACCTTCAGGGTTAGTATTTTCTTGTTGGCTCTGGGAGAAGGTCTTTGTCATCAGTCTTCCCCTGGCCTGAGCACAGAGACTCCAGGTCCAAAGGATGTACTCTGCTAACAGTGTTCTTTCTTAGTGGTATGAGATCCCTTTCCTCTGTGCAATTTTCTCTTTTACAGCCTCAAAAGAGATTGACTCAAAACACAGCTTAATCTTGTAGACTGTCTTACCTCATTAAAATAACTGCCTCTACTCTTGACTCATTGACATCGTACCAAAACTGAAGAAAATGCAAATCTATTGCCATCAACTTGATACTATCTCATTATGAGCCTGCAGGATTGAGTAGAACCACCCCATAGGGTTTCTAAGAGCAGTGGATCTGACTGCTGAAATTTTGGTTACCAGCCATAACTCTTAACTGCTGTGCCACCTGGGTTTCCCATTGATGGGCATCATGGAGGTTAGGATTTACTACACATAATTGCATTGGATCACAGAATGGTGGACAACACTATAATATTGAGAATCATAAACTAGCCAATTTGATACACATTTTTTTTTATTTTTTATTGTGATTGAGTGAAAGTTTACAATTCAAATGCACACCTGTCTATCTGCAATTCCCTCTGCTCTCCTTGCCCGGTGACATCACACTCCTCATTTCTGTTCCATACACATCATATCCTCTTAACAATCTCCTGTCCCGTCCTCTCCACCCTTTTCACTCCCCTCTTGTAAGAGGCCAGTAGGACAGCGTCTTATAGATGCGTAGAACCATCGAGTACACACATGATGTGGTCACTCTGTGTCCATGAGTCCATTCCAATCCTATCCAAAGAGTTGACCTCAGGAATGATCTATGATCAGGGGCAGCATTAGGCCTAGGGGCCATGTTCCCAGGGGAACTCTGAGGCCTTTCACCATCAGTTGTGGTCTTTTAGTGGAGTTCTTAGGGTGCATTCCTTTGTTTCTCATGTTGCTACTGGGACTCAACATTGTGAATCCCATCACAGCTGTCATTAGTGGTGGCTGCGCACCATCTGGTTCTTCTGGTCACATGTTGATATAGTCACCCATTTAAGCGGGTCTTTCTGTCTTCTGGGCTCTTTTTCCCTCATGTCATTGTCCTTGGTGACCATTAGTTCCAGCTGACTTGGAACCATTTGGTGTTCCTCAGATGGCAGCTTGCTAGCTTTTAAGACCCCAGATGCCACTTACCTATATGAGGTACAGAAGACTCTCTTAGCAATAGGCCAGTTATGCCAATTGGCCTCAATGTCCCCTGCAAGCATGGCCCCCAGGTCCCCACCCCTGCTACTCTATCTTTGCAATATTGGGTTAAGATTGGAAGAGTTTTCAGGTTATGTTGAAGTCCAGTTAAAGTGATCTTCTTTCGAATGTTGATGCACGTTTTTTAGCGACACAATTTAATCCAAGAAATGTTTGACTAATATGGGGCCTCTTCTCTTTCCATATAAAATTGGTCATTATTTTGCAACTCGTTAAAGAATACTGTTGGAAATGGGACTGAATTTGCATTGTATCTGTAGTCTTGATATTTTCACAGTATTGAGTGTTCCTCATTTATGTAGACTTTTAGCTTCTTGCACTAGTGTTTTATCGTTCATTGTACAGATTTTTGTTTCTGGTTTGAATTATTTCTAATATTTTATATCTTGGGGGTCTATTGCAAATGGTGGCAACCCTGGTGGTGTAGTGGTCAAGTGCTGTAACAAAAGGTCAGCAGTTCGAATCCACCAGGTTCTCCTTGGAAATTTCTGAGGGTAGTTCTACTCTGTCCTATAAGTTGCTATGAGTTGGAATTGACTCAATGACACTAGGTTTTGGGGAGTTATTGCAAATGGTATTGATTCCTTGATCTTCTTTTCGAATTTCTCTTTGTTGGTGTAGAGGAATCCGGCCGATTTTTGCATGTTAGTCTGTATCTTAGTGCTTTGATTGAAACTTCTATTAGTTCTAGTAACTTTTTTGTAGATTCTTTCGGGCTTTCTATGGATAAGTTCGTGTCATCTGGGAATAGGGACGGTTTTACTTCTTCCTTTCCAATTTGTATGTCTTTTATTTCTCTTTCTTTTCTTACTGCTCTAGTTAGGTCTTCCTGCAGAACGTCAAATAAGCGTGATGTTAAAGGGCATCCTTGTCTGATTGCCATTCTCAAGAAGAATGCTTTCAGTATTTTTACAATGAGAATGTTGTTGGTTGTTGATTTTGTATAAATTACCTTTATTATGTCAAGGAATATTCCTTCTATTCGTATTTTACTGAACGTTTTTCTCAGAAATGGGTATCAGATTTTGTCACATGCCTTTTCTGCATCAATTAAGAAAATCATGTGATTCTTTATGTGGTGGATTATGTTGATCAGTTTTCTAATGTTGAAGAAGCCTTGCATAATTGTTATGAATCTAAATTGGTCATGATGTAATACTGTTTTGGTATATTTTTAAATTCTCTTGTTGACAAATTTTTGTCTGTGTTCATGAAGGATTTGTCTGTAATGTTCTTTTTTGTGGTATCTTTGACTAGCTTTGGAATCAGGGTTACGCAGTGTTCATAGAATGAGTTCCAGAGTATTCCGTCCTTTTCTATTCTCTGAAATAATTTGAATAGTGTTGGTATGAGCTCTTCTATGAAAGTTACATAGAATTCTTCGGTGAAGACTTCTGGACTAGGGCTTTTTCTGTTAGAAGATTTTTGTTTTCTTTTTTTAAATTACCCCTCAGCCTTTCCTTTTCGTCACAGATCTGTTTAGTTTTTTACCTTAGTTTGCTTTAATTTAGGTAGATATTATTTTTCTATAAACTTATTCATTTCCTATAGACTTTCAAATTTGTTGCAGTCCAATTGTCCTTAGTATTCTGTCATGATCCTTTTTATTTCACTTGATTTTCTTGTTATATCACTCATTTCATTTCTTATTTGGACTGTTTACTTAACTCTCCTGTTTTTCTTTTGTCAGTTTGGAAAGTGGCTTGTTGATTTTATTCAGTCTTTCAAAGAACCAAGTTGTGGTTTTATATATTCTTTCTACTGTTTTTCTGTTCTCCATTTCATTTATTTCTATGCTACTCATTATTTCTTATAGAAACTGGACTTCTTTGCTGCTCCATATTTTTTCAAGTTGTGGGGTTAACAGTTTTATTTTGTCTCTTTCTTCTTTTTTAATGTGTGTTTTTGTTGCTATAAATTGACCTCTAAACACTGCATTTGCTGTGGTCCAAAGGTTTTGGTAAAATGCATTTTCATTCTCCAGAGATTCTATGAATTTCTTTATACTATCTTTGACCTCTTCTATTTACTAGTAGTTTTTAAGCAATATTTTGTTTAGTTTCCATGTAGTTGATTTTGTTCAGTACTATTCCTGTTATTTATTTTTAATTTTATGGCATTGTATTATACTGAAGTTTTGGATTTTGTTAAGGCTTGCTTTGTAGCCTAAAATGAGATCTGTTCTGGAGAATGTTTCATATTGCTAGGCAAGAATGTATATTTTGTAGCTAATGGAAGAAGTGTTCTATGTGTCTGTGAGGTCAAGTTGATTGATGGTGGCATTTAGATCTTCTGTGTTTTTAATGAGTTTCTTTCTAGATGTTCTGTCCTTCACCAAAAGTGATGGGTTGAAGATTCCTGCTATTATTGTGGAACTGTGTATTTCTATTTTCAATGCTATTAGAGGTTGTTTTATGTATTTTGGAGCCCTGTCATTGGGTGCGTATATATTTATTGTGGTTATGTCTTCCTGGTTTATCAACTTTTAATCATTATATAATTTTCTTCCTTAGCATTTTATGCTTTAAGTCTATTTTATCAGAGATTAATAGTGTCACTCTCTTCTTTTGTGTTGTTATGGTTTGCTTGATATATTTTTTCTATCTGTAGAACTTTAGTTTGTTTATTTCTAAGATGCGTGTATTGTAAACAGCATATCAACGGCTAATTTTTTTAATACATTATGCCACTCTATCTCTTTACTGGTGTATTTAAGTCATTCACATTCAGTTTTATTCCATTAACATTCATAGCAAAAACTTGTAAACAGGAATAAATTTACTGTTGTCATTGTATTGTGTTTTTGGGTGTGTGTGCTTTTGTTTACAAAAGAAAATAATAATAATTGATTTGTTTTCTTTTACTGCCAGATCTGCCTTTGTCTCCCACTTTTCAGCTTTGGACAAGACTGATAAAGCTGCAGATACCTGCTCTGTTCAAATTAAACATCCCTGAAAAGTAGCAGATTCATAGCACTCGAAAGCAGACCTTTCTTCTCTGTGAGCCAAGAAAGAAAAACAACCTGTTTAAACACATGTAAAAAAGATGACTATTATGATATGGAAATTTGAAGAATTGCTGTCTGGTACAGTCCTGATCCAAACAAGAGAAGATCAACTGTCATGATGCCCCTGAAGACATTGCAGCAGAGTAAACAAGAGACAAAAGTTATAAGTTCATCGTCTATTCTTGCACACTAGACTTAGCTAATTACAAAAAAAAAAGACATTGCCATTGAGTTAATTTTGACTCATAGTCACCCTATAGGACAGAACAGAACTGTCCCACACATTATCCAAGGCTGTAACCTTTACAGGCACAAACCACCACAGTTTTCTGCCACAGAGAGGCTGGTGAATTTAAACTGTCAACCTTTTGAAAAGTGCTTAACTACTGGGAATCCAGGACTATGTAGCTACTGTAGTCAAATCCAAAATAAATATGTAGACAGTCCTTTGAAAAGTTCTTCAAATCATGTGCAGCAGTTCAGACAGATCTGATTCAAGAAGGTTATTTTACATACAGTCCCTCCAACTCACTATTTGTCTTTGGAATGTGTAGCAGTTTGCTGTGAATTTAAACACTGAACCACTATCTGGAAAAGACGGTTTTTCTATAAAGAAACATGCCTGCTAATGACACATGTAGTGGGCCAGATGAGGAAAATAGAGATTTTAGGTACTTCATCTATGCAGTAACATACGCTATCATTCTTGTGCCAGGTCTCATAGGGAACATATTAGCCTTGTGGGTATTTTATGGCTATATGAAAGAAACTAAACGGGCTGTGATATTCATGATAAACTTAGCCATTGCTGACTTACTACAAATTCTGTCCTTGCCACTGAGGATCTTTTACTACCTAAATCATGATTGGCCGTTTGGGCCTGGACTCTGTATGTTCTGTTTCTACCTGAAGTACGTCAATATGTATGCAAGCATCTATTTCTTGGTCTGCATAAGTGTGAGGCGATTTTGTTTTCTCATGTACCCCTTTCGATTCCATGATTGCAAACAGAAATATGACCTTTATATCAGCATTGCTGGCTGGCTGATCATCTGTCTTGCCTGTTCACTTTTCCCTCTTCTAAGAACCAGGGATGACACCCCAGGCAACAGAACCAAATGCTTTGTGGATCTTCCTACCAGGAATGTCAATCTGGCAGAGTCCATTGCCATGATGACTGTTGGCGAGTTGATAGGGTTTATAACTCCTCTTCTGATCATTCTGTATTGTACCTGGAAGACAGCATTATCATTGCAAAATAAATACGCTGTGACCCAAGACCTTGGGGAAAAAAAGAAAGCCCTGAAGATGATTCTAACCTGTGCAGGAGTATTTCTAATTTGCTTTGCACCTTATCACTTCAGTTTTCCTTTAGATTTCTTGGTTAAGTCCAATGAAATTAAAAGCTGCCTGGCGAGGAAGGTGATTCTGATACTTCATTCTGTGGCTCTGTGTCTTGCTAGTCTAAATTCCTGCCTTGATCCAATCATATACTACTTTACCACTAATGAGTTCAGAAGACGGCTTTCAAGACAAGATTTGCATGATAGCATCCAACTGCATGTAAAGTTCTTTGTGAGTAACCATACTACTTCTACCATGACAACTGACTTATGCTAAAAAGAAAACAAAACTGAATATGGCCTGAAACACAAGTGTATCACAACACGTTTGCAATAGCCAAACCACAAGGAAGTACTCAAAGAAAATGCTCATAGCATTTTGGTTACCTTTCATCTTTATTATATGGGGTACTCATACTTAATAATAAAACCTACTTGGAGCCTTTTGCTCCACCAATATCATTTTGGCACATTTGTGTTGAAAATTTGTCATCAAATCTTTAAGACTTAAAGTGTAAAATTGCAGTGATAATCTATACATATATGTTCCCAACTAGAGTTCGTAGTTTTATCTAAAAATCTAGGGGCAGGAAGACTGTTAGTTTCAGTTGGTGGTTTAAACTCAACTGGAGGTGCCTCAGAAGACAGGCCTGGTAATCTTTTTCTGAAAGGTCACAGCCTTAAAAACCCTACAAAGTAGATCTTCTGTCTGCCCACGTGGGGTCACCATGAATAGCAACTGATTTTACAACAATCAACAACGTTATAAGCACTTGGTTTTGTTACAAAGGACTTTCAGGAAACAACCAAACTCATTGCCATAAAGTCAATTCCAACTCAATGTCTCCTGATAGGACAGAGTAGAGCTGTCCTATGGGTTTCCAAGGCTATAAGTCTTCTTGGAAGTAGACTGTTTCATCTTTCTCCTGTGGAGCAGCTGGTGGATTTGAGCTGAACTGCTGACCTTTCAGTTTGCAGTCAAACACTTAACTACCATGCCTTCAGGGGTCCTTGACAAAAGAAATTATGTTTCCTCTATTCAGAGGCAATTTGTTGTCTGTTTATCTTTGTAACCGCAGTTTATATTCCAATATCATATTTTTGGTTATATGATAAGTGGAATGGACAACTTATTACTCTGTTAATAAAATGTTATAAACATAGGATCATTTTAATCTCCCGTGTATAATTACACTCAAGTACTTAAAGACTCATAGCTACTTCGTTCATTTCAGTGTCAAAATGAAACATCATCTGTCATACCCACTTGTAGAATGAAAATCTGAACTCAAGCCTCTAGTTTGTTTGAACTAAGAATAATAATTGGATTCACATATAGTAATTCTCTGTGACTCTATGGGATGCTGGGTTGAATCTATTCAGGGCAGATAACATGCCAAAGGTGTCCATAGGCCAAAGACACAGTAGATTGGTGACAATCACAGCTCTGATTCTCTTAAACTACTTCCAATGAGCATTTTAGAAATGCATGGATCTGCCCAATAGAGAGGATTTCCACCATGCTTATAGAGTAACATTGAGGTACCTCTGACAGGTTATTACTTTTTCTGAGCCTATGAAATAGCAGTGCACCATAATTATTAAATGTGAACCAGAGTAAACAAAAGAAGCAGAGTTAGGAATAGTTCATAAAATTCACACCACATTGTATCTCTTACTCTAAGCTAGGTAGTTACTGTCAAGCTACCTACAGCAGCCAGAGCAGGATTTATAGGCAGTCAGATGTGTGGACACTAGAATCTGAAGTGACTTTTCTGGTCTAATCTTGCCCTAGACATAACCACTTTGAGGTCTGCACAGCCTACCTCCCAGTAGTTGGGGAAGGCAATTTTTCTATCTTTGGAGGAAAGTGCGGAAGATTAATTTTGGCAGCTATGGGCACCCATTGCAATGTCTTGCCTACTAGCTGTTTGGTACTAGTATGCAGGAAACAAACTCATAATATGAGTAATTATTAAACATGAAGTTTTAAATGTTAGAGTACCTGGAAATGTGTTTTAGCTAAATGCTCTAGTATATTTTTAAAGAAAGTGATGTTTTTAAAATCCATGTGCTATGTAAAAAAGACACATTTTATTTTTCATTTAGAAGGAATGTACTATCTTATTTAGAAGAAAGAATTATTTTAACCATGCCGTTATGATTTTAAAAAGTTTGGGGAAAAGATGTGAAATTTTAATGCTTTCTGTTATCTAAGATTAATGAAAACTTTTTAAAAGCTTTCTCTAGATAAATTTTTATTTTGCTTGTACTCAGTTATTAAACTACTGTGTAAGAAAACTGACTGCTGCTAGCAATAACGTATTTATATTTCTCATTATTCACTATAAAGTACATGTTTTAATGTATCAACACAACGTTATATTGAATTTTATTCGACGGCACTTGGCACTTGGCAACTAAGTATGCCTGGAGTATTTGTTTTAAAGTGATCTATATTTGAGAATAATTCAGCATTGTAATGCGGTTACAAATAATACTTTTGTGGAACTGTGGATTCTTGCAATGGAAGAGCCTTGTATATATTACATATGTTTACTATTTAGTGGATTAGCATGAATTGTGACTTGGAAGACCGATCATTTAATTTTATTAAAATACTGATTTCACTTTAGAAATATCTTTTTCTTCTAATACAGACAAACAAACAAAAATGTGTTGTTGTCGAGTTGATTCCAGTTCACAGCAGTCCTATAGGACACTACAGAACTGCTCCATAGGGTTTATAATAAGCAGTTGGTGGATAAAAGGGCACATGACATATTTCTAGGAGATTATTGACCTTCTTATGGGACTGGTTAAGTGTAGGACCCATTTCTTGTTAGCTATCCCATAAGTCCTTGCATCTCATTTATATTATTTGGGCGGAAGACAAATATCCAGTGTTTTTATGCTGCTTAACTTGGGCCACTCCTTCTCCCTGGGCCTGCCCCTCTAGGTTTGTGTTCAGTGCTCTGATTTGCCTTATCCGTCCTTCCCTCCATCATTGTTTTGCCTTATGCTATAGTTACTTTTTAATTTAATCAGTAATCTGATCAACTCACTCTTACTAAAGTTCTAAAAAACTTAATATAGGGTAGCTATGAATTGGAATTGACGCAGCTGCAGTGGGTTTTCGGTTTTAATGTTAATTTGCCCAAGGATATCTGAATTCTGTAGACAGAATTAGGACTTAACCTAAAATGGTGACTTCAGTGAAGGAATTATAGGCATTAAGGCAAAGTGGAGGTAAAAATATTTTGAATAAAGTATGTTTGGTAGCAGTGTCTTTCAGATTACAACTAGTAAATGATGACCTTTCTGCTTACCATAAAGGGATGCTAAATTCTAAGGACTATACCTACAATAATGGATATTAGTTTGTCAGATCTTTCCCTGTTTTCTTTTTTACTTTTTCACTTCCCAAACCGGACCTAATTTCCATGTAAATCACTAGTAGTCTCCTCTCTGAGCTTCTCCTTTCGTTGAGGAATATCTGTTCCAGACCTCCAATTTATCGCTTTTCTGGGTTAACTGAAATTGAGGTACCACCAGTAAACACCCTCAACTACTGAAATATATAGTTTAACATAAATACTCTTGTATTTCTTATACAAAGTTGTTTGAATTTTTATTCCAAAATACAAAATTATTACAACAAGGGAGATTTTGAATAGACTTATGTTCATGTTGTTATTACTGTCATGATTGCTACAGTTAGTAATTTCAAATGGTGTTTTTCTATAGTCATTCAGTCAAGCAGTTAATTCTATTCACAAATAATGCCATGAAGTGGAGCTATCTGAACCAGTAAGAATGGTCTGAAGAAGTGTGTCAACAGAACTCCTTTGCAACTTAGTTTTTATGTAATCTTTTTAGTTTTACTTCCATAAGATACTGTGAAAATATTGCACTTGAAATCTATTCATGGCTATAATTCATAACATGCATTTTTAACAACAAAGACTATCTCCAGTAAGGAGGAAACTACCTCTCTGAATCAAAATAAGGCAGTGGTACACTGAATCTTGTTTCTGCTGACATATCGATTGAGAGGACTGCAGGTACTAAAGCATTCTTTGTTATCTAGGACCCAGGGACTAGGCATGAGCTACCTGATATGCTGAACGGCAGTGCTTAAGTAAACAACATAGAGTGCAGAAGAGAGACTGTGCTTGGGATAGTCACATCTTGAGAGCCAAGCTGCCAAATGAGGGCACCAGTGCCCCTCCACTCTCTTTTCTCTGAGCTATGCCATAGATTCTGCTGACTCATGTCAGGAAGAGCAGCTCAGGCAGAATGCCATCTTAGTCAGCTAAGAGGCCTAGATAGCCATGCCAGAGATCTCAGCCAGGGCTAATTCTCATGCTGATCAGCTGTCCCTATCTGGAAAGTGCTTCTCCAGCAGAAAAGCTGTGTTTAAGACAATCATGCCTAGAGTTATGAGTGGGGCCTGGCAGATGAGGGTAGAAAGGCCCTAACCAATCCCTTTTTTGAACCACGTCGTAGAGTCTGGGGATGGCCTATGAGGTCCTTTCACTGTGAGCCAAAAAGTTGGGCCTGCCACACCTGAGGGCCTGACTGCATTCAGCAAATGATGGACAGCTCCTTGCTCAGCATTAAAGCACCAACTCGATGGCACTTGGCTTTGGCTGGAGAACTTACTGCTTCTACCTATAGCAGCCAGGAGATGGGGCCTGCCACCCCAGAGAGTCTACTTCAGGCCAGTTACTAGAGAACACAGAAGGGACTGGTGATCAAATTTAGTAGTGTCCTTACTCCCCTCTTAGACCCATGCCTCAACTCCTATGGGGGTAACACTGGAGAAACCAAACAGCTTCTTGATGGTGCAAAGACAACAACCAGTGTCTAACCATTTGAAGAAGCAGTCCACCATGGCTCTGGAAAACTCCCAAAACAAAGAATAATAAAACTTCCCAGATGAAGAAGCCTTTCTGAACATATTGGAGGTCGAGTATAAAAGAATTATATAGAGGGTCCACCTAGAGATTAAACAAAATGCAACAGAACAGAACAAAAAATTAAGGAAGTTATTTGAATTGATGGAATGTCAGCATTCTGAATCCAGCAGATCAATAATAAAATTACAGACTAATAAAATTTAGTCCAAAGCCAAAAGAGTAATATATAGCACAGGGAAGCCAGAGTTAGTGACCTGGAGGATAGATTAACTGACACCAGCATCTATGAGGAGAAATCGGAGGAGTGAAATAAGAATAAAAGGGGGTGCACCCTGAGATCTCCACCAAAAGACCTCAATTGATGGTCCAGCGGTTTCAGGGTTCCCCTGGAAGCATGGCCCCTGGCCTTGATGCTGCCCTTGCCCATAAATCATAACGAAGGTCCACTCTTCGGACAGGAATGGATTGGACTTGGTGATGCAGATCAACCATATACTAGATGCACTTTGTGGTTCTATGCATCTATAGGATGTCATCCTGCTGACATCTGGCTGGAGGAAGGAGAGTAAGTGGAGAAGAGGAGAAAGGAGACTGCTGGGAGGATGAGACATGTATGGAGCAGAGAGGAATAGTGTGCTGTCACCGGACAGAAAGAGCAGTGGAAGCTGCATATAGGTAGGCATGTAAATTTATACGGGAATGTACATTTTCACTCAGTCATAATAAAAAGAAAATGAAGAAGAATTTAGAAACTTGTGGGACTCTATTTAAGAGGAATAAGCTATGAATAATCAGAGTTCCTGAACAGGAAGGGATAATAGAAAATATAGAGTATTGTTGTAGAGTTGCTGACAGAAAATTTCCTTGAAATTATAAAAGAAGCAAACAAGGATATTCAAACCAAAACATATTATAAACAAGCCTAATAAAATGAAACATAAAGTCTCTTAAAGGCAGCAAGGCTAAAAGAAAAGCTAATGTACAAAGAAAGCCATGTAGGCTTTCTTTGAACTTCTCAGCAGAAATGATGTTGGCAAGATAGCAGTGGGATGACACATTCAAAGCACTGAAGGACAAAAACTTCCAACCAAGAATGATATATCTTTCAAAACTGTCTCTCAAATATGAAGGTAAAATTAAGACATTTGCAGATAAAAAGAAGCTTAAAGGTTTTGTAAAAGCCAAAAGAAAATTACAAGAAATACTGAAAGAAGCTCTTTACTTAGAAAAACAGAAACATCAAGTGTATACTTAAGGAGGAAATGCAGGTCACAGCATCCAATCTCACTCAGGAAAGTCACAAAGCTCAAATGAAGCTAAAATATTAAAAGAAGGGAACAAGTGATCTTAACATGAAAACTATGACATCATCACACTAAAAGGAGGGATGTATTATACTCGGTACAACCCTTTCTGAAGTAGAAGAAATTAAAAAGATATATAGAAGTTAGAATCTGGTTTAAACTTAGAATAGTAAGGGGGGTCATAACGGTAGCTGCAAAGCAAAATAACAACGCAACATACAAGAACAAGAAACATAATACAGGACTCTCAATAAACACAAAACCAACACCGAAGAAATGAAATTCAACTAATAAAGAATAATGACCCAAAAGAGACTACTGAGAGCAACACAGAAAACACCAACAACATAAAAATAAATGCATCAGAATGACAGCACTGAACACATAGCTATCAATAATGTAAATGGATTGAAGGCTCCAGAAAGAGACAGTGAGTAATATTCTGAATCAAAAGACATGATCTGTCTATAAGTTGCTTATAAGAAAAACACTTAAGACTCAACCATACAGACATACTGAAAATCAAAGGATGGAAATATATATACCCAGCCAACAACATATAAAGAAGAGCAGGAGTGGCAATACTAATCTCAGATAAAATAGACTTTAATGTAAAATCCACCACATGGACAAGGATGATCACTATTGCTGAAAGTCTCAATACATAAGCAGGACATAACAATATTGAATATTTATGCATTCAATACCAGACCATCTAACAAACACTAATAATACCAAAAAATGAGATAGATCACTCCACAGTAGTAGTTGGAGACTTCAACACTCTACTTTTAGTAATGGACAGACTATCCATGAAAAAGCTAGGTAAAGATACAGAAGATCTTATTGCGGCAGTTAACCAACTACACCTCATTGCCATATACAGAGCTTATTACCAATCAACAGATAACTACATCTTCTCTAACACACATGGGACATTGTACAGATTATGCCATAGGTTAGGACATAAAGCAAGTCTCAACAAAATCCAAACCAGTGAATTATTGCTAAGTATCTTCTCAGACCATAAAGTCTTAAAAGTTGAAATCAATAGCAGAAAAAACATAGGTAGAAATTTGAGCTCATGGAAACTAAAAAACACCTTGCTCAAAAAGCCATGGGTTATATAAGATATCAAGGACAAAATAAATAAATTTATGGAATCAAATGAGAATGAAAACATATCCATCCTACCAGAACCTATGGGATACAGCCAAGCATTGCTCTGAAGTCAATTAATCTCTATAAATGCACACATCTGGAATGAAGAAAGCTTCCCCCTCACCCCCACAAAAAAGAATTGACCCCACAGCTTGAACAAGTAGAAAGAGAAACAAAAGAACCCTTCAGGCTCTGAAACAAAACAGATAATAAAGATTAGAGCAGAACTAAACAAATCAGATGATAAAAGAACAATTGATTAAATTAACAAAAGCAAAAACTGGTTCTTTGAAAACACCAACAAAATTTATAAACCATTGTCTAAATTTGCAAAGGAAAACAGCAGAGAAAACAAATAACCTGAATATCATCCTGCTGACCTCTGGCTGGAAGAAGGAGAGTGGATGGAGAGGAGGGGAAAGGAGACTGTTGGGAGGAAGAGACATGTATGGAGCAGAGAGGAATAGTGTGCTGTCACCGGGCAGGGAGAGCAGTGGAAGCTGCACATAGGTGGGCATGTAAACTTATACGGGAATGTACATTTTCACTCAGTCATAATAAAAAAAAAAAATGGGTTGGGATGTGTCACAACAGACTCAGCTGACGTCAAAATTATAACAGAGTACTAGGAAAGACCTTTTTTTAACAGATTTGAAAATGTAGTGTAAATGGAGAAATTTTTAGATTCATATCTCCTACCAACATTTTCACAAGGAAAAGTGGAACAACCATCAGCAAGAAAAAAACCAAACCCACTGCCATTGAGTTGGGTCATAAAATGAGGTTAAAAAAGAAATAAACAAACTACCAACCAAAAAAAGTCTGGGCTGCTGGAGAGGAGTTAAATCCACTAGTACAATTTCACAGCATAGAAAGGGATGGCATGCTCCCAAATTCACTGTACAAAGTCAGCATAACCCTGATGCCAAAGCCAGAGAAAGACCCAACAAGAAAGAACTACAGACCAATATCACTTGTGAACCTAGATGAAAACATTTTCAAAAAAATCCTTGCCAATAGAATTCAACAACATATCAAAAAATAATTCATCATGACCAAGTTGGATTCATACCATGGATGTAAGACTGGTTCAACATCAGGGAAACAATTAATGTGATCAACCCCATAAATAGAGTGTAGACCCCAGAGATACAGCCATCCTCTTATGAGCGCTTTATATTTGACAAAGGCCGTAAGATTGTAAACTGGGTTAAAAACAGTCTCTTTAACAAATGGCATTGGAAAAACTGGACACCTATCAGCAAAAAAAAAAACTGAAAGAAAACCCGTATCTCACACCTTACACAGAAACTATCTCAAAATGGATCAAAGACCTAAATATGAAAACTAAAACAATAAAGATCATGCAAGAAAAAATAGTCAACACATGGATTAGACAGACTTCAAAATCTGAGAAACAAAGTACAAACAACAGAAGAGAAAATAGATGTATGAGAACTAAGAATCAAATACTTCTGCTCATCCAAAGACTTTATCAAGATTTAGAAGACCACCTACAGAATGGGTAAAAATATTTGGCAACTACATGTCAGATGACATCTGCTTTCCATAATCTATAATTAACTGCAAAATATCAACAACAGAAAAGTAAATAACCCAATTAAGTGTTGGGCAAGTGAGGTGGACAGATACTTCACCAAAGAGGACATCCAGGCATCTAAAACATACATGAAGAAATGCTCACAATCATTAACTATCAGGGAAATCCAAACCAAAGCCACAATGAGATAGCATCTCACCCCAACCAGGTTGTCCATAGTCCAAAAATCACAAAACAACAAATGCTGGAGAGGCTGTGGAGAGATCATAACTCTTCTATAATTCTGGTGGGATTGCAAAGTGATACAACCTCTTTGGATATCGGTGCTTGCTTGCCAGCCAAGCCAAGTGCCGTCGAGTCGGTTCCTTATAAACCTGAAAATAGAAATACCATTTGATCCAGTAATCCCATTTGGAACATATCCTACAGAAATGAAGGCTGTCCCACAAACAGATACATGCACAGAAATTTTTATTGCAACACAGTCCACAGTACCAAATAGACAGAATCAACCTAGGTGCCACTCAGCAGATGAATGGATAAACAAACTATGGTACATAACCTCAATGGAACACTATACAAACATAAAGAACAATGTTTTTAGGGAGCATCTCATAACCTGGTTTCAATTGGAAGACATTATGCTGAGTGAAATCAGCCAGCAGCCAAAGGACAAATATTTGATGAGACCCCTGATATAAGGACTTGAAAATAGACTTATGCACCAGAAGGGAAGCCTCTTTGATGGATTCAAGGGAGGGAAGGGAGGGAGAAGGTTGGTCATAGATTAGATAGTTGATAGAAGTTTAGGTGAAAGCATTGACAGCACACAGTAGAAAGTAGATCAACTTAACTGGATTTCACCATAAACTGAATGTTCTTCTAATCTCAACCCAATATTGCAAGGATACAGTAGCAGGGGCACAGGTGTGGGGATCATGTTTTCAGGGGACTTTGAGGCCAACTGACATAACTAGCCTATTGCTAAGAGCATCTTCTGCAAATCATATTGTTGAGTGGTGTCTGGCATCTTAAAAGCTAGCAAGCTGTCGTCTGAGGTACACTAAATGGTCCCAACTCATCTGGAACAGATGATCACCGAGAACAACAGACATGAGGAAAAAAGAGTCTAGGAGACAGAAGGACTCATGTGAATGGGAGACTGTATAAGCATGTGACCAGAGAAACCAGATGGTGCCTGGCTACCACCAAAGACAGCCATGATGGGGCACACAAAGTAGAGTCCCTATGTTAACACAAGAAAAAGAGAGGTACAGCTAAGGAACTCTACTAAAAGACCAGAACTGATGGTCTGGCAGCCTGAAGGATCCCCTGGGAGCATGGCTTCTCAACCTGCTGTTGTCCCTGACTAGAAAATAATACTCAGGTCAGCTCTTCAGACAAGAATGGACTGGCTTCAGAGACATGGTATGACACTGTGATGTGTATTATTTATATTTCTATATATTTATAGGAGGCTGTCCTACTGGTTTTTTTTTCAAGATGAGAAAGAGGGTGGAAGAGAGGGGACACAAGCTTGTTAAGAGGATACCAGAAGTATAGAATGAAATGGAGGAAAGTGCTGTCACTGGGCAAGGGATGCAGAAGGAGCTGTGGATAGGCAGGCATGAAAATTTGATTTTGATTGTATACTTTCACCTAATCACAATTTAAAGAAAAAAGAACAGAGAAAATGTACCATGCAAAGTGTTGTATTAAGGCCTGTCCCCCTGATCCTAATATCTTCTTATTTTTAAGAACTTCAAGAACAGATCTGAATCAAACTTTGGCCATATGCCTTCAAGTTTAATTCTGGCCCTTAGTGGAGAGATTTTTCACACCACTCTAAATAAAGTGGAGTATCTACAACTTGTATAAAGACTGGTAGAATTTAAAACTTTCTAAGGTAGTTATGTAAACTCTAGCAACGTTGTTCATAGTTGGGTGTCTAATACTTCTCAAAAACTTACCTTTAGGCATTTCTCTTTTCACCACTCTCAGTCTATTTTGACAAACTGTATTAGACTGTGAATTCATCTGTGTTTAATAGAAATATAGCTTAAATTAGATAGAAACATACAGCTGTGGTGGCTTTTCTTTGCAAAGTGTCTGTGAATCCAGACTCTCATCTTGTAACTACAACATCTCTCTGATTCTTCCTTAATCAAATATTCTCAGGCATCTCATTACCTTTTCATTACAGCTAGTAGAACTGAGAAAATGGGGAAGGTAAGAATGTCTCCTCCATTTAAGGGGATGGCTGCAAACTGCACACATCTTTCCTGCTTGAACTTACTGGCTAGAAATGAACTATGTGGCTTCATCAAGGTATAAGAGAGGCTAGAGGATGTAGTCAATATTCTGGGTGTCCTTATGCTCAGCTAAAATGTATTTCATTAATAAAGAAATGGAAAGCAAATATGTGGTAACAACTTGTATACTTTGCCATTTCAAAGATTCTAGAGATACCAAAATTCCATCCAAACCACAAACACTAGCAAGCCCCTGTATATTCATGCTATTATGCAAAACCATCACATCCTTCCAGTGGAGCATCACCGTTTCTTCTTCCATGGGACTATCCATACTATCGAACAGTGCCTAATTCTATAGCAAAAAAAAAAAAAAAAAAACAGCAGCCTCAACCAAAGGTTATGGTGGTGGTGCCCAGGAAATGTATGCACAAGGATTAGCTCCAGACAAAAAGGAAACCAAAGAAGAGGACAGAGACAGTGACAGTCTTGGTCAGTGTCCCAGCTATACATTCTTCACCCTATTTCCACAGAAGAAGCAACACTCCTTTTTATGGCCTCTCGCTGATGAGTCATTTTAGGAGCATAACATAGCTTTGCCTTCAAACTTAATTTGTCCAAGGAATTGAAAAGGTTTAGAAAGTCCCTTTTAGTTTCTGTTCCATTTACCTAGGATGTTCTTCTAGTGGTTATCTTTTCTATTCCTTCGGTTCTCAAATTTGACAATGAAAGCTAAAGAATTCCACAACCTTATACATACTAGTTCACTTCTAATATATTACCTTGATTTTCCCATGAGAGCTCCTTATCATAATTCTAAGTATCCTACTTATTTACCTTTTTGGCTATTGTATGTCTCCTCAGCTTGAACATAAGATTTGTCCACCTTTGTACCTACAATTCCTAACCCATTGCCTGCAACATCATAGAAACTCAGAAAGTATATTGAATGAATAAATTGACAATGAGTATAAGCTGAACTCTATTCAGCATTACACTATCTGGAATTTCATATCAATTGATAGCTTGTGGTATATCACTCACAATATTTTTTTATTATGATTGAGAATGCACATTCCCATACAAATTCACATGCTCACCTATATGCATTCTCACTGCTCTCCCCCCCAGTGACAGCACACCCCTCCTCTCTGCTTACAATATTATTTAGATTTATGGTGTTGATCTAAAGGCCTTACGACATCTTTAGGCATGATCAAAGTCATCTAAGATAAAATATGTCTAACATTTTGTGTGTGTTATGTTCTCTTCGTTGTTTTAGAAATATCAATATCATTATATTTTCACTCCAAAGTGAATAGGCTTCATGAATAGCCACAATTTCCCCATTATCCTGTCTATACAAGCTATCAGAGAGCTTATTGTAAAGGATAGTTATTTTAAAGCAAGGAGCAAATATTAAAATAAGTAGGTGATTTGATCATTGCCATTGTCATTAAATTTGTCAAGCGGATAGATGAGATAAATAAAATATAACAGAAGGCAGAGCCAATGTGGCACTATAAACTGAAGCACCATACTGTCCCTCTACACCAATGTTCAAAAAAACAAAGTAAAAGAGATACAAAAATCAATCAAATCAATCCTGGAACCTTGGGGGTCAAATGAAGGGATAAAGAACTCTATCAAGCATCCAATGGAATAACAAACAACAAAGAACAAAGAATGAAAAGAGATCAGAGTGGAGATTCCTTACCAGCTATCACAGCATGCTGTGATAGAGAGACACAGTTTAACCAGGTCCATACTACCCCACTGGAAGTCTGCCTCAGTGTCATTTTTCTTTTTCCTTCAGGTTCCTTCTATCTGTATGTCCCTTCCTTCCTTTCCTTTCTCGCACCCACATAGACCCATGTGTTGCTTCTGCCTCTTTGTGATGGTTTGTGCCACACTACCTGGCTAGAGAGTCACCAGCACATGACTTCCTTGGGTCCATGCCTCCCCCACCAGCAGGTTCCCTCAGCACCATTTTTTTATTTTGCCTTTGTTTTGTTTATTTCACCTGTTGTTTCATCTCTCTCTCCTATCCTTCCTTTCCTTTCTGTGACACACTTAGTCCAGTGTGCTGCCCTCTCCCTTCTAGACAGGTTGTGCTATACCATCAGCTGGAAAACCTATGGCAAACATCCTGTTTGAGTCTATAACACCCCCAGAGGCAAGCTCCCTCAGCACTTATTTTTTATTTTTCTTTATATTTTCTCTTCTTATCTTTCCTTCTCTCTCCCATCTAAGCCTCAAACTGCCTCTACCACTTCCTTGTAGGCTGTGCCACACTACCCAGCCAGAGAGACATCAGCTCACCACCACCCTGATTCCACCCTACCCTTTTAGTTGGTGTTGTTTTCCAGTGTTTCTATTCTCTTCTACTCCTTTCTGTCCTTTTTCCTGCCTGCATAGACTAATGCACCACCTAAATGCCTTCTCAACAGACCTATATGTGCCACTTGGCTAGAGAACCACTATCACACAACCTCACTAGTTATACCCTGCTCCACCTGCCAGATCCTACTGCTCTGCAATTTTACTTACTTTTTTCTGCTTCTTTTCCTTTTGTTTTTCTCTCTTATTTCTCTCATCCTTATAGCTCCACAAATCAAATCCTCTCCCTTCCCTACTGGCTACCTGAAGCATACACCAAGCACTGCATTTCACCAAAACTGCACCAGCATGAATCATCAGACCCAGCCCTAAACTGTCCCCTGGGTCTGCTCATTCAGCCTTGGTACATGTAAAGAATGCCTCCCAAACTGAACCTGCTCTGCTGCACTGTAGCTAAATGACTAGCCCCGCCCACCTGGACAGGGCGGTTAGAAATACTGTGCTCACAGACAAGCAAGGAACAAAGCACAACCAGCATGCCTACCTAGACATAAACAAATAAAAGAAAAATACCAGGATGAGAAAAACAAATCTATAATGAAAAATATGAAGAAAATAATTCCTGAATATCCTGAAGACAGTAGACAATATCAAAACATATGAAAAAAAGGACAAAATGGCTCCAGAGAGTGATCAAAATAAAACACCACATGATCTTCCAGTAGAAGAAAAGACAATGACACTACTCAATGCAAAATCCATAACTTTAATGTTCAGGAAGCTCCAAGAGATGAAGAGAAACAGACAAAAGTAAGTGAAGCACACAAAATCATGGAAAAATGAACACAAAATCAGTGAAAATCACAAAGAAATAGAAGAATTCAGGAAAATAATACAAGAACAAAATGTCAAAATATATGATCAACTAGAAATTATACAAAAAAGCAATTAAAAATTCAAAAGATAAACAAAATTTCAGAAATGGGCAATGTAATAGAAGATTTTAAGAGCATGTGTGAAACAATAGAAGACAGGATCAGTAGAATAGAACACAAATCTTTGGGTGTCATTTTGTTTGAGGAACTATCAAAAAATTGAATGCAGAACAATAAAGAAACCCTTAGAATGATGTAGGATACAATCAAAAGCAAAAATTTGCGTGTGAGTAAAATTCCAAAATGGAAGAGAAAAGGCAAAATACAGAGAGGATCACTATAAATTTGCTGAGAGAAAACTTCCCTAATACCATGAAAGCTGAAAAGCTTACCAATTTTTTGAAGACGGACATCCAATTTTGCCAGCACCATTTGTTAAAGAGACTGTTTTTACCCCAGTTTAAAATCCTAGGGCCTTTGTTGAGTAATAAGATGGTGGCATCTCTGGGGTCTCAATTCTGTTCCATTGATCTAGTTGTCTCTTTTTGTACCAGTACCAGGTTGTGTTGACTACTGTGGTGGTGTAATATGTTCTGAGATCATGTAGTGAGAGGCCTCTTAGTGCACTCTTCTTTTTCATTAGTGCTTTGCTTACCCAGAGTTTCTTCCCTTCCCAAACAAAGTTGGTGAATTGTTCTTCCATCTCAAAAAATGTCACTGGAATTTGTATTGGGATTGTATTGTATATGTAGATTGCTTTATGTAGAATAGACATTTTCACAGTGTTAATTCTTCCTATCCACAAGCTGGGTTGATTTCTCCATTTATGTATGTCTCTTTCGGTTTCTTGCAGTAAGGTCTTGTAGTTCTCTTTATATAGGTTTCTTATTTCCCTAGTTAAATTTATTCCTAGGTATTTTATGTTCTTGGTGGTATAGTAAATAGTATTGATTTTGTGATTTCTTCTTTGATGCTCTCTTTCTTGGTATAAAGGAATCCAACTGATTTACTTACTGTTCTATTAGTTCAAGTAGCTTACTTATGGTTTCTTTAGGATTCTCAGCATATATAATTACATCATCTGCAAAGACAGAGATTTTTACTACTTCTGTGATGAAGCAGATTTCCTTTATTTCTTTGTCTTGTCTAATTGCTCTGGCCAGAACTTCTAGTACAATGTTGAATAGAAGTGGTGAGAGTGGGCATCCTTTTCTAGTTCCCATTCTTAGGGGGAATTCTTTCAGTCTGTCTCCATTCAGGATGTTGTAGGTGGTTGGCTTTGCACAGACAGCCCTTATTGCATTGAGGAATTTGCCTTCTATTCCTATTTTGGTGAGAGTTTTTAGCATGAATTTGTCAAATGCCTTTTCTGCACTGATCGACAAAATCAGGTGATTCTTATCTTTTGTGTTATTTCTGATGTTGAAACAGCCTTGCATCCCTGGCATGAAACCAACTTGATCATGATGATTTTTTTTTTTTTTTTAAATACTGTTGAAATCTATTGGCTAGGATTTTGTTGAAGATTTTTGCATCTAGGCTTATGAGGGATATTGGTCTGTAATTTTCCTTTTTTGTGGGATCTTTCCCTGGCTTTGGTATCAGGGTTATGCTGGCTTCATAGAATGAATTTGGGATTATTCCATCCCTTTCTATAGTGTGAAATAGCATCAATAGTATAGTAGTTAACTCTTCTCTGTAAGTTTGGTAGAATTCTCTGGTGAAGCCATATGGGTGAGGACTTTTTTGGTTTGGCAGTTTTTTGTTGACTTTCATAACCTCTTCCTTTGTGATAGATTTATTAAGTTGTTCTACTTCTCTTTGTAATAATCTTGATGGGTGGTATCAGCACTTGGCTTGACTTGGTATGAATCTAGGAATTTGTCCATTTCCTCTAGGTTTTCAAACCTGTTAGAGAATAGCATTTTGTAGTATTCTATTATGATATTTTTTATTTCAGCTGGGTGTTTTATAAAATCTCCCATCTCATTTCTTAATTGGTTTATTTGTCTCTTCTTCTATTTCTCTTTTGTAGGTTTAGCCAATAGTTTCTTGATCTTTTCAAAGAACCAGCTTTTGGTTTGGTTAATTTTCAATTGTTCCTCTATTCTCTAATTCATTTAGTTCTGCACTAATATTTATTATCTGTTTTTTCTGATACCTGAGGGGTTCCTCTGTTGCTCTCTTTCTCCTTGTTCAAGAAGTAGGGTTAATTCTTTAATTTGGTCCTTTCTTCTTTTTGGATGTGTGCAGTTATAGAGATAAATTGACCTCTGAGCACAGCTTTTGCTATGTCCCATAGATTCTGGTAGGACATGTTTTCATACTCATTTGATTCCATAAATTTATTTATTTTGTCCTTGATTTCTTCTGTAACCCAAAGCTTTTTTAATAAAGTGTTATTCAGTTTCCGTAAGTCTGAATTTCTACCTATGATTTTTCTGCTATTGATTTCAAATTTTATGCCTTTATGTTCTGAGAAGATACTTTGCAGTAAATCAATAGTATGAATTTTGTATAGAATTGCCTTATAACCTAACATGTGTTCTATTCTGGAGAATGTCCTATGTGCATTGGAGAAGAAGGAGTACTTATTTATTGATTAGTGAAAATATCTGTATATGTCACTGAGGTCAAGATGGTTAATTGTTGCAATATCTTCTGTATCTTTACTGAGTTTTTTTTTTCTGGGTGATCTATCAATTACTAAAAGGGGAATGTTGAAATCTCCAACTATTGTTGAGGAATGATCTATCTCATTTTTCAATGTTGTCCGTGTCTGGTCAATGGATTTAGATGCTCTGGTATTGGGTGAATGAATATTTAATATTATTAAGTCCTGCTTGAGTATTGAACCTTTCAGCAATAAATGGTGACCATCCTTGTCCACAATAGTGGATTTTACATTAAAATCTATTTTATCTGAGGTTAGTATTTCCATACCTGCTCTTCTTTGTATGTTGTTAGCTTGTTATATATTATTCCATTCTTTAATTTTCAGTTTGTTCATATTTTTGGGTCTAAGTTGTGTTTCTTGTAGGCAACATATAGAGAGGTCACGTCTTTTGATGCTGGATGTCACTGTCTCTTTATTGGAGTGTTCAGACTGTTTACATTCAGTGTAAATTATTGATATGTGTTTATTGCCATCATTTTGATGTAATTATTTTTGTGATGATGTTTTCTATATTGCTCTTAATATTCTGTTCTGGGTCATTCTTATTTATGGGTTGACGTTTCAGTGTTGGTTTTGTGTTTCTTGAGACTCCTGTATTGCGTTTCTTATTCTGGTACTTTGCATTGCTATTTTGCTTTGCAGCTACACTCATGATTCCCCCTAACATACTAAGATTAAACCCAACTTTAACTTCTGCATAACTTTTTAACTTCCTCTCTGTTTTAGTTAGCTAGGGCTGCTCTAATAGAAATATGAGAGTGGATGGCTTTAACAAAGGAACGTTTATTCTTACATAGTCCAGTAGGCTATAAGTCCATATTCAGGGTATCCACTCCAGGGACAGGCTTTCAGCTTGTCGGCTCCTGAGGCAAGTCCGTTATTGCATCAGTCTTTCTCCAGGGAGCATCTTGCCACAGGAACCTCAGGAACATCTTCTCCCAGTACTGCTTTCTTGATGGTATGAGGTTCCCCGTTCTCTGCCTGCTTCCCTGTCCTTTTATCTCTTGCAGGATGAAAGGATTAAGGGTGGGGCAAGCCATACTCCAGGGAAACTCCCTTGACAGTGGAACAGGGAGGTAATCCTATGAAGGGATTTACAGTCCCACCCTAATCCTTTAACATACAGCACAGCAAATCACAAAATGGAGGACAATCATAGAATACAAGGAATCATAGTCACACGGCTACACCTATTTTGGGGGGCACACAATTCAATCCATGATGCTCTCCATCTGAAAGAGCTATAATTATTTTAGTATATCCCTCTTTTTAGTGTCATAGTTTTCATGACATTATCACTGATTCCCTTCTTTTAATACTGTAGCTTTGACTTAGTTTTGTGACTTCCCTGAGTAGGATTCTAGGTGTTGTGTCCTACATTGCCACCTTCAATATACATTTAAGGCTTTATTTTTCTAAGCAAAGAGCTTCTTTCAGTATTTCTTGTAGTTTTGGTTTGGTTTTTACAAAGTCTCTAAGCTTCTCTTTATCTGAAAATGTCTTAATTTCAATAAGACAATTTTGCAGAATATATAATTCTTGGCTGGAAGTTTTTATCCTTCAAGACTTTGAATGTGTCACCCCATTCCCTCCATGCCAATATTGTTTCTGCAGAGAAGTCAGACAACAGCCTATAGGACTTCCTTCTGAATGTTAGCTCTACTTTGAGTCTTGCTTCCTTTAAGAGTTTATGCTTGTTTCATTTTATTAAGCTTGATTGTAATGTGTCCTGATTATAACATGTTTCTTTCTTTTGGGGCCTAGTGTATGTGGTGTTCGATACATGTCTTGGATATCTATGTTCTCTTCTTTCACAATTTCAGGGAAGTTTTCTGTCAGCAACTCAACAAGAATACTCTCTCTGTTTTCAGCTATCTTTTCCTGTTCAGAAACTCCAGTTAAATGTGTATTATTCCTCTTGATAAAGTCCCACATTTTTCTTAATGCATCCACAGTTTTCTTATTTCTTTTCTCTGATTTTTCCTTATAAATGCGGGTGTCAGTTGTTCTATTTTCAAGGTCACTAAGTCTGTCTTCTAGTTGCTCAGTTGTACTCTTTTGGCTTTCAATTGAATGGTCTAATTCTGTAATTTTTTATTGATCTTTTGGATTTCAGAACATTGATATTCCACCAGTTTGAATAGTTCGCTTAATTTTTCATTTGGCTCTGTGCATTTAGTACAGTCTTTAGGAGGGCTCTGTATATAGTTCTTTTGTACTTGACCTCCAATAGTTTCAGAAAGGCTTCTTCATCTGGGAAGTATTTTGATTCTTTGTTTTGGGAGTTTTCTGGAGCCATGGCAGGCTGTTTCTTTAAATGTTCTACAATGGTATGTTGCTTTTGGGACATTGTTTCTCTAGTGTTGTCTCAACAGGAGCTGAGTCATTGTCCTGAGAAGGAAGTTGGTCACCAGCTGCCTCTGTGTACTCTAGTGACTGGTCCCAGTGGACTCTCTAGAGTGGCAGGCTCCACCTCCTGGCTGGTAAAGACACTACCCTACTTATGTAGTCACGGGGGGCTGTCAACTGACCCTATAATGTGGGTCAGTAAAGGCTAGAAGATATGCCATCATGCTGCATAGCAGTTATTTCTTCAGGCAGTCTTATTTTAAAAAGCTAAAAGCCATATGACAGCTTCCAAAATCAGCCAGGCCATCAAGTGTGGCCAGCTCTGCCTTCCAAGTGAGAATGGAGGCAGCGCTTTGGTCGTCCCCAGATGCTAAGGTAGGGAGTGGCTACTTCCTGTTACCATCACCCACCAGACCCTACCCATATGGTAACACTGTGTTAAGCACAGCCTTTCTGCTGGAAAAGTGCTCCCTGTACTGGCACCACCTCTCAGCCTGGGAATTAGCACATGGTGAGGCTTCTGGATGGGCCACCTCCCAGCTGACTAAGATGGCATCCCAGCCGAGCTTCCTCTCCCACCACTAACCAGGTGAATCTATGGTGGAGCTCAGAAAAGAGAGGGAAGAGGAGCTCTGGTACCCTCAGTCTGCCTCCAGAGTCTCAAAATGTGGCTGTCCCACACACTGTCTCTCCACCGTGGCACACACTGTCCACTTCCACACTTCATTTCAGTGTTTGTGCTGGCTCCTGCCCATCACCTGCCTACCAGACAACAAAAAGAAAAAAAAAATGTTAAAAATGCCAATACTTTCAGTCTGCACAAATGGGGCTCAGCATGAGGCAGGAAGTTTCCCATTTAGTGGCATGTAGTCCAAACTGACATACCTATGCTGAGTCCTCGGGCCGACTGGGTGTCCAGAAAGTTCTGTTCAGTTACCAGTCTAGGTCTCAGTTTTCAGAGAGAATTAAAGAGACGTGTATCTATTCCACCATCTTGACTGTGTCTACCTCAAGACTACTCTTAAAACGGTCTTTAAATTCAGGTTGGACACACTCAAGGTTGTACTTTGGCTCTGGTGGACTTGCTCTAATTTTCTTCAGTTTAAACTTGAACTTTCATAAGATTAATTGATGATCTTTTCCACAACCAACCCCCGGCCTTATTCCGACTGATGATATTCAGTTTTTCTATCATTTCTTTCCACAGGTACAGTTGATTTGATTCCTGTGTATTCCATCTATATTCCATCTGCCCAGGTCCACTTTATATGTCTTCATTTATGTTTTGAAAAAGGTTATTTGTAATGAAGAACATGTTGGTTTTTCAAAATTGTGTCATGTGATCTCTGGCACCGTTTCTATCACCAGGCCATATCTTCCAGCTACCAATCCTTGCCCTCAGATATGTCAGCTTGTCATACTGTCATTTTGCTGTGATGCTGGAAGCTATTTGTCATGGATTGAATTGTGTTCCCCCCAAAATATGTGTAGCCATGTAGCTGGGCCATGATTCCCAATACTTTAAGATTTTCTTCCACTGTGTGCTTTTCCTATGCTGTGTGTTAAAGGATTAGGGTGGGACTGCAAATCCCTTCATAGGATCACCTCCCTGCTCCACTGTAAAGGGAGTTTCCCTAGAGTATGACTTGCCCCACACTTAATCTTTTCATCCTAGAAGAGATAAAAGGAAAAGAAAGCAAGCATATATTTGAGAACCTCACACCATCAAGAAAGCAGCACTGGGAGAACAGCAAAGCTGTTGAACCTGAGGTTCCTGTGCCAAGATGCTCCCTGGACAAATACTCATGCAATACTGGACTTTCCTCCAGAGCCAACAGTGGGAAAGCCTTCCCCTGGAGCAGATATCCTGAATATGGACTTGTAACTTACTGGACTACGCAAGAATAAACTCTCATTTGTTAAAGCTGTCCCCTCTGTGGTATTTCTGTTAGAGTAGCACTGGCTACCTAAAACACTATGTTACTGGTATTAAGATATCAGTAGGATCACACTCAGTGGACAGGTTTCAGCTGAGCTTCCGGACTGAAACAGACTAAGAAGGACCACTGCAGCAGTCTACTTCTGAAAAGAATTAGCCAGTGAAAACATTAGGAATAGCAGTGGATTACTGCCTGATATAGTGCTGGAAGATGAGCCCTTCAGTTTGGAAGGCACTGAAAAGATGACTGAGAAAGAGCTTCCTCCTCAAAGTAGACCTTAATGATGTGGATGGAGTCAAATTTTCAAGACCTTCATTTGCTGAAGTGTCATGACTCAAAGTTGGAAGAAACAGCTGCAAACAGCCATTAATAATTGGAACATGGAACGTCTGAAGTATGAATCCAGGAAAATTAGAAATCAGCAAAAATGAAATGAAACTCACAAACATTGATACAAGGCCTGAAATGTATGTGTACGAACTTAATTGTTCTAACTGCTGCATACTTCATTCCTGAATATCACTAAGGTCACCTTTGAAGTACTCTCCTTTGGAAGCTATGCACTGATGCCAGCACCCAGTCTACCTTCAAAGCAATTTTGGCACTCTTTCTGGAATGGCCATTGTGCACAGTGGAAAGGTGGCAACTTAATTGTATAGTTGTCTACAAGGGAGTTTTCAGCCAGCTAACACATAACTGTATTTAAATACCCTCCCTACTGATCTGACCTGGTCCCTAGTGACTTTTTGCTTTACCTCAAGATAAAGGAAATATTGAAAGTAAGACATTTTGTTGACATTCAGGACACCAAGGGTAATATGACAACAGCTCTGATGGCCATTCCAGAAAAAGAGTTCCAAAATTGCTTTGAAGGGTGGACTAGGTGCTGGCATGGGTACGTAGCTTCCCAAGGGAAGTAATTCAAAGGTGACCATAGTGATATTAAAAAATGAAGTATGTAGCACTTTCTCTAGGATGATTTCAGGAACTTAATTGACAGTCCTCATATTCTAGACATTAATGAGCTGAAATGCACTGGTAGTGGCCATTTTGAATCAACAGTTATATAGTCTGGTCTGACATGCCAGGAATAACAACTTGCAGAGAAATGGCATCACATTCATCATCAAAAATAAAATTTCAAGGTCTTTTCTGACGTTAAGTGCTGTCAGTGATAAGATAACATCTATATACCTGCAATGAAAATCAGTTCATATGAACATTATTCAAATTTATGCAATGACCACTAGGGCCACAGATGAAATTGACAATTTTTCCAGCTTTTGAAGTCTGAAATTGATAGAACATGCGATTAGGATGCATTAGTAATCATTGGTGATTGGAACACAAAAGTTGGAAACAAAGGCAGAATCAAGACAGTGGACTAAACACACATCTCCTTAAATCTCTCTGGAAACTAATACCTTAATTTATAATTAAATGGAGACTTCTGGACACCTAGTGAGCCCTAGGACATGGCATAGGGCTGTTAATTTGGACTTCATAACACTTAATGGAAAACTTCCGCTTTTTCACTGATCCCCATTCTTGGTGAGTGATGGCTTTCACGGACTGAAGGTAACTTGCCATTTTAACTTTTTTTCCCCCTCTGACTTGGCCAGTGGGTGGAGGTGGGACTTGGCTAACACCTAATCTCAGACACACTGCTGTTGGGATTGGCAGGTGAAATTGCCATATTTTGAGAGACCAGCTTTGGACTCCGTGTCTCAGCACGTTTGGCCTCTCTGTCCACCTCTATCACATAGTAGCTGATACTGAAGCAGGTGGAGAGCTTGTGCAGGACACCATCTTGTTCCACTGGGAGTCAGAGATACCCATACAAAGTCCTCAATGGGACTTAATTCCTAGGCTGGGAGACATTACCTGCCCGGAAGAAAGTGCTTTTCCAGAAGTAAAGCAGAATGCTACACAGTGTTGTCTATGGCTGGGGCCCGACAGCAGAGGCCAGCAGAGCAGTAGCCTTTCTGTATTTTGAACGAGTTTATAACATCTGGGGTTGGATATAGAGGTGCTTATTTTGCCAACTTGGAAGAAGGACCTGTGTACTTGAAAACCTGACTGACTTTGGAAGTTGTCAGATGTCTTTTACCATTCATTTCAAGATGGCCTAGAGAAACAACTTCAGTCCATCCTCACAGCATCTCTCCCAGCCTCTATTGACTCACATGATGCCCAAAAAGCAACAAACTCTTGATAAAAGGATAACCAAGAAATCACCATGGCTTCAGAAGGCCTCCAAAAGAAACAACCAAAGAACTTCCCAGATGAAGAAACCTTTCTGAAACTATTGGAAGGTGAATACAAAAGGATTATATAGATAGCCCTCCTAGACCTTATACAAAATGCAGCAGAACAAAAGGAAAAATTAAGCAAGCTGTTTGATCTGATGGAACACCAGTACTCTGAAATCCAACAAATCAAGAACAAAATCAAAGAGAATCTTCAATTCAGAAGTTGGAAACAAAGACGAAGAGATCCTAATACATAGCGTAAATAGATACAAACCGTGACTAACAATACACAACATCAGAAGATAAGCTAGATAACTGGGATCTTCTAAAAATTAAACACTTATGCTCATCAAAAGACTTCACCAAAAAAAAAAAAAAGGAAAAGGAGAATCTACACGCTGGGGAAAAGATTTTGGTTTTTACATGTCCAATAATATTCTAATTTCTAAAATATACAGAACAAGGCAATTCCTGAACAACAACAACAACAACAAAAAGCCAAATAATTCAATTTAAAAAATGGGCAAGGGATATGAACTGACACTTCACCATAGCAGATATTAAGGCAGCTAACAGACACATGATAAGATGTTCTGGATTATGAGCCATTAGAGAAACACAAATCAAAACTGTGATGAGATATCATATCACCCAAACATCATTGCACAGCTTAAACAAACAAAAACAAAACAAAAAACCCAGAAAATAACATTGGACAGGCTGTGGGTAGACTGAAACTCTTATGCACTATTTGTGGGAATGAAAAATGCTACAACCATTTTGGAAAACAACATGTCACTTCCTTAAAAATCTAGAAATAACATATGACCAACAATTTGACTCCTAGGAACATATTCTAGGGAAGAGCTGTTACATGAATAAACATATGTACATCCATGATAATTGTAGTGTTGTTCACAACAACAAAAAATAGAAACAATGCAAGTGCCCATTAGTAGATGAATGGATAAATGAACTATGGTACATATACAAGTGAAATACGAAACAACAGTAAAGAACAATGATAAATCTGTGAAATATTTCACATGTATGAATCTGGAAAGCATCATGCTGAGTGAAATAAAACAATCACAACAGGTCAAATACTGTATGAGATCATTATGATGAATACTCATGAAAAGTTTTATACACAGAAGGAAATAATTTTTGATGATTATGTGGGAGGGGAGATATGAGGAGGGAAAAACACTGTGTAAACAATAGGTAAATGATACCTTTTATGAAGGTTAAAACAATACAATATACTGGGGAATTCAGCACAAGCTGACCAAGGCAAGATCATGGAACCTTCATAGACACATCCAAACTCCCTGAGGGATCAAATTACTGAGATGAGAGCTATGGGGATCATGGTCTGGGGGGACATCTTGCTCAACTGATATAACATTGTTTATAAACAAAATGTTCAACATCCTACTTTGGTGAGTAGCATCTTGGGCCTTATAAGCTTATGAGCGGCCATCTAAGATATTCCACTTGTCCCGAACCCTCTGGGGCAAGGGAGGATAAAGAAAACTCAAAAAAGGAGGAAACATTAGTCCAAATGACTAATAGACCACAGCTACTAGTCTCCACAAGACTGAGTTCCGCACAACTCAATGGTGCTCACTACCACTGCTGATTGCTCTGATAGGGATCACAACAGAGGGTCCCAGACAGAGCTGGAGAAAAATGGAGAATGAAATTCTAACTCACCAAAAAGACTAGACTTACTGGTCTGACAGAGACTGGAGAAACACCAAGAGCATTGCCCCAGGACATCTTTAGGCTCAGGAATGTAGTCATTCCTGAAGTTTCCCCTTCCACCAAACAGTACACAGACATGTGAAACAAAAAGAGACTAAATGGGCACAGTAGCCCAGGGGCAAGGATGAGACAGCAGGCAGTGAAAGGAAAGTTGGTAATGGGGTACCCAATATGGAGAAGGGGATTATATTGGCATGTCTTTGGTCTGGCAACTAGTGTCACAAAAAAAACATATATTAATTGTTTAATGAGAAACTAATTTGCTTTGTAAACCTTCATTTAAACCACAACATTAAAAAAAAATGTTTGGTAGTTTGAACCCACCCAGCAGCTGCATGATAGAAGGACATGGTAATTTTTTCCCAGAAAGATTACAGCCAAGAAAACCCTATGAGGCAATCCTACCCTGTCACATAGGGTAACTATGAGTCAGAAACAGCTAGGTAGCACCTAAGAACAACTACAACATATGTTTTTACTCTCATTTTGATGTGTTTTTGAAAGAATAAAATTACTTGTTTCCAAATAAACAACCAGAACAGAAATATTGAGACTGTTCATGAACTGTAAAGAATGTAATGAACATGACCGAACAATTTGTGTAGAACTTGTTGAATGGGAACCTAAACTGCTGTGTAAACCTTCAACAAAAGCCCAATAAAATATTACTTTAAAACTACATACATATATGTATACATATATATATTTATAGTGGATTTCATATTTTTTATAGTAAAATAGCATTTTTTTAGTGTACTATCTTCATTTTCATCTAACAAACATAAAGTATAATAAAACCAGTAGTGTAACTAAAACTACCACTTTGTCCAGTGGTTTCTAAGCATCCAATTATGATTTCTGGCAGTAAGTGCAATTTTGGATAAAAATATTCATCTTTCAAAAAAAGGTTTTACTACTCTTTTCAATACTTTCAAAACTTAATGCCCCTTCAGTGAAAATGGACCCCTTGTATTGGTCTTAGTTTTAAGCTTTTACATTTGGTTGTATTTCAAACCTGTTTAGACAAGGCTTTATTAAAGCCCAGACCCAAACCAAAATGAGTTCTGGAGAATGAGGCCAGAAAGTGCATAGGGATATTGTGATTGTACTTACCAATATTAAAAAGAAACCAGAACAGAGAGTATGGGCTTCCTTAAAAGTCCTGCCCAGGGAGGAAATTCACCAGTTCCTTACCAACCATGGAGCTTGGTTGTCGTTCTGATATGACCTAGCCAGATGCATCTAAAAATCACTAAAAGTAAAATAAAATAAAATCCAATCAAAGCTGAATTTAAGGTAGGGGTCAAGGAACCCTCTAGTTATTTAAGAGATAGAACTCAGCCTTTTATTTTTAATGGATTCAAAGTACTCTACAGTTTTTCTCTCCCCTCACCTATCACAAACTCATTGTGTTTAGGGTTTAGGGATGAACCTGGCCTGGTAGGGTTAGGAAGACCCCACCACTACCTCTGCCACTGCCTAATTCAGACCCTGAGTTGAACAAGATCATCATTTACCAACAGATTATCTAAACTGATATGGTTTACCTCAAAACAACAGCTTATATGCAATACCTCTTGTACTATAATTTGGATTTTGCTCAGCAATATGATGAAATCATTCATACCTAAAGATAAGCTTGGGGAAACAAACATAGAATAAGACGGGAGTCAACTTTATCCCTCTCAAATTTTGTTGCCTGCCTGATTAGCCTTGTCACAACCTATGTCACTGATTCTATTTTGAATTTTTTAGTTGTAGACAACCCTGGGAATGACTAACCATGTTCTTTTAAAATGATTGTTTCAGGAGAGGGAGAAAAAAATATGTGCTTGGGAGAGTAAAGCCAGAGGAGATAAACATCATTAGAAACCCAGAAGAAGTATAATTATTTTCATTTCTAAGAACAAAATTAACATAGCTCATTAGTAAAGCTTTTTTAATTTTTACTTCTAGCTATGAAAATACACGGCAATAGATGTGCTATTTAAAGTGAACAACAGCATAGTCTATTTTCCACATTAACTGTGATGGGAGATTGTAGAAATATTGAATGGTAACATCAATTAAGTAGCTAAATACTGAATGAGTCCCATATAACATGCTTTGTGATAGGTACTGGAGATACAAAGACAGTAACTTCAGAGTTAGCTTTGAAGAGGCTTTCTCTAGTTCTGTCTTATATCTCTCACTCACTTCTCAGCCAACCGACATCTGGCTTCTTCTGTCACTATTTCATTTATAATTTTTCTTTATAACTGAGTGAAAATGTACATTCCCATATAACTTTACATGTCCACCCATATACAGCTTTCACTGCTCTCCCTGCCCAGTGACAGCACACTAATCCTCTCTGCTCCATACATATCTCGTCCTCCCAAAAGTCTCCTTTGCCCTCCTCTCAACCCACTCCCTTTACTCCAGCCAGAGGTCAGCAGGATGATATCCTATAGACGTATAGAACCGTAAAGTGCATCCAATATATGGTCACTCTGCAACGCCAAGTCCAATCCATTCCTGTACGAAGAGTGGACCTTCATTATGATTTATGGGCAAGGGCAGCATCAGGTCCAGGGGCCATGCTCCCAGGGGAACCCTGAAGCTGCTGGACCGTCAATTGCGGTCTTTTAGTGGAGATCTCAGGGTGCACCCCTTTTTATTCTTGTGTTGCTAGTGAGACTCAACTTTGTGAGATCCATTCTGGTTACCATCCGGTTCATCTGGTCCCAAGTCTATGTAGGCACCCACTCATGTGAGTCTCTCTATCTTCTGGGTTGTCTCTACCCCATGTCATTTTGGTCCTCGGTGAGCATCCGTTCCTGCTGAGTTGGGATCATTTGCTGTGCAGCTTGGCAGTTTTTAAGACCCCAGACAACACTCACCAATGTGGGGTGAGGAGAGACCTCATTAGCAAAATGCTAGTTGTGCCAGTTGGCCTCAGATTCTCCTAAGAGCATAGTCCCCTGCCCCCTGGCCCAGCTACTTTGTCCTTGAAATATTGGGTTAAGATGGGAGTATTCCAGTTATGTGTGATATCACCCGATTTCACCCAACCAAATTTTTACCAACTATCTAGTCTAAACCCCCTCTTGCCCTGCCTCCCTCCCTTCCCTCCCTTGCAGCCTTCAAAGAGTCTTTGTTTCTATGCATAAGTCTGTTTTTGAGATCTTATCATAGGCGTCTCATACAACATTTGTCATTTTGTCACTGACTACTTTCACTCAACATAATGTCTTCCAGTTGAAACCAGGTTATGAGATGTCTCCTAGAATCATCATTATTCTTTATCATTGCATAGTGCTCCATTGAGTATATATACCATAGTTTACCCATCCATTCCTCTGTTGTTGGGCATCTGGGTTGATTCCATCTTTTTGCTATCGTGGACTTTGCTGCTATAAACATTCTTGTGCATGTGTCAGTTGGTGTGAATGGTCTTGATTCTATAGGATGTATTTCAAGTAGTGGAATTACTGGGTCAAATGGCATATCTATATCCATTTTTTCCAGGAAGCACCAGATTGCTTTCCAAAGAGGCTGGACCATTTTGCAACCCTACCAACAGTGTAGAAGAGTTCCACTTTTTCCACAGCCTCACCAGTGTTTGTTGTTTTGTGTTTTTTGGATTATGACCAGCCTTGCTGGGCTGAGATAGTATCTCATTGTCGTCTTGATTTGAATTTCTTTAATAACTAAAGATCGTGAAATGTCCGCATGTGTTTTTTGGCTGCCAGGATCTCCTCTTTAGAGAAACGTCTGCCCATCTCTGCCCATTGCTTAATTGGATGATTTATCTTCTTCTTATTGATATTTTGTAGTACCTTATAGATTATAGAGATCAGGCGTTCATCTGACATGCCAAGCCAAGTGCCATCGAGTCAGACATGTATTTGCCAAATACTTTTTCCCATTCTGTAGGTGGCCTTTTAACTCTTGTGAAAAAGTCTTTGGATGAGTAAAAATGTTTGATTCTTAATAGTTCCTATTTATCTATTTTCTCTTCTGTTGACTGTGGTTTGTTTGACAGATTTTGAAGTCTGTCTACGTTGTGTATTAAAACTTCCATTGCTGTTCCTACATTTTCTTGGGTGAGCCTTATCATTTTAGATTTGATATTTAGGTCTTTTATTCTGTTTGAGTTGGTTTTTGTATAAGGTGTAAGATACAGGTCTTGTTTCAATTTATTGCAGATGGATATCCAATTTTGACAGCAGCATTTGTTGAAGATACTGTTTTTATCCCAGTTTAATGTCGTAGGGCCTTTGTCAAATATCAACTGCTCATAGGCAGATGGTGTCATCTCTGGAATCTCAGTTCTGTTCCATTGATCAACCTGTCTGTTCTTGTACCAGTGTCAGGCTGTTTTCACCACTGTGGCAGTGTAACATGTTCTAAGGTCGGGTAATGAGGGGCCTCCCAGTGTGTTCTTCTTCTTTGGTAGTACCTTACTTATCTGGGGTTTCTTCCCTTTCCAAACAAAATTGGTGATTTGTTTCCCCATCTCATTAAAAAATGACGCTGGAACTTGTATTGGGATTGCATTATATAAGTCTTCCTATCCATGAGCAGGGTAGCTTTCTCCATTTATGTAAGTCTCTCTCAGTTTCTTGTAGTAAGGGCTTGTAGTTCTCTTTGTAAAGGTCTGTTATTTCTCTGGTTAGATTAGTTCCTAGGTACTTTATCTTCCTAGGGGCTATAGTAAATGGTATTGATTTGATGATTTCTTCATTAACAGTCACACTATAGGAATAAAGGAATCCTACTGATTTACTTATGTTTATCTTGTATCCTGAGACATTGCTGAATTCTTCTATCAGTTTGAGTAGTTATAGATTCTTTGAGATTCTCTGCATATCCGATCATGTCATCAGCAAACAGGGAGATTTTGACTTCTGTGCCGATGCAGATGCCCTTTATTTCTTGGTCTTGTCTAATTGCTCTAGTTAGAACTTCTAGTACAATGTTGAATAAGAGAGGTGAGAGTCACATCCTTGTCTAGTTCCTGTTCTGGAGGGAAAGTCCTTCAATCTCTCCATTCAGGATGACATAGGCAGTTGGCTTTGTATAAATGGCCCTTATTGCATTGAGGAATTTTATATCTATGCCTGTTTTGCTAAGAGTTTTTAGCATGAATGTGTGTTCGACTTTACCAAATGCCTTTTCTGCATCAATGGACAAAATCAGGTGATTCTTGTCTTTTGTGATATTTATGTGGTTAATCACATTAATTGTTATTCTGATGTTAAACCAGCCTTGCATCCCTGGTATGAATCCAACTGGGTCATGATGGATGATTCTTTGGATATGTTGTATTCTATTGGCAAGAATTTTGTTGAAGATTTTTGCATCTAGATTCATGAGTGATATCGGTCTGTAGTTCTCCTTTTTGGTTGGGTCTTTCCCTGGGTTATGTTGGCTTCATAGAATGAGTTTGGAAGTACTTCATCATTTTCTATACTGTGAAATAGTCTCAGTAGTATTGGAGATGACTCTTCTCTAAAAGCTTGGTAGAATTCTTCAGTGAAGCCATCTGGGCCCAGGCTTTTTTTTGGTTGGCAGTTTTTTGATGATATTTTCAATTTCTTCCTTTGTGATGAGTCTATTAAGTTGTTCGGCTTCAACTTGTGATAATTTTGGTAGGTGGTATGAACCAAGGAATTTGTCCATTTCCTCTAGGTTTTCAAATTTGTTAGAGTACAGTCTTTCATAGTATTCTGTTATGATAGTTTTGATTTCTGTTGGATCAGATGTGACCACTCACCTCTCATTTTTAATTTGGGTTATTTGTTTCCTTTCATGTTTTTTCATGTCAATTTTTTGATCTTTTCAAAAAACCAGCTTTTAGTCTTTTCAATTTTTTAAATTGTTTTTCTATTCTCTAATTTATTTAGTTCTGCTCTAATCTTTATGATCTGATTTCTTCAGATGCCTGAGGGGTTCCTCTGTTGTTCTCTTTCTACTTGTGGAAGCTGTAGGGTTAGTTGCTTGATTTGGTTTCTTCCTTCCAGATGTGTGCATTTATGGAGATAAACAGACCTCTGACCACTGCTTTGGCTATATCCCATAGGTTATGGTAGGAAATGTTTTCATTCTTATTGGAATCCATGAATTTCTTTATTTCATCCTTGATTTCTTCTGTAACTCATGTTTTTTTGAGGAAGATGTTGTTCAGTTTCCAAGAGTTCCACTTTCTGTCTATGTTTTTCTGCTATTGGTTTTGACTTTAATGGCTTTATGATCTGAGAAGACGCTTTGCGTTAATTCAGTGGTATGGATTTTGTTGAGAACTGCATTATGTCCTAATACATGGTCAATTCTGGAGACTGTTCCATGTGCACTGGAGAAGAATATGCAGTCATCCACTGATGGGTAAAAAGTTCTGTATATATCAATGAGGTTTAATTGGTTAATTGTGGCAATAAGTTCTTCTGTATCTTCACTAAGTTTTTTTCTAGATAATCTGTCCAGTATTGAGAGTGGAATGTTGAAGTCTCCCACTGTTATTGTGGAGTAATCTAGTTCCTGTTTGAGTGTAGTCAGTGTTTCTTTGATGTATTTATTCACTCTGATATTAGGTGCGTAAATATTTAATATAGTTAAGTCTTGCATGTGTACTGAACCTTTCGGCAATAAATAGTGTCCATCTTTGTCCATGTTGGTGGAGTTTACATTAAAATCGATTTTATCTGAGGTTAGAATTGCTACACTTGCTCTTCTTTGTTCATTGTTAGCTTGATATATATTCTTTCATCCTTTCATTTTCAGTTTATTCCTATCCTTAAGTCTCAAGTGAGTTTCTTGTAGACAACATATGGATGGGTCATGTCTTTTGATCCAAGATGTCACTCGATGTCTGTTTACTGGAGCATTCAGTCCATTCACATTCTATTTAATTATTGATAGGTAAGTGTTCAGTGCTGCCATTGTGATATGTTTATTTTTGTGTTGATGTTTACTCTGTTCTTATTAGTCTCTTCCTGGGCATTTTTTTTTTTTTATGACTTGATTTTTCACCTTTTGCAGAGCTGGTTTTGTAGTTGTTGAGACTGCTGTGTTACATTTCTTGATATGGTATGTTATATCTTTTTTGTGCTTTATGGCTGCTACTATGAGCTCCCTTAATAAACCATATATAAACCCAATTTTAATTACTACTGGTCTTGTCATCTTCCTCTCCATCTGGAAGGACTATAATGACTATAGTACATCCCTCTTTTTAATATGATGGCACCATAGTTTTCATGATAGTCACTGGATTGTTTCTTTCAGTATTAAAGCTGTGATTGACTTTGGAGCCTTCCCTAACTGAGTAGAGTTCTGAGTAATGTGTCGTTCTAAAATATAAAGTTAGTGGTTTTGTTTTTCTAAGCCAAAGCCAAGAACTTCTTTCAGTATTTCTTGTAGCTTTGATTTGGTTTTTACAAAGTCTCTGAGTTTCTGTTTATTTGTGGATGTCTTAATTTCATTTTTGTATTTGAAAGATAGTTTTGCAGGATATATAATTCTTGATTGGAAGTTCTTCTCCTTCAAGGCTTTGAATGTGTCATTCCACTGTCTCCATGACAGCATGGTTTCTGCTGAGAAACCTGACGAAAGCCTACAGGGTTTCCCTCTGAATGTTAGCTTTGCTTTGAGTCTTGCTGCCTTTAAGAGTTGCTGCTTATGTTTCATTTTGTTATACTTGATTATAATATGTCTTGGAGTCTTTCTTTTGAGATCTATATTGGGTGGTGTGCGATACGTATCTGGGATATCTATATTCTTATCCTTCATGATTTCTGGGAAGTTTTCTGTTAGCAGCTCAGTAACGATACTCTATTTGCAGGTGTCTCATCCTGTTCAGGGACTCCAATTAATTGAAGGTTGTTCCTCTTAATAGAGTCCCACATGCTTCTTCATTTTTCTTGTTTCTTTTTTTCTGATTTCTGTTCACAAATTCTAGCATCAGCAGCTCTGTCTTCCAAGTCAGAAATTTTTTTTCCATTTGCTGCATTCTGCTTTCTTGGCTTTGAATGGAAGTTTCTATGTCTTTGATTTTGTTCTTGATCTGTTGGATTTCAGAGTACTGGTGTTCCATCAGATCAATCAGCTTGCTTAATTTTTCCTTTTGTTCTGCTGTATTTTCTATAAGATCTGAAGAGCTTTGTATATAATCATTTTGTATTCTCCTTCTGATGATTTCACAAAAGTTTCTTCATCTGGAAAACTCCTTGGTTGTTTTGTTTGTTTGCCTTCTGAAGCCATGAGTGATTTCTTGTATGCCACAAGCGTCTGTTGCTTTTTGGGTCCCATGTGAGTAAGTAAAGGGTGGGAGAGATACAGTGAGGATGGACTGCAGATGTTTCTCTAGGCTGTCTTAAAATGTATAACAGAAGGTATCTGACTATTCCCAAGTCAGTCAGGTTTTCATGTGTAGAGGTCCCTCTTCACAAGTGGCAAAGTAAGCACCTCTGTATGCAAACCCAAATGATACAAACTAGTTCAAAATACAGCAATACTATTGCCCTGTTGGCCTCTGCTGACAGGGCCCAGCCTTAGGGGACAGTGCGTAAACTACTGCTTTTCTGGTAGAAAAGCACTCTCCTGTGGGCAAACTCTGGCTCCCAAGCTAAGAAATAGGTCCAGCTGCGGCCACCGTATCTAAGATGGAATCCTCCACATGGTCGGCAGATAGAGGGGCTAAAGGTGCCGAGAGGTAGTGAGTCCTCCGCCTCTGTTGCCAGGCCCCCACCTTAGGCAACATTGTGTAAATTACTGCTTTTCTGTCACAGAAGTGCTGTCCTGTTTGCAGGTTCTGGCTCCCAGGCTAAGAATTAGTTCCCTCTAAAATCTCCGTATCCAACATGGTATCCCACACACAGTCCCTGCAGTTCTGTACAAACCACATTGTGGCAGTGATAAAAAGACAGGCCCAAAGTGGCTAGGTGAACAGAATCCTAAGCCTGGCTCTCTAAATATGGCAATTTCACCAGCCTATCCCACCAGCAATGCATCTGAGTCTAGCCACTAGGCAAGACCCAGCTCTGCCCGCTGGCCAAGACAGAGGAAAAAAAGTCAAAATCATGTGTTTACCTTCAGTCCGGGAGAGCCAGGGCTAGCCAGGAGCAAGAGTCAGCAAAAGAGAGGAGGTTTTTCATTCAGTGGTATGAAGTCCAAATTAACAGCCCTGTACTGTGTCCTGGGGGCTCACTAGGTGACCAGAAGCCTCCGTTTGATTATCAGTTCAGATCTTGGTTTCCAGAGGTATATAAGGAGACGTGTGCTTACTCAGCTATCTTGACTCCCCTCTTCATTTATAATTTATTCACGATAAAACAAGTTTCTTTTTTAGCACCTACCAGTATGAGATACTAGTGATTATTGAGTTTAACATATAAATAATATGTTGTCAAAAGCAATTGCATTTATATTTATAATATACTTTTCTTTTTATTTTCAAGGTAAAACAAATTTTAGTCTAAAATCACTATTGCTTTCACTCATTTCTAGTCATTGTTTTTATTTAAAATTTTTAATAAAATCAGAAAGGATATGAAGCTGCTTTTGTTTATTTACTTAAAGGGGACATATGTTTAAAATGAGGTTGAGAAAAATGTCAAGGAATTGGATTATGAATTCTCTGAAGTTAAATTTCCTTAGGAGAAACTCTCCATTTTTATTCTTCTACGCCTCTGCCTGGACAAAAGTGTAAATTTGTACCAGTTTTCTGAATCATTGTTCTAAGAAACAGGTTCATCTGAGGAACTTAGGTGAAATTACATTTTATTTTTTTAGCTCTGTATTTCACATGAAAACTAACTACATTTAGGAATTCAAACAGATAGAAAAATTAAGCTAGTACTACTTTCCCAAGCAAAACAAAACAAGAAAAACCTCACAAGCACAAAATTTAGGTTAACATCTACATCGGTATATCTTTGATACAATAGCTCTCTCATGGGACAAATAAACTCTTTCTGAACTGCTGTCATCAGAATCATCAGCTTTACTATTCATCTTCAAGAAACTGTCTTTGTAGCCTTATTAGCACTTAACCAGTTCCTCCACCCAGCCATCTATGGGGCTCATAATTGTCTAGGACACTTGTTTAAAATGCATATTAAAGAATGCCTTGCCCTGGAGCACTTATGCACTCCTGGTGTGATTATAAAATGATACAAACACTTTGGAAATCAATTTGGCTCTTTTTTTAAAAGCTAGAAATAGAAATAACAAACTATCCAACAAACTTACTTTATGGAATACATCCTAGAGAAATAAGAGCTGACACACAAATAGATACATGCAGACTAATGTTCATTGCAGAACGTTCACAACTGAAAAAGAGAACCAACCAAGATGCCTATCAACAGATGAATGGATAAATAAACTATGGTATACATACATAATGAAACACTATGCATTGATGGTTTTGAGAAACATCTCATAACATGGAGGAATCAGGAAGACATTATGCTGAGTGAAAATTAGTCAGTTGCAAAAAGACAAATATTGTAAGACCACAAATATTATATGACCACTATTATAAAAACTCAAGAAATGGTTTAAAAACAGAGGAAAACATTATCTGATGGTTAAAAGAGGGGTGGGTCAGAGATAGCTCTATTTATGAATTAGATAATATCCCCCCAGATAAAAAAATTCACTGCCATTGAATTGACTCTGAATTATAGCAACCTTGTAGATCAGAGTAGAACTGACCCATAGAGTTTCCAAGGAGCACCTGGCAGATTTGAAATGCTGACCTTTTGGTTAGCAGATGTTTTAGTCAGCTAGTGCTGCTCTATCAGAAATACCACAGAGTGGATGGCTTTAACAAAGGAAAGTTTATTCTCACACAGTCCGATAGGATACAAGTCCAAATTGAGGATGTTTGCTCCAAGGGAAGGCTTTCCCCACTGTCAGCTCTGGAGGAAAGTCCGGTATTGCATCAGTCTTTGTCCAGGGAGCCTCTCGGTGCAGGAACCTCAGGTCTGAAGGATTCACTCTTCTCCCAGTGCTGCTTTCATGATAGTGTGAGATTCCCAATTCTGTAATTGCTTCCCTTTACTTTTATCTCTTGCAGGCTGAAAGGATTAATGGTGGGGCAAGCCATACTCCATGGAAACTCCCTTTACAGTGGAGCAGGGAGGTGATCCTATGAAGGGATTTATAGTCTCACTCTAATTCTTTAATATGCAGCACAACAAAATCACAAGATGGAGGACAACCATAGTATACAGGGAATCATGGCCCAGCCACATGGCTACATCTATTTTTGTGGGGACACAATTCAATCCATGACATACCACCCTTTGTTACCCCAAAAATCACATCATTGAAACATGTAACAAAGTCATCCCATCATAGCAAAATCATGTCCATCTGTATGACAGAAGTCTTAAATCACTTCCAAGTCCAAAATTCAAAAACTCTGCATCTGTGAAACCTAGAATACAATCTATCAGCTTCCAGAGGTACAATGGCACAACAGGCACAAGTTAGACATTATATTACAAACGGAAGAAACTGCAGGGAAAGAAGACATTAACAGGCAACAAACAAGTCAGTAGAACACATCATATTAGCCCTCAAAGCTTTGATAATACTCTTACTACACAATGGCCCTGCTCTTCAGACTCTAGGTATTGGCCACACTCTCTGGATTCTAAATGTAGACCCCTAGCCCTGTGCTACAACTCTGCCTTCAAGGTTCACTTGGACAGAAACTCTGCCTCATAGGCTTTAGGTATACCCTAAGTCCAACTGATTGGCAATTTCACTTTAACAAAACAGGATGCCATGGTTCCACCCTTTCAAACCCCTGAGGTCATGGCCATACCTTTTTAGACTGAGGCAGCTCAGCTTCTCACACTGTTTATCTCTTCAGCTTCTGTTTCCTATGGCTGCATGACCCAGACCTCAGGCCCACATCTGCCCTGCAGGGGCGAGTGTTCCAAAGCTCTGTAGCTCCACTGATTTAAGTGCCCAGAGGCACCCTACTCAGCTAAGGAAGCCTCATGCACAAAGGCATACAGTTCTCTTGCTCTGTGTGTCAGCAAGGCTAGCTCAACCAATTAAAATGACTGGAGGCACCCTGCTCTGCAAGGAAAACCCTGTGCACTGTCTCTTAACTCTCTTGCTCCATGGGTCGGTCCCAGTGCTGCCTCTGGTTCTGCTGCTGCCACTGCTGCTGCTACCAGTCCTCTGCTGCCTGTTTCTCACCATCTGCACCTTCTTTGGTGTTAACAGTTCTCCTCAGTTCCTTCTCAATCTTCAATACATTCACAGTTTCAAAATGGCTTCCACATTTAGGTATTTGTTAGAGGAGTACCCTAGTCTCGTGGTACCAAATTGTCTTAGGCTGGGTTTTCTAGGGAAGCAAAACCAGTATCATGTATATGTACAAGGAAAAATTTATATACAAAGTACAAGGAAAGACTTATATATAAAGGAAACAGCTCATGCAATTGCAGAAGCTGAACATCCCAAGTCCTGGCACAAGCCTCACGTAGCCACAGGAGCTGGTGAACCCAAGGTCAGCAGATCTAAGACCAGAGTTCTAGATCACTGGTTGTGTAGGTTGGTGAATCCCAACCTGGAGGCTAGATGGAGCTACAGAGGCTAGAAAACCCAGGATTGGCAGGTCATGGAATAGGACTCTCAAGTACTTGCTGTAAGGGTTGAGGAATCCAACAGCTGCTAGTAAACGTCCCAGAAGTGGAGACGTTCTCTTTGATGATCTCTTAGTTAATGTAAAGGAGTGCGACTGATTTATTTATGTCTATTGTACATCCCAATACTTTGCTGATCTCTACTAGTTCCAGTAGTTTTTGTTTTGTTTTGTCTTGGTTTTGTTTCGTTTGTGGATTCCTAAGGATTTTCTGTGTATAAGATCATATCATTTGCAAATAGAAATACTTTTACTTCTTCCTTACAAATTTAGATGTCCTTTATTTCTTTATCTTGTCTTATTGCTGTAGCTAGAACCTCCAGCACAATGTTGAATAAAATTGGGGACAATGGGCATCCTTGTCTGGTTCTCATTCTCAGGGGGAATTATTTCAGTCTCTTTCCATTTGGGTTGATGTTGGCTGTTGGGTTTGCATAGGTGCCCCTTAGTATGCTGAGGAATTTCCCTTTTATTACTATTTTGCTGAGAGTTTTTTAACATGAATGAGTGTTGGACTTTGTCAAATGCCTTTAGTGCATCAGTTGATAAAATCAAGTGTTTCTTTTATTTATGTGGTTGGCCACATTGTTTTTCTAATGTTGAACCATCCAGGCATCCCTGGTATGAATCCTGCTTGGTCATCGTGAATTATTTATTTTTGAATCATATTGGCTAGAATTTTGTTGAGAAGTTTTGCATTGAAGTCCATGAGTGATAAAATTTACTAACATTTTGACCATTTATTACATCCCAAGTACTGTACTGTTTTTGTTATATTCTCATTTATGTTCTACCAACCTTACATGAGCTAGATATCAGTATTGTCCTCAGCTTATAAGTAAGGAAACTAAAGTTAAATGGAGTAAAATTTTTCTTGCAGATAGATTATAAAGATTAGAGATAAGATTTGAACATGATTTGTCTGAAGGCAGAACCAATACTGTTTAGCTCTATTCTACAATAATTTACCAAAGTGACTGTAGTTGAACCTTAATACGCATTTCTCAAATGAAAGATGAAGGATAATCGGGACAGGGGGAAGAATAGAAGGAAGGAACCTTCTGTAGTAATGAAATATGCTTTTAAGTTTTTGAGTAGTCATAATACTTAAATGCATATAAATATCTGAGAGTCACTGTTCCAGAATCTGTGGGAAATGTAAAGATGAACAAACCATGCTCTCCCATCGCATGGTGTATTAGGTTCAATAATGTGACTTCATCTAAATGTATCCATGTTCTACTTCCCAGAGCTTGCAGTTATGCTTCCATAAATGACAAAAGGGACTTTGAATATGTGATTTAAGTTATTGAGATAGTGAAATTATGTTGAATTATTCAAGTGGGGACAATGTATTAGACAACGTATTATAAGAAGGTGTTAAGAAAGTTAAGGTCAGAGAAAGTAGACATAATGATGCAAACAAAAGTCAGGGTTGAGAGAAGATGCCGCACTGTTGGCTTTGAGTATGAAGGAAGGGGCCTTGAGCCAATAAATATGTAGTCTCTAAAAGTAGGAAAAGGCAAATAAATATATTCTCCTTTAGAGCCTACTCAAGGAACACAACCCTGATGGCACCATGACTTTAGCCCTGTGAGATCTTCGACCTCCATAAGTATAAGAGAATAAATTTGTATTGTATTTGCACAAAATTTGTGGTAGTTTGTTACAGCATAAATTGGAAAATAATACAGATAATCTGATAGAAATTTCATAGAAATTAATGATCATTCAACAACAATGCATTAAAATATTCCTATGGAAGTTGTATTCATTTTTCAGCAATGTTTGTTGACAAACTGCTAAATGCAATACATTAAAATTCATGTAAACAGAGTCTCAGGAGACAGAGAATGTAAAAGAAGCATTTTTGAAGACATAATGATAGGGAATTCACTAGAGCTGATGAAAAAATTAATTTATATTTGAAGAAGTGCAAAATATCACAGGCAGATTACTTTAAAAAAAAAAATCCTGCACTTTTTCATGTTGTACTGAAACTACAGAACACCAAAGACAAATACCTTAAAGAATGAAAAAGAAAAAGTATGAAAGCGACTGAGAGCAAAATCCTTGACACAACTTCTCTCAAAAATGGATAAATAAGTTGTTAAGGTTGCCTGTGTATCTAACACTATCTTTTAAGAAGAGTGAAGTAAAATTTTAAAAACAAACATAACAGAGTAATGCCAATAAACCTGAAGACTGAACTTTAGGAAGAAATCAAGTGACGCCAGAATGAACATCAGAAATCTAAGAAGAAATAAACAACAAAAATAAACATGAGGATAAATTAAAATGATCACTGTATAAATTAGGAACAGCCAATATAATTATATACCATATATTATGCATAATTAAAAATACAGAAATTAAGATGGCAGACTAGACACACATCTCCTCAATACTCTCTGAGAACTAAGGCCTGAATTCATAATTGACTAGAGGACTGTGGACACCCAGGGAGTGCTAGGATACAGAATAGGGTTGACAGATTGGACAACATGCCACTAAATTGGAAACAATTTCTCTCTAACATGAGGCAGCACATGCTGAGTCCCACTCTTGGTGACTCACTGTTTGGGAGAGCTGCAGGTACTGACACCTGCTTTGTTATCTGGGAGGCAGAGACTGGGCATGAGCTGGCAAATATGTTGAATTTCAGCACTTAAGTAAACAGCGTAGCATGCAGCAGAGAGATTGTGCCTTGGATAGCCACATTTTGAGAGCACAGCTGCTGACTGAGTGCGCCACTACCCCAACACCCTCTTGTTTCTGAGCTGCACCATAGATTCTGCTGTTTCACAACAGGAAGAGCAGCTCAAATGGGATGCCACCTTGGCAGGCTGGGAGGTAGAGTCACCTACCCAGAGGTCTTAGCTGAGATTAATTCTCATGCTGAGAAGTAGTGCTTGTCTGGAAAGAGATTCTCCAGCAGTAAAGCTGTGTATAGGACAGTGGTAGCTAGAGTTATGAGTAGAAGCTGGCAGAGGATGGCAGCAAGACCTTAACAATTCCCTACTTTGAACCACATAATAACATCTAGGGACAGCCTATGAGGTCCTTTCATTGTAAGTCAAAAGGTTGGGCCTGCCTACCTGAGGGCCTAACTGATTTCAGCAGCTGTTGGACAGCTCCTCACTTAGCGGTAAAGTACTTTTTTAAAATAAGATCTCCTGGAGAACTGATTGTTGAGTAGCTGCAGCATCTATTCCACCCTTCACTGATCCACAACATAGAGTCAACTGAAGGCCCCCCCAGCAACTACATAAGTAGGGTATGGTCTTTGCCAGCCAGGATGGAGAGCCTGCCACCCCAGAGAGTCCACCTGGGGCCAGTCAATAGAATACACAGAAGTGACTGGTGACCAACTTCCCTCTAAGAACTACTCATGAGTTTCTGTTAACACCAAATAAATCAAACAGCATCCAGATGTCACCAATGCAACAATCAATAGCTAACTATCTAAAGAAACAGTCCACCATGGCTCCAGAAACCTCCCAAAATAATCAAAAACTTCCCAGATGAAGAAGCCTTTATGAAACTTTCAGAGGTCAAGTACAAAAGAATTATGTATCAAATCCTCCTAGAGATTAAACAAAATGCAGCAGAACAAAATGAAAACTTAAGTTAGCTATTTGAATTGATGGAACATCATTGATCTGAATTCCAGCAGATCAATAATATAATTACAGAATTAGATGATTCAATACAAAACCAAAAGAGCAGAATTGAGGAGATGAAACTCAGACTTAGCAACTTTGAAGACAGAGCAACTGACACCAGCATTGATGTGGAGAAATCAGGGAAAAGAAATAAGAAAAATGAAGAAGCATTAAGAAACGTGTGGGACTCTATTCAAGAGGAATACAGTATGAATAATTGGAGTTCCTGAACAGGGAGAGATGACTGAAAAGACAGAGTACTGTAGAGTTTCTGAGGAAAGCCCCCCTGAAATTATGAAAGGAGAAAACATAAATATCCAAGATGCTTATCAAACACCACAAAAAATAGTACCCAAAAGAAAGACACCATGGCATATTATAATCAAGCTTAATAAAATTAAACATAAACAGAGTCTCTTAAAAGCAAAGAGGCTTAAAGCAACACTAACATACAGAAGGAAACCATATAGTCTTTTACCTGACTTCTCGGCAGAAACGATGTTGGCAAGGAGGCAGTGAGATGACACATTCAAAGCCTTGAAGGAGAAAAACTTCTGACGAAGTATTATACGTCCTGGAAAATTGTCTCTCAAGTGTAAAGGTGAAATTAAGATATTTGCAGATAAACTGAAGCTTACAGACTTTATAAAAAAACAAACCAAAATTATAAGAAATACTGAAAGAAGCTCAGTGCTTGGAAAAACAAAAACATCAAGTGTATACTTAAGGAGACAATGTAAGACACAGCTTCCAGAATCCTACTGTTATGGAAGTCGCAAAGCTCAATCAAAGCTAAAATATTAAAAGAAGGGAACCAGTGATCATAACACAAAACCGTCATGTCATCACACTAAAAAGAGGGATGTATTAGAGTAGCTACAATCCTTTCAGATGGAGAGGAAATTTGAGAGACATGCTAAAGTTAAAGTCTGGTTTAAACTTCCAACAGTCAGGGGATCACAGGGGTAGCTGCAAAGCATACTAACAATGTGACATACCAAAACAAGAAACATAACACAGGAGTCACAACAAACACAAAACCAACAATGAAAAAGATGTAAAGTCAATCAATTAAGAAGAATATTCCAGAACAGAATATTAACAGCAACATGGAAAACATCAACAGCAGAAAAAAAATGAAGACATCAAAATAACAGCACTAAACATATACTTATCAATAATTACTCTGAATGCGAATGAACTGAACACTGCAATAAAGAGACAGCGAGTGACATCCTGGATCACAAGACACAATTCGTTTATATGTTGCTTACAAGAAACACACCTTAGACCCAAAGATATGTACAAACTGAAAATCAAAGAATTTAAAAATATGTACCAAGCCAAAACGATACAAAGAAGAACAGGAGTGGCAATACTAATCACAGATAAAATAGACTTTAATGTAAAATCCACCATCATGGGCAAGGACGGTCACTATTTACTGCCTAAATGTTCAATACATGAGCAGGACATAACAATACTAAATATTTACGTGCCAAATACCAGAGCATCTAAATACATTGCACAAACAGTGACAACATTGAGAAATAGATAGATCACTTCACAATAACAGTTGGAGACTTCAATACTCCATGTTCAGTAATGGACAGATCATCCAGCAAAAAAGCTCATTAAAAATACAGACCTTATTGTGACAACTAATCAACTAGATCTGATCAACATATACAAAAATTCTTACCCATCAACAGATAAGTACACCTTCTTCTCCAATGCACATGGACCATTTTGTGGAATATATCATGTGAGAGGATATAAAGAAGTTATCAATAAAACCCAAACCATTGAATTTTTGCAAAGCATCTTCTCAGAATATAAAGTCATGAAAGTTTAAATCAGTATCAGAAAAAAAAAATAGGTAGAAATTAGAACTCATGAAAACTGAAGAACTCCTTGCTCCATGGGTTATAGAAAAAATCAAAAATGAAGTGAAGAAATTCATGGAATCAAATGGGAATGAATACGTATCCTAACAGAACCTATGAGATATGGCCAAAGCAGTGCTCAGAGGTCAATTTATCTCCACAAATGCACATATCCAGAGTGAAAAAATGACCTAAACCAAAGAATTAACCATATAGCTTGGACAAGTAGAAAGAGAGCAACATAGGAACCCATCAGCCACCAGAAGAAAACAGATACTAAAGATTAGAGCAGACCTAAATAAATTAGAGAATAGAAGAACAGTTGGAAAAATTAAAACCAAAAGCCAGGTCACTGCAAAAATCAACAAAATTGATAAACCACTGCCTAAGCTTACAGAAGGGTTGCTATGAGTCAAACCTGAATCAATGGCAGTGGGTAAACTTACAGAAGAAAAACAGGAGAGAAAACAAATAACCAGAATAAGAAATGAGATGGGAGATGTCACAACAGACCCAACTGAAATCAAAAGTATCGTAACAGAATATTACAAAAGACTATATTCTAACACATTTGGAAACCTAGAGGAAATGGACAAATTTCTAAGCTCCTAGGGTCGCCATGAGTCGGATCCGACTTGACCGCACTTGGCTGGCATCACCTAAGAAAATTATCATCAGTAGAAATAGAATCACTTAATAAGCCCATAACAAAGGAAGAGATCGTATAAGTAATCAAAAAACTACCAACCAAAAAAAGTCTTGGTCCAGATGGCTTCATCCTAGAATTCCAGCGAACTTGTAGAGAAGAGTTAACTCAATATTACTGAGATTATTTCACAGTGTAGAAAGGGATGGAATGCTCCCAAATTCATTCTATGAAGCCAGCATGACCCTGATATCAACGACAGGGAAAGATCCCAAAAAAAAGAAAATTACAGACCAATATCAGTGTAGTGGGTTAAGTGCTACCACTGCTAACCACAAGGCCAGTAGTTCAAATCCACCAGGTGCTCCTTGAATACTCTGGAGGTCAGTTCTACCCTGGCCCCTAGGGTTGTCATGAGTCAGATCCGACTCGATGGCACTTGGCTGGCTTTGGGAATCATTTATGAATCCAGATGCAAAAATCTTCAACAAAATCCTAGCCAACAGAATTCAACAACAGATCAAAAAATAGTTCATCTTGACCAAGTAGGATTCGTACCAGGGATGCAAGGCTAATTGAACATCAGAAAAACAATTAATGTGATCAATCACATAAATAGCACAAAGGACAAGAATCACCTGATTTTGTCAATTGATGCAGAAAAAGCATTTGCCAAAGTCCAACACCCATTCCTGCTAAAAATTCTCAGCAAAATAGGAATAGAAGGGAGACTTCTCAATGCAGTAAGGAGCAATCTATGCAAAGCCAACCGCTGACATCATCCTGAATGCAGAGAGGCTGAAAGAGTTCCCCTTGTGAATCAGAACTAGACAAGGATGCCCACTCTCATCACTTCTATTCAACTTGTACTAGAGGTTCTAGCCAGAACAATTAGACAAGACACAGAAACAAAGGGAATCCTCATCAGCAAAGAAGAAATAAAAGTCCACCTATTTGCAGTGATAGGATTATATGCAGAGAATCCTAAAGAATCCAATAAGTAAGATGCTGGAGCTAATAGCAGAGTTCACTAAAGTATCCGGATATAAGATAAACATAACTAAATCAGTATGACTCCTTTACACCAACAAAGAGATCATCAGAGAAGAAATCACCAAATCAGTACAATTTACTACAGCTCCCAGGAAGACAAAATACCTAGGAATAAATCTAACTAGAGAAATAAGAGACCTATACAAAGAGAACTACAAGACCTTATTGCTAGAAACTAAGAGAGACCTACATAAATGGAGTAACCTACATTGATCATGGATAGGAATACTTCACATCTTGAAAATATCAATTTTACCCAAAGGGATCTACACATACAATGTAATCTGAATAGAAATTTCAGTGTACTGTTTAATGAGATGGAGAAACAAATCACCAATTTTGTTTGGAAAAGGAAGAAACCCCGAGGAAGCAAAGCAGCACTGAAGAAGAGGAACACGGTGGGAATCCTCACACTACCTGATCTCAGAGCCTTTTACAATGCCATAGTAGTCAAAACAGCCTGGTTCAGGTACAAAAACAGAGATATAAACTAACTGAACAGAGCTGAGACCCCTGAGATGCCCCCATCCTCCTATGAACAGCTGATATTCGACAAAGACCCTAAAATTGTAAACTGGGTTAAAGACAGTCTCTTTAACAAATGGTGCAGGCAAAATTGGATTTCCATCAGCAAAACCTTGAAACTAGACCCATATCTCACACCTTACTCAAAAACTAACTCAAAATGGATCAAAGACCTAAATATCAAACCTAAAACCGTAACGATCATGTAAGAAAAAATAGGGTCAACAACGCAAGTTTTAACACACAGCTTAGAGAGACTTCAAAATCTGAGAAACAAAACACTATCAACAAAAGAGAAAACAGGTAAGTGGAATGTACTAAGAATCAAACACTTTTGTTCATCCAAAGGTTTTATCAAGAGTTTAAAAGACCACCTACAGAATGGGAAAAAAATTTGGCAAGTATGTATTGGACCAATGTCTGATCTCCATAATCTACAATGCACTGCAAAATACTAAGAAGAAAGAAGTATATAACCCATTTAAGCAATGGGCAAAAGAGGTGGATAGCCACTTTACCAAAAAGCACATTCAGGCAGCCAAAAGACACATGAGGAAATGCACACGATCACTAGCTATCAGAGAAATCAAAATTAAAATTAAAACAAGATACTATCTCACCCCAACAAGACTGACCATAATCCAGAAAATACAAAACAACAAATGCTGGAGAGGCTGTGGAAAAATTGGAACTCTCCTACACTGCTGGTGGGATCGCAAAGTGGTACAGCCTCTTTGGAAAGTAATTTGACACTTATTTAAAAAGTTGGAAATAGGGGTAAAAACAGTATCTTCAACAAATGGTGCTGGCAAAATTGGATATCCACTTGCAATAAATTGAAACAAGATCCATATCTTACACCTATACAAAAACCAACTCAAACAGAATAAAAGACCTAAATATCAATCCTAAAATGATAAAGCTCATCCAAGAAAAGGTAGGAACAACAATGGAAGTTTTAATACGTAACACAGACAGACTTCAAAATCTGTCAAACCACAATCAACAGAAGAGAAAATAGATAAATGGGAACTATTTAAGAATCAAACACTTTTGCTCATCCAAAAACTTTTATCACAAGTTAAAAGGCCATCTACAGAATGGGAAAAAATATTTGGCAACTCTATGTCAGATCGATGCCTGATCTCCATAATCTATAAGATACTACAAAATATCAATAAGAAGAAGATAAATCATCAAATTAAGCAATGGGCAAAGGAGATGGACAGACATTTCTCTAAAGAGGAGATCTAGGCAGCCAGAAAACACATGCGGACATGTTCACGATCTTTAGTTATTAAAGAAATTCAAATCAAGACTACAATGAGATACCATCTCACTCCAACAAGGTTGGCCATGATCCAAAAAACACAAAACAACAAATGCTGTAGAGGCTGTGAAGAAAGTGGAACTCTCCTACACTGTTGGTGGGGTTGCAAAATGGTCCAGCCTCTTTGGAAAGCAATCTGGCACTTCCTTAAAAAAATGGATATAGATATACCATTTGATCCAGTAATCCCACTACTTGGAATAAATCCTAGAGAATCAAGTCCTTTCACACCAACAGACACATGCACAAGAATGTTTATCGCAGCACAGTCCACGATAGAAAAAAGATGGAATCAACCCAGATGCCGAACAACAGAGGAATGGATAGGTAAACTATGGTATATATACTCAATGGAGCACTATGCAATGATAAAGAATAATGATGATTCCAGGAAACATCTCCTAACCTGGTTTCAACTGGAAGACATTGTGCTGAGTGAAAGTGGTCAGCGACAGAGGGATGAATGTTATATGAGACCCCTACGGTGGGATCTCAAGGACAGACTTATGTATGGAAGAGGGGACTCTTCTGCACCTGTGGGGGAGGGGAGAGAGGGAGGGAGGGCAAGAGGGAGAGGGTTTAGACTAGATAGTTGGTAGAAATTTGGTCAGGTGAAATCGGTGATACAACGCATTAGAAAGAAGAACAACATTAAGTGGACTTCAACATAACTGGAATACTCCTTCTATCTTAACCCAATATTGCAAGGACAGAGTAGCTGGGCCAGGAGGCCAGAGACCATGCTCTTAGGCAAAATCGAGGCTGGTTGACACAACTGGCGTTTTGCTGGGAGGGCTCTCTGTACCCCACATTGGTGAGTGGCGTCTGGGGTCTTGAAAGCTGCCAAGCTGCCATCCGAGGGCACGGCAAGTGGTCCTAACTCAGCGGGGACCAGAATGGCATGGGGTAAAGACATCCCAGAGGATGGAGAGACCCACATGAGTGGGTGCCTACATCGACTTGGGACCAGAGTGGCCAGATGGTGCCCAGCTGCCACCAGTGATAGCCACGATGGAGCTCACTAAGTGGAGTCTCACTGGCAACACAGGAATGGAGGGGAGTGCACCCTGAGATCTCCACTATAGGACCGCAGTTGATGGTCCAGCGGTTTCAGCGTTCCCCTGGAAGCATAGCCCCTGGACCTGATGCTGCCCTTGCCCATAATTCATAACAAAGGTCCACTCTTTGGACACGAATGGATTGGACTTGACAATGCAGAGCGACCATACACTGGATGCACTTTGTGGTTCTGTGCATCTATGGGATATCGCCCTGCTGGCCTCTGGCTGGAGGAGGGAAAGTGTGTGGAGAGGAGGGGAGGGGAGGGTAAACTGTTGGGAGGATGAGACGTGTATGGAGCAGTGAGGAATGGTGTGCTGTCGCCCGGCACGGAGAGCAGTGGAGGCTGCATATAGGTGGGCATGTAAATTTATATGGGAATGTACAGTTTCACTCAGTCATAATAAAAAATAAAGTTGAAAATAGATACACCATTTGAATCAGTGATCCCTCTACTCAGAATATATCCTACAGACACAAAGGCTGTCACATGAACAGATACATGCACACAAATTTTTACTGTGCCACGGTCCACAAGAGCAAAAAGATGGAATCACCCTAGATGACCATCAACAGATAACAAATGAATGGATAAACAAGGCGGGGTATATATATTCAAGGGATCACTATGCAATGATTAAAAAACAATGATGAGTTTAGGAAACAGCTCATGACCTGGTTTCAACTGGAAGACATTATGCTGAGTGAAATCAGTCAGTGGCGAAAGGACAATGTATGAGACCCCTTAGGTAAGGACTTAAATATAGGCTTACATACAGAAGAAAAGACTCTTTGATGGCTGCCAGGGTGGGGAGGGGGGGCAAGGTTGGTCATAGATTAGATGGTTGATGGAAATTTGGTTAGGTAAAAGCAGTGGCAGTATACAGTAGAAAGTAGGTCAACTTAACTGCACTTCACCATAAACTGAAAGCTCTTCTAGTCTCAGTCCAATATTGTTAGGATACAGTAGCAGGAGCTGGGTCTAGGGACCATGCTTTAAGGGGACATCCAGGACACTTGGCATAACTAGCCTATTGCTAAGAGCTTCTTCTGCACCCCAACTTTGTGAGTGATATCTGGGGTCTTAGAAGCTAGCAGGCTGCTGTTTGAGGTACACCAAATTGTTCCAACTCATGCTAAACAGATGCTCACCGTGGACAACAAAGACATGGGGAAAAAGAGCTCAGGAGACAGACAGAAGGATCCATGTGAATCAGAGACCACATCAACACGTGACCACAGATGGTGCCCGGCCACCACCAAAGACAGCCGTGATGGGGCACAGAATATTGAGTCCCTACGGCAACATGAGAAAAAGAAAGGTGAAGCTCAAGAACTCTACTAAAAGACCACAACTAATGGTCTAACGGCCTGGGGAATCCCCTGGGAGCATGACTCATAGACCTTCTGCTGTCCCTAGTGAGAAAATACTGCTAAGGTCAACTCTTCTGACAAAATAGACTAGACTTGGGGACACTCTGTGACCATGTGGTATGTGTACTTTATGGTTCTCTGCTTTTATAAGATGCTGTCCTACTGGTCTCTTTCCAGATGTGAGAGAAATGGGTGGAGAGGAGCGTACAGGTGCTTGTTAAGAGCCTATGACAAGTATGGAATGAAAAGGAGGAGTGTGTTGTCATGGGGCAAGGAAACGAGAAGGAACTGCAGACAGATGGGAATGCAAAATTAATTTGGATTGTACACTTTCACTTAAAAACAGTCTCTAGTAAAGGACATCATGTTTTACAAAGTAGGGGGCCATTAAAACAAGGGAAACATTAAATGAGGCTGACTGACACAATAGCCGCAACAGTGAACTCAAATTTACCAATGATCATGAAGATAGAACAAGACTTGGCAATGCTTTATTTTGTTATATATAAAAGCACCATTATTTGAAGCTCACTCAGCGACAGCTAAGAACAGCATAGTTATATTAAAACAACACTAGGACTTTAGAAAGGTATTGTTAAGTTAAAAAAAAAATTAACAGTTTGAAGAAATTTTATGTAATAGGATATGATTTTTATAAAGCTCAAAACTATGCAAATTCAAATAATATTAATGAAGAATAGATAAATTAAAAAATCATGACTACTTGTCATTGAGTCAATTCCTATTCATGACAGTACCTTTTATTTCAGAATTAGAACTGCACTCCAGAGTGTTTTTGATCATTGTGATATTTTGAAAGTACATTACCAGGTCTTCTTCTGAGCAGCCTCGGGGTGGATTCAAACTGCCAATCTTTTGGTTATTAAACCAGAATTTAAACATTTGCATCACTCAGGGATTCTATGGAATAGTTATATGTGGAAAACAAAGAAGCAGATAAAACTATTACAAAGAAATACAGAACTGATAAACACAAAACTGAGGATCCTGATTACCTCTATAAGTGTGTTGCTGTTGTTTTTATGTTCCGTTGAGTCAGTTCAAGCTTATAGTGACCCTATGTACAACAGAAGGAAACAATGACCAGTCCTTCATCCTGCACCATCCTCACAATCATTGTTATGCTCGAAACCATTACAGCTTCCACTATGTCAATCCATCTTATTGAGGGTCTCCTTTTTCAATAACCCTTGACTTTACCAAGCATGTCTTTCTTCAGGGACCGGTCCCTCCTGATAACATGTCCAAAGTACGTGAGGTAAAGTCTTGCAATCCTTGTTTCCAAGAAGTGTTCTGGCTATACTTCTTCCAAAATAGATTTGTTCATTCTTTCGTCAGTTAATGTTATATTCAACAGCCTTCACCAATGCCATAATTCAAAGGCATTAATTCTTCAGTCTTGCTGTTTCATAATATGGCTTTCTGATGCATATGAAGTGATTGAAACACCATGGCTTGGGTAAGGCACACCTTAGTCTTCAATGTGACATCGTTCTTTTTAACACTTGAAACACTGCAAGTATAATATTGGAAATTTTTAATTATTAATTTAAGTGATAGGTTCATGGGTGTTTCTTTTGTTTCTTTTCTATTAGAGCAGTTTAGCGAAGTATCAGGATATAAGACAAACATAAGTAAATTAGTAGGATTCCTTTAGAGCAGCAGAGATCATCAAAGAAGAAGTCACCAAACTAATACCATTTACTATAGCCCCAAGAAGATAAAATACCTAGGAATAAATCTAACTAGAGAAATAAGAGACCTATACAGAGAGAACTACAAACCCTTACTGCAAGTAACCAAAAGAGACTTACATAAATGGAGAATGCTACCCTGATAATGGATAGGAAGACTTAACATTGTGAAAATGTCTATTATACTCAAAGAGATCTACATACATGATGCAATCCCAATACAAATTCCTGTGTCACTTTTTAATGAGATGGAGAAACAAATCACCAACTTTGTTTAGGAAGTGAAGATATCCTGGATAAGGAAAGTACTACTGAAGAAGAGGAACACAATGGGAGGCCTCACACTATCTGACCTTAGAACCTATTGCATTGCCACAGTAGTCAAAACACTCTGGTAGTGGTACAAAAGAGAAATATAGACCAATGGAACAGAAAAGAAACCCCAGAGATGAAAGCATCCTCTTACGAACAGTCGATATTCAACAAAGGCCCTAAGATTGTAAACTGGGGCAAAAACAGTGTCTTTAACAAATGATGTTGACAAAATTTGATATCTATCTGCAAAAAACTGAAGAAAGAAACATATCTAATACCTTACAGAAAAACTGACTCTAAATGGGTCAAAGATCTAAATATCAAACCTAACAAGATAAAGATCATGCAAGAAAAAATAAGGTCAACAACAGAAGTTCTAATACACGGCTTAGACTAAATTCAAAATCTGAAAAACAAAGCACCATCAACAGAAGAGAAAATAGATCAATGGCAACTACTAAGTCTCAAACACTTTTGCTCATCGAAAGACTTTATCAAAAGAGTTAAAAGACTACCACAGAATGAGAAAAAAATATTTGGGGACTACATATCAGACAGACGTGTGTTCTCCATAATGTACAAGATACTGCAAAATATCAGCAAGAAGGTAAATAACTCAATTAAGTAATGGGCAAAGGAGATGTATAGACACTTCACTAGATAGGACATCCAGGCAGCCAAAAGACATGCAAGGAAATGCTCATGATCATTAGCTATCAGAGAAGTCCAAACCAAAATTAAAATGAGATACTATTTCACCCCAACAAGGTTGTCCATAATCCAGAAAACATAAAACAAATGCTGGAGAGGCTGTGAAGAGATTTGAACTCTCCTACAATGCTGGTGGGATTGAAAAATGATACAACCTCTTTGGAAAGCAATCTGGTGCTTCCTTAAAAAGACGAAAATAGATAAACCATTTGATCCAGTAATCCCACTGCTCAGAAAGTATCCTACAGAAACAAAGACTGTCTCACCGAAACATGCACATGAATGTTTATTGCGGCACAGTCCACAATAATAAAAAGATGTAATCAACTCAGATGCCCATCAGCAGATGAATTGATAAACAAACTATGGTACACATACTCAATGGAACACTCTGCACGATGAAAAACAATGATGATTTTAGGAAACATCTCATAACCTGGTTTCAGTTGGAAGGCATTATACTGAATGAAATCAGTCAGCAGCACAAGGACAAATGTTGTGTAAGATCCCTACTGTAGGGAATTAAACATAGACTTATGTACAGAAGAAAAGACTCTTTGATGACTACAAGGGAGAGGGAGGAAGGGTGAGCGTTGGCTATACATCAGATAGTTGATAGAAATTTGGTTAGGTGAAAGCAGCAACAGCACACAGTAGAAAGTAGATCAGATTAACTGGACTTTACCATAAACTGAAAGCTCTTCTAATCTCAACACAATATTGCAAGTATAGAGTAGCAGGGGTGGTGTCTGGGGCCTATGCTCTCAGGAGACATCGAGGTCAATTTGCATAATTACCCCATTGCTAAGAGAGTCTTCTGTCCCTCATATTGGTGAGTAGAATCTGGGGTCTTAAAAGCTAGCAAGCTGCTATCTGAGATACACCAAATGATCTCAACTCATCTGGAACAGATGATCACCAAGAACAACAAAGAAAGGAGGAAAAAGGGGCTCAGGAGACAGAAGGACCATGTTAATGGCAGTGTATCAACATGTGATCAGAAGAACCAAATGGTGCCTGGCCACTAACAAAGACAGCCACAACGGGGCACACAATGTTCAGTCCCTACGGCAACATGAGAAAAAGAGGGGTTCAGCTCAAGAACTCTACTAAAATGCTGCAACTGATGGTCCAAAGGCCCAGGGTTTCCCCTGGGAACATTGCCCCTGTCTAGAAAACACTACTGAGATCAACTCTTCAGACAAAAATGGACTAGACTCAGGGACACAGTGTGACCACATGGCGTGTGTACTTTATGGTTCTATGCATTTATAAGAGGCTGTCCTTCCGATCTCTTTCTTGATGGGCAAGAAATTGGAAAGGAAGGGGCAGAAGCTTGTTAGGAGGACACAAGTACAAAATGAAAAGGAGGAGTGTGCTGTTATAAGGAGAGCAGAGGAGCTGTAGAAAGACGGACATGCAAAATTGATTTAGATTGTAAACTTTCACTTAATCACACACACACACACACACACACACACACACACACACACACACACAAAGACCTAACTAGGAGTTTTGAGATTTTTGTGGAAATTGGCAACGAGTACATGGGGGTACGAAGGTGAGAGCTTAAGGGGTAAATTTAGCTAACATTACAGACACTGTCTTAATTGGAAATGCAAAGTCTCTCCCCGCACCCCTCCTTCTGGAGCCAGCAAAATACTCCAGAGGCAAATGTTGGGGCTGGAACATAGGCATTATCAAGGTATCTTTTCAGCCGCTCGTAAACACGTGTACAAGCTTTTTGTCAGATAACACCTGTGAGTGGGAATAATTGTAGTGACCTCTAAGGAAAGCACTCCATGGACATGAGAGACAAAAACAACCCCCTCAACAGGCTGGCATCTGAAGAACAGTAGAATAAAATCACTGACCCCCTCTGCTAGAGAGATGCAAAGGGTTGAATAACATGAAATGGTGGCAGGTGATGTCTTCCCCTACAGTTTGACAATGAAAACTTATGTAAGACTCCAAAGTGATCATGGTGATGTTACACATGATTTTTTAGGCTTTTTGAGCAACTGAAGATCGACTTCTGTTAAGTATTGAAATATCTCCCCTGCTGCTTCCCTCCTCTGCTGCTTCCCTTCCCTGCTCTTAGCACATTCTGGCTGAGGCAAAATTATATTACAAACAAACAAAAAGGAAAAAATTGAAAATCTTCAAACCACACCCTTTTGAGTTTTAATTCCATGGTCTCTATAACCGTCAGTTGAAGGGACAGAAAAAGAAATGTCTCCAGAGCAACACTAAATTTGTATTAATAGGACAACCTACAAGAGTACTGCAAATTTGCCACCTCCTATGAGATAACACGAAAATGTGGAGACTTAACTAGTGAAAGGACACAAAGAAGAACCCATCCCAGAATTCTCTCTGATAGTATATTGTATCATGAACAAAAAGATCTGTTAGCCATGTTCTGTATGCTCTGGTATTACTGAGCTGATATTCTGAAGGCATCACAATTTCTGGAATCTAGTGAATATGTATACAACAATCACTGAAAAATGTGCCAGGAAAGGGGAGAACTAAGATTTACAGAGTAACAACTAGAAGATAAGTTCTTGTCTTTTTACTTTTAGACTGGACTTTACTCTGGAAAACAGAACTCAAATGGGGCACTTAGTCAACTTGCTAGTGTCTATATTTGATAACTATCAGTAATACAATTATTAACACCTTCAGTTCATGTGGCACTTTCAATATGCCGTGTTTGCTCAGAATTATTCCATTTTGGCATCTCCGTAACACCTGTAGATCATGACTGTCAATTTTTATATAGTTTCCAAAGGAGAAGCAAGGTCATTTGGTTTTCCCTGGGTAGTAATACAGAGATGATGATGATGATTATGGTGGTAATGATACTTAAAATTTATTAAAATGTTACTGCTTTACATTGGACAATACAAATATATTACATCATTAAATTTGCATATGAGCTTGTGAGATACAGTACCTATTATTATATCTATTTTATACTTGAGGAAATTGAGATTAAAAAAAGATACTATGTAAATTTCCCAAGGTTATACAACTACTAAATTGCATGTTATGTTTGATGTGCTGTCAAGAGTGATCAGTTTCTAGAGAAGGACATCATGCTTGGTAAAGTAAAAGGTCAGTGAGAAAGAGGAAGATACTCAGCAAGATGGACTGACACAATCGCTGCAACAATCAGCTTAAGTGCAAAACCAGTGGTGGGCACGGCACAGGACCAGGCAGTGTCTCATTCTGTTGTACATAGGGTCGCTGTGAGACAGAACCAACTACATGACATCTAAAAACAACAACAACAATAAACTGCAGAGTTGAGATTAAGAGCTCAGGCAATCTGACTTCCAGAGTCTGTACTTTTAGTCACAGGCTGTAGAGCCTCTTTAGCTACTGCTAATAACTGGTTCACAAAATACTAGAACAGTTCTTAATTTTAATTTAATTTTTAATACTTTAAGCAATTTTAATACTTTCTATTCTATTTTATGGCTATTCTATTTTATGTCCTACTATAGAAGTCTCCTTGCTGCACCAAAAAAGCTGAGGCCGCACTTATAAAGGATGACGATCAGAGGGACTGTGCATTTGAGAAAACAGGTAACTGCAATCTGCAGCCAACTAATTTGATTTTATATAACCTTAAGTACTGAGAATCACCACCTCCAACATTCCTGAATGTTTCTCTACCAAGGGAAAGGCAATAGCTCAGTAGCTGAATCTGTTTGAAGGAAAATTCACAGGTGACTTTACTAATACCAACTGTCATTAACAATCCCCCAAATTTGTCATTTCTTACTTCTGGAGGAGGCTCATGTTAGCACCCCCCTTTTCACAAGTTAGTTTCGTTATGACTCGCTTCATAATCACTCGAGCGGCTGTTTCCATAGACACCCACACTTCAGTTTCTCAGATTAACCACATTCAAACAAGAGTACAAGCTGCAGCTGCAAACTCTCTCACCATGTCTATAACTTGCATGGCTTATCTACCTTCCTCTATGTGTGCAACAGGATAACAAACAAACAAACAAAAAAACCCAATGCTGTCAAGTCCACAGGTTAGGAGGGTTAAAAAAAGGGTGGAGGAGGTCATTACCTGGAAGACCCTTAAAATTTTCAAAGCTAAACAACCACAATTTTATCCATACGAAACAAGGCAAAACCAGACAAAAAGGGGAAGAGACTGTTAATTGTCCTAGATTTGGGGAGGAGGAAGAGCTGTAGTGGCTGGTGCTTGACTAGTTCACAAGTATAAAATGAAAGCACAAGCGTTTCTTCTCTGTCTAAACAGAATTGTGTGTCTGTGAGTTTCCACAGGGTGGGGTGGTGAGGTGTGAGAATCTTTGTAGGCCCTGAAGGAAACCTAAGTAAATAAACAAAGCTATTGAAATTCAAAACCCAAGAGGCTATGTTTAAATTTGAGCTTGAAGTAACAAGATCAAATAAAATAATTAGGTTTTAGAACACTTGCCTCTCAAGAATCTGAGAAAGGAGCAGTGCAGTAGAAATTTCCATAAAGAGAAGAAGGACTAGAATCATCTTACACATTTACTCTTGTGAAAAAAATAAATGGAAAACTATTGGCCTAGTAACTTCAGTTATAGTCACGCTAAAAAAGCACACATGCACGAGCACACACACACACACACACACACACACACACACACACACTAACTCCTCTGTGAAGCTTTTCACTATGCCCAGCACGCACATTTTGCTTGAACACAACACATATATAAACATGCCTCCTTTTGAGGAGTGCTATGACATTCTTATTAACAGAGCAGACAGATTAGATAAACTCTGGTTACAAACAAGGCATAATGAGCAATTACATGTCTTAAAACTGTGACAGGAAATATTTTTTTTTCATTCATATAAAAAGTCTGCCAATTGAGTTTGCGAGCCCATCCTAGAAAAAGTGCTACACACCTCATTGCTGAATATCACTACGGTCACCCTTGAAGTACTCAGTGCATAGTCCACCATTCAAAGCAATTTTGAAACTTTTTCTGGAAAATGGCCATCAGAGCTGTGGTCATAGTACCCTTGATGCCACGAGTGTCATCTAAATGTCTTCCTTTCAATATTTCCTTTATCTTTGGTAAACAAAAAAGTCATTGGGGGCCAGATCAGGTGAGTAGGGAGAGTGTGCCAATACAGTTATTTGTTTACTGGCTAAAAAATCCGTCACAGAGTGTGCCATGTGAGCTGCTCCATTGTCATTATGGGAGAGCCATGAGCTGTTGGCGAGAAGTTCAGGTTGTTGTTGTCAAACTTTTTCATGCAGCCTTTTCAGCACTTACAAACAGTGAATTTGGTTAACTGCTTGTCCGGTTGGTACAAATTCATAATGAACAATCCTTCTGATATCAAAAAAGGTGAGCAATATCATTGTGACACTTGATTTGGACTAACAGGACATTTTTGGTAGTAGAGAATTGGCTGATTTACACTGTGCACTTTGACGCTTTGTTTCAGGATCATATTGGTACACCCATGTTCCATCACCAGTGAAAACACAGCCCCAAACATCATCTTGCCTCTCCAAAAGGTCTTGGCATACTTTGACTCTCCTTTGCTTTTGTTCATTATTGAGCTCCTTTGAGACTATTTTTTCACACACTTCTGTCATGCAAAGATTTTCAGTGAAGATTTTCCTACCTGTTTCTCCATTGTTGTTTACTTGGTCTGCTATGCTTCTCATAGTCAGCTGATGATTTGGATACACAATTTGATGAATATTTGCAATGTTTTAATCAGTTCTGCTTGTTACTGTACGCCTGACCTCCCTTCATCATTAATACTTTCTCTCCCCTCAGAAAAACTTTTAAGCCATTTATACACTGCCATTTTCTTTATGGCATTATCCCCACAAACTTAGATTAACATATCTCTGATTTCTCTTCCACTCTTGCCAAATTTAACAAGAAATTTAATGTTTGTTCATTGCTCTAATTCAAGCTCTGACATTCTCATGACAGCACACAGAAACACGAAACAACAATAACGAACGCCGCTCAGCAAAACACAGCCACACATTGACACAAACACAGTTGTGAGACATTGATATACCAAGGTTATAAAACTTACCAAGTTGTTTGTACAGTGCTGTCAATGTAAGTGCACTGTGGCAAACTCGCAAGCATAATTGTCAGACTGCATAATCATAACAACCTATTAGAAAAGTTCTATTATCATTCCATTTTATGCATGAGGAAACCAAGGCACAAAGGTATTGAATAGTTTGCTAAAGGTCACACTGCTAGTAAGAGTCAATATTTGACTACAGGCAATCTGGTACCAGTCTGTGCCCCTAACTATTGTAGTTAGCAAATGGAAAGACGTATTCTGAGTCCTGTAGTTAAAAGTGGCTGTTGACCCATCCTCACCCTTTTCCTTCTCCATACTGTCACATATTTTTGTGAGTTACTGTTCTATGTCAGTGGGTGAGTGGTTATGATTCTATGCATCTATAGGATATCATCCTGCTGACCTCTGGCTGGAGGAAGGAGAGTGGGTGGAGAGGAGGGGAAAGGAGACTGTTGGGGGGATGAGACGTGTATGGAGCAGAGAGGAATAGTGTGCTGTCACCAGACAGGGAGAGCAGTGGAAGCTGCATATAGGTGGCCATGTAAATTTATATGGGAATGTACATTTTCACTCAGTCAAATAAAAATAAAAAATAAATTTAGGTAATGGAGGTGTTGTTGATGAGGACGAGTGTGTGACTTGAGAGTAATGACTGCTTAATGATAGAATGCACTCTGGAATAAACTTAGCAGAAACTTTTCCGCTCCCTTAAAAACAAACAAACAACAACAAAAACCTTCTTTGTTTTCAAACTGATTCTTAATTATTGCTACCCTATAGGACATAGTGGAACTGCTGCATGGAGCTTTCAAGGCTGTAATCCTTACAGAAGTATACTGCCACACCTTTCTTCCATGGAGCGGCTGGTGAATATAAACTGCCAACATTTTGGTTTGTTCCTGCACACCTAACCACTGTGCAACCAGAGCTCCTTCTTCTCCTTTGTTCCTTATTATTAAAATAGTACATGATTCAGATCTTGCCTTAGACTGCATTTTCTTAAAGAAAGAAAAGACATGTTCAAGACGATTTGGCGGCAACAGTATTTCAGTCAAATCCGTAAGGGTTCATTATCTTTGGCCATGAAGAGAACTTGGTCATTCATCACTTTCTGTTGTAATTTTCAGCAACTGGGTTTTAACTGTAGTACTCATATTCATAGGTAAGCTAGTTTATGAATTACTATTTGGTATAACCAAAAACCAAATCCACTGCATTCGATTAAATCACTCTATGTGCTATAGTCCATTTTTTCCTTATACTTTTGTGCTAGAATAAATGTTTCCCAGATAGTTGACTCTCCACAAATGGGCTTACTTTTCTACTTGTAAATTAAACATTTGACAAGCAAAAAAGTGCCATCTTTCTTCAGATTCTTCTTCCATAGAGGTTTAATGTTGTTAGCATTCTCATTAATTAAACTCTAGACCATTGTAAATGTGTGAAAAATATTCACTGATATTTTCCTTTGAATGTTATTGTCTATCCACTCAATTTTTGACTCACAGTAACTCCACATGACGGAGTATAAATCTCTTATAGGGTTTTCTAGGTTGTAATCTTTACAGGAGCAGAATGCCAGGTCTTTCTCCTGGGAAGCCTTTGGAGAGTTTGATTCACAGATGAGAGATTAACCATTATGTCACCAAGGCTCCTTTCCCCTTGAGTATCTGCCTCCAAACACAGTAGGGATGCAGGTAACACAAACAAACTAGAGAACTTTAAAGATAGGTGTCATGGATTAAATTGTGAACCCCCAAAAATATGTGTAGCAGTTTGGCTGGGCCATAATTCCCAGTATTGTGAGATTGTCTTCCGTTTTGTGATTTTCCTATGTTGTAAATTACCATCTCTGTCTGTGGTTAATAGCGCAAATTTAGATTATGTTGAAGAGGATTAAGGTCAGACTATAATACCCTTACTAAGGTCACGTCCATGAGCCAGTGTAAAGGGAGATTCCCAGGGGTGTGACTTGCGCCACTTTTTATCCTACAATAGATGAAAGGAAAGGGAAGCAAGCAAAGATTTGGGGACCTCATACCATCAAGAAAGTTGGGCAAGGAGCAGAGCACGGCCTTCAGACCTGTCACTTCTGCACTGAGATATTCCCAGACCAAAGGAAGAGTGATGCAACGCAAAGACCTTCCTCCAGAGCCAACAGAGAAATACTTCCTCTGGAGCCAGTGCCCCAAACTTGGACTTATAGCCTAGTGAGAGAATAAATTTCTCTTTGTTAAAACTATCCACTTGTGGTATTTCTGGTATAGCAGCACTAGATGACTCACACACTAAGCAATTCTGTTAGTCATAATACTTATTTAAAATTTAAGAGGCTATGCATAAAGGAGTTGGGGTAGGTTGGTCTTGCCCAAGGGCCAATTTATTATTATTATCATGTATTGTTTTTATGTTGTTTTCTTGTGGGTAACAGAGATAAACTAAAAGATTTTGAGACACTGCTTCTTTTTATCTATTCATGGGATTTGAAATGGTGTCCAAGATAGCAGAAAGAAAGAGATTATTGAAAGTGGTATGATCTGTTGGTTTCAAACATAAAAGCTTGATGATAGGCACAGCTGAATCAATGGATTTGAGCCATGGTTTCAGTAAAGGAAGCAAAGGAACATCTCTGTTTCTTACAGAGGCCTTCTGTTATTTCTTCTGGGTACAGCATTATATCTGTTTATAGGTGCTGAGTGGTTCAATGTATTCATAACTCAGTAACACTTAAAACAGAAACAGGAATTGACATACTGAAAGACTATGATTCAACTCAGTGATTAAATCTGAAAAAAAGAAGTCAGAGAAATACACGGAGAAAGGGGAAGGAGTGAGGCAGGAGGGGAACTTAAGAATTTGCCAACAATGTTAGTCAGATTTTCCTTGGGTTCTCATATGAACGAATAGGTTGCTATTTTGAGACTGTCACCACAGAACACTGCTGTCAATAAAATAAATAAAAAACACTATATATGCAAAGTCATGAATTTATAAAACAATTTAAAATACTAAAATCAAGTTGGTAATGACTATTTCTGTCTCTAGAGTTCTTATGTCACATCAGAAGTTATCAATTTCATTCTCTTGGTAACCTGTTTTCACTGAAAATTATAAATAGTGTCAAGTAGAGGGGTTTTAAGAAGTGATGGAAACAGCTATAACATTCAGAAATGTTCGAAGAGTGGTACCATCATCATTATGAAAAGGTTTTCTCCCCAAGTCAAGGAACAGTCTGTAAGGCACTGCTCAGTTCCAGTGTAAAATGAGGAAAGGTATACTGGAAAATACAGTCCTACATACCACCATAAACTGTCAATGATCTTTTTTTTCTCCTGTAGATTATTGTCAAATGCAAAAGGTACACATGTATTTCTTTTTGTTCACTCCCTTACGTACAGACACATATAAGTTACATGACCCTGTTGCATCATCTATCATTCTGTTTTGTTTTTCTTTTTTAAATCATCTTGTTTGCCTGTTGAACAGCAAACTTTTTTTGATTGTTTCGTTGTTGTAAATGTTCTTTAGCTTTCACCTTTACCTAAAAAAGAACCCTTGGGTTCTGGAAACTGTTGATTAGGTCAAAAGGCGTGACAATCCACTTTCAATACTTTAGCCTCCTGAAAACCCTGTGGAGCACACTTTCACCATGACATGTTTGCAGCTGCTGTTGAGTCAGAGCCAACTATATAGCAACTTTTTTTTTTAACCTAAAAACTTTCTCCTACTTGGCTTTACTATAGGAGAATTATGGCTTCCTTTGTATCTGCATTCTATCTGTCAGAGTTCCTTTATGTCCTAGAATGACTGGATAGGAAAGCCTGAGATGGCAGAACTGAAAGGACCTAAGAAAATACAGGACTTTAGAGAACATGCTTGGCATCCCCAAGGTCTTAGTGCAGGTTTAAGTTTGATTATTCTGGAGATATAAATGGCACCCAAACCAAACTAAATCCATTGAGGTTGAGTAGACTCTGACTCATAGTGGTCCCATAGGACAAAATAGAACAGCTTCATAGAGTTTCCAAGGAGTGGCTGCTGGATTCGAACTGGCGACCTTTTAGTTTGCAACTGTAGCACGTAACCACTGCACCGGGCTTACAAAAATTATTTGAAAGTTTAATCATTTAAATTTATTTTATAGCTATTTAGTTTGGTGTAATTCCTGGTGGTATAGTGGTTAAGCACTATGTCTGCTAACCAAAAGGTCAGTGGTTCAAATCAGCCAGATGATCCTTGGAAACTCTACGGAGCAGTTATACTCTGTCCTATAGGGTCACTGTGAGTCAGAATCAATTCAGTGGCAGTGAATCTGTTTTGGGGTTTAGTTTGGTGGGCTTTGAAAATATTTTTTTTACCTCCTTTCTTTTCTCTTTTTGCATTTTTTATTGTACTTTCAGTGAAAGTTTATAGCTCAAGTTAATTTCTCAAACAAAATTTATACATATGTTGTGACATAAGTTATGATTGTTTTGTTTTTCAAAGTAAGAAATATTTATCATTAAACACAGAATTCCATTTCAACAAATCTTCTACTATGTTATTACACTTTTCTTTCACACCAAAAGTTCTACAAGTAATTTTTACCTAGTGAATCCATTTCCTTATCTTAAAACTCAGCTTCCCTATTTTGTAATGAAATTACTGTCTTGAAGATCACTGGTGATTTTCTAATCAACACACAAAGTGATATTTTCTCAATTCCTCATTGTCCTTGACCTCTTTAAAACATTTGACACTGTTCACCAGTTTTTGAATTTTTGCTTCCTGTTTCCTTAATCTAGCAACAATCCAATTTTATCTCTGCCTCTATGTGTTTTCTTTTGGGATGATTCTCTCCCTGATGAACGCTTAAACATTGGTCTTCCCAAGGTTACATCCCAGGCACATTGCCCTTCTCATGTTACCAACTCGCACTAAGCAAGTATATCTACTTTTATGATTTCGACTACTACCTCTACACCAAAAATACCTAAATCTTTGCTTTTTCTCCTTTGGTTCTTAATCAGAACCTGAAATCTGTCTTGATCAGACAGACAGATGGCTGAGAATATACTATTCTAAGCCCTGAAGGCTTTATCAGTGCTGAAGGAATATATTGTCAAGTTAAATGATGTTGAAAGTGAAAAATTAAGGCCTTGTTTCCTGAAGACAAAAGACTATGTGCAATGATATATTCAGTTGTATTCTCAGACTGGTTAAGTCAAAGTTGATGTCATATAAGTCATATATACTTAGGTCATATATATTTACATATACATATAGGTCATATACACACACATTTATAACAACAAAACAAAAAAGTTTGCTGTTCAACAGGCAAATAAGATGATTTAAAAAGAGGACTTTTTTCCATCAGTTTATACGAGGACAGCAGATTAGCTACTCAGCTCCCAGATGTGTCAGGACTATTGGGCTGCACATGCCTTTCAAGAGACATGTAAACATCAAAGGGAAGGCTTACCATCCACAATCTACTTTTACCTCATCCTAGAAAACTGCTTCACACTGATGCTTTTAGTGACAAACTAGTCCAAGTAGAATCTAGGATCTTGTAGGTGGCTGAAATGCCTTGGTTCTTGTCCATAATTATGCTGCATGATTTGCCACACTATGGATCAGAAGTGCCTCCCTTGCTCCTAATTCTCAATTTTCGCTTCTCCAAAATGAGGACAATAGTATCTGCTCTGTCTACCTTCTAACATTATGTGAGATTAAGGAATTTAATGCAGCTTGGAACATAACCTACAGAAGTAACAGCAGTCACACGAAGAGATACATGCACATGAATTTTTTTAAATTATGATTGAATGAAAATGTACATCCCCATATAAATTTGCATGCTTACCTATATGCAGCTTCCACTGCTCTACCTGCATGGTGACAGCATACTCTTCCTCTCTGCTCCATACATGTCCGATCCTCCCAACAGTCTCCTTATCTCCACCTTGCCACCCACTCCTCTTCCTCCAGTATGCGGTCAACAGGATGATCTCCTATAGATGCATAGAACCATAAAGTGGACACAAAATATGATCGCACTGCGTTGCCAAATCCAATACATTGCTACCTGAAGAGCTGACCTTCATTGTGATTTATGGACCAGGGCAGCATCAGGGCCAGGGGCCATGCTCCCAGGGGAACCTCGAAGCCCCTGGACTATCAATTGTGGTCTTTTAGTGGGGATCTCAGGGTCACCCCTATTTATACTTGTGTTGCCAGTGAGACTCAACTTTGTGAGCTCCATCGTGGCTGTCACTGCTGGTGGCCGGGCACCATCTGGTTCTTCTGGTCAATAGTTGATGTAGACACCCACTCAACATGGGTCTCTCTGTTACCTTTCCCTCATGTTATGGACCTCAGTGGTCATCCGTTCCTGCTGAGTTGGGACCATTTACTGTACCTTCAGATGGCAGCTTGGCAGCTTTTAAGACCCAAGACACCACACATCAATGTGGGGTTCAGAGAGTCCTCACTAGCAAAACACTAGTTGTGCCAATTGGCCTCAATTTCCCCTGAGAGCATGGTCCCCAACCCCCCGCCCCAGCTAGTCTTCCCTTGCAATATTAGGTTAAGATGGGAGGAGTGTTAAAGTTGTGTTGAAGTCCAGTTAATGTTGACCTTCTTACTAATGTGCTGTCACCAATTTCACCCAACCAAATTTCTATCAATATCTAAGCTAAACCCTCTCCTCCTCATCCTTCCCCCTCCCCACTTTTGAAGCCGTCAAAGAGTCTTTTCTGTTATGTATGAATCTGCTTTTAAGTTCTTTTATAGTAGGGGTCTCATACAATATTTGTCCTTCTGTTGCTGACTACCTTCACTCAACATAATGTCCTCCAGTTGAAACCAGGTTATGAGATGTTTCCTGAAATCATCATTGTTCTTTATCATTGCATAGTGTTCCGCTGAGTATATATACCGTAATTTACCTATCCACTCCTCTGTTGTTGGGCATCTGGGTCGATTCCATCTTTTAGCTATTGTGGACTGTCCTGTGATAAACATTTGTGTGCATGTATCAGTTGGTGTGAATGGCCTTGCTTCTGCAGGATATATTCCAAGCAGTGGAATTACTGGGTCAGATGGTATATCGAGATCCATTTTCTGAAGGGAGCACCAGATTGCTTTCCAAAGAGGTTGCACTATTTTGCAATCCCACCAACAGAACAGGAGAGTTCCACTTTTTCCACAGCCTCTCCAGCATTTGTTGTTTTGTGTTTTTTGGATCATGCAACCTTATTGGCATGAGCTGGTATCTCATTGTAGTTTTGATTTGAATTTCTTTAATAGCTAATGATCATGAGAATGTCTGCATGTGTGTTTTGGATGCCTGGATCTCCTCTTTAGAGAAGAATCTGCCCATCTCCTTTGCCCATTGCTTAATTGGATGATTTATCTTTTTCTTATTGATATTTTGTAGTACCTTATATATTATGGAGATCAGGCATCGGTCTGATATAGAGTTGCCAAATATTTTTGCACATTCCGTAGGTGGTCTTTTAATTCTATTAATAAAGTCTTTGGATGAGCAAAAGTGTTTGATTCTTAATAGTTCCCATTTATCTATTTTCTCTTCTGTTGATTGTGGTTGTTTGACAGATTTTGAAGTCTGTCTATGGTGTGTATTAAAACTTCCATTGCTGTTCCTATTTTTTCTTGAATGAGCTTTATAGTTTTAGATTTGATATTTAGGTCTTTACCCAGTTGGAGTTTGTTTTTGTATAAGGTGTAAGATATGGATCTTGTTTCAATTTATTGCAGATAGATATCCAATTTTGCCAGCACCATCTGTTGAAGAGATTGTTTTTAACCCAGTTTAATGTCTTAGGGCCTTTGTCGAATATCAACTGTTCATAGGCAGATGGTGTTATCTCTGGGGTCTCGATTCTGTTCCATTGATCTGTCTCTTTTTGTACAAGTACCAGGCTGTTTTGACTAATTTGGCAGTGTAATAGGTTCTAAAGTCGGGTAATGAGAGGCTTCCCAGTGTGTTCTTCGTCTTTAATAGTGCTTTATTTATCCGGGGCTTCTTGCCTTTCCAGACAAAATTGGTGATTTGTTTCTCCATCTCATTAAAAATGTCACTGGAACTTGTATCGGGATTGCATTATATAAGTAGATTGCCTTGGGTAAAATAGAACTTTTCAAAATGTTAAGTCTTCCTATCTATGAGCAGGGTGGGTTTCTCCATTTATGTAAGTATCTCTCAGTTTCTTGTAATAAGGGCTTGTAGTTCTATTTGTAAAGGTCTGTTATTTCTCTGGTTAGATTTCTTGCTAGGTACTTTATCTTCTTAGGGGCTATGGTAAATGATATTGACTTGGTGATTTCTTCTTTAATAATCTTGTTGTTGGTATAAAGGAACCCTACTGGTTTACTTTGTTTATGTTGTTTCCTGAGATTTTGCTGAACTCTTCTATCAGTTTGAGCAGTTTACTCATGGAGTCTTTGGGATTCTCTGCATATACTATCATATCATCAGCAAATAGGGAGATTTTTACTTCTTCTTTGCCAGTGCAAATGCCCTTTATTTGTTGGTTGCACATGAGTGTTTATTGCAGCACAGTCCTCAAGAGCAAAAAGATGAAATCAACCCAGGTTCCCAACAACCAATCAATGGATAAACAAACTATGGTATATTTACTCAATGGAGCACTACGCAATGATAAAGAACAATGATGATTTTAGGAAACATCTCATAATATCTTCCAATTGAAGCCAGGTTATGAGATGTTTCCTAAAATCATCATTGTTCTTTATCATCATTGAATGGTCCCAACTCAGCTGGAACCGATGATCACTAAAGACAACAGTGACATAGGGGAAAGGACCCAGAAGACAGAAAGACCGATGTGAATGGGTGACTATATCAACATGTGACCAGAAGAACTAGATGGTTTCCGGCCACTACCAATGACATCTGTGATAGGACGCACAATGTTGAATCCCAGTAGCAACAACAGGGAAAAAAAAGGGTGTACCCTGAGAACACCACTAAAAGACCACAATTGATTATCTGAAAGCCTGCGGGTTCCCGTTGGAGCATGGCCCCTTGACCTGATGCTACTTCTGATCACAAATCATTACTGAGGTCAACTCTTCAGACAGGAATGGATTGGACTTGGGGACACAAAGTGGCAATATTGTGTGCACACTTTATGGTTCTGTGCATCTGTAGGATGTCTTCCTACTGCCCTCTTACTAGAAGGGAGTGGATACAGTGGAGAGTAGGGGACAGGAGACTGTTAAGAGGATATGACATGTATAGAACAGAAAGGAGGAGTGTGCTGTCACAAGGGAAGGAGAACGGAAGGAGCTGCAGATAGGCGGACATGCTAATTTGAACTGGATTGTATGCTTTCACTCAATCACTATATGTATATATGTAAAAATTTAATGCAGGTGTAAGTGCTTTTAACTTATACAAGACCTTTATTAATTTCTGTTGTTCAAACAGTTGCAAAAGCAGAAACAAAACCATTCTTAAAATGATAGACTTCTGAGAAAAATGTTTAAATTGACCCTAGTAAAGACAAAGGTAGCTGGGCTTGGATGAACTCCAAGGGGTTTCCCCAGGGCTTTCACTGTGGGCCTTTCTTTGACCTTAATTAGGAACACCATTCTAGGATCGTAATCCTGGTATGCTGCTTCCTTTTAAAGACAGTTGAAATTGCCTTTTCATAGGGACCATGACATTTTTTTGTTTGGAACATTAGTCCGTTCTTTTGGTTTTACTCAAAGCTGCAAAGACTCAATAGTCCTTTGTCATTCAAAATGCACATGTTCCATGCTAGTACAGAACTTATACCCTAGTTTGTAAAACATTCATGCCACCTGAATATCTAGGCTATTATCAGAGATTTACTCTGACCTTCAGCTGCAGATGAAATTTTTAATGAATGTGTATGGTTTAAGATGAGGATGCAAAGCTTGTCTCTCTTGCTGTTCTGACACCTTTTGAAAAAGTGTGTTTATAGACTTGTCATAGTAATTTTCAAGAAAAGAAATGTCACCATGTAGTAAGACAATCTCTTGTCTAGGAAGTTAATTGGCTCTTGCTATAGGTGATCTAGGCAGAACTGATTGTTTTGGAACAAATGAGACCTCAGCAGACGTGAATACTAAAACACATAATGTTGAGTAGAGAGAGGAGGACATGGAAGTGGAGAAAAAACAACTTCATTGTTCAATTCTTAGTTTAGTGACCATTGATGAAATCACAGAATCTTATGGCTGATGGCAGTCTTGAAGTTATCTGGTCCTGTGTTACCTAAATTTCAGTCATTCTTGTTCCTCTTGAATGAATTTTTCTATGTCTGTTTATCACCACCTAACATATACTGTTGTTGTTGTTTTTGTGTGCCGTTGAGTTGATTCTGACTGATAGAGACACTATAGGACAGAGTAGAACTGTCCCCATAGAGTTTCTAAGGAGCAGCTGGAAAATTCAAAATGCTGACTTTTTGGTTAACAGCCAAGCTTTTAACCACTGTGCCATACTAGTGTATATGTATATAGCTCTAGATATTTATATATTTAATTTATTCAAATTTAATTTTATTTAAAATTATTTAACTTTGAAAAAGAATAGTATATTAGTACATACTTAGAAAACAAGTTACACCTAACATAAAAAGATTTTCATTGTAAAAAATGTATATTACATTATCAACAAACAAGTAAATATGTATTATAATAAAATACTTGCCTATGTCGTCTTCCACTTGTAGAAAAAGGGTTCAGGTATAAGTCTGCTTTATACTGATGGAATATAAAGAAAGGAAGTTTTCTTTCCCACAAAGTCTGGCTCCCCTCTGAGGTAACATAGCAAGGCTGTGACAAAACTGAGACTAATTTGATCACAGGGATTTTTCACTACCTAGGGAAGATAAGGTCTTTTTAATATACTCCACAAACACAAGGCCTGATTTAAGTGGCCCTTTTAAAGAAGAGATATTGTTTGAGGTTCACTATGTTGACATTTCTTCCTAAATTTACTGGTGTCTTATGGGAGGTACTGAGGTAATAGTAAAAAGGTGAAAGACAGGAACCAAAATATGGGACAGGACATAGCTAGCAATGATCCAAGAAATGAATCTTCGTATAGATGGATTCAGACATGCAAAGTCTCAGTCTCTACGGACAGAAAAGGAATCTAGACACTGATCACATCCCAAACATCTGTATAAATATCAAGGGCCCATTTAAGAGACAGCAAAGCAGCCAACTAGGACAGGAACACCATGTTTAACTGGAAACCTCAGTGAACTGGGAAGAGCTTGAAACATGAAGAAAAAGAGCTGATGCCAGAGATTTCTCCAAATCAGCCACTTTCAGGGTATCTTTTCCTGGTTTTAGTACACAGTCAGCCCAATTTCCTACCCTTTTCCCATTTTTCTCTTCAATCATAGGCAGTGAGAATTCATGTGCAGCATTTAGCATCAACATGATTTGGATAGTAGAAAGAAATTCTAAATGAAATTAATAATACTATTATTCTTTGTAAATGAACATTAGTCAAAACCTAGAAAATTTTCAATAAGCCGTTCCAAATACCCTTAACTAGAATGGTGGAATTAGAAGAGGTCTGAAAGCCCATTTAGTACTACCATCTTTAATAATCAGATGAGGAAACTGAGGTCCAGAGAAGGAAGGAAATTACCTATAGTAACACAGTAAGTTGATGTCAGAACTGAGGTTAGAATCCAGGTCTCCTGACTGGCACTATATTTCTATTTCAAAATACCATATGTCTGTATGGACACCAGTTTTTTCCCTCTTCTTTTTGTCACATCTAACCCCCGTTTCTTTAGAACATTCATGCTCTTGTACAAGGTATTTTTGACTGAATATTCTCTTTTAAAATGAAAACTACAGTAGTCCATTTAAAAAGTTGGTTTTAATAAAATAAAATTTCTAAGTTCATCAATCTCTTCTTGGCTTTTTTCAAAACTTTGCATTTTGATCCTATTCCTTGATAACAACTTCAATCCAAACATAGCTCTCCATGGGTAACCTGACTCTAACCCAGATCTGATATCTGTCTCTTTCAGGCACCTGGCTTCATTTATCTTTGTACTACTTTCCAACAAGTTTACACCACCTGCACAAGCTAGGTTTTCTAAAGCCTCTTGCTTTTGATGACCTTTATTTCCTAGTATCTAGATTTTTTTTGTCTCAAGATGTTTCAAACATGTCATTTGTTTCCCCAGAAACTTCCCTCATAGAGAGAGAGAGAGAGCAAGCCTTAACAGGAAGAACTACTGTTTGCAAGTGTTCAGTATTTTACCAGGCTAGTTCCTTTCACGTAATTTGTCCCTTATGCCCCAAGAAAAATACATAAATTCATAAAATAGAAAGTTTAAACAAAAATTCAGGATGAAGTAGCAGAAACCCAGCTTCGTTTGGAGATAAAACAGTGTGGGTGTGACTAAATGCTGTTACATTCAGCTCAAATGAATAATTTATCTTAGTTGATCAAAGGTGAGAAGCACATAGTATTTCACGAAGTAGGAAGTGATTACTGATCTTCTATTTGTTTTGTGGAGCAGAAAAAGTCAAAGAAAAACAATTCCAAAAAATGATTTGAAAATCATAATCTTCTCCCACCTCTAAATTTTGATCTCTAAGGGATTTTGCTTCTGTAGTTAGCTTCTTTGAGTTAGCTTTTTGCTAAATAAGCTTGTAGTTGTCATCAATGCCCCACAACCAAAAGGCACATGTGGTCTCTCAAGGTGTTTAGAAGGATCTTCTCTTACCAGAAAAATACAGTGTATTTGTGTGTAGTCAGGGTCTCAATTTCCCGTCCCTTCATTCATTTCACTGAGGCCCACCTAAGTCTTTCTGAAGAGCTACAAGCTACAAGGAGTTTCTTTTTTTAATGGATTGGCTCTCCTAGAATGATCTAATTGTTTTGGAAATGCTTTTCTGTACCAGTTTGTGCAGAATCAAACTGTATTAAATCACCCCACATACATTCACAAACATACACAACCCCACTCTAGTTCGTGGGATAAACATGAAGTGATGAGCAGGCACAATACAGTACAAGTGTTAAAGTTACAGTCTCCACAACTCTGAACATAATCATATTTCCCTTAAGAATGAAAGCCCTCGTGTTAGTATACGGTATCATAAACAAGCATATTCTCTTTAGTAGGTATCTGTTTTTAAGCTTTTATTGATATTAGACAAGCCAGCCTAGTGCCGTCGAGTCGAATCCAACTCATGGTGTAAGACATCTTTAATAAGCAATTCTGAATCATAGTCATGATCATGAACCATTAATATTACAGTTTATACATAATGGTTTTATTTCTTGCTATACAGCCTTCTCCAATACACATCACTTTTAAAAAGGTATTCTTTATTATGGAGCTGTTAAAACATACAAAATAACAGGAAAAGATGTGATGAGCCCTCATATACCCATACCTGAGCTTCAATAATTAAGAACATGTTGCACATCTTCTAATATTTATCTGCCCACACATAACATAATCTAATTCATAAATGACTTAAAAGTCATCCCCAACTGACAGCGACAATTCTTTTTCTTTTTCTTTTCAAACACGACTGTCATACACATTACTTTTTGTTGGATTTGATGCCTAGCTTTATTAGAAATAGCTTCACAGAAGACTTTGTAAATCCTGGAATATCACCCTACCTCTGTTCGCTTCCAGTTATGTGAATCCTCGTGGCTCAGCTTACCTTTCTGTTAAATAAGAGACTTAGATATAATTTCTAAGACTTCATTAATCTATGAGATTCTGGATTTAAATAGCAAAAGTAATTAAGTTTGGAAGCCAATCTTGTTATTCTCCTATTATCTAGATACAAAGAAAAGAAACTTAGAGCTTGGTTATCTCTAAACTGTAATTGCATTGGCAATTTGAGTTAAACACTTTAAAAAACAATAATGAAAGAAGTTTCAAGTGTGATTATTTCTATCTTCTGAGGAAATGTTTCCTATAACTGCCCATACAGGAACACCCAATAATTATTTTAAAACAATAATAATGTAGTTTCATCATTTTTACTACTTCCCTACTTAAAGGGCTAGTACTTGCTTAACAAAAGTGCTCATAAAAGACTGTGGCGCCCTCTTCTGACATCTTGCCCAATAAGATAAATAAGAACATGTTTCTGAGCTTCCCTAGGACTTCAGGATTTCTCATTGCTTTATCTGCTACTACTCAGACTTAAAATAACATACAAAAATTCAGATATGACTGGTAGAAGACACAGGTCCTATGAAAAATTCTAGCTACACTTCCATGGTGAATAGCTGATATTTTCTTCTAGGTTTCCACTTTGAAATTTGAGTATTGCTCCAAAGGAGAAGAGGTAACTGCAATTTGAAATGTGATCAAAGTTGCACTCAAACAAGCTGCAAGCCTGTAACAACAACAACAACAAAACCACAAAAAAAATCTTATGGAAAGAAGAAATAATAATTACTGTATTAAAATTCAAAACAAATTCCATTAACTATGTGCCATAAGCAAAGGGTGCAAGACAGGTTGCGTCTCACAACTTAAACTACTCTGCAGTAGTTTATTCAGAGACAGATGTCCTTTTTGAAAACATCTAAATTTTGCTCTCCCACTTTCTGTATCACCCACTTGTGCCAGTTTCCTTCTTATTTCTTACAGATTTGGCTCAAGGGAGCTTCCTAACAAAATGACTACTCCATTCATCCAAGACACTCACACCTCCTTTATCTTCAGGCCAAGGACAAATCTTATCTACACAAAGTAGTCTTTCCTGAATATTACACTTCACATGACCCTTTTCTCTCCTCTCAATTCCTGTAACTGCAATCACACTATTAAGAACTGTAATATACTAAACTGTAATGAGATTGACTCCACAAACCATAATTCTGACAAAATTTTAAAAATTGACTTTAACAGTTATCCATTTTTCTGTGTTTTCTGAATTTTGATTTATCTCTTCTTTTAGAAGTTAGCTTTACACATACAGAAGCATATCTGGTGTGTTTTGAACACATGCTGGATTTTCCCTGCAGTCTCAAGTTTTCTTGAATTTGCATGCTTTGGTAATGAAATCTGGATCAGGTAGGGAAAAAAAAAAATTTCAGCCGAACAGAATTCTCAGCTATCTGAAGTAGCTAGCTTACTGAGCATCTCTATTTGCCACATGCTGTTTCCGTGTACCAATACCAGCATTCATTTTCTGGCTGGTTTTAAAATTCACAATAAAAAAACAATACTTTTGGCTACACGTTTATTATATACCAACACTTACCATAAGAGCACATGTTAAAGACTCCATAGAGTACTGTTCGTCTCTTGAGAGTTATTTGTAGTTACTGGAAGAGCCACCACCTGGCTGGATTTTGTACCTCAGCCAATTAAATCACTCAGTAAATTGTTTGGCAAGATTAACTGGGATTTCCAGGATAGCTTCAAAAACAGTGCAAAGAATAACACTAAAAAATAATGTTAAAGGGGGTGGAGTCAAGATGGGGGACTGAACGCACATCTCCCTAAATCCCTCTGGAAACCAAGACCTGATACAATAATTAAATGGAGCCTTCTGGACACCTAGTGAGCCCTGAGATGCGGCATAGGGCTGTTAATTTGGACTTCATAATACTGAACACAAAACCTCTTTTTCACTGACCCCACTCTCGGTGAGCACAGGCTTACACAGACTGAAGGTAACTCACAATTTCGATTTTTTTTTCCTCTATCTTGGCTGGCGGGCAGAACTGGGACTTGACTAGCTGCTGTTCTCAGACACATTGCTGGTGGGACTGGCAAGCATAATTGCCAGGTTCTGGGAGCCTGGCTTTGGACTCTACACACCTTGGCTTCTCTGGCCTATTGGGAAATGGAGAAGCCAAGGCAGAGGCCCCAACTGGGCTTGGTTCTTAGGCTAGGAGGTGGCTCCTGCTGGGGGGAGAGTGCTTTTCTAGCAGGGAGGAGGGGTTTTGCACAGTGTCACCTGGGGCCAAGGCCCAGTGGTAGAGGCTGTGGACTCTGGGCATTTCAGCACTCTTGGCCCCTCTATCCACCAGGACCCTGGTCCCGGCCAGCTGGCAAACTTACACGGGATGCCATCTTATTTTGCTAGGATGTGGGGTCATCCATACGGAAGCCTCAGTTAGACCTAATTCCTGGGCTGGGAGGCAGTTCCTACCCAGAAGAGACTGCTTTTCCAACAGAAAAGCAGAGTTCTACACAGTATCACCTACAGCTGGGGCCCAAAAGCAGAGGCCAGTAGGCCAGTAGCCTTTCTGTATTTTGAGCTAGTTTATAACATCTGGTGTTCAATACAGAGGTGCTTACGTTGCCAGGTGGGAAGAGGGGCGTATACACCTGAAAACCTGACTGACTTTGGAAGGTGCCAAATACTTTTACTTCTCATCTTAAGTTGGCCTAGAGAAACAACTGTGGTATATCTTCACAGCATCTCTACCAACCTCTACTGACAAACGTGAAGGCCATAAAGCAGCAAATGTTGGAGTGGTAGGTAACCTGGAAGTCACCTATGGCATCAGAAGGCCCCCAGAAGAAACAACCTCAGAATTTCCCAGATGAAGAAGTATTTATGAAACTACCAGAAGGTGAATACAAAAGCATTATATAGAGAGACCTACTAGACCTTATACAAAATGCACCAGAGCAAAATGTAAAACTAAGCAAGCTGGTCAATCTGATGGAACATCAGCACTCTGAAATCCAACAGCTCAGGAGCTAAACCAAAGACATAGAAACTTGAATTCAAAGCCAATAAAACAGAATGGAACAAATGGAAAAGAGAAATTCTGATTTGGAAGACAGAGTCACTGACTCCAGCATCTATGAGCAGAAATCAGAAAAAAGAAACAAGAAAAATGAAGAAATATTAAGAAGCATATGGGACTCTATTAAGAGGAACAATCTATGATTGACTGGAGTTTCTCAACAGAGCAACACCTGAGAACACAGAGAGTATTGTGGCTAAGCTGCTGACAGAAAACTTCCCAGAAATTATAAAAGAAGAGAATATAGATATCGAAGATACATATCGAACACCACTCAATATAGATCTCAATAGAAAGACTTCAAGACATATTATATTCAATCTCAACAAAATGAAACATAAGCAGAAACACTTAAAGGCAACAAGACTCAAAGCAAAGCTAACGTTCGGAGGGAAACCCTGCAGAATTTTGTTGGATTTCTCTGCAGAAACAATGCTGGCACAGAGACAGTGGCACGACACATTCAAAGCCTTGAAGGAGAAGAACTTCCAACCAAGGATTATATATCCTGCAAAACTATCTTTCAAGTATGAAAATGAAATGAAGACATTCTCAGATAAACAGAAACTCAGAGAGTTTGTAAAAACCAAACCAAAGCTACAAGAAATACTGAAAGAATCTCTTGGCTTGGAAGAACAAAACCACGAACTTTGTATATTAGAAGGACACATTATCTAGAATCCTACTCAGCTGGGGAAGGCTCCAAACTCAATAAAAGCTATAATAGTGAAAGAAATGATCTAGTGATTGTATCATGTAAACTATGATATCATGATATTAAAAAGAGGGATGTACTACAGTCGTTATAGTCCTTCCAGATGGAAAGGAAGTTGACAAGACTGGTAGCAGTCAAAATTGGGGTTATATATAGTCTATTAAGCAGGATCATAGGGGAAGCCGTAAAGCACAATAGAGAAGCAACATACCATATGAAGAAATGTAATACAGGGGTCTCAACAACCACAAAACCAATCCTGAAAAAAAGGTGAAAAATCAACTTGAAAAGAAGGTCGCAGAACAGATTAATAAGAACAGAGAAAACATCAACTCAAAAATAAACATGTCACAATGGCCACACTGAACACATACCTATCAATAATTACACCAAATGTGAATGGACTGAATGCTCCAGTAAAGAGACATCAAGTAACATCTTGTATCAAAAGACATGACCCATCTATATGTTGCCTACAATAAACTCACTTTAGACCTAAAGATAGGAACAAACTGAAAATCAAAGGATGGAAGAATATATATCAAGCTAACAATGAACAGAGAAGAGCAGATGTGGCAATTCTAATCTCAGATAAAATCGATTTTAATGTAAAATCCACCATCATGGACAAGGATGGACACTATTTATTATTGAAAGTTTCAATACACAACCAGGACTTAACAATATTAAATATTTGAGCACCTAAATACGTCAAAGAAACACTGACTACACTCAAAAAGGATATAGATCACTCCACAATAATAGCGGAAGACTTCAACATTCAACTCTCAATATTGGACAGATTGTCTAGAAAAAAGATCAGTAAAGACACAGAAGACATTATTGCCACAATTAAACATCCACACCTCAATGACATATACAGAACTTTCTATCCACCAGCGGACAACCACACCTTCTTCTCCAGTCCACATGGAACATTATTCAGAATAGACCATGTGTTAGGACATAAAGCAATTCTCAACAAAATCCCTACCATTGAATTAATGCAAAGCATCTTCTCAGATCACAAAGCTATAAAAGTCGAAATCAATAGCAGTAAAAAACATAAATAGAAAGCAGAACTCATGGAAACTGAACAACACCTTGCTGAAAAAACCATGGGTTATAGAAGAAATCAAGGATGAAATCAAGAAATTTATAGATTCCAATGAGAATGAAAACACTTCCTACCAGAACCTATGGGACACAGCCAAAGCAGTGCTCAGAGGTCAGTTTATCTCCATAAATGCACACCTCTGGAAGGAAGAAAGAAACCAAATCAAAGAACTGACCCTACAGCTTTAACAAGTAGAGAGAGAACAACAGACGAACCCCTCAGGCACCAGAAGAAAACAGATCATAAAGATCAGAGTGGAACTAAATGAATTAGAGAATAGAAGCACAATTGAAAAAATTGAAAAAATCAAAAGCTGATTTTTGGAAAACATCAACCAAATTACAAACCATTGTCTAAACTTACTAAAGAAAAACAAGAAAGAAAACAAGTAACCCAAATAAGAAATGAGAGGGGAATTGCCACAACAGATCCAGCAGAAATACAAAAATATCATAGCTGAATACTACGAAAGACTGTATTCTAAGAAATTTGAAAACCTAGAGGAAATGGACACATTCCTTGATTTATATCACCTACTAAAATTATCTCTAGGTGACAGAGAACAACTGAATAAACCCATCACAAAGGAAGAGATCAAAAAAGTCATCCAAAAACTGCCAACCAAAAAAAGTGCGGACCCAGATGGCTTCATGCAGAATTCTACTAAGCTTTTAGAGAAGAGTTATCTCCAATACTACTGAGACCATTTCACAGTATAGAAAGGGATGAAATACTCCCAAATTCATTCTATGAAGCCAGCATAACCCTGATACCAAAACTAGGGTAAGACCCAACAAAAAAGGAAAATACAGACCAGTATCACTCATGAATCTAGATTGAATGTAGATGCAAAAATCTTCAACAAAATTCTTGCCAACAGAATACAACAACATATCCAAAAATTAATCCATACTGACCAAACTGTATTCATACCAGGGATGCAAGGCTGGTTCAACATCAGAAAAACAATTAATGTGATCAACCACATACATATCACAAAAGTCAAGAATCACCTGATCTTGTCTATTGATGTAGAAAAGGCATTTGATAAAGTCCATCACCAGCTCGTTCTAAAAACTCTAAGCAAAATAGGAATAGATGTCCAATTCCTCAATGCAATAAGGGCCGTTTATACAAAGCTAACTGCCTATGTCATCCTGAATGGAGAGAGACTGAAGGAGTTTCCCCTGAGAACAGGAACTAGACAAAGATCCCTACTCTCACCTCTCCTATTCAACATTGTACTAGAAGTTCCAGCCAAAGCAATTAGACAAGAACAAGGAATAAAGGGCACCTTCATAGGCAAAGAAGAACTAAAAATCTCCCTATTTGCTGATATGATTGTATATGCAGAGAATCCCAAAGACTCCATAAGAAAACTCCTCAAACTGATAGAGGAGTTCAGTAAAGTCTCAGGACACAAGATAAACGTAAGTAAATCAGTAGGATTCCTTTATACCAACAACAAAATTATTAAGGAAGAAATCATCAAGTCAATACCATTTACTATAGCCCCTAAGAAGATAAAGTACCTAGGAAGAAATCTAACCAGACAAATAACAGACCTTTACAAAGAGAACTACAAACCCTTACTACAAGAAACTAAGAGAGCATTACATAAATGGAGAAAGCTACCCTGCTCATGTATAGGAAGACTTAACATTGTGAAAATGTCTATTTTACCCAAAGTAATCTACTTATATAATGCAATCCCAATACAAGTTCCAGTGACATTTTTTTAATGAGATGGAGGAACAATTCACCAACTTTGTCTGGAAAGGGAAGGAGCCCAGATAAGTAAAGCATTAGTAAAGAAGAAGAACACACTGGAAGGCCTCTCATTACCCGACCTTAGAACCTATTACACTGCCACAATAATCAAAACAGCCTGGTACTTGTACAAAAAGAGACAGACAGATCAGTGGAACAGAATCGAGACCCCAGAGATGACATCATCTGCCTATGAACAGTTGATATTCGACAAAGGCCCTAAGACATTACACTGGGGTAAAAACAATCTCTTCAACAGATGGTGCTGGCAAAATTGGATATCCATCTGCACTAAATTAAAACAAGACCCGTATCTTACACCTGATACAAAAGCAACTCAAACTGGATAAAAGACCTAAATATCAAATCTAAAATGACAAAGCTCATCCAAGAAAAAGTAGGAACAACAATGGAAGGTTTAATACACAACATAGACAGACTTCAAAATCTGTCAAACAAACCACAAACAACAGAGAAAATAGGTAAATGGGAACTACTAAGAATCAATCACTTTTGCTCATCCAAAGACTTTATTAATAGAATTAAAAGGCCCCCTACAGATTGGGAAAAAATAGTTGGCAACTCTATGTCAGACCGATGCCTGATCTCCATAATCTATAAGGTACTACAAAATATCAATAAGAAAAATATGTCATCCAATTAAGCGATGGGAAAAGGAGATGGACAGACACTTCTCTGAGGAGGAGATCCAGGCAGCCAAAAAACACATGTGGACATGCTCACGATCATTAGGTACCAAAGAAATTCAAATCAAAACAACAATGAGACACTATCTCACCCCAACGAGGTTGGCCGTGATCCAAAAAACACAAAACACTAAATGCTGGAGAGACTGTGGGGAGATTGGAACTCTCCTACACTGTTGGTGGGATTGCAAAATGATCCAGCCTCTTTGAAAAGCAACCTGGCATTTCCTTAAAAAAATGGATATAGATATACCATTTGATCGAGTAATCCCACTACTTGGAATACATCCTACAGAATCAAGTCCTTTCACACCAACAGACACATGCACAAGAATGTTTATCACAGCACAGTCCACAATAGCAAAAAGATAGAATCAACCCAGATGCCCAACAACAGAAGAATGTATGGGTAATCTATGGTATATGTACTCAAAGGAACACTATGCAATGATAAAGAACAATGATGATCACAGGAAACATCTCTTAACCTGGTTTCAACTGGAGGACATTATGTTCAGTGAAAGTAGTCAGCAACAGAAGGACAAATATTGTATGAGAACCCTATGATAAGAACTTATAAGTGGACTCATGCACAACAGAAAAGACTCCTTGACGGCTGCAAGTGTGGGGAGGGCAGGAGGACGAGGGGGGAGGGAATAGATTAGATAGTTGTTAGAAATTTGGTTGGGTGAAATTGGTGACGGTACACATTAGTAAGAAGATCAACATTAATGGGTCTTCAACACAACTTGTGTACTCCTCTCATCTTAACCCAATATTGCAAGGAGTAGCTGGGGCAGGGGGCCGGAAACTGTGCTCTCAGGGGAATTCGAGGCCAATTGCCACAACTAGCATTTTGCTAATGAGGTCTCTCTGCACCCCACATTGGTGAGTGGCATCTGGGGTCTTCAAAGCTGCCAAGCTGCCATCTGAGGGTACAGAAAATGGTCTCAACTCAGCAGTAATGGATGATCACCAAGGTCTGTAACAACATGGGGTAAAGACAACCCAGAAGACAGAGAAACTCACATGAGTGGCTGTCTACATCGACTTGTGACTGGTGGTGCCCGGCCACCACCAGTGATAGCCACAGTGGAGCTCACAGAGTTGAATCTCATTAGCAACACAAGTATAAATAGGGGTGCACCCTGAGATCTCCACTAAAAGACCGCAATTGATGGTTCAAGGGCCTCGGAGTTCTCCTGAGATCATGCTCCCCCTCCCTGATGCTGCCCCTGTCCATAAATCATAATGAAGGTCAACTTTCAGACAGCAATGGATTGGACTTTGTGACGCAGAGTGACCATATTGCGCGGGCACTTTATGGGTCTAGGCATCTGTAGGAGGCCGTCCTGTTGATCTCATACTGGAGGAAGGAGAATGGGTGGAGAGGAGAAGATAGGACACTGTTTGGAGGATAAGTCATGTATGGAGCAGAGAGGAAGAGTGTGCTATCACCATGCAGGGAGAGCAGTGGAAGCTTCATGTAGGTCTGCATGCAAATTTATATGGGAGGGTACATTGTCATTCAATCAAATAATAATAAAAGATTTAAAATAAAAAATAGTGTTAAAATACCTGTCTATAGTAAAATTCTATGCAGGCTGAAAACTGAGTAACTTCCTTCTATGTATTGGCCGTGTTTGTGGTGATTTGACCTTTTGTATACTGATTTTGATCTTGTGCTTTGCCATTAAAATGGTGCAAAAGTGCTCAAAGAATTGGCATGTCTGTACTATGATAGCACATAGAATAATTTGCTGTTTGATAGATGAAGAATAAGACCAAAATTTATTTTAAATTAATCATTGGTGCGTATGAGAAGTATGTGTTTATATGATTGCCATTCATACATTAGAGCATAAGGCCTGGGTGACCTATTTTGGAGAGATCTCTCTTCTTCCCTAGTGTGGTTCTGGAACAGGCAGAGTAAAATAAGTGGCTACATCATGAACATAACTTGTACCATTTTATTTCTTTATTCTGTCTCCATGCGTGAGTCGATTGTTTCTCTTAGTTTCTCTCAAGATCAAGAACTAATCTACATCCTCTTTAGGACTGAAAAAGACAAGTGATAATAACCTAAAAACCATAAGAGAAAAACAAAGTAATATGCCTTGTGACCAGCAATGTATATGATAGTGAAACCACCTCCCGTCCTAAAACACTAAGATGTCAACACATCTGGAACATGACCATCGTGACCCCCTAAAGAAGATTATTATACAAACTCCTAAGACTCAGAAAACCTTATCCTCTTCTCCTATAAAACCTCCAGCTAGTGTCCGTTTCAGGAAGGCAGATTTTGGAGGAATCTATCCTCTCTGACTCCTGGTCTACCAGTATGCAATAAAACATCTTGCGTCTCATTTCACCCAACTGAAAGATTGACTGATTGTTGCAGACAGCACAAACTCAGGTTTGCAGTAACAGTTCTTCTGTTTAACCTGACACTAGGGTAGTATTTCCTCAGTGCCATGCAATCCTTTCCTGTTCTGTATCTGCTTTTCAAGAAATCTTGCCTTCAGCCAACTAAGTTTATGCCCCGTCTCTTTCTTAGATGATCTTCATTGTTTCTTTTTGTGTCAACAGTCAATATCCTTGGCTGGTAATCAAAAGCCTGAAGGTTCAAGTCCATCCAGAGGTGCCTCAGGAAAAAAGGCCTGGTGATCCACTTCTAAATAATTAGTCATTACAACCCTATGGAGTACAGCTCTGCTTTGATACGCAGGGTTTAACATGAGTCACAATCAACTCAGTGTTAACTGGATTATTACTTCAGGAAAATAATCTTTTCAAAGCTCAATTCTCTGGTTTCACCCACACCCACATCCTTCTAGAGTTTCTCAGATGTAATAGAGCAAAACAGATAACAAATGCAAGAGGAGGAAAATAAAAACCTGCTGTTGCCAAACCAAAGCAAGTTTGTTCTGCCTGTCACTTGCAGCCAAATTCAGAGATGGGGGGAAAAGGTGTAAACAATGCTTTATTAACAGCCAAGCATGCAAATCTGGGAGACAATTCCAGTGGTTATTATAGCTAGGTTACAAAGGGATTTGCATGTGGGAAACGTCAAACCTTGTCATAAGATAGAACAGGGAGTCACAAGATTCCTTTACATCTTATCTAACAATGTAAATTACTCACAATATCATTACCTCCCTGAAAGTGTGAGGAGACAGGGAAAGGAATGTAAGTCTGTTGATCTGATTTGGGACAGTAATAACACAGGGAATGGAATGGAATTTACCAGTCTAGGTGACTTTGACTAAGTCCCAGCTACTAACATAACCCACTCTTCATCACCAATTTCATAGTTATGAAACAGGTTTTAAATGAAAATAGTTGCTTTGGTTTGTAGGATTAACTCTAGGATCAAATCTCAGAACTCTCTACAGTATGTGGTACAGTTAGTCATGAGGTAGGGTGCACATTGTATACCAACAACAAAAAATAATGATTCCAATTACCACTTTAGTATGCACAGCTAACCTACGTTGGGGAGCCATGGGAATAATTTCTCAAACTCTGACACAAAAGAAGACTTCCTGCTATTTGATGTTATTTACAATATCCTTTAATGCTTTTAATTTGTTCTCTATCATATGGAAACTATCATACAAGTTAAAGCAACACATTCACTTAAGGTCTTTACATCCATGATTATGTCTGAGGAGTAAGTAGTCTATAGCTGCCTAGTTTTCCTGAACTGCCTCTCTGACTTGTCCCAATTCGGCACCTAAAGCACTTACGGCCTGCAAGGTGGCATTTATGGACTTAAACATGGCACAGGCTAGCCTATTAATTTTAATATTTAATACCTATCACTGTGGCAGGCATGACAAAAAGGGAGAAGGATACATATTCAGCTGATGGAACAGACGTATGTTAATACAGTGATTTATGGGAAGGTTAATCTTGCTTATAGTTTGGACATGGTTAGTTTGGATGTCTTTTATCTGGGCAGGAAAGGGGTGAGCCTCTGCAAGAAGTAAGATCTCCCATAGCATTAGCAGAGACATATGAAAAGGCCCAATTTCCACACAGTAAGAACTATCCTTTAGGTAACTTAATGTGCCCATCAGCGTAGGACACCATTATATTTCCATTACATTTGAAAGTGCAGTTACTAAGATCATAACAGAAGGAAGAGCACCCTGAAAATCTGACACAGTTTTCACTAGGGGTGACAGTCTCAAGCTGGATCTCTCCATCCTTTTCTTTCTTAACTGGTACCCAGTTACAGATATCCCCATACATGATGTTCTTTGAACATGTCCGAACAAGGTACAATCTCTAATCACCTCAAGAGGGTTGCATACACCAATCAAAAAATTTGTTTAGTGTAAGCACCTCCCACTGGACAGAAATCAGAAACATACATTTCTTGGAAGACAAGTCCATACATTTTCATTTCATCGGAAAAGGACAACGTCTTGTGAATGTCCTAGAAGTGAGTTGAGTTCAAGGAAGAGAGAGAGCAAATTCTGGAAGACACTTCTTAGACTTTATCCCAGTTTCTCTTCTGGGAGCAGCAATCCACTGCTCATGGTTGGGACCTGTCAAGGAGGTATTTGTATCTGTGTCTGCCAAGGGGTACAGCTTTACCCAGATATGTGACACGTCCAGGTCTTCAGTCTGGCCAATTTCATGGCAGTGGGGTGGTCAGGAGAATTTCCCATGGGCCAGTCCACACCTCTTCCACCTGTTTTACAGGCCCCTCTCTCCAAGTTTTTATCACCAGATAACTGGTGAATTCTGAACTTTAAGGTCATTTTCTGCCCATGGGGAAAGCTATACTGAGGCAGCCTGAAAGGGTCTCCCATACACAATTTTACAGGTGCTGAATTTGAGCCTGTTGCTAAGGGCTAGCTGGATTGTAAACAAGGTAATGGTCAAGATCTAATCCCAGAGTAAGTAAGTCTCTTGACACAGCTTGGAGATACGTCTCTTTAAAGTATGGTTCATCCTCTTAACCTTTCCTGATGAAGGTAGTCTCCCACCTTTGTGTAGTCTCCTATCTGATGCCCAGGAATTCACTCACTTTCTAATCATTGGTTTCTCTCAGCCAGTCAGGCTCTACCCCAAGATGCTGACTCTGTCATGAAAGAGGGTTATTAAGGACCTGTTGAAATGAGGAAGGGCCCGGTAAAAATTGGAGGTATTGAAGAAAGCCCCAGGAAACAACTTAATAGCAGAAAATACCATAGAATAATCTTACCTTTATCTTACAAAACACTGTCACAAGACAAGCCTGGGGGCAACCTTGCAAGTGACAGCCTGCAAGTGACCCCTAGACCTTGACCACATTTTACAACTAATAGGAGTTAACCAATCAATGTAAAGGTCAGTTCACCCTCCCTACTTTGCAATCTCACGACTTAAATACTGGGCGCTGAGGAAACTCCCCGTCGCCCCCTGCTCTGTGTAGCTTGGGGTGCGTCCCTGGTGCACCAGTATTTTTCCTATTGGGCATATTTTTTAATAAAATTTAACCGTTAAAGTAACAGTGTCACATCTTGAAAATCGTGGACCCTAACAGACCAAATATGTGGCCCCAGTGTCCACTAGGAAATTCAGCATTTGTTCCCCCCCACCACTCTTAATTCTACCTGAGGCTCCTGGAGGGCAATTACAATGCCAGTAGTTAACTCCAGCTATAGCCTCAGGCCTCTTCAGTCATCTTCCATTTCTGGTAGCTCATCCATTTGATGGCCTGTTCTACCAGGTTTGGCACCCTCTTTCTTAGGGCAGACATTTTCCAGTGTTCTATTTACCTGTAATATTTGTATTGACTTTTCCTGATCAGAGCTTGTTGTCCTCAAGATCCCTGTTGGGTACCTTCGTGTCCCTTACTGTATGTTGTCTCCAAGAATATGGTGGCAGCTTGGGTCTTCCTGAATTTCCTGCTATTAAAATACCTTGAATGTAATTTTCACCACCTGGGCAGGATTCACTTCCAAAGCCCTGTCAAATTTTTGTAGCTTTTTCTGGATGTCCGAAGTGCTTTGGGAGATGAAAGTCATGTTTGCCGTTTCTGATTTTCAGGTGCTTGAGGGTCCATATCAGTGTGTTTATAGTAGGCACCGTAAGGTTCTTTCCAGGAACTCAGATGTATCATTTGTGGCCTTTTGCCATACTTCTTGCACCATGTTCAAACTTTCCTGCTTAGGGAACCTGTTTTGGAGACCCGCTAAAATATGCTTTCTCTACTGATTCATGGAAACTCTATGGGGCAGTTCTACTCTGGCCTTTAGGGTCTCCATGAGTTGGAATAGACTTGACGGCACTGGGTTTAAACCCTCATCATTGGGGCCCCAATTAGGCTTGGTCACTGAGATCACTACTGCTTGGTCGGGACTGCCATTCAGGCTTTCAGAGTGAATCCTCTTGGCTTCCTCCTTTGCTTTACCAAAGACCAGGCACCTTTCATCACTAATGAGAAATACATTTAACAAAGCCTGAATATCAGCCCAGTTGGGGTTACGAGTGCCAAAGATGGTGGCTATTGATTCCGTTACCTTGTTAGGGTCTGCTGTATATGAGGGATTTGAACTCTTCCAATTTAATAAATTAGAGATTGTAAATGGCATGTGTGCCTAATAATATCCATCTAGTTGCCTTTGTTGATTTACTCTAATTGGGAGTTGTCCAAGAGGATGTTGACCACCCTTGTTATTCTGGATTCTCTGGCTTAATTGAGTTCCATGCCAAGCGTGTGATGGCAAGATTGTGATTAAGCAGGCTTCAGCAGGATAAGGGGGAGCTAGTTTCTCAGCAGATGACTGGGCAGTTGGTGTTGAAATTTTAACAGTATTCATAATAATCTGATTATCTAACATATTCCGTTTTAAGAAACATTTTCATTACAAATAGGAGAAGCCACAGGGGAAAGGAGATATTTTACAGGGCACCAAGCAGTTTTACAGAACACATCACATATTATGCAATGGCTCTGTCTTCTAGATTCTAGGCATTGGACCCCTTCTCCAGATTTTGAGTGGAAGCCCTCCCCTGCCTCGTGCCCCAACCCTGTTGTATAGCTTTGCTTCCAGGCCCAGTGGGACAGCACCTCCTGTTCCCTGGCCTTCAGGTACACAATTTTTCAAGCCCGCAGGAGTGGCAACTCCACAATGAAATGTCAGGTGGCATGGCTCCATTTTTTTAAAAACCCTTGGATATACCTTTGAAACTGAGGCAGCTCAGCTTCTAAGCTCAGCTTTTATTTCCTAACCAGGTCAAATCAACATTTTAAAACTTAATCAAACCTACTGTTGTGGAGCTGATTTTAATTCACAATGGCCCTATAGGGCAGGATAGCATTGCCCTGCTGAGCAGCTGGTAGATTTTAACTACAGATCATTATGTAACCAGGGTTTTTCCAGCTGGCAATTGAGAACAGTAAAATCATGACTTAACATTATACATTTGTTAAATAGTATTAAGGAAAAAAAAATATGCATTTTAACCCGATAAGAACTGGGCAACCTTTGATTCCAGTCTGTTCCAAAACCTCTTTCCACACCTTTTAGCTTAGTTTTGAGTCAAAAATCTTATTCTAATGAGAGATCAAATCTTTGTCCTCATGACATAAATTAACCATTTCACTCAGAAGTCAAAAAATTTTGTTATTTAGCAGCAAAAAAAACAATTTTTCTATGTCAATGTTCTTAGAAATCTCATGAATCAAACCATGAAATTATTAGACACAACCTTTAACCAGACCAAATAACCATTTTCAAAAAAAAAAAAATTTATAGCATATTCTTTAAACAGCCAAAATAAACTCACTCATTAGGCTTAAGAATATATTCTTGGTGCTTTTAAAGAAAATAGTACATAAATTTACATTATACCAGAAATCTATTAACTCAACTAACCTAAAGTCCAGAGCTGAAATAAAGCTTGCTTAAAGATCCTAGGTCTTTAAGATTTGGATCCACCCAATTTCTGATAATCAATGTAAAGTAGTAATTCTTATCTGCTTTTTGTCTTAAAAAAAGTCTCCACCCAATTATAAAGGGTTTTACAAAAGCTCCCCTGGAGCTATGACTGGAGGCTGATCCTGTACTACCCTCTACTTCTTCCTGTAGGCCAAAAGATCATTATTTTCCCTTTTATTGTTCTGGAATGGTTACTTTCTCTTTAAGGTAAAACTATCCCTTCAACTAAGGGGCCTTTAACTAAGGACTGTAAAGTTAGGTTTTATTCAATGTAGTGACAGTATTTCTAGATCTACTTGAAAGTTGGCTTCTTTATCAACCTTAATTTAGCTCAAGCAAGACTCTGACTTGCCAAACAAGTTGAGTCACGAATCATGACAAAGATTCATTACATGATGATGGCCATGGGTGAGCAGCCTTCAAACGCTCACAAGAGAAATGTTCTCTTGCTACTTAGAGTATTTGCAAGCCACATCTCTTGTCCTGTCTGTCTAGGCAGACAACAGGGCCTTCTCCAATCAGGCCTCCTCTGCCCTAAGCCAAGCCGAAGAAGAAAGTAGGAAAGGAGAAAAGGTCGAGAAATCTGCTTTCTGTCCTATCAGAGAAGTGAAAGTCCAAGGGGTTGGAGGAGTGTTTTGCTTGAACCAACATGTTCCTAACATTGCACAGAGTTTGTCTTGCAGAGGGTGGGTACTTTCCTCTTCCATTCTTTGTACCCTCTTATCCTGTCACAGGAGTTTTCTGGTGGCAGGTGCCCTATTGGCTTTTAAATGCTTGATCTGTTCCTGCAAATATTTTATGCACCTTATCCTCAGACTTTGAATGCAACAGATAAATACCATCACCCATCTAGGCCACAGTTACTGGGGCAACACGAGTAGCCAGGCCTTTGGACCTCACCAGGGAGTGGTCCTGGTTAGAGTTCCTCAGTTCCTCCGCCAGTCATTGGGCTGTTAACTGAGGATTTTTAGAAGTGCAGAAAGAGAAGGAAGTTGGCTCTACCTTGGGCAAAACTTACCAGAGACGTCCTCAAAGTCCTTCCACAGTAACCAGAAATGTTACCAAACCAAAAGCAATTTTGTTTCACCTGTCACTTGCAGCCCAATTCAAAGACAAGAAAAAGGTTCAAGCAATGCTTTATTGACAGATAAGCATGTAAATCTGGGAGACAGTGAGAATGATTTCTCCAAGACTGTCCTGCTGGGGTTACAATTCCAGCGACTTTTATAGCTATGTTACAAAGTGAAGTGCATCTGGAAAATGTCAAACCTTGTCATAAGATAGAACAGGGAGTCACAAGATTCCTTTACATCTCTTTTTTTATTATTTATTTATTGTGATTGAGTGAAAGAGTACAAGCCAATATAAATTTGTGTGCCCGCCTATGTGCACTTCCCACTGCTCTCCCAGCCTGATGACAGCACACTCCTCCTATGCATTCTATACATGTCATATCATCCTAACAATCTCCTGTCCCCTTATCTCCACTGTCTCTATCCTGTCCAGTAAAAGGCCAGAAGGATGACATCCTATAGACGAACAGAACCATAAAGTGTAAACACGATATCGTCACTCCGTGTAGCCGAGTCCAAACCATTCCTGCCTGAAGAGTTGACCTCCGTAATGATTTATGGGCAGGGGCAGCATCAGGACCAGGAGCCATGCTCTCAGAGGAACCTTGAGGCCTCTGGACTATCAATCGCAGTCTTTTAGTGGAGTTCTCAGGGTGCACCCCTTTTATACTCTTGTTACCAGTGAGATTCAACTTTGTGAGCCCCATCACAGTTATCATTGGTGGTGGCCGGGCACCATCTGGTCCCTCTGGTCACGTGTCGATGTAGTCACCCATTCACGTGGGTCTCTCTGTGTTCTGAGTTCTCTTTGCTCTGTGTCATTTTAGTACTTGGTGATCATCTGTTCCCAATGAGTTGATGACAGATAGCTAGTTTTTAAGACCCAAGATGCCTTTCACCAATATGGGGTGGAGAAGACTCTTTTAGCAACATGTTGGTTAAGCCAATGGGCCTCAGTGTCCCCTGAGAGCACAGTCCCCAGAACCCTGCCCCTGCTATATTGGGTTAAGATTTGAGGAGCATTCATGTCATGTTGAGGTCCAGTTAAATTGATCTTCTTTCTAATGTGTGCTGTCACTGATTTCACCCAACCAAATTTCTATCATCTAATCTATGTCCATCCCTCTTCCTCCCTTGCTCCCTCCCCTCCCTTGCAGCCATCAGAGTCTTTTCTTCTGTACATGAGTCTCTTTTTAAGTCCTATAGTAGGAGTCTTCTACACATGACTCTGTTTCTAAGTTCTAGTCAGTGCTGCTGACTACTTTCACTCAACATAATGTCCTCCAGTTGAAACCAGGTTACGAGATGCTTCCTAAAATCATCTGTTCTTTATCATTGCATAGTGTTCCATTGAGTAGATACACCTCAGTTTACCTATCCATTCATCTGTTGTTCAGCACCTGGCTTGATTCCAATTTTTTCTATTGTAGATTGTGCTACAATAAACATTCGTGTGCATGTATCTGTTGGTGTGAATGGCCTTGATTCTGTAGAATACATTCCAAACAGCGGAATTACTGGGCCAAATAGTATGTCTGTTTCCAGCTTTTTAAGGACGCACCAGATTGCTTTCCAAAGAGGTTGTGGCATTTTACAATCTCACCAACAGTGTAGGAGAGTTCCAATTTCTCCACAGCCGCTTCAGCATTTGTTGTTTTGAGTTTTTTGGATGATGGCCAACCTTGTTGGGGTGAGATAATATCTCATTGTAGTTTTGATTTGAATTTCTTTAATAGCTAATAATCATAAGCAATTCTGCATGTGTTTTTAGGCTGCCTGGATATCCTCTTTAAAGAAGTGTTGGTCCATCTCCTTCGCCCATCACTTATTCACCCGTTTCAGTGTCAGTTTTGTGGTTGTTGAGACTCCTATGCTATGTTTCTTGATTTGATATGTTGCAACTTTATTGTGCTTTGTGGCTACCCCTTGATCTCCCTTAATAATCTATGATTAAACCCAATTTTAACTTTTACATGTGTCATTAATTTCCTCTCCATCTGGAAGGACAATAAGTACTGTAGTACATCCCTCTTTTTAATATGATGATATCATAGTTTTCATGAAATGATCATTGGATCACTTCTTTTAATATTATACCTTGGATTGAGTTTTGTGTTTTCCCTAACTGAGTAGGTTTCTGGATGATGTGTCCTGTATTGCTTCCTAAAATACAGAGTTAATGGTTTTGTTTTTCTAAGCCAAGAGCTTCTTTCAGTATTTCTTGTAGCTTTGGTTTGGTTTTTACAAAGTCTCTCTGTTTCTGTTTATCTGCGAACGTCTTAATTTCATTTTCATATTGGAAGGAAAGTTTTGCAGGATATATAATTCTTGGTTGGAAGTTCTTCTCCTTTAAGGCTTTGAATGTATCATCCCATTGCCTCTGTGCCAGCATTGTTTCTGCTGAGAAGTCAGATGAAAGCCTATAGGGCTTCCCTCTGAATGTTAGCTTTCCTTTGAGTCTCGCTGCATTTAAGGGTTTCTGTTTCTGTTCCGTTTTGTTAAGCTTGATTATAATATGTCTTGGAGTCTTTTGAGATCTATATTGAGTGGTGTTTAATACTCATCTTGGATATCTATATTCTCTTCTTTCATAATTTCTGGGAAGTTTTCTGTCAGCAGCTGAACAACAATACTCTTTGTATTTTTAGGTGTCCCTTTCTCATCAGGAACTCCAATTAATTGCAGATTCTTCCTCTTGATAGAGTCCCACATGTTTCTTAATACTTCTTCATTTTTCTTGTTTCTTTTCTCTGATTTCTCCTCATAGATGCTGGAGTCAATAGCTCTGTCTTCCAAGTCAGAAAGTCTGTTTTCCATCTGTTCAATTCTGTTCTGTTGGCTTTGAATTACATTTTCTATGTCTTCGATTTTGTTCTTTATCTGTTGGATTTCAGAGTACTGGTGTTCCATCAGATTGAACAGCTTGCTTAATTTTTCATTTTGCTCTGCTGCATTTTGTATAATTTCTAGGAAGGCTCTCTATATAATCCTTCTGTACTTGCCCTCTGATGGTTTCAGAAAGGCATCTTTGTCTGGGAAGTTCTTTGGTTCTTTCTTTTGGGGGCTTTCTGGAGCCATAGGTGAACTTTTCTTTGCGTTTCTGGCCAAAGTTTGTTGCTTTGGGGGCATCTAGAAGTTGTTTAGTTTCTCTGGTGTTACTTCAACAGGACCTGAAGTAAGTCTGAGAAGGAAGGTGATCACTAATCATCTCTATGTACTCCAGTAACTGGGCCCATTGGAATCTCAAGGGTAGCAGACTCCACTTCCTGACTGGAAAAGACATGATTCTACTTGCAGAGTGGCTGGGGCACCATCAGCTGACCCTATTATGTGGGTCAGTAAAGGCTGGAAGAAACACCATCTGGATGCACCATATTTAAAATTTCTGTAGGCAGTCTCATATTGAAAGATAAAAGCTACCTGACATCTTCCAAAATCAGTCATGCTGTCAGTTATGTAAGCCCCTCTTCCTACCAGGTCAAGTAAGAACCTCTGTATCCAACCCCACATGCTGTAAACTAGTTCAAAGTACAGAAAGACTCCTGCTTTGCTGTGGTCTGCTGCTTTTCCCCATCTGTAAGGCCCCACAGTGGTAAACACAGCTTTTTTGCTGTAAAATCACCCCCCGGGCTTGCACTGCCTCCCAGCCTGGGAATTGGCCGCTGCTGAGGCATTCATTTGGGTAACCCTGCCAGTTAAGTCCAAGCCCCACTTGCCAGCTAAGACAGAGGAAAAAAAAAGTTAAAATTGCAAGTTACCTGCAGTCCATGAGAGCTGGCATTCAACAAGGGTGGGGGTCAGTGAAAGAGAAGAAGTTTCCCGTTCAGTGGCATGTAGTCCAAATTGGCAGCCCTGTGTCATGCTCAAGGGCTCACTGGATGTCCAGAAGGCTCCATTTAATTATCAATCCAGGCCTTAATTTTCAGAGGGAATTAGGGAGACATGTGTCTAGTCTGCCACTTGACTCTGCCTCCAAGATTCTTTTACATCTTGTTGAACAATGAAAATTACTCATAATATCATTATTTCTGAAAAGGTTTGAAAAGATGGGGAAAGGATTTTAAGTGTGTTGATCCAGTTAGGGACAGTGATAAGACAGAGAATGAGATATAATTCAGTAGTCCAGTGACCTTGATTAAGTCCTAGCTACTAAAACTGTGGGTACTTGACATTTACTTAGACACAGTATTGTCTAAGGCATAACTTTTAATATAATAAATTGAGTTGAAATATATAATCTATAAATCTTGAGGCTAGAATCGCTTTTAGTCATTTTTAAATCATGCTTGCGTTTATTAAAGAGCCTATTTTTTGAGCACTTAGTATGTTCCAGGTAGTGTACTGATTGATAGTGATAATGTTTGTGAACAAAGTATGAATCCTACTCTTATGGAGTTTATAGTCCATTGGACAAAGAGCAATTTTTTAAAAAAATCTAAAAATGAACATTTAAATTAAAAATCGCTTTCAGCAATTTTTAGAAAGAATAAGCTTTTATGAGAAAGACTACTACAGTACAGTGGAGACTAATTTGGAACGGGTAATCAGGAAAATCACTTGATGAAATAATTATTAAAGTTATAGCTGAAAGATTATAAAGATCTGGGTACATGATAGCGGTGGGAGTGGAGAGTAAGAACATTGTGAAATAAGGAGAAAGTAGCATGATAAGAAGAGGAAAACCTTTCCAGGAAGATGGGATAGTATAGGTAGAATCATGTAGACATGAAATATATTTCCTGTTAAATCATCAAACAAAAGCTACTGAAAGCCTACTATGTACCAGGCAATAGAGATACAATCACAGATAAGATATGGCCTCTTGGCCCTTAAAGAGCTTAAATTATAGTGGAAGTGACAAAAGTAAAAATAAATAAGTCAATATAATATGATATAGATAACAACAGGATAACCTCAAAATAATTTTTGAATGATACATTTCTGAAAAAAATTTATTTATTGGAATTATGTAGGATTGGAAGGAAGAAAGATTAGAGGTAGGGAGACCAATTAGAATGTTGTTGGAATATCTAAGCAGGAAATGAGTTCTAGAATTCAAGCAATTTCAATGGGGATGAGTTAGAGAGTTATTTTTACTGACAAGTTTGGAAATAGATTGAATTTTGATAGTGGACAAGACCAGAAGCATAGAAGGAGTAGGATTAGGAATCTAGGAGTGAGAATAGGAAATGTCTTGTGTTCAATTTTTTGAACAATTTATTATGTTTTAAGTAAAATTTACAGCACGTATTAGTTTTACATTCACAAAGTTTATACACAATATTTTTTTTGTGACATAGATTTCAATTCCTTAAATGTGTCAGAATTCAATCTCATCCCAACCCCAGGTTGCCTATTTACATTTTTCAGGTTTTCCTGTTTTCAGTGCCTTCCTTTGTCTTAGTTAAGTTGTGCTGACTGGCCCTATACAGTGTATTGCATTTCCTTCCACCAAAGTTAACACATATCTATTATCTAGTTAGTGGTTTCATGGCCCTGCCTCTCTCTTCCTCTGACTATCAAAGATCATTTTTTTCTACATGTTAACTTTTTCTTGAGTTTTTATAAGAGTAATCTTTGAACAACTGTGTCACTAGAGTGCCTCATCAAGATTACAGCCTTGGAAACCCTATGAGGTAGTTCTAATATGTCCTATAGTTTCACTATGAGTCTGTATCAACTAGATGGCATTGAGTTTGGGTTTTTATGCTTAGCAGTTCTAATAAATTATTTGATGTGAAAAAAATTCGTATTATCTCAGAATTTCCATTTTCAAAGCTGTCATTCCCCCAATTTAAAACAGCTAATCAATAATTTAACTTTAAATGCAAGAAAACTTAAGAAGGTACATAAGAAATCAAAAGTTTAAGAAAAACCTATACAAATTTTCAGAAAAACTAAACACAAATTGACTAAAAGCTATAAAACCTTAGAAATGACAATTTGTTAGCTTGAGTTCTTTCCATAGAAAGTCATTTCTAAATTCAGTATTTAAAACAAAAGATAATCACTCAATATGAATTACAGATCACATCACAACAATTTCATTTTTTTTCTTATGATGAAGTAATGAGATCCATATATAGAAAAATGAGAAAATGTGCAAAATAAACCACAGTCCTCATAATTGATGGTCCAAAGGCCTGCGGGTTCACCTGAGAGCATGGCCTTTAGACCTGGTGCTGCTTATGTTCATAAATCATTACTGAGGTCAACTCCTCAGACAGGAATAGATTTGACTCAGTGACACAGTGACCATACCATGTGTGCACTTTATAGTTCCATGCATCTATAGGATTTCATCCTACTGTCCTCTTATTAGAGGGGAGTGGGGAGCATAGAGAAGAGGGGGCAAGAGATTGTTAAGAGGATGGAACATGCATAGAACACAAGGGATGAGTGTGCTGTCACTGGGCAAGGAGAGCAGTAGGAGCTGTACATAGGTGGGCATGCAAATTTAAACTGCATTGTACACTTGCACACAATTGTAATAAATAAATAAATTAAATATTAAAAAAAATAAAAATAGACCTGTAACAGAAGATTAAGAGCAATATACAAAACATCAAAATAAAAATAATTACATCAAAATGATGGCACTAAGCACATACCTATCAATAATTATACTGAATGTAAATGGACTGAACACTCCAGTAAAGAGACAGCGAGTAACATCCTGGATCAAAAGACATGACCCGTCTATATGTTGCCTACAAGAAACACACCTTAGACCTAAAGATATGAACAAACTGAAAATTAAAGGATGGAATAATATATACCAAGCTAACAACATACAAAGAAGAGCAGGAGTGGCAATGCTAACCTCAGATAAAATAGACTTTAATGCAAAACCCCCAATCGTGGACAAGGATGGTCACTATTGCTAAAAGCTTCAATACTCAAGCAGGACTTAACAATATTAAATATTTATGCACCTAATACCACAGGATCTAAATACATTGAACAAATACTGACAACACTGAAAAATGAGATAGATCATTCCACAATAATAGCTGGAGACTTCAACACTCCCCTTTCAGTTATCGATAGATCATCTAGGAAAAAGCTCAGTAAAGATGCAGAAGATCTTATTGTAACAATCAACCAACTTGACCTTATCGACATATACAGATCTTTTCATCCGCCAACAGATAAGTACACTTTCTTATCCAGTGCACATGGAACATTCTCAAGAACAGACCATGTGTTAGGTTGTAAAGCAATTCTCTATAAAATCCAAACCACTGATTTACTGCAAAGTGTCTTCTCAGACCACAGAGACATAAAAGTTGGAATCAATAACAGAAAAATCATAGGTAGAAATTCAAACTTATGTAAACTGAACAACACTTTGCCCCAAAAGCCTTGGGTTATAGAAGAAATCAAGGACAAAATAAATTTATGGAATCAAATGAGAATGAAAACACAACCTACCAGAATCTATATGATACAGCCAAAGCCATACTCAGAGGTCAGTTTATCTCTGTAAATGCATACATATGGAAAGAAGGGCCCAAATTAAATAATTAACCTTACAACATCAACAAGTAGAAAGAGAGCAACAGAGGAACACCCCAGGCATGAGAAGAAGAGAACAGATTATAAGGACTAGAGCATAATTAAATGAATTAGAGAATAGAAAAACAAAAACAAAAAAAATAACAAAACCCAAAAGGAAAAGATCAAGAAAGCTGATAAACCATTGGCTGAACTTACAAAAGAAAAGCAACAGATGATACAAGTAACCTGATTAAGAAATGAGATGGGAGATGTTACAACAGACCCAGCTGAAATAAAAAATATCATAACAGAATACTAGGAAAGGCTGTACTCTAACAGGGTTGAAAACCTAGATGAAATGGCAAACTCCTAGGTTCGTGTCATCTGCAAAGATTATCACATGGAGAAGTAGATCAACTTAATAAATCTATTACAAAGGAAAAGATTGAAAAAGTCATCAAAAATCTACCAACCGAAAAAAGTCCTGGCCCAGATGGCTTCAGTATAGAATTCTACAAAACGTTAGAGAAGAGTTAACTCTGATACTACTGAGGCTATTTCACACCATGGAAAGGGATGGAATACTCCCACATTCATTCTATAAGGGAGCACAATCCTAATACCAAAGCCAGTGAAAGAACCCATAAAAAAAGAAAGTTACAGATCAATGTCACTGATGAACCTACATGCAAAAATCTTCAACAAAATTCTAGCCAATAGAATTCAACAGCGTATGAAAAAAATACTTCATCATGATCAAGTTGGTTTCATTCCAGGAATGCAAGACTGGTTCAACACCAGAAAAACAGTTAATGTAATCAACCAAATTAATAACACAAAAGATAAGAATCACCTGATTTTGTCAATTCATGCAGAAAAGTCATTTGACAAAGTTCAACACTTTTTCATGCTAAAAACGCTCATAAAAATATGAATAGAGGGGAAATTCCTCAACAAAATCAGTAGCATCCCTGCAAAGCTAACTACTTTGAGAATGGGGACTAGACAAGGATGGCCACTCTGACCGCTTCTATTCAACATTGTGCTAGAAGTTCTAGCCAGTGCAATTAGACAAGACAAAGAAATAAAGGGCATCTGTGTTGGCAATGAAGAAGTAAAAATCTCCTTATTTACAGATGACATGATTGCATAAACAGAAAATACAAAGGAATCCATGACTACACTATTGGAACTAATAGAGGAGTTTAGCAAAGTATCGGGATACAAGATAAACATAAGTCAATCAGTAGGATTCCTTTATACCAGCAATGACATTATTAAAGAAGAAATCACCAAATCAATTCCATTTATTATAGCCCCCAAGAAGATAAAATACCTAGGAATAAATCTAACTAGAAAAATAAGAGACCTTTACAAAGAACACTACAAGACCTTACTACAAGAAACTAAGAGAGACTTAGATAAATGGAGTAATCTACTCTGCTCATGGATAGGAAGACTCAAAATTGTGAAAATGTCTTTTACACAAAGCAATCTACTTATATAATGCAATCCCAATACAAATTCTAGCAACAATTTTTAATGAGATGGAGAAACATATCACCAACTTTGTTTGGAAAGGGAAGAAACCCCTAATATGTAAAGCTCTACTGAAGAAGGACACGCTGGGAGGCCTCTCACTACCCGACTTTACAAACTATTACACTGTCACAGTTGTCGAAACAGCCTGGCACTGGTACAAAAAGAGACAAATAGATCAGTAGAACAGAGTTGATATACCAGAAATGCCACCATCCTCTTATGAACAGTTGGTGCTTGACAAAGGCCCTAAGACTTTAAACTGGGGTAAAAGCAATCTCTTCAACAAATGGTGCCGGCAAAATTGGATCTCAGTCTGCAATAAATTGAAACAAGATCCATATCTCACACCTTATACAAAAAACAACTCAAACTGGATAAAAGACCTAAATATCAAATCTAAAATGATAAAGCTCACCAAAAATAGGAATAACAATGAAAGTTTTAATACACAACACAGACAGGCTTCAAAATCTGACAAAGCACAACCAACAGAAGAGAAAATAGATCAATAGGAACTACTAAGAATCAAACAGTTTTGCTCATCCAAAGACTTTATCAAAAAATTAAAAGACCACCTACAGACTGGGAAAAAAAAATTTGGCAACTGTATGTCAGGCCGACATCTGATCTCTATAATCTACAAGGTATTGAAAAATATCAGCAAGAAAAAGATAAATAATCCAATTAAGAGATGGGCAAAGGAGATGGATAGGCATTTCTCTAAAGAGAATGTCCCGACAGCCAAAAGACACCTGCAGAATTTCTCATGATTATTAGCTATTAAAGATATTCAAATCAAAACTACAATGAGATACCATCTCACCCCAACAAGGATGGCCATGATCCAGAAAACACAAAGCAACAAATGCTGGAGAGGCTGTGGAGAAACTGGAACTCTCCTACACTTCTGGTGGGATTGCAAAATGGTACAACCTCTTTGGAAAGCAATCTGGCACTTCCTTAAAAATCTGGAGATACATATACCATTTGATCCTGTAATTCCACTCCTTGGAATTTATCCTTCAGAAACAAAGGTTGTCACACGAGTGGACACATGGACACGAATGTTTGTTGCGTCACAGTCCACAATAGCAAAAAGATGGAATCAACCCTAATGCTCATCAACAGATGAATGGATAAACAAACTATGGTACATACACTCAATGGAACACAGTGCTATGATAAAAAACAATGACGATTTTAGAAAACATCTCATAACGTGGTCTCATTTGGAAGAGATCATGCTGAGTGAAATCAATCAGTGTCAAAAGGACAGATTTTGTATGACACCCCTGTTATAAAGACTTACAAAGAGAATTATCCACAGAACAAAATGACTGTGTTGGGTACATAAGTAGGTGGGGGCCAAGGGTTTATCATAGATAAGATAATTAATAGATGTTAGAAATTTTGTTATTTTACTATAATTAATTAAAAATACTGTACACAATAAATAAATAAATAGATCGCTGTTTGTAGATTTTTTTATTATGATTGAGTGAAAATGTACATTCCCATATAAATTTGCATGCCCACTTATACACAGCTCCCACTTGTCTCCCTGACCAGTGACAGCGCACTCTTACTATGCTCCATACATGTCTTATTCTCCCAACAATTCCCTATCCCCTCCCTTCCACCCACTCCCCTTCCTCCAGTAAGAGGTCAGCAGGACAACATCCTATAGATGCATAGAACCACAAAGTGCACACATGATTCGGTGACTCTGTGTCGCAAATTGCAATCTATTACTATCTGAGAGTTGACCTCCATTATGATTTATGGACAGGGGCAGCATCAGGCCCAGGGGCCATGCTCCCAGGGGAAATCTGAGGACCGTGGACCATCAACTGAGGTTTAATAGAGATCTCAGGGTACACCCCTTTTTATTCCTGTGTTGCCTGTGAGACTCAACTTTGTGAACTCCATCATGGCTATCACTGGTGGTGGCCAGGCACCATCTGGTTCTTCCAGTCACAAGTTAATGTAATCACCCACTCACGTGGGTCTCTCTGTCTTCTGTGTTCTCTTTCCCCCATGTCACTTTGGTCCTTGATGACCATCCATTCCTGCTGAGTTGGGAAAGTTTGCTGTACTCTCAGATGGCAGCTTGCAGCTTTTAAGACCCCAGACGCCACTTACCAATGTGGGGTATGGAGAGACCTCATTAGCAAAATGCAAGTTGTGGCAATTGGCCTCGAATTCCCCTGAGAGCATGGTCCCCTGCCCCCAACCCCAGCAACTCTGTCCTTGCAATATTGGGTTAAGATGAGAGGAGTACACAAGTTGTGTTGAAGTCCCGTTAATATTGATCATCTTACTAATGTGTGTTGTCACCAATTTCACCTAACCAAATTTCTAACAACTATATAATCTATTCCTTCCCCCTCGTCCTCCTGCCCACCCCACCCTTGCAGCTGTCAAAGAGTCCTTTCTGTTATGCATGAGTCTGCTTTTAATTTCTTATCGTAGGGGTCTCGTACAATATTTGTCCTTCTGTCACTGACTACTTTCACTCAACATAAAGTCCTCCAGTTGAAACCAGGTTAAGAGATGTTTCTTGCTATCGTTGTTGTTCTCTATCATTGAATAGTGTTCCATTGAGTATATATACCATAGTTTACCTATCAATTCTTCTGTTGTTGGGCATCTGGGTTGATTCTATCTTTTTGCTGCTGTGGACTGTGCTGCGATGAACATTTGTGTGCATATCTGAGTTGGTGTGAATGGCCTTGATTCTGTAGGATAAATCCCAAGCAGTGGAATTACTGGGTCAAACGGTATATCTAGATCCATTATTTTAAGGAAGTGCCAGATTGCTTTCCAAAGAGTTTGCACCATTTTGCAATCCCACTAACAGTGTAGGGGAGTTCCAATCTCTCCACAACATCTCCACGATTTAGTGTTTTGTGTATTTTGGATCATGGCCAACCTTGTTGGGGTGACATCTTTTCTCATTGTCATTTTGATTTGAATTTCTTTAATAGCTAATGATCGTGAGCATGTCTGCATGTGTTCTTTGGCTGCCTGGATCTCCTCTTTAGAGAAATGTCTGTCCATCTCCTTTGCCCATCACTTAATTGGATGATTTACCTTTTCCTTATTGATATTTTGTAGTACCTTACAGATTATGGAGATAAGGAGTTGATCTAACATCTAGTTGCCAAATATTTTTTCCCCTTGCATAGGTGGCCTTTTAATTCTATTAATAAAGTCTTTGGATGAGCAAAAGTGATTGATTCTTAGTAGTTTGCATTTACCTATTTTCTCTTTTGTTGTTTGTGGTTTGTTTGACAGATTTTGAAGTCTGTCTGTGTTGTGTATTAAACCTTCCATTGCTGTTTCTACTCTTTCTTGGATGAGCTTTATCTTTTTCGATCTGATATTTAGGTCTTTTATCCAGTTTGAGTTGCTTTTGTATAAGGTGTAAGATATGGGTCTTGTTTTAATTTAGTGCATATGGACATCCAATTTTGCCAGCACTATCTGTTGAAGAGATTTTTTTTACCCCAGTTTAATGTCTTAGGGCCTTTGTCGAATATCAACTGTTCATAGGCAGATGATGTCACCTCTGGGGTCCCAATTCTGTTCCACAAATCTATCTGTCTGTTCTTGTACCAGTACCAGGCTGTTTTGACTACTGTGACAGTGTAATAGGTTCTAAGGTCGGGTAATGAGAGGCCTCCCAGTGTGTTCTTCTTCTTTAGTAATGCTTTACTTATCTGGAGCTTCTTCCTTTTCCAGACAAAGTTGGTAATTTGTTCCTCCATCTCATTAAAAAATGTCACTGGAACTTGTATTGGGATTGCATTATATAAGTAGATTGTCTTGGGTAAAATAGACATTTTCACAATGTTAAGTCTTCCCATCCATGAGCAGGCTAGGTTTCTCCATTTATGTAAATCTCTCTTAGTTTCCTGTAGTAAGGGTTTGTAGTTCTCTTTGTAAAGTTCTGTTATTTGTCTGGTTAGATTTCTTCCTAGGTACATCATCTTCTTAGTGGCTATAGTAAATGGTATTGACTTGGTGATTTCTTCCTTAATAATTTTGTTGTTGGTATAAAGGAATCCTACTGATTTACTTGCCAAGCCAAGTGCAGTTGGATCTGAATCATGGCTACCCTAGGGGCCAGGGTAGAAACTGACCTCCAGGTATTCAAGAAACGCCTGGTTTACTTACATTTATCTTGTATCCTGAGACTTTGCCTAATTCCTCTATCAGTTTGAGTAGTTTCCTTATGGATTCTTTGGGATTCTCTGCATATACAGTCATATCATCAGCAAATAGGGATATTTTTAGTTCTTCTTTGCTGATGCAGATGCCCTTTATTCCTTGTTCTTGTCTAATTGCTTTGGCTAGAACTTCTAGTACAATGTTGATTAGGAGAGGTGAGAGTGGGCACCCTTGTCTAGTTCCTGTTCTCAAGGGAAACTGTTTCAGTCTCTCTCCATTCAGGATGACGTAGGCAGTTGGCTTTTTATCAATGGTCCTTATTGCCATGAGTCGGATCCGACTCGACGGGACTTGGCTTATTGCATTTAGGAATTGGCCATCTATTCTTATTTTGCTGAGAGTTTTTAGCATCAATGGTGCTGTGCTTTATCAAATGTCTTTTCTCCATCAATAGACAGCATTAGCTGATTCTTGTCTTTTGTGATATTTCTGTGGTTGATCACATTAATTGTTTTTCTGATGTTGAACCAGCCTTGCATCCTTGGTATTAATGCAACTTGGTTATGATGGATTATTTTTTTGATATATTGTTGTATTCTTTTTGCAAGAATTTTGTTGATGATTTTTGCATCTAGATTCATGAGTGATATCGATCTGTAGTTCTCCTTTTTCATTGGGTCTTTCCCTGGCTTTGGTATCAGGGTTACGCTGGCTTCATAGAATGAATTTGGGAGTATTCTATCCCTTTCTATACTGTGAAATAGTCTCAATAGTATTGGAGATAACGCTTCTCTTAAAGCTTGGTAGAATTCTGCAGTGAAGCCATCTGGGCCTGTGATTTTTTTGGCTGGCAGTTTTTGGATGACTTTTTCAATCTCTTTCTTTGTGATGTGTTTATTAAGTTGTTCTGAGTCACCTTGTGATAATTTGCATAGGTGATATGAATCAAGGAATTTGTCCATTTCCTCTAGGTTTTCGAGTTTCTTAGAATACAGTCATTTATAGTATTCAGCTATGATATTTTTTATTTCTGCTGGGTCTGATGTGACAATTTCCCTGTCGTTTCTTACTTGGATTATTTGTTTCCATTCTTGTTTTTCTTCAATAAGTTTAGCCAATGGTTTGTAATTTGGTTGATCTTTTCAAAAAACCAGATTTTCTCTTTTCAACTTTTTCAATTGTTCTTCTATTCTCTAATTCTTTTAGTTCTTCTCTAATCTTTATGATCTGTTTTCTTCTGGTGCCTTAGGGGTTCCTCTGTTGTTCTCACTCTTCTTGTTCAAGCTATAGGGTTAGTTCTGTGATTTGGTTTCTTTCTTCCTTCCAGATGTGCACACTTATGGAGATAAACTGACTTCTGAGGCCTGCTTTGCCTGCATCCCGTAGGTTGTGGTAGGAAGGGTTTTCATTCTCATTGGAATCCATAAATTTCTTTATTTCATCTTTGATTTCCTCTATAACCCATGACTTTTTGAGTGAGACATTGTTCAGTTTCCATGTGTTCCAGTTTCTATGTTTTTTCTGCTATTGAGTTTGACTTTTATGGCTTTATGATCTGAGAAGATACTTTGCCATAATTCAATGGTATGGAGTTTGTTGATAATTGCTTTATGTCCTTAACACATGATCTATTCTGCAGAAAGTTCCATGTGCACTGGAGAAGAAGGTGTAGTTGTCTGCCAATGGATAGAAAGCTTTGTGTATGTCGACAAAGTCTACTTGGCTAATTGGGGCAATAAGGCCTTCTGTGTCTTTTTTTAGCTTTTCTCTAGATGATCTGTCCAATATTGAGAGTGGAATGTTCAAGTCTCCAGCTATTATTGTGGAATGATCTCTACTTTTTGATTGTAGTCAGTGTCTCTTCAATGTATTTAGGTCCTCTACTATTAAGTGCATAAATACTTAATATTTTTAAGTCCTGTTTCTGTATTGAGGCAATAGTGTTCATCCTTGTCCACGATGGTGGATTTTACATTAAAATCTATTTTATCTGAGGTTAGAATTGCCACACCTGCTCTTCTTTGTGTGTTGTTAGCTTGGTATATATTATTCCATTCTTTAATTTTCAGTTTGTTCATATCTTTAAGTCTAAGTTGAGTTCCTTGTAGGCAACATATGGATGGGTCGTGTCTTTTGATCTACGATGTCACTTGATGTCTTTTTACTGGAGCATTCAGTCCATTCACATTCAATGTCATTATTGATAGGTATGAGTTCAGTGTCGACATTGTGATATGTTTATTTTTGTGTTGATGTTTTCCTTGTTGTTCTTATTAATCTATTCTGGGACATTCTACTTTATGGGTTGACTTTTCACCTTGTTCAGGGTTGGTTTTGTAGTTGTTGAGACTCCTGTATCATGTTTCTTGATTTCATATGTTGCATCTTTATTGTTCTTTATGGCTGCCCCTATGATCCCCCTTAGTAAACTATGTATAAATCCAATTTTAGTTACTATCAGTCTTATTAACTTCCTTTCCATCTGGAAGGACTATAATGACTGTAGTACATCCCTCTTTTTAATATGATGGCATAGTTTTCATGATATGATCACTGGATCATTTCTTTCACTATTGTAGCTTTGATTGTGTTTGGAGCCTTCCTTAACTGAGTAGGATTCTGGGTGATGTGTCATGTATTTCCTTCTAAAATATAAAGTTAGTGGTTTTATTCTTCTAAACCAAGAACTTCTTTCAGTATTTCTTGTAGCTTTGGTTTGGTTTTTACAAAGCCTCTGAGTTATTGTTATCTGCAAATGTCTTAATTTCATTTTCATATTTAAAAGATACTTGTTTTAGTCAGCTAGGGCTGCTGTAACAGAAATACCACAGAGTGGATGGCTTTAACAAAGGAAGGTTTATTCTTACACAGTCTGATAGGTTGCAAGTCCATATTCGGGGTGTCTGCTCCAGGGAAAGGCTTTCCCCTTGTTGGCTCTGGAGGAAAGTCCAGTATTGCATCAGTCTTTGTCCAGGGAACATCTTGGCGCAGGAACCTCAGGTCTCAAGGAGTGCTCTCCTCCCGGTGCTGCTTTCTTGATGGTAACGAGGTTCACAATTCTCTTTGTTTCTCTTTCCTTTTATCTCCTGCAAGCTGAAACGATTAAGGGTGGGGCAAGCCACACTCCAGGGAAACTCCCCCTACAGCAGAGCAGGGAAGTAATCTTATGCAGGAATATACAGCCCCACCCTAATCCTTTAGCATTCAGCTTAATGAGACCACAAAATGGAGGACAGTCCCAAGATACTGGGAATCATGTCCCAGCCACACAGTTGCACATACTTTTGGGGGGACACAATTCAACTCATGACATCCCACCCTTTGACAACCCAAAAATCACATCACAAAAACATGTAACACATTCATCTCACCATAGCAAGATTATGTCCATCCCATACAACAGAAGTCTTAAATCAGTTCCAAGTCCAAAATACAAAAATTCTTCTACATCTGTGAAACTTAGAAGGTAAGCTATCTGCTTCTAAAGGCATAATGGCAGAACAGGCACAAGTTAGACATTCCATTAGAAATGGGAGAAATTGCAGGGAAAGAAGACATTAACAGGCAACAGGCAAGTCAACAGAACACATTACATTATCCCTGAAAGCTTTGGAAATACTCTTACATATTCTGAGACATTCTACACAACAGCCCTGCTCTCCAGACTCTAGATATCGGCCACCCTCTCTGGTTTCTGAGTGGAGACCTCCAGCCCTGTGCTACAACTCTGCCTTCACGGCCCTTGGACAGAAACTCTGTCTCATCGGCTTTAAGAGCACCCTAAGCCCAACTGAGTGGCAATTCCACCCTTACAAATACAGGATGCCATGGTTCCACCCTTTCAAACCCCTGAAGTCATGGCCATAGCTTTTGAGACTGAGGCAGCTCAGCTTCTCACGCTATTTGTCTCTTCAGCTTCAACTTCCTATGGCCGCATGGCCCGAGCCTCAGGCCCACATCTGCCCTGCTGGGCAAATGTTCCAAAGCTCTGTAGCTCCACTGATTTAAGTGCCCGGAGGTACCCTACTCTTGCTGGAAAGAGTCCTCCCCAAAGGCACTCAGCTCTCTTGCTCCGTGGGTCAGCAAGGCCGGCTCCACCTATTTAAGTGCCCAAAGGCACCCTGTTCTGCGAGGAAAACTGTGCACAGACACTGACCTCTCTTGCTCCACAGGTCGGCTCCAGTGCTGCCTCTGGTTCTGCTGCTGCCGCTGCCACTGCTGCTAGTCCTTTGTTGTTTCTCACCATCTGTGCCTTCTTCGTTCCTTCTGAATCTTCTATCCATTCACAGTTTCAAAGTGGCTTCCACATTTTAGATATTTGCTAGAGCAGCACCCCACTCCCATGGTACCAAATTCTGTTTTAGTCAGCTAGGCTGCTCTAACAGAAATACCACAGAGTGGATGGCTTTAACAAAGGAAGGTTTATTCTTACACAGTCCAGTAGGTTGCAAATCCATATTCAGGGTGTCTGCTCCAGGGAAAGGCTTTCCCCTTGTCAGCTCTGGAGGAAAGTCCAGTATTGCATCAGTCTTTGTCCAGGGAGCATCTTGGCGCAGGAACCTCAGGTCTCAAGGACATACTCTTCTCCCGGTGCTGCTTTCTTGATGATAACGAGGTTCCCAATTCTCTTTGTTTTTCTTTCCTTTTATCTCTTGCAAGCTGAAAGGATTAAGAGTAGGGCAAGCCTACTCTTGGAAACTCCAAGCCTACTCAGGGAAACTCCCCCTACAGCAGAGAAGGGAAGTAATCCTATGCAGGAATTTACAGCCCCACCCTAATCCTTTAACATGCAGTTTAATGAAACCACAAAATGGAGGGCAGTCCCAAGATACTGTGAATCATCTCCCAGACACATGGCTGCATATACTTTTGGGGGGACACAATTCAGCCCATGACAATACTTTTGCAGGATATGCAATTCTTGGTTGGAAGTTCCTTTCCTTCAAGACTGAATGTGTCATGTCACTGTCTCCGCACCAGCATGGTTTCTGCTGAGAAATCTGATGAAAGCATACAGGGTTTCCCCTCTGAATGTTAGCTTTGCTTTGAGTCTTGCTGCCTTTAAGAGTTTCTGCTTATGTTTCATTTGGTTAAGTTTTGTTATAATATGTCTTGGAGTCTTTCGAGATCTACATTGAGTGGTGTTCAATATGTATCTTGAATATCTATATTCTCTTCTTTCATAATTTCTGGGAAATTTTCTGTCAGCAGCTCAGCAGCAATACTGTCTGTGTCCTCAGGTGTCTCACCCTGCTCAGGAACACCAGTCAATCATAGATTGTTCCTCCTAAGCGAGTCCCACATGTTTCTTAATGCTTCTTCATTTTTCTTGTTTCTTTTTTTCTGATTTCTCCTCATTGATGCTGGAGTCACTAGCTCTGTCTTCAAGTCAGAAACTCTGTTTTCCATTTGTTCCATTCTGTTTTCTTTTCTTTTTTTTATTGTATGATTCCATTTATATAACATATCTGTAACAGTTAACTCCATGGAAACAGAAAGTAGACTGATGGTTGCTGAGGACTGGGAGGATGGCAGGCTCAGCCACTTGGGTACTTCAGAGCTTCTTGCCTTTGCTAACCCAGGAAGAGGGGAGCCTGGTGAGGGGGGTAGGCTGGAGGCTCTTGGGCACATCAGATGTTACGCTGACAAAAGCTAAGCATAAAATGCAATCCCACACTTAGGTTCCTGTATTTGTCTGGTTTTATCTGGTTCTAGCCTCTGTGATCTTTTTGGCTCCTGACTGTGTCACCCACTGTGCACCTCTCTCCCTCTCCCCCTCCACTTGACTCAGAGTCTTTTCTTATCTTTGAATTGAAGTTTCTTTGTCTCTGATTTTTGTTCTTGATCTGTTGGATTTCAGAATACTGGTGTTCCATCAGATTGAACAGCTTGCTTAATTTTTCATTTTGATGTGCTGCATTTTGTATGAAGTCTGGGAGGGCTGTATGCATGGTCCTTTTGTATTCACCTTTCAATATTTCAGAAAGTTTTCTTTGTCTGGAAAGCTCCTTGGTTGTTTCATTTGGGGGCCTTCTGAAGCCATGGATGATTTCTTGGTTATAGTTTTCTCCAGAGTTTGTTGCTTTGGGGGCATAATGTGACTCAATAGAGGCTGGTAGATATGTTGTGTGGATAGACTGTAGTTCTTTCTCTGAGCCCTCTTAAAATGAGAGGTCAAAGGTATCTGACATCTTACAAAGTCAGTCAGATTTTCTGGTGTACAGGTCCCTTTTCCCAGATGGCAAAGTAAGCACCTCTATTTCCAAATCCAGATGTTATAAACTAGTTCAAAATCCAGAAAGGCTACTGTCCTGCTGGCCTCTGCTGTCAGGCCCCAGCCATAGGTGACACTGTGTGGCTGCCTTCCAGCCTAGTTTTTACATCCCACTGAGACCTCCACATGGGTATCTCTGACTCCCATTGGAACAAGATGGCCTCCCATAAAAGCTTACTGCCTGCCTCGATACCAGCTACTATATGGCAGAGGTGGAGAGGCCAAAGTGCCGAGATGCACAGAGTCCAAAGCCACGTTCTCAAATCATGGCAATTTTACCTGCTGATCCCACCAGCAGTGTGTCTGAGAATAGCTGCTAGTCAAGTCCCAGCTCTGCCTGCTAGCTAAGACAGAGAAAAGTATGTTAACATGGTGAGTTACCTTTGGTCCTTGAAAACCAGTACCCACCAAGAGCAGAGGTCAGCGAAAGAGAGAAAGTTTTCAGTTCAGTGGTTTGAAGTCCAAATTAACAGCCCTATGCCATGTCCTAGGACTCACTAGGCGTCCAGAAGGCTTCATTTAATTATCAATTCAGGTCTTGGTTTCCAGAGGAATTTAGGGAGATGTGTGTTTAGTCCACCATCTTGACTCTGCCTCCTGGGGCAGGCAGGTATTTTTTATGTTTATGTGTTTGTACACCCACATCATGATGTAAGGAATGTATCTATAGTCTTCATGCTGCTTAAAATGTGTCATTTCAGTTTCCTATTTAAGTTTTCATGCTCGATTACAGTCTGGAGCTAACCAAGGTTGTCCCTCCCTATGGCGTTTCCAAGATAAACTGACCTGTGTAAATGTGCTCACGTGCCACACTGCCCCACAGAGATATGCAGGGCTGTCACTAGTCAGAACACTCCAGAGTATGGTAGTTAAATAGAAAATATGCAAAGATTTAGTAGCTTTTCTTCTGGTGTATAAGTTATTTCAAAAGCAATACGTAACATAATTTACTTAATATTTTGTTCAGACACGGTCCCTTCCATCTCAGTATTGTATTTGCCATTATTTTTGTGATGTCTTCCTCATAAAAGTATTTTTAGAAACTAAAAAAAAAATAAAGCTGTAGTAGTATTTCCCTACTGAACATTTTTTGAACATGTATCCAACTCAATAAATAATCTGAATAATATATTTCAAGCTCAATAGGACTTATATCTTGAAGGGGAATGTTTTGTAAATCTAGTCTTACTTCAGTACGAAAAAAGTGATATTCACTAATAAAAACTGGTTTCATTAAGTAGGTAAGAAACTCTTCATAAACATACCGGCATGGTAATGAAACAGGTGGTAAGAGTGTCATATATGCACAAAATGTTTAAGTAACTGTGTGTGTGGTAGTGAGGGGGTTAGGAACTGAAGTTGAATATGAGGTTGTTTGTGATAGGGAATTTGAGTACTCATTTATGTTTTGTTAGAGCATAGGGAGACAGAATAATAACGGGTGGAAATGCAAGGAGTGGCAATTTCCCTGATACTGATCAGTGCATAGAGAAGATCAGAAATAGACCCAAAGGGAAAGCCACAGGTGGTGACTGAGAAGTCCTGGCATACTCTAGCTAGAGCTCCATACTATAGAACCCACTTTGGAAGTGGTTACTTCATAAATATTAAATTAACTCCCATTGACGTTCTCCTCATTGTTGGGCAGAGAAAAAAAAAGCCTAGAAATTGATAAGGAGATTTCTAAATCTCTTTGCTGTGTATAAAACATGGATATGCCAGAAAAAATTAGATGTTGGTCCCATAAAACTAGGATAATAACTATAGCATACTTCCAAGCAAACATGAGAATACAGAAGTGGAGAAGATTTCCTAGGTCAAGCCTCATTTCCAAATGAATAAAACCAAATAAATTTAAATCTCTAGAAATTTACTACTATAATGTATTTTTCATTATTCCAAAAGCAGTATTTATAGTTCAAATATATAAATCCAAAGGATTTGTTACCTCAGAAAAATTGTCACGTGAATGCATTCTTTACTCTTTATTAATGCAAAATCTGTACTTACAACTCAAATAAATAAAGTCAGAGAAGTTTTTATATCATGAAATTTAGCACTGCAATGCATTCTTCATTACTTCAAAAACAGTACTGATAGCCCAAATACACACAGCAATGATATCTTTTTTAAATCTCAGTAAAATTAACACTAGAATGCATTTTTCATTACTGAAAAAGCAGCATTTACAATGCAAATATATAAAACTAAAGGATTTTCAATTTCAGGAAAGTTACCATTCCTATGAATTCTTCTTTACATTTAAAAAAATATCAGTAATAACTGCTTATGAGCAGAAACAGCTTCCCTTGAATACTATACATCTTTTCACAGCAGTGCATTCCACCTGCTACACATAGAAGCAATGATTGGACCTTAAGACTGAATGTGGAGTGAGAACAATTTAAAGAAGTCCAAGACTCTTTAAAAGCAGTGTTGCAACACGTTATTATTTGTTGCAAAGGCATTACTTACTGTTCAGCATCTACAGAAGAAATCCTGAAAAATTGGACATCAAAGAATCAAAACAGAACTGGGAGACAATAATATCTGAAAACAATGAACGGTGTTGGGGAGGAAATGGCCACTATTACTGAATAGGATGAAGGACCTGGAATTCTAGTTCCTAAAAAAATAGCCAGTGAAACCTTATGAACATCTACAGAATATCATCTGATACAGTGCTGGAAGATGAGCCCCTTACCTTGGAAGACACTCAAAATATGACTGGTAAAGAGGTGCCTTTTCAAAGGAGTCAAACCTAATGAAGAGAATGGAGTCAAGGTTTTAAGACCTTCATATGTTGATGTGACATGACTCAAAATGAAAAGAAACAGCTGCAGACATCAATTAATAATTGGAGTGTTGAATCTTAGTATGAAGTATGAATATAAGAAGATTGGCAAGCAGCAAAAAGGAAATGCATAAACATCCATAGCCTAGGTGTTAGTGAGGGGAAATGGACTGATACAGACCATTTTGAAACAATCATGTGTTCTGCTATGCCAGGAATGACAAATTGAAGATGAATGATATTGTGTTCATTGTCAAAAACAAAATTTCAAGGTCTATCCTGAAGTACTATGCCATCCATGATAGGACAACAACCATACATCACGGGCCAGTTAATATGACTATAACCCAAATTTATGCACCAAATGTTAAGGCCAAAGATAAAAAAATTGAAGAAGTTTACCAACTTCTGCAGTCTGCAGTCTTGATTGTGGTCAAACACAATCAAGATGCATTCATAATTATTGGCAATTGTATTACAGGTGTTGGAAACTAAAAATAAGGATTAGTAGTTGGAAAATGTGGCCTTAGTGATAGAAATGACAGCACAAAGAACAAGACAGAATTCATGAACACGAGACTCTTGCTTACCACTCAAAGAAGTAAGGCACCTGATAGAAAACAGAGGAAAAGGAAGATTTCAAGCTAGGGAAATTTTTCCCTCCATGGCTTCTGAGAGTTATTCCCACCCTGCCACCTGCTAAGCTGGGAGCTACTAGCACAATGAGTGGTGGGCCAAGTTGCATCTAGAAACACAACAGAGAACTGGTCCTCTAAGTTTAGGAGAACAACAGAGGAATTTATCTTTTACAGATGACCCCATATTCCAAACCCTTAATATCTTTCTGGTGACAGACGGGTAAATAGACCCACAGAGGGAAAACAGCCACCTCCCCAACACTGTAAGGCAGAAAAATGTCTTTTTTCTCAGCAAGTACAAAGGTTCTCTCATCCAGCCCCCACCAAAGCCAGAAGCCACAAGTACAGTGAAGGGTGGACTGAACTATTAAGAGAAACAGAGGAACTGGCTTCTTAGATACAGGAAAACAGGGAAGGAACTTAAATATAACTGACAATACAATACTTCAAATATCTTCCTGTGGACAGATGGGAAAATAGATCCACAGGAAGAGAGTAACCCTGCCCCCAATCTAACAAGGCAGGAAATCCTTTCTCTCTAGCTATTTAGAGTCTCTCCTTCCCCATCCCCATCCAAGATGGGAGTCTTAGAGATGGTACAAGGCAGGGTGAACCAACATGCAAAATGAAAACCAGGATATGGTTCCTTAGGACACAGAGAAAGTGAAGGAATTCAAATTTCACAAACATTCCGATACTTGAAAGTCCAAATATCTGCCTGAGGGCAACCAGGAAAACACACAGGGAAAATATCTTTCCTCTTTTTCATGGACTGAATTGTGTTCCACCAAAAAATATGTATAGCAATTTGACTGGGCCATGATTCCCAGTATTTTGTGATTGTCTTCCATTTTGTGATTTTCCTATTCTGTAAATCCTCATTTCTGTCTGTGGTGAATAGACTAGCTTATGTAAAGAGGATTAGGGTGGGGCTATTACACCCTTTCTGAGATCACCTCCCTGCTCTATTGTAAAGAGAGTTTCCTTGGAGTGTGGCCTGCACCACCTTTTTTTCCACCAGAGATAAAAGGAAAGGGAAGCTGTCAGAGTTGAGGACCTCATATCAAGAAAGCAACACAAAGAACAGAGTGAGTCCTTCAGAAGTAAGATTCATGAACCAAGATGCTCTCAGACATAACAAAGACTGACGCAACAGAAAGACCTTCCTCCAGAGCCAACAAAGAGATTACATTTCCCTGAATTTAGACTTACAGCCTACTATACTGTGAGAGAATAAACTTTTCCTTGTTATAGCCATCCACTTGTGTTATTTCTGTTAAAGCAGTACTAGGTGACTAAACATCCCCAACTTTACAAGACAAGAAAATGTCTCTAGTGTTGAAGACAGTCCTCTACAGTCGGATCTGACTCCATGGCACTTGGCTTTGGCTACCATCCCACCCCCACCCAAGTCAGGAGCCACAAGCACAGCCCTGGAAATATCAGCAGGGAATTAGTACCTAAGGGCTAAGAACTTAATAATGATTATGAACAACTTAATGGTTACGAACAGTAAGTTGATTCTGTAGGTCTACTGAGACTTAAAACTACCCAAAACCAATAGAACCAGATCAAAATCTTATAACAACAAGGAAAGTGAAAGGGGCCCTACGACAGAAGAGTGGAAGAGGGCACAAGTCCCCAGAAGGTCTGAGTCAGTACTGGGAAACCTAAGATCAAGAATGCCCTCTAGTGGATTTTTAGGGAAGAGGGAGGAAATGAAAGAGAAGAATATAAGTTCTAGCATTACCACAATAAAATCATCAAATGCCTCAGGTCTAATAAAAAAGTTTTAGGATATACAAGAACATAAGAGAAAATGGCTCAATTAAATGAAAACCATGAAGAAGCAGAAATTAGTCCTATGGAGATCAAGTTAATGAGACAAATAGAAGACCTCTTGACAACAATGTTAAATATGCTCAAGGAAAGCCAAGTACATACAGACCAACAAAACTACAGAGATAAAGTAACCCTATTACAATTCAATAATGAGATAGAAAACATGGAAAAGTACCAAAGAGAAATAATGGAATTGAGGAATACAATAACTGAATTGAAAATTGTGGGGGAGAAATTCCACAGTAGATTTGATGCAGAGAAGGTAGAATAAGCAAACTAGGAGGCACGACAAGTGAATTTATAAAGTCGCAAGAGAAAAGAACAAAGGAAAGCAAACAAAGCAAAATGGAATTGTAGAACACAATCAAGAAATCCGACATTAAGATCACTGGAATTCCAGAAGAGGAAGAAAAGGGTTAAAAAGAATTTCCCTAGATGTAATCCTAGAGAATTTCCTGGACTTGAGTAAGGAATCACATTAACACAACAAGATACTAAAATGCCTCACATTCAACAAAAATTTTAAAACATACAAGATCACAGGAAAGGATGGTCCAATCAAAAGGAAACCATGAAGAAGTGGAAATTTCTCTGATGGAGACCAGATCAATGGAAAAAATAGAAGACTCCCAGACAACACTGTTAAGCATGTTCAAAGAAAGCAAAGAACACACACAAAACAAACGAATGGTGAACAGGGAACAAAATGAAAAACTCAATAAGGAGATGGAAAACATTTGCCAAAAAGTACAGTGAAAGAGAAATACTGGAATTTAACCAAATAATTGAATTAGAAAAGCAAGAGAAACATTTACATCAGAGTGGAGCAGACAGAAGACAAGATAAGTGAACTACAAGACAGGTTAAATGAACTTACCAAGTTTCAAGAGAAAATGGAAAAAGTCACATGAAACTGAAGGATTCAACTAACAAATCCAACAATAGGACTTTTGGAATTCACGAATAACATGACGGTAAAAACTTACATAGAGTATTCCAAGAAACAATCACAGAGAATTTCCCAGTCCTGAATAAGGAAGGAATCCTGATGAACTCCAAGCAGAAGGAATATAAGAATGTCTACAATTGTAGGGGGCAAGATGACAGACTAGACACATGTCTCTTCAATTCCCTCTGAGAAGTAAGGCCTGAAATGGTAATTGAATGGAGCACTCTGGGCACCCAAGGAGCAGTAGGATATGGCATAGGGTTGTCAGATTGGACTACACGCCACTAAACAGAAAACTACTTCTCTGTAGCATGAGCCAGCTCATAATGAGTGCTGACTCACCACCAGGGCAGGCTACAGATTCTACTGTTTCACGGCAGGAAGGGCAGCTTGGCCGGGACACCATCTTGGTTGGCTGGGAAGTGGAGTCATCCAACTGGAGAACTCAGTGGGGGCTAATTCCGAACCTGAGAAGCAGTGCTGGTTCAGAAAGTGCTTTACTAGCAGAAAGGGTGTGTTTAGCACAGTGTTACCTTACAAGTGGGGCCCGGTAGAGATGGTGGCAAGGCTATTACCCTTCCCTACTTTGAGCTACGTCATAGCACCTGGAGACAGCTGAAGAGGTGCTTCCAATGTCAGCTGTAAAGCAGGGCCTACCACACCTGACAACCTGAATGCTTCTGGCAGCTATTGGACAGCTCCAAACCTGTTAAAATAAGACTGCCTGGAGAAACAGACTGCCTGAGAAGCCCAGCAGCAACTCTTCCAACCTTTACTGACCCATATCATAGGGTGAGTGGACAGCCCCCTAGTGACTCCATAACTAGTGCACCATCTTTGCTAGCCAGGATGCACAGTCTGTCATCCCAGAGAGTCCACTGGGACAAGTTAATGGAGTAAACAGAGGCGGCTGGTGACCAGCTGCCTTCTCAGAACTATGGCTCAGCTCCTGTTCAGGTAAAACAAGAGAAACTAAATAGCCTCCACCCACTAAACTCAGTGCTGTCGAGTCAAATCTGACTCATAGTGACCCTAGAGGTCAGAGTAGAAATGTCCCATAGCCTCTAGATGGCCTGAAAGCAACAACCATGGCTAAACATGTCTCCAGAAAACTCTGAAAATAAAGAATCAAAAAACTTCCAAGATGAAGAAGCCTTTCTGAAACTATCAGAGGTCAAGTTCAAACGAATTATATAGAGAGCCCTCCTAGAGATTAAACAAACTGCAACAGAGCAAAATGAAAATTTAAGCAAGCTGTTTGAACTTATGAAACCTCAACAATCTTAAATCTGCAGATCAATACCAAAATTACAGAATTAGACAATTCAATCTAAAGCCAAAAGAGCAGAGTTGAGGAAATGGAAGTCAGACTTAGTGAGCTTGAAGATAGAGCAAACGACACCAGCATTTATGAGGAGAAATCAGAGAAAAGATATAACAAAAATGAAGAAGCATTAAGAAACATGTGGGACTCTAGCAAGTGGAATGATCTATGATTCATTGGAATTCCTGAACAGGGAGGGATAGCTGAAAACACAGAGTATTGTTGTAGAGTTGCTGGCAGAAAACTTCCCTAAAATTATAAAAGAAGGGAATATAGGTATCCAAGACATGTATCAAATGCCACCAAACTAGACCCCAAGACATATTATAACCAATTTTAATAAAATGAAACAAATGATCTTAAAGGAAGTGAGGCTAAAAGCAAATCTAACATTCAGAACGAAGCTCCAAAGGCTTTTGTCTGACTTTGCAGCAGATATGAGGTTAGCAAGGACACAGTGGGATGACACGTTCAAAGCCTTGAATGACAAAAACTTCCAATGAAGAATTATGTATCTGGCAAAATTACCTCTCAGATATGAAAATGAAATAAAGACATTTGTAGATAAAGAGAAGCTTAGAGACTGTAAAAATCAAACCAAAACTACAAGAAATACTGAAAGAAGCTCTTTGCTTAGAAAAACAAAACCATTAAGTGTATATTTAAGGAAGCAACATAAGACACAGCATCCAGAAACCTACTCAGAGGAGTCACAGAACTCAATCAAATCTACAATATTAAAAGAAGGGAGACAGTGATCATATCATAAAAACTATGTCATCATCAAACTAAAAATAGGGATATACTACAGTAGTTACACTCCTTTCAGATGAAAAGGAAGTTAAAAAGATATGCAGAAGTTAAAATTGGGTTTAAACTTAGAATATTAAGAGGGACCATAGGGGTAGCTGCAAAGTACAATAACAAAACAATGTATCAAAACAATCAGTGTAATACAGGAAGTGTCAACAAACACAAAAGCAATACTGAAAAGGATGAAAAGTCAACTCATAAAGAAGAATGACCCAGAAGAGAACTAAGAGCAATATAGAAAACAGCATCATGAAAATAAATATGTCAAAATGGCAGCACTAAACACACACCTATCAATAATTACACTAAATGGACTGAAAGCTCGAATAAACAGTCAATGAGTGATATCTTGGATCAAAAGACACAAGTCTACATCATATTTTAAGCAAGAAACACACTTTAGACACAAAGATATGAATAAACTGAAAATTAAAGGATGAAATAATATACACTAAGCTAACAATATACAAAGATTTTAATGTAAAATCTACCATCTGAGGCAAGGAGGGTCACTATTTATTGCTGAAATGTTCAATACACAAACAACTTAACAATATTAAACATTTATGCACCCAATACCAGAGAATCTAAATACATTGAACAAACACTGACTACACTGAAAAATGAGATAGACCACTCCACAATAATTACTGGAGATTTCAGCACTCCACTTTCAGTAATGAAGAGATCATCTGGAAAAAATCTCAGTGAAGATACAAAAGATCTTATTGTGACAATCAACGAGCTAGACCTTACCGACATATATAGAACTTTTCACACATCAACACATAAGTACATCTTCTTCTCCAATGTACATGGAACATTTTCCAGAATAGACCATGTGTTAGGACGTAAAGCTTGTCTCAACAGAATCCAAACCACTGGATTATTGCAAAGCATCTTCTTGCACCATAACACCATAATGGTATAAATCAATAGCAAAAACTACATACATAGAAATTTGAACTCATGGAAACTAAAAAACACTCAAAAACCCATGGTTTGTAGAAGAAATCAAGGACCAAATAAAGAAGTTTATGGAATCAAATGAGAATGAAAACATATCCTAAAAGAACCTATGGCATACAGCCAAAGCAGCACTCAGAGGTCAATTTATCTCCATAAATGCACACATCCTGAAGGAAGAAAAGACCTAAAAGAAAGAATTATCCCCACAACTTTAATAAGGAGAAAGAGAGCAACAGAGGAACCCCTCAGGCACCAGAAAAAAGCAGATAATAAAGATTAGGACAGAACTAAATGGATTAGAGAACAGAACAATTGAAAAAATTAACAAAACCAAAAGCTGTTTTTTTGGAAAGATGAACTAAATTGATAAACCATTCACTAAATTTACAAAAACAGAAGAGGAAACAAAGAACCGGAATAACAAATGAGATAGGAAAGGTCATAACAAACCCAAGAGAAATCAAAAGTATCATCACAGAATACTATGAAAGACTGTACTTTAAAAGATTTGAAAATCTAGAGGAAATGGACAAGTTCCTAGATTCATATCACCAATTAAAATTATCACATGGAGAAGCAGAACCTAATAAACCCATCACAAAGCAAGAGATTCGAAAAGCCATCAAATAAAGTCCTGGTCCTGATGGCTTCACCAGAGAATTCTATCAAACTTTTAGAGAAGAATTAACTCCAAAACTACTGAGACTATTTCACAGCATAGAAAGGGGTGGAATACTCCCAAATTCATTTTTTGAATTCAGTATAACGGTGATAGCAAAGCCAGGGAAAGATCCCATAAAAAAGAAAATTACAGATCAATATCACTCGTGACTCTAGATGAAAACATCTTCAGCAAAATCCTTGCCAGTTGAATTCAACAAAATATCAAAAAATAATTTGTCATGACCAAGTTAGATTCATACCTGGGATACAAGACTGGTTCAACATCAGAAAAATGATTAATTTAATCAACCACATAAATAACACAAAAGATAAAGATCACCTGATTGTATCAATTGACAGAGAAAAGGTATTCAACAAAGTCCAATATCCACTCATGCTGACGACTCTCAGCAAAATTGGAATAAAAGAGAAATTCCTCAATGCAATAGGGGCATGCACACAAAGCAAACCACCTACATCATCCTGAAAAGAGATTGAAATAATTCCCCTTGAGAATGGGAAGTAGACAAGAATATCCCTCTCATGACTTCTATTCAGCATTGTACTAGAAGTTCTGGCCAGAGCAATTAGAAAACACAAAGACATAAAGGGCATCTACCTCAGCAAAGAAGAAGTAAAAATCTCCCTATTTGCAGATGATATCATTGGTGGATGAAGAGGATCCTGAAGAGTCCATAAGTAAACTCCTCCAACTAAAAAGAAGAGTTCAACAAAGTATCAGGATATAAGATAAACATAAGTAAATCAGTAGGATCCCTTAATACCAACAAAGAGATCATCAAAGAAGAAATCACCAGATCAGTACAATTTGCCACAGTCTGCAAGAAAATAAAATATTGTCTTTTTCTAATGAGATGGAGAAACAAATCACCAATTTTGTTTGGAAAGGGAAAAAGCCTCGGAAAGTAAGGTACTGCTAAAGAAGAAGAACACTCAGGGAGGCCTCTCATTACCCAACCTTAGAACATGTTCCACTGCCACAGTGGTCAAAACAGCCTGGTACTGGTATAAGAACAGACACATTGACCAATGGAACAGAATTGAGACCCCAGAGATGACACCATCTGCTTATAAACAGTTGATGTTCGACAAAGGCCCTAAGACATTAAACTGGGGTGAAAACAGTATCTTCAACAAATGGTGCTGGCAAAATTGGATATCCATCTGCAAGAAACTGAAACAAGATCCATATCTTACACCTTATACAAAAACCAACTCCAACTGGATAAAAAACCTAAATATCAAACCTAAAACGATAAAGCTCATGCAAGAAAAGGTAGGAACAACAATGGAAGGTTTAATACACAATGTGGACAGACTCCAAAATCTGTCAAACAAACCACAATTATCAGAAGAGAAAATAGATAAATGGGAACTATTAAGAATCAGACACTTTTGCTCATCCGAAGACTTTATTAACAGAATTAAAAGGACACCTACAGAATGGGAAAAAATATATGGCAACTCTATGTCAAACTGACGCCTCATCTCCATAATCTATAAGATACTACAAAATATCAATAAGAAGAAGATAAATCCTCCAATTAAACAATAGGCAAAGGAGATGGACAGACATTTCTCTAAAGAGGAGATCCAGGCAGCCAAAAAACACATGCGGACATGTTCACGATCTTTAGTTATGAAAGAAACTCAAATCAACACGACAATGAGATACCATCTCACCCCAACAAGGTTGGCCATGATCCAAAAAACACAAAACAACAAATGCTGTAGAGGCTGTGGAGAAAGTGGAACTCTCCTACACTGTCGGTGGGGTTGCAAAGTGGTCCAGCCTGTTTGGAAAGCAATCTGTCTCTTCCTTAAAAAAATGGATATTGACATACCGTGGAATATATCCTACAGAATCAAGGCCTTTCACACCAATGGACACATGCACAAGAATGTTTATCGCAGCACAGTTCACGATAGCAAAAAGTTGGAATCAACTCAGATGCGCAACAACAGAAGAATGGATAGGTAAACTATGGTATGTATACTCAATGGAGCACTATGCAGTGATAAAGAATAACGATGATTCCAGGAAACATCTCATGACCTGGTTTCAACTGGAAGACATTATGTAGAGTGAAAGTAGTCAGCGACAAAAGGACAAATATTGTATGAGACCTCTACGATAAGATCTCAAATACAGACTTATGTATAGAAGAAAAGACTCTTTGACAGCTGCAAGGGAGGGGAGGGTTTAGATTAGATAGCTGCTAGAAATCTCGTTGGGTGAAATCGGTGATACCACACATTACAAACAAGAACAATATTAAGTGGACTTCAGCATAACTTCAGTACTCCTTCCATCTTAACCCAATATTGCAAGGATAGAGTAGCTGGGGCAGGGGGTAGGGGACCATGCTTTTAGGTGACAGCGAGGCCAATTGGCACAACTAGCGTTTTGCTAAGAGGGCTCTCTGCACTCCACATTGATTAGTGGCATCTGGGGTCTTAAAAGCTGCCAAGCTGTCATCCGAGGGCACAGCAAATGGTCTCAACTCAGCAGGAACGGATGCTCACCTAGGACCAAAATGACATGGGGTAAAGACAACTCAGAAGATAGGGAGACCCACATCAATGGGTGCCTACATAGACCTGGGACTGGAAAAATTGGATGGTTCCCAGCCACCACCAGTGATAGCCACAGTGGAGCTCACTAAGTTGAGTCTCACTGGCAACACAAGAATACTAAAAGACTAAAACACTAAAAGACCTCAATTGATGGTCCAGTGGCTTCGGGGTTCCCCTGGGAGCATGACCCCTGGCTCTGATGCTACCCTTGTCCATAAATCATAACGAAGTTTCACTCTTCGGACATGAACGGGTTGGACTTGGTGATGCAGAATGACCACATATTGGATGCACTTTATGGTTCTATACATCTATAGCATGTCATCCTGCTGACCTCTGGCTGAAGGAAGGAGAGTGAGTGTAGAGGAAGGGAAAGGACACTGTTGGGAGGATGAGACATGTATGGAACAGAGAGGAATAGTGTGCTGTCACTGGACAGGGAGAGCAGTGGAAGCTGCATATAGGTGGGCGTGTAAATTTATACGGGAATGTACATTTTTACTCAGTCATATTAAATAAATAAATAAGAAGATAAAATATTTAGGAATAAAACTAACTAGATAAATAAGAAACCTATACAAAGTGAACTACAAGACCTTTCTGCAAGAAACCAAGAGACTTAGATAAATGGAGAAACCTACCCTGCTCATGGATAGGAAGACTTAACATTGTGAAAATGTCGACTTTACTCAAAGTGATTTACATACACAAAGCAATGACAATACAAATTCCAGTGTCATTTTTAAATGAGATGGAGAAACATATCACCAACTTTACTTAGAAAGGGAAAAAACTCTGTCAATGTAGAGCACTGCTGAAGAAGAGGAACACAGAGGGAGACTTCACTCTCTCTGACCTTAGATCATATTGCACTGCCACAGTAGTCAAAACAGCCTGGCCCTGGTACAAAAAGAGACATATAGTGCAATGGAACAAAGTTGAGACCCAAGAGATGCCACCATCTTCTTATGAACAGGTGATATTCAACAATGTCCCTAAGGTTGTAAAGTAGGGTAAAAACAGTCTCTTTAACAAATGGTGCTGGCAAAATTGGATATCTATCTGCAAAAAACTTGTAAGACCTGTATCTTACACCTTACACAAAAACTTAATGAAATTGGATAGAATACCTGAAAACTTTAAAGATTATACACGAAAAATAAGATCAGCAATGGAATTTGTAATATACAGCTTAGACAGACTTCAGATTCTGACAAAGAGTGATTAACAGAAAAGAAAATAGAGAAACGGGAACTGCTAAGAATCAAACACTTTTGCTCATTCAAAGACTTTGTTGAAAGAATTAAAAAACCACCTATGGAATGGGTAAGAAATAATGACAGCTACATGTCGGATCGACATCTGATCTCCATAATTTACAAGGCACTGCAAATTATCAACAAAAGGTAAATAACCTAATTAAGTGATGGCCAAAGGAGATTGACAGACACTTCACCAAAGAGGACTTCCAGGCAGCCCAAGGACACATGAGGAAATTCTCATGATAATTAGGTACCAGAGAAAGCCAAATCAGTACTGAAATGAGATACCATCTCACCCCAACAAGACTGGCCATGATCTAAAAAAAACAGAAAACAACAAATGCTGGAGAGACTGTGGAGAGATTGGAACTCTCCTACACTGCTGATGGGGTTGTGTAATCATGCAGCCTCTTTGGAAATCAATTTGGAGCTTCCTTAAAAAGCTGGAAATAGATACACCATTTAATCCACAAATCCCACTGCTCAGAATATGCCCTACAGAACCAAAGGCGGTGACACAAACAGATGCATGCACACAAACGTTTATTGCTGTAGATTCCACAATAGCAAAGTGGTAGAATCAACTCAAATGCCCATCAAAAGACAAATGAATAAATAAACTATGATACATATAGTCATTGGAACACTGTGCATTAATAAAGAACAATGATGATTTTAGGAAACATCTTATAACCTGGTTTCAGTTGGAAGACATTATGCTGAATGAAATCAGTCAGTGCCAAGAGGACAAATATTGTAGGAGGCAACTTAGTATAAGGACTCAAAAAGAGACTTATGTACAGAAGAAAATACTTTTTTGTTTTATTTAATAGCTAGAATGTTGAGGAGGGAGGGAGGGAATGGCCATAGATTGGACAGTTGATAGAAATTTGATTAGGTGAAATCAGTGGCAGCACACAGTAGAAAAGAGATCAACTTAATTGGACTTCACCATCATCTGGAAACTCTTCTAATTTTAACCCAATATTGTAAGGATAGAGTAGCAAGGGTTGTGTCTGGGGACTAGGGGGATATTGGGACCAATTTTCATAACTAGCCTATTGCTAAGAGAGTCTTATGCACCCCATATTGGTGAGTGGCGTCTGAGTTCTTAAAATCTAGCGAGCTGCCATCTGAGATACACCAAATGGATCATCTGTTCCAACTCATCCAGAGCAGTTTATCACTAAGAATAACAAAGACACATGTATAAAAGAGCTCAGGAGACAGAAGGACCCAAGGAAGACTGTATCAACACATGACAAGAAGAGCCAGATGGTGCTGGGCCACCAAGAAAGACAGCCATGATGGGGCACACAATGTTAAATCCCTGTGCAACACCATAAAAAGAGGAGTGCAGCTCCAGAACTCTAGTAAAAGACTACAACTGATAGTCCAGTGGCCCAAGGGATACCCTGGAAGCATGAACCCTAGACTTGCTGCTGCCTCTGTCCAGAAAACACTACTGAGGTCAACTCCTCAGACAAAATAGGACTGGACTCAGGGATACAATATGACCTATGGTGTGCATGCTGTATGGTTTTATTCATTTATTGGTTGCTGCCCTACTTGTCTCTTTCTAGTGGGAGAGACGAGGGTGGAGAGGAGAGGACAGGAGATTGTTAAGAGGTTATGACTAGTATAAAATGATAAGGAGGTGGATCCTGTTACCAGACAAGGAAAGTTGAAGGAGCTGCAAATAGGCAGACATGCAAATTTAATTTGAATTGTATACTTTCACTTAATCACAATAAAAAGAAAAAAAGTGATAGTGCTGAAGAAAGCAGTCCAAGCTGCACTGAAGACATTGTCAGAAAACAAGGTACCATGACGTGAAGGAAAATCAATTTAGATCTTTCACCAAACTGATGCAGATGTTCTGTTGCTGACTTGTCTATGCCTATTCCAAAGAAAGATGATCCAATCAATTGTGGAAATTGTCATTAATATGACAAGCAAGTTAAATTTTGCTGATGATCATTCAAAAGTTATTGCAGCAGTTCAAACACATGGAATTGCCAAAAATTCAAGTCAGATTTGCAAGAAGATGTGGAATGAGGGATATCATTGCTGATGTCAGTTAAATCCTGACTGAAAGTACAGATTACCAGAAATATGTTTAGCAGCTTTTTATTGATTATGCAAAGACATAAGAAATATTGTGGATAACACTGAGAAAAATGGGAATTATAGATAACTTAATTGTGCACATGAAGAACCTGTAAATAGATCAAGAAGCGGGAATTCAAACAAAACAAGAGAAAACTGCATGGTTTAAAATTAGGAAGGATGTGTGTCAGGGTACAAGCCTTTCACCATAGTGATTTAATCTGTGTGCTGAGCAAATAATCCAAGAAACTAGCCTATATGTAGAAGAACAGGGCATTAGGATTTTAATAAGACTCATTAACAACCTGTGATATGCAGATGAGATAACTTTTCATGCTGAAATAGTAGAAGACTTGAAGGACTTATTGATGAAGATTAATGACCATAGCCTTCAGTGTGGATTACACTGCAATAAAAAGAAAACAAATATCCTCACAAATGGATGAATGAGCAACATCATAATAAATGAAGAAAATATGTAAGTTGTTATGGATTTTGTTTTACTTGTACCCAAAATCAATATCTATGGAAGCAACAGTCAGGAAATCAAATGATGTATTTCTTTGGAAAAATCTTTTGCAAAAGATTTGTTTAAAGTGTTAAAAAGCAAAGATGTCACCTTGAGTACTAAGGTATGCCTGACCAAAGCTATTATATCTTCAACTGCCACATTTCCAGTGAAAATTAAGACAATGGATAAGGAAGACCAAAGGAGAGCTTATGCCTTTAAATTATATTTTTGGCAAGGAGTACTTAATGCACAACAGATGGTTATAAGCATGAACAAATCTGTCTTGAAAGAAATACAGCCAGAATGCTCATTTAGACGTGAGGATGGTCAGATTTTGTCTCACATACTTGGACTTGTTATCAGGAGGGACTAGTCCATGGAGACACATACTATGCTTTGTAAGGTATAGCTTCAGTTAAAAGAGAAAGAGACAGAGAGGGAGGGAGGCAGGAAGGGAGGCAGGGAGGGAGAAGACCCTCAAAAGCCCTCCAAAGGTATAATGACACAGTGGGTACAACATTCAGCTCAAGTATAGCAACTATACTGAGGATGGTGCAGGGCAGAACAGTGTTTAATTCTGGTGTACAAAGAGTCACTATGAATCAGAACTAACTCTAAGGCATCTGACAACAACACACCCACAGACAACATATTGGTTGAGGAAGCTCTGATAGAAGCAAGGCAGACTTCTCTGGGGTTCTTTCAAAGTGTGACAACTGATAGCTGCAGGACTGATACAAGCTCCTGCGAAGGAGGAGTACTCAGGATGTGAATCACCTAATTAGAGACTGCTCCTTCAACAATCACAGGGACACTTAGACTCTATACCAAGACAGCTCTCTTAGAGGTTCTTCTGGAGGGTGATAGAACTTCCTTCTCCTGAAATGGAGAGAAGTCTGTGTCTTCTTCCCTTGAGCTGCAGCACAGATATAAGCAGCTCCCACAGAGCAGGGAAGAAATTCTGGGGCATAAAAGGTGGAGAATACCAGGTTTTGCTGGAGGTGTATGCATGAAGTTTGGGGAAGGGTGTTGTCTTACTAAAAATATGGTTATAGGAACAGAGAAAGAAAGGTAGAGAGGTAGAAGTAGAGAGAACTGTGACCCTCAGGGGAACAAATGGTTTAGTACTCAGCATCACAACTGAGTGGCAGTACCCACTGGTGGACAGACTGTATACAGGATGCTCCGTGAAGTGTTTAGCAGAGATTGAAATCTGAAAAGCAAGATCTGGAACATTTGAATCCTAATCAAATTAGGGAGAAAGAAGGAGGTATCACAGAGAGGGAGAGAAAGTGATAAGCAAATGAACATCAGTGAACAGTGAAATAAAGGTCCATTCAAATGAACATGGCAAAGCACCTGAAAAAGAAAAAATGGAAGAATATAATGCCACATTAAACATAGATAAAGAACTAAGGCTAAAAATAGACAAAGTACTAAAACAAATAAGGAGAACAATGCACCAACAAATTGAGGATCTAAGAAAAGAGATATTACAACTGAAAGGGACAGTAACTGAAATAAACACAGCAGAAGGACTTAGCAAATTTAATCGGGTAGAAGAAAAAGTCAGTGAAATAGAGGATAAGATAGATAAAATTACAGACTCTGAAGAACAAAAAAATGGAGGCTCAAGAAACCTAAGCACAATTTAATGGAGTTATGGAACAACAACATGATGCCTAATATATGCATCACGTGAATTCTAGAAGGAGATGACAGAGAGAAAGGAATAGAAAAATGTTTGAAGAAATAATGACAGAAAATTCCTCTATCTAATGACGGGTAAGCCTATAAATCCAAGAAGCTCAAAGAATCCCAAACAGCACAAACACAAAGAGATCTACATAAAGATGCATCATAGTTAATCCATTGCTGTCAAGTTGATTCCAACTTACAGTGACCCTATGGAACAGAGTAGAACTACCTCATAGTTTCCAAGGAGCTCCGGATTCGAACTACTGAAGTTTTGGTTAGCAGAAGTAGCTTTTACAAGCTGCTGTCTGAGGTACACCAAATGGTCCCAACCGATCTGGAACAGATGATGATCGAGAACATCAAAGAGTTGAGGAAAATGAGCCCAGGAGACAGAAGGACTCATATGAATAGGAGACTGTATCAACATGAGACAGATGAACCAGGTGGTTCACAGCCACTGTCAAAGTCAGCTGTCATGGGGGACACAGTGTAGAGTCCTTGAGGTGACACAAGAAAGAGGTGTGCAGTTCAAGACCAGAATTGATGGTCTGACAGCCTGGCGGGTCCCCTGGGAACTTAGCCCCTAAGCCTGCTGCTGGCCCTGACTGGAAAGGTCAACTCTTCAGACAAGAATGAACTGGAGTCTTGGTGACACAGTGTGAACATATGGTGTACGTTCTTTAAGGTTTATATATTTAAAGGAGGCTGTCCTATTGGCTCTTTCTACATGAGAGAGAAGAGGGTGGAGAGGAGGAGACAGGTATTCATTAAGAGGATACTAGAAGTATAGAGCGCAAAGGAGAAATGTGCTGTCCCTGGGTGATGAGAGCAGATGGTGCTATGGATAGGTGGGCATGCAATATTGATTTGGATTGTATACTTCCACTTAATCACAATAAAAAAGAAGTTGCTTTTAACCACTATGTGGCTATAGTTAAGCTCTCAAAAAGTAAAGAGACAATCCTGAGAGTAATGAGAGAAAAGCAAACAGTCACATAAAAAACATTTCTAATAGGATTAATTGCCAATTTTTCCTCAGTGATCTTGGAGGCTGGAAGATAATGGAATAAAATATTTCAAGTGCTGAAAGAAAAAGAATGTCAACCAAGAATAATATACACAGCAAAGCTATCTTCAGATGTGAGAGTGAAACAGAAGCTCAGAGAGTTCATATCCACTACACTAGTCCCCTGCTAAAAAGAAAAAGAAAAAAAAAACTTAACTAATGGAAGTTCTGATGAATTGACCCTCTGATGAAAGCAAAAAGAAACTGGGAAATATTTTTTTAAGAAATAAAAACATTGCCTTCAAGTCGATTCCAACTAATAGTGGCCCTATAGGACAGAGTAGAACTCTCCCATAGGGTTTCCAAGCAGGGGCTGTTGGATTTGAATTGCTGACATTTTGGTTACCAGCAGAGTTCTTAACCATTGTGTTGCCAGGGTGCCTAGCTATACAAAGTCTGACAATAAAGTCTCGCAAACTTAATTGTTCTAAATGCTACATACCTCATTGCTGAATATCACTATGGTAGCCTTCAAAGTACTCCCCTTGGGAAGCTATGCACTAACACCAGTTTCTAGTCCACTCTTCAAAGCAATTTTGGAATTCTTTTTCTAGAATGGCCATTAGAGCTGGCACACAAAAACATGCAACAACAATAATGAATGCAATGCAGCAAGACACTACCACATGTCCACAGGAACACAACTGTGAGACATAGATGTACCAAGGTTATGAAACCTTACTGAGTTGTTTGTACAGTGTTACCAATGTAAGCACAAAGTGGCAAGTTCCTGAACTCAATTGTCAGACCTCGTATGAAAACCTCTACCCTAACACATTTGAAAATCTAGAGGAAATGGACGAATTTCTAGAAATGCACTAGCTACCTAAATTCACACAGAAGTACAACTAAATAAAGGTATAAGAAAAAAAGAGATTGTAAAGGTAACTCATAATCTCCCAACAACAACAAAACTCTGGCCCAGGTGATTTCACCAGAGAATTCTACCAAAACTTAAGAGAAGAGTTAATACCACTATTATTAAAGGTATTTCAGAGCACAGAAAAGAATGGAATACTCTCTATTCTTCCCAAAGCAATCCATATAGAAGGCAATTCTGATCTAAATTCTGATGACATTTTTAAAGAGGTGAAGAAAAAAATCACAAACTTAATATGAAAGAGTCCCAACATAAGTAAAGCGTTACTCAAGACAAAGAACCAAAAGGGAGGACTCAAGCTATCTTACCTTGGAGTCTATTATACTGCCACTGTAGTCAATACAACCTGGAATTAGTACAACAGATACATACATCAATGTAACAGAATTGAGAATCTAGATGTAAAATCATCCATCTATGAGCAGCTGATATTTGTTAAAAGCCCAAATAAAAGACTATCTCTTTAAAATTTAAAATGATACTGGTATAACTGGATACCCAGCTGAAAAAAAAAAATGAAATGCGACTTATATCTCACACCATGCACAAAAAAATAAACCAAAGTGGATGAAAGATATAACACCTAAAACAATACAGATCATGGAAAAAAAAAATAAGGACAATGTTAGGAGTTCCAATACATGGCATAAACAGAAAAAGAACATAACTAACAATGCACCAATACCAGATGAAAAACTAGATAACTGGGAACACCTCAAAATCAAACACTTATGCTCATCAAAGACAATACAAAAATAGTGAAAAGACAGCCTACAAACTGGGGAAATATTTGTAGTTACAACAAATCTTACCAGAGTCTAATCTCTAAAAGCTGCAAGGTTCTGCAAAACTTCAATGACAAAGGAAAGAAAATAACCCAAGTAAGAAATGGGCAAAGAATATGATCAGGCGCTTTACCACAGAAGACATTCAGGCAGCTAACAGATACATGAGGCAACGCTCGCAATCATTAGCCATTAGAGAAATCCAAATCAAAGGAGAGTTGGTGGAGAGGAGGGGAAAGGAGACTGTTGGGAGGATGAGACATATATGGAGCAGAGAGGAATAGTGTGCTGTCACCGGGCAGAGAGAGCAGTGGAAGCTGCATATAGGTGGGCATGTAAATTCATATGGGAATGTACGTTTTCACTCAGTCATAATAATAAAAAAAAAAAACTACAGTGAGATATCATCTCACCCCAACAAGGCTAGCATTAATCCACAGAACACAAAATAATAAATGTTGGAGAGACTACAAAGAGACTGGAACATGTATACACTGCTGGTGGGAATGTAAAATCATACAAGCACTTTGGAAATTGATATGGCATTTCTTTAAAACGCTACAAAGAGAAATACCACATCATCTAGTATTTTCACTCCTTGGAATATATCCTAGAGAAATAAAAGCCCTCACATAAAGAGATATATGCACACTCATGTTCACTGAAGCACTGTCCCTGATAGCAAAAAGATGGAAAGACCCTAGATGCCCGCCAATGGACCAATGGATAAACAGACAATGGTATATTCATACAATGGACTACTATGCAATGGTAATGAACAATGATGATCTTGGGAAACATCTCATAATATGGAGGAATCTGGAATGTGTTACACTGAGTCAAATTAGTCAGTCTCAAAGGAACAAATATTGTATAAGACCACTATTATAAGGACTGTACAAATGGCTGAAACACAGAAGAAAGTAGTCTTCGATGGTTACAAAGGTAGGCAGGGAGAGGGGTATTTATTAATTTGACACTAGACAAGAATTATTTTAGGTGAAGGGAAGAACGGCACATAGTACAAGAGAAGTCAGCACAGCTGGACGAAACCATGAGCTAATAAGTTTCCCGAATACAACCGAACATTTTCAGGGACAGAATACTAGGATCAGGGGTCTGGAGACCATGGTTTCGGGGACATCTAGGTCAATTTGCATAACAAAGGTTATTAAGAAAATGTTCTGTATCACCCTTTGATGAGTAGCATCTGGGGTCTTAAAAGCTAGCAAGCTGCCATCATCTAAGAAGCATCAGTTGGTTCCACCTGACCTGGAGTAAAGGAGACTGAAGAATACCAAAAAAACAAACCCATTGCCCCTGAGTGGATTTCAAGTAACAGTGAAAGGGAAATAAGAGCCTAACAATCATAAAGGGCCACTTAACCAGAGACTACATCACTATGAGACTGGGAGAACTAGATTGTGCCTGACTATTACCAATAACTACCCTGACAGGGAATACAACAAAGAGTCCCTGATGTAGCAGAAGAAATTGGGGTGCAGAACTTGAACTCTAGTAAGAAGACCAGACTTGATGATCTGACAGACTGGACAATCCTTAGAATACATGGCCCCTGGACCTTCTGTTAACTCAGAACTGAAACCATTCCTGAAGCCAACTCTTCAGACAAAGGTTGGACTGGACTATAAGACAAAAAAACTGATACTGGTGAAGACCATGCTTCTTAAGGAAATACATGAGACTAACTGGGCAGCTCGGCAAGACGAGAAGACAGAGAGGGACAGAAGCTGATTGAACTGATGAGGAAAAGTGTGCTGTCGTAGTTAGGTCGAGTAATTGAAGGTATATAACAATGTTAAACTTTTGCTTAAGACACAATAAAACATTTACTTTAAAAGAGAAAATGTTCTGCACTTCACTTTGGTGAGCAGCATCTGGGGTCATCTAAGGATGCATCAATTCCTCCCCATCCACCAGGAGCAAAAGAGAGTGAGGAACACCAAAGACACAAGGAAAACATCAGTCCAAGAGACAGAAAAGGCCAGACAAACTAGAGATTCTATCAGCCTGAGACCATAACATCTAGAGGTGCCCAGCTACCACCTATGACTGCCCTGACAAGGAATACAATAGGAAGTCTCTGATGGAGCAGGAGAACAGTGGCATGCAGGACTCAAATTCTAGTAACAAAGAGAGAGAGAGTTAATGGTCTGAATAAGACTAGAGGGAACACAGAAGACATGGTTCACAGGCTCTCAACACAGAACTAAAATCATTCCCGAAGCCAACTCATCAGACAAAGATTTAAGTAGAGTAGAAGACACAAAATGATACTAGTGCAGAGCATACTTCTTAGCTCAAGTAGATACACGAGACTAAGTGGACAGCTCCTGTCCTACGGTGAGATAAGAAGGCAGAAAGAGACATGAGCAGCTTGAAGGACCCAGGAAAACCAGGGAAGAAATGATGTGTGTGCTGTCACATTATAGAGAGGGCAACTGGGTCATATAACAGTTCTTGTATGAGAAACTAACTTGAACTGTGAACTTTTTCTTAAAGCACTATAACAACAACAATAATAATGATAAACCAATAACAAAAAAAAATCCCAGATCAAATGACTCGGCTGGGGTATTTTACCAAACATTTAGAAAAGAATTGATACAAATCATGTTTAAATTCTTCCAATAGACAGGAAAGGAAGGAATGCTCCTCAGTTCTTTCCATGAAGCAAACATAACACCACAAGAAAACTGTAGGCCAGTATCTCTAATAAGTATAAATGCAAAAATCCTCAACACAATATTAGCGAGTAGAATCCAATAGTATATAAATACAGTCATATACCATGACCTAGTGGGATTTATTCTAGAAATGCAGAAATATTAGACAATCAACCTAATACATCACATCAATAGAATAATGGAACAGAATCACATGAGTCTACATGGTTATAGAAAAATCGTGTGATAAAATCCAACAAACTTCCTTGAAGAAAACCCTAAAGAAGATTGGAACAGAAAGAAAAATCCCCAATATAATTCATGGCACATAAAAGCTAATAGCCAACATTATACTTAATCATTTCATGATGTTTGGGACATATAGTATCCTAACAGCTTTTTATGTTTCTGAGATTCTTTGCCAAGATGGAAATCCAATTTTAAGGCATATAACCTGAAGATGGGAGCTTTTTGAAATTCATGAAATTTAAAAACCCTGAGTTAGAGCTTCATTACTGTGTAGATAGTTGTCTCCTGCATACTGTGCATTTTGTAAACTTTTTGCAGATATGCCTTTAATTTTGTGAGATAAACCTCCTTAATATGTTCCTGAGTTACTATGTTCTTGTTAAAAGTTGCTTATCATGAGAAAAAACTACTCCTGCTCTTCATTCAGTAATGTTGTTGTTGGGTGTCATTGAATAGACTCTGACTCACAGCAATCCTACATAGAACAGAGTGAAACATTACCTAGTCCTGTACCATTCTCACAATGCTTCATGTTTGAGCCCATTGTTGCAGTCACTGTTTCAATCCATCTCCTTGAGAGACCTCCTCTTTTTCACTGACTCTAACAAGTGTGATGTCCTTCAACAAGAAATGGTCCCTCCTGATAACAAGTCCAAAGTATGTGAGATGAAATCTTGCCATCCTTGCTTCTAATGAGTATTCTGGCTGTACTTCTTCTGACATAAATTTGTTCATTGTTATAAGCAGCCCAAGGTATATTCACAAGTCATCACCACCACTCTAATGCTAAAGTACTAATTTTTCTTCATTCTTATTTACTGTCTAGCTTTCACATACATATAAGGCAACTGGAAACACCATGGATTGGGTCCAGCTCAACTTAGTCTTTAAAGGGACAGTTTTATTTTTTAACACCTTAAAGAGGTTTTTGGGGGGGGACAGATTTGTCTCAAGCAATGCATCATTTTATTTCTTGATTTCTGCTTCCTGGGGTTGATTGTGGATCAGAATTAAATGAAATCCTTGACAACATCAATCTTTGTTTATCTTGGTATTTCTTTTATATATATGTATTTTAATTTATTTATTGCAATTGAGTGAAAGTGTACAATCCAGTTTAAATTTGTATACCCACCTCTGTGCAGCTCCTACTGCTCCCCTTGCCTGGTGACAGTGCACTCCTCCTTTTTGTTCTATACGTGTCATATCCTCTTAACGATCTCCTGTCCCCTTTTCCCCACCCTCTCCACTCCCCTCTAGTAAGAGGCCAGTAGAACGACATCCTATAGATGCATAGAACCATAAAGTGCACACATGATACAGTCACTCCGTGTCGCTGAGTCCAATCCATTCCTGTGCAAGGCGATGACCTCAGTAACGATTTATGAGCAGGGGAAGCATAATGTCTAGGGGCCACGCTCCCAGGGGAACCACCAGGCCTTCAGACAATCAGTTGCAGTCTTTTAGTGGAGTTCTCAGGATGCAACCATTTTTATTCTCTTATTGCCACTGGAACTCAACTTTGTGAGTCCCATCACGGCTGTCACTGGAGGCAGCTGGGCACCACCTAGTTCTTCTGGGCACATTTTCATGTAGTCACCCATTCACAAATGTCTTTCTGTCTTCTGAGTTCTCTTTCCCCCATGTCACTTTGGTCCTTAGTGATCGTCTGTTCCTGCTGAGTTGGTGTACCTCAGATGGCATCTTGCTAGCTTTTAAGACCCCAGATGCCACTCACCAATATTGGGTGCAGAATACTCTCTTAGCAATAGGCTAGTTATGCCAGTTGGTCTTGATATCCCCTGAGAGCATGGTCCCCAGACCCCCACCCCTGCTACTCTGCCCTTTCAATATTGGGTTAGAATTGGAAGAGTTTTCAGGTTTTGCTGAAGTCCAGTTAAACTGATCTTCTTTCTGAGGTGTGCTATTACTGATTTCACCCAACCAAATTTCTATTAACTATGTAATCTATAACTAGCCCTTGTCCTCCCTCCCTACCTCCCCTTCCTTGCAGCCGTCAAAGAGTCTTTTCTTTTGTACATGAGTCTGTTTTTAAGTCCTTATAGTAGGGGTCTCATACAATATTTGTCCTTGTGCCACTGACTAATTTCACTCAATATAATGTCTTCCAATTGAAACCAAGTTATGAAATGCTTCCTAAAATCATCATTGTTCTTTATCATTGCATAGTGTTTCACTGAGTATGTATTACCATAGTTTATCCATTCATCTGTTGCTGGGCACCTGGGTTGATTCTATTTTTTTGTTATTGTGGATTGTGCTGCAATAAACGTTTGTGTGCATGTATCTGTTCACGTGACCACCCTTGCATCAGTAGGATATATTCCAAGCAGTGGGATTACTGGGTCAAATGTTGTATCTATTTCCAGCTTTTTAAGGAAGCACCAGATTGCTTTCCAAAGAGGTTGTACCATTTTCAATCTCAGCAGCAGTATAGGAGAGTTCCAATTTCTCCACAGTCTGTCCAGTACTTGTTGTTTTATGTTTTTTTGAATCATTGTCAACCTTGTTGGGGTGAGATGATATCTCATCAGAGTTTTGATTTGAATTTATTTAATAACTAATGATTGAGAGCATTTCCTCATGTGTCTTTTGGTTGCCTGGATATACTCTTTAGAGAAGTATCTGTCCATCTCCTTCACCCATTGCTTAATTGGATTATTTATCATATTCTTGTTGTCTTGGCATTTCTTACTGATCCAGTTGTGAGGATTTTTTTAAAAAATTAATTTTTTATTTAATATAACTGAGTGAAAATGTACATTCCCATATAAATTTACATGCCCACCTATACACAGCTTCCACTGCTCTGCCTGCCCGGTGACAGCACTCTATTCCTCTCTGCTCCATACATGTCTCATTCTTCCAACAATCTCTTTTTCCCTTCCTCTCCACCCACTCTCCTTCCTCCAGCCAGAGGTCAGCATGATGACATCTTATAGATGTATAGAACCATAAAGTGCATCCAATATATGGTCACTGCATCGCCGAGTCCAATCCATTCCTGTCCGAGGAGTGGACCTTCGTTATGATTTATGGTCAAGGACAGCATCAGGGCGAGGGGCCATGCTCCCAGGGGAACCCTGAAACTGCTGGACCATCAATTGAGGTCTTTTAGTGGAGATCTCAGGGTGCACCCCTTTTTATTCTTGTGTTGCCAGTGAGACTCAACTTAGTGAGCTCCATAGCGGCTATCACTGGTGGTGGCCAGGCACCATCCGGTTCTTCTGGTCCCGAGTTGATATGGGCACCCACTGATGTGAGTCTCTTTATCTTCTGGGTTGTCTTTCCCCCATGTCATTTTGGTCTTCGGTGAGCATCCGTTCCTGCTGAGTTGGGACCATTTGCTGTGCCCTCAGATGACAGCTTGGCAGCTTTTAAGACCCCAGACGCCACTCACCAATGTGGGGTGTAGAGAGCCCTCTTAGCAAAACGCTAGTTGTGCCAATTGGCCTCACTTTCGCCTAAGAGCATAGTCCCTTACCCCCTGCCCCAGCTACTCTATCCTTGCAATATTGGGTTAAGATGGAAGGAGTACTCATGTTATGCTTAAGTCCACTTAATATTGTTCTTGTTTCTAATGTGTGCTATCACCAATTTCACCCCACCAAATTCCTCGCAACTATCTAATCTAAACCCTCCCCCCTCTCCCTCCCTCCATCCCCTCCCTTGCAGCTGTCAAAGAGTCTTTTCTTCTATACACAAGTCTGTTTTTGAGATCTCATCGTAGAGGTCTCATACAGTATTTGTCCTTTTGTTGCTGACTGCTTTCACTCAACATAATGTCTTCCAGTTGAAACCAGGTCATGAGATGTTTCCTGGAGTCATCGTTGTTCTTTATCACTGCGTAGTGCTCCATTGAGTATATGTACCATAGCTTACCTATCCATTCTTCTGTTGTCGGACATCTGGGTTGATTCCATCTTTTTCCTATCATGGACTGTGCTGCGATAAACATTCTGGTGCGTGTGTCCGTTGGTGTGAAAGGCCTTGATTCTATAGGATATATTCCAAGTAGTGGAATCAGTTGTGAGGATTTCTGTTACACTTTTGCTTCCTTTATGTTGGGGTGTAATTTACAATGAAGGTTGCAATCTTTTTTTTTTGTAACATTTTATTGTGGCTTAGTGAAAGTATATAATCCAGATTAAATTTGCATGCCCGCCTATCTGCAGCTCCTTCTGCTTTCCTTGTCCGATGATAGAACTCTGCTCCTTTTCATTTTATATATGTTACATCCTTGTACAACCTCCTGTCACCTCCTCTCCACCCTTTCTGCTCCCTTCTAGTAAGATGCCAGTAGGAGAGCATCCTATAGATGCACAGAACCATACAGCACATGAAACTTATGGTCACATTGTGTCCCTGATTCCAGGCCATCCCTATCTAAAGAGTTGACTCCAATAATGCTTTCTAGTCAGGGGTGACAGCAGGACTAGGGGCTATGCTCCAGGGGAACCTCCAGGCTTCTGGACCATTAATTGTGGTCTTTTAGTGGAGTCCATGAGGTGCACTCCTCTTTATCCTGTGTTGCTACTGGGACTCAACATTGTGTGCCCCATCATGGCTGTCTTTGTTGGTGGCCAAGCATCCCCTGGTTCTTCTGGTGGCAAGCTGATACAGTCACCCATTTACACGGGTCCTTCTGTCTCTTGGACTTTTTTATTTCATCTTTTTTGTTCTTGGTGATTGTCTGGATGAGCTGTGACAATTTGGTGTACTTCAGATGACAGCTTGGTAGCTTTTAAAACTGCAGACACCACTCACCAACATGGGGTTCAGAAAACTCACTTAGCTATAAGTTAGTTATGCCAGTTGGCCTTGATGTCCCCTGAGAGCATAGTACTTAAACCCTTGCCCTTGCTACTCTATCATTGTAGTATCAGATTAAGATTAGAAGAGTTTTCAGTTTATGTTGAAGTCTGGTTAAGCTGACCTTTCTGCTGTGTGCTGTCATTGCTTTCACCTAACCAAATTTCTTTTTTTTTCCTTCTACACTTGCACTTTTATTCTTTTTCTTTTTTTTTTAACTTTTATTTGACATGACTGAGTGAAAATGTACATTCACATATAAATTTACATGCCCCCCAACATGCAGATTCCACTGCTCTCCTTGTCCGGTGACTGCACACTATTCCTCTTATAAAGAGACATATAAACCAATGAAACAGAGTTGAGACCCCAGTGATGCCAACATCCTCTTATGAACAGTTGCTATTTGACAAAGGCCCTAAGAACCTGAACTGTAGTAAAAACAGACTCTAACAAATGGTGTTGGCAAAATTGGACATCCGTTTGCAGCAAACTGAAGGAAGATACATATCTCACACACTACTCAAAAACTAGGTCAAGATGGACCAAAGACCTAAATATCAACCCTAAAACGATAAAGATCGTGCAAAAATAAATACGGTCAACAATGGAAGTTCTAATATTTAAAGACGTCAAAACCTGGCAAAGCACGATCAACAGAAGAGAAAATAGGTAAACAAAGACTATTAAGAATCAAACACTTTTAGTCTTCCAGGGACTATCAAAAGAATTAAAAGAGAGGTGGAATCAAGATGGCAGACTAAACACACATCTCTCTAAACCCCTCTGGAAACCAAGACCTGAATTGATAATTAACTAGAGCCTTCTGGACACCTAGTGAGCCCTAGGGCACATCATAGGATTGTTAATTTGGACTTCATACCACTGAATGGAAAACCTCCTCTCTTCTGCCATCCTCACTCTTAGTGAGTGCTGGATTTCACAGACCAAGGGTAACTCGCCATTTAAACATTTTTTTCTCTGTCTTAGCCAGTGGGCAGAGCTGGGACTTGACTAGCAGCTAATCTCAGATGCACAGCTGGTGGGGTCAGCAGGCGAAATTGCCACATTTTGAGAGCTCGGCTTTGGACTCTGCATCCTGGCACCTTTGGCCTCTCTTTCGACCTCCTTCATTGAATAGCCTGTACTGAGGCAGATGGGAAGCTTGGGTGGGACACCATCTTGCTCCACTTGAAGGCAATTAACCTATACAGAGGAGTCAGCTGGATGTAATTCCTAGGCTGTAAGGCAGCGCCTGCCTAGAGGAGAGCAATTTTCTGGCAGAAAAGCAGTATTCCACACAGTGTCGCTTACAACTGGGACCCGACAGAAGAGTCCAGCAGGGCAGCAGCCTTCTGCATTTCAAACTAGTTTATAACATCTTGGGTTGGATATAGAGGTGCTTACTTTGCCAGCTGGGAAGAGGGACTGTACACAGGAAAACCTGACATTGGAAGTTGTCAGATACCTTTATCTTCATTTTTTTTTTTTTATTTAACATGACTTAGTGAAAATGTACATTCACGTATAAATTTACATGCCCAGCTATATGCAGCTTCCACTGCTCTCCCTGTCCGGTGACAGCACACTATTCCTCTCGGCTCCATAGATGTCTCATCCTCCCAACAGCCTCCTTTCCCCTCCTCTCCATCCACTCCCCTTCCTCCAGCCAGAGGTCAGCAAGATGATATCCTATAGATGTATAGAACCATAAAGTGCTTCCAACATATGGTCACTCTGCATTGCCAAGTCCAATCCATTCCTGTCCAAAGAGTGGCCCTTTGTCATAATTTATGGGAAAGGGCAGCATCAGGGCCGGGGGTCTCGCTCTCAGAGGAACCCCAAAACCACTGGACCATCAACCGAGGTCTTTTAGTGGAGATCTCATGATGCACCCCTTTTTATTCTTGTGTTGCCAGTGAGACTCCTCTCTGTGAGCTCCATCGTGGCTATCACTGGTGGTGGCTGGGCACCATCCGGTTCTTCCGGTCCCAAGTCGATGTAGGCACCCACTCTTATGGGTCTCTCTGTCTTCTCGGTTGTCTTTACCGCATGTCATTTTGGTCTTCAGTGAGCATCCGTTCCTGCTGAGTTGGGACCATTTGCTGTGTCCTCGGATGGCAGCTTGGCAGCTTTTAAGACCCCAGACGCCACCCACCAATGTGGGGTGCAGAGAGTTCTCTTAGCAAAACGCTAGTTGTGCCAACTGGCCTGGAATTCACCTAAGAGCATGGTCCCCTGCCCCCCCGCCCCAGCTACTCTATCCTTGCAGTATTGAGTTAAGATGGAAGGAGTACTCAAGTTATGCTGAAGTCCACTTAATGTTGTTCTTGTTTCTAATGTGTGCTATCATCGCTTTCTCCCAACTAGATTTCTAGTAACTATCTAAAGTAAACCCTCACCCCCCACCTTCCCTCCCTCCCCTCCCTTGCAGCTGTCAAAGAGTCTTTTCTTCTATACACAAGTCTGTTTTGAGATCTTATCATAGAGGTCTCATACAGTATTTGTCCCTTTGTTGCTGACTACTTTCACTCAACATAATGTCTTCCAGTTGAAACCAAGTTAGGAGATGTTTCCTGGAATCATCGCTATTCTTTATCACTGCGTAGTGCTCCACTGAGTATCTGTACCATAGTTTACCTATCCATTCTTCTATTGTTGGGCATCTGGGTTGATTCCATCTTTTTGCTATCGTGGACTGTGCTGCGGTAAACATTCTGGCACGTGTGTCCGTTGTTGTGATAGGCTTTGATTCTGTAGGATATATTCCAAGTAGTGGAATTACTGGGTCAAATGGTATATCGATGTCCATTTTTTTAAGGAAGCGCCAGATTGCCTTCCAAACATTCTGGACCATTTTGCAACCCCACCAACAGTGTAGGAGGCTTCCACTTTCTCCACAGCCTCTGCAGCATCTGTTGTTTTGTGTTTTCTGGATCATGGTCAATCTTGTTGGGGTGAGATGGTATCTCGTTGTTGTCTTGATTTGAATTTCTTTCATAACTAAAGATCGTGAACATGTCCGCATGTGTTTTTTGGCTGCCTGGATCTCCTCTTTAGTGAAGTGTCTGTCCATCTCCTTTGCCCATCGCTTAATTGGATGGTTTATCTTCTTCTTATTGATATTTTGTAGTATCTCATAGATTATGGAGATCAGGCGTCGGTCTGACATAGAGTTGCCAAATATTTTTTCCCATTCTGTGGGTGTTGTTTTAATTCTATTAATAAAGTCTTTGGATGAGCAAAAATGTTTGATTCTTAATAGTTCCCAAATTTCTCTATTTTCTCTTCTGTTGATGGAGGTTTCTTTGACAGATTTTGGAGTCTGTCCTCATTGTGTATTAAAACTTCCATTGTTGTTCCTACCTTTTGTTGGATGAGCTTTATCGTTTTAGGTTGGATATTTAGGTCTTTTATCCAGTTGGAGTTGGTTTTTGTATAAGGTGTAAGATATGGATCTTGATTCAGTTTATTGCAGATGGATAACCAGTTTTGCCAGCACCATTTGTTGAAGACACTGTTTTTACCCCAGTTTAATGTCTTAGGGCCTTTGTCGAATATCAAGTGTTCATAGGCAGATGGTGTCATCTCTGGGGTCTCAATTCTGTTCCATTGATCGATCTGTCTGTTCTTGTACCAGTACCGGGCTGTTTTGACCACTGTGGCAGTGTAGTATGTTCTAAGGTCGGGTAATGAGAGGCCTCCCTGAGTGTTCTTCTTCTTTAGTAGTACCTTCCTTATCCGGGGCTTCTTGCCTTTCCAAACAAAATTGGTGATTTGTTTCTCCATCTCATTAAAAAATGATGCTGAAACTTGTATTGGGATTGCATTATCTGAATAAATTGCTTTGGGTAAAATAGACATTTTCACAATGTTAAGTCTTCCTATCCATGAGCAGGGTAGGGTTTTCCATTTATCTAAGTCTCTCTTAGTTTCTTGTAGTAAGGGCTTGTAGTTCTCTTTGTAAAGGTCTGTTGTTTCTCTGGTTAGATTAATTCCTAGGTATTTTATCTTCTCAGGGGCTATCGTAAATGGTATTGATTTGATAATTTCCTCCTTAACAGTCTCGTTGTTGGTGTAAAGGAATCCTACTGATTTACTTATGTTTATCTTGTATCATGAGACCTTGCTGAACTCTTCTATCAGTTTGAGTAGCTTACTTATAGATTCCTTGGGGTTCTCTGCATATACAATCATATCATCTGCGAACAGGGAGATTTTAACTTCCTCTTTGCCGATGCAGATGCCCTTTATTTCTCCGTCTTGTCTAATTTCTCGGGCTAGAACTTCTAGCACAATGTTGAATAGGAGGGGTGAGAGTGGGCATCCTTGTCTTGTTCCTGATCTCAAGGGAAGGTCTTTCAGTCTCTCTCCATTCAGGATGATGTGGGCAATTGGCTTTGTATAAATGGCCCTTATTGTGTTGAGGAATTTGCCATCTATGCCCATTTTGCTAAAAGTTTTTAGCATGAACTGGTGTTGGACTTTATCAAATGCCTTTTCGGCATCAATGGACAAAATCAGGTGATCCTTGTCTTTTGTGTTATTTATGTGGTTAATCACATTAATTGTTTTCCTGATGTTGAACCAGCCTTGCATCCCTGGTATGAATCCCACTTGGTCATGATGGATTATTTTCTTGATATGTTGTTGTATTCTGTTGGCAAGAATTTTATTGAAGATTTTTGCATCTAGGTTCATGAGTGATATCGGTCTGTAGTTCTCTGTCTTTGTTGGATCTTTCCCTGGATTAGGTATCAGGGTTATGCTGACTTCATAGAATGAGTTTGGGAGTACTCCACCCCTTTCTACACTGTCAAATAGTCTCAGTAGTATTGGGGATAACTCTTCTCTAAATGCTTGGTAGAATTCTGCCGTGAAGCCATCTGGGCCCGGACTTTATTTGGTTGGCAGTGTTTTGATGACCTTTTCAATCTCTTCCCTTGTGATGGGTTTATTAAGTTGTTCTGCTTCACGTTGTGATAATTTGGGTAGGCGGTATGAGTCAAGCAATTGGTCCATTTCCCCTAGGTTTTCAAATTTGTTACAGTACAGTCTTTCATAGTATTCTGTTATGATATTTTTGATTTCTGTTGCATCTGTGGTGACAACTTCCCTCTCATTTCTAATTTGGGTTATTTGTTTCCTTTCCTGCTGTTCTTTATTAAGTTTAGCCAGTGGTTTATCAATTTTGTTGATCTTTACAAAAAACCAGCTTTTGGTCTTTTCAATTTTTTCAACTGTTTTGCTGTTCTCTAATTCATTTAGCTCTGCTCTAATCTTTATGATCTCATTTCTTCAGGTGCCGGAAGCGTTCCTCTGTTGTTCTCTTTCTACTTGTTCAAGCTGTAAAGTTTGTTCCTTCATTTGGTTTCTTTCTTCCTTCCCGATGTGTGCATTTATGGATATAAACAGACCTCTGAGCACTGCTTTGGCTGTATCCCATAGGTTCTGGTAGGAAGTGTTTTCGTTCTCATTGGAATCCATGAATTTCTTTAATTTATCCTTGATTTCCTCTATAACCCATGTTTTTTTGAGCAAGATGTTGTTCCGTTTCCAAGAGTTCCACTTTCTATCTATGTTTTTTCTGCTATTGATTTCAACTTCTATGGCATTATGATCTGAGAAGATGCTTTGCAGTAATTCAATGGTGTGGATTTTGTTGAGCATTGCATTATGGCCTATCACGTGGTCAATTCTGGAGAACGTTCCATGTGCACTGGAGAAGAAGGTGTAGTTGTCTGCTGATGGGTGGAAAGTTCTGTATATATCAATGAGGTTTACTTGGTTAATTGTGTCAATGAGGTCTTCTGTATCTTTACTGAGCTTTTTTCTAGATGATCTGTCTAGTGATGAGAGTGGAGTGTTAAAGTCTCCCACTATTATTGTGGAGCCATCTAACTCTCTTTTGAGCTTAGTCAGTGTTTCTTCAACGTATTTAGGTGCTCTGATATTAGGTGCATAAATATTTAATATAGTTAATTCTTGCTTGTGTACTGAACCTTTCAGCAATAAATAGTGTCCATCTTTGTCCACGATGGTGGATTTGACATTAAAATTGATTTTGTCTGAGATTAGAATTGCCACCCCTGCTCTTCTTTGTTCATTGTTAGCTTGATATATATTCTTCCATCCTTTAATTTTCAGTTTGTTCCTGTCTGTAGGTCTCAAGTGAGTTTCTTGTAGACAACATATGGATGGGTCGTGTCTTTTGATCCAAGATGACACTCGGTGTCTCTTTACTGGAGCATTCAGTCCATTCACATTCAATGTAATTATTGATAGGTATGTGTTCACTGCTGCCATTGTGATATGTTTATTTTTATGTTGATGTTTTCTCCGTTGTTCTTATTAGTCTGTTCTGGGACACTCTTTTTTGTGAGTTGATTTTTCACCTTTTTCAGAGCTGGTTTTATAGTTGTTGAGACTCGTGTGTTAGATTTCTTGAAATGGTATGATACATCTTTGTTGTGCTTTACAGCTGCCCCTATGAATCCCCTTAATAAACTATTTATAAACCCAATTTTAATTACTACCAGTCTTGTCATCTTCCTCTCCATCTGGAAGGACTATAACGACTGTAGTACATCCCTCTTTTTATTATGATGACACCATAGTTTTCATGATGATCGCTGGATTGCTTCTTTCCATATCAAAGGTGTGATTTACTTTGCAGCCTTTGCTAAATGAGTAGAGTATTGAGTAGTGTGTCATTCTAAAATATAAAGTTAGTGGTTTCGTTCTTCTAAGCCAAAGCCAAGAACTTCTTTCAGTATTTCTTGTAGTTTGGGTTTGGTTTTTACAAAGTCTCTGAGTTTCTGTTTATCTGGGAATGTCTTAATTTCACTTTCGTATTTGAAAGATAGTTTTGCAGGATATATAATTCTTGGTTGGACGTTCTTCTCCTTCAAGACTTTGAATGTGTCGTGCCACTGTCTCCGTGCCACCATGGTTTCTGCTGAGAAATCTGACGAGAACCTACAGGGTTTCCCTCTGAATGTTAGCTTTGCCTTGAGTCTTGCTACCTTTAAGAGTTGCTGCTTGTGTATCATTTTGTTAAGCTTGATTATAATATGTCTTGGAGTCTTTCTTTTGAGAGCTATATTGGGTGGCGTACGATATGCATCTGAGATGTCTATATTCCCTTCCTTCATGATTTCTGGGAAGTTTTCTTTCAGCAGTTCAGCAACAATACTCTCTGTGTTCTCAGATGTCTCACCCTGTTCAGCGACTCCAATTAATCGAAGGTTGTTCCTCTTAATAGAGTCCCACATGCTTCTTAATGTTTCTTCATTTTTCTTGTTTCTTTTTTCTGATTTGTGCTCATAGACGCTGGCATCAGTAGCTCTGTCTTCCAAGTCAGAAATTCTTTTTTCCATTTGTTCCATTCTGTTTTCTTGGCTTTGCATGGAAGTTTCTATGTCTTTGATTTTCTTCTTGATCTGTTGGATTTCAGAGTACTGGTGTTCCATCACATCGAACAACTTGCTTAACTTTTCATTTTGTTCTGCTGCATTTTGTATAAGGTCTAGAAGGGCTCTGTATATAATCAATTTGTATTCACTTCCTGATGCTTTCATAAAAGTTTCTTCATCTGGAAAACTCCTTGGTTGCTTTGTTTGGGAGCCTTCTGAAGCCATGAGTGATTGCTTGTATGCCACAATTGTCTGTTGCTTTTTGGGTCCCATGTGAGTATATAGAGGCTGGGAGAGGTCCTGTGAGGATGGATTGCAAATGTTTCTCTAGGCTGTCTTCAAATGTAAAGCAAAAGGTATCTGACCAGTTCACAAGTCAGAGAGGTTTTCAGGTGTAGAGGTCCCTCTTCTCATCTGACAAAGTAAGTGCCACTATATCCAACCCCAGATGATAACAAACTAGTTCAGAATACAGCAATGCTACTGCCCTGTTGGCCTCTGCTGACAGGGCCTAGCCTTAGCCAACACTGCGTCGAGTACTGGTTTTGTGATAGAAAAGCACTCTCCTGTGGGCAGGCTCTGGCTCCCAAGCTAAGAATTAGGTCCAGCTGTGGCCACCGTATCCAAGATGGCGTCCTCCACACAGGAAGCAGACAGAGGGGCTAAAGGTGCCGAGAGGTAGTGATTCCTCTGCTTCTGTTGCAGGGCCCCCAACGTAGGCAGCACTGTGCAAAATCACTACTTTTCTGTCGGGGAAGCGCTGTCCCGTTTGCAGGCACTGGCTCCCAGGCTAAGAATGAGGTCCCGCTAAAATCTCGGTACCAACATGGCGTCCCGCACACTGACCGCGAAGTTCCGCACAAACCCCACTGAGGCAGCTACAAAACGAAAGGCTCAAAGTGGCTAGATTAACAGAGTCCCGAGCCTGGCTCTCAGAATATGGGAATTTCGCCTGCCTATCCCCCCAGCAGCGTGTCTGAGTCCAGCCGCCAGGCAAGACCCAGCTCTGCCCACCAGCCGAGACAGAGGAAAAGAAAAATTCAAAATGGTGTTTTTACCTTCTGTCTGTGAGAGCCGGGGCTAGCCAGGAGCGGGAGTCAGCGAAAGAGAGGAGGTTTTTCGCTGAGTGGTATGAAGTCCCAATTAACAGCTCTGTGCCGTGTCCTGAGGCTGATTAGGTGATCAGAAGGCTCTGTTTGATTGTCATTTCAGGTCTTGGTTTCCAGAGGGATATAAGGAGACGTGTGCTTAGACCGCCATCTTCACTCCACTCCCTACCTTTCATTTTATGATGGCCTAAGGAAACAACTGCGGTCCATCCTCACAGCATCTCTTCCAGCCTCTATTGACTCACATGATGCCGTAGATCAACAAACTCTCCATAAAACCTTAGAAAACAAATTGCCATGGCTTCAGAAGGCCCCCAAAAGAAACAACCAAAGAATTTCCCAAAGAAACCTTTTGGAAACTAGTGGAAGGTAAATACAAAAATATTATATAGAGAGCCCTCCTAGACCTTATACAAAATGTAGCAGAGGAGAATGAAAAATTAAGCAAGCTATTAGGTCTGATGGAATACCACTACTCTGAAATCCAACAGATCAAGAGCAAAATCAGAGATACAGAAACTTTAATTCAAAGCCAAGAAAACAGAGTGGAACAAATGGAAAAGAGATTATCTGACATGGAAGACAGAACTAATGACTCCAGCATCTGTAAGAGAAATCAGAAAAAACAGACAAGAAAAACGAAGAAGCATTGAAAAATATGTGGGACTCTATTAAGAGGGACAGTCTATGATTAACTGGATTTCCTGAAAAGGCAAGACACCTGAGAATACAGAGAGAATTGTTGTTCAGCTGCTGACAGAAAATTTCCCAGAAATCTTGAAGGAAGAGAATATAGATATCGAAGATGCATAGCAAATGCCACTCAATATATATCTCAAAAGAAAGACTCCAGGACACATTATAATCAAGCTTAACAAAATGTAAGCAGGAAATCTTAAAGGCAGCAAGACTCAAAGCAAAGCTAACATACAGAAGGAAACCCTACAGGCTTTCATTAGATTTCTCAGCAGAAATGATGTTGGCACAGAGACAGTAGCATGACACATTCAAAGCCTTGACGGAGAAAAACTTCCAATCAAGAATTATATATGCTGCAAATCTATCTTTCAAATATGAAAATGAAATGAAGACATTCCCAGATAAACAGAAACTCATAGACTTTGTAAAAACCAAACCAAATCTACAAGAAATACTGAAAGAATCTCTTGGCTTTGGCTTAGAATAACAAAACCACTGACTATATTTTAGAAGGAAATACAGGACACATCACCCATAATTCTACTCAGTTAGGGAAGGCTCCAAACTCAATCAAAGCTTTAATACTGAAAGAAATGATCCAGCAATCATATTATGAAAACTACAATGTCATCATATTAAAAAGAGGGATGTACTACACTCATTATATTCCTTTCAGATGAAGAGGAAGTCAATAAGACTGGTAGTAATTAACACTAGGTTTATACATAGTTTATTAAGGGGGATTATAGGGGCAGGCATAAAGCACAAAAAGATGCAACATATCAAATCAAGAAATGTATTACAGGAGTCTCAACAACCGCAAAACCAACCCTGAAAAAGGTGAAAAATCAACTCACAGATTAATAAGAACAGAGAAAACATCAACACACACACAAAATATATATCACAATGACAGCACTGGACACATAAATATCAATAATTACATTGAATGAGAATGTACTGAATGCTCCAGTCAAGAGACATGAAGTGACATCTTGGATCAAAAGACATGACCCATCCATATGTTGTGTACTAGAACTCACCTTAGAGTTAAAAATATGAACAAATTGAAAATTAAAGGATGGAAGAATATCTATCAAGCTAACAATGAACAAAGAAAAGCAGGTGTGGCAATTCCAACCTCAGATAAAATCCATTTTAATGTGAAATCCACCATTGTAGACAAGGATGGACATTATTGCCGAAAGTTTCAATACATAAGTAGGATTTAACAATATTAAGTATTTATGGACCTAATATTAGAGCACTTAAATACATCGAAGAAACACTGACTACAGTCAAAAAGGAGATAGATCACTCCACAGTAATAGTAGAAGACTTCAACATTTGATTCTCAATATTGGACAGATTGTCTAGAAAAAAGATCAGTAAAGACAAAGGAGACCTATTGCCACAATGAGCCAACTAGACCTCATTGACATATACAAAACTTTCTGTCCATCAGCAGAAAACTACACCTTCCCCTTGCACATGGAACATTCTCAAGAATAGACCATGTGTTAAGACGTAAAGCAATTCTCAGCAAAATCCATACCATAGAAATAATGCAAACCATCTTCTCAAATAAGAAAGCCACAAAAGTCTAAATCAATAGCGGAAAAAGGTAGATACAAAGTGGAACTCATGGAAGCTGAACAACATCTTGCTCAGAAAGCCATGGGTTATAGAAAAAATCAAGGATGAAATAAAGAAATTCATGGATTCCAGGAAGAATGAAAATCCAATCTCCATAAATGCACACATCTGTAAGGAAGAAAGAAACCAAGTCAAAGAACGAACCCTACAGCTTGAATAAGCAGAGAGAAAACAACAGAGGAACTCCTCAGTCACCAGAAGAAAACAAGTCAAAAAGATTAGAGCAGAACTAAACAAATTAGAGAATAAAAGAACAATTGAAAAAACTGAAAAGGCCAAAAGTTGATTTTTTGAAAACATCAATGTAATTGACAAACCATTGGCTAAAACTAATAAAGCAAAAAGGGAAAGGAAACAAATCACCCAGATAAGAAATGAGAGGGGAGATGTCACAACGGATCCAACAGAAATAAAAAATATCATAACAGAATACTATTAAAGACTGTACTCTAACAAATTTGAAAACCTAGAGTGAATGGACAAATTCCTTGATTCGTATCACCTATCAAAATTATCACAAGGTGATACAGAACAACTTAATGAACCATCACAAAGGAAGAGACTGAAAACATCATGAAAAAACTACCAACCAAAAAAGGGAGGGCCCAGATGGCTTCACTGCAGAATTCTTCAAAGCTTTTAGAGAAGAGTTATCTCCAATACTACCGAGACTATTTCACAGTATAGAAAGGGATGGAATACTGCCAAACTCATCCTATGAAGCCAGTATAACCCTGATACCAAAGGCAGGGAAAGATCCAACAAAAAAGGAGAACTATAGACTGATAATACTTGTGAATCTAGATGCAAAAACCTTCAACAAAATCCTTGTCAATAGAATACAACATATCCAAAAAATAATCCATCATAACCAAGTTGGATTCGTACTAGGGATGAAAGGCTGGTTCAACTTCGGAAAAACAATTAATGTGATCAACCACATAAATAACACAAAAGAATCACCTGATGTTGTCTATTGATGCAGAAAAGGCCTTTGATAAAGTCCAACATATATTCGTGCTTAAAACTCTCAGCAAACTAGTAATAGACAGAAAATTCCTCAATGCAATAAGGGCCATTTATACAAAGCCAGCTGCCTATGTCATCCTGAATGGGGAGAGACTGAAACAATTTCCCCTGAGAGTGGGATATAGACAAGGATGCTCACTCTCAGCTCTCCTATTCAACACTGTACTAGAAGTTCTAGCCAGAGCAATTAGACAAGACCAAGAAAAAAAGGGCATCGGCATCAGCAAAGAGGAAGTACAGATCTCCCCGTTTGCAGATGATATGATTTGCATACACAGAGAATCCTAGAGAACCCATAAATAAACTACTCAAACTGATAGAAGAGTTCAGCGAAGTCTCGGGATACAAGATAAACATAAGTAAATCAGAAGGATTCCTTTATACCAACAACAAAATTATTAAGGAAGAAATCACGAAATCAATACCACTTACTATAGCCCCTAAGAAGATAAAGTACATAGGAGTAAATCTAACCAGAGAAATAACAGAGTTTACAAACAGAAGTACAAGTCCTTACTACAGGAAACTAAGAGACTTACATAAATGGAGAAAGCTATCCTGCTCATGGATAGGAAGACTTAACATCATGAAAATGTCTATTTCACCCAAAGCAATCTACTTTATAATGCAATCCCAATACAAATTCCGGTGAAATTTTTTAATGAGATGGAGAAGAAAATCACCAACTCTTTCTGGAAAGAGGAGAAGCCCCGCATACATAAAGCACTACTGAAGAAGAACACACTGGAAGGCCTCTCACTACCCAACTTTAGAACCTATTGTACTGCCGGAGTAGTCAAAGCAGCCTAGTATTGGTACAAAAAGAGACAGCTAAGTCAATGGAACAGAACGAACACTGCAGATATGACACCATTTTTGTAAGAACAGTTGATATTCGACAAAAGCCCTAAGACATTAAACTGGGGTAAAAACAATCTCTTCAACAAATGGTGCTGACAAAATTGGATATCCATCAGCAATAAATTGAAACAAGACCCATTTCTTACACCTTATACAAAAACCAACTTGAACTAGATAAAAGACCTAAATATCAAATTTAAAATGATAAAGCTCATCCAAGAAAATGTAGGAACAACAACAGAAGCTTTAATATGCAATGTAGACAGACTTCAAAATCTGTCAAACAAACTACAAAGAAAAGAAGAAAAAATAGATGAATGAGAACTACTAGGAATCAAACACTTTCGCTCATCCATAGACTTTATTAATAGAATTAAAAGACCACCTACACAAGGGGAAAAATATTTGGCAACTATATGTCAGACCAATGCCTGATCTCCATAATCTAGAATGTACTACAAGATACCAATAAGAAAAGGATAAATCACCAGTTAAGCAGTGGGCAAAGGAGATGGACAGACAATTCTCTAAAGAGGAGATCCAGGCAGCCAAAAAACACATGCAGACATGTTCACGATAATCAGCTATTAAAGAAATTCAAATCAAAACTACAATGAAATACCATCTCACCCCAACAAGGTTGGCCATGATCCAAAAAATGCAAAACAACAAATGCTGGAGAAGATGTGGAGAAATTGGAACTCTCCTACACTGTAGGTGGGATTGCAAAATGGTGAAACATCTTTGGAAAGAGATCTGGCACTTCATTAAAAAGCTGAATATAGACATACCATTTGACCCAGTGATTCCACTGCTTGGAATACATCCTACAGAATCAAGGCCATTCACACCAACTGATATATGCACATGAATGTGTATCACAGCACAGTTAACAATAGCAAAAAGATGGAACTAACCCAAATGCCCAACAACAGAGGAATGGGTAGGTAAACTATAGTATACATACACAATTGAACACTATGCAATGATAAAGAACAACAATGATTTTACAGTACATCTCATAATCTGGTTTCAGTTGGAGGACCTTATGCTGAAAGTAGTCAGTGAGAAAAGGAGAAATATTATACGATATCCCTACTATAAGAATTTAAAAACAGAGTCATGCCTAGAAGAAAACTCTCTGACAGCTGCAATGGTGGGGAGAGAGGGAGGGTGAGGGGGAAGAGCTTAGATTAGTTGACAGAAGTTTGGTTGGGTGAAATCTGTGACAGCACACATTAGAAAGAAGATCAATATTAACTGGACTTCAATGTCACATGATTACTCATCCCGTCTTAACACAATATTGCAAGGTCAGAGTAGCTGGGGCAAGAGACCAGGCACCATGCTTTCAGGGGAAATCAAAGACAATTGGCACAACTAGCACTTTGCTAAGAGAGCCTTCTGCACCCCTCATTGGTCACTGGCGTCTTAGGTCTTAAAAGCAGCCAAGCTGCCATCTATGAGTACAGCAAGTGGTCCCCACTCAGCAGGAATAGATGATCACCAAGGATCAAAACGACATGGGGGTAAGAGAACCCAGAAGGCAGATAGACCCACATGAGTTGGTGACTACATCAACTTGTGACCAGAAGAACTGTATGGTGCCCGGACACCACCAGTGATAGCCATAATGGAGCTCACAAAGTTGAGTCTCATTGGCAACACAAGAATGAAAAAGGGTGCACCCTGATATCTCCACTAAGAGACCACAATTTATGGTCCAAGGGCCTCGGGGTTCTCCTGGATCATGGCCCCCCTCCCTGATGCTGCCCCTGTCCATAAATCATAATGGAGGTCAACTCTTCAGACAGGAATGGATTGGACTTGGCAATACAGAGTGAGCATATCACATGTGCACTTTGTGGTTCTACACATCTAAAAAATGTCATCCTGCAGACCTCTTATTGGAGTGTGGGGAATGGGCAGAGAGGAGGCAATAGGAGATTGTTTGGAGGATAAGACATATATGGAGCAGAGAGGAAGAGTGTGCTCTTACCAGGCAGGGAGAGCAGTGGGAGCTGCATATAAGTAAGCATACAAATTTATATGGGAATGTACATTTTCATTCAATCATAATAAGAAAAAAAGACAAATAACTCAATCATAAAATGAACTAAGGACTTGAATGGACATCTCCTCAAAGAGAAAATTCAGATGGTCAAAAAAACAAATAAAAAGATGATCAGTATCCTTAGCCATTGAAGAGATGCAAATCAAAACCACAGTGAAATACTATTTCATTCCCACTACTATGACTAAGATTTAAAAAAATAAAATAAAATAACACATTTTGGAGAGGATGTGGGTAAAATAGAACCATGTTCTGCTGTTGGGAATGCAAAACAGTATTGCCATTGTGGAAAACGATGTGGCAGATCCTCAAAAAACTAAAGCTAGAACTGTATATGATCCAGCAATTCCACTGCAAGGAATATATCCAAAGGCCATGAAAGCACAGATGTGAACATACATGTGTATTCATCAATGTCTACTTCAGCACTGTTTATACTACCCCAATGGTGGGAGCAACCTAAATGTTCATCAAACAATGAATGGAAAAATAAAATGGGGTACTTGCTTACAGTGGAATATTTCTGAGCCACAAAGAGAAACAAATTCCTGATACGTGCTGGAACACGTGCAGAGCTTCAGGTCATTATGCCAAGTGTAATAAGTTAATCACAAAAGGATAACTAGTGTAAGACCTCACTTACCAAAAATAAAATAAAATGAGAATGGGTAAATGTATGGATATCAAAGTTCATTGGTGGTTGTCAAGAATGTGATGTACGGGGAAAGGAGAAGTTATTGCTTCTGGAACACAGTTTCTCTTTGTGGTGATGGAATGAGCACATTGATTAAGGGTATTGGATGTCACTAAACTTTACACCTGCAATAGGTTAAATTGACAAATATTCACACATACACACACACACAGATACCCCATACATCTGTCAGTTTGTCATAGTGTGGGGGCTTGTATGCTGCTTTGATGCTGAAAGTTATGCCACCAGTATTCAAATACCACCAGGATCACTCATGGTGCACAGATTTCAGCTGAGCTTCCAAACTAAGACAGACTAGGAGGAAGCACCCAGTAGTCTAATTCTGGAAATCAATAACCGTAAAAACCTTATGAACAGCAGCAGTATATTGTGTAATATAGTGCTAGAAAATGAGTCCCTCATAGTGGAAGGCATTCAAAAGGTGACGGGAAAGAGATGCCTCCTTTATGTAGAGTTGAAAAATAATTTCAAAAATTGAAATAATAATTCAATAATAAATAATTTCAAAATAAAAAATAATTTTAAAAATGTAGACACACATATTGGATGCACTTTATGGTTCTATGTATCTATAGGATATCATCCTGCTGACCTCTGGCTGGAGGAAGGAGAGTGGGTGGAGAGGAGGGGAAAGGAGACTGTGGGGAGGATGAGACATGTATGGAGCAGAGAGGAATAGTGTGCTGTCACCGAGCAAGGAGAAGCAGTGGAGGCTGCATATAGGGGGGCATGTAAATTTATACAGGAATGTACATTTTCACTCAGTCATAATAAAAAAAAAAGAAAAAAGAAAGAAACACTAAGAATTATGTGGAACTCTCTGAAAAAGAATAGTCTATGAGTGACTGGAATACCAGAACAGGAGGGGATAACAGAAAATACAGAGAGACTTGTGAAAGATTTGTTGACAGAAAGCTTCCCTGGTAGCAAGAACGATAAGAAGTTACCTATTCAAGATGCTTATCAAACTCCACACAAGGTAGATCCCCAAAGAAAGACACCAAGGCATATTATAATCATACTTGCCATAATTAAACATAAAGCCAAGTAAAAAAGCCAAGTGCATAAGGAGACACTTTTAAAAGTGGCTAGGGATAAACCAAAAATAACCGACAAAGGAGAATCAGTAAGACTAAGCTGGGACTATTCACTAGAAACCATGAAGGCAAGAAGACAGTGGGATGACATACACAAATTTTTGAAGGAAAATAATTGCCAGCCAAGAATTATGTATCCAGCAAAACTATATCTCAGATTTGACGGTGAAATTAGGATATATCCAGATAAACAGGGAATCTGCAAAAACAAAAGCAAAATTACAAGAAATACCAGTGATAGAAAATCAGTCACACTAGGTAAAGCCCTAAGCCCAGAACACAGAACAAAACAACTGGATATCAACCCAAATAGGAGGAGCACAAAAATAAATCATAGGCAAAACACTAAGTATAGGGAAAAAGAGATATCACTATATGAACCTTATAAGAAAGAGTTGGAACCCAAAAGAAAATGTAGGCATAGATCTCTTATATGGAAAGGAAGTCAAGGAACTATAAAGAAATTAAAGAGTAGTTTAAATTTAGGAAAATAAGGGTAAATATTAAGATAACAACAAAGGAAACTAGCATTTCAGTGCATCGAAATAAAAAACAAGAAAAACATGAAGTCCCAGCAAATGCAAAATCACCAGCATTGAAAAAGATGAAAAGAGATACACGAAGACAAAAAAGATCCAGCACAGAAAATCAAATAGAACAAATGAATTGTCTACATTACACACAAAAAAAGATATCAAAATGAAAGCACTAAGTCCATACATATTAATAATCACACTGAATGTAAATGGATTAAATGCACCAATAAACAGACAGAGAGGGTCAGATTGGGTAAAAATAGCATGTTCCATCTCTATGCTGCCTACAGGAGACACACCTTAGACTAAAAGACACAAAGTAAATCTCAAAGGATGAAAAAATATATATGTCAAGCTAACATATTCAAAAAAGCACAGAAGTAGCAATACTAATCTCTGATAAAAAGAGTTTAAAGTGAAATCTGACACACTGGATAAGGAAGGACATTATATTATGTCCAGGAGGACATAATCATATTAAACATCTATGCTCCTAACAACAGAGCTCCAAAACACATAAAACAAACACTAATTGCGTTGAAATGACAGCTCCACAATAATAGTAAGGAGACATCAACACACCATTCTCAGTAAAGGACAGACATCTAGTAAAAAGCTCAATGAAGATATGTAAGACCTAAATGCATAGTGGTGTGGTTCCAGGTTTCATTTAACAAGTTGATTTGGACTGTAAACTTTCACTTAAAGCACAATAAAATATTTTTTAAAAAGATGCATTGATAATTACTGACAATTGGAATACAAAAATTGGAAACAAAAAAGAAGGATTGGTAGTTGGAAAATATGGCCCTGGTGACAGAAATGATGCCAGAAATCATATGATAGAATTTTGCAAGTTGAATTACTTCTTCACGGAAAATACCTTTGTTCAATAAATGGCAAATATACACATGGACTTAGCCAGATGGAGTATATAGGAATCAAATCAGTTATATCTGTGGAAAGAGACAATGGAAAATCTCAATATCATCAGTTAGAACAAGGCCAGGGGCTGAGCCTAGAACAGATCATCCATTGATCCATTGCTTATATGCAAGTTTGAGTTGAAGTGAAGAAAATTAGAACAAGTCAACGAGTGCCAAAGTACAACTTTGAGTATACCCCACCTGAGTTTAGAGATCGCTTTAAGATAGATTTGATACATTGAACAGTAATGACTGAAGATCAGATGAGTTTTGGAATAACATCAAGGAAGGTCGTGAAGAAAGCAAGAGATCATTAACAAGACAGAAAAGAAAGAAAAGACCAAGATGGATGTGAGAAAAGATTCTGAAACTTGTTCTTGAACATGGAGTAGCTAAAGCAAAAGGAAGAAATGAAGAAAAAGTGCTGAACAGAAAATTTCAAATGGTGTCAAAGGAAGACAAAGTAAAATATTATAATGAAATTTGCAAAGACCTGAAGTTAGAGAAGAACAAAGAAAAGAACACTATCTCTCAAGCAGAAAGAACTGAAGTAATCAGTCAAGCCTTGAGTTGCAATACTGAAAGATTCTAAGGATAAAATATTAAACATGCAGGAATATCAAAAGAAGATGGAAGGAATACACACAGAATCACTGTACCAATCAATATTGGTCAGTGTTCAACCATTACAGGAGGTAGCATATGATCAAGAAGTGATGGTACTGAAGGAAGAAGTCCAAGATGCACTGAAAGTATTGTTGAAAAACAAAAGCCAAAAAGCTAAAGCAACTCTTGTTAAGTAGATTCTTACTAATAGCAGCCCTATAGATACAAGTAGAACTGCCCTGTAGAGTTTCCATAGAGCACTTGCTGGAGAAGAACTGCACTGTAGAATTTCCAGGGACCACCTGGTGATTTAATTAGCAGATGTAGCACTTAACCACTATACCACCAAGGTTTCCAGTTGAAAAACAATGTTCCTAGGGTAAAGATAGAGTGAGCAAGCCTCATATCTGACAATGTTCGGTTGCTATTCATAAGGTTTTCCCTGTCAGTGGGGGCTTGCTTGTTGCTGTGATTTGGGAAGCTATGCCACTGGTATTTAGGTACCAGTAGGGTCAACCATAGTAGACAAGTTTCAACTAATATTTCAGACTAAGACAGATGAGGAAGAAGGACCTGACAGTCTACTTCTGAAAAGAATTAACCAGGGAAAACCTTATGAATAGCAGCTGAACATTGTCAGATATGGTGCTGGAAAGTCAGCCCCCCAGGTTAGAAGGCACTCAGAAGACTGGGGAAGAGCTGACTCCTCAAAGTAGAGTCGACCTTAATGTTGGGGATGGAGTAAGGCCTCTGGTATCTTTGTTTGCTGATGTGGCATGACTCAAAATGAGAAGAAACAGTTATAAGCATCCATTAAAAACTGGGAGATGGAATGTACAAAGTATGAAACTAGGAAAATTGGAAAATGTCAAAAATGAAATGGAACACATAAGCATTGACATCTTAGGCATTAGTGAGCTGAAATGGACCTGTTTGGGCCATTTTGAAAATCTGACAATCATGTAGTCTACTATGTTGAGAATGAAAGCTTGAAGAGGGACAGTGTTGCATTCATCATCAAAAAGAACATTTCACGATCTTTCCTGAAGTGCAATGCTGTCAGTGGTAGGATAGTATCCATACGCATACAAGGAAGGCCAGTTAATAAGACTATTGTTCAAATTTATGCACCAACCACTAAGGCCAAAGATGAAGAGGTTGAAGATTTTAGCCAACTTCTGCAGTCTGAAATTGATTGAACATGATATCAGAATGCATTGATAATTACTAGTGACTACAATTCAAAAGTTGGAAACAAAGAAGAAAGGTCGGTAGTTGGAAAATATGGCCTTGGCAATAGAAATAATGCCAGAGATGACATGATAGAATTCTGAAAGACTAACAACTTTTTCATTGCAAATACTTTTTTTAACTAACACAAACAGTGTCTGTACAACACGGACCTCACCTGAAGGAATACACAGGAACCAAATTAACTACATCTATGGGAAAAAAATGATGGAAAAGCTCCATATTAGCAGTCAGAACAAGACCAGGTGCTGACTGTGGCACAGATCATCAATTTATCATATGCAAATTCCAAATGAAACTGAAGAAAATTAGAGCAAGTCCATGAGAGCCAAAATATGACCTTGAGAATATCCCTCCTGAGTTTAAAGATCATCTCCAGAACAGACTTGATGTGTTGACCACTAATGACCAAAGACCAGATGAATTGTGGAATAACATCAAAGATATTATCCATGAAGAGAGCAAGAGGTAGGTCATCAAAAAGGCAGGAAAGAAAGAAAAGACCAAATTGGATGTCAGCAGACTGAAACTTGCTCTCGAAAGCCAAGCAGCTAAAGCAAATGGAAGGAATGGCAAAGTAAAAGACTTAAACAGAACATTTCAAAGACCAGCTCCAGAAGACAAAATAAAGTATTACAATGACATGTACAAAGAACTGGAAATGGAAAACCGGAAGGGAAGAACGTGTTCTGCATTTCTCAAGCTGAAAGAACTGAAGAAAAAATTCAAGCCTCAAATTCCAATAGTGAAGAACTCTACCGGGAAACTATTAAATGACTCAGGGAGCATCAAAACAAGATGGAAGGAATACAGAGTCATTATACCAGAAAGAACTGGTCGATGTTCAGCCATTTGAAAAGGTAGCATGGGATCAGAAACCAATGGTACTGAAGGAAGAAGTCTAAGCTGCATTGAAGGTGTTGACAAAAAACAAGGCTCCAGGAACAGATGGAATATCAATTGAGATATTTCAACAAACAGATGCAGTGCTAGAAGTGCTCACTCATCTATGCCAAGAAATTTGAAGGAGAGCTACCTGGCCAACTGACTGGGAGAGATCTATTTTTATGCCCATTCCAAAGAAAGGTGACCCGACTGAATGTGGAAATTACCAAACAATATCATTGAGATCACATGCAAGTAAAATTTTGCTCAAGATCACTCAAAAGTGACTGCCACAGTATATTGACAAGGAAATGCCAGAAATTCAAGCTGGATTCAGAAGCAGGTGAGGAACCAGGGATATCATTGCTGATGTCAGATGGATCTTGGCTGAAGGCAAAGAATGCCAGAAAGATGTTTACTTATATTTCATTGATTATGCCCAAACATTTGACTGTGATCACACCAGATTATAGCTAACATGGAGGATGGGAATTCCAGAACATCTAATTGAGCTCTTAAAAAACCTGCATATGGATCAACAGGCAGTCATGTGAATGGAACAAGGGGACACTGTGTGGTTTAAAATCAGGAAAGGTGTCTGTTAGTGTTGTGTCCTTTCACCATATTTTTTGAATCTGTATGCCAAGCAAATAATCTGAGAAACTGGATTATATGAGGAAGAACAAGCTTCCTAAAATTAGACTGCCCGGAGAAATAACTGCTGAGTTGCCCAGAGGCATCTCTTCCAGCCTTTACTGATACACATCATAGGGTCAGTTGACCTCCCCAGTGAATTTGTAAGTGGGGAGCTGTCTATGTCAGCCAGGAGTGACAGCTTGCCACCCCAAGGAGTCCACTGGGGCCAGTCACTGCAGTACACAGAGATGACTGGTGATCAACACCCTTCTCAGAACTATACCTCAGAACCTGTTGAGGTATCACCAGAGAATCTAAGCAGCCTCTAGATGGCCCGAATGCAACAAACCATTACTAGTCAATTAAAGAAACAGTCCATCATGTTCTGGAAAACTCTAAAAACAAAGAAGCAAAAAACTTCTCAGATGAAGAAGACTTTCTGAAACTACCAGAGGTTGAGTACAAAAGAATTATACATAGAGTCCTCCTAGATATTAAACAAAATGCAGCAGAACAAAATGAAAAATTAAGCAAACTGTGTGAACTGATGGAACAACGATGATCTCAAATCCACCAAATCAATAAAAAAATTACAGAATTAGACAATTCAATCCAAAGCAAAAGAGTAGAATTGAGAAAATGGAAGTCAGATTTAGTGACCTTGAGGACAGAGCAACTGACACCAGCATTTATGAGGAGAAATCAGAGAAAAGAAACAAGAAAAATGAAGAAGCATTAAAAAACAGCTAGGATTCTATCAAGAGGAATAATGTACAATTAATTGGAGTCCTGAACAGGGCAGTATAGCTGAAAACACGGAGTATTGCTGTTAAGTTGCTGACAGAAAACTTTCCCAAAATGATGAAAGAAGAGAACATAGATATTCAAGACATTTATTTAATGCCGCAAAAACCAGACCCCAAAACAAAGACATCAAGACATACTATAATCAAGCTTAATAAAATAAAATATAAACAGATTATTTTAAAGACAGTGAGGCCCAAAGCAAAGCTAATATTCAGAGGGAAGCCTTTCATGCTTTCATCTGATTTCTTGGCAGAAACGATGTTGGCAAGGAGGCAGTGGGATGGCACATTCAAAGCCTTGAAGAAGAAAAACTTCTAACCAAGAATTATATATCTTGTAAAACTGTCAAATATGATGATGAAGTTAAGACATTCACAGATAAACAGAAGCTCAGAGAGTTTGTAAAAACCAAACCCAAACTACAAGAAATACTGAAAGAAGCTCTTTGCTTAGAAAAACAAAACCATTAAGGGTTTATTTACGGAGGCAATGCAGGGCACAGCTTCCAGAATCCTACTCAGTTAGGGAAGTCACAAAACTCAATCAAAACTACAATATTAAAAGAAGGGAACCCGTGATCATATCATGAAATCTACAACACCACCACACTAAAAAGAGGGTTATACAACAGTAGCTATACTCCTTTCAGATGCAGATGATGTAAAAAAAATATGCAGAAGTTAAAATTGGGTGTAAACTTGAAATATTAAGGGGGCACATGGGGCAGCTGTGAAGCACAGTAACAACATAATATATCAAAACAAGAAATGTAACACAGGAGTCTCAACAAACACAAAGCCAACACTGAAAAGAATGAAAAGTCAACCTATAAAGAAGATTGATCCAGTATAGAATATTAAGAGCAACAGAGAAAACACCAACACAAAAAATAAATACATCAAAATGACACACTAAACTCATACTTATCAATAATTACACTGAATGTTAATGAAGTGAATACTCCAATAAAGACATTACAAGTGACATCTTGAATCAAAACACATGACCCGTTTATATGTTGCTTACAAGAAACACACCTAAGACTCAAAGATACAAACAAACTGAAAATTAAAGGATGGAATTATATATACCAAGCTAACAACATACAAAGAAGAGCAGGAGTGGCAATACTAACCTCAGATAAAATAGACTTTAATGCAAAACCCCCAATCATGGACAAGGATGGTCACTATTTATTGCTGAAAGGTTGGATACACAAGCAGGACTTAACAGTATTAAACATTTACACACCCAATACCAGAGCATCTAAATACATTGAACAAACACTGACTACACTGAGAAATGAGATAGATCATGCCACAATAATAGCTGGAGACATCAACACTCCACTTTCAGTAATGGACAGATCATCGAGAAAAAAAACTCAGTAAAGACACAGAACACCTTACTGCAACAATTAGTCAACTAGACCTCACCGACATATACAGAAATTTTTACCCATCAATAGATAAACACACCTTCTTTTTGAATGCACATAGAACATTTTCCAGAATAGACCATGTTTCAGGACATAAAGCAAATCTCAACAAAATCCAAACCATTAAATTATTACAAAGCACCTTCTTGCACCATAAAACCGTAGGAGTGAAATCAATAGCAGAAAAAACATAGATAGAAATTAGAACTCATGGAAACTAAGCAACACCCTGCTCAAAAAGCCACAGGTTATAGAACAAACCAAGAACAAAATAAAGAAATGTATGGAATCAAATGAGAATGAAAACATATCCTACCAGAACCTCGGGGATAGTCAAAACAAAGCTCAGAGGTCATTTTCTGTCTATAAATACACACACTCAGAATGAAGAAAGGACCCAAATCAAAGAATTAACCCTGGAGCTTGAACAAGTAGAAAGAGAGCAACAGAAGAACCCCTCAGGCAGCGGAATAAAACAAATATCAAAGATTAGAGCAGAACTAATGTATTAACAAAGCCAAAAGCTGCTTTTTGAAAAGAGCAACAAAATTGATAAACCAGTGGCTAAAATTATGAAACAAAAACAGGAGATGAAACAAACACCCCGAATAAGAAATCAGATGGGAGATGTCACCACAAATCTATCAGAAATCAAAAGCATCATCACAAAATACTAAAAAAGATCATAATCTAACAGATTTCAAAACATAGAGGAAACAGGCAAATTTCTGGATTTATATCAGCTACCAAAATTATCACAAGAAAACCCACCACAAAGCAAGAGATTGAGAAAGTCATAAAAATCTACCAACCATAAAAGGTCTTGGCACAGATGCCTTCAGCAGAGAATTCTACCACACTTTTAGAGAAGAGTTATACTACTGAGACTATTTCACAGCCTAGAAAGGGGTGAAATACTCTGAAATTCATTCTATGAAGCCAGCATAACCCAGGTAGCAAAGCCAGGAAAAGATTCCGCAAACAAAGAAAATTAGAGATCGATATCAGTCATGAAGCTAGATGCAAAAATCTTCAACAAAATTCTTGTCAGTAAAATACAATAACACATCAAAAATAATTCATCATCACCAAGTTGGATTCATACCAGGGATGCAAGGCTAGTTTAACAGCAAAAAAACAATTAATGTGATCAACCACATAAATAACACAAAAGATCAGAATAATCGGATTTTGTCAATTGATGCAGAAAAGGCATTTGACAAAGTCCAATACCCATTTGTGTTAAACACTCAGCAAAATAGGCACAGAAAAGAAATTTCTCCACCCAATAAAGGACATCTAAGCAAAGCAAACCACCTACATTATCCTGAATGAAGACAGACTGATAAACTTCCCCTTGAGAATGGAAACTAGACAAGGATGCCCACTCTCACCACTTCTAATCAACATTTTACTGGCAGTTCTAGCCAGAGCAATTAGACAAGACAAAGAAATGAGTCAGATCTGACTCAACGGCACTTGGCTTGGCTGCACCAGCAAAGAAATAGTAAAAATCTTCCAATTTGCAGGTGATATGACTATATACACAGAGAATCCTAAAGAATCCGTAAGTACTGGAACTAATACAAGACTTCAGAAAAGTATCAGGATATAAGACACACATAAGTAAATTAGTAGGTTTCCTTTATCTCAACAAGCCAAGCCAAGTGCCATTGAGTCAGAAAAGAAAGAGATCATGAAATAAGAAATCACCAAATCAATACCATTTACTACAGTTCCCAAGAAGATAAAGTACTTAGGAATAAATCTAAGTAGAGAAACAAGAGACCTATCCAAAGAGAACTACAAGACCTTACTGTGAGAAACCAAGAAAAACTTACATAAATGTAGAAACCTACCCTGCTCATGGATAACAAGACTTAACGTTGTGAAAATGGCTATTACCCAAAGCCATCTACATATATAATGCGATCCCAGTACAAATTCCAGTGACAGTTTTTTAATGAGATTGTGAAACAAATCTCCAACTTCATTTGAAAGGAAAGAAACCCCAGACAAGCAAAGCACTACTGAAGTAGAGGAGGGCAACAGGAGGACTCACACTACCCAACCTTAGAACTTATTATACTGCCACAGTAGCCAAAGCAGCCTGCTACTGGTACAAAAAGAGACACATAGACCAAAGGAACAGAGTTAAGACACCAAAGATTCCACCGTCCTCTTACAAATAGCTGATACCCACAAAAGCCCTAAGATTGTAAACTGAGGTAAAAAACAGTCTCCTTAACAAATGGTGCTGGAAAAATTGGATATCCATCTGCAAAAATTGAAACAAGAATCATGTCTTACTCCTTACACAAAAACTAACTCTTATTGGATAAAAGACCTAAATATCAAACTGAAAACAATAAAGATCATGAAAGAAAAAAATAATGTCAACAATGGAAGCTTTAATACACAACTTAGACTTCAAAATCTGACAAACCACAATCAATAGAAAATAGATAAATGACAACTACTAAGAATCAAACACTTTTGCTTCTCCAAAGACTTTGCCAAAAGAATTAAGAGACCACCTGCAGAATGGAAAAAATGTTTGGCAACTACGTGACAGACCGATGTCTGGTCTCCATAATCCACAAGGTACTGCAAAATATCAACAAACAAAAGGTAATAATCCAGTTAAGCACTGGACAAAGGAGATGGACAAACACTTCACCAAAGAAGACATCCAGGCAGCCAAAAGAGACATGAGGAAATGCTCATGACATTAGCTATTAGACAAATCCAAATGAAAACTACAATGAGATACCATCTCACCCCAACAAGGTTGAACATGATCCAGAAACACAAAACAACAAATGCTGCAGAGGCTGTGGAGAGATTGGACCTCTTCTGCACTGCTGGTAGGATTGCAAAACGGTAAAGCTTCTTTGGAAAACAATTTAGTGCTTCTTTGAAAAGCGGGAAATAGATACAGTGTTTGATCTAGTAATCTCATTGCTGGGAATATATCCAACAGAATCAAGGGCAGACACACGAACAGATATATGAACAAGAATGTTTATTGAAGCTCATCCCACAATAGCAAAAAGATGGAATCAATCCAGATGCCAACAATAGATGAATGGATAAACAAAGTATGGTTCATGTATTCAATGAATCACTTATACAATAATAAAGAACAGTGGCGAATTCAGGAAGCATGTCATAAACTGATTTCAGTTGGAAGGTATCATGCTGAGAGAAATCAGGACAAATATTGAGTGAAATTCCTAATATAAAGAATTAAAAATAGGCTCATGCAGAGAAAAGATTCTTTGACAGCTGCAAGCACGGGAAGGGAGGGAGAGGGCTGTTCATAGGTTAGACAGTTAATAGAAATTGGGCTAGGGGGCAGAGTCAAGATGGCAGACTAAGCACACGTCTCCTTATATCCCTCTGGAAACCAAGACCTGAAATGACAATCAAACAGAGCCTTCTGATCACCTAATCAGCCTCAGGACACGGCACAGAGCTGTTAATTGGGACTTCATACCACTCAGCGAAAAACCTCCTCTCTTTCGCTGACTCCCGCTCCTGGCTAGCCCCGGCTCTCACAGACAGAAGGTAAAAACACCATTTTGAATTTTTCTTTTCCTCTGTCTCGGCTGGTGGGCAGAGCTGGGTCTTGCCTGGCGGCTGGACTCAGACACGCTGCTGGGGGGATAGGCAGGCGAAATTCCCATATTCTGAGAGCCAGGCTCGGGACTCTGTTAATCTAGCCACTTTGAGCCTTTCGTTTTGTAGCTGCCTCAGTGGGGTTTGTGCGGAACTTCGCGGTCAGTGTGCGGGACGCCATGTTGGTACCGAGATTTTAGCGGGACCTCATTCTTAGCCTGGGAGCCAGTGCCTGCAAACGGGACAGCGCTTCCCCGACAGAAAAGTAGTGATTTTGCACAGTGCTGCCTACGTTGGGGGCCCTGCAACAGAAGCAGAGGAATCACTACCTCTCGGCACCTTTAGCCCCTCTGTCTGCTTCCTGTGTGGAGGACGCCATCTTGGATACGGTGGCCACAGCTGGACCTAATTCTTAGCTTGGGAGCCAGAGCCTGCCCACAGGAGAGTGCTTTTCTATCACAAAACCAGTACTCGACGCAGTGTTGGCTAAGGCTAGGCCCTGTCAGCAGAGGCCAACAGGGCAGTAGCATTGCTGTATTCTGAACTAGTTTGTTATCATCTGGGGTTGGATATAGTGGCACTTACTTTGTCAGATGAGAAGAGGGACCTCTACACCTGAAAACCTCTCTGACTTGTGAACTGGTCAGATACCTTTTGCTTTACATTTGAAGACAGCCTAGAGAAACATTTGCAATCCATCCTCACAGGACCTCTCCCAGCCTCTATATACTCACATGGGACCCAAAAAGCAACAGACAATTGTGGCATACAAGCAATCACTCATGGCTTCAGAAGGCTCCCAAACAAAGCAACCAAGGAGTTTTCCAGATGAAGAAACTTTTATGAAAGCATCAGGAAGTGAATACAAATTGATTATATACAGAGCCCTTCTAGACCTTATACAAAATGCAGCAGAACAAAATGAAAAGTTAAGCAAGTTGTTCGATGTGATGGAACACCAGTACTCTGAAATCCAACAGATCAAGAAGAAAATCAAAGACATAGAAACTTCCATGCAAAGCCAAGAAAACAGAATGGAACAAATGGAAAAAAGAATTTCTGACTTGGAAGACAGAGCTACTGATGCCAGCGTCTATGAGCACAAATCAGAAAAAAGAAACAAGAAAAATGAAGAAACATTAAGAAGCATGTGGGACTCTATTAAGAGGAACAACCTTCGATTAATTGGAGTCGCTGAACAGGGTGAGACATCTGAGAACACAGAGAGTATTGTTGCTGAACTGCTGAAAGAAAACTTCCCAGAAATCATGAAGGAAGAGAATATAGACATCTCAGATGCATATCGTACGCCACCCAATATAGCTCTCAAAAGAAAGACTCCAAGACATATTATAATCAAGCTTAACAAAATGATACACAAGCAGCAACTCTTAAAGGTAGCAAGACTCAAGGCAAAGCTAACATTCAGAGGGAAACCCTGTAGGTTCTCGTCAGATTTCTCAGCAGAAACCATGGTGGCACGGAGACAGTGGCACGACACATTCAAAGTCTTGAAGGAGAAGAACGTCCAACCAAGAATTATATATCCTGCAAAACTATCTTTCAAATACGAAAGTGAAATTAAGACATTCCCAGATAAACAGAAACTCAGAGACTTTGTAAAAACCAAACCCAAACTACAAGAAATACTGAAAGAAGTTCTTGGCTTTGGCTTAGAAGAACGAAACCACTAACTTTATATTTTAGAACGACACACTACTCAATACTCTACTCATTTAGCAAAGGCTGCAAAGTAAATCACACCTTTGATATGGAAAGAAGCAATCCAGCGATCATCATGAAAACTATGGTGTCATCATAATAAAAAGAGGGATGTACTACAGTCGTTATAGTCCTTCCAGATGGAGAGGAAGATGACAAGACTGGTAGTAATTAAAATTGGGTTTATAAATAGTTTATTAAGGGGATTCATAGGGGCAGCTGTAAAGCACAACAAAGATGTATCATACCATTTCAAGAAATCTAACACACGAGTCTCAACAACTATAAAACCAGCTCTGAAAAAGGTGAAAAATCAACTCACAAAAAAGAGTGTCCCAGAACAGACTAATAAGAACAACGGAGAAAACATCAACATAAAAATAAACATATCACAATGGCAGCAGTGAACACATACCTATCAATAATTACATTGAATGTGAATGGACTGAATGCTCCAGTAAAGAGACACTGAGTGTCATCTTGGATCAAAAGACACGACCCATCCATATGTTGTCTACAAGAAACTCACTTGAGACCTACAGACAGGAACAAACTGAAAATTAAAGGATGGAAGAATATATATCAAGCTAACAATGAACAAAGAAGAGCAGGGGTAGCAATTCTAATCTCAGACAAAATCAATTTTAATGTCAAATCCACCATCGTGGACAAAGATGGACACTATTTATTGCTGAAAGGTTCAGTACACAAGCAAGAATTAACTATATTAAATATTTATGCACCTAATATCAGAGCACCTAAATACGTTGAAGAAACACTGACTAAGCTCAAAAGAGAGTTAGATGGCTCCACAATAATAGTGGGAGACTTTAACACTCCACTCTCATCACTAGACAGATCATCTAGAAAAAAGCTCAGTAAAGATACAGAAGACCTCATTGACACAATTAACCAAGTAAACCTCATTGATATATACAGAACTTTCCACCCATCAGCAGACAACTACACCTTCTTCTCCAGTGCACATGGAACGTTCTCCAGAATTGACCACGTGATAGGCCATAATGCAATGCTCAACAAAATCCACACCATTGAATTACTGCAAAGCATCTTCTCAGATCATAATGCCATAGAAGTTGAAATCAATAGCAGAAAAAACATAGATAGAAAGTGGAACTCTTGGAAACGGAACAACATCTTGCTCAAAAAAACATGGGTTATAGAGGAAATCAAGGATAAATTAAAGAAATTCATGGATTCCAATGAGAACGAAAACACTTCCTACCAGAACCTATGGGATACAGCCAAAGCAGTGCTCAGAGGTCTGTTTATATCCATAAATGCACACATCGGGAAGGAAGAAAGAAACCAAATGAAGGAACTAACTCTACAGCTTGAACAAGTAGAAAGAGAACAACAGAGGAACGCTTCGGGCACCTGAAGAAATGAGATCATAAAGATTAGAGCAGAGCTAAATGAATTAGAGAACAGCAAAACAGTTGAAAAAATTGAAAAGACCAAAAGCTGGTTTTTTGTAAAGATCAACAAAATTGATAAACCACTGGCTAAACTTAATAAAGAACAGCAGGAAAGGAAACAAATAACCCAAATTAGAAATGAGAGGGAAGTTGTCACCACAGATGCAACAGAAATCAAAAATATCATAACAGAATACTATGAAAGACTGTACTGTAACAAATTTGAAAACCTAGGGGAAATGGACCAATTGCTTGACTCATACCGCCTACCCAAATTATCACAACGTGAAGCAGAACAACTTAATAAACCCATCACAAGGGAAGAGATTGAAAAGGTCATCAAAACACTGCCAACCAAATAAAGTCCGGGCCCAGATGGCTTCACGGCAGAATTCTACCAAGCATTTAGAGAAGAGTTATCCCCAATACTACTGAGACTATTTGACAGTGTAGAAAGGGGTGGAGTACTCCCAAACTCATTCTATGAAGTCAGCATAACACTGATACCTAATCCAGGGAAAGATCCAACAAAGACAGAGAACTACAGACCGATATCACTCATGAACCTAGATGCAAAAATCTTCAATAAAATTCTTGCCAACAGAATACAACAACATATCAAGAAAATAATCCATCATGACCAAGTGGGATTCATACCAGGGATGCAAGGCTGGTTCAACATCAGGAAAACAATTAATGTGATTAACCACATAAATAACACAAAAGACAAGGATCACCTGATTTTGTCCATTGATGCCGAAAAGGCATTTGATAAAGTCCAACACCAGTTCATGCTAAAAACTTTTAGCAAAATGGGCATAGACGGCAAATTCCTCAACACAATAAGGGCCATTTATACAAAGCCAATTGCCCACATCATCCTGAATGGAGAGAGACTGAAAGACCTTCCCTTGAGATCAGGAACAAGACAAGGATGCCCACTCTCACCCCTCCTATTCAACATTGTGCTAGAAGTTCTAGCCCGAGAAATTAGACAAGACGGAGAAATAAAGGGCATCTGCATCGGCAAAGAGGAAGTTAAAATCTCCCTGTTCGCAGATGATATGATTGTATATGCAGAGAACCCCAAGGAATCTATAAGTAAGCTACTCAAACTGATAGAAGAGTTCAGCAAGGTCTCATGATACAAGATAAACATAAGTAAATCAGTAGGATTCCTTTACACCAACAACGAGACTGTTAAGGAGGAAATTATCAAATCAATACCATTTACGATAGCCCCTGAGAAGATAAAATACCTAGGAATTAATCTAACCAGAGAAACAACAGACCTTTACAAAGAGAACTACAAGCCCTTACTACAAGAAACTAAGAGAGACTTAGATAAATGGAAAACCCTACCCTGCTCATGGATAGGAAGACTTAACATTGTGAAAATGTCTATTTTACCCAAAGCAATTTATTCAGATAATGCAATCCCAATACAAGTTTCAGCATCATTTTTTAATGAGATGGAGAAACAAATCACCAATTTTGTTTGGAAAGGCAAGAAGCCCCGGATAAGGAAGGTACTACTAAAGAAGAAGAACACTCAGGGAGGCCTCTCATTACCCGACCTTAGAACATACTACACTGCCACAGTGGTCAAAACAGCCCGGTACTGGTACAAGAACAGACAGATCGATCAATGGAACAGAATTGAGACCCCAGAGATGACACCATCTGCCTATGAACACTTGATATTCGACAAAGGCCCTAAGACATTAAACTGGGGTAAAAACAGTGTCTTCAACAAATGGTGCTGGCAAAACTGGTTATCCATCTGCAATAAACTGAATCAAGATCCATATCTTACACCTTATACAAAACCAACTCCAACTGGATAAAAGACCTAAATATCCAACCTAAAACGATAAAGCTCATCCAACAAAAGGTAGGAACAACAATGGAAGTTTTAATACACAATGAGGACAGACTCCAAAATCTGTCAAAGAAACCTCCATCAACAGAAGAGAAAATAGAGAAATTTGGGAACTATTAAGAATCAAACATTTTTGCTCATCCAAAGACTTTATTAATAGAATTAAAACAACACCCACAGAATGGGAAAAAATATTTGGCAACTCTATGTCAGACCGACGCCTGATCTCCATAATCTATGAGATACTACAAAATATCAATAAGAAGAAGATAAACCATCCAATTAAGCGATGGGCAAAGGAGATGGACAGACACTTCACTAAAGAGGAGATCCAGGCAGCCAAAAAACACATGCGGACATGTTCACGATCTTTAGTTATGAAAGAAATTCAAATCAAGACAACAACGAGATACCATCTCACCCCAACAAGATTGACCATGATCCAGAAAACACAAAACAACAGATGCTGCAGAGGCTGTGGAGAAAGTGGAAGCCTCCTACACTGTTGGTGGGGTTGCAAAATGGTCCAGAATGTTTGGAAGGCAATCTGGCGCTTCCTTAAAAAAATGGACATCGATATACCATTTGACCCAGTAATTCCACTACTTGGAATATATCCTACAGAATCAAAGCCTATCACAACAACGGACACACGTGCCAGAATGTTTACCGCAGCACAGTCCACGATAGCAAAAAGATGGAATCAACCCAGATGCCCAACAATAGAAGAATGGATAGGTAAACTATGGTACAGATACTCAGTGGAGCACTACGCAGTGATAAAGAATAGCGATGATTCCAGGAAACATCTCCTAACTTGGTTTCAACTGGAAGACATTATGTTGAGTGAAAGTAGTCAGCAACAAAGGGACAAATACTGTATGAGACCTCTACGATAAGATCTCAAAACAGACTTGTGTATAGAAGAAAAGACTCTTTGACAGCTGCAAGGGAGGGGAGGGAGGGAAGGTGGGGGGTGAGGGTTTACTTTAGATAGTTACTAGAAATCTAGTTGGGAGAAAGCGATGATAGCACACATTAGAAACAAGAACAACATTAAGTGGACTTCAGCATAACTTGAGTACTCCTTCCATCTTAACTCAATACTGCAAGGATAGAGTAGCTGGGGCGGGGGGGCAGGGGACCATGCTCTTAGGTGAATTCCAGGCCAGTTGGCACAACTAGCGTTTTGCTAAGAGAACTCTCTGCACCCCACATTGGTGGGTGGCGTCTGGGGTCTTAAAAGCTGCCAAGCTGCCATCCGAGGACACAGCAAATGGTCCCAACTCAGCAGGAACGGATGCTCACTGAAGACCAAAATGACATGCGGTAAAGACAACCGAGAAGACAGAGAGACCCACAAGAGTGGGTGCCTACATCGACTTGGGACCGGAAGAACCGGATGGTGCCCAGCCACCACCAGTGATAGCCACGATGGAGCTCACAGAGAGGAGTCTCACTGGCAACACAAGAATAAAAAGGGGTGCATCATGAGATCTCCACTAAAAGACCTCGGTTGATGGTCCAGTGGTTTTGGGGTTCCTCTGAGAGCGAGACCCCCGGCCCTGATGCTGCCCTTTCCCATAAATTATGACAAAGGGCCACTCTTTGGACAGGAATGGATTGGACTTGGCAATGCAGAGTGACCATATGTTGGAAGCACTTTATGGTTCTATACATCTATAGGATATCATCTTGCTGACCTCTGGCTGGAGGAAGGGGAGTGGATGGAGAGGAGGGGAAAGGAGGCTGTTGGGAGGATGAGACATCTATGGAGCCGAGAGGAATAGTGTGCTGTCACCGGACAGGGAGAGCAGTGGAAGCTGCATATAGCTGGGCATGTAAATTTATACGTGAATGTACATTTTCACTAAGTCATGTTAAATAAAAAAAAAAAAAATGAAGATAAAGGTATCTGACAACTTCCAATGTCAGGTTTTCCTGTGTACAGTCCCTCTTCCCAGCTGGCAAAGTAAGCACCTCTATATCCAACCCAAGATGTTATAAACTAGTTTGAAATGCAGAAGGCTGCTGCCCTGCTGGACTCTTCTGTCGGGTCCCAGTTGTAAGCGACACTGTGTGGAATACTGCTTTTCTGCCAGAAAATCGCTCTCCTCTAGGCAGGCGCTGCCTTACAGCCTAGGAATTACATCCAGCTGACTCCTCTGTATAGGTTAATTGCCTTCAAGTGGAGCAAGATGGTGTCCCACCCAAGCTTCCCATCTGCCTCAGTACAGGCTATTCAATGAAGGAGGTCGAAAGAGAGGCCAAAGGTGCCAGGATGCAGAGTCCAAAGCCGAGCTCTCAAAATGTGGCAATTTCGCCTGCTGACCCCACCAGCTGTGCATCTGAGATTAGCTGCTAGTCAAGTCCCAGCTCTGCCCACTGGCTAAGACAGAGAAAAAAATGTTTAAATGGCGAGTTACCCTTGGTCTGTGAAATCCAGCACTCACTAAGAGTGAGGACGGCAGAAGAGAGGAGGTTTTCCATTCAGTGGTATGAAGTCCAAATTAACAATCCTATGATGTGCCCTAGGGCTCACTAGGTGTCCAGAAGGCTCTAGTTAATTATCAATTCAGGTCTTGGTTTCCAGAGGGGTTTAGAGAGATGTGTGTTTAGTCTGCCATCTTGATTCCACCTCTCTTTTAATTCTTTTGATAGTCCCTGGAAGACTAAAAGTGTTTGATTCTTAATAGTCTTTGTTTACCTATTTTCTCTTCTGTTGATCGTGCTTTGCCAGGTTTTGACGTCTTTAAATATTAGAACTTCCATTGTTGACCGTATTTATTTTTGCACGATCTTTATCGTTTTAGGGTTGATATTTAGGTCTTTGGTCCATCTTGACCTAGTTTTTGAGTAGTGTGTGAGATATGTATCTTCCTTCAGTTTGCTGCAAACGGATGTCCAATTTTGCCAACACCATTTGTTAGAGTCTGTTTTTACTACAGTTCATGTTCTTAGGGCCTTTGTCAAATAGCAACTGTTCATAAGAGGATGTTGGCATCACTGGGGTCTCAACTCTGTTTCATTGGTTCATATGTCTCTTTTTATACCAGTATCAGGCTGTTTTGACTACTGTGGCTGTGCAATAGATTCTAAGGTCAGGTAGTGTGAGGCCTCCCACTGTGTTTGTCTTCTTCAGTATTGCTTTTCTTGTTTAGGGTATCTTCCCTTTCCAAACAAGCTTGGTAATTTGTTTCTCCATCTCATCAAAAAATGTCACTGGACTTTGAATTTTAATTGCATTGCTTATATAGATAGTTTTGGGTAAAATAGATGTTTTCACGATGTTAAGTCTTCCTATCCATGAGCAGAGTAGATTTCTCCATTTCTTTAAGTCTGTCTTGGTTTCCTGCAGGAAGGTCTTGTAGTTTTCTCTGTATAGATCTCTTATTCCTTTAGTTAGATTTATTCCTAGGTATGTTATCTTCTTGCAGACCATAGTAAATGGTATTGATTTGGCAATTCCTTCTTTGAGGATCTCTTGGTGTAATGGAATCTTACTGGTTTACTTGTGTTTTTCTTATATCCTGATAGTTTGATGAATTCTTCTATTTGTTTCAGTAGTTTACTTAATGATTCTTTAGGATTCTCCACATATACAATCATATCATCTGCAAATAGGGGATTGGTACTTCATCTTTGCTGATGTGAATGCCCTTTACTTCTTTGTCTTGCCTAATTGCTTTGGCTCGTACCTTGAGTACAATGTTGATTGAAAATGGTGAGAGTGGGTATTCTTGTCTAGTTCACGATCTCAAAGTGAGTTGTTTCAGTCTCTCTGCATTTATGACGATGTCAGCGGTTGGCTTTGCATAGTGACCCTTATTGCACTGAGGAATTTCCCCTCTATTCCTATTTTGCTTAGAGTTTTAGCATGAATGGATGTTCAACTTTGCTAAGTGCCTTCTCTGCGTCAACTGACAAAATCAGGTGATTGTTACTGTCAAGGGTTGAATTGTGTCTCCCCAAAAATATGTGCAGCCGTGTGGCTGGGACATGATTCCCAGTATCTTGGGACTGTCCTCCATTCTGTGGTTTCACTAAACTGTATGCTAAAGGAGCTGTAAATTCCTGCATAGGATTACTTCCTTGCTCTGCTGTGGGGGGAGTTTCCCTGGAGTATGGCTTGCCACACCCTTAATGCTTTCAGCCTGCAAGAGATAAAAAGGGAAAAAGAAACAAGGAGAATGGGGAGCCTCTTTACCATCAAGAGAGCAGCACTGGTAGAAGAGCGCGTCCTTGAGACCTGAGGTTCCTGCGCCAGAACGCTCCCTGGACAAGGACTGATGCAATACCGGACTTTCCTCCAGAGCCAACGGGGTGAAGGCCTTCCCCTGGAGTGGACACCCTGAATATGGACTTGCAACCTACCGGACTGTGTAAGAATAAATCTTCCTTTGTTAAAGCCATCCACTCTGTGGTATTTCTGTTACAGCAGCCCTAGCTGACTAAAACAGTTACCCTTTGTGCTATTTATGTGGTTGATCACATTAATTATTTTTCTGATGATGAACCATCCTTGCATCCGTGGTATGAATCTAAATTGGTCTTGGCGAATTGTTTTTTGATATGTTGCTGAATTCTATTGGCAATGATCTTGTTGAAGATTTTTACATGTAGGTTCATGAGGGACATTGGTCTGTGATTTTCTTTTTTTGTTGGGTCTTTCCCTGTCTGTGTTATCAGGGTTATGCTGGCTTCATAGAATGAATATGAGAGTATCCCATCCCTTTCTGTGCTGCGAAGTCGACTCAGTAGTATTGGTGTTAACTCTTCTCTAAAAGTTTGGTAGCATTCTCTGGTGAAGCCATCTGGGCCAGGACTTTTATTGGTTGGTAGCTTTTTTTATTGCTTTTTCAATCTCTTCCAATGTGATGGATTAGTTAAGTTTTTCTACCTCTGCTTATGATAACTTTTGTAAGTGATATGAATCTAAAAAATTATCCATTTCTTATAGGTTTTCAAATCTGTTAAAGAACCATCTTTCATAGTATTCTGTTGTGATGGTTGGATTCAGTTAGATCAGTCGTGACATTTCCCATCTAATTTCTTTTTCAGGTTGTTTGTTTTCTCTCCTGTTTTTCTTTTATAAGTTTAGTGAATGTTTTATCAATTTTGATGATCTTTTCAAAGAACCAGCTTTTGCTTTTGTTAGTTTTTTTTTTTTTTTTATTGTTCTTCTATTCTCTTATTAATTTAGTTCTTCTCTCGTCTTTATTTTCTATTTTCTTCTGGTGCCTGAGGGTTTCCTCTGTTGCTCTCTTTCTACTTGTTCTACCTGTAGGGTAAATTCTTTGGTTTGGGCTCTTTCTTCATTCCAGATGTGTGCAGTTGTAGAGATAAACTGACCTCTGAGCTCTGCTTGTGCTATGTCTCATAGGTCCCAGATGGATGTGTTTTCATTCTCATTCAGTTCCATAAATTTCTTTGTCATCCTTGATTTCCTCTATATCCCATGGAGTTTTCAGTAAGGTGTTGTTTAGTTTCCATGATTTCAAATTTCCATCCATGTTTTTTCTGCTATTGATTTCAACTTTTATGGCTTTATGTTCCTAGAAGATACTTTGCAATATTTCAAAGGTCTGAATTTTGTTTAGACTTGCTTTATGTCTTAAAGATGATCTATTGTAGAAAATGTTCCATGTGCATTGGAAAAGAAGGTAGACTTGTCTGTAGATGTGTAAAAAGTTCTGTATATGTCGATAAGGTCTAGTTGGTTAATTGTCACTGTAAGATCTGTGTCTTTGCTGAGGTCTTTCCTGGATGATCCGTACATTACTGAAAGTGGAGTGTTGAAGTCTCCAATTATCTTTCAATGTTGTCAGTGTCTATTCAATGTAATTACATGCTCCATTATTGGGTGCATAATTATTTAATACTGTCATGTCCTACTTATGTATTCAATGTTACAGCAATAAATAGTGGCCATTCTTGTCCATCATGGTGAGTTTTACATTAAAGTCAATTTTATCTGAAATTAGTATTGCCACTCCTGCTCTTCTCTCTGTGGTATTGGCTTAGTATATATTTTTCAATCCTTTGGTTTTCAGTTTCTTTATATCTTTGAGTCTTAGATGTGTTTCTTATAAGCAACATATAGACAGGTCATGTCTTTTTATCCAAGATGCCACTTGTCTATTCACTGAAGTATTCAGTCCATTTATATTCAGTGTAATTATTGATAGGTATGTATTTAGTGCTGTCATTTTTTGCACTTATTTTTGTGGTGTTGATGGTTTCTCTACTGTTCTTAATATTCTGTTCTGGGTCATTCTACTTCATGAGTTGACTTTTCATCTTTTTCAGTGTTGGTTTTGAGTTTGTTGAGACTTCTTTATTATGTTTCTTGTTTTGATATGTCACATTGTTATTTTGCTTTGCAGGTATCCCTGTGATCCTCTATAATATTCTAAGTTTAAAGCAGACTTTAGCTTTTGCATACTTTTTTATTTTCTGTCTATCTGAAAAGGATATAACTACTGTATTATATCCTTTTTTTGTGATGATGTCATAGTTTTTGTGTTATGATCACTAGTTCCCTTCTTTTAGTATTGTATTTTTGACTGAGCTTTGTTACCTCCCCAGTTGAGTAGGATTCTGGATACTGTGTCTCTCATTGCCTCCTAAAGTATACATTTAATGTTTTTGTCTTGTTAAGCAAAGAGCTTCTTTCTGTATTTCTTGTAGTTTTGGCTTCTTTGAGTATTTCTTGTTGTTTTGGTTTGATTTTTACAAAGTCTGTAAGTATCTGTTTATCTGCAAATTTCTTTATTTTACTGTCTTATTTGAGATAAAGTTTTGCAGGATATATAATTCTTGGTTGAATTTTTTTTTCCTTCAAGGCTTTTAATGTGTCATCCCACTGCTTTCTTGACAACATCGTTTCTGCCAAGAAATCAGATGAAAGCTGTCATGGATCGAATTGTGTCTCCCCAAAACTATGTGTAGCCATGCGGCTGGGCCATGATTCCCAGTATCTTGTGACTGTCCTCCATTTTGTAGTTTTCCTAAACTGTAGGTTAAAGTTTTAGGGTGGGTCTGTAAATCCCTTCATAGGATTACCTTCCTGCTCCACTGTAAAGGGAGTTTCCCTGGAGTATGGCTTGCTCCACCCTTAATCCTTTCATCCTGAGAGATAAAAGCACAGAGAAGCTGGCACAGAATTGGGAAACTTGTGCCATCAAGAAATCTGCACTGGGAGAAGAGTGTGTCCCTCAGACCTGAGGTTCCTGTGCCAAGACGTTCCCTGGACAAAGACTGATGCAATACCGGACTTTCCTCCAGAACCAACGAGGGGGAAAGCCTTCCCCTGCAGCAGACACCCTGAATATGGACTTGTAGCCTACTGGACTATGTAAGAATAAACCTTCCTTTGTTAAAGCCACTCTGTGGTATTTCTGTTAGAGCAGCACTAGCTGACTAAAACAAATGCCTACACGGCTTCCCTCTTAATGTTAGCTTTGTTTTAAGCCTTGCTGCTTTAAGAGAATCTGTTTATGTTTCATTTTATTCAGCTTGATTATAATATGTCTTGGTGTCTTTTTGTGGCATTTGATACATGTCTTGGATATCTATCTTCTCTCCTGTATAATTTCAGGGAAGTTTTCTGGCAACAACTCTATAGCAATGCTCTCTGTATTTTCATCTATCCCTCCCCATTTATGAACTCCAATTATTTGTAGATTATTCCTCTTACTAGAGTCCCACATGTTTTGTAATGCTTCTTCACTTTTTTATTTCTTTTCTCTGACTCTGGGGATCAGTTCTACCCTGGCCCCTAGGGTCGCCATGAGTCAGATCTGACTCAACAGCACTTGGCTGGCTGGCTGGCTGACTTTTCCTCATAAATGCTGGTGTCAGATGCTCTATTCTCAAGGTCACTAAGTTTGACTTCCATTTCCTTGATTCTCTCTTTCGGCTCTGGATTGAATTATCTTATTCTCTTATTTTGTTATTGATCTGCTGTATTTCAGATTGTTGATGTTCCATCCATTGAAATAGCTTACTTTATTTTTCATTTTGTTCTGCTGCATTTTGTTTAGTGTCTAGGAGGGTTCTATATATAATTGTTTTCTACTTGACCTTTAACAGTTTTCAAAAGGCTTCTTTATCTGGGAAGTTCTTTGATTCTTTATTTTGGGAGTTTTCAGGAGCCATGGTAGACTGCTTCTTTAAATAGTTAGTAAGTGATTGTTGTTTGCATGTCATCTAGAAGCTGTCTGACTTCACTGGTGTTACCTCAGCAGGAGCTTAGACATAGTTCTAAGAGGGAAGTTGGTCATCTGTCATCTCTGTGTACTATAGTAATTGGCTCCAGGCAGACTTTCTGTGGTGGCAGGCTCTGCCTCCTGGTGGGCAAAGATAGCACCCTACTTATGGAGTCACTGGGGTGCTGTCAGCTGACCCTATGATGTGGATCAGTGAAGGATGGTAGAAATGCTGCCAGGCCTCTCAACAGTCTGTTCTCTAGGTAGTCTTATTTTTAAGAGGTACTTTACTGCTAGGTGAGGAACTGTCCACCAGCTGCCGACACTGGTCAGACTCAGCTTTCTGGTTGACATCACAAGTACCCAATATGCTGTCCCCAGATGCTGTTACAAGTTACAGAGTAGAGAAGGATTAGGGCCTTCCTCTCATCCTCTGCCAGACCCCATGTAGAATTCCAGACTTTAATCATCTCAAATGCAGCTTTTCTGCTGGAGATGCACTCTTCAGTCTTGGGCTGCTGCTTGACTTGAAAATCAGCCTCAACTGAGGCCCCTGGCTGAGTGGCTCCACCTCTTAGCTGACCAAGATGCATCCTGACTGAGCTGCCCTTCTTGCCATGAAACATCATAATCTATGGTGCAGCTCAGAAAAGAGAGGTTAGAAGGGCTGTGGTGCCCTTAGTCAGCAGCCACGCTCTCAAGATTTGTCTATCCCCCACACAATCTCTCTGCTGCACTATAGGCTGTTTACTTAAGCACTGCATTTTGGCATATTTTCTGGCTCATACCCAGTCCCTGCCTCTTGGATAAGAAAGAAGACAGCAATACCTGCAGTCCTCTGAAGCAGTGAGTCAGCAGAGGATGGTCTGAGCACACCATTGTCTGGTCTTTGAGAGAGGTAATTAGTCTGCTACTGGTGCCTAGTCATAGCTGAAAATTCTATGCCAGATCCTAGGGCTCCCTGAATGTTCACACTACTCCATTCAGGTATCAGCCCACACCTTAGCTCTCAGAGGGAACTGAAGAGACATGTGTCTCTTGCCGTCTGCCATCTTGGACTCACCCCTGCCGGGGTCATTTTTATAATGAGATGGGGAAAGAAATCACCAACTTTGTTTGGAAAGGGAAGAGATCCTGGATAAGTAAAGCACTACTGGAGAAGAGGAACACAGTGAGAGGCCTCACACTACCTGACCTTAGAACCTACTACACAGCCATAGTATTCAAAACAGCCTGGTACTGGCACAAAAAGGGACGTATAGACCAACAGAACAGAACTAAGACCCCAGAAATATCACTATCCTCTTATGAAAAGTTGATATTCAACAAAGTCCCAAAGGTGTTAAACTGGGGTAAAAACAGTCTCTTTAACAAGTTGTGTTGGCAAAATTGGATATACATTGGTGAAAAAACAAAACAGGACCCATAACTCACAACTTACACAAAGCCAAGCCAAGTAGCCACAAAAGCTAACCCAAAATGGATCAAAAAACTAAATATCAAACTTAAAGCAATAAAGATCATGCAACAAAAAATAGGGTCACCAATGGAACAATGGATCAACACAATTTGGACTGACTTCAAAATCTGACAAGGAAAGCATGAACGGCAAAAGAGAAAATAGATAAATGGGAACTAGTAAAAATCAAATGCTTTTGCTCAACCAAAGACTTCATCAAGACTGTTTTTTTGGGGGGGAGGAGGAGGAGACATGTATGGAACAGAGAGGAATAGTGTTCTGTCACCGGACAGGGAGAGCAGTGGAAGCTGCATATAGATGGGCATGTAAATTTATACAGGAATGTACATTTTCACTCAGTCATAGCAAAAAAAAAGTAAATAAATAAATAAATGACACTTAAGGAAAAAAAGAGAGTTAAAAGACTTCCTACAGAATGGGAAAAAATATTTGGCAACCATATGTTGGAATGACATCTAATTCCCATAATTTACAAGGCACTGCAAAATATAAACAAGAAATAAATAAATAATTCAATTAAGGAATGGGCAAAGGAGACAGGCACACACTTTACCAAGGAAGACATCAGATAGCCAAAAGACACATGAGGAAATGCTCATGTTCATTAGCTGTTAGAGAAATGCAAATCAAAATTACAAATGAGCTACTATCTCACCCTCACAAGGTTGGCCGTAATCCAAAAACATAAAACAACAAATGCTGGAGAGGCTGTGGAGAGATTGGAACTATCCTACACTGCTGGTAGGAATGTAAAATGTTACTTTAAAAAGCTAGATATAGAAATATCATTTGATCCAGTAATGTCACTGCTAGGAAAATATCTTACAGAAATAAATGCAGTCACACAAACAGATACATGCACATGAATGTTTATTGCAACACAGTCCCCAATAGCAAAATGATTTAATCAGCCTAGATGCCCATCAATAGATGAATAGATAAATAAGCTATGGTACATATGCTCAATTGAACACTATGTAATAATACAGAACAATGACGATTTCAGGTAATGTCTCATAACCTGGCTTCAACTGGAAGGTACGCTCAGTGAAGTCAGTCAGTGGCAAAAGGACAAATATTGTATGAGATCCCTGCTGTAAGGACGTAAAAATAGACTTATGCACAGAAGAAAAGGCCCTTTGATGTCTACAAGGGTTGGAGGGAGGGAGAGGGATAGTCGATAGAAATTTGGTTAGGTGAAAGCAATGACAGCACACAGTAGACAGCAGATCAACTCAAGTGAACTTCACCATAAACTGAAAGACTTTCTAAACTCAACCTAATATTTCAAAGATAGAGTGGCAGGGACGGGGGTCTGGGGATCATGTATTCAGGGGACATCAAGGCCAATTGGCATAACTAATCTATCACTAAGAGAGTCTTCGGCACCCCATACTGGTGAGTGCTGTCTGAGGTCTTAAAAGCTAGGAAGCTGCCATGTGAGATACACCAAATGGTCCCAACTTATGAGGACAGATGATCACTGAGAACAACAAAGACATGATGTGAAAATAGCCCAGGAGACAGAGGGACCCATATGAATGGGAGGCCCTATCATCATGAGACCAGAAGTACCAGATGGTGTCCAGCTACTACGAAATATATCTTTGAAAGGGAACACAATGTAGTGTCCTTGAGGCAACATGAGAAAAAGAGGTATGCAGCCCAAGAGATCTACTAAAAACCTGAACTGATAGTCTGACAGGCTGGAGGATCCCATGGGAATATGGTCCCTAAACCTGATGCTGTCCCTGACTGGAAACCACTAATGAGTCAACTCTTCAAACAAGAACGGACTGGACTCGGGGACATAGTGTGATCATATGGTGTGATTACTTTATGGTTCTATGCATTTACAGGAAGCTGTCCTACTGGTCTCTTTCTAAATGGGAAAGAACTGGATGGTGGGGGCACATGCTTGTTAAGTGTATACTAGATACACAGAGTGAAAAGGAGGCATGTGCTGTCACCAGGTGGAGAGAGCAGAGGGAGCTGCAGATAGGTGGACATGCATAACTGATTTAGATTCTACACTTTAATTTAACCATAATAAAAAAAATCATGTGCCTAAAAATAATCTTCTGTGGTAAATCTTAACACACCATGCTTTTATTTACTTCATGCTTGTTTTTATTTTTATATTACATTTTATATATTTACTTTGCATAGTTTATATTACATAATGTAATATATTATAGAACTTTTCCATAGGCTTCTCAGAGTGACATTTGAATAGTGAAGTGTACATCTAGTCCTAGTATTTGTTGGTAAATGAGGGTGAATTGATTGGTTGTGAACCCTGTCTACCCAGTTGCTGTTAATAAATTTCTCCTCAGACTTTAAGTTGACTTTAAACCCCTACCCCCAAACCGAAACTCACAGCCGTATAGTTGATTCTGACTCACAGCTATGCTATAGGACCTAGTAGAACTGCCTCACAGGGTTGCCAAGGATTCAAACTGCTGACTTTTTAGTTAGCAGCTGTAGCTTTCAAGCACTGTGTCACCAGGGTTTCCAAGTTGGTCTTATCAAGTCCTTAAGGCACATTTTTTTTACTTTATTTTTTTTTGGTTTGTTTTTATTTTTTATTTAACATGACTCAGTGAAAATGTACATTCCTGTATAAATTTACATGCCCACCTATATGCAGCTTCCTCTGCTCTCCCTGTCCGGTGACAGCACACTATTCCTCTCTGCTCCATACATGTCTCATCCTCCCAACAGCCTCCTTTCCCCTCCTCTCCACCCACTCTCCTTCCTCCAGCCAGAAGTCAGCAGGATGATATCCTATAGATGTATAGAATCATAAAATGCATCCAATATATGGTCACTCTGCATTGCCAAGTCCAATCCATTCCTGTCCAAAGAGTGGACCTTCATTATAAGTTATGGGTAAGAGCATCATCAGTGCCATGCTCTCAGGGGAACCCCGAAACCGCTGGACCATCAATTGAGGTCTTTTAGTGGAGATCTCAGGATGCACTCCTTTTTATTCTTGTGTTGCCAGTGAGACTCCTCTCTGTGAGCTCCATTGTGGCTATCACTGGTGGTGGCTGGGCACCATCTGGATTTTCCAGACCCAAGTCTATGTAGGCACCCACTCTTGTGGGTCTCTGTGTCTTCTAGGTTGTCTTTACCACATGTCATTTTGGTCCTCGGTGAGTATCCATTCCTGCTGAGTTGGGACCATTTGCTGTGTCCTCGGATGGCAGCTTGGCAGCTTTTAAGACCCCAGACGTTAAGGCACATTTTTAATAACTTTTTCATGCCTAGGGTTTATTTGTACAAATATCACAGGATGACTCAAACCTCGTGCATATGGAATCCCAGGGAGTCTTTTTCACGAACTTGTAGACTTTATTTAGTGTCTCTCTGCCTGTGACTTACAAGAATTTCCTAGCCTTACTGCCTGGACATTTAATGTAAGTGGAGTCTTTTTAGTCAGTACTCAGAAAGAGTGAAACAATATAGAATTATAGTTAAGAGCACAGGTTTTAGATAGATGAAGATACTATATACATATCTTTTGAGAAGTTGAAATAATTGAAAATATCTGACAAATTCATCACTAAGATTACATTAAAGAATGAATATAAAATGCTTACAATAGTGTGAAATATATAGTGCCAAAGCCAAGTGCCATCAAGACAGATCCAACTCATGGCAATCAAATGTGTAGTATACACTCAATAAACGCTGGTGTCTACTATCATGTAATTTTACATCCTCCCTGTTTTGCTCCATCTTCTCTGCATAGGAGAAATTTCCTTTTCAGTAAATACACTTTAAGTATGGCCTTAATGGATGCACACTGTTCCATTACAAATCCTGAGTTTACTGGATTTTTATCCACTTATTTTGTGTCCACTTTTCTCTTCTTTTTATAAGTTTTATTGTAGTCAGCATCCTTGTACTCAAAGGTATGACCAAACTGTTATTTATTTTCTAATGCTAGAGTCCTAGAAGCAATGGTGTCGGTTGAAGAATGTCAACAATTTACGGTTCTAAACATTGATTGCCAAATTTTCTAAGGAAGATTTTTACTAATTTACGCTTCCACCAATGCATGGCGATATAAGTGTGACCTTGTCATTATGCTCTATTGTGTCTAGAAAAGCATGCAATTATTACTTATTAAAATATTTTCACCAGCCAATAATTAACATACTCAAGAGTTCAGAGGGTGATTTCAGAAGAACTTTGGTGCCAATTTGAAAAGACTTCCACTGGTAAAATTTGAGAAAATTCACATGCTGGTAAGTGCAATAATTTCATCAGACTGGAACAGATGAACTCTTATTAAATCCATGAGTCCACACTGATAAAAACTTATCTGTTGTCTTCTATGCTATGGGAACAGATTATTATTTTTAAAACGGGTAAATAAAATGATAGAATCAAGGATATATCTGGCTTTTCCTATTCAAATCCTATCTCAATGTGACAAAATAGTGAGGGTTTCTATTTAAGTACACTAACTAATAAATAAAGGAGTTCCTGGATGGTGCTAATGCACTTGACTACTAGCTGAAAGGTTGGCAGTTTGAACCCACCCAGAAATGTCTCAGAAGGCAAGAATGGCAATCTGCTTCCAAACCATCACAGCCTTGAAAACTCTATGGAGCACAGTTCTACTCTGACACACATAGGGTTACCATCAGTAGGAATCAACTAGATGCTTGTTATCACCACAGGCATACATCATGTACCTCTCTTAACGAAAGCAAGCAAACATATATGAGATGTCACAATATGATCAAACTTCTAAAATTACAGGAAGAACAGTAAATGGAGCACCATGTTAAAAGACGCCATATGAATGCAATTAAACAACAACAACAAAATCCAGGCTGTGGAAAACACTACAGCACAAATGCTTCTATTTTTTTCAACAAATTTCCAAGGGTGGGAGAGAAGATATGAATAGGAAGATGAATAGTTTAAAAAATACTAAGAAATCATTTGCAATCCATGGAATTTATCTGGATTCCAATTTCTCAATATAAATGAAAAAACACAAACTTTTTTATACCTTCAGGGAACTGTGAACAGTGTCTCACTGCTTCTCTATTTATTTGATGTTTTCAATAATTAGATTGTAATCTCATTTGCTTTTAGGAATATTTGTTACTTTGTTATTATATTAATAATTTCTTCCTACTACATTCCTTTGATTACTTGGCTGCTTTTTTAGTTTTATGTTTCAGAAATAGTGAATAATTTCTTGCTTTTTAAAGTAAATGTCATTTTTATATACATATTTTAATTATATATTCATTTTTATTGTGTTTTAAGCGTAAGTTTACAATTCGAGTCAGTTTCTCATACAAAACCTACACACACTTTTGTTACCCGATTTGGGTCTGTGCCTTGGAGCAGTCGAAGCCAATGAATCATACTCCAAGTTACAAAGAAGAAGAAGTTTTATTAAGAGGTATGATACCACTGAAGACTCAACAGCAACGCAGGCTGTTCTCCATGGAGTCTCAAAAGACAATTTTTACATCAGAATTTATATATCATTTCAACAAGGAATACTTCATGTTTTAAGCACATAGCCCACAGATAACTGTATACATCACAAAATAGTCACAATCAACTCTTTACTAAACTACAGACACGTATGTCAGACATCTGGCCTCTAATTTGCATGTTTGCAACAGGCAAAGACAACTTATACAAAAATCCCTCAGCCAGTGAAACTGGCCTGCTGAGTCCATTCTGAGATAAAGAGCAAGAAAGAAAGTTGTGGATACAAAAAATGCCAGGCAGCCTTCTTAGTGCTGTTTTCCAGGCTGAAGGTCATTTCTCAGGAGAGCAAAGAAGAGGGGGGAGACCAAGGTCACAAGAGCTGAGGGGGCTGTGTGACCATTTGGAAAGAGGCCAGTGCAGAGGTCAGCATAGCTTGTGTAGTAAAAAACACTTACAGATTATTTACAGTATTATTATAGCGTTAGTTATGTGAAACTCTCAGTTGCTCATTTTGAAAAGGAAAAAACATGTTGCAAGACATTAGGGTTACACTTTGTTATGTGACTCTTCTGCTCTTCCCACATTGTGACAGCATACTCACCCCCTCCATCCTATATCTTCCAAGTCCACTTAACGAGCTCCTGTCCCCTGTCTGCCTTCATATCTTACCCCTGGACAGGAGTTGCCCAGTTAGTCTCCTGTATCTACTTAAGCCAAGAAACGTACTCTGCCAATATCATTTTATGTCTTACAAACCAGTTCAATCTTTGAGGCATAGGGTTCTGGAATGGTTTTACTTCTGAGCCAACAGAGAGTCCTGAGACCTTGTCTTCCAGGGACCTTCTAGTCTGTCAGACCATCAAGTCTAGTCTTATTACTAGAGTTTGGGTTCAGCACCCCAAATTTCTGTCACTGCATCAGGGACTATTTGTTGAGTTTCCTGTAATGGAAGTCATTGGTGGTAGCCTGGCACCATCTAGTTCTGCTTTCATGCTAATGTGGTCTCTGGTTTATGTGGTCATCTGTCTTCAGGGCTCATATTTTCCGTGTCTTTGATGTTCTTCCTTCTCCTTTGCTTCATGTAGTTTGAGACCAGTTGATACTTCTTACTGTCTCTCTGTCTATCTATTGTGATTCAGTGAAAGTGTACAATCCAATTTGAATTTGCATGCCCACCTATCTGCAGCTCTCTCTGCTCTCCTTGCCCAGTGACAGCAAACTCCTCCTTTCCATTCTATACATGTCATAACCTCTTAATAGTCTTCTTTCCCCTCCTCTCCACCTTCACCACTCCTCTCTAGTAACAGGCCAGTAGGATGACATCCTATAGAAGCATAGAACCATAAAGTGCACACATGGTAGGGTCACTCTGTGTTACCAAGTCCAATCCATTCTTGTCTGAAGAGTTGATCTCAGTAATCATTTACAATTAGGGGCAGCATCAGGTCTAGGGGCCAAATTCCCAGGAGAACCTCAGGCCTTTGGACCATCAGTTATGGTCTTTTAGTGAAGTTCTTAGGGTGCACCTCATTTTTTCGCTCGTGATGCCACTGAGACTCAACACTGTGAGCTCCATTATGGCTGTCATCGGTGGTGGCTGGGCACCATCTGGATCTTCAGATCACATGATGATATAGTCACTAATTGACGTGTGTCTTTCTGTCCTCTCAATTCTTTTTCCCTCATGTCATTGTTGTCCTTGGTGATCATCTGTTCCAGCTGAGTTGGGACTATTTGGTGTACCTCAGACAGCAGCTTGCTAGGTTTTAAGACTCCAGATGCCACTCACCAATATGGGGTGCAGACAACTCTCTTAGTAATGCACTAGTTATGCCACTTTGCCTCGATGTCCTCTGGGAGCATGGTTCCCGGAACCCAACTCCTGCTACTCTGTCCTTCCCATATTGGGTTAAGATTGGAAGAGTTTTCAGGCTTTGTTGAAGTCCAGTTAAATTAATCTTCTTTCTAATGTGTGCTGTCACAGATTTCACCCAAATTTCTGTCAACTATCTAATCTATAACCAACCCTCTTCCTCCCTCCCTCTCCTCCCTTGCAGCTATCAAGAAGTTTTTTCTTCTGTACATGAGTCTGTTTTCAAGTCCTTATAGTACGGGTCTCATACAATATTTGTCCTTGTGCTGCTGACTGACTTCTTTCAACATAACGGCTTCCAGTTGAAATCAGATTATGAGATACTTCCTAAAGTCATCATTGTTCTTTATCATTGCAGAGTGTTCCATTGAGTATCTATACCACAGTTAGTTTATCCATTCATCTGTTGTTGGGCATCTGGGTTGATTCCATCTATTTGCTCTTGAGGACTGTGCTGCAATAAATATTCTTGTGCATGTACTTGTTTGTGTGACTGCCCATGATTCTGCAGGATATAAGCCAAGCAGTGGAATTACTGGGTCAAATGTTACATGTATTTCTAGATTTTTAAGGAATTGTCAAATTGCTTTCCAAAGAGGTTGTACCATTTTGCAATCCAGCAAGCAGACTAGGAGAGTTCTAATTTTTTCACAGCCTCTCCAGCATTTGCTGTTCTGGTTTTTGGATCACAGCCAACCTTGTTGGACTACTACGGAATCTCATTGTCATTTTGATTTGAATTTCTGTAATAGCTAATGATCGAGAGCATTTCTGCGTGTGTCTTTTGACTGCCTGGATATCCTCTTTGGAGAAGTGCCAGTCCACCTACTTTGGCCAACACTTAATTGGGTTATTTATCCTTTTCTTGTTGCTATTTTTCAGTACATTGTAAATTACAGAGACCGACGTCTGTCCAACATTTAGTTGCCAAATATTTTTTCCCATTCTCTAGGTGGTCTTTTAAATCTTTTGATAAAGCCTTTGGATGAGCAAAAGTGTTCGATTCTTAGTAGTTCCCATTTGTCTATCTTCTCTTGTATTGATCATGCTTTGTCAGATATTGAAGTCTGTCTAAGTTGTGTGTCAAAACTTCCTTTGTTGATATTATTTCTTATTGCATGATCTTTATAGATTTGATATTTAGGTCTTTTTATCCTGTTTGACTTGGTTTTTGATTAAGGTGTGAGATATGGATCTTGTTTCAATTTTTTGGAGGTGAATCTCCAGTTTTGCCAAGACCATTTGTTAAATAGATTGTTTTTAAACCCAGTTTACAGTCTTAGGGCTTTTGTCAAATATCAGTTATCCATAGGAAGATGGTGGCATCTCTGGGTTCTCAACTCTGTTCCACTGTTGTATATGTCTCTTTTTGTACCAGTACCAGGCTGTTTTGACTACTTTAGCAGTGTAATAAGTTCAAAAGTCAAGTAACGAAAGGCCTCCTAGTGTGTTCTTCTTCAGTAGTGCTTTGCTTATCTGGGGTTCCTTCCATTTTCAAGCAAAGTTGGTGATTTGTATGTCCATCTCATTAAAAAATGTCACTGGAATTTGTATTGGGATTGTATTGTAGATATAGATAGCTTTGGGAAAAATAGGCATTTTCACAATGTTAAGCATTCCTATCTATGAGCAGGGTAGGGTTCTCCATTTATGTAAGTTTCTCTCAGTTTCTTGAAGTAAGGCCTTGTAGTTCTCTTTGGATAGGTCTCTTGTTTCTCTAGTTAGATTTATTCCTAGGTATTTTAATCTTCTTGTGGGCTATAGTAAATGGTGTTAATTTGGTGATTCTTTCTTGAATGATCTCTTGGTATAAAGGAATCCTACTGCTTTACTTATGTGTATCTTGTATCCTGATACTTTGCTCAACTCTTCTATTAGTTTGAGTAGTTTGCTTACGGATTCATTAGGATTCTCTCTGTATACAATCATATCATCTGCAAATGGGGAGATTTTTACTTCTTTGCCAGTATGGACGCCCTTTATTTCTTGGTCTTGTCTAATTGCTCTGGCCAGAACTTCCAGTACAATGCTGAGTAGTAGAGGTGAGAGTGGGCATCCTTGTCTAGTTCTCATTCTCAAGGGGAATTCTTTCAGTCTCTGTCCATTCAGCGTGATGTGGGTGGTAGGCTTTGCGTAGACGCCCCTTACTGCATTGAGGAATTTGCCATCTATTCTGATTTTGCTGAGAGTTTTTAGCATGAATCAGTATTGGACATTGCCAAATACCTTTTCTGCATCAATTGACAAAACCAGGTAATTCTTTTCTTTTCTGTTATTTATATGATTGATCACATTAACTGTTTTTCTAATGTTGAACCAGCTGTGTGTTGCTGGTATGAATCTAACTTTGCCATGATGATTTTTTTTTTTTTTTGGATATATTTTTGAATTCTGTTGGCAAGGTTTTGGTTGAAGAATTTTTCATCTAGGTTGATCAGTGATACTGGAGTTCTTTTTCGTTGAAATTTTCCCTGGCTTTGGTATCATGGTTATGCTGGCTTCATAGAATGACTTTGGGAATATTTCATTTCTTTCTATGCTGTGAAATAGTCTCAGTAGTATTGGGGTTGACTCTTGTCTAAAAGCTTGGTAGAATTCTGTGGTGAAGTAATCTGGACCAGGGCTTTTTTGGTTGGTACTTTTTTGACGAATTTTTCAATCTTTTCTTTTTTGATGAGTTTATTAAGCTGTTCTACTTCTCCTTGTGACAATTTTCATGGGTGATATGAATCTAGAAATTTGTCCATTTCCTCTGAGTTTTCAAATCTCTTAGAGTACAGTCTTCTGTAGTACTCTGTTGTGATAGTTTTGATTCTTGTTGGATCTGTTGTGACACCTCCCATCTCATTTCTTATTTGGGTTATTTGTTTCCTCTCCAGTTTTTGTTTTTGTTTTTTAAAGTAAGATTAGACAATGTTTGTCAATTTTGTTGTTGATTTTTTCAAAAAACACACTTGTCTGGTGAATTTTTTCAATTGTTCTTCCATTCTCTAAGTCATTTGGTTCTGCTCTAATCTTTATTCTGTTTTCTTTTGGTGCCTGAAGCATTCCTCTGTCGTTGTCTTTCTACTTGTTCAAGCTGTAAGGTTAATTCTTCAGCTTAAGTCCTTTTGTCTTTCTGGGTGTGTGCATTTATAGAGATAAATGGACCTCTGAGTACTGCTTTGGCTGTATTCCACAGGTTCTGTTAAAAAGTGTTTTCATTCTCATTTGAATCCATAAATTTCTTTGTTTTATCCTTGATTTCTTCTATAACCCATGGCTTTTTGAGCAAGGTGTTGTTCAGTTTCCATGAGTTCCAGTTTCTATCTATGTTGTTTCTGCTATTGATTTCAACTTTTATGACCTTAGAGTCTGAGAAGATGCTTTATAATAATTCAGTGGTTTGGATTTTGTTGAGATTTGCTTTATGTCCTAACACATAGCCTATTCTCGAAAATGTTCCATGTGCAGTGGAGAAGAACATGTAGTTTATCTGTTGACTGATAAAAAGTTGTGTATATGTCAATGAGGTCTAATTGGTTAATTGCAGCAGTAAGATCATCTGTCTTTACTGAGCTTTTTCCTAGAAAATCTGTCCAATACTGAAAGTGGAGTGTTGAAGTCTCCAGCAATTATTTTCAATGTAGTCAGTGTTTTTAGATGTACTTAGATGCTCTAGTACTGGGTGCATAAATATTTAATGTTGTTAAGTCCCACTTGTGTATTACATCTTTCAGCAATAAATAGTGACCATCCTTGTCCACGATGGTGGATTTTACATTAAAAACTATTTTATCTGAGATTATATTGGCACACCTGCTCTTCTCTGTATATTGTTAGCTCAGTGTATATTATTCCATCATTTAATTTTCAGGTTTTTCATCTCTTTATGTCTAAGGTGAGTTTCTTGTAAGCAACCTACAAACTGGTCATATCTTTTGATCCAAGATGTCACTCGTTGTCTCTCTACTGGACTGTTCAGTCCATTTACATTCAGTTTAACTGATAGGTGTGTGTTTTGGCAAAGACACGGCCCTACTTATGAAGTCACAGAGTGGCTGTCAGCCAGCCCTGTGATGTGGTTTGGTAGAGTCTGGAGGAGATGCCATCAGGCTTCACCACAGTTATTTCTCTAGGCAGTCTTACGTTAAAAGGTAAAAGCTGTCTGACCACTTCCAAAATCAGTCTGTCCGTCAAGTGTGGGAAGCCCTTCCTTCTGGCTGATAATGGAGACACCTTGTCTTAGTTACCTGGTACTGCTCCAACAGGAAATACCATGAATGGAAGCAGGAAATACCATGAATGGAAGGCTTCATGAAGTAAAATTTTAGTGTCACAGTCCGGTAAGTCACAATCCATTAACAAGTTGCAAGTCCATTCAATGAGAGAAATTATCACAGTCCGGTGGGCTGAGTCCAAATTCAAGGAGAACATCTCAGCACAGAAACCTCAGGTCCAAATGATGTGCTCGGCTCTTGGTGCTGCTTTCTTGGTGGTGTGGGGTTCTCAACTTTCTATGCTCACTTCTCTGCCTTATATCTTGCCTCACCAGCATAGTTTCTGCCTGTTCTCCATCATCAGTATCACAGAGGCAGGATTCATAACCCATGAGAGCAACTGCACCATATTGGGAGTCATAGCCAAATCAAATCAATGGATACATTTTTGAGTGGACAGAATTCAATCCATGACATACCTCTTCAACTGTCCCCAGATGTTGTGATAAAGTTCAAAGGACAGGCTACTGCCCTGCTGACATCCCCTGTTGGGCCCCACCTGTAAGGCTACACTGTGCCAAACACAGCTTTACTGCTGAAAAACACTCCCTGGGCTGAGGCTTCTTCCCAGCCTGGAAATTAGCCCCTGCTGACACCTCTGGTTGGGTAACTCCACCTCCCATTCAAACAAGATGGCGTCCCGGTCAAGCTCTCCTGCCCCCATGAAACATCAGAATCTATGGCAGAGGTGAGACAAGAGGGGGTAGATGGGCTGTGGTGCTTGCTCTGAGTCTATAACCAGACTCTCAAAATGTGGCTATTTCATCTACTGATCACTTCATCACTGTGGCCCTGCATAGCTGCTGGTTGAGTCCTTTCCCAGCCTGCTGGCCAACAAAAGGAAAAGTTTTCTTCTATGCCAGTTTTCTTCTATCCACGGAAGCCAGCCAATTCAACTAGAGCAGACCAGGGCTCAGCCAAAGACAGTAAGTTTCCAGTTCAGTGGCATGTAGTCCAACTGACAGCCCTATGCCATGTCCTAGTGCTCACTGCGTGTCCAGAAAGCTCCATTTAATTATCAATCCAGGCCTTAGTTTTCAGAGGGAATTAAGGAGATGTGTGTCTATTCTGCCATCTTGACTCCATCCCCCATTTGATGCTTTTCAGATGGCTGCCTGCTAGGTTTTAAGACTCCAGGCACAACTAACCAAAATGGGATGCAGAACAGTTTCTTATTAATGTTTGTTAAGGTAACTGACCTAGATGTCCCCTGAAACTACAATCTCTAGACTCCTGTCCCTGATGATCTGTCCGTCAAAGTGTTTGGTTCTCTTTAGGAAACTTATTAGTTGTCGGTTTAGCCAAGTTGTGCTGATTTCTCCCTCACTGCATTTTCTCTGGAAACCCTGGTGATGTAGTGCTAAAGTGCTGTAGCTGCTAACCAAAATGTCAGCAGTTCAAATCCACCAGATGCTCCTTGCAAACTCAACTGGACATTTCTACTCTGACCTGTAGGGTCGCTATGCGGTGGAATTGACTCTATGGCAGTGGGTTTGGTTTTGATGTTTTCTCCTTTTCTTTACTTAAAATAGTTATTGTTTATCATCTAATTAGTGAATATCCTTCTCCTTCCTCCCCACACTCCTAACTATCAAAGACTATTTTCTTCTGTATGTACGCCTCTTTTTGAATCCTCATAATAGTGGTCTCATACAATATTTATCCTTTTGCAACTGGCTGATTTCACTCAGCATAATGCCTTCCAGATTCTTCCATGTTATGAGATGTTTTCCAAATTCACCATTGTTCTTTATCATTGCATAATATTCCATTGTATGAATATACCATAGTTTATCCATTCATTTGTTGGCAGGCATCTAGGTTGATTCCATCTTTTTCCTATTGTGGACAGTACTACAGTGACCATTGGCATACATGTATTTATTTATGTGGCAGCTCTTATTCCTCAAAGATATATTCCAAGAAGTGGGATTGCTGGACCATATAGTATTTCTACATGTAGCTCTTGAAGAAAGCATCAAATCAGTTTCCAAAGTGGATATTCTATTTTACATTCCAGTAGCAGTAAGTGTTCCAGTCTCTCCAATATTTATTATTCTGTGATTTTTGGATTAATGCCAGCCTTGCTGGAGTGAGATGGTATCTCATTGTAATTTTGATTTGTATTTCTCTATAGGGTCACTTTGAGTTGGAATTGACTCAACAGAAGTGGGAATGGCTAATGAGGAAATCCTGTTGGCCTAGTGGTTAAGTGCTATGGCTGATAACCAAAAGATCAGCAGTTCAAATCCACCAGGTGCTTCTTGGAAACTATGGGGCAAATGTACTCTCACCTATAGGGTTGCTACAAGTCAGAATCAAGTGGAAGGCAATTTTTTTTTTTTTTGTAATGGCTAATGATCTCAAGCATTTCCTCATGTCTCTGTTAGCTGTCTGAATGTTTTCTTTTGTGAAGTGCCTGTTCGTATGCTTTGTCTATGTTTTAACTGGGTTATTTGTCTTTTTGTGATTGAAGTTTTACAGTATCTTGAAGATTTTAGAGATTCAACACTTATTGGATTTGTCATATCCAAAAAATTTTGCCAAGACTGAGGATCGCATTTTTATTCTGTTGGTGAAGTTTTTAAATGTGCATAAGTGTTGGATTTTTAGAAGCTCATAGTTATCTAGTTTATTTTCTGGTGTTTGTGCTTTGTAAGTAATGTCTTGTAATCTTTTTATGCCATGTATTAAGGCTGTCAGCATTGTCCCTATTTTTTTCTTCCATGATGTTTCTCGTTTTAGGTTTTATATTTAGGTCTTTGATCTACTTTGAGTTAGTTTTTGTGTATGGTATGAAATATGGGGTTTGTTTCATTTTTCTGCACATGGATATCCAGTTATGACAACACAATTTTTAAACAGACTCCTTTCCCCAGTTTATTAATTTTGGGCTTTTGTCAAATAGGTGAATGATTTTATCTCCAGATTCTCGATTCCATTGGTCTATGTGTCTGTTGTTGTACCAGTACCAGATTGTTTTGATTACCACTGCAGTGTAAGAGATTCTAAAGTCAGGTAGTGTTGAAGCATTCCAATTTGTTCTACTTCTGCAGTAAAGTTTTACTTATCCTGACATTCTTCCCTTTCAGTCTGAATTTGGTGATTGGTTTTACAATCTCCTTGGAAAAAATGCCACTGAAATTTTAGTCAGGATTACATTGTATCTATAGATGACTTTGGGTAGAAAAGATCTTTTCACAATGATGACTCATCCTACCCATGAACAAGGTAGCTTTTTCTACTTACGTAGGTCTCTTGGTTTCTTACTGAAGTGTTTTGTAGTTTTCTTTGAAAGGTCTTTTACATCTCTGGTTAACTTTATTGCTAAATATTTTATTTGGGGGCTATTGTAAATAGTACTGACTCAATGATTTCCTCTTTGATTATTGATTTAGAGGTATCTAATAAATTTTTATACATTTATCTTTTATTCTGATATGTTGCTGAACTCTTAGTTCTAGTACTTTTTTGTGGATTTGTTATGGTTTTCTGTGTATAAGATCATATCATCTGCAAAGACAGACACTTTTATTTATTTCTTACCAATCCGGATGTCTCTTTATTTCTTTTTATAGTCTAATTGCTCTGCTTAGACCCTCCAGCACAATTTTGAGTAAAAATAGAGACAAAGGGCATCCTTGTGCTTTCAGATTCTCTCCGTCTCAGGTGATCTTAGTTGTTGGCTTTGTATGGATCCCCTTTATTATGCTGAGGAATTTCCATTCAATTCTTATTTTACTGAGAGTTTTTATCTTCATGGGTGTTGGACTTCGTCAAATACTTTGCCTGTGTCAATTGATAAAATTAAGTGGTTCTTATCTTTTATTTTATTTATGTGATTGATTATACTGTTTTTCTATTTGAACCATCCTTGAGTATCTGGTATGAATCCCAATTGCTCATGGTGAAGTATTTTTTTGATACGTTGTTGAATTCTATTGCCTAGAATTTTGTTGAAGAATTTTGTATTTAAGTTCATGAGACATACTGGTCTATAATTTTCATTTCTTCTCCTTTTGTGGTGTCTTTACCTTACTTTGGTATCAAAGTTGTGCTGGCTTTATTGAATTAGTTTGGGAATATGCTATCCTTTTCTTTGCTCTGAAATAACTTGAGTAATAGTGCTGTTAACTTATTTCTGTAAGTTTTGTGGAATTTTCCAGTGAAGCTGTCAGAGCCAGGGACTTTTTATTGGAAGTTTTTAAATTACCTTTTCAATCTCTTCTTTTGTTATGGGTTTATTTAGTTGTTCTACATCTGTGTTAGTTTAGTTAAGCAGTGAGTTTATAGAAATTTCTCCATTTCCTTTAAGCTTTCACATTTTTTAGAGTACAGTTATTTACAGTATTCTGCTATAATTTAATGAATTTCAGTTGGGTCTGTTGTGATGCAATCCATGTCATTTTGGGCCAGGGTTATCTGCTTCCTCTCTTATTCTTATTTTGTCAATTTTGCCAGTGGTTTACTGATTTTATTGATCTTTCAAAGAACAAGCTTTTGCTGTTAACTCTTTAAACTGTTTTTCTTATTTTTTAATTCATTTAGCTCTACTCTAATTGTTGTTATTTACTTTCTTCTGGTGCCCAAGGGCTTCTTTTGCTGCTCTCTTTCTACTTCTTTGAGTTGTGAGTTAATGCTTTGATTTGGGCCCTTTCTTTCTTTTTGAATAGTGCTGGTTATTTTTATTTATTTATTTATTATTATGACTGAGTGAAAATGTACATTCCCATATAAATTCTCATGCCCACCTATATGCAGCTTCCACTGCTTTCCCTGCGTGGTGACAGCACACTCTTCCTCTCTGCTCCATACATGCCTTATCTTCCCAACAGTCTCCTTTCCCCTCTCCACCCACTCCACTTCTTCCAGCCAGAGGTCAGCAGGATGATATCCTATAGATGCATAAAACCATAAAGTGCACCCAATATATGGTCACTCTGTGTCGCCAAGTCCAATCGATTCCTAGGACTGCTTTTCTTGTGTCCCAAAGGTTCTCGTAGGATATGTTTTCATTCTGATTTGATTCTGTGAATTTCTTTATTTCATTCTTGATTTAATCTATAATCCAGTCATTTTTGAACAACGTGCTGTTCAGTTTCATGTATTTGCTATTTTTTTCTGTGCCTTTTCTGTTACTGATTTCCATTTTCAGGACTTGATTATCTTAAAAGATACTTTGCAACATTTCAGTACTTTGTGTTTCATTAAGGCTTGTTTTATGGATTAATATTTTGTCTGTTCTGGAGAAAGTTCCACATACAATGGGAAAAAATACATTTTCATGTCACCTTTCTACAGTTTCTTGCCGTCCGTTCAGTTTTGATTATATTCTGCCTCATCTCTTGAAGAGTTCTGTGTATTAATCTTTTATACTCTACCTCCAATGGTTATAGGAAGTTCTATTAATAAGGAAAATTTCTTGATTCTTGTTTTGGAAGTTTTCTGAAACCGCCATGTTCTGCCTCTATAAGTGGTTTGATGCTGTTGTCTTCGAGCCATCAGTAAGGTGTATTATTGAAGTTTGTTTATTGTGTTCTAGCTTCTTGTTTTAATTTGTTGTGAAATACCTAAATAGACAACTCATGTGAGCTTGTTTGAAGATTGATGGCTTTGAATCTCTAACATCCTATCACCAGGCTGTTAGACCTGGTTACTAAGCATGTACCCTGAAGTGCATTACCTTTTTTATTTTTTTGGCAGTCTTTGTACTATCATTTTTTTATGATGATGATGATGATTGAGTGAAAATGTACATTCCCATGTAAATTCGCATGCCCACATATATGCAGTTCCCACTGTTCTCCCTGCCCAGTGACAGCACAGTCTTCCTCTCCTCTCCATACATGTCTTATCCTCCCAACAAACTCCTATCGCCTCGTCTCCACTCACTCCCCTGCCTCCAGTAAGAAGTCAGCAGGACAGCATCCTATAGATGCATAGAACCATAAAGTGTACACACGATATGCTCACTCTGTGTTGCCAAGTCCAACCCATTCCTGTCTGAAGAGATGATCTCCATTATGATTGTGAATGCAGCAGCATCAGGGCCAAGGGCCGTGATCCCAGGGGAACCCTGAGGCCATGGACCATCAGTTGTGGTCTTTTAGTAGAGATCTCAGGGTGCACCCCTTTTTATTTTTGTGTTGCCAGTGAGACTCAACTTTGTGATCTCTATCACAGCTGTCATTGGTGGTGATCGGGCACCATACAGTTCTTCTGGTCACAAGTAAATGTAGTCACCCATTCATGTTCCATTGGCATCTGTTGACCTAGTCCACAGAGGTTAAGGATGAGAAAGAGGAAGGGCTGATTGGTGAGAAGCAAAGTGAGTTGTATGGATTCTTCAGGACGAGACACCTGAGAACACAGAGAGTATTGTTGTTGAGTTGCTGACAGAAAACTTCTCAGAAATCATGAAAGAGGAGAATATAGATATTCAACATATATATAAAACACCACTCAATATAGATCTAAAAAGAAAGACTCCAAGACATATTATAATCAAGCTGAACAAAACAAAACATAAGCAGCAACTCTTAAAGGCAGCAAGACTCAAAGCAAAGCTAATATTCAGAGGGAAACCCTGTAGGCTTTTGTCAGATTGTTCAGCAGATACAATGCTGTCACAGAGACAGTGGCATCATACATTCACAGCCATGAAGGAGAAGAACTTCCAACCAAGAATTATATATCCTGCAAAATTATCTTTCAAATATGAAAATGAAATAAAGACATTCACAAATAAACAGAAATTCAGAGACTTTGTAAAAACCATACCAAAACTACAAGAAATACTGGAAGAATCTCTTGGCTTAGAAGAACAAAGCCACTAACTTTACATTTTAGAGGGAAATACTAGACACATCACCCAGAAACCTACTCGGTTAGGAAAGGCTCTAAACTCAATCAAAGCTTTAATACTGAAAGAAATGATCCAGTGATCGTGTCATGAAAACTATGATGTCATCATAGTAAAAACAGGGATGTACTGCAGTTGTCATATTCCTTCCAGGTGGAGAGGAAGTTAATAAGATTGGTAGTAAATAAAACTGGGTTTATAAATACTTTCTTAAGAGGGATCATGGAGCAGCCATAAAGCACAATAAAGATGCAACACATCAAATCAAGAGACTTAATACAGGAGTGTCAGCAATCACAAAACCAACCCTGAAAAAGATGAAAAATCAACTCACAAAAACAATGTCCCAGAACAGATTAATAAGAACAGAAAACATCAACACAAAAACAAACGTATCACAATGACAGCACTAAACGCATACCTATCAATAATTACATTGAATGTAAATGGACTGAATGCCCCAGTAAAGAGACATCAAGTGACATCTTGGATTAAAATACATGACCCATCTATATGTTGCCTACAAGAAACTCACCTCAGACTTAAAGATATGAACAAACTGAAAATTAAAGGATGGAAGAATATATATCAAGCTAACAATACACAAAGAAGAGTAAGTGTGGCAATTCTAATCTCAGATAAAATAGATTTTAATATAAAAGCTACCATCATAGACAAGGATGGATGCTATTTATTGCTGAAAGGTTCAACACACAAGCAGGACTTAACAGTATTAAATATTTATGGACCTAATATTAGAGCACCTAAATACATCGAAGAAACACTGACTATACTAAGAAATGAAATAGATCACTCCACAATAATAGTGGGAGACTTCAACACTCTACTCTCAATATTGGACAGATCATCTGGAAAAAAGCTCAATAAAGACACAGAAGACTTATTGCTACAATTAACCAACTAGACCTCATCGACATATACAGAACTTTCTGTCCATCAGCAGACGACTACACCTTCTTCTCCAATGATAAAGAACAACGATGATTCTAGGAAACATCTCATAACCTGGTTTCAACTGGAGAACATTATACTGATCAAAAGCGATCAGGGACAAAATGACAAATATTGTATGAGACCCCTGATAAGAACTTAAAAACAGACTCATCCATAGAAGAAAAGGCTCTCTGATGGCTGCAAAGATGGGGAGGGAGGGAGGGCAAGGAAAAGAGGGTTTAGATTAGACAGCTGATAGAAATTTGGTTGGGTGAAATCTGTGACAGCACACATTAGAAAGAAGATCAATTTTAACTGGACTTCAACATAACATGATTACTTCTCCCATTTAACCCAATATTGCAAGGACAGAGTAGCTGGGTTGAGAGGCCAGGGACCATGCTCCCAGAGGAAACTGAAACCAGTTTGGACAACTAGCATTTTGCTAAGACAGCCTTCTGCACTGCACATTGTCGAGTGACGTCTAGGGTCTTAAAAGCTGCCAAACTGCCATTTGAGGGTACAGCAAATGGTCCCAACTCAACAGGAACAGATGATCACCAAGGACCAAAACGACATGGAGGATAGAGTACTCAGAAGACAGAGAGACCCACGTGAATGGGTGACTACATCAACTTGTGACTGGAAGAACCAGGTCGTGCCTGGCCACCACCAGTGATAGCCGTGATAGAGCTCACAAAGTTGAGTCTCACTGGCAAACAATTACAATGCATACTAAAAGGCAAAAAATACAGCCTGAAGAGACAGGGCAAGCATCAGAAGCAGAAGAAGATATGGCAGAGATTTTATAATTATCATACTAAGAATTTACAATCAAAACCAAACCCACTGCTGTTCAGCTGATTCTGACTCATAGTGACCCTATTGGAAAGAGTAGAACTGCCTTACAGGGTTTCCAAGGAGTGCCTGGAAGATTCAAACTGCTGACCACTATGTCACCAGAGTTTCCAGTATTAACGATAGCTGTGATTAATAGCCCTGGTTGATAAAAAAACAGTTTACATGCTCAGCTGTTAACCAAAAATTGGAGGTTTGAGTGTACCCAGAGGCATCTTGGAGGAAAAGCCTAATAATCTACTTCCTAAACAAAAAAAATATCATTGAAAATCCTACGGAACACAGTTCTTCTCTGATACACATGAGTTCACCATGAGTCAGAAGCAACTCTACAGCAACTGATATGATTAGTATATTAAAGGCTATAATGGAGAAAGTGTACAATATGCAAGAACAGATGGATGATGTAAGTAGAGAGATGGCAACTCTAATAAAGGATATAAAAAAATGTTAGTTATCCATATCTTCTTCTAGTCTGTCACCTGTTTGTTTTTTCCTTTCTTTTGCCCTGCCAAGTTTTTTCAGCTTGTTTTGGGTGAGTTTATGTCTCACTAGTTACTATTGCAGACTCTTTTGGGAATATGTCACCTGTGTTTAACATATAAAAATTTTTGAAATTTTAGTATAGTAAAGTGTATTTTCCTTTTTAATTTTGTTTTCTTAAGAGAGTCTTAACTATTGCAAGGGCATGCCATGCTTTTATATTTCTTTATTTATTTTTATTATTTTTATGGGTCTTTTTGCATTTAGGTCATAGATGCACCTGGGGGAATGTTTTTATAATGGTATAAGCATAGAATTTAACCTTGATTTCTCAGTGGATAACCAATTTCCCAGCATTCATTAACTAGTTCATCCTTCCACTGATTTAGCATGCCCCTTTTGCTTTATACAGATATCATGTTACTAATACTACCATAAAAGAAACTCAGTTTCACAATAGTTATGCACTCAGCTGCTAAACAAAAGGTTCATGATTTGAACCCACCCAGTGACTCTGTAGGAAAAAATATTGGAAATGTTTTCCAATGAAGCACACAACCTACAAAACACTATAGGGAAGTTCTGCTCTGTCTCGTGGGGTTGCTATTAATCAAAACTATCTTGAAAGCCCCTAATAACAATACTATCATTCTATACTACAACACACACATACACACATGCACATTAAGTGGCATTAACTATTTTGTTCCTATATCAATACCTAATTGATTTAATTGCTAAAACTTCAGGATAAATTTTGGAATGTTGTAGACCAAGAACATTTTGCCAGCTGCTTTCAAAATAATCTGGCTGTTTTTAGATATTTACTCATCCATGTAAATTTTAGAATAAATGTGATGTGTTCCAATGAAACACCATCCCAATTACTTTATTAATTTTAATATTTTGCCAGTCAATTATTTTCAATTTTTATAGAATTTTCAAATAATGACAGTACTTAATTGAACAGTAGATTAATAATGAAAGCTTTTTTCTTGTTCCTATTTAAAGTCTATGTGTCTAATATTTCATCAGAGATTCTTCAGATCCTCACTACTAATTTAATCTCTTATAAAAAAATTTATTCTTGGGATTCACAGCATCTGATTTTACCATCCACTTCTTGCCACTTCCTAGCCATTTCCACTGTTTGTTGAAAATGTTGGGACCTGTCTTACTTTCTTTTCATTTCCAGTTCTGTCATTATTCTTAGTTACATAAATATTCATGTGGACAACACAGCCTGTGCATTGGCCTCTTGGTTCTTGATGTCTTCGTCAATAGAAACCTTTACTTCCACTTCACTTCAGTCATCTACTCCCATGATGGCATCATCAAGCTTATTAAACTTTCCAGTCTTTGTCAACTATCTCGTGTTCTTTTTTCCATCTCAGTGGGGGAGACCTAAATTCCTCTTCCTAAGCAGAAATTCATTTATCTGGATTTCTCCACCACTTTGTTAAGGACACAACCCTACTAATGACCCCCCTCCCATTCTTCTCAAATCTTCCACCTTTCCCTCTTTAATAGCCTTTCCTTTTGATAGTTACACATTTATACTTTACACTCTTTCATCTGGGTTATATTGAGATATAACTCTTTTGGTATGATATATAGTACTTATGTTTCTCGTGAGGAAAAACACCATATTTTTTTTGAGGTTGAAAGAACTATAAACCTTGATAACATGTATTTTCAGAAATAGGGATGCATATATGGGAGTGAATATACTAAAAATGAAGAGGATTGGAAACACTTACTGATGAAGATCAAAGACCACAACCTTCAGAAAAGGTTGCACCTCAACATTAAGAAAACAAAAATCTTCACAACTGTGCCAGTAAACAATGTTATAATAAATGATTGAGGTAGTCAAGGATTTCATTTTACTTGGTTTCACAATGAATGCCAATGGAAGCATCAGTCAAGAAATCAAAACATACATTACATTGTGAACATGTGCTGCAAAAGACCTCTTTAAAGAACTGAAAAGGGAAGATGTCATTCTGAAGTCTAAGATGCACCTGACTCAAGCCATGGTATTTTCAGTTGCTTCATGTGTATTTGAAAGGTGGACAATTAATAAGGAAGACAGAAGAATTGACATCTTTTAGTTGTGGTGTTGGAGAAGAATATTGAACATACCATGGACTGCTAAAAAGAAAACAAACAGAACTATTCTGCAAGAAGTACAACCAGAGTGCTCTTTGAAAGCAAGGATTGAAAGACTTCATCTTACATACTTTGGAAGTTTCAGGAAGGATCAGTTCCTGGAGAAAAACATCATGTTTGCTAAAGTAGAGCATGAGCCAAAAAGAGGAAGACACTAAACAAGATGGATTTACACAGTGACTGCAACAATGAGCTTTAGCATAAAAATGATTGTGGTTGTGGCATAGGACTGGGCGATGTTTCCTTCTGTTGTTTGTAGAGTCATTGTGAGTTGGAACTCTCTTGACAGCACCTAACAACAACAACGGTAACATATGGGAGTACATTATAAGGGTTGACTAAAGAAGATGTAATATAAAACTTAATCAGGCCAAATTGGCATACATACATTCATCTGGATTTGCGAATATATGATTTGGCACATAAGAAAACTGTTCTTCGTCTGTGAGATTTGCTAAACTGAAACTTGAACTCAACAGTGGAATGGGATTGAATTGGACTGACATGCTAGAACTTCCCTACTACAGAGGAAGGATTCTGAATACTTAGGGAGATGGAAATGTTAGAATGGATATATTAAGTGCAAAACTCTAATCACGTCTCCTATTAACACATTAAGGAAAATGAGTTACTTAAGTGGTCAAGCCCAGGTAACCTCTTGTAGCCAACACAGACAAGGTAGAAGCAACTGATATACTAAATAAACCACAACATTGGAACATTATTAAAAGTTTTTTGTATCTCAAAATTGTCTGGTAATGTCTAATTAATCATGATAACTGCACGAAATAAGCAGCACGAAATAAGAAGCCTAGAAAATTAACGCTTCACAATTTAAGTCAGAAAATTTTGAAGTCAGTTAGGCAGAAACCTAAGTTGGTCGTGGTTTACAATCTTGTAACTATTTCTCATACTCAAGACTGTTCACAGAATTGAAGATCTTTCACTGAGGACAGCCTGGCTGCTTTTAAAAATAACCCTGAAAAAGACCCACTGGTATGTACTTTACTAGTTATCTAATTCTTGCTCAGTGGTATCCCAGTTCTTTTACTAGGATGACTGAATAAAGAGGAAATACTTAGATTTTCTGAACTGTTGCTGACTTTTGGAGACTTGATATTCCCCCACAGTCCATCTACCAGAGTATGGGTTTGTCAAGTTTAGAAGATAAAGTATTAACCCAGATCTGTTTCCTGTGATCCAGTGAGACTTCAAATTCATTTTATGTTTATTTCCCTAGTGCCAAAGTATATAATGGGAATAAGAGACACCCTAGCAACTGGCAAAATCCCAACATTTGTTACCAAACCCATGGAGTGAAGGTTGTTATAGTAGGAAAGATCACATGTAAGATGCAGGAAGGATCAGTTCCTGGAGAAAGACATCATGTATGGTAAAGCAGGTGGTGAACCAAAAAGAGGAAGACACTAAACAACACGGATTTACACAGTGGCTTCAACAGTGAGCTTTAGCATAAAAATGATTGTTGTTGTGGCATAGGATTGGGCAATGTTCATGGAGTTCACTAAAATTCTTTCCCCTCCTGCCAAAAAGAGAAGCAATTGCAGAGATTAATACTTTTATCTAAGATTTCACAGATCCAAGAATGAGATTTCCTACTTAATTATTATCCAAATAACAAAGTACCACAAACTGTATGGCTTAAAACAATGAAAAATTATTCTCTCAGAATTCTAGGGGCTAGAAATTTGAATTTAGGTGTTAGTAGAAATCACATTCCTTTTCTTTTTCAGCTTCTGGTAGACCCAGGCATTCCTTGATTTATGGAAACGTAACTCTTAATCTGTGACTCAGCTTCACATAGACTTCTTACCTCTTTCACTGTGTGTCTCTCTTTTCTTCCTGTTTAAAAGAATACCAGTAACACTGGGTTAGGAACCACTGACTCCAATATGACCTCAAGTGAGTTTAGTTGATTTCATCCAAACAAGGCCACATTTAAAGCTAAATCAGTTAAGAAGGTGGAGCCAAGATGACAGACTAGACACAAGTCTCCTCAATTTCCTCTGAAAACTAAGGCCTGGACTGGTAATTGAGCAAAACACTCTGGACACCAAGGAAGCTCTAGGATATGGCATGAGGTTATCAGATTGGACTACACACCACTAAACGGGAAACTTCCTCTTTCTGGCATGAGCCAGTGCATGCTGAGCCCTGCTCCTGCTGACTCCCCACTTGGGTGGACTGCAGGTACTGATGCTTTTATCTTTCTTTTTTTGTTATCATGGAGGTGGGGGATGGCATGAGACAGCAAGTACGCTGCACTGCAGTGCTAAAGTAAACAGCATATAGTACAGCAGAGACAGTACATGGAATAGCCACATTTTGAGAGCCTGGCTCCTACTAAGGCCACCACTGCCTGTCACTCTCTTTTTTGAGCTCTGCCATACATCTTCCGCCTCACAGCAGGAAGGCAGCTTGGCTCAGATGCCATCTTGCTTGGCTGGGAGGCAGAGTCACCCAACCAGAGGCCTCAGCAGGGGCTAATTCCCAAGCTGAGAAGCAGTGCCAGTCTGGAAAGCACTTTTCCAGCAGAAAGGCTGTGTTTAGCACTGTTACCTTATGGATAAGGCTCAGCTAAGGATTGCAGTAAGGCTGTGACCACTCCCTACTTGGAAATACATCATAGCATCTGGGGATGGCCAAAGAGTTCTTCCATTGTGAGCTGGAAGACAGGCCTGCCATACTTAATGGCCTGACTGATTTTGGCAGCTGTCAGATGTCTCCTAAATTTTTAAAATAAGACTGCCTAGAGAAATAACTGCTGAGCATCCTGGCGGCATCTCTTCTAGCCTTTACTAACCCACATCATAAAGTCAGATGACAGCTTCCCAGTGACTGCATAAGTAGGTTGCCACTTTGCCAAAGAGGAGGTGAAGCCTGTCACCCTAGAGAATCTACTGGGGTCAGTCATTAGAGTGTACAGAGGAAGTTGGTGACCAACTCCATTCTCAGAACTATGCTTCAGCTCTTGTTGAGGTACTAAACAACCTCTAGATGGCCCAAAGGTAACAAACTATCTCAAACCATTTAATGAAACAGTCAACCATGGCTCCAGGAAGCTCCCAAAATAAAGAATAAAAAACTTCCCAGATGAAGAAGGCTTTCGGAAACTATTGGAGGTCAAGTACAAAGAATTATGTACCAAACCATCCTAGAGATTAAACAAAATACAGCAGAGTGAAATGAAAAATTAAGCAAGCTATTTGAACTGATGGAACATGAACTATCTGAAATCCAGCAGATCAATAACCAAATTCCAGAATTAGACAATTTAAAACAAAGTTAAAAGAGAAGAATTAAGAAGATGGAGTCAGACTTAGTGACCTTGAAGAAAGAAGAACTGACACCAGCAATTATAAGGAGAAATCAGAGAAAAGAAATAAGGAAAATGAGGAAGCATTAAGAAACACACGAGACTCAATTAAGAGGAATGATCTACAATTAATTGGAGTTCCTGAATGGGGAGGGATACCTGAAAACACAGAGAATAATGTTGTTGTGCATTGACAGAAAATTTCCTTGAAATTATGAAAGAAGAAAACATAGATATCGAAGATGTGTATCAAATGCCACAAAAAGTAGACCCCAAAAGAAAGACACAAAGGTACATTATAATCAAGCTTAATAAATGAAACACAAACAGATTCTCTTAAAGGCAGAAGGGCTCAAAGCAAAGCCAACGTTCACAGAGAAATCCTGTAAGCTTTTGTCTGACTTCTCAGCAGAAACAATGCTGGCAAGGAGGCAGTGAGATGACACACTCAAAGCCTTGAAGGAGAAAAATGTCCAACCAAGAATTATATAACCTACAAAGCTGTCTTTCAAATATGAAGCTGAAATTAACACATTCACATATAAACAGAAGCTTGGAGACTTCATAAAAACCAAACCAAAACTACTGAAATAACCTCTTTGCTTAGAAAAACAAAACCATTAAGTGTATATTTGTGGAATCAATGCAGCACACAGCCTCCAGAAACATACTCAGTTAGGGAAGCCACAAAACTCAATCAGATCTACAATATTAAAAGGAGGAAACCAGTGATCATGTCACAAAAACTATGACACCATCACACTAAAAAGAGGGATATACTACAATAGTTATATTCCTTTCAGATGAAGAAGTTAAAAGATATGCAGAAGCTAAAATTGGGTTTAAACCTAGAATAGTAAGGGGATCGTATGGGTACCACGAAACACAATAATAATGCAACATATCAAAACCAGAAACACAATACAGGAGTTTCAACAACCACAAAACTAACACTGAAAAAGATGAAAAGTCAGCCCATAAAGAAGAATGACTCAGAACAGAATGTTAACAACAGCATAGAAACACCAACACCAAAATAAATACATCAAAATGACAGCATTACACTGAATATAAATGGACTGAACTCCAATAAAGATACAGACAGTAATATCCTGGATCAAACAATATAATCCATATACATAATGCTCACAGAAAACATACCTTAGATGCAAAGATATGAACAAACTGAAAACTAAAGGATATAATACTGAAGAGCAAGTGTAGCACTACTAATCCCACATAAAATAAATTTAATGTAAAATCCACCATTGTGGACAAGGACAGTCACTACTGCTGAAAGGTTCAATACAGAAGCAGGACTTAACAATAATAAATATTTGTGCACCCAATACAGGAGCAACTGAATACATCAAACACTGACTACATTAAAAAATGACAGATCACTCCACAACAATAGTTGGAGACTTCAACCATCCGCTTTCAGTAATGGACACATCATCCAGAAAAAAGCTCAGTAAAGACACAGAAGATCTTATTGTGACAATTAACCAACTAGACCTCATTGACATATACAGAACTTTTTATCCATCAACAGATAAGTACACTTATCTGGATAAATAAATCACCAACTTTGTTTGGAAAGGGAAGAAGCCCCGGATAAACAAAGTACTAACGAAGTACAGGAACACAGTGGGAGGTCTCACAATACCCAACCTTAGAACCTATTACACCGCCACAGTAGTCAAAACCACAAGGCACTGATACAAGAAGAGACTTACAGAACAATGGAACAGATTTGAGACCCCAGAGCTGCCACCATCCTCTCTGGAAGAGTTAATATTTTACAAAGACCCTAAGATTGTAAACTGAGGTAAAAACAGTTTCTTTAACAAATAGTGCTGGCAAAATTGGATATCCATCTGCAAAAAATTCAAACAAGACCCATATTTCACACCTTACACAAAAACCAACTCAATTTGGATCAAAGACCTAAATATCAAACCCAAAAGATCATGCAAGAAAAAATAAGATCAACAATGGTAGCTTTAATACACAGCTCAGATAAACTTCAAAATCTGACAAAGCACTATCAACAGAAAATAGATAAATGGGAACTACTAAGAATCAAACACTTCTGCTCATCCAAAGACTTTACCAAAAGAATTAAAACACCACCTACAGAATGGGAAAAAATATTTGGCAACTACATGTCAGACCAACATCAGATCTCCATAATCTACAAGGTACTACAAAATATCAACAAGAAAAATATAAATAACCCAAGTAAGAGATGGGCAAAGGAGATGAGCAGACACTTTATAAAAGAGAACATCCAGACAGCCAAAAGACATGTGAGGAAATGCTCACAGTCATTAGCTATTAGAGAAATCCAAATCAAAACTACTACATGATATCGTCTCACCCGAACAAGGTTGGCCAAGATCCAGAAAACGCAAAACAACTAATACTGGAGAGGCTGTGGATAGATTCGAACTCTCCAACACTACTGGTGGGATTGGAAAATGGTGCAGCCTCTTTGAAAACATCTGGTGCTTTCTTAAAAAGCTGGAAATAGATATAGCATTTGATCCAGTAATGTCACTGCTTGGAATATATCCCACAGAATCATGGGCAGTCACACAAACAGATACATAGATACATGCACATGGATGGTTATTGCAGCACAGTCAACAACAGTTAAAATATGGAATCAACCCAGAAGCCCAACGACAGATGAATGGATAAACAAACTATGGTACACATACTCAATGGAACACTACACAATGATAAAGAACAATGTTGATTTTAGGAAGCATCTCATAATCTGATTTGAATTGGAAGCGATTATGCTGAGTGAAATCATTCAGCTGCACAAGGACAAATATTGTATGAGACCCATACTATAACAACATAATAATAGACTCATGTACAGTAGAAATTACTCTTTGATAGCTGCAAGGGAGGTGAGGCAGGGGAGGGAGGGGCTGGTCATAGATTAGATGGTTGATAGAAATTTGGTTGGGTGAAATTAGTGACAGCCCACATTAGAAAGGAGATCAGTTTAACTGGACTTCAACACAAACTGAAAACTCTTCTAATCATAACCCCAGTATTGCAAGGATAGAGTAGCAGTGGCAGGTGTCTTGGTACCATGTTCTCAAGGGACATCGAGCCCGGTTGGTACAACTAGCCTATTTCTAAGACAGTCTTCTGCACACATATTGGTGAGTGGCTTCTAGGGTCTTAAAAGCTTGCAGGCTGCCATCTGAGGTACACCAAATTGTGCCAACTCATCTGAAATAGGCAATCACCAAGGATAACAATGACACAAGGATAAAAGAGCCCAGCAGACAGGAGGACCCTTTCTATCAACTATCTAATCTATAATCAGCCCTCTCCCTCTCTCCCCTCCCTTGCAGCTATCAAAGAGTAATTTCTACTGTACATGAGTCTATTATTGTTGTTATAGTATGGGTCTCATACAATATTTGTGAATGGGTGACTGTTATCATCATGTGAACAGAAGAATCAGATGGTGCCTGCCTACCACCAAAGACAGCCATGTTGGGGCATACAATATTGAATCTCAGTGCCAACATGAAAAAAAGAAGAATGTACCTCAAGAACTCCATTAAACCACTGCAACTGAGAGTACAGGGGCCTGGGGGTTCCCCTGGGAGCATGGCCTCTAAACCTGCTGCTTCCCCTGACCAGAACACATTAATGAGTATAACTTTTCAGACAGGTATGAACTAGACTCTGAGACACAATGTGACAATATGGTGTGTGTACTTTAGGGTTCTATGCATCTACAGTATGCTGTCCTCATGGCCTCTTATTAGAAGAGAGAGGTTAGGGTGGAGAGGAGGAGACAGGAGATTATTAAGAGGATATGACATACAGAATGAAAAGGAGGAGTGTGCTGTCACTGGGCAAGGAGAGCAGAAAGAGCTGCAGATAGGCAGGCATGCAAATTTAATTTGGACTGCGTACTTTCATTTATCACAATAAAAAAATAAAAGAAGAAAAAATGAGAAATCAGATAAAACTCATACATACCTTTTTAGGAGATACAAACCAAACATAACATCTATCATATTGCCATTTAATTTTACTTGGGTGGAGGCAAAAGATAGATGTGTTTTGGAGAATGACTGTTGATTATTGTACATTTAATCAGGTCATGAAGCCAATTCCACCTTCAGTTCTGAATGCTGTACTTCCATTGACAAAATAAACTCAGCTCCTGGCAGTTAATATGCAACCATTTACAGAGACAAATTCCTTTTACTTCCTTCATTCCAACTAGCAAAGACAATCAGAAGCTGTTTGCTTTCATGCGGCCTCCATAGTACTTTCTTGTATTAAAGCTGTATCATCCTTCCTGTTCTCTGGTTGAGACAAATCCTGATTTCTTGATATCACATAGATTACCTTGTTGCTGCACTATGTTGACAATATTATACTAGTTCAACGTTGCAAGCAGGAAGTAAGAAGCATAGTACATGCTTTAGTAAGATACGTGTACATTCAACAACCTGTCACATTTGGTATTTTCTAGGGGTCCATTGTTCTGTAGCCTGCTAGAATATTCTCTCTTAAGTAAGAAAAAATTCTTGTGCTTTGTACTGTCTTGTCTGCAGAGATACAATACAAGGTAGGTGCCTTTGGACTTTGGAGGCAACACATACTGCACTTGGGCTTACTGTTTCAATTCATTTACTGGGTAACCCATAAGGTACCAATCTTGAGTATAGCCTAAAGCAAGAAAATTCGTTATAACAGATCTAGGCCCTGGTGCATGTTGGTTTTTCACTTAGGCCTTGTGAACCAACAATCACAGTGGTATTACAAGTTTCAGTGGCAGACAAAGATGCTCTAGGATAATCCACAGTGCAAATTTCTAAAGTTCTGGAGTAGGGATATGCCCTCTTCTTCTGAAAACTATTCTCAATTGAAAAATCACTTCCGTTTTGCAGCTGGACCCTAGCAGAGACTGAATGACTGGCCATGGGACATATAATGACTATGAAACCCAAAACATATGAAAATAGTGCTCTCTGATCCACTGAATATTTAAAATTGGATTTCAGAAATGACATCCTGGAGACTCACTTATTGCGCCAGTTGGGAGATAGACCTGTGAAGCTGAGGAGCTGTCCATCAGGATAAACCTGAAAATAACAGTCAATAAACGATGCCATCTGTCTCCCCCATAGCTAGGAACCAATTAGTAGGAGAATTGACCCTCTCACTGTTATATCTAACAATGAATGCACCAAAGGATTTTTTTTTCTTTTTTTTTTTTTGTCCCTACAATCTTGAGTTCAATGGGTTTGGAGAAGTGTGGAATGCTACCTGGAAACAGAGTCATGGTTCCATTAAATTGAAAACCAAGACAGATTTTTAGCCCTTTGGGATCCCAATGGCTGTGGTGATTTGATGCTGATTGCAAGGGGAAATTGAGTAGTTGCCATACAGCAGAGGCAAGGAGAACTGTTACTAGACCACAACTGAATCACTGAGGTACCTCTTTTGCTCTCTTGCCAAATAGTCCAAATCAAAGAAAAACTGCAACAAATACAGAACAACCAAGGGCTCAGATCCTGCACTGATAAAAGTTTGGATTACTATGCTGCGTAAAGTCCTTCCAGCTAAGATCTTGAGAGGAAAGGAGAACATGGAGTTTATTACGGAAGAAAAAAACTATGCCTATCAACTTAGGATTCAAAACCTATTGCTGTTGAGTCCATTCGGACTCACGGTAACCCTACAAGAAAGAGTAGACAGACAAAGCATTTCCCATGAGAGCCTGGGAGATTTCAACTGCTAACTTTTTGGTTAACAGCTATAGCAGTTAACAACTACTCACCAGGGACTGACTCAGCAGGAATGGGTTAGGACTGAAAAGCAGCCAGAAAAGCATTAAGACTCAAAAGCAGTTAAAAAAGTGGAGACTGAAGAAATTATGTTTCGTTTTATTTTTCCTCAAACCTGCTCCCTGCCCACACACATACCTGGTCCCTTCTGTATAGAATACTAGCAGTAGCTACATGATAATTTCACTTGGAAGAATCATTGAGTTAACACAACTATACAGTTAGATGATAAACAAAGGGAATTTTTGTGTTTGTGTACTCTGTGTTTCAAACAGGAGCCCTGGTACAGTGTTTAAAGCTGTGGTCTGGTAATCAAAAGTCAGTGATTTAAATCTACTCTGTGGGAGAAAACGTGGCAGTCTGCTTCCAGGAAGATTTACAACTTTGGAAACCCTATGGGGGCACTGCTACTTTGTCCTATAGGGTCACTATGAATTGGAATCGATTTGAGGGCAGTGGGTTTGATTTTCTTTAACGTTGAAAACATGAATATTTTATCTGGAAAAGTGATAAGAATGCATGCATAGGAGTAAAGGGAATGAACTGTGTGAAATATTCTTTGCCTCCTTCTCCACAGACATTTTTCACTCATCCATTCTGCTTGTGCTCCAAGAGCTAACTGTTGTGCACTACATCAATGCACTCTTTGATTTCTGGCTTCCAGCTGTATTTTGTCAACGGGAGATAACAATAGGAGATCAAAGGGTGGGTTGGCTGTATTCCTGTGTACCAGGAAAGAGATAAGTTCTGCCCAAGGAGCAGAAAACACCTCGAACACTATCTTGTTTGTAGAGGAAGAGACTGTTTATTAGCTAGTGGTGCAGTGGAAGGACTCAAGTCCAAAAAATGACCACACACTGTGGCCCCTAGGGTAACCATGAGTCGGATCCGACTCAGCGGCACTTGGCTGGCTCCTTTCCATTATCAGACGCATCTATTTATACATTTTTCTTTCTTTCTTTCTTTTTTTTTTTTTTTGAGAAAGCAGACAAAGGAATTTCCATATATTCTCTTAATTGGCAGTTACAGGTATACAGATTTTCATAGTGCATTTCTATTGGTCCACCATACTTAAAGAGGCACTAGATAGGCAGTTAGCATTAAGTTACATGGGAAGAAGCTACCCCCTCCTTATAAACTGGGCTTACCAGGGATTTCTATGGGGTGGGAGGAGGGAGCATCTTGTGCTGGCACTGGAGAGAGGCATCTGGACTTTAACGTCCTTAGAAACTGTGCTTATCTCAGGATCTCTATGGGGGAATGAGGGACACTGGTGGCCCCACCCTAATTGAGGCATCAGGCAGAAAGCAGCCATTGATTCAAATAGGGTTTGTGAAGTTCCTTCCAAAGCAAACTGATGCCTTCTTATCTAAACAGTATAACAAAGGCTACTTTTTCAGGTGAATTCACCTCTCAAGGAGGGAAGTACTTAGGCCTGGGTATGGATGCAAAGGTCACATTCAGCAGGCTGGACATGTCGTTTTCTAGGGCCTGATGTCATGCATTCCAGCCCTTTTCAGCTGTTTACAATTACTCATTTACAGGCTCACAAGCCCTGCACCCAGGCCTTCTGGAATTTAAATGGTGTCTTCTTAAAAGCTTTTTCTTCCTCTCTCACCTGTACAAAGTCCATGGTTCCTGTCAGGAGAAGTCCTTATATGTAGTTAATCTTTCCAGGTTCTGTGAATCACTCCTTCTCCTTGCCTTTTAAGGCTAGGGATCAAAGGATTCTTCACTGTGACTAGTTGCAGTGAGCTTCACTCACACTTGCTGGTTTTTATTAACCCTTCTGCTTTAGTTTCTTAGTGCTGTTATAACAGAAATGCCACAAGTGGGTAGCTTTAACAAACAAATTTATTTTCTCATAGTTTAGGAAGCTCTTGTTAGTGTTAGGTGCTGTTGAGTTGATTCCAACTCATAGCAAATCTATAGTCTGAATTCGGACACTGGTTCTAGGGTAAAGCTTTCTCTGTCATCTCTGGTGCAAGGTCCTTTTTTCTTTTGACTTTTGCACTTAGGTTCCTTGGTGATCTTCCTGTGGCATCTATCTTCATCTATGCTTGCTTCTGTGCCTAATTTGCTTTTGTGAGGTCTCAAAAGTGGTTGTTTTAAGACACACCCTACATTGATATAACCTCATTAACATAATAAAGAAAACCCTATTCACACATAGAATTGTATCTACATGTATAAGGATTAGAATTTACAATCCATATATTTGAGTAACACAATTCAATCTATAACACCTTCTTATACCTTAATTGTCCCTATAGTGTTCTGCATGGTTTGTACTCTGCTCATGTTTCCAACTTCTTTTCATACAACTTTCTTCATTCAGAGTGCTCCAGCCTCTCTAACTTTTTTCCTCCAAAACTTCACACTTCATTCTGACTCAAGAAGTTACCACAAGAGGTGGAGTCAAGATGGTGGACTAAGCACATGTCTCCCTAAATCCTTCTGGAAATGAAGAACAGAACTGATAATCAAATGGAGCCTTTTGGTCATCTAGTGAGCTACAGGGCATGGCACAGGGCTGTTAATTTGGACTTCATACCAACAAATTAAAAACCTCCTCTCTTTCACTGACTTCCACTCCTGCCTAGTCCCACCTCTCATTGTAAGACAGCCTAGAGAAACAACTGCGGCCCATCCTCACAGTATCTCTCCCAGCCTTTATCGACTCACATGAAGCCCAGAAAGCAACAGAGACTTGAGAAAATGGTAAAAAAAGAAATCACCCATGGCTTCAGAAGGCCCCCAAAAGAAACAACCAAGGAGCTTTTCAGAAGAAGAAACCTTTCTGAAATATTGGAAGGTGAATACAAAGGATTAGATACAGAGCCCTTCTAGACCTTACACAAAATGCAGCAGAGCAAAATGAATAACTAAGCAAGCCATTCAGTCTGATGGAACATCAGTACTCTGAAAGCCAACAGATCAAGAACAAAGTCAAAGACATAGAAACTTCAATTAAAAGCCAAGAAAACAGAATGGAACAAATGGAAAATAGACTTTCTGACTTGGAAGACAGAGCTACTGACTTCAGTATCTGTGAGGAGAAATCAGAAAAAAGAAACAAGAAATATGAAGAAGCATTAAGAAGCATGTGGGACTCTGTTAAGAGGAATAACCTACAGTTAATTGGAGTCCTTGAATAGGGTGAGACACTGGAGAACACAGAGAGTATTGTTGCTGAGTTGCTGACAGAAAACTTCCCAGAAATTATGAAAGAAGAGAATATAGATATCCAAGGCTAGCCAAGTGCCATCAAGTCCAAGATGCATATCAAATGCCACTCAATATAGATCTCAAAAGAAAGATTCCAAGACATATTATAATCAAGCTTAATAAAATGAAACATAAGCAGAAACTCTTAAAGGCAGCAAGACTCAAAGCAAAGCTAACATTCAGAGGGAAACCCTGTAGGCTTTTGTCAGATTTCTCAGCAGAAACCAAGCTGGCAAGGACACACTTGCGTGACACATTCAAAGCCTTGAAGGAGAAGACTTTCCAACCAAGAATTATATATCCTACAAAACTATCTTTCAAATATGAAAATGAAATGAAGACATTCACAGATAAACAGAAACTCAGAAATTTTGTAAAAGTCAAACCAAAGCTACAGGAAATACAGAAATACGGAAACAATCCCTTAGCTTTGGCTTAGAAGAACAAAACCACTGACTTTATATTTTAGAAGGACAAATCATCCAGAAACCTATGCAGTTAGGGAAGGTTCCAAACTCAATCAAAGCTTTAATACTGAGAGAAATGATCCAGTGATCACGTCATGAAAACTATGATGTCATCATATTAAAAAGAGGGATGTACTACAGTCATTATAGTACTTCCAGATGGAGAGGAAATTGATCAGACTGGTAGTAATTAAAATTGCGTTATATATAGCTTATTAAGGGGGCAGTTGTAAAACACAATGAAGATGCAACATATAATATCAAGAAATGTAACACAGGAGTCTTAACAACCACAAAACCAACCCTGAAAAAGGTGAAAAATCAACCCACAAAAAGAAGGTCCCAAAACAGATAAATAAGAAAGACAGAGAAAACATCAACACAAAAATAAACATATCACAATGACAACACTGAACACATACCTATCAATAATCACACTGAATGTGAATAGACTGAATGCTTCAGTAAAGAGACAGTGAGTAACATCTTGGATCAAAAGATGTGACCCATCCATATGTTGCTACAAGAAACTCACCTTAGACTTAAAGATAGGAAAAAACTGAAAGTTAAAGGATGGAAGAATATATATCAAGCTAACAATGCACAAAGAAGAGCAGGGGTGGCAATTCTAATCCCAGATAAAATTGATTTTAATGTAAAATCCACCATCGTGGACAAGGATGGACACTATTGCTGAAAGTTTCAGTACACAAGGAAGGCTTAACTATATTACATATTTATGTACCTAATACTGGAGCACCAAAATACATTGAAGAAACACTGACTACACTCAAATAAGCGATAGATCACTCCACAATTATAGTGGGATACTTCAACACTCACTCTTAATATTGGACAGATAATCTAGAAAAAAGCTCAATGAAGATACAGTAGACCATATTGCTGCAATTAACTAACTACACCTCATTAACATATACAGAATTTCTATCCATCAGCAGACAACTACACCTTGTTCTCCACTGCACATGGAACATTCTCCAGAATTGACCATGTGTTAGGACATAATTCAATTCTCAACAAAATCCATACTATTGAATTAATGAAAAGCATCTTCTCAGGTCACAAAGCCATAAAAGTCGAAATCAATAGCATAAAAAACACAGATAGAAAGTGGAACTCTTGGAAACTGAACAACATCGTGCTCAAAAAACACTGGGTGATAGAAGAAATCAAGGATGAAATAAAGAAATTCACGGATTCCAATGAGAACAAAAACACTTCCTACCAGAACCTATAGGATACAGCCAAAGCAGTGCTCAAAGGTCAGTTTATCTCCCCAAATGCACACATCTGGAAGGAAGAAAGAAAACAAATCGAAGAACTGACCCTACAGTTTGAACAAGTAGAGAGAACAGCATAGGAACACTTTAGGCACCAGAGGAAAACAGATCATAAAGATTACACTAGAAATAAATGAATCGGACAATGGAAAAACAATTGAAAAAACTGAAAAGACCAAAAGCTGGTTTTTTGAAAAGATCAACAAAATTGACAAGCCATTGGCTCAACTTGCTAAAGAAAAACAGGAAAAGAAACAAATATCCAAAATAAGAAATGAGAGGGGAGTTGTCACAACAGATCCAACAGAAATCAAAAATATCATAACAGAATACTACGAGAGACTGTATCTCACAAATTTGAAAACCTAGAGGAAATGGACAAATTCCTTGATTCATATCACCAACCCAAATTATCACAAGGTGAAGAAGAACAACTTAATAAACCCATCACAAAGAAAGAGACTGAAAAACTCATCAAAAAACTGCCAACCAAGAAGAGTCTGGACCCAGATGGCTTCACTGCAGAATTCTACCAAGCTTTTAGAGAAGACTTATCTCTAATACTACTGAGACTATTTAACAGTATAGAAAGGGATGGAGTACTCCCAAATTCATTCTACGAAGCCAGCATAACCCTGAAACCAAAGCCAGGGAAAAACCCAACCAAGAAGGAGAACTACAGACTGATTATCACTCATGAATCTAGATGCAAAAATCTTCAACAAAATTCTTGCCAATAGAATACAACAACGTATCAAAAAAAAAATAATCCATCATGACCAAGTTGGTTTCATACCAGGGATGCAAGGCTGGTTCAACATTAGAAAAACAATTAATGTGATTAACCACATAAATAGCACAAAAGACAAGAACCACCTGATCTTGTCTGCTGATGCAGAAAAGGCATTTGATAAAGTCCAACACCCATTCATGCTAAAAACTCTCAGCAAAATAGGCATAGATGGAAAATTCCTCAGTGCAATAAGGGCCATTTATGCAAAGCCAACTGCCTACATCATCCTGAATGGAGAGAGACTGAAACAGTTTCCCTTGAGAACGGAAACTAGACAAGGATGCCCACTCTCACCTCTTCTATTCAACATTGTGCTAGAAGTTCTAGCCAGAGCAATTAGTCAAGACCAAGAAATAAATGGCATCTGCAGTGGCAAAGAAGTATAAATCTATTGGCAGGTGGTATGATTGTATATGCAGAGAATCCCAAAGAATACATAAGTAAACTACTCAAACTGATAGAAGAGTTCAGCAAAGTCTGAGGATACAAGATAAACATGAGTAAGTAAGTAGGATTCCTTTATACCAAGAACAAGACTTTAATGAAGAAATAATCAAATCAATACTATTTACTATAGCCCCTAAGAAGCTAAAATACCCGGAAATTAATCTAACAGGAGAAATAACAGACATTTACAAAGAGAACTACAAGCCCTTACTACAAGAAACTAAGAGAGAGTTACATAAATGGAGAAACCTACCCTGCTCATGGATAGGAAGACTTAACATTGTTAAAATGTCTGTTTTACTCAAAGCGGTCTACTTACATAATGCAATCCCAATACAAGTTCCAGTGTCACTTTTAATGAGATGAAGAAACAAATCATCTATTTTATTTGGAAAGGGAATAAGCCCCGGATAAGTAAAGCACCACTAAAGAAAAAGAAATCACTGGGAGGCCTCTCACTATCCAAGTTTAGAACCTATTACACTGCCACAGTGGTCAAAACAGCCTGGTACCTGTATAAAAAGAGACAGATAGATCAATGGAACAGAATGAAGACCCCAGAGTTGACACCATCTGCCTATGAACAGTTGACAAAGGCCCTAAGACATTAAACTGGGGTAAAAACAATGTCTTCAACAAATGGTGCTGGCAAAATTGGAAATCTATTTGCAATGAATTGAAGCAAGATCCATATCTTATACCTTATACAAAAACCAACTCAAAATGAAAGAAAGACCTAAATATCATATCTAAAACGATAAAGCTCATCCAAGAGAATGTAGGAACAACAACAGAAGTTTTAATACACAACGTAGACAGACTTTATTAATATAATTAAAAGGCCACCTACAGAATGGGAAAAAATATTCAGCAACTCTGTGTCAGACCGATGCCTGATCTCCATAAGCTATAAGATACCACAAAATATCAATAATGCCAAGACAAATCACCCAGTTAAGTGACAGGCAAAGGAGATAGACAGACACTCATCTAAAGAGGAGATCCAGGCAGCCAAAAAACATACGCGGACATGCTGACAATCTTTAGCTATTAAAGAAATTCAAACCAAAACGACAATGAGATACCATCTCACCCCAGCAAGGTTGGTCATGATCCAAAAAACACAAAACAACAAATGCTGGAGAGGCTATGGAGAAAGCGAAACTCTCCTCCACTGTTGGTGGGGCTGCAAAATTGTCCAGCCTCTTTGCAAAGCAATCTGGCCCTCCCTTAAGAAAATGGATACAGGTATACCATTTGACCCAGTAATTCCACTACTTGGAATATATCCTGCAGAGTCAAGGCCATTCACACCAACTGATACATGCACATGAGTGTTTATCGCACCACAGTCCACAATAGCAAAAAGAGAATCAATCCAGATGCTCAACAACAGAGGAATGGATAGGTAAACTGCTGTATATATACTCAATGGAGCACTATGCAATGATAAAGAACAATGACGATTCCAGGAAACATCTCATAACCTGATTTCAATTGGAGGACATTATGTTGAGTGAAAATAGTAAGCGACAAAAGGACAAATATTGTATGAGACCCCTAGCATAAGAACTCAAAAATAGACTTATGTATACAAGATTTAGATTACATAGTTCGTAGAAATTTGTCTCGGTGAAATCGGTGACAACACACACTGGAAAGAAGAACAATATTAAGTGGTCTTCCACATAACCTGAGTACTCCTTCCATCTTAACCCAATACTGCAACGATAAAGTAGCTGGGGCGAGGTGCTGGGGGCCATGCTGTCAGGTGAAATCGACGCTGATTGGCACAACTAGCATTTTGCTTAGAGGGTTCTCTGCACCCCACATTGGTGAGTAGCGTCTGGAGTCTTAAAACCTGCCAAGCTGCTGTCTGAGGGTACAGCAAATGGTCCCAACTCAGCAGGAACGGATGATCACCGAGGACCAAAATGACATAGGGGAAAGAAAGCCTAGAGGACAGAGAGATCCATGTGAGTGGGTGTCTACATCAACTTATGACCGGACAAACCAGATGGTGCCTGGCCACCACCAGTGCTAGACAAAATTTAGCTCACAAAGTTTAGTCTAACTGGCAACACAAGAATAAAAAGGGGTGCACCCTGAGATCTCCACTAACAGACCACAATTAATGGTTCAGGGGCTTCGGGTTCCCCTGGGATCATGGCCCCGGCCCTGATGCTGCCCCCGTCCGTAAATCATAATGAAGGTCCACTCTTCAGACAGCAATGGATTGGACTTGGTGACGCAGAGTGACCATATCTTGGGTACACTTTATGTTTCTATGCATCTATTGGATATCATCCCGCTGACCTGTTACTGGAGGAAAGGGAGTGGGTGGAGAGGAGGGGAAAGGAGACTGTTGGGAAGGTGGGACACATATCATGTATGTAGCAGAGAGGAAGAGTGTGCTGTCAGAGTGCATGGAGAGCAGTGGAAGCTGCATGTAGGTGGGCATGAAAATTTATATGGGAATGTACATTTTTATTCAAACATAATAAAAAAAGGAAGTTAGCATACACTTTCTTTTGCTGAAATGCTTTCCTTTCATTTACCCCATTTATGCTGCTCATTGAAAAATCTCACTTTTTCAAGTAAGACTACATTGATAGTTCAAGATTGGCTACAGTGCTTAATCTCTCATAAGCACTCTATAATTTTTATTTCTAATAAAATGTTGCAATTATACGGTAAAAAGTATTCTACGGGAAATCATATGCCCATAGGTAACTGTTTAACTGTTTTGTTCACAGATGTACGTATCTGCAAAGCCTAGCACCATTCCTGACTCATTACCAAATAAATTTATGAGTAAACATGTGGAAGTAGATGAAGAGATAGAAGGGAAAAGCGGTACAGGGTATGAAACCCAAAACTATGCTTCACAAAACCTCTCTCGGAGAGATTTCTACCTACTTTTCTGATTTATAGAAATCTTGACCTCTGAATGGGTGAAGAGATGGTGAGACAGGCAGTCTCTGCCACGTATAAATTCCTCACACATTCTAGCATCAGGTTATCACAGTTATACTTTTAGCTCTTCTGAGTTTTTTGTTGTTGTTTTTCTCTCTCTCTCTCTTTTTCAACATATTCACTGATAGTAAAAATTTAGGAGATCTGACCCTTGGGGGCTCTCGGCTTCATGCTATTTCATAAGCGTAATAGGTAGAATTTTTATTTTGCTTTGATTTTCATTTAGCCACTTTTACAAGCAAAATTTTATAAACAGTGTCTCTCATTGTATTGTTTTCTTCAGGTTACTCTTCTTATCTATACCAGGATCTCTTTTAGGAGTGGGAATCAGTCTATCTTACGTGAATGTCTCCTTTGGTTTGTTAGCTGATCATGTAAGAAGCCCTGCCTTCAGTTACTTTGTTTTTGATTTATTTTCCTTAACTATTCTCACCTATTTATACTTTCAGATGAACCTTCAAATGATTTTGCTAAGCTCCCCAAGAAGAATTTTTGGGAGGTTCTAGCTGGAATGGAGTTAAACCAATAAATTCAACTGGGAAAAAATTTATCTATCTGTAATGTTATTTCTTCCTTCTCCATTTATTCAACTTCTCTTTTGTACCTCCTAATTAACTTTTGTGATTTTATTCATACTATTTCCATGAATTTCTTGTTGACTCTATTTTATGTTCTTGTTTTTATTGTGAGTAGAATATATTTACCTTGTTGTATTATAGTTTAATTGGTTATTGGTAGAATCAGAATTGGCTCTACCACAACAATTTTGGTAGTACAAATGACAGACATCGGCATTTCTTTTCTTGTATTAAATCTTCCTATTAATTTGAAATTTTTTCAATTAATCTATTAGTGTTGTATTTTTTTTAAAAAAAAACACGTGGTAATAAATTTAACTCCTTTTAAAAAGTGACACTTGTCACTTCTTAAGTGCACTGACCAGAATGTGTATGAAAATTGAGTAATTGTAGCAGCCAGCGCCTTTTTTTGTGTTTCACGATTAGGTGTGGTGATAACTACTGGTTTAAAATAAATTTAGTAAATACTTGACCTTGATGTGGGGCTGAAAGTAACTTAAAGGCTCTTAGAAAATAGCTGAATTTATATTAGAAGACACGGGGTTACTTATTAAAGAGTACCAAAAAACTCAAAACCAAACTCATTTCTTAATTCTGACTCATAATGATACTACAGGAAAGAGTAGAACCACATCATATGGTTTCCAAGGCTCCAATTTTTTAGAGAAGCAGACTGCCAAATCTTTCTCCTATACAGCTGCTGGTGGGTTTGAACATCCAACCTTTCAGTTAGAAGCCCAAGGCTGAACTACTGCACCACCAGGGATCCTTCTAAAAGAGTTGTAATATTTAAGAAGGAGTAAAAGACACAATTATAAAACGATACTTGTAGAGACTGGAATGGGGGCAGAGGTAGGCTCATAATTTTAGATCTATTGCAGGTACATCAGAGATGAATTTTTTAAAAGTTGTTTAAATTAAGTATTTCCCAATAATTAACTAAAAGAAACAATTGTTGAACATGGCAAGATTTATTATAACAACAACAACAACAAAAACCTCGTTACTGTCAAGTTGATTCTGACTCACAGTGACCGTACAGGACAGAGCAGAACTGCCCCACAGGGTTTCTAAGCAGTGGCTGGTGGATTCCAACTGCTGCCCCTTTGGTTAGCAGCCAAGTGGTTAACCAGATCTATATAATTCATGGGAACCCTGGTGATGTAGTGGTTAAATGCTATGTCTGCTAACCAGAAGGTCTGCAGTTCAGATCTGCCAGGCTCTCCTTGAAAACTCTATGGAACAGTTCTACTCTGTCCTACAGAGTCACCATGAGTCAGAATTGACTTGACAGCAGTGAATACAACCCAAAGTCCTTATACCATTCAGTACCTGCACAGTTTTGAAGATTTCATAATACAGATATCAGTGAGGAATTATCACTGCATTAGTGAAAATGACTTGTTTAAGAACACTGTAACCCAAATAAGTCAGATTTATTACAGAGCACCGAAGAAAACTACAAATACGTAATTTATAACTCAAGGAAAGGTACACAAAATGAAAATTAGCAATGTTAGAGATTTTAAATGCTGTACACAAAAAGGCCAAGAACAACTTTAACTATTTGAAATGTAGAACAGGTGTTCTCCTATGACAGAATGAAGACTTAAAAGAAAAACACACACACACATACAAATGATGGAGTTTATTGTTAGGAAGATATCTGACACATTCTTGTTACTTTCAGAAGTATAAACTCCATAAATTCAAAAGAAAATAATTATTCAGTTTCAGTTTCAAACAATAATCAGTGCCAGTTAAACCAAGAATTTCCAGGATTGCAGTGGTTAAGCCAAGTGCTGTCGAGTCGGATCCGACTCATGGCGACCCTAGGTGGTTAGTGGAGATATGTGGGTGTGTGCGTGTGTACATATATATGTGTATGTATATATATCTCAAATCCATTGTCTCTGAGTCAATTCCAAGGTTTCCAAGGTTTCCAAGGAGCAGATACTAGATTCCAACTGCTGACATTTTGGTTAGCAGCCAAGCTCTTAGCCGCTGCACCACCAGGGCTTCTATACACATATATGTATACATATATATATATGTATAATTTTAATATATATGTTATAGTAAATGCATTAGTAGATGTCTTCATTATCCCATCCATTTTGTTGCTGAAATCACACTACAATTTTCTGACTTCTTATTCCTACGGATACTTTTAATCTATGTCCTCTTACTTTTGACAGATCTTGGTCTCGAGAACAAGTTCATTGGGAAAGTGCCTAATCTTCCAACATTTATCAATGGCCCGTTTGTTGAAACCTGTGAAGAAATGCAGAAAAAGTTACTTTTGGATTCTTTATGTAAATGAAAATATATATAGATTTGCTCCCTTCTTACTTCTATATTCTACCCTATCCCCACTCTCTTCCTCTATCCCAGTAACAGAGGGGAAACTAAGAAATAAATTGCCTCCTTAGCAAGAGTTCTCTGCGATGAAGGCGGAAGGCTTTGCGGTTGTTGCAAAGCTGATAAATAAAGATGCCAAGATTACTAACATCACAAATTTCCTCCACTGCAATCAGGTCTTCATGAACCACATAAGTGTGAGGCAAATATTTTCCACTCTAAATTAAAAAAAAAAAAAAGAAAATTGAAATGAGAAATTCTCAAAGACACTATTTAAACCCTTATTTATAGCATATGTATTTTTACTTTTTTATTATTTGGATTTTATCTCAATTAAGTATAGTATTTTGACTCAAAGAACTTTTTTTTTTAGTGAGGAAACAAAATCATTTGAAAATGCTTACAGTACATGCCGCCAGTTTCCCAAAGAGCTCCAACAAATTCTTCAGAGGCATAACAATGGAGGTATTGAGAGGCATCAGATAGCAGTTATCCAGCAGCAAGTCCAGTTAGGCGGTCATACCCTATTGGAGAGGGAAAAAATGTTAGGTACAATATAGATAGCATTAATATTACAGATTTTCCAAAGACCATGAATAGAACACAAGCAGCTACATCCTTTCAAATTCAGCTGTTACATATGCAATAACAACAATATATTCTCTGCTTCAAAAGTTGTACATTTATGCAATGAAATACTGCCTGTCAATGGACTAGGAAAAAGACTAAATCCTGAAATATCTGTAAGAATGAGAAACTCACCTTTTCAAAATCATGAATAACTGCCGCAGGGTCACTATCAGAAAAACTAGGAAAAGGTACGTCAGTGATGACGATGTTGTCATCCTCATGAATGTCAGCTTCTTCAGCCACAGGCAGGAAGTAAGGCTGTTCTCCAGGAAGAATATTTGCAGGGTTCTCAGAATCAAAGAAGCGCGTCTCTCCATGATAGATGGTACTCTAAAAGACAAAAAGGGAAATATTAAAACCATTTAACACTCATTACTATGACATTTGAATGACTTTTCACATTGATATCAATCTATGTACTGTTTATCCAGCTTGTCCAATAAATTTAGCATCATGAAGACAAATCAATTTCACGAACTAAAAGGTAAATTTAAAACTTTACATAAATATTCATTTCTATGATGACCACCACAAGGTTATCTTAAGTTGCTAGCAACTATATAGCAACTTGTAACCCAAATTATAAGAATTATGATTATAATTACCTTGGGCATGAAGTACTTGTAAATGCAGGCTCCATCAACAAGTCCTGCCAAGATGAATGAAAGCCCTAAGAAAGTAAGCATGCATCTCTCAGAGGAGCTTGCTTTTTCCTGAGTGGCAACTTGGAGCTCCTATTCATTAAAAAGCAAAAACAAAACCAGGTTGCACTTTTAGACACATAGTTGCTTTCGTGTACAAATTTTCTCCCTTGAAATTCAAGGCATTTTAAAATAATTAAGTTATTGTTCTTAAAAATCACTTCAAGTTTCTGACGTTTAATAGGTGCAAAAATCTCAGTTAATTTTCCTTCTGACATTTCAAAACCTCAATATATTTATGAAGTTATTTCAGTAGATACATTTCTGGGATGAAATGAAAATAACTATTCATACAATGAATTACACTGCTTAAATAAATGGAAATAGTTACTTTTTGGACTTGTAAAGTGACATCATCTTAACTTTCTGGAATACAGATAAATTACTTTTTTATTTCTAGTTTTTGGAAATTAACTTGTTTGCCAATTTAAAAGAAAATTAGCATCCTTTGATTTAGTAACTGATTTTCAAAAAATTATTTTTGTTGAAAATTAGGTTTTAAAGGTAAGAGTCCTCTAAGGGCAGGGATATGCCATGTTCCCCGATTTTAGAAATAAAAACATTGAAGACAGAGATATATTTTCTAATGCTTCTAATTTTAATGAAAAATACGAGGCTTCCTACTGTTATTAGTTGCTGTTGAGTTGCTTACCACTCATGGACCCCATATGTGCATAGCAGAACTGCTCCACAGGTTATTCAAGGCTGTGAACTTCTGGACGCATATCACTAGGCCTTTCTTCTGAGGCACCTCTGGATAGGTTTGAATTGACAACTTTTTAGCTAGTAGCTGAGCCCTTAACTGTGTGTTTCACTCAAGGACTCTAAAGCCTCCTAAAGTCCCTCAATGTTCTATACCTGTGTACTGCAGGAATGAAATAGTGCTTTCCAAATTCTTCATGAAACACTAGATTTTTGAGTATAGGACTAGCTGTAACTAGTGAAAAACTGTGACCTACAGGGCTGCTGCGTGTCGGAGGCGACTCCATAGCAGTGGGTTAACAGTTAAAATAAAATACTGTTAAATAAATATTTGAATAAGATCCAAAGCAAACAAATTAATCAACTCTTCACCATCCTAAATCACATTCTTGTTTCAAATATGCCCTAAATATCAGTTATTCAGGGATCGAATAAATGGAATGAGCAAACTTGGGCCTTGGTAATCAAAATGCAAATCATTCAAACTGGTATGCAAATAAACTATAACTCATTTTCATGACCACTATTATAATGTTTATGTTGCCTACCCAAGCAAATTAATTTGCTGAAAGTGTACAATCCAGTTTAAATTTGCATACCCGCCTATGTGCAGTTCCTACTGCTCTCCTTGCCCAGTGATAGCACACTCCTCCTTTCTGTTCTATACATGTCCTATCCTCTTAACAATCTCCTGTCCCATCTTCTCCACCCTCTCCACTCTCCTCTCCTCTAGTAACAGGACAGTAGGAGGACATCAATCCAATTTAAATTTGCCTGCCTACCTATGTGCAGCTTCTACTGCTCTCCTTGCCCAGTGACAGCACACTCTTTCTTTCTGTTCTATACATGTCCTATCCTCTTAACAATCTCCTGTCCCCTCTTCTCCACCCTCTCCACTCCCCTCTAGTAAGAGGCCAGTAGGACGACATCCTATAGATGCATAGAACCATAAAGGTTAATAAGGTAAGATATAATGTTTGCCCCTAAGAACTCCATTAAAAGACAGCACCTGATGGTCCGAAGGCCTGGGAGTTCCCCTGGGAGCATGGCCCCTCGAACTGATGTTGCCCCTGATCATAGATCATTACTGAGGTCCACTCTTCGGATAGGAGTGGATTGGACTCAGGGACATAGGGTGACCATACTGTGTGTGCACTGTCTGGTTCCATGCATCTTACTAGAGGGGAGTGGAGAAGGTGGAGAGGAGGGGATAGGAGATTGTTAAGAGGATATAACATGTGTGGAACAGAAAGGGGGAGTGTGCTGTCACCTGGCAAGAAGAGCAGAGGGAACTGCAGATAGGTGGGCATACAAATTTGAATGGTATTGTAAACTTTCACTCAATCACAATTAAAACAGAAAAATAGGAAAAAAATTAATTTGCTGAAAATGAATGATTGGAAGTTGGTGCAGTGGAAGAAAAGACAGGGGAGCATTTGACATGTGGTTTTCCAATAAAAAGATCTGTATTTAAAGTTCAAGGGAATTTAGAACTCGTATAGCTAAAAATTATTTAAATTCAAACCTTGCATTAAATAGTCTGTACACTTTGAAGAATTTTCTTGTTCTCAAAAATTTTCATCAATTTTTAATTATTCTTATTAAAAGTGTTATCTAAGATTAAGACTACAAAGATAGACCTAAAAATCACATTTGGGAATCACTTAGAGCTAGAGCTGGAGGCTTAGTAATTATATTTTAGATGACTGAACTGATACTCAGAAATATAAAGTAATTTGTAAGTAACCTAATGACTTAATTTGATATTTTTAGAAAAATCAATTTCTATTTTTTTTCTTGCTACTGACACATGAAAAGACCAATTTGCACTCCAATTTCATCTCTCCTTCCAAATATTCAGGGCCCTGGTGACATAGTGATTAAGAGTTCAACTGTTAATCAAAAAGTCAGCAGTTCGAATCCACGAGCCACTTCTTGGAAACCCTATGACGCAGTTCTACTTGGTCCTGTAGGATCCCTATGAGTCAGAATCCACTCGATGGCAATGGGCTTGTGTTTGCTTTCCAGAAATTCAGAGAGTTTGTTACTAAGCAAGGTCTAAATACTAAAGTCTTAGTTTGCTGCATACTAGGAATGAGAATTTTTGTTTACATTTAAATTTGCTGGAATTTAGGGTGGTGGAGGCCATTGATTCCCATAGCTAATTTCACTCTGAACTATATTTTAAAGTCATTGTACACAGCCTCTGATTCTTACTCTGTTGTACTCAATCTCTGATGTGCAGATCAATACATCCTTATGTAATGTATCAATCAGATATTATTAAATAAATGTCAAGTTCAGGATCCTTTGGAGGTTTCTCCAATTCCTAATAAGGAAATGCAACTATACTGCAACTATAATTTTTGTGCGTTACTCATCACACCACGAGCCTGGCAAAAGTACTGCTTGCATATTAACTTAATCCAAATACAAGCCATGATGTTGGTGGTAAGAGGACAAAAAGGAGAGGGATTACTTTGTGTCTGTATTTAACTACTGACATCTAATTAGGACTCCCAAAAAGATCTGGCCATATTTCACTTACAAATTAAATTAAAGGAAATTATACATTTTACCTGTCATTTAACCAAAAACCTTAACTATGCAAGGGGTTGTTCTATTTGAGTTCTGAAATATGTAATATACAAGAGCTAGTTTGATTGCTGTTTCCTGACATAAATTCTACATAAGCACAGTAGCGTTTCAATTTTTGTGCATAATACATTTTACCGCAAGGATTCTCGTTTCACTGAAAGCACTTTCCAAATATCTACTACTGAACATGAAATTTTATAGAGAACAAAACAAATTAGGACAGATTTGCAAGCTTCAACACTTTACAGATTTTGGAGAAGATGAACAAACTATGATTGTCTTTTAAAATTGAGTTTTTACTGAGGAAAACAAGAAGGAGTTTGTAAACACTGAACACATGGTAAGTGTTTAAAGAAAATATAGCTTGGACTAACAACGGCCATCTTTTGGTGGGGAAACTGTCAGCTTCTGGCAACTTTAGTAGTTTAAAAACTACAAGATTGGACTTGCTTCACATTGCTATAAAGGGGAGTGGATGGAAAATATGGTTCAAACAAAGATTTTAAAATTTAAAAGAAGAACATAGAATGACAAAGTTTTTTTTATGCAAGAGTATTTTCTTTAGGAAATGTCACTCAAAATATACAAGGCCTTTGCAGTACAAGGGAACAGTAAACACTCCAAACAAAACCTATTAAGAGAAATCTCACTAAGCTCCCTTTACTGAATGCTCAACACGCACACACACACACACACACCGCACGCATGCACGCACACACTCACCACTGTCAATTCATACTGCTTCTAGTCAAAGTCGACCTTTGTCCCAACTCAACCTAAGCACCCGCAAACACTCTTAAATCCCAGAAAGATGAAGTCATAGAACCTCATCCACCTCAAAAGAAAAGAATAATTAAATAGCCTGCGCTTGCTCACTCCTCCCGTCTTCTCCGTCCTATGCAAGCTGCGCATGACCGTGGAGCTGAGAACAGAGCAGCACACCCCTCGTTGGTGCCCTGTCCCCACCGTGTCCCACAAGAGAAGATGACATCAGGTACCAGGAGTTTTCCTCAAACTCCCTCAACTTCCCTCCATAATAGGCGGCATGAGACGCTCGGGAATACAGAAAGAAGCAAGGCACAGGGAACTAGAAGTGGCTGGACTAGATAGAATAGGAGCTACTGGAGAAACAGCAGAAATGCTGGGCAGACTGCCCGGGGAACAGGGGGCTTCAGAAACCCTATATTTTGTTCTTTGCCACCTGTCTCCCCTACCTCCTACCCTGGCAGGCAGCCAAGACATTAGTGGGGACCACTACCTTCCCAGTCAGAATCTGAGCTCTGATAGTGAGGCTCACGAGGGCTTCCATGTCTTGCCGTGCCTCCTCCTTTTGCAGGGCAGTTGTAGTGTTGAAGGCGATTTTCACTATGGTGAAGCTTTGACCTGCACAGTAAGGCGCGTCTGGTATCAGCGTCCAAGGGTACGGGTTAGAAGACCCAAGAGATTACGCTCACTCTGACAGCACCTACTTCTCTCCGACTGCCTTAAGCTTGTGCAAACCCTGATCTAGGAATATTTATGATGCAATCCCAGAGTGGGTGGGAGATCAGAGGCAGACCCAGGGAGGGGCCGAAGGAGGAGCAGGTGGGGTCCCAAGTGCTGTAAGGAGGGGTTCATAGCGGAGGCGGAGAAGGGGAAGTGGAGCCCTTGGCCTGCTTGATCTAGGTGCCTCATTTACGCCCCAGGAGTTCTCTGTCTCACTTTCGGCGCCCTCAGATAAGAGTAAAGTAGGAAGCCTGCTTTGGCTTTCTGCCTTTGTCCAGGCTATGATGGTCCCAGAACCTGAAACTGCTTCCGGAAATTTGTGCCTATTCCCTATTCCCCCGCTGGGCTGGGAACTATACCTTGGCACCAACACAAGCTTCCTCATCTCTTCAGGCATCCAGACCCCTAAATCACACTTCCACAGGGTTCTGCACCTTTATAACAATGCCAAGCCAAGCCAAGTGCCGTCGAGTCGGATCCGACTCAATACCTTCCTTTTAAAGAATACCTTTAAAGTCCTTTTATAGTTATTTGGTTCGTTCTCTCAACATTTTTTTTCTTACTCACTTTTTTTTTCATACTGTTAAGTTCCCAACTTAAAGTGTCTGGCATTGTTTAGAATTTTTTTTTTTTTTTTTTTTTAAAGCTCCTTGTTCCCACCTCCTCATTTTGCAGATAAGATATGATGAGACACAAAAAAGGGTGGAAAATCATCCTGAGTCCCTGAAATAATCCAGAACTTTTCACTCTCCCAGGTCAGGGAAACTGTAGTATGCTCTCAACCCAGCGCCTGTTTCTATTCTGCCATGAGCAGTGACAGCTGCACAGAGAAAATCAGAGGTGTATGTGTATCTGGAAACCCTGGTGACATAGTAGGTTAAGTGCTATATCTGCTAACCAAAAGGTTAGCAGACCAAATTTGCCAGGCGCTCCCTGGAAACTCTATGGGGTAGTTCTACTCTGACCACTAGGGTCACTATGAGTTGGACCTGACTTGACGGCAGCTTTTTTTTATTATTATTATTTTTCTTTATTTATGTGTACCTATGTGTTTAGGGAAGTGGAGATGCTGTGGAGGATACAAGATTTAGCCAGATGCTAGCCCAGCACTACCGGGAAAAACAATAACCAAAAGGAACTGTGTTAGAAATCATTGCGGAAACATTCATGTGGGCAGCCAGTATAATGGAGCTACTTCCTCACAATCATACCCTCCCAGGTTGGTAACACTGGTAGAGAATTTCACTATGTGAAATCCAGGCAGTGGATGGTGGTGGCTGTGGTTGGTGGTGGCACTGGCAGGACAATGTCTATAAATAGTCCTGCTGAAGAAGTCAGTTTATTGTGTCAAGTCAATAACACTTAAGATGAGGTTTTATAAGGCTGATTGACTTGGATTGTAAACTTTCACTTAAAGAATAATAAAATACTAAAAAAAAAAAACACATGAAAAAAACTCTGTGTTAAAGAATCCCCTATTTGCCTATCTACTTATGAAGTACTTGAATATGTTAAGAGTCACCAGTGGTCCATCCAAGAAATTCCAGCTTGAAATTTTTCCCACTGAAATTTCCTTGACTCTGAAACCTATTACCTGTCTCTGCTGTGGAAACTTTCTGAAGACAGACTTCATTTTCTTGGATAGGCAACAGATGGGAAAGTGGATAGAGGCAAACAGTGGGGATCCTGTGCCTTATACAAGGCCAGAGTCTTATAAAGCAGCGTGTTTGAGTTTGTTTAGAAATGATGGCATCCTATGTTCTTTCACTCATTCTTGCTGAGGTCTGACCATTATAATTTAACACTGATCAGGCAACTTTAGTATAGGCTGAAGAAACCTCAACTTCCTAGCATGTTTCTATTTAGTTACCTTCTGTTTTTAACAATTCAGCCTAGGTTCTGTGCTGATCTTGCTCTCTAATTTGCACCACACTGACGGTTAAACAAATGATCTTCCTACATATTTATCTACAAAGTGCAAGGATCTGTGTGGGATAGTAATACTGTTCTTATTAAGTCTTCCTTGAAATCTGGTTAGATAGGAAGAGTAAGGATTATTTCCATTTTTCATCTGAATAGACATAAACCTTGATCAAGGCTGCATATAATCAATATAATCATTTGCTGGATATATAACACTGAGCAAATCACCTCATACTCTCAGGTGTGAGTTTCCTCCTCTGTAGAGCAGTGCAATACACTTTATCTTGTTGCTATGGAAAGGATACAGTACCAGTTGCCATAGTAGAACTACCCCATGGGGTTTCCAAACTGCCAACCTTTTGGTTGGCAGCCATAGCACTTAACCGTTGTGGCACCAGAGTTTCCATGAAAAGGATAGGAGAGTAAAAAGATTACTTACCTTGGTATTCTTATTTTGGTCTTTAACATAACCGTGTTTCATTATTATGAGAATGGTCTTATTTTATCTTATTTTTTACCCTTCGACTATTATGTTGGCTCTGAAGCTACTCTGGACCCCATAGTATTTGAATACATGTCTCCCTGGAAAAGGTTAGCATTCTGAAAATAATCATATAAATTGGCAACTAACTTTTCATATATTTTGAAGAAATTGACCATTTCCCATTTATTAATGTCATGCTCTCTTTTAGGCATTCCACCCAGCTTATGCAGTCTGAAATTGATAGAACATGCAATCAGGATGCATTGATAATTACTGCTTATTGGAATGCAAAAGTTGTAAACAGGAAGAAGGATTAGTAGATAGAAGATAAAGTCTTGGTGATAGAAATGATGCTGGAAATCTCATGATAGATTTGCAAGACCAGCAACTTCTTCATTGCAAATACCTTTTTTCAGCAACACAAATGGGGAGTATACACATGAACCTCACCAGGTGGAATACACAGGGATTAAATTGACTACATTAGCGGAAAAAGGCAATGGAAAAGCTTGATATCAGCAGTCAGAAAAAGACCAGGTGCTGACTGCGGCACAGACCATCAGTTGCTCATATGCAAGTTCAAACAGAAACTGAAGAAAACTAGAAGCAGTCCATGAGGCTAAAGTATGACCCTGAGTATATGCCACCTGAATTTAGAAACCATCTCAAGAACAGATTTGATGTGTTGAATGCTAATGACTGAAAAACAAACAAGTTGTGTAATGACATCGAAGACATCATCCATGAAGAAAGCAAGAGGTCATTAAAAAGACAGGAAAGAAAGAAAAGACAAAATGGATGTCAGAAAAGACTCTGAAACTTGCTTTCAAATGTTGAGCATCTAAAGTAAAAGGAAGGAATGATGAAATAGAAACTGAATGGAAGATTTCAAAAGGCAGCTCAAGAAGACAAAATATTACAATGACATGTGCAAAAAGCTGGAAATAGAAAACCAAAAGGGAAGAACACATACTGCATTTTTCAAGCTGAAAGAACTGAAAAAAAAAAATTCAACCCTTGAGTTGCAACAGTGATGGATTCTACAAGGGAAATATTAAACAACTCAAGAAGCACCAAAAGGAGATGGAAGGAATACACAAAGTCATCATACCAGAAAGTGCTGGTCGATATTCAGCCATTTGAAGAGGTAGCATATGACCAGGACCTGATGACAGTCAAAGAAGAAGTTGAAGCTGCACTGAAGTCACTGGCAAAAAACAAGGCTCTAGGAATCAGTGAAATATCAATTGAGATATTTCAATAAATGGATGCAGGGCTGGAAGTTGCTCACTAGTCTATGTCAAGACATTTGGAGGACAGCTACCTGGCCAAACAACTGGAAAAGTTCCCTATTCATGCCTATTCCCAAGAAAGGTGATTCAGCTGAATGCGGAAATTACAAAACAATACCATTAATATCACATGCAAGTAAAATTTTGCTAAAGATCATTCAAAAGAAACTGTAACAGTATATTGACAAGGGACTGCCAGAAAGTCATGCCAGATTCAGAAGAACCAGTGGAACCAGAGATATCATTGCTGATGTCAGATGGATGTTGGCAGAAAGCGGAGAATACCAGAAAGATGTTTACTTGTGTTTTGTTGACTATGCAAAGACATTTGACTGTGTAGATTATAACAAATTATGCATAGGATTGTGGAAAATGGGATTTCCAGAACACTTAATTGTGCTCATGAGGAATCTGTGCACGGAAGAAGTAGCAGTCATGTGAACAGAACAAGGGGACACTGCATGGATTAAGTATGGAAAAATATGCATCTGAGTGGTATCCTTTCACCGCACATTTTCAATCTGTATTCCAAGCAATCTGAGAATCTGGACTATATGAAGAACAGGCATCAGGATTAGAGGAAAACTCATTAATAACCTGCATTATGCAGGTGACACAGCCTTGCTTGCTGGAAGTGAAAAGGATTTGAAAATATTTACTGGTGAAGATCAAAGATCACAGCCTTCAGTGTGGATTGTACCTCAACATCAAGAAAACAAAACTCCTTACAGCTTGACCAGTAAGCAACATCATGATAAGTGGAGAAAAGATTGATTTTGTCAAGGTTTTGATTTTACTTGATTCCACAATCAACACCAATGGAAGTAGCAGTCAAGAAATCAAAAGATGCATTGCATTGGGAAAATCTGCTGCAAACAGCCTCTTAAAAGTGTTAGAAAGTAAAGATGTCACCTTGAAGACTAAGATGTTGTTGACCTAAGCTATGATGCTTTCAGTCATATTATATACATGAGAAAGGTGGACAATGAATAAGGAAGACAGGAGAATTGATACCTTTGAATTGTGGTGCTGGAGAAGAATATTGTAAGTGCTATGGACTGCCAAAAGAACAAACTGATTTGGAAGAAGTACAACCAGAGTGCTCCTTGGCAAAGATGGCGGGACTGCATCTTACATACTTTGGATATATTATCAAGAGAAACCAGTCCTTAGAAAAGGATATCATGTTTGGTAGAGTGGAGGGTCAGCAAAAAGGAGGAAAACCTGTAATGATATGGATTGACACAGTGGCCAGAACGGTGGGCTTAAGCATAAAAACAATTGTGGATATGGTGCAAGTCTGGGCAGTGTTTTGTTCTGTTGTGCATACGGTCACTGTTAGTCTGAACTGACTCAACAGCACCTAACAACGCAACAACAACATATACCTCTTAGAGGGGCTTTGCTGCTGCTGCATAAATGTAAGGCAGGCACCATCTCAAAATAGCTGATACCCCTATCACCCTCTTCTTATAAATAATATTTATATTATGAAGAAAGAACCCTGGTGACACAGTGTTTAAGCATTTGGCTGTTAAGCACTCAGAGGAAGAAGGATAGGGCAGTCTACTTCTGTAAAGATTACAGACTTGATATTCTGTCTTATAGGGTCACAGTGAGTCAGAATCAACAAGAAGGCAATGGGTAATGGGTTACATCAGAATTATAGAATAGCAGCGGCACTCATTGTTAGTGTCCATTTCAGAAAGGACAAATTGTTGCTGCATAGATTTTCAATTTCAAGATATAAATCATCCACTTGCTCACTGAGCTGAAACCAGAGATAATCACATTTCCATTTACAAACATAAATCAAAAAAATAAAAAAGATTCTTACTGGTCAAGTTCTTTCTCATACTCTCCTTCTCAGTAACAACAAGGTCTTGTTTCCCAGAATCAGCTTCCCTATTTCTTGTCTTTGAAAGCTGTAAGGTTCCAGCTGTCATGCCATTTCCAGCTTGTGTTATTCATGTCTGAATGCACACCATTCAAGTTTATAAAGAATTTCCCTGTTCCTGCATGTCAAATACAGACTAAATTGTCACAAATTGAATACAATGAAGTATGGCATGCAACTGGATGTCAAGCAATGATACAATGTTAACTCTTTTTGAATGATCTTCTGAAATTACTGAATGTTCAATCAAGGGAAAAAAAGGCTATTAGGGAAATCAGTGATAACATTTCACTCATTAACTCATTCATTCTTCAAATATTTATTGAAGGTCTACTATGTGTGTGGTGTTGAGTCCTGGAATATAGCACTAAACATAACACACAACTTTGCCCCTATACAGCTCACCATTATACCAATGACAATGATGTTATTTGTTGTGAGTTTTCTAGTTTTTGTAGTGGGGACACTGGTCCTCAGTAGAATATAGCAATTCAACAAACCAATAGAATTGTCCCACTCACAGTCAGTACTTCTAAGAATGTTTACGTCTCTATCTCACTTGCAATTTTTTCACACTCAGAACTGTATTTAGGAAGACTGATCTCATAGTAAGATGGACTGATAAACCAATAAGAAGGTCCTCTTACATATTTCAGGTACATGGTGGTAGATTACCCTGATAATTGAGATACTGACAATAAATGGACAACTTCCAGGGATGTTTAGGAGACATACCTTATAAGACTTGGTTCTGAAATAAATACTATTGAAGCAGAAAAATTATTTTGAGTCAACAAGAATTCCAAGCTGAGAGAATGCTGGTGAACCTGATAACAATACTAAACATTTGGGGAACACATAAAAATGCTAGCTCTCCATGCTTAGCCTTTCTTTAAATTGTTTATGCTATCTATTCTTTACTACAGCCCTGTGATATATTACATTCATAATGTCATTAATGAGAAAACAATTTCCAAGAGGTTTAGATAAATTGTCAGAGGTCAGATTCTAACTCAGTTGGCCTGATTCTAACGTTTATACTTCTGATCAGTGTATAGTCTTGATGTCACTAAGAGAAACTGGAAAATTAAGATACAAGTTCATTTGAAAGTACAAGAAATACTCAGAATGTTGTTCAGAGTGATAAGGAATGAATCCTCTGCTTATATTGCACACAGATTCCTGCTTTGGTTTTTGTTCAAAAATACATGTGAAATCCCTTTAGTGCTTTCCTGGCTTATCTATAGCTACAGACTACTAGTCTTAAAGTATATTTCACCTGGTTCTACAGCTGATTCTGTTAGTAGAGAAGTGGCTGCAGGGAAAGGTGGCCAGCTATCTGCATCTAGGTATAATTCCAGGAGTTTTGTATACATTATTAAAGAGTCAGACCATTTTTTAGGTCCACTATTTCCCTGTACACTTAGCCAGGCTCTGAGAGCAGAGCTAGGGTTTCTCCCACAGGTTCACAGAGAACACTTATCTTGGTTTATGTAACAGATAGGTGTTTTTCCACTCAATTTAAAGTTTTCTCTGTAAGCTAGTAAGCTACAACAGGAATATGTAACATTTTTTCAAATATGACAATAGATTTCATCATCCTTTCATGAGGACGCACCCATATCTTTGAGTTTAAGAGGCAATTGTGTCCCCACTTTAATTTATAAAATGTGAATGGATAGATGTAGACAAATAGCTTTTTATCTTTGTAATTTTCTGGAGCTGTGGTGGCACAGGGAGGAAAATGAAAAATCAGTCAAAAAGCTTGCACTATCTCTAAATTGTAAAATGCTGACTTCATTTCTATCTTTGAGGGATTTTTAAAACAGAGGATTTAATTTTTTTTTAATTGTGCTTTAAGTGAAAGTTTACAATTCAAGTCAGTTTATCACAAAAAAAAATCTTACACATATGTTTTTACATGACCCTTGTTGCTCTCCCTACAATGTGACAGCATACTCCTCCTCTTCACCCTGTATTTACCCTTGTGAATTCATCCAGTTCCTGTCCCTTTCTGCCTTTTCATCTCTCATTTGGACAGGTACTGCCCATCTAGTCTAATGTATCTACATGAGCTAAGAACCCTCATCACCAGTATCATTTTATGTCTTGTAGTCCAGTCTAATCTTTGTCTGGAGAGTTGGCTTGGGGAATGTTTTCAATTATGGGCTAACAGAGAGTCTGGGAGCCATGTATTCTGAGGATCCTCCAGTCTGTCAGACCATCAGTTCTGGCATTTTACTAGAGTTAGAGTTCTGCACCCCACTTTTATCCTGCTCCTTCAGGGATTCTTTGTTGTTTTCCCTGTAAGGGTTGTTATTGATGGTATCCAGGTACTTTCTAAAGACTCTGAGTTCATGCTGATGGAGTCTCTGGTTCATGTGGTCCTTTCTGTATTTTGGGCTATTTTCCTTGTGGCTTTGATATTCTTCATTGTCATTTGCTCTGTATGGGTTTGGACCAACTGATGTTTCTTAGATGGCCACTTGCTAGTTTTTAAGACCTCAGCTGCAATTCGCCAAAGTTAAGTATGGAATATTTTCATAATTTATGGGAGGGCAGAGTCAAGATGGCAGACTAGACACACGTCTCCTTAATTACTTCTGAAAACTAAGACCTGGATTGATAATTAATTGGAACTTTTTGGACACCCAGTGAGACCTAGAACACTGCACAGGGCTGTCAGTTTGGACTACATGCCACTAAATGAGAAACTTCTTCTCTCTGGCTGAACCCAACTGCTGTGGAATGGCCATCTCCCACTGACTGAAGGTAACTGGCATTTTTAAATTTTTTTGTGAGCTGGCAAGTAGATGATGGACTTAACTGGCAGCCACACTGCTGAAGTGGTCAGTAGGTAGAATATCCACATTTTAAGAGCATAGCTCCAGACTCAGAGCACCAGAGCCCCTCCACCCTCTCTTTCTGGACCTCTGCCACAGATGTAGCTATTTCACAGCGGGTGGGACAGCTTGTCCGGGATGCAACATTGTTCAACTAGGAGGCAGAGTTACCCAAACAGGGGCCTTAGCAGAGGCTAATTCCCAGGATAGGAGGCAGTGCCAGCACAGGGAATGATTTTCCAGCAGAAAAGCTGTGCTTAGCTCACTGTAGCCTTTTGGTGGAGCCGGCATGGGATGACAGCAGGGTAATAGGCTGTCCGTACTTTGATCTACATCATTGCATCTGGGGACTGCTAAAAAAGTGCTTCTGTTATCAGCCAGAAGGAGGAGTTTGCACATATGACAGCCTGAACAATTTTGGAAGCTGTCACATAGTTTTCACCTTTCAAAATAAGGCTGCCTAGAAAAATAATTGCAGTGCAGCCCAATGACACCTTATCCAGGCTTTACTGACCAGCGTCATAGAGTCAGCTCACAACTCCCAGTGACTCCATAAGTAGGGCTGTGTCTTTGCCAGCCAGGAGATGGAGCCTGCTACCACAAAGAGTCCACTGGGCCCAGTCACTGGAGTACGTAAGGGTGGCTGGTGATCAGCTTCCTTCTCAGAACTGCACCTGAGCTCATGTTAAGGCAACACCAGAGAAACTAAAAAGCTTCTAGATGTCCCCAAAGCATCAAACCCTGGCCAGACACTTAAAGAAAAATCCACCCATGGGTCCACAAAACTCTCAAAATAAGGTACCAAATATCTTCCCAGGTGAAGAAGCCTTTCTGAAACTATTGGAGGTCAAGTACAAAAGAGTTATATAGAGAGTCTCCTAGATATTATAGAAAATGAAACACAACTAAATGAACAATTGAACGAGTTGTTTGAAATGATGGAACACCAACATTCTGAAATCTGACAGACCAATAACAAAATTACAGAATTAGACAATTCAATTCGAAGCCAAAACAGCAGAATTTAAGAACTGGAAATTATACTTCCCTTGAAGATAAAGCTACAGAAACCAGCATTTTTGAGGAGAGGTCAGAGAAAAACAAGAAAAAATGAAAAAGCATTAAGAAACATGTAGGACTCTATCAAAAGGAATACTCTAAAATTAATTGGAGTTCCTGAACAGGGACAGATACCTGAAAACACAGAATACTGTTGTTGAGTTGCTGACAGAAAACTTCCCTGAAGTTATGAAAAAAGAGAATATAGAAGCCCAAGATGTGTATTGAACACCACAAAACTTAGACACTAAAAAAAAAAGAAACCAAGACATATTGTAATCAAACTTAAGAAAATGAAACATAAGTAGAAACTCCTAAAGGCAGTGAGACCCAAAGCAAACCTAACATTCAGAGGGAAACACTATAGGCTTTTATCTCACTTCTTGGCAGAAACGATGTTGCCTTGGAGGCAGTGGAATGACACATTCAAAGATTTGAAGCAGAAAATCTTCCAACCAAGAATTATATATCCTACAAAACTGTCTTTCAAATATGAAGATGAAATTAAGACATTCACAGATAAACAGAAACTTAGAGACTTTGTAAGAACCAAACCAAAGCAACAAGAAATACTGAAAGAATCCTTTGGCTTAGAAAAACAAAACCATTAAGTCTACATATAAGGAAGCAATGCAGGACACAACATCCAGAAAACTACTCAGTTAGGGAAGGCAAAAACTAAATCAATGTTATAATATTAAAAGAAGGTATCCAGGGGGTCACATCCTGACAGCTATGAAGCCATCACATTAAAAAGAGGGATATACTGCAGTAGTTACAGTCCTTCCAAATGGAGAGAAAGTTAATAAAGTACGTATAAGTTAAAATTGGGTTTAAACTTCCGTTACTAAGGGGGATCACGGGGTAGCCACAAAGCACAATAAAGGATGCAGCATATCAAAACAAGAAGTGTAACACAGGAGTGTCAATAAACACAAAACTGATACTGAAAGGAATGCAAAAATCAACTCATAAAGAACGACCCAGAATAGAATATTAAGAGCAACAGAGAAAATACCAACACGTAAGTAAATACATCAGAATGACAGCACTAAACGCACACCTATCAATAATTACACTGAGTGTAAATGAATGAACTCTCTAGCAAAGAAAAACTGAGTGACATCTTGGATCAAAAGACATGACCCGCCTATATGTTGCTTACAAGAAACTCACCTTAGACTTAAAGAGATGAACAAACTGGAAATGAAAGGATGGAATAATGTCTACCAAGCTAGCAATAACAAAAAAGGGCAGTTGTGGTAATAATTATCTCAGATAAAATAGATTTCACTGTAAAATCCACCATTGTGGTCAAGGACGGTCACCACTGCTGAAAGTTTCGATACACAAAGAGGACTTCACAATATTAAATATTTATGCACCAAATACCAGAGCACCTAAATACATACAAAAAAACACACTGACTACATTGAAAAATCATATAGAGTACCCTACAATAATAACGGGAGACTTCAACACTCCATTTTCAGTATTGGACGTATCTTCTAAAATAAAGCTCAGTAAAGACACAGAAAATCTTAATGCCACAATTAAACAACTAGTCGTCATCGACAAATACAGAACTTTTAATCCATCAACAGATAACTACAACTTCTTCTCCAGTACATGTGCAACATTTTCCAGAATAAACCATATGTTGGCACATAAAGCAAATCTCAACAAAATCCAAACCACTGAATTACTGCAAAGCATCTTCTCAGACCATAAAGCTCTAAAAGTCAAAATCAGTGGCACAAAAAATGTAGATAGAAATAGGAACTCATGGAAATTGAACAACACCTTGCCCAAAAAGCCATGGGTTATAGGAAAAAATCAAGGATGACATAAATGTATGGATTCAAATGAGAAAGAAAACACTTTCTGCCAGAATTAATGGGATACAAGCAAAGGAGTGCTCAGAGGACAATTTATCTCTATAAAAGCATATATCTGGAAGGAAGAAAGGACCCAGATTGAAGAATTAACCCTACAGCTTGAACAAGTAGAAAGCAAGCAACAGAAGAACCCTTCAGTCACCAGAATAAAACAAATAATAAAGAATAGAGCAAAACTAATGAATCAGAGAATAGAAGAACAATTTAAAAAATTGATGAGACCGAAAGCTGTTTTTTTAAAAGATCAACAAAATTGAAAAACTATTGGCTAAACATACTAACAAAAAAAAAAAAAAAAAAGAAAGGAAACAAATAACCTGAGTAACAAATGAGACAGGAGATGTCACAGCAGATCCAACAGAAATCAAAACTTTCATAATGGAACACTACAAAAGACTGTTCTCTAACAGATTGGAAAACCTAGGAGAAATGGACAAATTCCTACATTATCCCAAGGAGAAGTAGAACAATTTAATAAATCCATCACAAAGGAAGAGATTGAAAAAGTCGTCAAGAAACTACCAACCAAAAAAAAGTACTGGCCCACATGGCTTTACTGCAGAATTCCACCAAGCTTTTAGAGGAGAGTTAACTCCAATACTACTGAGAGTATTTCACAGCATAGAAAGGGATGGAATACTCCCAAACTCATTCTATAAAGGCAGCATAACCCTGATACCAAAACCAGGGAATGATCCAACAAAAAAGAACTACAGACCAATATCACTCACGAACCAAGATGCAAAAATCTTCAGCCAAATCCTTGCCAACAGAATTCAACAACATATCAAAAAACAACAACAAAAAGAAATCAAGTTGCGGTGGTGGAGTCAAGACTGCAGACTAAACACACATCTCCCTAAATCTCTCTGGAAACCAAGATCAGAATTGATCATTAAACAGAGCCTTCTGGAAACCTAGCAAGCAGTCTGGCTCTCCCTTAAACAACTGCGTATAGATATACCGTTTGACCCAGTAATTCCACTGCTTGGAATATATCCTACAGAATCAAAATCATTCACACCAACTGATACATGCACACGAATGTTTATCACAGCAGAGTCCACAATAGCAAAAAGATGGAATCAACCCAGATACTCAACAACAGGGGAATGGATAGGTAAACTATGATATATATACTCAGTGGAAGACTATACAATGATAAAGAACAACAATGATTTCAGGAAACATCTCATAACCTGGTTTCAACTGGAAGACATTATGTTTAGTGGAAGTAGTCAGTGACAAAAGGACAAATATTGTATGAGACCCCTATGATAAGTACTCAAAAACAGACTCATACATAGAAGAAAAGACTCTTTGACAGCTGCAGGGATGTGAAGGGAGGGAAGGTGAGGGGGGGAGGGTTTCGAATAGACAGTTCTTAGAAATTTGGTTGGGTGAAATCGGTGACAGCACACATTAGAAAGATTAATATTAACTGGACTTCAGCACAACTGGAGTACTCCTCCCATCTTAACCTAATGATGCAAGGACAGAATAGGTGGGCCAGCATGCCAGGGACCATGCTGTCAGGTGAAATCAAAGCCAACTGACTTAACTAGCATTTTGCTAATGAGGACTCTCTGCACCCCACATTGGTGAGTGGCACGTGGGTTCTTAAAAGTTCCCAGGCTGCCATCTGAGGGTACCACAAATTGTCCCAACCTGGCAGGAATGGATCATCACTGAGGTCCAAAACCACGTGGGGGAAAGAGAACCCAGAAGACAGAGAGACCCACGTGAGTGGGTGTCTGCACTGACTTGTGACCAGAAGAACCAGATGATGCCTGGCCACCACCAGTGATAGCCTCAATGGAGCTCACAAAATTGAGTCTCACTGGCAACACGAGAGTAAATAGGGGTGCATCCTGTGATCTTCACTGAAAGACCAAAATTGATGGTCCATGGGCTTCAGCAGTCCCCTGGAAGCATGGCTCCTGGCCCTGATACTGCCCATCTCCGTAAATCATAATGAAGGTCAACTCCTCAGACAGCAATGGATTGGACTTGGTGACGCAGAGTGACGATATCTCGTTGGAACTTTATGGTTCTATGCATCTATAGGATATCATCCTGCTGATCTCTTACTGGAGGAAGGGGAGTAGGTGGAGAGGAGAGGATAAGAGACTACTGGGAGGACATGTGTGGAGCAGAGGGGAAGTGTGTGCTGTCATCAGGCAGGGAGAGCAGTGGGAGCTGCATGTAAGTGGGCATACAAATTTAAATTGGAATGTGCATTTTCATTCAGTCATAGTAAAACACATTATATTCATATGAAGACATACAGAAACTGACAGATTGTTGAAGTAATATGAAAACGTGGCATACTGATAAAGACTCCACTTACTAAAAGAAAAAAAAAAGAAGGATGTAATACAGTCGTTGTAGTCCTTCCAGATGGAGAGGAAGTTGATAAGAATAATAGTAATTGAAATTGTGTTTATACATAGTTTATTAAGCAGGATCACAGGGGCAGTCATAAAGCACAATACAGATGCAACATATGAAATCAAGAAACGTAATACAGGAGTCTCAACAACCACAAAACCAACCCTGAAAAAGGTGAAAAGTCAACTCACAAAGAAGAAGGTCGCAAAACAGATTAATAAGAACAACAAAGAAAACATCAACACAAAAATAAACGTATCATAATGACAGAAATGAACACATACCTATCAATAATCACACTGAATGTGAATGTGATGAACGATCCAGTAAAGAGACATTGAGTGACATCTTGGATCAAAAGACATCACCCACCGACATGTTGCCTACAAGAAACTCACCTTAGACTTAAAGATAGGAACCAACTGAAAATTAAAGGATGGAAGAATATATATCAAGCTAACAATGAACAAGGAAGAGCAGGTATGGCCACTCTAATCTCAGATAAAATTGATTTTAATGTAAAATCCACCATCATGGACAAGGAAGGACACTACCTATTATTGAAATGTTAAATACACAAACAGGACTGAATAATGTTAAATATTTATGCACCCAATATTAGGACACCTAAACACATCAAAGAAACTCTGACTACACTAAAAAATGAGATACATAACTCCACAATAATAGTGGGAGACTTCAATACTCTACTCTCAGTATTGGACAGATCGTCTAGAAAAATGCTTAATAGAGACACAGAAGACCTTATTGCCACAGTTAACCAACTAGACTTCATTGACACATACAGAACCATCAGTGGACAACCATCAGTGGACAGCTACACCTTCTCCTGTGCACATGGAGCAGTCTCCAGAATAGACTATGTGTTAGGACATGAAGCAATTCTCAACAAAATCTGTACCACTGAATTAATGCAAAGTATCTTCTCATATCATGAAGCCATAAAGGTCGAAATCAATAGCAGAAAAAACATAGACAGAAAGACCAAGTTGGATTTATACCTGGGGTGCAAGGCTGGATGAACATCAGAAAAACAATTAATGTGATCAACCAGATATAAAACACAAAAGACAAGAATCACCTGGTTTTGTCTATTGATGCAGAAAAGGCGTTTGACAAAATCCAATACCTATTCATGCTAAAAACTCTCAGCAAAATAGGAATAAAGAGGATATTTCTCAAATTAAATGAGGGCCATCTATGCAAAGCCAAACTCTGGCGTCATCCTCAGTGGAGAGAGACTCAAATAATTCACCTTGAGAATGAGAAATAGACAACAACGCCCACTCTCACCTGTCCTATTTAACATTGCACTAGGAGCTCTGGCCAAAACGATTGGACAAGGAAAAGAAATAAATGTCATTCACATAGGCAAAGAAGTAAAATTCTCATTATTTTAAGATGATATGATTATATACACAGAGTATCCTAAAGAATCCATAAATAAACTACACAAACTAATAGAAGACATCAGTAAATTATCTAGATACATGATAAAAATTAGTAAATCAGTAGCATTCCTCTATACCAAAAAAGAAATCATTCAAGAAGAAATCACCAGATCAATACCATTTACTATAGCCCCCAAGAAGATAAAATACCTATGAATGAATCTGCCTCAAGTAATAACACACCTATACAAACAGAACTACAGGACCCTACTGCAAGAAACTAAGAGAGACTTACATAAAGGGAGAAACCTACCCTGCTCATGGATAGGAAGACTTGACATTGTGAAAATGGCTATTTTACCCAAAGTGATCTACAAATACAATGCAATCCCAATACAAATTCCAGTGACATTCTTAGGTATTTTATCTTCTTGGAGGTTATAGTAAATGGTACTGATTTGGAGATTTCTTGAATGAACTCTTTCATGGTATAGGAATTGTACTGATTTACTTATGTTTATCTAGTATCCTGATACTTTTGTGAACTCTTCTATTGGTGTAGTTTCTTTCTGCATTCTTTAAAATTCTGTGTGTATACAATCACATTATCCGCAAACAGGGAGATTTTTACTTCTTCTTTGCTGAAGCGGAAGCTATTTCTTCGTCTTGTCTAATTGATCTGGCCAGAACTTCTAGCACAATGTTGAATAGGAGAGGTGAGAGTGGGCATTCTTGTGTAGCTCCCATTCTCAAAGAGAATTCTTTCAGGATGATGTAGGCGGTTGGCTCTGCATAGATAGCCCTTTTGCACTGATGAATTTGCCTTCTATTCCTATTTTGCTGACAGTTTTTGGCATGAATAGGTGTTGGATTTTGTCAAATGCCTTTTCTGCATCAATAGACAAGATCAGGTGGTTCTTATCTTTTGTATTATTTATGTGGTTGATCACATTAATTGTTTTTCTGATGTCAAACCAGCATTGCATCCCAGATATGAATCCAACTTGGTTGCAATGAATTATTTTTTTGATGTGTTGTTGAATTCTATTGGCAACGATTTGGCTGAAGATTTTTGCGTCTTGTTTAATGAGTGATATTGGTCTTCAGTTCTTCTTTTTTGTTCAATCATTCCCTGGCTTTGGTATCAGGGTTATGCTGGCTTCATAGAGTGAATTTGGGAGTATTCCATCCCTTTCTATGCTGCAAAATAGTCCCTGTAGTATTGGGTTAACACTTCTCTAAAAGCTTCGTAGAATTCTGCAGTGAAGCCATCTGGGCCAGTGCTTTTTTTGGTTGGTAGTTTCTTGATGACTTTTTCAATCTCTTCCTTTGTGATGGATTTATTAAGTTGTTCTACTTCCTGCGATAATTTTGGTAGGTGATATCAATGTAGGAATTTGTCCATTTCCTCTAGGTTTTTCTAATCTGTTAGAGTACAGTCTTTCTTAGTAGTCTGTTATGAAAGTTTTGATTTCTGTTGGATCTGTTATGACATCACCCCTCTCATTTGTTGCTCAGGTTATTTGTTTCCTTTCTTGTTTTTCTATAGTAAGTTTAGCTAATGGTTTGCTAATTTTGTTGATCTTTTCAAAAACCTACCTTTTGGTCTTATCAGTTTCTTCAATTGTTTTGTTCTCTAACTTATTTAGTTCTGCTCTAATCTTTATTATCTGTTTTCTTCTGGTGCCTGAGGGATTCATCTGTTGCTCTCTCTCTCCTTGTTTAGGCTGAGTCTCTCTCTTTATGTTTCAGTTTATTAAGACTGAGTATAATATTTATTGGTGTCTTTTGGGGGGTCTACTTTTCATGGAGTTCGATAAGCATCTCGAATAGCTATGTTATCTTTTTTCATGATGCCAGGGAAGTTTTCTGTCAGCAACTCTTCAACAATTCTCTCTGTATTTTCTGCTATCCCTCCCTGTTCAGGGATTCCAATTATTCATAGATTATTCCTCTTGATAGAGTCCTGCATTCTTCTTAATGCTTGTTCATTTTCCTTGTTTCTTTTATCTGATTTCGCCTCATAAATGCTGGTGTCAGTTGTTTTATCTTCAATCTCACCAATTCTGTTATCTATTTCCTCAATACTTCTCTTTTTGCTTTGCAATGAATTGTCTATTTTTTTAATTTTTTTCATCTACTGTGATTGGGTGAAAGTGTACAATCCAGTTTAAATTTGCATGCTCGCATATGTACAGCTCCTACTGCTTTCTTAGCCTGGTGTCAGCACACTCCTCCTTTCTTTTCTACACAAGTCATATCCTCTTTATAATCCCCCATCCCTTCTTCTCCACCTTCTCCGTTCACCTCTAGTAAGAGGCCAGTTGGGCAACATCCTATAGGTACATAGAACCATAAAGTGCACACATGATATGGTCACTCTATGTCACCAAGTCCAGTCCATTCTTGTCCGAGGAGTTGACCTCAGTAATGATTTATGATCAGGGGCCATGCTGCGAGGGGAATCCCTAGGCCTTCATACCATCAATTGTGGTCTTTTAGTGGAGTGCTCAGGGTGCACCACTTCTTATTCTTGTATTGCCACTGGGACTCAACTTTGTGAGCCCCATCATGGCGGTCACTGGAGGTGGCCGGGCACCATCTTGTTCTGGTTGTATGTTAATGCAGTCACCCATTCACATGTGTGTTTCTGTCTTCTGGGTTCTTTCCCCATGTCAGTTGTGCCCTTGGTGATCATCTATTCAGGATGAGTTGGAAAACTCTGGTATACCTCAGATGGCAGCTTGCTAGCTTTTAAGACCCCAGATGACATTCACTCATATGAGGTGGAGAGGACTCTCTTAGCAATAGGCTAGTTATGCCAATTGGCCTCATGTCCCCTGAGAGCATGGACCCCGGCCCCCACCCCTGCTACTCTGTCCTTACCTATTGGGTTAAGATTGGAAGAGTTTTCAGGTTATGTTGAAGTCCAGTTAAATTGATCTTCTCTCTAATGTGTGCTGTCACTGATTTCACCCAACCAAATTTCTGTCAACTGTCTAATCTATAACCAGTCCTTTCCCTCCCTCCCTCCCTCCCTCCCTCCCCTCACTTGCAGCTATCACAGTCTTTTCTTCTGTACATGAGTCAGTTTTCAAGTCCTTGAAGTAGGGGTCTCATACCATATTTGTCCTTGTGCCACTGACTAATTTCACTCAACATGATGAATAGAAAGTTTTGTATATGTCAAGGAGGTCTAGTTGGTTAATTGTAGCAATAAGGTCTTCTGTGTCTTTATTGAACTTTTTTTTTTGCAACATCCTATTTTATCTGAGATTAGTATTGCCACACCTGCTCTTCTTTGTATATTGTTAGCTTGGTATATATTAATCCATCTTTTAATTTTCAGTTTGTTCATATCTTTAAGTCTAAGGTGAGTTTCTTGTAAGCAACATATAGACAGGTTGTGTCTTTTGATCCAAGATGTCACTCATTGTCTCTTTACTGGAGTGTTCAGTCCATTTACCTTCAGTGTGATTATTGATAGGTATGTGTTCAATGCTGTCTTTTTGCTGTATTTATTTTTGTGTTGATGTTTTCTCTGTTGTTCTTACTATTCTGTTCTGGGACATTCTTTATGGGTTGATTTTTCACCCTTTTCAGTGTTGGTTTTGTGTTTGTTGAGACTCCTGTATTGTGTTTCTTTGTTGTGCTTTGTGGCTACTCCTATGATTCCCATTATTAATGTATGTTTAAACCTGATTTTAACTTCCAAATATCTTATTAACTTCCTCTCCATCTGGACGGACTGTAACTACTGTAATATATCCCTCTTTTTAATGTTTTGATGATATGATCACTGGATCACTTCTTTTAGTATTATAGTTTTGGTTGGGGTTTTGTGCCTTCCATAACTGAGTAGGTTTCTGGATGATGTGTCCTGTATTGTCTCCTAAAATACAGAGTTAATGGTTTTGTTCTTCTAAGCCAAGAGCTTCTTTAATTATTTCTTGTAGCTTTGGTTTGGTTTTTACAAAGACCCTGAGTTTCTATTTATCTGTGAAGGTCTTCATTTGATTTTTGTATTTGAAAGACAGTTTTGCAGGATATATAATTCTTGGTTGGAAGTTCTTCTCCTTCAAGGCTTTGAATGTGCCTCCCCATTGCCTCTGTGCCAACATTGTTTCTGCCAAGAAGTCAGCCGAAAGCCTACAGGGCTTCCCTCTGAATGTTAGCTTTGCTTTGAGTCTTGCTGCCTTTAAGAATTTCTGCTTATGTTTCATTTTGTTAAGCTTGATTAGAATATATCTTAGAGTCTTTCTTTTGGGGTCTACATTACATGGTAATCAATACACATCTTGGATATCTATGGTCTCTTCTTTCATAATCTCAGGGAAGTTTCCTGTTAGCAAGTCAACAACAATCCTCTCTGTGTTTTCAAGCGTCCCTTCCTGTTCAGGAACTCCAATTAATCATAGATTGTTCCTCTTGATAGAGTCCCACATGTTTCTTAATGCTTCTGCATTTTTCTTGTGTATTCTCTGTGATTTTTCCTCATAAATGTAGTCTGTCTTCCAAGCCAGAAAGTCTGTTTTCCATTTGTTCAATTCTCTTCTCTTGGCTTTGAGTTGAGTCTTCTGATTCTTTAATTTTATTCTTGATCTGTTGGATTTCAGAATGCTAGAGTTCAATCAGTTTGAACAGCTTGCTTAATTTTTCATTTTGGTCTCCTAGATTTTGTATAATGTCTAGGAGAGCTCTATATATTATTATTTTGTACTCTGCCTCTGAAAGTTTCAGAAAGTCTTCTTCATCTGGGAACTTCTTTGGTTCTTTCTTTTTGGAGCTTTCTGGAGCCATGGTTGGGTTTTCCCTTAACTGTCAGACCAAGATCTGTTGATTTTTGGGCATATAGAAGTTGTTTAGTTTCTCTGCTGTTGCCTTAACAGGAGCTGAAGTAGAAGTTGATCATCAGTTGCCTCTGTGTACTCCACGACTTGGCTCAATGGAATCTCTGTGATAGCAGGCTCCACATCCTGGCTGGCAAAGACACAACCCTACTTATGGAGTCACTGAGAGACCATCAATTTACCCTATGTTGTGGGTGAGTCAAGATTGGAAGAGATGCTATCAGGCTGTACCACAGTTATTTCTCTAGGTAGTCTCATTTTGAAAGATAAAAGCTATTTGACAGCTTCCAAAAACAGTCAGGCTGTCAGGTGTGTAAGCCCCTCTCTCCAGCTGGCAATGGAGGCACCTCTATATCTGTTCCTAGATGCCGTGATCTACTGACTTGGTTTCATCGGATGCCAGGCCATGCCTGAAGGGTAAACTGCACTAAACACAGCTTTTCTTCTGGGGAAGCACTCCTCAGACTGGCACTGCCTCCTAGCCTGGGAATTAGGCCCTGGTGAGGCCTCTGTTTGGGTAGATCTGCCTCCCAGCTGGACAGGATGTCATCCTGTGGAGGCTCTCCCACCACTGTGAAATAGCCTAATCAATGGCAGAGGTTTGGAAAGAGGGGTAGAGGGGCCGTGGTACGCAGAGTCCCGAGCTAGGCTCTCAAAGTATGGCTATCACACCCACTGGTCACGTCAGCAGTATGGCAGAATTTTACTGCCAGTTAAGCCCAATCACTGCCACAGACTAACAAAAAGGAGAAAAGTTAAAGCTGGTTGTTACCTTCAGTCCACAAGAGCTGGCCATTTGATAAGGGTGGCCGTCAGTGAAAGGGAAGTTTTCCATTCAGTGGCATGTAGTCCAAAATGACAGCCCTATGTCATGTCCTAGGGCTCAGTGGGTGTCCAGAAGGCTCTGTTTAATTTTCAGTCCTGGCCTTAGTTCTCAGAGGGAATTAAGGAGACATGTGTCTAGTCCACCATCTTGACTCTCAGTAATTTTATTACTGATCTGTTGGCTTTAAGATCATTGTTTTCTTAGCAGTTCATACAGCTTAATTTTCATGTTGCTCTGCTTCTCTTTGTATACTCTCTAGAAGAGTTCCGTACATAATTCTTTTGTACTTTTCCAACACATTCAGAAAGGCTTCTTCATCTGGGAAGTTTTTGATGTTTTATTTTGGGAGTTTTCTGGAGCAATGGTGGTCTGCTTCTTTAAATGGTTAGATATTGATTGTTGTCTTTGCTCATTCAAAATGCTGTTCACCCTCTCTAGCATTACACCAAGGGGAGCTGTGGCAGTGCTCTAAGAAGGGAGTGAGTAAGGGCTCTGCTAGTCTTGGCTGCCAGCCACCATTGCATTCTCTAGGTGCAGCTGAATTATTGGCTTGGCTAGTAATAGAGATGATGTCAAATCCCCAAATGCTGCTCAACTTAGAGGCTGGCCCAAGCTGGGTCCTCAGGAGTGGCAGGTCCTGCCTCCTAGCTGATAAAGTTGGCTACCTACTGGAGCCGACTCTCTGACATCCTTCCAGTCGAGACTATGGTATAACTCCTGGAAGGGAGGAGAGAAGAATGCCACCGCACTCGGCTGCCAGGGACTGCTGCATTCTCAAGATGTGCTTATCTTGAAAACGGCTTTTCATCTGGAAGAGGCATTGTCCAGCAGTAGCCAAAAGCAGCCAAGCCCTCAGCTGGCAGGTCCAGCCTCTTGGCTGACAAAGATGGTGTCCTACTTATGGAGTCTCTCAGGAGCTGTCAGCAGACACTATGATGTGGCTCAGAGAAGGGAGGTGGAAATGGTGCTGCCACATTCAACTGCTGGTCACCTCTGCATTCTCATAAATCACTTATCTTAAAAACTGCTTGTCTGCTGAGACAAGTGTTGCCCAGTGGCAGCCAATAGCAGCCAGGCCCTCAAGATTGGTAAGCCCCACCTCCTGGCTAGCAAAGATGGTGCCCTACTTATGGAACTTCTTAGGAGCTGTCAGAAGATGCTATGACATCACTCAAAAAAGGGAGTCCTAATCCAGACACTGCCACACTTGGCTACCAGCCACCATTTTGTTCTGTATGTACGGTTGTCTTAACAACAATTTTTCTTCTGGGAGAAACACTGTCCAGACTGGCCCTTTTTCTCAGTGTGGGAACTAACCACAGCTGAGCTCACAGTCATGGCAGCCTCTGCCTGTAAGCAGACCAAATTGGTGTCACACCTGAGCCACCTCTCCTACACTGAGTCAGCATTATCTAAGGCACTGCTAAAATAGGAAGGGGGATGGGCACTGGCATCTTTGGTTGCCAGCTCCTGCTGGGTTCTATAGATGTAACTGTCTGCAGCACAGCCTCTTTGCTGCAGAAGATACTGTTTACTTAGGCACTGTAGCCCAGCATAGAAGCCAGCCCCTGCCAGGCTTTCAGACTCGGAAGTCCAAGTCCTCATCTCTCAGTTAACAAAGAAGATGTCTGTACCTGTAAACCTCTCAGTCACTGCACCAGCACAAGTGGGACTCACTGTGCCACTGTCTTGCCTCTGGCAAAGTTAGTTTTCCCCTTCCTGTCACCCACTCTGATCTAACAATCCTGCACCTGATCTGGGGTCTCCTAGAATGTCCACACTGCTCCATTCAATTATTTTTCTAGGCCTTAGTTCTCCAAAGGTCAGCAGTTGAAATCTGCCAGACACTCCTTGGAAACTCTATGGAGCAGTTCTCCTCTGACCTCTAGGGTCACTATGAGTTGGACCAAACTCAACAGCAATGGGTTTCAGTTCTCAAAAGGAATTGAAGAAATGTGTAACTAGTCTACCAATTTGGCTCTGCTTTTGGATTGTATATTTTCACTTACTCATTAAAAAAAAAAGATAATATAATATCAAAGAGGAAATGATATGTGACGGATCATTAGCTTTCGTTACTACTGGTGTAATGTTATGTCAACCAATTTTTATGCTTCTAAACCTCCTAGGTGATACCTTATTCCAGTTCTAATGCATTTAGCATTCAGATGTGTCCCTTTTGAAATGTGTGAAGCTCAAGAAACTGGAGTGGAGCCTCACTGTTGCATAGGTTGTGCGTTCTACTAATTGATGCTTCGTGGATGCATTAGTTTAGTAAGCTTTTGCTTTTTCTCCTTTTGTTTCTGTGAGATAAGACTTGAATGTATGATTATGGCTTTCCTTTGTCATAATCAGGGAGCCCTGATGGGTTTTTGTTTGTTTGTTTGTTTACTTTCTTTTGATTTCTTGTGCCATATTTGGAAAACTAGAGATTCTCCATGTAACCTAATGGAAAAGTGTTTACAGTGAACTATGTATTTAGTTCTTATGCACTTGGTTTGGCTGTTATATTGTCATACCACAGATCAGTGACGGAAAAGTTGCACTCACCTTATTAGTGACTTGCATTATCAGACTATTTCCATTGCCAAAGCTATTAGCACTTCATAATTAGTGAAAAAATAAAAAAATAAAATTTGGGGGGCTGGAGTCAATATGGTGGACTAGAAATACATCTCCTTAATTCCCTTTGAAAATTAAGACCTGGAATGATAATTGAACAGAGCTTTCTGAATATGCAGTGGACCCTAGGACTCAGCATAGGGCTGTCAGTTTGGACCACATGCCACTAAAAGGGAAACATCCTCTCTCTAGTTGATCTCATTTGCACAGATTAAAGGTATTGGAGCTTTTAACTTGTTTTTCTTTTTGTTGGCCAGTAGGCGGGGGATGGGCATGAGCTAGCAAATATGCTGATACAAAGTGTGGAAATGAACAGCATGTGCTGCAGCAAAGAGACAGTGTATGGAATAGCCACACTTTAAGATCTTGGAGGCTGACTGAGGGCACTAAAGCCCCTCTACCCTATCTTTTCTGTGCTCTGCCGTAGAGTCAGCTGTTTACGGCAGGAGGGGTAGTTCAGCTTGGATGACATCTTGGTCAGCTGGGAGATGGAGTCACCCATCTGGAGATGGCAGCAGAGGCTGATTCCCATGCCAGGATGCAGTGCCAGTCCGGAGAGTGCTTTTCCAGCACAAAGCATAGCACAATATTACCTTATGGATAGGGCCCAGTGGGGGATGGTAACAAGGAAGTAGCCACTCCCTACTTTGAAATAGTGTCTTGGAATGGCTGAAAATGTGCCTCGATTGTCAGCTGGAAGGAAGTACTTGGCACACTTGATGGCTGGACTGATTTTGGAGGCTGTCAGATAGCTTTTACCTTTTTTAGAATAAGACTGACTGGAGAAATAAATGCTGTGTAGCCTGATTACATCTCTTATAGCCTTTACTGGCCCACGTCAGAGGGTTGGTTGACAGCCCCCAGTGACTACACAGGTATGGTACTGTCTTTACCAGCCAGGAGACAGAGCTGCCACCCAAGAGAGTCCCTTGAGGCTAGTCATTAGAGTACACAGAAGAGGCTGGTGACCAACTCACTTCTCAGAACTACACCTCAGCTCCTGTTGAGGCAACAGCACAGAAACAAAACAGTCCTTAAGTATCCTAAAAGCAACATACCATCATAAGCATTTAAAGAAACAGCCCATCATGGCTCCAGAAAACTCCAAAAACAAAGAATCAAAAAATTTCACAGATGAAGTCTCTCTGAAACTATCAGAGGTTGAGTACAAGAGAATTATATATACAGCCCTCCTAGACATTGTACGAAATGCGGAGGCACAAAATGAAAAATCAAGCAAGCTATTCGAACTGATGGAACATTAATGTTATAAAATCCAACACATCAGTAACAAAATTACAGAATTAGACAATTCAACACCAAAAGAGCAGAATTGAGCAACTAGAAGTCAGACTTAGGGACCTTGAAGATGAAACAACTGATATCAGCATTTATGTGAAGACATCACAGAAAAGAAATATGAAAAATGAAGAAGAATTAAGAAACATGTGGGACTCTATCAAGAGGAATAATCTATGTTTAATTGGAGTTCTGGAACAGGGAAGGACAGCTGAAAACACAGAGAGTATTGCTGCTGACTTGCTGACAGAAAACTTCCCTGAAATTATGAAAGACGAAAACACAGATACCCAAGATGTGCATTGAGTGCCACATAAAATAGATCCCAAAAGGAGACACCAAGACATATTATAACCAAGTTTAATAAACTGAAATGCAAGCTCAAACTCAAAGACAGTAAGACTCTAAGCTAACAATCAGAGGGAAGTCCTGTAGGCTTTCCTCTGACTTCTTGACAGAAACACTGTTGGAATTGAGGCAGTTGGATGACACATTCAAAGCCTTGAAGGAGAAAAATTTCCAACCAAAAATTATATATCCTGCAAAACTATCTTTCTAAAATGAAGATGAAATTGAGACATTCACAGAAAAACAGAAGCTTAGAGGACGTTATGTTGATTGAAATTAGTCAGTGAAACAAGGACAAATATTGTATGAGACCCCTACTATAAGGACTTAAAAACAGACTCATGTACAGAAGAAAAGACATTTTGACAGCTGCAAGGGAGAGGGGGGAGGGAGGGAAATGACTGGCTATAGACTAGACAGTTGATAGAAATTTGGTTAGGTGAAGACAGTGACAGTACACATTAGATAGAAAATCAACTAGACTTCAACATAAACTGAAAACACTTCTAATCCTAACCCAATATTGCAAGGATGGCAGGGTTGAAGATCTGGGGACAATGCTCTCAGGGTACATCAAGGCCAATTGGCATAGCTAGCTTATTGCTAAGAGAGTCTTCTGCACCCCATATTGGTGAGTGGCATCTGGGGCCTTAAAAGCTAGCAAGCAGCCATTTGAAATGCACCAAATGGTCCCAACCCAGCTGGAACAGATGATCTCCAAGGACAAAAAAGACATATGGGAAAAGAGTCCAGAAGACAGAAAGAACCATGTGAATGGCTGACTATATCAACATGCCACAGGAAGAACCAGATGGTGCCCAGCCACCCCCAAAGACAGCCGTGATGGGGCACACGATGTCAAGTCCAGGTGGTAACATCAGGAAAAGAAGGGTGCACCTAAAGAACTCCACTAAATGACTGCAACCGATGGTCCGAAGGCCTGGGAGTTCCCCTGGGAGCATGGCCCTTAGACCTGATGTTCCCCTGACCAGAAATCATTACTGAAGTCAACACTTCAAACAGGAATGGATTTGACTCGCAAACACAGGGTGACCCTATCATGTGTGCACTTTACAGTTCTCTGTGCCTATAGGATGCTGTTCCACTGGCCTTTTACTAGAGGGAAGAGGAGAGGGTGGAAAGGAAGGGACAAGAAATTGTTAAGAGGGTATGATATGTACAGCATGGAAAAGAGGAGTGTGCTGTCACCACAGAAGGAGAGCAGAAGGAGTTACAGATAGGCAGGCATGCAAATTTAACTTGGATTGTATACTTTCACTCAATCACAGTAAATAAATAAATAAAAATACAAATTTTGTAATGTAAAGGTTGGTGTGGATTTTGTATGTGTGTGCATAGAGTTGGTGTTTGTGAAAAACATGAGACAATTTTGTGTAAGGTTAATTACATAGCAAGCTAAACAACAGAGATTCTAGAACGTCATGTCATTGAACATTGAGATGGTGGCAACATTACAAGTTAATAGAAACCACATTAGAGTATTTATATTTCAAGTATGTATTTATCCATAAGATAACATCTTATAAAATGGATATACATAAAATCTTTTGCAGTCATGATATGGCTAATAATTAAAATAGTAGTAATATTAATGGATATGTGCTTACCTTCACAGCTTTTTAAAATAAGAATCAGGTATATCTCCACATACCTCTCTTCCCAAGAGGAAATAAACTGAATTATAAAACATTAACTCCAGTACAACTTTTCTTACTAACCAAAATTGTTTTTCACGTATCACCCAAATCAACTTTATCACTATTATCCAAACTGGATTATGTAGCAGAGTTGTGTTGAGCTTCTTAAGGTGGACGGGCATGCTACTTCTCTTCTCATTAGCTGACTTTATGTTCTAAACTTTGCTTTTTATACTGTATAACGCTGTTCAATTTCCTTCTATCTCTGTCAGTGAGATGAAATAGTATTTTAGTTTGAATTTGCTTAGACTGGCTACTTCCTTAAGCAGAAAAAACTTTTTAAAGTTTTCAGAAGTTTGGAGGTGAGATAGAGCACTGAGAATATTAAAATTTACTGATCACACTTTATGGTTCTATACATCTATAGGATATCATCCTGCTGACTTCTGGCTGGAGGAAGGAGAGTGGGTGGAGAGGAGCGGAAAGGAGGCTGCTGGGAGGATGAGACCTGTATGGAGCAGAGAGAAATAGTGTGCTGTCACCGGACAGGGAGAGCAGTGGAAGCTGCATACAGGTGGGCATGAAAATTTATACGGGAATGTACATTTTCACTCAGTCATGTTAAATAAAAATTTTTTAAAAAAGCATGTGTAAAAAAAATTACTGATCACACTAATTTTACTTATAATTCTGGGGGGGGCAAATTTCAAATAGATTATCAGTTGATAATATATTTCTCTCCTAGCTTCTCTAGGATTCTCTAGGTTTCTTGTTGCAGTTGGCTGCTCTTGCATGATACTTGGAATTTATAACCCACAGCTGAATGCATTCTAGTAGGGATTAAAAGACTTGATCCAAGAGAGAATTTGGGGTGCGCAAGTCAACTGAAACAGGAAGATGACTACTGACTGACTGGCCAAGTGACAGAATAAAGAGTATAAGTTAAATAATGAGTAAATCAGAATGAACATAGTTGGAAATGCAGAAATAAGATGATAACTTGAAAATGATTTGAAGGTGATATTTAAATTTAGAACATCTATCCCTAAGTAATTTCTAGTCCTTCATTTCTTTGAGCCTAAGTTTCCTCATTTTTTTTAAGTGAGGGGAATGAATTATTTCTAGAGCCCTCTTCAGCTATAAAGATTGATAATGCAAAATTTTAGGTTTAGGGCAACAATTCCTTAGGTTCAGACCAGTGGTTGTCAGTTTGGGATTACTCAGGGGACATATGGCAATATCTAGTGACAATTTTGGTTGCCACACTTGGGAAATGAGTGCTACTGTCATGTGGTTCATAGAAGGCAGAAATGCTGCTAAGTGTCCTACAATACACAAATTAACTCTCTACAAAAATTACACAATTCCAAAAATGAATGTTGTGAAGCTGGGGAATCCTAGCATAAGTGGTCTTCATAAATTGATGAACACCCTTCATCCTCTGCTCTCCTTTACTTTAAATTTTCTTCACTGTTGTTGTGAGCTGCCATTAATTCAATCCCACCCCAACTCATGACGATCCAGTGAATAACAAAACTAAGTGCTTCTCAGTCTTGTTCAATTCTTATGATCATTTGGAAATTGGGCCATTGTTACACATAGGGCTTTTATTGGATAATTTTGGGGAATAAATTGCCATGTGTCTGTTCCTAGTTTGTCTTGACTAGAGGGCTGAATTTTAGATTTTTGGGGGGTATGTACCTCCAAACATAAGTCTATATTTCAGAGTCTCAAAGTGTACTTGGATCATTTAACAGGTTTTACTAAGTTAAAAGTCTTGGGTAGATTCTTAGTAAAGAAGACATGGTATTATTATTGAATGTAACAAGTCAACACACACAAAAGAATATGTTCCCTTTACAGTAAGCCCTTGGACATCTTTATGTTTCCACTGACCTTGATTTATGTATTACAACCCCCTCAATAAAGCTGTTTAATAAGCTCCTGGACGATTTTAACCAAAGTTTCATAAAACTAAGTAGGAAAGCTTTTTTCTGTCTTTATCCATTATTCTCATCACAAATTTGGAAATATAGGTCCAGTGAAAAAGTGACTTACTTAAAGCCATCCAGAGATTATTCTTCTAAATCTACATGACACAGAATACTTCTCATCTTAAAGCACAAAAGATATACCATATAGTCAATCAGAGCTGCTCTATAGGGATCCACAGTTTGCTTCACGTGTGCGCGTTTGGAAAGCTTATTCCATTAAGGATATGTGGAAAATTTTTCAGTCTTAGTTGATAGGATTTCTGCCATGGCAGACGGTTAGATCCATCAGTTACAGGTTTAATCTCATTAAGAAATTATTGAGTAGCCAAGTTCTTTGTGAACATAGAACATTTGTTCTTACTTAGCACAAAAGAATTTTCCAAATTTTTAAAATATTTTTATTGTGACTAAAATGAAGTATACAATCCAAATTACATTTGCATGCCTGCCTGCAACTCCTTCTGCTCACCTTGCCCAGTGACGGCACACTCTTCCTTTTAGTTCTATATATGTTGTAGCCACTTAAAAATCTCCTGTCCCCTCCTCTACACCTTCACCCCTCTTTTCTAGTGAAAGGCCAGTAGGACAGCATCCTATAGATGCCTAGAAACATACAGTACACACACCACATGGTCACATTGTGTTCTTGAGTCCAGTCCATTCTTGTCTGAAGATTTGACCTCAGTAATGTTATTTGGTCAGGGGCAGCAGTAGATTTAGTGGCCATGCTCCCAGGGGAACTTCCAGGCCAGTGGACCATCAATTTTGGTCTTTTAGTGGAGTTCTTGAGGTGTGCCCCTCTTTTTCTCATGTTATCACTGAGACTCAACATTGTGTGCCCATCATGGCTGTCTTCAGTGGTGGCTAAGCACCATCTGTTTATTCTGGTCATGTGTTGATAAATTTTCCCACTCACATGTGTCCTTCTGTATCCTGGACTCTTTTTTCCTCATGTCTTTGTTCTTGGTGATCTGTTTTGGATGAGCTGGAATCATTTGGTGTACCTCAGATGGTAGCTTGCAAGCTTTTAAGACCCCAAACACCACTCACCAATATGGGATGCAGAAAACTCTCTAAGAAATAGGCTAGTTATGCCAATAAGCCTCAAAGTCTTCTGAGAGCATGGCCCCCAGGCTGTCATTCCTGCTACTCTATTCTTGCAGTATTGGATTAAGATTAGAAGAGTTTTCAGTTTATGTTGAAGTCCACTTGAGTTGATCTTCTTTTCACTATGTGCAATCACTGCTTTCACCTAATCAAATTTCTATCAGCTGTTTAATCTATGACCAACCCCTGCCATCCCTCCACGCCCTTGCAGCCATCAAAGAGTCATTTCAGCTGTACATAAGTCTATTTCTTAAGTGCTTGTAGCAAGAGTCTCATATAATATTTATCCTTTTGCTGCTAACTGATTTCACTGAGCATAACGTCTTCCAATAGAAAACAATTATAAGATGCTTCCTAAAATCATCATTGTCCTTTATCATTGCAGAGTGTTCCATTGAGTATATGTACCATACAATTTATACATTCATCTGTTGTTGGGTTGATTCCATGTTTTAGCAATTGTGGACTGTGCTGCAATAAACATTCGTGTGCATATATTTGTTCATGTGACTTCCCTTGATTCTGTAGGTTATATTCTGAGTAGTGGGATTACTGGATCAAATAGTATATTTATTTTTAGCTTTTTAAGGAAGAGTCAAATTGCTTTCCGTAAAGATTGTACTATTTTACAATCCCATCAGCAGTGAAGGAAGGCTCCATTCTCTCCACAGCCTTGCCAGCATTTGTTACTTTCTGTTTTTCGGATCATGGCCAACCTTGTTGGAGTGAGATCATATCTCACTGTTCTTTTGATTTGGATTTCTCTCATAGCTAATGATCGTGAGCATTTCCTCATGTGTCTTTTGGCTGCCTGGATGTCTTCTTTGATGAAGTATCTGTCCATCTCTTTTGTCCATTGCTTAATTGGGTCATGTACCTTTTTTTGGTGATATTTTGCAGTAGCATGTAGATTATGGAGATCAGACATCAGTCCTACACATAGTTGCCAATTTTTTTTCCGTTCTGTAGGTGGTCTTTTAATCCTTTATTATTTATTTTTATTTTTTATTGTGATTGACTGAAAGTTTACAATACAATTCAAATTTGTATGCCTATCTATCTTCAGCTCCCTCTGTTCTCCTTGCCCCGTGACAGCATAGTTTTCCTTTCAGTTCCATACATGTCATATCCTCTTAACAATCTCCTGTCCCCTCCTCTCCACTGTCTCCACTCCCCTCCAGTAAGAAGCCAGTAGGACAACATCCTATAGAAACATAGAACCAGAAAGTGCACATGCGATATAGTCACTCTGTGTCCCTGGGTCCATTCCATTCCTATCCAAAGACTTGACCTCAATAACCATATATGATCAGGGTCAGCATCACGTCTAGGGGCCATGCTCCCAGGGAAACTCTCAGGCCCTCACCATCAATTGCAGTCTTTTAGTGGAGTTCTTAGGGTGCACCCATTTTCTTCTCGTGTTGCCACTGGCTATCATTGGTGGTGGCCAGGCACCATTTGGTTCTTCTGGTCTCATGTTGATATAGACACTCAGTCACATGGGTATTTCTGTCTTCTGGGCTCTTTTTTCCTCATGTCTTTGGTGTCCTTGATGATTATCAGTTCTAGTTCCTCAGATGGCAGCTTGCTAGCTTTTAAGACTCCAGACATCACTCACCCATATGGGGTTCAGAAGACTCTCTTAGCAATAGGCTAGTTATGCCAATTTGCCTCGATGTTCCCCGAGAGCACGGTGCCTAGGTCCTTGCCCCTACTGCTCTGTCCTTGAAATATTGGGTTAAGATTGGAAGAGTTTTCAGGTTATGTTGAATTCCATTTAAATTGATCTTCTTTCTACTGCATGCCATCACTAATTTCACCCAACGAAATTTTTATCAACTGTCTAATCTATAACCAAACCTCTCCCTCTCCCCGCTCCCCTCGCTTGCAGCCATCAAAGAATATTTTGTTCTGTACATGAGTCTGTTTTTAAGTCCTTATAGTAGGGGTCTCATGCAATATTTGTCCTTGTGTCCCTGACTGATTTCACTCAACATGAAGTCTTCCAATTCAAACCAGGTTATGAGATGCTTCCTAAAGTCATCATTGTTCTTTATCATTGCCTAGTGTTCCATTGAGTATATACACCCTAATTTGTTTATCAGTTCATCTGTTGTTGGGCTTATGGGTTGATTCCGTCTTTTAGCTATTGTGGACTGTGCTGCAATAAACATTCGTGTACATGTATCAGTTCGTGTGAATGCCTTTGCTTATGTGGGAAATCTTCCAAGCAATGGGATTACTGGATCAAATGGTATATCTAGTTCCAGCTTTTTAAGAAGCATTGGATTGCTTTCCAAAGTGATTGTACCATTTTGCAATCCCACCAGCAGTGGAGAAGAGTTTCAGTTTCTCCACAGCCTCTCCAGCATTTGTTGTTTTCTGTTTTTTGGATTATGGCCAACTTTGCTGGGGGGAGATGTTATCTCATTGCAGTTTTTATTTCGATTTCTTTAATAGCTAATGATTGTGAGCATTTCCGAATGTGTTTCTTGGCTGCCTTGATACCCTCTTCAGGGAGTGTCTGTCCATCTCCTTAGCCCAATGCTTAATTGGGTTATTTTTCTTTTCTTGTTGATATTTTGCAGTACCTTATAGATTATGGAGATCAGACATTGGTCTGACATATAGTTGCCAAATATTTGTTCCTGTTGTATAGGTGGTCTTTTACTTCTTTTGACAAAGTCTTTAGATGAGCAAAAGTGTTTGATTCTGAGTAGTTCCCATTTATTTATTTAATCTTCTGTTGATAATGCTTTGTCATATTTTGAAGTCTCTCTAAGCTGTGTATTAAGAGTTCCTTTGTTGATCCTATTTTTTCTTGCTTGATCTTTATCATTTTAAGTTTGATTTTTAGGTCTTTTATCCAATTCGAGTTAGTTTTTGTGTAAGGTGTGAGATATGGATCTTGTTTCAGTTTTTTGCAGAATGACTATCCAATTTGTCCAGTACCGTTTGTTAAACAGACAGTTTTTAACTCATTTTACAGTCTTAGGGGCTTCATTGAATACCACCTGTTCATAAGAGGATGGTGGCATCTCTGAGGTCTCAACTGTTTTCCATTAGTCTATTTGTCTCTTTTTGTAACATTACCAGGCTGTTTTGATTACTGTGGCAGTGTTTGTAGCAGTACCAGGTTGTTTTGACTACTGTGGCAGTGTTTACAGCAATTGTGACAGTGTAAGAGGTTCTAAGGTCAGGTAGTGTGAGCCCTCCCACTGTGTTGTCTTCTTCAGTAGTGCTTTGTTTATCTAGAGTTTCTTCCATTTCCAGACAAAGTCTGTGGTTTTTCCATCTCGTTAAAAAAAAAAAAAAGTCTCTGTAGTTTGTCTTGGGATTGCATTGTATATGTAGATCACTTTGGGTAAAATAGACATGTCACAATGTTAAGTCCTCCTATCCATGAGCAGGGTGGGTTTCTCCCTTTATGTAAGTCTCTTTAATTTCTTGATTAAAGTCTTCTAGTTCTCTTATTTCTCTAGCTAGATTTATTCCTACTTTTTTTTTTATCTTTGGGGGATTATACTAAATGGCATTGAATTGGTGATTTCTTCTTTGATGATCTCATTGTTGGTATAAAGGAATCCTACTGATTTTTGTGGCTTGGCATCTTATAGTTGCAAGCGGGCAGTGGTATCTTATATCCTGATACTTTGCTGAACTCTATTAGTTCGAGAAGTTTACATATGGATTCTTCAGGATTCTCTGCATGTACAATCACATCAGACTTTTACTTCTTTGCATATGCCCATTATTTCTTTGTCTTGTCTGTTGCTCTGTCTAAAACTTCTAGTACAATACTGAACAGAAGTGGTGAGAGTGGGCCTCCTTATCCATTTTCTGTTCTGAAGGTGAATTCTTTCAGTTTGTCTCCATTCAGGATGATGTAGGTGGTTGGGTTTGCATAGATGCCCCTTATTGCATTGAACAATTTACTTTCTATTCCTATTTTGCTGAGAGTTTTTAACATTAATGAGTGTTGGACTTCGTCATATGCTTCTTTCTGAATGAATTGACAAGCTCAAGTGATTTTTATACTTTTTGCTGTTTATGTGATTGATCACTTCTGTTGGTTTTTCTGATGTTGAACCAGCCTTACATCCCTCCTATGAGTCCAAGTTGGTCATGATGAATTATTTTTTTGATTTGTTGTTAAATTCTACTGGCTAGAATTTTGTTGAAGAAGATTTTTTCCTCTAGGTTCATGAGTGATACTAGTCTGTAATTTTCTTTTTCTTTTCTTTCTTTCTTTCTTTCTTTCTTTCTTTCTTTCTTTTTTTTTTGGTGGGATCTTTTCCTGGCTTTGGTATGGTTTGCTAGCTTCGTAGTATCAGTCTAGGAGAACTCCATCCATTGCTATGCTGTGAAATAGTTTCAGGATTATTTGAGTTAACTCTTCTCTAAAAGTTTGGTAGAATTATCCAGTGAAGCCATCTAGGCCAGGATTTTTTGATTGGTAGTTTTTCGATGACTTTTCCAATCTTGTCCTTTGTGAGGGGTTTATTAAGTTGCTCTGCTTCTCCTTGTGATGATTTTGGTAGGTAATATGAATCTAGAAATTTGCCCCTTTCCTCTAGGTTTTCAAATCTGTTAGAGTACAGTCTTTCTTATTATTCTGTTATGATACTTTTGCTTTCAGTTGGGTCGGTTGTGAAATCTCCCATCTCATTTCTTATTTGGATTATTTACTTCCTCTCCTGTTTTTCCACCAGGCGCTCCTTGAATACTATGGGGGTCAGTTCTACCCTGGCCCCTAGGGTCGCCATGAGTTGGATCCGACTCAACGGCACTTGGCTGGATCCTGTTTTTCTTTTGTAAGTTTCCAATGCTTTGTCAATTTTGTTGGTCTTTTCAAGGAAACTAGCATTTGTTTTTGTTCATTTTTTTCAATTGATCTTATATTCTCTAATTAATTTAGTTATGCTCTAATCTTTATTACCTGTTTTCTTCTGATGCCTGAGGGATTCCTCTGTTGCCCTCTTCCTACTTCATCAAGCCGTTGTGTTAATTCTTTGGTTTGGGTCCATTCTTCCTTCTGGATGTATGTATTTATAGAGATAAATTAACCTCTGAGCACTGCTTTGGCTATATCCCATAGGTTCTGATAGGATGTGTTTTCATTCTCATTGGAATCCATAAATTTATTTCATCCTTGATTTCTTCTATAACCGATGGCTTTTAGAGCAAGGTGTTGTTCAGTTTCCATGAGTTCAGATTTCTACCTATGTTTTTACTGCTATTGATTTCAACTTTTATGGTTTTATGGTCCGAGAAGATGCTTTGTAATAATTCAAAGTTTAGAGTTTGTTGAGACATGCTTTATGTGCTAACACACGGTCTCTTCTGGAAAATGTTCCATGTGCATTGGAGAAGAACATGTATTTATCTGTTGACAGATAAAAATTTCGGTATATGTCGATGATGTCTAGTTGGTTGTCACAATAAGATCTTCTGTGTCTTTATTCAGCTTTTTTTCAGGATGATCTGTCCGTTACTGAAAGTGGAGCATTCAAGCATCCATCTATTACTGTGGAGTGATTTTCTCATTTTTCAGTGTAATCAGTGTTTAGTTGCTGTGTTTAGATGTTCTGGTTTGGGGTGCATCAATATTTAATACTGTTAATCCTGCTTCTCTATTGAATATTTCAGCAAGAATTAGTAACCATCCTTGCCAGTGACGGTGCAGTTTGCATTAAAATCTATTTTATCTGAAATTAGTATTGCCATACCTGGTCTTCTTTGTATGTTGTTAGGTTGGTATATATTATTCCATCCTTTAGTTTTCAGTGTTTGTGTCTTTGAGTTTAAGGTGTGTTTCTTGTAAGCAACATACAGGCAGTTCACGCCTTTTGATCCAGAATGTCACTCATTGTCTCTTTATTGAAGCATTCAGTCTGTTTGCATGCAGTGCAGTTATTGATAGGTATGTATTTAGTGCTGTCATTTTGATGTATTTATTTTTTGTGTTGGTGTTTTCTATGCTGTTCTTAATATTCTGTTCTGGCTCATTCTGCTTTAGGGGTTGACTTTTCATCTTTTTCAGAGTTGGTTTTGTGGTTGTTGAGACTCCTGTGTTACATTTCTTGTTTTTATGTGTTGCATTGTTATTGTGCTTTGTGGTTACCCCTATGGTTCCCCTTACTATTCTAAATTTCAACCCAATTTTAACTTCTGCATATCTTTTTAAGTTCCTCTGCATTTGAAAGGACTATAACTAGCTTAGCATATCCCTCTTTTTAGTGTAATAGTGTAGTAGTTTTCATGATTTGATCACTGGTTCCCTTGTTTTAATATTGTAGCTTTGATTGAGTTTTGAAACTTCCTTAAATCAGTAGGATTATGGATGCTGTGTCCTGCACTGCCTCCTAAAATATACACTTAATTTTTTCCCCCAAAGCAAAGAGCTTCTGTCGGTATTTCTTGTAGCTTTGATGTGGTTTTTACAAGTCTCTAAGCTTCTGTTTATCTGAAAAAGTCATAATTTCATGATTATATTTGAGAGTCAATTTTTCAGGATATGTAATTTTTGGTTGGAAGTTTTTCTCCTTCAAGGCTTTAAATATGTCATCCCACGGTCTCCTTGCCAACATTGTTTCTGCTGAGAAGTCAGAGGAAAGCCTACAGGGCTTTTCTGTTAATGTTAGCTTTGTTTTAAGCCTCTCTGCCTTTTAACAGCATCTGTTTATATTCCATTTTATTAAGCTTGATTGTTATATGTCTTGGTGTCTTTCATTTGAGCCTAGTTTTTGTGGTGTTTGATACACGTCTTGAATATCTATGTTTTCTTCCATCATAGTTTCACAGAAGTTTTCTGTCAACAACTCAACAGCAATATTCTCTGTGTTATCCACTATCCTTTCCTGTTCAGGAACTGCAATTAATCATGGACTGTTCCCCTTTATAGAGTCCTACATGATCCTTAATACCTCTTCAGTTTTCTTATTTCTTTTCTCTGATTTTCTCCTCTAAATTCTGGTGTCAGTTGCTCTGTCATGAAGGTCACTAAGTATGACCTCTTTCTCTTCTTTTGGTTTTGGATTGAATTGTCTAATTCTGTTATTGATCTGCTAGATTTCCAATTGTTGATGTTTCATCAGTTCAAATAGCTTGCTTGATTTTTCATTTTGTTCTGCTGTGTTTTGTTTAATCTCTAGGAAGGCTCTGTATATAATTCTTTTGTACTCTACCTCTGATAGTTTCAGAACACCTTAATCATCTGGCAAGTTTTTTGATTATTTATTTTGTGATTTTTCCAGAGCCATGGTAGACTGTTTCTTTAAATGTTTAGGAATGGTTTGTTGCCTTCGTGCCATCTAGAGGATGTTTAGTTTCTGTGGTGTTACCTGAACAGGCACTGAGGTGTAGTTCTGAGAAGGAGGCTGGTCATCAGCTGCCTCTGTGGACTCTAGTGACTGGACCCAGTGCACTGTTTGGGGTGGGAGGCTCCGCCTCCTTGCTGGCAAAGACAGTGCCCTACTTATGGCCATCAATTCACCCTGTGAAGTGTGTCAGCAAAGGCTGGGGAAAAAATGCCACTGGCCTCTCAGTACTTATTTGTCCAGGAGTCTTATTTTAAAAAGCTGGGATCTGCCCAACAGCTGCTGAAATCATTCAGGCTGGCAGGTGTGGCTGGCCTCAACTTCCAGCTGACAACAGAAGCACCTCTTTGGCCATTCCCGTATGCCATGACATAGTTCAAAGTAGGGAAACAATATGGCCTTGCTGTCATCCTCAGCTGGGCCAGCCCATAAGGTAACACTGTGCTAAATACAGTGTTTCTGCTGGAAAAGCACTTTTTGGACTGGTATTATTTCTCAGCTTGGGATTTAGCACCTGCTGAGGAGTCCCATTGGGTGACTCTGCCTCCTAGCCAACCAAGATGGCATCCCATCTGAGCTGCAGTTTTCACTGTGAAACCACAGAATCTATGCTGTAGCTCAGAAAATAGAGGATGGGGAGGGCAGCAGTGCCCTCAGTCACCAACCAGGCTCTCAAAATGTGGCTATCCTATGCACTGTCTCTTTACTGAGCTATTTGTTCTTTACTTTAGCACTGTGTTTCAGCATATTTGTTGGCTCATGCCTATCCCCCTCCTCTCAGATAAGGAAAAGGGTGTCAATGCCTGCATTCCGTCAAAGTGGTGAGTCAGCAGAAGCAGAGCTCAGTGTATGTTGCCTTCAGTTAGAGAGGTAGTTTAACTGTTCAGTGGTATGTAGTGTAATCTGACAATTCTGCTGTATCCTAGGGTTCCTTAATTGTCCAGAGTGCTCCATTCAATTATCAATCCAGGCCTTAGTTCTTAGAGGGAATTAAGGAGACATGTGTCTAGTCTGCCATCTTGACCCAGGTCCAGAATTTTCCAAATCTTTATAAGTTTTGTTTCATTTTGCATAGTTAATTTTTCTATCTCTTTCCTCTCATATTTTACTCTAAGCAATGAGAAGAAATGATGCAGCCTCTTTAAGACCTTGTGATCTTGCTTTGAAATCTCTTTGGACAAATATACAAGTTTATCATACTTTTTACCAAATGTTGAAATGTAATTCCCATAAGTTATTTGCTATTGCGTAAAAGCCTCATGCTTCCTCCATTGTTCAATCATGTTTTTCATTTCCTTTTAAACCTCATCAGAAACACATTAAATATACACATTTTTATCTACATTTTGCTGCTGCCACCGTTCATATTCTCTAAGACAAGAGACGTGTCTTACAGCGTTCTCAAAATCACTGCTATGTTTCAGACCTTTTAGAAGTCACTATGTCAATCCATCTTGTTGAGTATTGGAATATGAGAGAATAAATTTCTCTTTGTTAAAACCATTCACTTGTGGTATTTCTATTATAGCAGCACTAGAAAACTAAGACGACTGTGTTCATCTTTTTCACTTATCCTCTATTTTGGCAAACATGATGTTCTTCTCCAGGGATGTGTTTCTCATAATATCTCAAAAGTATGTGCGACAAAGTCTCAACATCTTAACTTTTTTTTTTTTAAATTGTGATTGAGTGAAAGTTTACAATACAGTTCACATTTGCATGCCTGCCTATCTGCAGCTCCCTCTGCTCTCCTTGCCCAGTGACAGCACACCCCTCTGTTCCATTCCATACATGTCATATCCTCATATCAATCTCCTGTGCCCTCCTCTTCACCCTCTCCATTCATCTCTAGTAAGAGGCCAGTAGGACAACATCCTGTAGATGCATAGAATCATAAAGTGCACACACGATATGGTCACTCTGTGTCACCAAGTCCAATCCATTCCTGTCCAAAGAGTTGAACTCACTAATGATCTATGATCAGGGGTAGTATGAGGTCTAGATGCCATGCTCCCAGAGGAACCCTCAGGCCTTTGGACCATCTATTGTAGTCTTTTAGTTTAGTTCTTAGGGTGCACCCCTATTTCTCTTGTGTTGCCACTGAGACTCAACATTGTGAGCTCTATCATGGCTGTCATTGGTGGTGACCACGCACCATCTAGTTCTTCCGGCACATGTTGATGCAGTCACCCATTCACATGGGTCTTTCTGTCTTCTGGATTCTTTTTCCCCTCATGTTGTTGTCCTTGGTGATCATCAGTTCCAGCTGAGTTGGGAATGTTTGGAGTACTTCAGATGATAGCTTGCTAGCTTTTATGACCCCGACACCATTTACCATATGAGGTACAGAAGACTCTCTTAGCAATAGGCTAGTTATGCCAGCTGGCCTCAGTGTCCCCTGAGAGGAACAACATCTTAACTTCTAAGGAACACTCTGTCTATACTTATTCCAAAACAGTTTTTTCCTTTTTTCCTCTTCTGGCAGTTCATGGTTTATTCATTATTCTTCATCTAAAACATAATTCAAAAGCATCATTTTTCCTCATTGTTTCCCATTTACTGGCTGACTTTTAGGTGCATATGAAGTTAATAAAAATACCATGGCTTGAGTCAGACACACTTTAGACCTCATAGTGACATCTTTGCTTTTGAACACTTTAAAGAATTCTTTTGCAGCAAAATTTTCAAATATAATATGTTGTATTATTTCTTGATTGCTGTTTTCATGGACATTGAATGTATATCCAGGTGAAATGAAATCCTTGAAAACTTCAATATTTTCTTCAATTATCATGATATTGCTTATTGGTTCAGTTGTGAGGATTTTTTATTTTCTTTATGTTAAATTATAATACATAGCGAACACTATAGTTTTTCACTTTCATCAGAAAAGCTTTAATGTCAACTTACTTTTTCAAGCAAGTTTATGCCCTCTGCATATTGTAGGTTTTTAATGAGTCTTCCTCCAATTATGATGCTGCAGTCCTCATATGGTACAGCTTCTTAGGTTATTTGTTCAGCTTACAGATTGAATAAGTACTGTGAAAGGATACAAACCTGATGAACATCTTTTCTATTTTAAACTACGTAGTATGCCTTTGTTTTGTTCTAAGGAATGCCTCTTTGTCTAAGGACAAGTTTCTCATGAACATGATTAAGTGTTCTAGAATTGCCATTCTTTACAATGTTACCCATAATTTGTTACCATCCAGAGTTAGTTGCCTTTGCATAGTCAATGAAACAAGATTAAACATCTTTTTTGTGTTATGTGCTTCAGCCAAGATCCATTTGACATCAGCAGTAGTATTTCTCATTCCAAATCCTCTTTCAATTCCATCTTGAATCTCTGTCAATAGCAATATACTACCAGTGATGTAACATAACTTAACCCAGATGATTTTCTTTCCTTCTAAACTTATTCCTGCATCTAAGTATAATTCTGCTGCTTAATTCCTCATTCATATTAAACCTTTACTAGTGATTAAAGTCTTTTAAGACTGCAGGGAACAAATAATACCGATCTGAGTCCTCAATGACAAAGTGGTCAACCTGCTCAAGGTGTAACCACTGTGATTACACAAAAGGACAATGGACAGGTAACCCTCATTACACTCCCCTCTCATCTCCTTGTTTGTAGTTACTTTTCACATAGGTTGCCTGGAACCGTGCCAAGAAGAAGCCTAGGTCACCGCCATATAACTCCATCCCATAATGAGTGTTGCCTAGGAACTAATAAGCTTGCGTCAAGGAACCTAAAAACACAAGATACATGTCATTTGGCCATACCTGGAGGCAATTTGAGAGCAAAGATTCTGCCATGGATTGAATTGTGTCTTCCTAAAAATGTGTATGACAATTTGGGCCATGATTCCCAGTATTTTGTGATTGTCCTCCATTTTGTGATTTTCCTTTGCTGTAAATCCTTATCTCCACCTGTGGTTAACAGACTGGATTATGTTAAGGAGTATTCAGGTGGGATTGTAACACCCTTTGGAAGGTCATCTCCCTGCTCCAGTGTAAAGGGAGTTTCCCTGGAACGTGGCTTGCACATTTTATCCTTTTATCCTACAAGAGATAGAAGGAAAAGACAGAAAGCAGAGAGTTGGGGACCTCACACACTCAAGAAAGCAACACTGAGAACAGAGCATGTCCTTCCCACTGGAGGTTTCTGTGCTGAGATGCTCTCAGATCAAAGAAAAATCAGTGCAACACGAGGACGTTCCTTCAGAGCCAACAGAGAAAGTATGTTCCTATGGAGCTGGCAGCCTGAATTCAGACTTCCAGCCTACAGGACTGTGTGAGAATAAACTTTTCTTTTTTAAATTCATCCGCTCATGGTATTTCTGTTAGTGCAGTGCCGTATGACTAAGACAGGGTCTGATCCCAGTTTCCATGCCAAGTGTCAGCCTAGCCACTTGTAATACGCATGCTATATCCCAGAAATGTAACAGATATGCATAACTCCCCTTTTCCTACATAATATAAAACTTCTCAAGGCTCTTTGTTCAGGGAAACAGACTTTTGGAGGAGTTCGTTCCCCCTTGTCTATTTGTATACTGGTATATAATAAGCCCTTGCTATTCACCACACCCAGTTTCAAATACTGGCTCTTTGTAGCAGGAGACACTAAACCATAAATCTTTTAACACACTTATTTGTTGAAACACCTCAGTTGGTATTCTTTCAGTTCCTGGTGGCTTATTGTAGTTCCATACCTTCAGTGCAGCTTGAATTCTCCCTTCAGAACCATGATCCTTGACATATGCTATCTTCTCAAATAGTTGAATGCCATAATTCTTTTTTGATACAGTGGCTCTGTGTATTCCTTTCATTTTCTTTTGATGCTTCTTTTTTTTTTTCTTTTATTATGACTGAGTGAAAAAGCATATTCCCATATAAATTTACATGCCTACCTATATGCAGCTTCCACTGCTCTCCCTGCCCGGTGACAGCACACTATTCCTCTCTGCTACATACATGTCTCATCTTCCCAACAGTCTCCTTTCCCCTCCTCTCCACCCACTCTTTTTCCTCCAGCCACAGGTCAGCAGGATGATATCCTATAGATGCATAGAACCATAAAGGGCATCCAACATATGGTCACTCTGCATCCCCAAGTCCAATCCATTCATGCCCAAAGAGTGGGCCTTCATTCTGATTTATGGGCAAGGGCAGCATCAGGGCCAGGGGCCATGCTCCCAGGGGAACCCCGAAGCCGCTGGACCATCAATTGTGGTCTTTTAGTGGATATCTCAGGATGTACCCCTTTTTATTCTTGTGTTGCCAGTGAGACTCAACTTAGTGAGCTCCATCACGGCTATTACTGGTGGTGGCTGGGCACCATCTGGTTCTTCCGGTCCCAAGTCTATGTAGGCACCCACTCATGTGGGTCTCTCTACCTTCTGGGTTGTGTTTACCCCCATGTCATTTTGGTCCTCAGTGACCATCCATTCCTGCTTCTTGTGTCATTCAGTATTTTGCCTACAGAATCCTTCAGTATTGCAGCTCAAACTTTTAGTTTTTTTTCAGTTCTGTCAGCTTGAAGAATATTGAGCACATTCTCCTCTTTTGGTTTCCTAACTAGTTCTTTGCACATTTCACCAGAATACTTTGTCTTCTTGAGCTGCCCTTTGAAATCTTCTATTCATCTTTTATTTTTATTTCACCATTTCTGCAATTGTTTTAGCTACACTACATTTAAGAGCAAGTTTTAGAGTATCTACTGGCATCCATTTTATATTTTCTGGTTTTTTTTTTAACCTTTTCAAAGAAGTTTTGTGGTGTAGTGGATAAGTGCTATATCTGCTAACCAATAGATCAGCAGTTAGAATCTACCAGGTGCTCCAAACTCGATGAGACAGTTCTATTCTTTCCTATAGGGTTGCTATGAGTCAGAATCAACTCAACTGTAATGAGTTTGATTTTTTTTTTTTTGGTTTTTAATGACATTTTTTGCTTTTTTCATGTATTATGTCCTTGATGTCACTCCATAACTAGTCTGGTGTTCAGTCATTTGTGCTCAATGTTTCCAATCTATTCTTGAGATGGTGTCTAAATTTGAGGGTTATACTCAAGATTGGAGTCCTGGTGGTATAGTAGTTAAGCGCTTGGCTGCTATCCAAAATGTCAGCAGTTATAATCCACTAGCTGCTTCTTGCAAACTTTATGGGGGCACTTTTACTGTGTCTTATAGGGTTACTGTTAGTTGGAATCAACTTGATGGCAATGGTTTTTGTTTGTTTGTTTTTTGGTACACCTAAGGTCATACTTTGATTTCATGGACTTTTGAAATTTTTTCAACTTCAACTTCCTTATGAGAAATTGATGGTCTGTTCAGCAGTTGGCCCCTGACCTTGTTCTGACTGATCATATTGAGCTTCTCCATCATTTCTTTCCACAGATGTAGTTGATTTGATTCCTATGTATTCTGTTCAGTGAAGTCCCTGTGTATAGTCACTGTTTATGTTCTTGGAAAAAGGGTATTTACATTGATTAACTCTTTTGTCTTACAAAATTCTGCTATGCAATCTATGACGTTGTTTCTATCATGAAGGTCATATTTTTCGATTACTGATTCTTTGTTTTAGCCTTCATTGTCAAATCCCCAGTATTTGTCAGTGCATCTTGTTTGCATGTTTGATCTATTTCAGACTGCAGAAGTTGTTGAAAATCTTCAATTTCTTCACTTTTGGTATCAGTGGTTCATTTGTAAATTTGAATAATGGATGTATTAACTAGTCTTTCTTGTAGATGCATTGATATATTCTATCACGGACAACACTGTACTTCAGAATAGATCTTCAAATGTTCTTTTTGATGATGAAAGAGACATCATTTCTCTTGAGTTTGTTATTCTTTGCATAATAAGCCAAATGACTGTCTAAATCAAAATGGCCAACACCAGTCCATTTTAACTAATCCCTAGGATATAGAACTTTATGTGCTCCATTCCATTTTTTGAAACTTCCAATTTTCCTAGATTAATACTCTCTACATTCTACTTCTGATTATTAACATTTGTATCCATTTCTTCCAATTTTCCATCGTTACTCATTAGCAAATAAAAGTCTCTAAAGCTTTAGTTCTGTGTAAATAAATACTAAATTGAAGGTCGACTATGTAAATAAGGCGCTCCTTGAATACTCTGGGGGTCAGTTCTATCCTGGCCCCTAGGGTCGCCATGAGTCGGATCCGACTCGACGGCACTTGGCTTTGGCATGTAAATAAGGCATCTCTCCTTCGAGGAGGTAGCTCTTCTCCAGTCATATTTTGAATGGTGTGTATCTTCCTACATAAGGTTGTTGCCAGGAAATCTTTTAGAAGAGGATCCCCAGGTCCTGTTTCCTAGTCTGTCTTAGTTTGGAAGCTCCTATAAAATCTGTCCACCATGGGTGACCCTCTTTGTATTTATGTTATAGCTTACAACACTGTAGCAACACACAAGCCACCACAGTATACCAATCTGGCAGATCAGTGGTGTTCTTCCAGTTTAGTGCAAAAAAATAATAATATGAGATCTTAGTACTAAAAGAAACCACTAGAGAGTATCTGGTACATCTTTCTGCATTAACAGGTAAGATTGGGCAAAGAGATCAGTTCTCGTTGATCTTGAGACTTTAGTCCTAGATCATGAGGAATGGTTATATGAACTATTAGATAAGGATATTCAAAGAAATGTTAGTATTGTAGGTACTTTGGTTACCTTATCCTATTTAATCCTTAAAATAGGGTTATGATATAAATAAAATTATATCATAAATCAAATTATATTTCCTACTTAAGATGAGAAATATGACTGCTAACTAATGTTATGGAATGAATTGTTCTTCCCAAAACATATGATGAAATTCTAACCCTTTTAGCTAGGAATATAATCTTGCTTGGAAACAAAATATTTCTTTGAAAATGCCGTCAAGCAACAAGGATGTATCAGGGGGGTCTTATTCTCTTCTGGGTAGTCTCTTATAAAATAGGAAACTAGACATGAAGACAGAGTCACACAGGGGGAAGATGCCATGTGAAGATAAAACTAAAAGCATCAAAGGAAGACCAAAGACTGATAGCAGAAACAAGCTAGGAGAGAGGCACGGAACACTTCTCTCAGAAATTTCAGACCAAACTGACGCAGCTGATAACCTGATTTTTAATTTCTAACCTCCAAAATTGTGAGACAATAAAAGCCACTCACTCTGCGATATGTTGTTAAAACAGAAGCCCTATGGGGAGGAGTCAAGATGATGGATTGAACACACATGTCTCTAAATCCCTCTGGAAACCAAGACCTGAATTGATAATTAAACGGATACTTCTAGACAGCTAGTGAGCCCTAGGATGCCACGTAGGGCTGTTAATTTGGACTTCATACCACTGAATGGAAAACCTCTTTTTCACTGACACTATTTTGGGCACTCTCTGGCTTGTACAGACTGAAGGCAAGTTACCACTTTAACCTTTTTTCGCTGCCTTAGCCAGCAGGCAGAACTGGGATTGACTAGCCGCTAATCTCAGATGCACTGCTGATGGGGTCAGCAGGTGAAATTGCCATATTTTGAGAGCTCAGCTTTGGACTCTGCATCTTGACACCTTGGGCCTTTCTTTCCACCTCCACCAAACAGCTGGTACTGAGGCAGGCAGAGAGCTTGTGAGGGACACCTTCTTGATCCATTGGGAGGCGAAGACACCCATAAGGAAGCCACAGCTGGACTTAGTTCCTAGGCTCGGAGGCAGTGCCTGCCTGGAGGAGAGAATTTTACAGCAGAAAAGCAGTATTTTACACAGTGTTGCCTATGGCTGGGGCCCTGCAACAGAGGCTATGAAATCTGTGCATCTCAGCACCTTTGGCCTCTCTTTCTGCCTCCGCCATAGAGTACCCTATAACCAGACAGGTGGTAAGGTTGTGCGGGACACCATCTTGTTCCACTGGGAGGCAGACATACACATATAGAGGCCTCAGCTTGACCTAATTCCTGGGCTGAGAGGTGGTGCCTGCTTGGAGGAGAGCGCTTTTTTAGCAGAAAAGCAGTGTTCTACACAGTGTCACCGAAAGCTGTGGCCCAACAGCAGAGGCCAGGAGGGAGTAGCCTTGCTGTATTACTAGTTCATAACATCTGGGGATGGATATAGAGGTGCTTACTTTGCGAGCCAGGAAGAGGGACCTGTACACTTAAAAACCCGACTAACTTTGGAAGTTCAGATACCTTTTACCTTTCATTTTAAGACAGCCTAGAGAAACAACTGCAATTAAACTTCACAGCATCTCTCCCAGCCTCTATTGACTCATATGAAGCCCAAAGAGCAACAAACTCTGGAGAAAAGCATAACTAAGAAATCACCCATGGCTTCAGAAGGCCCCCAAAAGAAAAGCACCACAAAACTTCCCAGACGAAGAAGCTTTCCTGAAACTATCGGAAGGTGAATACAAAAGGATTATAGAGTCCTCCTAGACCTCATACAAAATGCAGCAGAGCAAAATGAAAAATTAAGCAAGCTGTTTGAACTGATGGAACGCCAGTATTCTGAAATCCAACAGATGAACAAATCAAAGACAAAGAAACTTCAATTCTAAGCCAAGAAAATAGAATGGAACAAATGGGAAATAGACTTTCTGACTTGGAAGACAGAGCTACTGACTCCAGCATCTATGAGGAGAAATCAGAAAAAAAGAAATGAGAAAAATAAAGAAGCATTAAGAAGCATGTGGGACTCTATTAAGAGGAACAATATATGTCTGATTGGAGTTTATGAACAGGGTCAGACACCTGAGGACACAAAGAATATTGTTGCTGAGCTGCTGACAGCAAACTTCCCAGAAATTATGAAAGAAGAGAACACAGATATCCAAGATACGTATCGAATGCCACTCAATATTGACCTGAAAAGAAACACCCAAAGACATGTTATAATCAAGCTTAACCAAATGAACGATAAGCAGAAACTCTTAAAGGCAGCAAGACTCAAAGCAAACCTTACATTCAGAGAGATACCCCGTATTCTTTCATAAGATTTATCAGCAGTAACCATGCTGGCATGGAGACAGTGGCATTGCACATTCAAAACCTTGAGGGAGAAGAACTTCCAACAAAGAATTATGTATCCTGCAAAACTGTCTTTCAAATATGAAAATGAAATGAAGACATTCACAGATAAATAGAAATAAAAACCAAACCAAAGCTACGAGAAATACTCAAAGAATCTCTTGGCTTTGGATTAGAAGAACAAAACCACTAACCTTATATTTTAGAAGCAACTTCAGGACACATCACCCAGAAATCTAGTCAGTTATTGAAGGCTCCAAACTCAAAGCTACAATAGTGAAAGAAATAATCCAATGATCACATCATGAAAATTATGATGTCATATCATCATATTAAAAAGAGAGATGTATTACAGTCGTTATAGTCCTTCCAGATGGAGAGGAAGTTGATAAGAATGGTAGAAATTGAAATTGGGTTTATATATTTTTTTATTAAGGGGGATCATACGGACAGGTGTAAAGCACTATAAAGACACAACATATCAAATCAAGAAATGCAATATGGGAGTCTCGACAACCACAAAACCAACACTGAAAAAGGTGAAAAATCAATTCAGAAAGAAGAATGTCCACCAAGCCAAGTGAATTTCCAGGAACAGATTAATAACAACAACAGAGAAAACATCAACACAAAAATAAATATATCACAATGGCAGCACTGAACACATACCTATCAATAATTACATTGAATGTGAATGGACTGAATGCTCCAGTAGAGATATTGAGTAACATCACGGATCAAAAGACACAACCTATCCATATGTTACCTAGAAGAAACTCACCTTAGACTTAAAGATAGGAACAAACCGAAAATTAAAGGATGGAAGAAAATATATCAAGATAACAATGAACAAAGAAGAACAGGTATGGCAATTTTAAACTCCGACAAGATAGATTTTAATGTAAAATCCACCATCGTGGACAAGGATGGGCACTATTGCTGAAAGGTTCAATACACAAGCAGGATTTAATAATATTAAATATTTATGCACCTAATATTAGAGCACCTAGACGTGTTGAAGAAACACTGACTACTCAAAAAGGAGATAGATCACTTCACAATAATAGTGGGAGACTTCAACACTCCACTCTCAACATTGCACAGATCATCTAGAAAAAAGTCGAATAAAGACACAGAAGAACTTATTGCCACAATTAACCAATTAGACCTAATCGACATACACAAACTCTCTATCCATCAGTGTACAACTTCACCTTCTTCTCCAGTGCACATGGAACATTCTCCAGAATAGACCATGTGTTGGGAAATAAAGCAATTCTCAACAAAATCCATACCACTGAATTAATGAAAAGCATCTTCTGAGATCACAAAGCTGTAAAAGTCAAAATCAATAGCAGAAAAAACATAGAAAGTGGAACTCATGGAAACTGAAGAACATCTTGGTCAAAAAAACCATGAGCTATAGAAGAAATGAAGCAAGATATCAATTTATGGATTCCAACAAGAATGAAAACACTTCCTACCAGAACCTATGGGATACACCTTAAGGAGTGGTCAGAGGTCAGTTCATTTCCATAAATGCACACATCTGGAAGCAGGAAAGAAACCAAATCAAAGAACTAACCCTACAGCCTGAACAAGTAGAGAGATAACAACAGAGGAATCACTCGGGCACCAGAAGAAAAGAAATCATAAATGTTAGAGCAGAACAAAACGAGTTAGAGAATAGAAAAAAAAATTGAAAAAAATTGAAAAGGCCAAAAGCTAGTTTTTTTAAAAGATCAACAAAATTAACAAACCATTTGCTAAACTTACTAAAGAAACAGGAAAGGAAACAAATTACCCAAATAAGAAACGAGAAGAGAGATGTCGTAACAGATCCAACAGAAATCAAAAATATCATAACAGAATACTATGAAAGACTGTATTTTAACAAATTTGAAATCCTAGAGGAAATGGACAAATTCCTTGATTCATATCACCCACCAAAATTATCACAAGGGGGAAACAGAACAACTTAATAAACCCATCACAAAGGAAAAGGTTGAGAAAGTTATCCACAAACTACCAAAGAAAAAAAGCCTGAGCCCAAATGGCTTCACTGCAGAATTCTACCAAGCTTTTAGAGAGGAGTTATCTCCAATACTACTGAGACTATTTCACACCATAGAAAGACACGGAATACTCCAAAATTCATTCTATGAAGCCAGCATAACCCTGGTACTAAAGCCAAGGAAAGATCCAACAAAACAGGAGAATGACAGATCATTATCATTCACGAATCTATATGCAAAAATCTTCAACAAAATCCTTACTGATAGAATACAACAACATATGGAAAACATAATCCATCATGACAAAGTTGGATACATACAAGGGATGCAAGGCTGCTTCGACATCAGAAAAACAATTAGTGTGATCAACCACATAAATAACACAAAAGACAAGAGTCACTTGATTTTGTCCATTGATGCAGAAAAGGCATTTGATAAAATCCAACACCCATTCACACTAAGAAATCTCAGCAAAATAGGAACAGACAGCAAATTCCTCAGTGCAATAAAGGCCATTTATACAAAGCCAACTGCCTGCGTCATCCTGAATGGAGAGAAACTGAAACAGTTTCTCTTGAGAATGGGAACTAGACAAGGATGCTCACTCTCACCTCTCCTATTCAATATTGTACTAGAAGTTCTAGTGAGAGCAATTAGACAAGACCAAGAAATAAAGGGCATCTGCATCAGCAAAGAAGAAGTGCAAATCTCCCTATTTTGCAGATGATATGATTGTATATGCAGAGAATCCTAAAGAATCCACAAGTAAATTATTCAAACTGATAGAAGAGTTGAGCTAAGTCTCAGGATACAAGATAAACATTAGTAAACCAGTAGTATTCCTTTATGCCAACAACAAGACTGTTAGTGAGGAAATCACCGAATCAATACCATTTACTGTCGCCCCTAGGAAGATACAATATTTAGGAATAAATCTAACCAAAAAAAAAAAAAAAACCAGACTTTTACAAGGAGAAGTACAAGTCCTTACTGCAAGAGAGACTTAACATAAGTGGAGAAACCTACCCTGCTCATCAATAGGAAGACTTAATATTGGGAAAATGTCTATTTGGCCCAAACCAATCTACTTACATAGTGCAATCCCAATACAAATACCAGTGATATTTCTTAGTGAGATGGAGAAAAAAATTACAAACTTTGTTTGGAAAGGGAAGAAGCCCCAGATAAGTAAACCACTACTGAAGAATTAGAACACACTGGGAGGTCTTTCATTACCTCACTTTAGAACCTATCACACTGCCACAGTAGTCAAAACAGCCTGGTACTGGTACAAAAAGAGACAAATAGGTCAATGGAACAGAATTGACACCCTAGGGATGACACCATGTTTCTATGAACAGCTGATATTTGACAAAGGCCCTAAGAGATTAAACTGGGGAAAAAACCATCTCTTCCACAAACAGTGCTGGCAAAATTGGGTATGTATCTGCAATAGATTGAAACAAGACCCATATCTTACACCTTACAGAAAAACCAACACAAAATGGATGAAAGACCTAAATATCAAATATAAAACAATAAACCTCATCCAAGAAAAAGTAGGAACAAAAATGGAAGTTTTAATACACAACTTAGACAGACTAGAAAATCTGTCAAACAAACCACAATCAACAGAAGAGAAAATAGATAAATAGGAACTACTAAGGGTCAATCTTGCTCATCCAAAGACTTTATTAATAGAATTAAAAAGCCACCTACAGAATGGGAAAAAATATTTGGCAACTCTATGTCAGACTGACACCTCATCTCCATAATCTATAAGGTACTACCAAATATCAATAAGAAAAAGACAAATCATCCAATTAAGTGATGGGCAAAGGAGATGGACAGACACTTCTCTAAACAGGAAATTCAGGCAGCCAAAAAACACATGTGGACATGCTCACGATCATTAGCTATTAAAGAAATTAAAATTAAAATGACAATGAGATACCATCTCACCCCAACAAGGTTGGCCATGATCCAAAAAATGCAAAACAACAAATGCTGGAGAGGCTGTGGAGAAAGTAGAACTCTCCTCCACTGTTCGGAGGACTGCCAATTGGCGCAAGCTCTTTGGAAAGCAATCTGGCGCTTCCTTAAAAAGCTGGATATGGATATACCATTTGACACAGTAATATCACTGCTTGGAATATATCCTACAGAATCCAGGACATTCACACCAACTGATCGCAGCCAGTCCACAATAGCGAAAAGATGGACTCAGTCCACATGTCCAACAACAGAGGAATGGATAGGTAAACTATGGCACATATACTCAATGAAACTCTATTCAATGATAAAGAACAATGATGATTTTAGGAAACATCTCCTCACCTGTTTTCGACTGGAGAACATTACGGTGAATGAAAGTAGTCAGGGACAAAAGGACAAATATTGTATAAGACCCATATGATAAGAACTTAAAAACAGACTCATGAGTACAAGAAAGATTCTTTGATGGCTGCAAGGGAGGAGAGGGAAAGAGGGCAAGGGGGAAGGGTTTAGATTAGATAGTTGATAGAAATTTGGTTGGGTGAAATCTGGGACACCACACATTAGAAAGAAGATCATTATTAACTGGATTTCAACATAACATGATTACTCCTCCCATCCTAACCCAGTATTCCAAGGACAGAGTAGCTGGGGTGGGGGCCTGGGGACCACGCTCTTACGGGAAATTGAGGCCAATTGCCACAACTAGCATTTTGCTAAGAGAGCCCTCTGCACCCTACAAGAATGACGTGGGGGAAAGAGAACCCAGAAGACAGAGAGACCCACTCACGTCTCTCTTGTGACCAGAAGAATCAGATGATGCCCAGCCACCACCAATGATTGCCATGATGAGGCTCACAAAGTTGAGTCTCACTGGCAACACAAGAATAAACAGGAGTGCACCCTGAGATCTCCACTAAAAGACAGCAATTGTTGATCTACAGGCCTTGGAGTTCCCCTGGGAGCATGGACCCTGGCCCTGATGCTGCCCCTGTGCATAAATCATAATGCATGTCCACTCTTTGGACAGAAATGGATTGGGCTTGGTGACACAGAGTGACCATATCTTGTGTGCACTTTATGGTTCTATGCATCTATAGGATGTCATCCTGCTGACCTCTTACAGGAGAAAGGTGAGTGGGTGGAGAGGAGGGGATAGGAGATGGTTGGGAGGATAAAACATGCATGGAGCAGAGAGGAAGAGTGTGCTGTTACCGGGCTGGGAGAGTAGTAGGAGCTGCATATAGGTGGGCATGCAAATTTATATGGGAATGTACGTTTTCATTCAATCATAATAAAAAAAAAAAGAAAAGCATGGGAAAACCTAAAAACAAAAACAGAAGGCCTAGGAAACTAATACAAATTTTAGTACTGGTATGTGGAACGCTGCTGTAACAGATAGTAAATATATGGAACTAACTTTTGGGATCAGATAATTGGTAAAAGTTTGGAAAAGTTTGACAAGCTTGATAGTCAGAGTATAAATTGTCTTGAAGATTCAGTTGGTAGAATTATGAACATCAAGAGTAATTCTGATGAGGGTTCAGAAAGAATTCAGAAGAAATGACAGCATGTTTCCATCATCATAAACAGAGTGGTGCTAGTAATGTAGATGTTGGCAAGGAATATTGAATATACTATTGACCATGAGAAGACCTAAAAAGTCTGTCTTGGCTGAAATGGAGCCAGAGTTCTCCTTGGAAGTGAAGATGGTGAGACACTGTCTCACCTATTTTGGACATATTACCAGAAGGGATGAATCTCTGGAGGACATCATGTTTGGTAAGGTGCAGTGTCAATGAAAAAGATGAAAACCCTTGAGGAGACGGATTGACACAGTGGCTGCAACAATGGTCTAAAGCATAAAAATGACCGTGAGGATGACCCAGGGCCAGGCAGTGTTTGTTTCTGTTGCACATAACAAAGCTATGAGTTGAAACTGAAGACACCTAACAGCAACACGACAGCCATCTGTAAATATAACAGCATGTACTGTCTGTTTTGCATATTCCGTATTATACCTTGATGTACACTCTGTGACTTAACCTTTACTGGCTTTGTTTACTCTCCCTCAACTAAGCAAAAAGCATCTCCCACATATACATCATGACATATTTTTTGCATTTATTTTTCCAAAACATAGTCACCCTGTACACAGTAAACAATCTATAAATATTTGCTGAATAAATGGCTGAATTCACTCAGCTAATAGATGGATTTTTAGCACAGAAGACAATATTCTCACTCTAACCTATTGGTAATGATGAAATGAACCAACACGCTTAAAAAGATCCTGGAGCACACAGTAATGCATTTTATAAATTAGAGCAGATAGTTCTGGAATGTTCTATTTGCTTCATCTTTAAATACACAATACTTTGGGAGCTCAATATATATATTGTAACAATTCTACTTTTTTTAAAAATCCTATTTATTTATTTATTTAATATGACTGAGTGAAAATGTATATTACCTTGTAAATTTACATGCCCACCTATATGCAGCTTCCACTGCTCTCCCTGTCTGGTGACAGCACACTATTCCTCTCTGCTCCATACATGTCTCATCCTCCCGACAGTCTCCTTTCCCCTCGTCTCCACCCACTCTCCTTCCTCCAGCCAGAGATCAGCAGGATGATATCCTATAGATGTACAGAACCATAAAGTGCAGCAGTTCATGACTGCTTTAGCCTCCACATCCTTCATACGGATGACCTATGGGTTTGAAGTATTTATTTTTGTCATGTCTCTGTATAGAACCATTTCAAAACTTTAGCTCCTGTTCCCACATACCTTAAGTAACAAAAAGAAAGAAAGAAAAAGAGAGAGAAAGAGAGAAAAAGAGAGAGAGAGAGAGAGAGAAAGGAAGAGAGAGAAAGACAGAGAGAGAAAGAAAGAGAAAGAGAAAAAGAGAAAGAGAAAGAAAGAGAGAGAGAGAGATAGAGAGAAAGAGAAAGAGAGAGAGAAAGAAAGAAAGAAACACTGCTGTAGACTGTCATCGTGGGCTGGCTGAAATGTGAAAGAGACATCCAAATTTGGTTCCAACTGTTTTCACCTATAGTTAAAAACCATTTTCTTGAATTTTGGCTTGTGTAATACTTCAAATGGAACATATTTCACTCGGGAAATATGCTGAAACATTTTACTATTTTAAATTCTGTTTTGCTTGGTTGTCATTTCTTTTTCTCTTCCTTTAAAAATATTTTCTCTTTGAGGAATTATGGTAAATAGTTTGGATTTAAAGTTAATACCCCATGAACTGATGAAAACTGTTGCCTGTTTTTATCTGTTTTGAAAAAAAACTGTCTGTAGTTCCATTGCGGAAAGCAAGTTTCAGTTCATTTTCTGTGTGTGCGTGTCCACGCATGTCCGTGAGAAAGACAGAATGATGATCTATGGAGTAGCGATATGTATTATTAATATAGCAATGAAAGGGTAAATATTTTAAATAGAAATTCTTGAAAATAACCATTATAAAGTGAAAAAAAAACTATCATGTCCAAAAAAGTGAAATGGAAAAACACTTCCCATCTACCATTAGTTTCCTTAAGATAATAAATTTCACAAAAGGTGTTGTCTATCCTGAAATACCTGCCTGTTAAAAAACTGACAGTTGCAGGAGTGTTATTGTTAGCTTTTTTCTACTTCCAACAAATAAAGAGAACTAAGCTGTTTCAGAAAACCACACAGCCATTTCCTCTGCTTCGAATTCAGGGAAGATTATCAAATGATTTGATATTTAGCCAACTCTGATTGACTTGATAGAAACTTTACTTTTAATGTTCGGTGAAACTTTTTAACAAAATAAACACAGCCATGTGAAATAAATCGTATTTTTAAACAGTTTAAAAATGACTGTAATTTTTTTGTTTGTCATCAAGGACCTTTGGTGTTCTTGCTTTCGATCCTTATATGCCCCCTTGTGGTAGAATATAGGAGAAACTGAGAAGGCTTGAAAATTCAAATTGTTAGTTTTCAGTTTCTTTAAGTCTGAACTATTCTTTTCGAGCTCTGTCAGGTACGTTTGTAAACAGACAATCATTATCACAGTGATTAACATGATGACTAGAAAAGTCTAAGTTTTTCAAATGGAAATAAACTCTTCTATTTTAAAGAAAAACATATTTACAACAATAACAGAATCATTGGATTTTACACAACAAATCATGATATGAAAATCAAGAGAAAGAAAGCTAAAAAGAATGCTAATTTTCTTTCATAGCTACTATCAAGATTGGAATAATTACAATATATGCAGTGAGCTCCCAAAAATTCTGTATGGGGTAACAGAGTAAATAGTTATAATTTCCAAAATGAGATACCAATCCCAGACTTGTCTAACGGTTGTAGTGAAAACTTATTAAGGAAAGCCTTATATACAGTATTAATGAAGGAGATTCTGAGTTTGGACACAGAAGCTGAATGTGTGAGTATACCAAAATAGCAAGTACAAAATCAGTTATGCAAAGTGCAGGCATCCATATACCTAAAATAAGTGTCTTTTAGGCACCATTAGCTGTACATTAAGCCATGTGTGGAAATCAAGAGAAACAAATAACTGGTCCCTGCCAAACTGCAGGCTTCATGGTAGCCTTAAGAGCACATAGTAGTACATAGAACGTAGTACGTGTAATTTAGTGACATCTGAAGATCTGAGCCTGGTCTGCCAACGGCTCCCTGGATTAAGGATACAAGATTTAGCAAACAATAAGGAAGTCCTATTAAATTAGAATTTCAAATAAACAACTTTATTTTTAGTAAACTATTTCCCATGTGGTTAACTGTTACATCTGTTAACCATAAGGTCAGCAGTTTGAATCTGCCAGGTGCTCCCTGGAAGCTCAGTAGAGGAGTTCTATTCTGCCCTATGGGATCACTATGAGTCAGAACTGACTCGATGACAGTGGGATTTTTTGGTTATTTCTCATGTAGTACTTGCATTTTAATTATCTAGTGCTTCTATAACAGAAATATCACAAACAGATGGTTTTAACAAAGAGAAATTTATTCTCTCACAGTCTAGGAGGCTAGAATTCTGAATTCAGGGTGCATGCTCCAGAGGAGGTGTTTCTCTTTGTCAGTTCTGGGAGAAAGTTTTTGTCATTAATCTTCTCCTGGTCTAGGAGCTTCTCAATATAGGGGCCTCCTATCCAAAGGACACATTCTATGTACTCCTGGAACTTCTTTTTTGTGGTATGAGGTCATTCCCACTACTTGATTCTCTCTTTTGTATCTCAGAAGAGATTGTCTCAAGATACAACCTAATCTTACAGATTTAGTCCCACCTTAATACCGGAAATCATGGCCTAGCTAAGTTGACATGCACTTTGTGGGGACATATTTCAATCCATACCAATTTGTTTCAAACACATCTTTGCATTGAAATTTTCAGCAATCTATAAAAATTTGATTTTATGAGTGTTTGTTAACAAAAATCCCACATTTAACAAAATTCTGTATTCATATTGCCTTTATTTTTGTACTTTTTCATTTTATTTTGTTGCTGTTATTGAGAACATACACAGATAAACATACACCAATTCAACACTTTCTACATTTACAAATAAGTGACATAGATTACATTTTGCAAGTCATGCAATCCTTCTTGCCCTAGTTTTCTAAGTTGCTCCTCTCCCAGTAACATAAACTTCCACCTAAGGTTCTAAAATTGTCTATCCCACATTTCACTGTTTCTATTTAAAAAAGCAATTTCATTTTGAAATAATGGTGACACAAGATAATGTATTTCATTGAGGTGACAATGTATGTTATCTTTTTAGATATACAAAAGAATCACTAAATCCATCATCACTGAATAGATTCCAGCTCAGAGAGATCAATAGGACAAACGAGAACTTCCCTACAGAGTTTCCAAGGAGCAGCTGGTGGGTTCAAAACGCCACACTTTTGGTTTGTAGTTGAGCTCTTAACACTGTGCCAGCAAAGCTCCTTTATATATATACTTGCATATACACCTCTTCACATGTATCTACTCTGTTTATTACATTTCAGTGTTCTATAATATGAATATACTATATTTATCTTGTTTCCAATCAACTAGATAATTTTGGTTTTAGTTCTTCTGCTATTAAAAGCAATGTTGGCATCAGGTTTTGCAAACATGAATATACATAAGGGTATAACTGCAGGATTATAAGGACTACACATTTTCTGTTTTACTCAGTATTAAGCAGTTACTCTCCAAACAGGCTGTATATGTTTCTAACTCCACCAGCAATATGTGTTCTATTTTCCCTGTTCGCTCACTATATTTGATATCTGCAAACATTTTAAAGTGTTGTCAGTCTGATACAACTCCTCTTTTTCACCAACTCTTTATTCCCCATCAGCCTTCTTCCTAGATTTCCTGTGCTCTGGACTTGACTGAAACTCCTTTTGACTCTGACACTCTTTTGCAAAGCTCATACTGCAATGACCGGTCTGAACCTTTTTTCTCTAGGTGATGCCCCAGACACCAAATGTGTCTAAATTTTTTTTTTTCAGCCAAAGCTCCTTTGTTCCTTAAGGTCACATTTCCTTGGGGTTTTGATAGATGATAGATAACATCTAAGATTGTTTAACTTTCACTAAAGATTTAATGGGTGATTAATTATTTAATGGATTATTCCTTTTAGTAGCATTGGGGTTTTAAAAGTTCTTCTCAAGTTCCTAACTCCAAAGATAGACTAACAGCCAATATAGGGACTGAGCCAGACTGTCAACTGTGATTAGATAGGAGACTATTCAAGGTGGCATCCAACCAAACCCCTAACGTGCCTTGGTTGGCTTACATGCTTGAGGGTTAGAGGAATTCTATTTAATTGATTTCAACTTGAATTTAACGAAGAGTTGGTGGCACAGTGGTTAAGCACTCTGCTGCTAACCAAAAGGTCAGTAATTTGAAGCACCTCAGGAGAAAGTTACAACATTCTGCTTCCATAAATATAGACAGTCTTGAAAAGACTATGGGTCAATTCTACTCTATTCTACGAACTGGAATTGACCTTAAAGCAATGGTTTGAGTAAACTGATTTTTTTTTTCAATTTGAAAACTCACAAAAACGAATGAACATATGTCTAGATTTATTCTAGGTAGTCTGATAGCCATGATCAAATTTTTGCTTACTGAGGATTTTTTCAAGACCTTGATCTTCGTTCTGAAAATAAGCTTTCAGTCATCAGATCTGGAGATAGCAATGGAGGTAGAAACAAGTATATAGACAGTTTTGTGTACCGAGTGTAGGATATAAATATTGCTATTAAATCAGTGATGTTGGTTTGTGGTTTCCATATTTCTCTTAAGTACAGTTTTACTGTACCTGTAATTGTGTAGTTGTGTTGTGGTATTTGTATTTTTTATGTGACTTTATGATTGACAGTTGTCCTTGTGTTAATTTACAGTCAGTCCACACTTGATTTATAAGTTTCCCATGTCTCAATTATCTCTTAAAATACCAGTGACAACATATGGCCATGTCTTTTACATCATCTTCAGACTTTGCCACCCTCTGTCACCTCAGTTGTTGCCAATGCAGTTTTATGGCACATAGTCATTGTCTAGTAGATGCTGTCATGAATTGAACTGTGTCCCCCCAAAAATACGTGTAGTAATTTGCCTGAGCCAGGATTCCGTGTATTCTATGATTTCCTCCATTTTCTGATTTTCCTATGCTGTATGTTAAAGGATTAGAGTAGGACTGTAAATCCCTTTGTAGAATCACCTCCCTTCTCCACTGTAAAGGGAGGTTCCCTGGAATATGGCTGCACCATCCTTAATCCTTTCATCCTACAAGAGATAAAAGGAAAGAAAAGCAAGCAGAAAATCGGGAACTTCACACCATCAAGAAAGCCACACCAGGAGAAGAGTCCATTCTTGAGACTTGCGGTTCTTGCACCAAGATGCTCCCTGAACAAAGACTGATGCAACACAAGGACTTTCCTCCAGAGCTGACAAAGGGGAAGGCCTTCCTCTGGAGCAGACATCCTGATTTTAGACTTGTAGCCTATCAGACAGTGTAAGAATAAACTTTACTTTGTTAAAGCCATCCACTCGTGGTATTTCTGTTAGAACAGCACTAGCTGGCTAAAACAGATGCTGACTAAATACCTGAATCAATGAATGACCAACCTTACTTTGAATTTTCAAGCTAGTGTTTTCCCCTGAAAATCTGTGAAATCACTGCATTTATTAGTGAAGAGGCCAGAAGTGACTTTCTGACTATTCAGATGTTGGTGGAAGGGATATTTGAACAACACTGCTCTGTAGTTTCTTATTTGCATGTCACTTCCAGAGAAAGTGTGAAAATGGCATGGAGGTATCTGACTTCCTTTAACTTCAGAAGAAGGAAGGAGAGTCAGGATCAACAATCCAAGTCTGATTTTGATGAGACAGAGTCAGACAAGCCTCTTTCACCATCTTTACCAATTCTGACACCAGTGGTTCCTTGCATGGCACTCTGTTCCTCTGTTATGTTCAATAATGGCCACACAGAATTCACAGGCAATGCTCAAGATTATAGGGTTTATTAGGGAAGTAAAATGCTACAATTCAGGTTCAGCAACGCCTAGGATATAAGTTTGTCTATCAGTACAGCCTCTACCCATTCTTCCTTGTAAGCACACATTTCTCTGGTCCCCTACTCTGGCAAGTGTTACAAAGCTCTTATAACTCTGCCAATAAGTTCCCAGAAGCACTTCACTCCACAGGCATGCATTAGCCCAAGGATGTTCAGCTCTACCTGCATGAGTTGGAGTGCCCAGAGGCACTCTATTCTGCTAGAAAGCCTCCTGCCCAAAGGCATTCTCAGAATTCCTCCTTCAAGACTTGGGGGCACACTGTGTCATCTCCTGTTTGTCTCTCCTACCACCATTCCTCTGCCACCACTTCTCACCATCTTCCATGTTACACCTATCTTTCTTGGTCTACTAATTTCAGGAGCTTCTTAGCACAGGGATCCTGGGTTCATAGGATGTGCTCTGCTCAAGACTGCTCTTCCCTGGTAGGGGTGGAATCCTTTCCTTTCTGCCTCTGGGATAGTTCATTTCAAGTCCAGTAGGACTGCAAAACTTATCATTCCCCTTGGTGGGCCACAGTTACCCTATCTTCACATTTCCACCCTATTACTTGGGTGGGAGTTATAAGACCATGGTGATAAAGGCCACACAGAAGTGATCCTTCACATAGCATGGGGGAAAGAAAATACTCCAACAAAAAGAGTGTATGTTTATTGCATGAAGTGATGTGGAGAGTTATAACTATCATTTTCTCTTCTGAGCAATTACGGAATGTGCTTGGAAAAAGTAACCACAAATTTAGCTGAATGAGGCTTAGTCTCTGAAAGTCAAAGGTTCAGTCTTGATCAGTTGAACAGAGAAGGAGGTGACTTTTAAAACCTAGTGACTGCATTAATGTGGTCTGCAAAATTATGTCACTTACAATTTATTCAATAAAAATACATCATTTATACTGTTGTCCGTATTTATGTTTCATGCTACAATAGGTATAGGTTGATTAGTTATAGCAGATTTCTTTCCTCTAGAAATAAACTCTGTAATGCTATACAGGGCATGACAATTAAGTTCATGAACTTGCCACCATACACTTACTTTAGCAGTACCATACAAAGAATTTGGTAAGGTTTCTTAACCTTGTATATCAGTGTCTCACAGCTGTCTTTGTGTCAATGTGTTGCAGTGTCTTCGGGAGTGGTGTTCATTACTGATGTTGCATGTTTTTGTGTGCTGTCGTGAAGATGTCAGAGCTTGAGTTAGAGCAGTGAATAAATATTAAGTTTCTTGTTAAAACTTAGCAAGAGTGGAAATGAAATTAAGGTCATGTTATTCCAAGTTTATGGTAATATTGCCATGAAAAAAAAATGGCAGTGTACAAATGGATTAAACGTCTTTATGAGGGGACAGAAAATGTCATTGATGAGGAGAGATCAGGGACGCCAGTAACCTAGAGAACTGATGAGCACACTGCAAAAATTCATCAAACTGTGCATCAAAATCCTTGGCTTACTTTGCAAAGTATACTAGACCAAGAGAATATCAATACAGAAATAGGAAAATCTTCACTGAAAATCTTGGCATGAGAAAGGTGTGTGCAGAAATGGTCCCAAAGGTGTTCACCAATGAACAAAGGCAAAAAAGAGTCAAAGTTTGCCAAGACGACCTTTTGGACAGGCAAGATGATGCTTTAGACCATGTTATCACTGGTAATGAAACATGGTTGTACCAATACCACCCTGAAACAATGTGTCAAAGTGTACCACAAAAGTCAGCCAATTCTCCACAACCAAAAAAGTTCCATCAGTCCAAATCAAGAGTGAAAATGAAGTTCCTAACCTTCTTTGATATCAGAGGGATTGTTCAGTATGAATTTGTGTCAAATGGACAAACAGTTAACTAATTCTACCATTGGAAAGTGCTGAAAAGTCTGTGTGGAAAAGTTAGACAAAAGCATCCTGAACTTTTCACCAACTCATGGCTCTTGCATCACGGCAATGCACCAACTCACACGGCACTGTTTGTGAGGGAGTTTTTAGTCAGTAAATGAATAACTGTATTGGAACATCCAAGCTACTTGTCTGATCTGTCCCCCAATAACTTTTTTCTTTACCTGAAGATAAAGGAAATATTGAAAGGAAGACATTTTGATGACATTCAGGACATCAAGGTTAATGTGATGACAGCACTGATGGTGATTCCTGAAAAAGAGTGCCAAAATTGCTTTGAAGGTTAGATTAGACACTGACATTGATGCAGGTGGCAACATGGCCACAGTTAGGACCAACATTATGGCCTGGGTGCAGCGGTTGTGAGCCTGAGAAAGTATGAATGTAAACAGCCCAAAACAGTTGGAATGTCTGGAGCCAGATCCCTGAAAATGGTGGGTCTGACCTTGTGGTTCTGATCCTTGTGCCCCACTGAGGCCTATGTGCTTTCCTCCTCATGAGGAAAGGTTGTATGAAGTGGCCTTTATTATGCTGTATAGATAGGAAGGCACAAGATTGTTTTATGACTTGCCTCCCAAACCCTATTTAAAATCCAAGCTTGTTTACTGCATGCATGCATGCTTTAGTCATTAAATAAATATGAGGTGCTTGATGTCAGAGCCACAGGTGGGGCATCAGAATTACCGCTCTCCTCATTAGCACCAGTGTTTCTGTGTGGCATTCTTCATCATCACAAATCACCCATTGGCAATAAAGACCTGCAGACACAACAGTGCATAGCTTCCCAAGGGGAGTACTTCAAAGGTAAACATAGTGATATTCTGCAATGACGTACATACCACTTTTTCTAGGAAGAGTTCAGAAACTTAATTATCATACCTCATATGTGCATTTTTCTCCCTTTTTGTGGTTTCTGGAAAACTAACCCCCCCCAAAAAAACCTGTTGCCTTTGAGTCAATTCAAACTCATAGTTACCCTAGAAGACACAGAAGAACAGTTCCATTGAATTTCCAAGGAGCATCTGGTAGATTTGAACTACCAACATTTTGGACTGACTAGAAATCTATAAGACCATTAAACAACAGAAGTGGGGCTTAAGTATCATGTTTAAAAAAAAAAAAAAAAAGCAACTTTTGGGATTTGGAGTTGTTACAACTTGAAAATAAGGAGACTACTCCTTCCTTCCCCTTTTATTGCAAGTGTCCCTTGCCAGCTGCATTCTTTAGTCACTAATTCAGCAATATCCTTTGCAAGGAACTTTAAAGCAATATTTTCCCTGCTGCTATTCCTTACATTTTCATTTGTGGCCTAAATGATCTATGCAGGAAATATTTAGTTTGGAACTTTGGTTTGGCTTAAATGATCAAACCTAGGCAAGGCATCCATTGATCTCAGCAACTGAACCTTTGGAAAATAATATATAGACAGGCTAATACCGAGAGAGAGATTATGTTTACAGACTTTACCCTAAATCACTGTTGTGTCTAAAAGATACCCTAAAAGAGAACTGAGATTGTTTCTTCCTTTTCTTTAACTTTTGTTTAGGTTTTTAGCATCATCACGAATAGAATAAAATAGATGGAAAGGTTTTTTCATTTATGTTTCTAACTGCCTTTTATCAATGATGCCCCTTCTTCCCTGTTTTAATCCTACTCTTTATTAAATTTGGTTTTCAGAAAATATTTTTGGATGTGAAACTCTGTCTTCGGTATCTAGTGCTACTATAACAGAAATACCGCAAGTGGATAGCTTTCACAATCAGAAAATAATTCTCAGAGCCAGGGCCAAGATGATGGACTAGATACACGTCTCTTTAATTCCCTCTGAGAAATAAGGACAAGAATGATAATAGAATGGAGCAGTGTGGACATCTGGGAGCCCTAGGATCTGGCATAGGGTTGTCAGATTGGAGGCAATGGCACACCAGCTTCTTCTGACTCCCTATTTGGGAGAAATGCAGGTACTGACACCTTCTTTGTTATGTGGGAGGTGGGAGGTGGGAATGACCCAGCTAATATGCTGAACTATACTACTTAAGGAAACAGTGTATATCATGCAGCAAAGACACTGCGCTTGGGATAGTCACATCTTGACAGCACAGCTGCTGTCTGAAGACACCAGTGCCTCTCCATCCTCTCTTTTCTGAGCTGCCCCATAGATTCTGCTGCTTTGTGGGAGGAGGGGAAGCTTGGGTGTGATGCCATCCTGGTCAGGTGGGAGGTGGAGTTACCCACCCAGAGGTCTTAGCTGGGACTAATTCTAACATGGAACAGCAGTCCCTGTTCAGAGAGGGCTTCACCATCAGAGAAACTGTGTGCATGATGGTGTTGACTAGAGATATGAGTGGGGCGTAGCAGAGGATGGCAGCAAGGACATAACTCTGCTCCACTCTGATCCACATCATAGTATCTGGGGATGGCCCAGGAGGTATTTTCATTGTCAGATGGAAGGCAGGGCTGGCCACACCTGAGGGCCTGACTGATTTCAGCAGCTGTTGGACAGCTCTTCAGCTTAGCAGAAAGTACCATTTTAACATAAGACCACCTGGAAACCTGACTGATGAACAGCCCAGCAGCATCAACTCTACCCTTCACTGATTCACATCATAGCATCAGCTGTTGACCCCCAGTAACTCCATAAGTAGGGAACTGTTTTTGCCAGCCAGAAGGCAGAGCCTGCCAACAAAGATAGTCCACCTGGGGCCAGTCACTAGAGCACAAAGAAGCAGTTGGTGACCAACTCACCTCTCAGAACTACACCTCAGCTCCTGTTGAAGTAACATCATAGAAAATGAACAGCCTCTAGGTGGTGGTGCATAGGCAAAAATCAATAGCTAATCATTTAAAGAAATGATTCACCATGGCTCTGGAAAACTCACAAAGAATAAAAAAAAAATCCCAAATAAAGAACACTTTTTGAAACTATTGGAGGTAGTATACAAAAGAATTACATGTAGAGCCCTCCTAGAGATTAAACAAAATACAGCAGAACAAAATTAAAAATTAAGTAAGCTATTTGAACTGACGGAACATCCACTATCTGAAATCCAGCAGATCAATAATAAAATTACAGAATTAGACAATTCAACTCAAAGCCAAAAGAGTAGAATTGAAGAAATGAAAGACAGAGTTAGTAAGCTTGAGGATACAGCAACTAACACTGGCATTGATGAGGAGTAATCAGAGAAAAGAAATAAGGAACATGAAGAAGCATTAAGAATCCTGTGGGACTCTATTAAGAGGAATAACCTATGAATAATTGGAGTTCCTGAACAGGGAGGGATAGATGAAAACATAGAGAGGACTGTTGTAGAGTTGCTGACAGAAAGCTTCCCTGAAATTATGAAAGTAGAGAACGTAGGTTTCCAAGATGCATATCAAACACCACAAAAATTAGACGCTAAAAGAAAGACACCAAGACATATAATAATCAAGTTTAATAAAACAAAACATAAAGAAAGGTTCTTAAAGGCAGCAAGACTTAAAGCAAAGTTAACATTCACAGGAAAGCCCTGTAGGCTTTCGTCAGGCTTCTGAGAAGAAATGATGTTGGCAAGGAGGCAGTGGGATGACACATTCAAAGCCTTGAAGGAGAAAAGCTTCCAACCAAGATTTATACGTCCTACAAAATTGTCTCTCAAATATTATGATGAAATTAAAACATTTTTAGATAAACAGAAGCTTAGAGACTTTGTAAAAACCCAACCAAAACTACAAGAAATACTGAAAGAAGGTCTTTGCTGACAAAAACAAAAAACATCAATTTTATACTTAAGCAGGCAATGTAAGACATAGCATCCAGAATCCTATTCAGTTAGGGAAGTCCCAAAGCTTAATCAAAGGTACAATGTTAAAAGTAGAGAACCAGTGATCATACATGAAAACTATGACATTATCACACAAAAAAGAGGGATATATTACATTAAGTATAACCCTTTCAGATGCAGAGGAAATTAAAAAGACATGCAGAAGTTAAAGTCTGGTTTAAACTTATAATAGTAATGGGGAGCATAGGGGTAACCACAAAGCAAAATAACTGTGACATATCAAAGCAAAAAACATAATACAGGAGTCTCAACAAACACAAAACCAACAGTGAAAAAGATGAAAAGTCAACCCACAAAGAATGCCCTAGAACAGAATATTAAGAAAAACATACAAAACATCAGCAAAACAAAAATAAATGCATGAAAATGACACCATTACATACAAAACTAGCAATCATTACACTGAATGTAAATGGACCGAATGTTCCAATAAAAAGACAAGTGACATCCTGGATCAAAAGACACAATCGATCTATATGTTGCTTATAAGAAACACACCTTAGGCTCAAAGATGGGAACAAACTGAAAATTAAAGATGGAAAAATATATACCAAGCCAACAACATGCAAGAATAGCAGGAGTGGTAATACTAATCTCAGATAAAATAGCCTTGAATGTAAAATATACTATTGTGGAAAAGGATGCTCACTATTGCTGAAATGTTCAACACATAAGCATGACACAACAATATTAAATATTGATGCAGCCAATACCATAACATCTAAAAACACTGAACAAACACTGACAACATTGAAAAATTAGGTAGATTACTCCACAATAATAGATGGAGACCACAACAATACACATTTAGTAATGGACAGATCAACCAGAAAGAAATCTCAGGAACAACACAGAAGATCTTATTGCAACAATAAAGCAAACAGAACTCATAGACATGTACAGAACTTTTAACCCATCTGAACATAAGTACACCTTCTGCAATGCATATGGAACATTTCCCAGAATAAACCATGTGTTAGGACATAAAGCAAGTCTCAACAAAATTCAAACCATTGAATTACTGCAAAGCAACTTCTCAGACCATAAAGTCATAGAAGTTGAAATCAATAGCAGAAAAAACGTGCTTAGAAATTTGAACTCATGGAATCTGTACAACACGTTGTGCAAAAATCCATGGGTTATAGAAGAAATCAAGGATACAATAAAGAAATTTACAGAATCAAATGGCAATGAAAACACATCATACCAGAACCTATGGGATTCAACATAAAAAGTGCTCATTTATCTCTATAAATGCACACATCAGAATGAAGAAAGAACCCAAACCAACAAGTTAACCCTACAGCTTGAACAAGAAAAAAGAGAGAAACAGAGAAAATCCTGAGGCACCAGAAGAAAACAGATAATGATGATTGCAGCAGAACTAAATGAATTAAAGAATAGAAGAACAATTGAAAAAATTAACAAAACCAAAAGCTGCTTTTCTGAAATGACCAAAAAAAAAAAAAATTGATAAACCATTGGCTGACTCGATGGCACTTGGCTGGCTTGGCAAACTTAAAAAAAGAAAACAGGAGAGGAAACAAATAACATGAATCAGAAATTATATGAAAAATAGCACAACAAACCAAACTGACATAAAAAAATCACATAATGGGATATTAGGAAAGACTGTACTCTAACAGATTTGAAAGCCTACAGAAAACAGACATATTTCTAGATCCACATCACTTACCAAAATTATTACAAGAGGTAGAACAACGTAAACCCATCACAAAGGAAGAGATTGAAAAAGTTATCAAAAAATGTCCTGGCCCAGATGGCTTCACCAGAGAAATCCACCAAACTTTTAGAGAGGAGTTAACTCCAATAGTACTGAGACGATTTCACAGCATAGAAAGGGATGGAATGCTCCCAAATTAATTCTATGAAACCAGTATACCCCTGATAGCAAAGCCAGGAAAAATTCCCACTAAAAAAGAAAATGACAGACCAATATCACTCATGAAGAAACATATAAAAATCTTCAAAAAAATCCTAGTCAAAGAATTCAGCAACATTAAAAAAAAAGTCACCATGACCCAGCTGAATTCATACCAGGGATGCAAGGCTGGTTTGACATCAGAAAAACAATTAACGTGATCAGTGATATAAATAGCACAAAAGATAAGAATCACTTGATTTTGATGGTTGATGTAGAAAAAGCATTTGACAAAGACCAACACTCATTCATGCTAAAAAACTCTCAGCCAAATAGAAATAGAGGGAAAATTTCTCAACACAATAAGGGGCATCTACGCAAAGTCAACTGCCTACATCGTCCTGAATAGAGACAGACTGAAAGAAATCCCCTTGAGAATGGAAACTAGACAAGGATGCCCATTCTCACCACTTCTATTCAACATTGTACTAGAAGTTTTAGCCAGAGCAATTAGACAAGACAAAGAAATAAAGGGCATCCACATCAGCAAAAAAGAAGTGCAAATTTCCGTATTTGCAGATGGTATGATTTTACATACAGAGAATCCTAAAGAATCCATAGGTAAACTACTCAGACTAATAAAAGAGTTCAGCAAAGTATCAGGATATAAGATAAACATAAGTAAATCAGTAAGATTCCTTTATACCAACAAAGAGATCATCAAAGAAGAAATCACCAAATCAACACAATTTACTGTGGCTTACAAGAAGTTAAAATACCTAGAACAAGTCTAAGTAGAGCAATAAGAGACCTATACAAAGAGAACTACAAGACTTTATGGCAAGAAACGAAAAGAGACTTACCAAATAGAGAAACCTATCCTGCTCATGGATAGGAAGACTTAACATTGTGAAAATTCCTATTTTACCCAAAGTAATCTACATATACAATGCAATACCAATACAAATTCTGGTGTATTTTTTAAAGAAATGGAGAAACAAATCGCCAACTTTGTAAAGATAAGAAACCCCAGGTATGTAAAATACCACTGATGAGGAGGAACACAGTGGGAGACCACACTCTCCCTGACCTTAGAACCTGTTGCACTGCCACAGCAGTCATAACAGCCTGGTACTGGTACAAAAAGAGACATACTGACCAATGGAACAGAGTTGAGACCCAAGAGATGCCACCATCCTCTTATGAACAGTTGATATTTGACAAAGCAGTTGATATTTGACAAAGGCCCTGAGATACTAAACTATAGTAAAAACAGTATCTATAACAAACATATTGGCAAAATTGGACAGTCATCTGCAAAGAATTGAGAGAAGACCTGTATCTCACACCTTACAAAAAAAAACGAACTCAAAATGGATCAAAGGCCTAAATATAATGCCTAAAACTATAATGATCATGCTAGAAAAAAAATAGGGTCAACAATGGAAGTTTTAGTTCACAGCTTAGATGGACTTCAAAATCTGACAAAGCATGTTCAACAGAAAAGAGGTAAATGGGAACTACTAAGAATAAACACCTTTTTTTTGCTCATCCAAAGACTCTATCAAAAGAGTTAAAAGACCACCCGCAGAAGGGGAAAAAACATTTCCCAATTACATGTTGGATCAACATCTGATCTTCATAATCTTCAAGTGATTGCAAAATATCAACAAGAGAAAGGTAAAAAACCCACTCAAGCATTGGGCCAAAGAGATGGACACTTGACCAAAGAAGACATCGAAGCAGCCAAAAGACACATGAGGAAACGCTCACAATTGTTAGCTATCAGAGAAATTGAAATCAAAACTACAATAAGATACCATCTCAACCCAACAAAGTTGGTGATGATCCACAAAACTACACATTCTGGAGAGGCTGTGGAGAGATGGCAACTATTCTACACTGATGGTGGGATTGCAAAATGGTATAACCTCTTTGGAAAACAATTTGGTGCTTCCTTAAAAAGATGGAAATAGATACATCATTGGATCCTGTAATCCCACTGCTTAGAATATACCCTATGGAAACAAAGGCTGTCACACGAACAGATACATACACATGAATGCTTATTACAGCACAGTCCACAACAGCAAAAAGATGGAATCAACCCAGATTTCTATCAACAGATGAAAGAATAAACAAGCTAAGGTACATATACTCAATGGAACACCATGCAATGATAAAGAACAATGATGATTTTAGGAAGCATATCATAAACTGGTTTCATTTGGAAGACATTATGCTGAGTGAAATCAGTCAGCAGCCAAATATTGTATGGGATCCCTAATATAAAGAATTAAAAATATACTTGTGTACAGAAGAGAAGAGTCTTTATTGGCTACAAGGATAGAGAGGGAGGGAGACAGTTGGTCATAGACTAGATATTTGATAGAAATTTGTTTGGGTAATAGCACACAGTAGAAGGTAGATCAACTTTACCAGTCTTCAACATAAACTGAAAACTCTTCTAATCTCAATCCAGTATTTCAAGGGTAGAGTAGCAGGGGTGGGGTCTGGGGACCACACTCTTTGGTGGCATCAAAGGCAATTGGCATACCTAGCCTATTACCAAGAAAGTCTTCAGCACCCCTTTTTGGTGAGTGGTGTCTGGGGCTTAAAAGCTAGCAAGCTGCTGTGTGAGGTATATCAAATGGTCCCAACTCATCCAGATTATTAAGAACAACAAAGACATGATGAAAAATGAGTCCAGGAGACAGAAGGACCCATGTGAATGGGAGACTGCATCAACATGTGACCAGAAGAACCAGATGGTGCCCAGTCACCACCAAATATGGCCATGATGTGGCACACAGTGTTGAGTCCCTGTGGCACCATGAAGAAAAGAAGGTTACAGCTCAAGAACCCTACCATAAGACCACAATTGATCATTTGAAAGCCTAAGTGATCCCCTGGGAACATCACCCCTAGACCTGCTGCTGCCCTTACCAGAAAACACTACTGAGGTCAACTCTTTGGACAAAAACTGACTGGACCTGGGGACACAATGTGACCACATGGTGTGTGTACTTTACGGTTCCGTTACTTTATAGGAGGCTGTCCTACTGGTCTCTTTCTAGATGGGAGAGGAGACAGTGGAGGAGGGGACAGCTGATTGTTAAGATGATATAACAAGTATAGAATGAAAAGGAGAAGTGTGCTGTCACTGGCCAAGGAGAGCAGAAGGAGCTGCACATAGATGGACACGCAAAATTAAGTCAGATTCTATACTTCCACTTAATCACAATTTTAAAAAGGTCCAAAAAAAAAGGAATTTATTCTCTCACACTTAAGAGACTTGAAGTCAAATTCAGGATGCTGGTTCTAGGGGAAAGCTTTGTTTCTGTTGGCTCTGAAGAAATGTCTTTGTCTCTTCATTTTATGCTTCCTGTTTCCTCGGAGATCTTCATGTGTCTTGTCTATTTTGCCCCATCTGTCTCTCTGTTTCCTTGTTTAATCTCTTTTTTATATTTCAAAAGATATTAACTTAACATATACTGTATACTAATGCTGCCTGATTAGCATAACAAAGAAAACCCATTTCCAAATAGGATTTTAACTACGGGCATAGAGGTAAAGATTTGCAACAAATATTTTGGTGGGACATAATTCAATCCATAACAGACATATGTCTGTGTTCTGACTAACCCAATTCCTCAGAGTAAGAAGGCAGTTTCTTGACCATTAGAGACTTGCAGGGAATGAAGGAGGAATTTCAGATATGTGGAGTATATACATATAATTTTTTATTGAGCAATAACTCGTATCTTTAAAATTATACTTCACAAATACCTACTGCAGTGCCTCTCCCAATGTAATCCATATGTGACTTATATGACAACTTTGTATCACCCCCTGTTATGGATTGAATTATAATCACCAAAAATATGTGTTCTAAATACAAAGGTCTATGCCAGTGGTTATAATTTCATTTGAGAATGGGTAGTCTTTGTTATGTTAATGAGGCAGGATTAGTATAAGGTGTATTTTGAGTCAATATATTTTGAGATATAAAGATATTAAGGAGGCAGGGCCAAGATGGCAGCATCACCACACATCCTTGCAGATATCGCTAACAACTAAGAACTAGAAAATCAACAAAACGGATTAATTGAGCATTCCAGGAGGCCTGAACACCAAGAGGAAAACTGAAAAAACACACTGGGTGACAGGAAGGGGTGTAATGCTAGCAAGTATCTGGACCAGAAAACAAAATAGAAGTTTAAAAAGGCAGCACCAGAGGTCCTAGGCTGCCTGAAGTGAAAAAACATGACTCAGGACAGAAAGACCCTGTGGAAGTCAGAGTTTAGCTGGACAGAGAAGCACTTCGCTGGGCCAGAAAAATCCATGGCACAGGCCTGTGGGACACCATGTGGGCTGGAGCAGCCTTGGGACCAGTGAAGGAAACTAACCCCAAGTTAAGCAATGCTATGTGGATCTGAGGGTCTCTTCATGGAACAGAAAGGCTAGGGACTTGGCAGATCAGTGGGGATTAGGGCACTGTGGATGGAGGGACTTAGGACCCTGTGGACTGGGGCACCAGCACAGGGGAGCATGCAGGCCTGGTATGCAGCATGGAGGAGTGTGCAGGGGTAGGGGCAGTGGCACTGGGGAGCACATGCAGGCTGTGGAGGTGGCCAGGAATGGCGGTGCCGGGCAGAGTACACAGGATAGAGAGGCAATATCAGGGAGCATGCACCAGTTGAGGAGTATGTGCAGGCTGGGGAGGTGGTGCCAAGAGTGTATGTGTTCTGGATTGGTGCAGGACCAAGTGGGCAAGTGTACTCTTGGCTGGGTCGAGGTCAGCTGTACCAAACAGTCAACCACAGTGCAGGGCAATAAGGTCTCAGGACAGAAAGCCAACAAATCACAGGGAGAAATGCCAGCCCAAGCCCAAAACAGCCACGCCGAATAGGTCATGCAAATTAATGAGGCTCCAAAAACCAAAAATCAAACTCAAGTGACATGAATATCTATACATACGAATTAAAGACCTGCAACCAAATGAGTAAATTGCAACAACTTTCTGATGGTGCAGAGACAGCAATCAATTCCTAACCATCTAAAGAATACTACCATGGCTTCCAGAAACTACCAAAATAGTCAACAAACTTCACAAATGAAGAAGAATTTCTGCAGTTATTGGAGATGCAACACAAAAGAATGATGAACAAGGCAGTGCAAAATATCAGGAAAGAGATAAAGCAAAATGCAGAAGAGCACACTGAAAAATTAAACAAGCTGCAAGAAATGCTTGAGCAGCACTGATTAGAAATGTGACAGATTAACTAAAAAATTGCAGAGCTAGATAACTCAATAGAAAGTCAAAGGAACAGGATCAAGAAAATGAAATGCAGAATTAGTGAGACTGAAGACACAGTAACAGATACCAGCATACAAAGGAAAAATCAGATAAAAGGTTTTTTTTAAATGAAGACTCAGTAAGAGTTACGTGGGTTTGTATCAAAAGGAGTAAGTTTGAATGATTCACATAACAAAACAAGAAGGTATAACAGAAAATACGGAGAGAATTGTTGAAGACTTACTGATAGAAGGACTCATGTAAATACGTGACTATATCTACATGTGACCGGAAGAAACAGATGGCGCCTGTCCCCCACCAAAGACAGATGTGGTGGTGCACACAATGTCAAGTCCCTGTGGCAACATGAATAAAAGAGGGGTACACATCAAGAACTCCACTAAAAGACCACAACTGATGGTCCAAAGGCCTGGGAGTTCCCCTGGGAGCATGGCCCCTAGCCCTTATGCTGCCCTGGCCATAAGACATTACTGAGGTCAAGTCTTTGTATAAGAATTAATTGGATTCAGGGAGATGTGACCATATGGTGTGTGTGCTCTATGGTTCTATGCATCTATATGGTGCTGTCTTCCTGGCCTCTTACTAGAAAGGAGAGGAGAGGAGAGGGTGGAAAGGGAGGGAGAAGAGATTGTTAAGAGGTTATAACATGCATAGAACAGAAAGGAGGAGTGTGCTGTCACCAGGCAAGGAGAACAGAAGGAGCTGAAGATAGGTGAGCATGCAAATTTAATTTGAATTGTATACTTTCACTCAATCACAATTAAAAACAATTATGAGGGACTCTATTAAGAGGAATAATCTACAACTGACTGATGCAACAGAACATCAGGGTGAAACAGCAAAAATAAAAATGTCAAAGATTTGTTGATAGAAAACTTCCCTCATACCGTGAAAGATGAGATAATATCTATTCAAGACACTCATTGAAATCCTCACAAAGTAGAAATCCCAAAAGAAAGGCACCAAGAAATATTTTAACCAAACTTGCCAAAACTAAAGACAATTTTAAGAGTGACTAGGGAAAAATAAAAAATAATTTACAAACGAGAGTTAATAAGAATAAGCTCAGATTACTTTGCAGAAACCATGTGGGCAAGAAGGCAATGAAATGCCATACACAAAGCTTTGAAGGAAAACAATTTGCAGCCAAGAATTATTTATCTAGCAAAACTGTCCCTCAAACATGTTGATAAAATTAGGTCATTTCCAGATAAACAAATGTTTAGGGAATTTGCAAAATCCAAACCAAAATTACAAGAAATACTGGAGGAAGTCATTGGATTAGAAAATCAACAACATCAGGTAATAACCCAAGATTAGAACACAGAACAGAACAACTGGATATCAAGCCAAACAAGGGAATCACAAAAATAAATGACAGACGAAATAGTGAAAATACGGAGAGATGTCATTATGTAACCATGGTAACAAGAAAAGAGAAATTTAGAAGAAAAAATGTAGTTACAGATTTTGCATATGGGGAGGAAGTCAAGACGATATAAAGAAATTAAACACTGGTATAAATTTAGAAAAATAGGGGTAAATATTGAAGTAACCACAAAGGAAATTATCAACCCTATGCCTCAAAATAATAAATAAGAAAAACCTGAATTCTCAGCAAACACAAAACCACTAACATTGAAAGAGATGAAAAGAAAACATATAAAGAAGTAAGACTCAGCACAGAAAATTAAATAGAACAATGGAATTGTCTACAATGAACAAAAGACCTTAAAACAACAGCACTAAACTCATGCCTATCAGTAATCATGGCAAATTTAAGTGAAATAAATGCCCCAATAAAGAGAAAAGAAGTGACAGATTGGATTATAAAAATGACCCATCTCTATGCTCCCTATAGGAGATACGCACTAGGCTTAAATAGAGGAACAAACTAAAACTGAAAGAATGGAAAAATATACCAACCTAGCAACATTAAAAAAAGAGCAGGATGGTGGAGTTAAGACGGCTGACTAGACACAAATCTCCTTAATTCCCTCTAAAAACTAAGGCCTGGATTGATAATTGAGTGGAGCTTTTTGAACACCCAGTGAGCCCTAGGACACAGCATAGGGCTGTCAGGTTGGACTACATGCTACTAAGTGGGAAACTTCCTCTCTCCACTGAGATTCGTTCTTGCTAAGAGGCTGGCTCATGCAGACCTGAAGGTATTGGCATTTTTAACTTTTTTTTCTTTTACTTGGCCAGTAGGTGGGGGATGGACATGAGCCAACAGCTACTCTGAGCCAAAGTGCTGAGGTGAACAGCAAGTGCTGCAGTTGAGAGACAGTGTGTGACATAACCACATTTTGAGAGCCTGGAGATGGACTGGGGCACCACAGCCCTTCCACTCTCCCTTTTCAGAGCTCTGCCATGGATTCGGCTGTTTTCTGGAGGGAGGAGTAGCTTGACTGGGATGCGCTCTTATTTGCCTGGGAGGTGGAGTTGCCCAACCTGAGGCCTCAGCAGGAGCTACTTCCCAGGCTGGGGAAAGTGCTAGTCCAGGGAGCTTTTTTCCAGCAGAGGGGATGTATTTAGTGCCTTGTTGTCTTATTGGTGGCACCCAGCATGTGATGACAGTGGTGCAGTGGTAAATCCTTGATGTGATCTGCATCATAGCATCTGGGGACTGCTGAAGAGGCACCTCTGTTATCAGCCAGAAGGAGGGGCCTGCCACACCTGACAGTCTGACTGACATTTGAAGTGGTCAGGTAGCTTTTAGCTTTTTAAAATAAAACTACCTGGAGAAACAACCACTGTGGAGACCAACTGCGTCTCTTCCAGTCTTTGCTGACTCATGTCATAAAATCAGTTGATGGCCCCCCAGTGATTCCATAAGCAGAGCTGTATCTTTTCCATCCAGGAGGAGGAGCTTGCCAACCCAGAGAGTCCATGAGGGCCAGTCACTAGAGTACAAAGAGGTGGCTGGTGCCCAACTCCTTTCTCAGAACTATGCCTCAGCTCCTGTTGATGCAACACCAGAAAAACTAAACAGCATCTAGATGTCCCATGAGCAACAAACCATTGACAGGCATTTAAAAAGCAACCCACCATGGTTCCAGAAAACTCCCAACATAAAGAATGAAAAAACTTCCCAGATGAAAAAGTCTTTCTGAAACTATTGGAGGTCAAATACAAAAAATATTACATAGAGAGCCCTCCTAGAGATTAAATAAAATACAGTAGAACAAAATGAAAAATTAAGCAAGCTATTTGAACTGATGGAACATCAATATTCTGAACTGAGACAGGTCAATAACAAAATTTCAGAACTAGACAATTCAATTCAAAGCCAAAAGACCAGAATGGACAAACTGGAAGTTAGACTTAGTGACTGGAAAGATAGAGCTACTGACTCCAGCAGTTATGAGGAGAAAGCAGAGAAAAGAAACAAGAAAAATGAAGAAGTATTAAGAAACATGTGGGACTTTAACAACAGGAATAGTCTGTGATTAATTGGAGTTCCTGAACAGAGAGGGATACCTGAAAACACAGAGAATATTGCTGTTGAGCTACTGACAGAAAACTTTCCTGAAACTATCAAAGAAGAGAACATAGATATCCAAGATAGGTACTGAACGCCACAAAACATAGACTGCAAAAGAAACACACCAAGACATATTATAATCAAACTTAAAGAAATGAAACGTAAGTTGAAACTCTTAAAGACAGTGAGACTCAAAGCAAGGGTAGCATTCAGAGGGAAGTCTTATAGGCTTTTGTCTGACTTTTCAGCAGAAACAATGTTTGCATGGAGGCAGTGGGATGACACTTCCAAAGCCTTGAAGGAGAAAAACTTCCAATTCAGAATTATAGATCCAGGAAAATCATCTTTCAAATATGAAAATGAAACAAAGACATAAACAGATAAACAAAAGCTTAGAAACTTTGTAAAAACCAAACCAAAACTACAAAAATACTGAAAGAAGCTCTTTGCTTAGAAAAACAAGACCATTAAGTTGGATCCGACTCGACGGCACTTGGCTGGCTTGGCAAGTGTTTATTTAAGAAGGCAATGCAGACACAACATACAGAAACCTACTCAGTTAGGAAAGGCATAAAATTCAATCATAGTTACAACATAAAAAGGAAGGAACCAGTGATCGTACCATGGAAAACTGATATACTATCACATTAAAAAGAGGGCTATACTATTGTAGTTATAGTATTTTCAGATGGTGATGAAGTTAATAAGATATGTAGAAGTTAAAATTGGGTTTAAATTCAGAATATTCAGGGGGATCATACGGGTAGCTGCAAAACATAATAAGAATGTAATACATCAAAACAAGAAATATAATACAAGAGTCTCAACTAACACAAAATCGACACTGAAAAGGGTGAAAAATCAACCCATAAAGAATGACCCAGAACAGAATATTAAGAGCAACAGAGATAACACCAACATAAAAAAGAACACATCAAAATGACAGCACTAAACACACACCTATCAATAATTACACTGAATGTAAATGGTTTGAATACTCCACTGTCATGGATTGAATTGTGTCTGCCAAAAAATATGTGTAGCCATGTGGCTGGGCCATGAGTCCCTGTATTCTACAATTGTCCTCCATTTTGTGATTTTGCTGTGCTGTATGTTAAAGGATTAGGGTCGGACTGTAAATCCCTTTATAAGGTCACCTCCATGCTCCACTGTAAAGGGAGTTTCCCTGGAGTATGGCTTGCCCCACTCTTAATCCTTTCATCCTACAAGAGATAAAAGGAAAGGGAAGCATGTAGAGAATTGGGAACCTCACACTATCAGCAAAGCAGCACTGGGAGAACAGCATGTCCTTCAGACCTGAGGTTCTTGCACCAAGATGCTCCCTGGACAGTGACTGATGCAATACTAGACTTTCTTCCAGAGCTGACAACGAGGAAAGCCTTCTCCTGGAGCAGACATCCTGAATTTGGACTTGCAGCCTACCAGACTACGTAAGAATAAACTTTCCTTTGTTAAAGCCATCCACTCATGGTATTTTTGTTAGAGCATCACTAGCTGACTAAAACACCCAGTAAAGAGACAATGAGTGACATCTTGAATCAAAAGACATGACCTAACTATATGTTGCTTACAAGAAACAGACCTTAGAATTAGAGATATGAACAAACTGAAAATTAAAGGATATAATAATATATATGAAGCTAACAATGCACATAGAAGAGCAGGTGTGGAAATACTAATCCTAAATAAAATAGATTTTAATTTAAAATCCACCATCTTGGACAACAACGATCACTATTTCTTGCTGAAAGGTACAATAAACAAGCAGGATTTAACAATATTAAATATTTGTGCACCCAATACCAGGTATTCTAAATACATCAAGCAAACACTAACTACATTGAAAAATGAGATTGATCACTCCATAATAACAGATGGACACTTTAACACTCCACTTTCAGTAATGGACAGATTATCTAGAAAAAAGATGCACATGGAAATTTTTCCCATATAGACCATATATTAGGACATAAAGCAAATCTCAACACAATCCAAAACATTGAATTATTGCAAACCGTTTTCTCAGATCATAAATGTCTAAATCAATAGCAGAAGAAAACATTGATAGAAATTGGAACTCATGGAACTGAACAACAATTTGCTCAAAAAGCCATGGGTTATAGAAGAAACCAAAGGACATTTACAGATTCAAATGAGAATGAAAATGCTTCCTAACAGAACCTATGGGCTACAGCCAAAGCTACAGTGGTCAATTTATCTCTATAAATGCACAATCAGGCATGAAGAAAACACCCAAACAAAATAATTAACCCTACAGCCTGAACAAGTAGAGAGACAGAAACAGAGGAACCTCTCAGGAACCAGAAGAAAATATATCATAAAGATTAGAGAAGAACTAAATGAAGTAGAGATAGAAGAACAATCAAAAAAATTGATAAGAACAAAAGCTGGTATCTTGAAAAGATTAACAAAATTGACAAAACCTTGGGTAAACTTATAAAAGAAAAACAGGAGAGGAAACAACCCAAATAAGAAATGAAATGGATGATGTAACAACAGTTTCAATAGAAATCAAAAGTATCATAACAGAACACTATGAAAGACTGCGTGCTAACAGATTTGAAAACCTAAAGGAAATGGACAAATTCCTGGATTCGTATCACCTACCATAATGATCACAAGGAGAAGTAGAACAGCTTAATAAACCCATCACAAATGAAGAGACTGAAAAAGTCATCCAAAAACTACCAACGAAAAAGAGAGCCCTGGTCCAGATGGCTTCACCACAGAATTCTAACAAGCTTTTAGGTAACGGTTAACTCCAGTACTACTGAGACTGTTTCACAGAATGGAAAGGGATGCAACACTTTCAAACTCATTCTATGGAACCACCATAACCCTGATATCAAAGCCAGGGAAAGATCCCACAAAAAAGGAAAATTACAGACAGATATCACTCGTGAACCTAGATGCAAATATCTTTAACAAAATTCTTGCCAATAGAATTCAATAACACATCAAAAAATAATTCATACAACCAAGTTGGATTCATACCAGGGATGCAAGGCTGATTCAACATCAGAAAAACAATTAATGTGATCAAGCACATAAATAACACAAAAGACAAGAATCAGTTGAAAAAGTGCAAAGAAAAGGCATTTGACAAAGTGCAACACCCATTCATGCTAAAAACTCAGAAAAATGGAACATAAGGCAAATTCTTCAACACAATAACGGGCATCTACACAAAACCAACTACCTATGTTATCCTGAATGGAAAGAGACTGAAAGAATTCCCCTTGAGAGTGGGAACTAGACAAGGTTGCCCACTCTCACCTCTCCTATTGAACATTGTACTAAAAGGTCTGGCCAGATCAAGCAGAGTACACAAAGAAATAAAAGGAATCTGTATTGGCAGTGAAGAAGCAAAAATATTCTTATTTGCAGATGATATGATCACATATGCAGACAATCCTAAAGAATCTGTAAGTCAACTATTCCAACTAACAGAAGAGTTCAGCAAAGTATCAGGATATAAAATAAGCGTAAGTAAGAAGGATTCCTTTATACCAACAAAGAGGACTTTAAAAAAGAAATCACCAAATCAATACTGTGTAGTATAGTTCCCAAGAATATAAAATACCTAGGAATAAATCTAACTAGAGAAATAAGAAACCTATACAAAGAGAACTACAAGACCTTACTGCTAGAAACCGAGACTTACATAAATGGAGAAACCTACTCTGCTCATGGGTAGGAAGACTTAACATTGTGTAAATGGCTATTTTACCCAAAATGGTCTACATATACAATGCAATCTCAAAACAAATTCCAGTGATTTTTTTTAATGAGAAGGAGAAACAAATCACCAGCTTCGGAAAGGGAAAAAAATCCAGATAATCAAAGCAGTACTGAAGAAGAAGACCACGGTAAGAGTCCTCTCACTACCCGACTTTAGAACCTATTGCACTGCCACAGTAGTAGAAACAGCCTAGTACTTGTACAAAAAGAGACATACAGACCAATGGAACAGAGTTGAGAACCTAGAGATGCTACCATTCTCCTATGAACAGTTGATATTCAACAAAGGCCCTAAGAGTGTAAACTGGGGTAATAGCAGTCTAATGAATGGTGTTGCCAAGTTGTATATCCATCACCAAAAAATTGAAACAAGACCCATAGCTCACACCTTACACAGAAACCAACTCAAACTGGATAAAAGACCTAAATATCAAACCTAAAACAATAAAGATAACGCAAGGAAAATTAGGGTCAACAATGGAAGTTTTAACAGACAACTTAGACTTCAAAATCTGACAAGCAAAGCTTGTTTAACAGAAAAGAAAGTAGATAAATTGGAACTGCTAATAATCAATCACTTTTGCTCATCTAAACACTTTATCGAAAGAATTAAAAACACACCTACAAAATGGGAAAAAAATATTTGACAAGTACATGTAGGGCTGACGTCTGATCTCCATAATATACAAGGTGTTGTAAAATATTAACCAGGAAAAGGTAAATAGCCAAATTGAGCACTGGGCAAAGGAGATGGACAGGCACTTCACAAAAGAGGACATGCAGGCAGCCAAAAGACACAAGCAGAAATACCCATGATCATTAGATATTAACGAACTCTAAATCAAAACTACGATGAGATACCATGTCACCTCAACAAGGTTGGCCATGATCCAAAAAACAAAACAACAAATGCTGGAGAGGCTGTGGAGATATTGGAACTCTCCTGCACTGCTGGTGGAACTGCTAAATGATACAGCATCTTTGGAAAGCAATCTGGTGCTTCCTTAGAAAGCTGGAAATTGATATACCATTTGCCCCAGTAAACCCACCGCTTGGAATATGTCCTACAGAATCGAAGGCTGTCACACAGAGACATGCACATGAATGCTCATTGAAACACAGTCCATTATTGTAAAAATGATGAATTCAATCCAGATGCCCAACAACAGATGAATGTATAAAAAACTATGGTACATATACTCAGTGGAACACTATGTAATGACAAAGAACACTGATGATTTTAGGAAGCATCTGATAACCTGGTTTCAACTGGAAAACATTATGTTGAGTGAAATCAGTCAGCTGCACAAGGACAAATATTGTATGAGATCCCTACTGTAAGGACTTAAAAGCAGACTCATGTACAGAACAAAAGATTCTTTGGTGGCTACAAGGGAGGGGAGGGAGAAATGAGAGGGCTGGCTGTACATTAAATAATTGATAGAAATTTGGTTGGGTGAAAGCAGTGACAGTACACGTTAGAAAGAAGATCACCTTAACTGGACTTCAACATAAACTGAAACCTCTTCTAATCTTATCCTAATATTGCAAAGATAGAGCATCACGGATGGGGTCCAGGAACCATGCTCTCATGGGACATCAAGGTCAGCACAACTGCTTGGCTGGCCTATTGCTAAGACAGTCTTCTGCACTCTGTATTGGTGAGTGGCGTCTGCAGTCTTTAATTTTAGCAAGCTACCATCTGAGGTACACCAAACGATCCCAACTCAGCTGGATCAGATGATCACCAAGAACATCAAAGACATGAGAGAAAAAGAGCCCAGGAGACAAAAGGACACACACGTATGAGTGACTGTATCAACCCGTGACCAGAAGAAGCAGATGGTGAGTGGCCATCACCAATGACAGCCATGATGGAGCACACAATGTCGTGTCTCACTGGCAATGAGAGAAAAAGTGGGGTGCACCTAAAAAACTCCACTAAAAGACCACAATTGATGGTCCAAAGCCCTGGAGTTCCCCTGAGAGCACCGCCCTTAGACCTCCTGCTGCCCCGATCATAAATCATTACTGAGGTCAACTCTTCAGACAAAAATGGATTGAACTCGGGGACACAAAGTGATCATATGCTGTGTCCACTGTACGGTTCTATGCTTCTGCAGGATGCCCTCCTACAGGCCTCTTACTAGAAGGGAGAGGAGAGGGTGGAGAGGAGGGGACAGGAGATTGTTAAGAGGATAAGACATGTATAGAATAGAAAGGAAGAGTGTGCTGTCACTGGGCAAGGAGAACAGAAGGAGCTGAAAATAGGTGGGCATGGAAATTTAACTTAGATTGTATATTTTCAGAGAACTACATTTAAAAAAAGAGAAGCAGTGTCAATATTAATCTCTGATAAAATGGAGTTTAAAGTAAAATCCATTATATTGAATAAGTTAGGGCAGTATATAGCAATTTAAGAATCAATATGTCAGGAGGAAATAACCATAAAAATAGCTACACATCCCTCAAGAGCATTCCAAAATACATAAATGATAACTGTATTGCAAACAGAAATGAACAGCTCCAAAAATGAAAAAAGAAATAACTCCACAATAAAAGTAGGAGATTTCAACACATCACTTTCAGAGAAACACTGAACATCCAGGGAAAAAAAAGCTCAGTAAAGACGCAAAAGATGTAAATGTGAAAATCAACCACCTTGAACTCATAGGCACATATAGAACACTCCATCCAACAGTGGCCATGTATGCTTTCTTTTCCAATGCATGTGGAATATTCTCCAGGACTGAACATTTATCAGGCCACAAAGCAGTCCTTAACAAAAATCAAAGTATTGAAATCTTACTAAGGAGTTTTTCAGACCATAAAGCCATAAAATTATAAATCAATAACAGAAAAAATATATGGAAAATGAGTAACACCTTACTCAAAAACTGTTGGGTTATAGAAGAAATCAAGGACAGAATAAAGAAATTTAGAGATTGAAATAAAAATGAAAACACAGCTTGCCAGAAAATGTAGAACAAAGCATAAATAGTTTATTTCAATAAATGTACACATTCAAAAAGACGAAATGGCCCAAATCAAAACATTAATCTTACAACATGAAGAAGCAGGTCGCCATGAGTCAGATCCGACTCGATGGCACTTGGCTGGCTTGGCTGAAGTAGCATAAAGAGAGCAGTAAAAGAACCCTTCAGGCACCAGCAGAATGCTGATAATAATAATTAGAGCAGAACTAAGTGAATTAGAGAACAGCAAAACAATTAAAAATCTTAAGATCAAACGCTGGTTCTTTGAAAATATCAACAAAATCAATAAACTATTGGTCAAACTGAAAAAGAATACCAAAAGAAGAAGCAAATAACCCAAATGTGAAATGAAATGGGCTGTATCACCACAAATGAATTCTCACAGAACACTATGAAAAATTGTACTGTAATAAATTTGAAAACCTAGAGAGAATGGACATATTTCTAGAAACACAATACCTACCAACTAACAGAAACAGGAGTAGAACGCCTTACTAATAAACTTATCAGAATACAGAAGATTAAAAATTTAACTTAAAAACTACCAGTCAAAAAACTCTTGGCCCAGAACGTTTCATTGGAGAGTTCTACCATCACTCTTACTAAAGATATTTCACAGCATGGAAAAGGATGGAATACTCTCAAATTCAGTCTATGAAGCTAGAATAACCCTGATATCAAAGCAGAGTAAAGATAGCACAAACAAGAAAAATTATAGGTCAATGTTTCTCATGAACATAGATGCAATAATCCTCAATAAAAGTCTAGCTAATGGAATTCAACAGCATATTACAAATATAACTCACCATGATCAAGCAGGATTTATACTGGGTTGAAGGGATGGTTCAATATTACAAAAACAATCAATGTAGTCAACCACATAAATAAAACAAAAGATAAGAATACTTGATTTTATCAATTGAGAAGCATTTGACAAAGCACAATACACATTCATACTAAAAACTCTCAGCAGAATAAGAATGGAAGGTAAATTCCTCAACATAATAAGGAGCATCTATGCAAAACCACTGCTAATCAAAAGGTCGGCAGTTTAGATTCATCAGGTGCTCCTTGGAAACTATGGGGCAGTTCTACTCTGACCTCTAGGGTCACTGTGAGTGGGACCTGACTCAATGGCAGTGGGTATGCAGAACCAATAGCCAACATAGTTCTAAATGGAGAGAGTTTGAAAGCATTCTCCTTGAGAACAGGAACCAGACAAGCATGTCTGTTGTCACAACTTTTATGCAACATTGTTACAGAGGTTCCAGCCACAGTATCACACAAGAGAAAGACGTAAAGGGCATCCAAACCGGTAAGGAAGAAGTAAAAGTATCTGTAGTTGCAAACGATATGATCTTATATAGAAAAAAAGCCTAAAGAATCCACTAAAAAAACCTACTGGAACTAACAGAAGAGCTCAGCAAAATATCAGGATATAAGATAACCATACATAAATCAGCCAGATTCCTTTACACCAACAAAGAGACCCTAAAACAGGAAATCACCAAATCAGTACAATTTGCAATAGCCCACAAGAAGTGAAATTTTTAGGAATAAATCTAACCAGAAATACAAAAGACTTATACAACAAAAATTACAAGACTGCTGCAAGAAACGAGAAGAGACCTACATAGGTGGAGAAATCAAGTTGGCTCATGGATAGGAAGACGTAACATTGTGAAAATGTCTATTCTACCCAAAGCAATCCATAGATACAATGCAATCCCAATATAAATTCCATTATCATTTTTAATGAGATATAGAAACAAATGACCAGCTTCGTATGGAAATGGAAGAAGCCCCAGATAAGTAAAGCATTACTGAAGTAGAAGAGCAAAGTGGGAGGTCTCACAGTACCTGACTTAAAACCTATTGCTCTGACAAGGTAGTCAAAACACCCCGGTACTGTTACAGAAACAGATACGTAGATAGATGGAACAGGATGGAAAATTCACATATAACATATCCATCTATAAGTAGCTGATATTTGTCAAAGGCCCGAAGTCCATGAACTGGGGAAAAAGTAGTGTCTTTTACAAATGATGTTGGCAAAATTGGATATCCATCTGCAAGAAAATGAAACAAGATCCATATCTCACACCATACACAAAAATTAACTCAATATGTATCAAAAACCTTAATATAAAACCTAGAACAATAAGGACCATGGAAGAAAAAGTAGGGACAATGCCAGGCTTGGAACATCAGTATTCTGAAATCTGACAGATCAATAACAAAATGACAGAATTAGACAGTTCAATTCAAAGCCAAGAGAACAGAAATAAATAACCAGAAACCAGACTTTCTGACCTTGAAGACAGAGCAACTCATGCCAGCATTTATAAGGAGAAATCAGAGAAAAGAAATAAGAAAAGTGAAGAGGCATTAAGAAACATGTGGGACTCTATCAAGAGGAACAATCTATGATTAGCTGGAGTTCCTGAATGGGAAGGGAAACCTGAAAACACAGAAGTGTTGTTGAGTTGCTGACAGAAAATTTCCCTGAAACTATGAAAGAAGGGAACATAGATATCCAAGATGTGTATTGAATGCCACACAATATAGACCCCCAAAGTAACATACCAAGACATATTATAATTAAGCTTAACAAAACAAAACATAAGCAGAAACTCTTGAAGGCAGCAAGACTCAAAGCAAAGCTAACATTCAGAAGGAAGCACTGTAGGCTTTCATCTGACTTCTCGGCAGAAATGATGCTGGCACAGATGTAGTGGGATGACACATTCAAAACCTTGAAGGAGAAAAACTTCCAATAAAGAACTATATATCCTGTAAAACTGTCTTTCAAATCTGAAAATGAAATTAAGACATTCACAGATAAACAAAAATGCCGACTCGACGGCTCTTGGCTTGGCTTTTAAAAGCAAACCAAACCAAAGGTACAGGAAATAGTGAAAGGAGCTCTTTTCTTAGGAAAAAAAAAATAACTCTACATTTAAGGAGACAATGCAGGACACAACATCCAGAAACCAACTCAGTTAGGGAAGGCACAAAACTCAATCAGAGCTATAACATTGAAAGAAGGGATCCAGTGATCATATCACTAAAACTATGATACCATCACATGAAAAAGAGGTATACACTACAGTAGTCATTGTCATTCCAGATGGAGAGAAAGTTAATAGGATATGTAGAAGTTACAATTGGGTTTAAACTGAGATAACTAAAAGGGATCACAGGGGTAGCTACAAAGCAAAATAAAGATGCAGCATATCAAAACAAGAAACACAACACAGGAGTCTCAACAAACACAAAACCAACACTGAAACGGTGAGAAACAAACCCATAAAGAAGAATGACCCAAAACAGAGTATTAAGAGCAACTGAGAATACACCAACACCAAAATAAATACATCAAGAACCTAGATGCAAAAATTTTCAACAAAATCCTTTATGATAAAATTCACCAACATATCAGAAAAATAATTCATCACGACCAAGTTGGATTCAGATCAGCAATGCAAGGCTAGTTCAGCATCAGAAAAACAATTAATGTGATCAACCACATAAATAATACAAAAGACAAGAATCACCTGACTTTGTCAAACAATGTAGAAAAGGCATTTGACAAAGTCCAACACCCATTCATGCTAAAACCTCTCAGCAAAATAGGAATTGATGACAAATTCCTCGATGCAGTAAGGGAGATCTGTACAAAGTCAACCACCTACATTGTCTTGAATAGAGACTGAAAGAATTCCCCTTGTGAACAGGAACTAGACCAGGATGCCTACTCTCATGTCTCCTATCCAACATTGTACTAGAATTCCTGGCCGGAAAAATTAGACAAAACAAAGAAATAAAGGTCACCTGCATCAGCAAACATAGAGAATCCTAAAGAATCCATAAGTAAACTATTCATACTAATAGAAAAGTTCAGCAAACTATCAGGATACAAGATAAACATACTAAATCAGTAGGATTCCTTTATACCAACGAAAAGATTATTAAAGAAGAAATCACCAAATCAGTGTCATTTACTATAGCTCCAAAGAAGATAAACCTCTAAGAACAGATCTAACTAGAGAAACAAGAGAACTTTACAAAGAGAAGTACAAAACCTACTACTCTATCCTTGCAATATTGGGTTAAAATTAGAAGAGTTTTCAGTGTATGTTGAAATCCACTTCAGTTGATCTTTCTGTGTGCTGTCATTGCTTTCACCTGACCAAATTTCTATCAACTGTCTAATCTATGAGAAACCCTCTCCCTCCCTCCCCTCCCTTGCAGCCATCAAAGAGTCTTTTCTTCTGTACGTAAGTCTATTTTTAAGGCCTTATAGTAAGGGCCTCATATAATATTTGCCCTTTTGCCACTGACTGGTTTCACTCAGCATAATGTCTTCCAGTTGAAATAGCTTATGAGATGCTTCCTAAAATCATCATTGTTCTTTATCATTGCATAGTGTTCCACTGAGTATATGTACCATAGTTTGTTGATCCATTCATCTGTTGTTGGGCATCTGTGCTGATTCCGTCTTTTGACATTTCATGTGCATTTCTTTGTTCCTGTGACTGCTTTGATTCTGCAGGACGTATTTCAAGCAGTGAGATTACTAGATCAAATGGTATATCTATTTCCAGCTTTTTAAGGAAGTGTCAGCTTACTTTTCATAGAGATTGTACAATTTTACATTCCCACAAGCAGTGTAGGACAGTTCCAGTCTCTCCACAATCTATCCAGCATTTCTTATTTTGTGTTTTTTGGATCATGGCCAACTTTGTTGGTTGAAATGGTATCTCACTGCAGTTTGGATTAGTATTTCTCTAATTGTGAATGATTGTGAGCATTTCTTCATGTGTCTTTTGTCTGCCTGGATGTCTTATTCAGTGAAGTGTCTGTGCATCTTCTTTGCCCATTATTTAATTGAGTTATTTACCTTTTATTTGTTGATATTTTGCAGTACCTTGTGGAGATCAGATGTCAGTCTGACACATAGTTGCCAAATATTTTTTTCCCATCCTGTAGGTGGCCTTTTAATTCTTTTGATAGTCTTTGGATGAGCCACAGTGTTTTATTCTCGCTAGTTCCCATTTGTCTGTTTTCTCTTCTAATGAACGTGCTTTGTTTGTCAGGTTTTGAAGCCTGTCTAAGCTGTGTATTAGAGTTTCCATTGTTGACCCTATATATATTGCATGATCTGTATCATTTTAGGTTAAATATTTAGGTCTTTGATTCAATATGAGTTAGTTTTTGTGTAAGGTGTGAGATATGGGTCTTGTTTCAACTTTTCACAGATGGATGTCCAATTTTGCCAGCAGCACCATTTGTTGAAGCAACTATTTTTACCCCAGTTTACAATCTTAGGGCCTTTGTCAAATATCGACTGTTCATAAGAGGATGGTGGAATCTCTGGGGTCTCAACCTTGTTCCATTGGTCTATGTGTCTCTTTGGTTACCAGTACCAGGCTGTTTTGACTATTGTTACAGTGCAATAGGTTCTAAGGTCAGACAGTCTGAGGCCTCTCACTGTGTTCCTCTTTTCAGTAGTACTTTGCTTATCCGGAGTTTCTCCCCTTTCCCAGCAACATTGGTGATTTTTTTCTGCATCTTGTTAAAAAAAATGTCACTGGAATTTGTACTGGGGTTGCATTGTATATGTAGATTGCTTTGGGTAAAACAGACATTTTCACAATGTCAACTCTTCCTATCCATGAGTAGGGAATGTATCTCCATTTATAGAATTCTCTTTTGGTTTCTTACAGTTAGATATTGTAACTCTCTTTGTACTGGTCTCCTATTTCTCTAGTTAGATTTATTCCTAGCTACTTTATCTTCTTGGGGGTTGTCTTAGTTGCCCAGGTACTGCTCCAACAGAAAACACCACAAGTGGAAGGCTTTATGAAGAGATACAGCCTGGTAAGCCACAAATCCATTTATGAATTATAAATGCATTCAATAAGAGAATCTGTCACAGTCTGGTAGGTCCAGTAAGAGCATCTTGGCACAGAAACCTTGGGTCCAACCAACGTGTTCTGCTCTCGCTGCCGCTTTCTTGGCGGTGTGAGGTTCCCAACTCTCTATGCTCACTTCTCTCCCTTATATCCCACAGCTGGTAACTTGAATCCTGTCTCACCAGCACAAGTGCTGCCCATTCATCAATATCATAGAGGTAGGAGTCACAACACATGGGAAAAATTGCCCCATGCTGGAACTCATAGCTGAGTCAAATCAATACGTACATTTTGGGGGGAACATAATTCAATCCATGACAGGGGTATAGTAAATGGTATTGATATGGTGATTTCGTCTTTGATTAACACTTTGTTGGTATAAAGGAAACCTACTACTTATGTTTATCTAATACTGTGATACTTTGCTGAACTCTTAGTTCGAGTAGTTTACTTATGGATTCTTTAGGATTCTCAGCATGTACAATCATATTGTCTGCAAATAGGGAGATCTTTATGTCTTCTTTACCAATGCAGATGCCCTTTATTTCTTTGTTTTGTCATTATTCTGGCTAGAACCTCTAGTACAGTGTGGAACAGAGGTGGTGAGAGTAGGCATCTTAGTCTAGTTTCTGTTCTTAAGTGGAATTCTTTCAGTCTCTCTCCATTCAGGATGATGTAGATGGTTGTCTTTGCGTAGATGCTCTTTTATTAAATTGTGGAGTTTCCCTTCTATTCCTATCTTGCTGACAGTTTTTAGCATGAATGGGTGTTGGACTTTGTTGAATGCCTTTTCTGCATCATTTGACAAAACTAGTGATTCTTATCTTTTGTGTTATTTATGTGATTGATCACATTAACTGTTTTTCTGATGTTGAACCAGCCTCGCATCCCTGGTATGAATCCACCTTGGTCATAATGAATTATTTTATTGATATATTGTTGAATTCTGTTGGCAAGGATTTTGCTGAAGATTTTTGTATCTAGGTTCATGAGTGATACTGGTCTGTAATTTTCCTTTTTTTCTGGGGATTTCCTGTGGCCTTTGTATCAGGGTTATGCTGGCTTCATAGACTGAATTTGGGAACCTTCCATCCATTTCTATGCTGTGAAATAGTCTCAGTAGTATTGGAGTTAATTCTTCTGTAAAAGTTTGAATTGTCTGGTAAAGTCATCTGGGCCAGGGCTTTTTTTTTGGTTGGTAGTTTTTGGATGACTTTTCCAGTCTATTCCTTTGTGATGAATTTATTAAGTTCTACTTCTTCTGACAATTTCAGTAGGTGATATGAATCTAGAAATTTGTCCACTTCCTCCATATTTTCAAATCTCTTAGAGTACAGTCTTTCATACTATTCTGTTATGATACTTCTGATTTAGGTTGAGTCTGTTGGGACATCTCTCATCTCATTTCTTATTCAGGTTCTTTCTTTCCTCTCCCATTTTTCTTTTGTAAATTTAGCCAATGGTTTGTCAATTTTGTTGATATTTTCAAAAAACCGGATTTTTTTAAAAAAATGTTTTCAATTGTTCTTCTGTTCTGTAATTCATTTAGTTCTGCTGTAATCTTCATTATCTCTTTTCTTCTGGTGCCTGAGGGGTTCCTCTGTTGCTCTCTGCTTGTTCAAACTGTAGGGTTAATTCTTTAGTTTGAGTTCTTTATTCCTTCCAGATGTGTGCTATTATATAGAGATAAATCAACCTCTGAGAACTTCCATTGTTGTATTCCATGAGTTTTGGTAGAATGTCTTTTCATTCTCATTTGATTCAGTGCATTGCTTTATTTCATCCTTGATTTCTTCTATAACCCATAGATTTTTGAGCAAGGTGTTGTTCAGTTGCCATGAGTTCAAATTTCTACATATTTTTTTTCTGCTATTGATTTCAATTTTTATGGCTTTATGGTCTGAGAAGACGCTTTCAATAATTTAATTGTTTCGATTTTGTTGAGACTTGCTTTATGTCCAAATACATAGTCTATTGCAGAAAATGTTCCATGTGCATTGCTCTTCTTTGTATGTTGTTAGGTGGGTATATATTATTCCACCCTTTAATTTTCAATTTGTTCATATCTTTCAGTCTAAGATATGTTACTTGTAAGCAACATATGGACGTGTTGCATCTTTTGATCCAGGATGTCGGTTGTTCCCTCTTTATTGGAGCATTCAGTTTGTTTACATTCAATGTAATTATTGATAGTTATGTGTTTAGTACTTTCATTTTGATGTATTTATTTTTGTGTTGGTGTTTTCTATGTTGCTCTTAGTATTCTGTTCTGGGTCATTCTTCTTTATGGTTTGACTTTTCATCTTTGGTTTGTGTTTTTTGACACTCCTGTATTATGTTCCTATTTTGATATTTTGGATTGTTATTTTGCTTTGTGGCTACCCGTACTATCCCCTTTAATATTCTAAGTTTAAAACCAATTTTAACTTCTACATTTTTTTAAATTTCCTCTCCATCTGAAAAGTCTATAACTACCGTAGTATATTCCTTTTTAGTGTGATGGTGTCATAGATTTCATGATATGATCACTGTCTCCCTTCTTCTGATATTGTAGCTTTTACTGAGTTTTGTGATTTCCCTAACTGAGTAGGATTCTTAGATGCTGCGTCTTGCACTGCCTCCTTAAATATATAAACTTAATGATTTTGTTTTTCCAAGCAAAGAGCTTCCTTCGGTATTTCTTGTAGTTTTGTTTTTGTTTTCACATAGTCTCTAAGCTTCTGTTTATCTATGAATATCTTAATTTCATTTCATATTTGAGAGACTATTTTACAGGATATATAATTCTTGGAAGTTTTTCTCCTTCAAGCCTTTGAATGTGTCATCTCACTGCCTCCATGAAAACATTGTTTCTGCTGAGAAGTCAAATGGAAGCCTTCATGGCTTCCTTCTGAATGTTAGCTTTGGTTTGAGCCTCACTGCCTTTAAGAGCCTCTCTTTATGTTTCATTTTATTAAGCTTGAGTATAATATGTCTTGGTGTGTTTATTTTGGGATCTATTTTTAGAGGTGTTCGATATGCATCTGGGAAGTCTATGTTTTTGTCTGTGATAATTTCAGGAAAGTTTTCTGTCAGCAACTCAACAGCAATGCTCTCTGTGTTTTTGTCTATCCCTCCCTGTTAAGCAACTCCAATTATTCATAGATTACGCCTTTTAATAGAGTCCCACAGGATTCTTAATGCTTCTTCATTTTCCTCATTTCTTTTCTCTGCTTTCTCCTCATAAATGCTGGTGTCAGTTGCTCTATCATCGAGGTCACTAAGTCTGACTTCCATCTCCTCAGTTCTCCTCTTTTGGCTTTGTACTGAATTGTCTAATTCTGTAATTGTATTATTGATCTGCTGGATTTCAGATCGTTGATGTTCAATCAGTTCAAATAACTTGCTGTTTTTTTTGTTGTTGTTCTGCTGCTTTTTGTTTAATCTCTAGGAGGGCTCTCTCTGTAATTCTTGTGTACTCAACCTCTGATACTTTCAGAAAGGATTCTTCATCTGAGAATTTTTTTTATTCTTTATTTTGGGAGTGTTCCAGAGCCATGGTGGACTCTTTCTTTAAGTGATTAGCAATGGTTTCTTGCCTTCATGCCATTTAGAGGCTGTTCATTTTCTCTGGTGTTACCTCAACAGGAGCTAAGGCATAGTTCTGAGAAGGGAGTTGGTCACCAGCCCTCTCTGTGTACTCTAGTGACTGGCCATAGTGGACTCTCTGGGGTGGCAGGCTCCACCCCCTGACTGGCAAAGATGGTCCCCTAGTTATGGAGTCACTGGGAGGCTATCAGCTGACCCTATGATGTGGGTCATAAAGGCTGGAAGAAATGTCACTGGGCTACTCAGCAATTATTTCTCCAGACAGTCTTATTTTAAAAAGCTGGATGGTGTCCAACAGCTGCCCAAATCAATCACACCCTCTGGTGTGGCAGTTCTTGCCTTCTGGCTGACAACAGAAATTTCTATTTGGCCATCACCAGATGTTATGATGTAGTTCAACATAGGAAGGGATTAAGGCCTTGCTGCCATCCTCACCCAGGCCCCACCCACAAGGCAACAGTGTCCTAAACATAGCCTTTCTCGTGGAAAAGCACTTTAAAGACTGGCACCACTTCTTAACTTGGGAAGTAGCCCCTGCTGAGACCTCCAGTTGAGCAACTTCACCTCCCAGCTGACCAAGATGGTGTCCCAGCCAAGCTGCCCTTCCCACTGTGAAACAGCAAAATCTATGGCACAGCTCAGACAAAAGAGGTTGCAGGGGCAGTGGTGCCCTCAGTCAGGATCTGGGATCTCACAATGTGGCTATCCTATGCACTGTTTCTCTGCTGTGCTATACACTGTTAACTTTAGCACTGCAGTTCAGCATATTTTCTGGCTCATGCTGGTCTCCCGCCTCCTGGATAACAAAAAACCATGTCAGTACCTAAAGTCTACCCAAGCTGTGAGTCAGCAGGAGTGGGGCTCAGCACGCACTGCCTTGTGCTAGAGAGAGGTAATTTCCCATTTAGTAGCACATAGACCAGCCTGGAAACTCTGTTCCGTATCCTTGGGCTCCTTGGGTGTCCAGAGTGTTACATTCAATTATCAGTTCAGGCCTTAGTTCTTAAAGGCAATTGAGGAAAAATGTGTCTAGTCTGCCATCTTGGCCCCTCTTCTCAATTTGGTTTTGACAACCTTTCTAAATTTTTGAAGTTCTATTTGTAGATATTGTACAGTTATAATAAGTGAAATCCCATGTATAGATAGTGTACAGTGGCTGCTTGGAAACCATCTCAAGAATGCATTTGATGTATTGAACACTGATAACTAAAGACCAATGCATTGCAAGATGACCTCAAGGACATCACACGTAAAAAAGCAAAAGATCATTAAAAAATACAGGAAAGAAAGACTAAAACGTATGTCAGAAGAGATTCCTAACTTGTTCTTGAACATAGAGTAGCTAAGGGGAATGGAAGAAATGATGACTTAAAAGAGGTGAGCCAAAAATTTCAAAGGGCAAATCAAGAAGACCAAGTTAAGTATTATAATTAAATGTAGAAAGACCTGGGGTTAGATAACAAAAGGGAAATAACAAGCTCAACGTGTCTTAAACTGAATGAAGTGAAGATAAATGCCAAGGCTCATGTTTCAATGTTGAAAAATTCTATGGGCGAAATAATGAGTTTCAGAAAACATCAAAAGAAAATGGAAGCAATACACAGAGTCACTGTAGCAAAACAACTGAGTAATGTTCAGCCACTTCAAGAAGTAGCATATGACCAAAACTGATGGTATTGAACTAAGAGGTCCAAATTGCATTGAAGGAATTGGTGAAAAACTAGACTCCAGGAATTCAAAGAATACCAGTTGACATGTTTCAGCAAACAAATACAGTACTGGAGGTGTTCAAGACATTTGGAGGGCAGCTGTCTGATCAATTGTCTGTAAGAAATCCATTATTTGTGTCTACTTCAAAGTAAGGTAATCCAAAAGAATGCAGAAATTATGAAACAGTATCACTACTATCATACATAGTAAAATTTTGCTGAGATTCAGAAGATGTTTCAGCAGTACATCAACAAGGAACCACCAGAAATTCAAGAAAGATTCAGAAGAGGAGCTGGAACTAAGTATATCATTGCTGATGTCAGACGGAGCTTGGCTGAAAGCAGAGAATACCGGAAAGAAGTTTACCTGTGTTTTGTTGACTGTGCTAAGGTATTGAACTGTGTGGATCATGTGAAATCACAGGTAGCATTGTAAAGGGAGGGAATTCCAGAACACTTAATTGTGCTTTTAAGGAACCTGTACATAGACCAAGAGGCAGTTGTTCAAACAGAGTAAAGGGATACTTCATGGTTTAAAATCCAGAAAGGTGTGTGTCTTCTCTACTAATTATAAAGGCCAGGAATTTTGGGGAAGAGCTTCTCAACTGGTGTGTCAAAAATGATTTACGGTAGTACCAAGATATTAATCAGTTCAACCCTCAGATGGCACGGCACAGCATAGGTAGCCAAGCACCATGTCCTCTGAGTATGAACAGCCTTGTCTGTTTTCTCTCAATGTGATTTGCAAATATTATAAATTGATATGCATGCCACAAAAAGAAAAAGCTTGACAATCATTGGTCTGGGGGCAACTTTTGGCTAATTTGATTTTCCATATCTACTAGAAAATATTTTGTAAGTCAGACTTATTAATTAATATTTTCCCTGTGGCCTAAATTACTAGGATTAGACTCAGAAACTGGCAAGTATGAGATTAACAATCTACTCTGTTTTTAAGTCACATTTAATTTACAAAAGAAATAGTTGTGTACGTATAGCAAGATAATTTTCCTCATCTATAGATTTAGATAATGCATACTACCATTAGTACTGAACAGTATCATTGTATGGTTGTTTGCTTCATTAGTTTTATTTAAAAATTCCAGTTAGTTAACCCAGCGATCCTTCACATCTTGTAGTCACATTTATATTTAATCATATTAATATTTATTTATATTGAAATATGGTTATTCATGGTTGCAATGTATTCTTAGAAAACAATTCTTTAGTGGCCAGAAACCAAGATACTGATCCATAAAGATTTTTTCACCTCAGAAATCACCATGAGTCCAAATTCTTTGCTTCTAGGCTCAGGAGAATCAGGTCAAAATCCATCTAGGTAACACACTGAGCACCTTTACCTTGCAATTGCTTGTTTTTCTCTGAGCCTTCACTTCAGCCACACACTTCTATGCATATAACTTGCAAGTTTGTAGTAACTTAGAAGTACTTCATCTACAAAATAGTTAACCCTAGTATCTCATTTTCTGAAGCACAACTTCCCATCATTCCAATTTACTTTATTTATTGAAAAATTATTTATTGGGCAGCTTCTATGTAAAATTGTTGTATTAAAAATTGGAGATACAGGGGGGCGGAGTCAAGATGGCGGACTAAGGACACGTCTCTTTCTATCCCTCTGGAAACCAAGACCTGAACTGACAATCAAACAGAGCCTTCTGAGCACCTAAATCAGCCTCAGGACACAGCACAGAGCTGTTAATTGGGACTTTATATCATTCAGCGAAAAATCTCCTCTCTTTCGCTGACTCCCACTCCCGGCTAGCACTGGCTCTCACGGATGGAAGGTAAACGCACCATTTTGAATTTTTTTTCCTCGGTCTCGGATGGCGGGCGGAGCTGGGCCTTGTCCGGCGGCTGGACTCAGACACGCTGCTGGGGGGATAGGCAGGCGAAATTCCCATGTTCTGAGAGCCAGGCTCGGGACTCTGTTAATCTAGACACTTTGAGCCTTTCATTTTGTAGCTGCCTCAGTGGGGTTTGTGCGGAACTCCGTGGTCAGGGTGCGGGACGCCATGTTGGTGCCGAGATTTTAGCGGGACCTCATTCTTAGCCTGGGAGCCAGCGCCTGCAAACGGGACAGCGCTTCTCTGTCAGAAAAGTAGTCATTTTGCATAGTCCTGCCTACATTGGGGGCCCTGCAACAGAAGCAGAGGAATCGTTGCCTCTGGGCATCTTTAGCCCCCCTGTCTGCTGCCTGTGTGGAGGACGCCATCTTGGGTACGGTGGCCGCAGCTAGACCTAATTCTTAGCTTGGGAGCCAGAGCCTGCCCACAAGAGAGCGCTTTTCTATCAAAAAACCAGTACTCGACGCAGTGTTGGATAAGGCTAGGCCCTGTCAGCAGAGGCCACCAGGGCACTAGCAGTGCTGTATTCTGAACTAGTTTGTTATCATCTGGGGTTGGATACAGTGGCGCTTACTTTGTCAGATGGGAAGAGGGACCTCTACACCTGAAAACCTAACTGACTTGTGAACTGGTCAGATACCTTTTGCTTTACATTTGAAGACAGCCTAGAGAAACATTTGCAATCCATCCTCACAGTACCTCTTCCAGCCTCTGTATACTCACATGGGACCCAAAAAGCAACAGACAATTGTGGCATACAAGCAATCACTCATGGCTTCAGAAGGCTCCCAAACAAAGCAACCAAGGAGTTTTCCAGATAAAGAAACTTTTATGAAAGCATCAGGAAGTGAATACAAATTGATTATATACAGGGCCCTTCTAGACCTTATACAAAATGCAGCAGAACAAAATGAAAAATTAAGCAAGTTGTTCGATCTGATGGAACACCAGTACTCTGAAATCCAACAGATCAAGAAGAAAATCAAAGACATAGAAGCTTCCATGCAAACCCAAGAAAACAGAATGGAACAAATGGCAAAAAGAATTTCTGACTTGGAAGACAGAGCTACTGATGCCAGTGTCTATGAGCAGAAATCAGAAAAAAGAAACAAGAAAAACGAAGAAACATTAAGAAGCATGTGGGACTCTATTAAGAGGAACAACCTTCGATTAATTGAAGTCCCTGAACAGGGTGAGACATCTGAGAACACAGAGAGTATTGTTGCTGAACTGCTGAAAGAAAACTTCCCAGAAATCATGAAGGAAGAGAATATAGACATCTCAGATGCATATCGTACGCCACCAAATATAGATCTCAAAAGAAAGACTCCAAGACATGTTATAATCAAGCTTAACAAAATGAAACATAAGCAGCAACTCTTAAAGGCAGCAAGACTCAAGGCAAAGCTAACATTCAGAGGGAAACCCTGTAGACTCTCGTCAGATTTCTCAGCAGAAACCATGCTGGCACGGAGACAGTGGCACGACACATTCAAAGTCTTGAAGGAGAAGAACTTCCAACCAAGAATTATATATCCTGCAAAACTGTCTTTCAAACATGAAAATGAAATTAAGACATTCCCAGATAAACAGAAACTCAGAGACTTTGTAAAAACCAAACCCAAACTACAAGAAATACTGAAAGAAGTTCTTGGCTTTGGCTTAAAAGAAAGAAACCACTAACTTTATATTTCAGAACGACGCACTACTCAATACTCATTTAGGGAAGGCTCCAAAGTAAATCACAGCTTTGATATGGAAAGAAGCAATCCAGTGATCATCATGAAAACTACGGTGTCATCATAATAAAAGAGGGATGTACTACAGTTGTTATAGTCCTTCCAGATGGAGAGGAAGATGACCAGACTGGGTCATCTTAAAATTGGGTTTATAAATAGTTTATTAAGGGGATTCATAGGGGCAGCTGTAAAGCACAAGAAAGATGTATCATACCATTTCAAGAAATCTAACACACGATTCTCAACAACCATAAAACCAGCTCTGAAAAAGGTGAAAAATCAACTCATAAAAAAGAGTGTCTCAGAACAGACTAACAAGAACAACAGAGAAAACATCAACATAAAAATAAACATATCACAATGGCAGCAGTGAACACATACCTATCAATAATTACATTGAATGTGAATGGACTGAATGCCCCAGTAAAGAGACACCGAGTGTCATCTTGGAACAAAGGACACGACCCATCCATATGTTGTCTACAAGAAACTCACTTGAGACCTAAAGACAGGAACAAACTGAAAATTAAAGGTTGGAAGAATATATATCAAGCTAACAATGAACAAAGAAGAGCAGGGGTGGCAATTCTAATCTCAGACAAAATCAATTTTAATGTCAAATCCACCATCGTGGACAAAGATGGACACTATTTACTGCTGAAAGGTTCAGTACACAAGCAAGACTTAACTATATTAAATGTTTATGCACCTAATGTCAGAGCACCTAAATATGTCGAAGAAACACTGACTATGCTCAAAAGAGAGTTAGATGACTCCACAATAATAGTGGGAGACTTTAACACTCCACTCTCATTACTAGACAGATCATTTAGAAAAAAGCTCAGTAGAGATACAGAAGACCTCATTGACACAATTAACCAACTAAACCTCATTGATATATACAGAACTTTCCACCCCTCAGCAGACAACTACACCTTCTTCTCCAGTGCACATGGAACATTCTCCAGAATTGACCACGTGATAGGCCATAATGCAATGCTCAAAAAAATCCATACCATTGAATTATTGCAAAGCATCTTCTCAGATCATAAAGCCATCAAAGTTGAAATCAATAGCAGAGAAAACAGAGATAGAAAGTGGAACTCTTGGATACTGAACAACATCTTGCTGAAAAAAACATGGGTAATAGAGGAAATCAGGGATCAATTAAAGAAATTCATGGATTCCAATGAGAACGAAAACACTTCCTACCAGAACCTATGGGATACAGCCAAAGCAGTGCTCAGAGGTCTGTTTATCTCCATAAATGCACACATCGGGAAGGAAGAAAGAAACCAAATCAAGGAACTCACTCTACAGCTTGAACAAGTAGAAAGAGAACAACAGTGGAACCCCTCGAGCACCGGAAGAAAGGAGATCATAAAGATTAGAGCAGAACTAAATGAATTAGAGAATAGAAAAACAATTGAAAAAATTGAAAAGACCAAAAGCTGGTTTTTTGAAAAGATCAACAAAATTGATAAACGACTGGCTAAACTTACTAAAGAAAAGCAGGAAAGGAAACAAATAACCCAAATTAGAAATGAGAAGGGAGTTGTCACCACAGATGCAACAGAAATCAAAAACATCATAACAGAATACTATGAAAGACTATACTCTAACAAATTTGAAAACCTAGGGGAAATGGACCAATTCCTTGATTCATACCACCTACCCAAATTATTACAACGTGAAGCAGAACAACTTAATAAACCCATCACAAAGGAAGAGATTGAAAAGGTCATCAAAACACTGCCAACCAAAAAAAGTCCGGGCCCAGATGGCTTCACAGCAGAATTCTACCAAGCATTTAGAGAAGAGTTATCCCCAATACTATTGAAACTATTTCACAGTATAGAAAGGGATGAAGTACTCCCAAACTCATTCTATGAAGCCAGCATAACCCTGACACCTAAGCCCGGGAAAGATCCAACAAAGACAGAGAACTACAGACCGATATCACTCATGAACTTAGATGCAAAAATCTTCAACAAAATTCTTGCCAACAGAATACAACAACATATCAAGAAAATAATCCATCATGACCAAGTGGGATTCATACCAGGGATGCAAGGCTGGTTCAACATCAGGAAAACAATTAATGTGATTAACCACATAAATAACACAAAAGACAAAGATCACCTGATTTTGTCCATTGATGCCGAAAAGGCATTTGATAAAGTCCAACACCCATTCATGCTAAAAACTCTTAGCAAAATGGGCATAGACGGCAAATTCCTCAACACAATAAGGGCCATTTATACAAAGCCAATTGCCCACATCATCCTGAATGGAGAGAGACTGAAAGACTTTCCCCTGAGATCAGGAACTAGACAAGGATGCCCACTGTCACCTCTCCTATTCAACATTGTGCTAGAAGTTCTAGCCAGAGCAATTAGACAAGACGAACAAGTAAAGGGCATCTGCATCGGCAAAGAGGAAGTTAAAATCTCCCTGTTCGCAGACGATAGGATTGTATATGCAGAGAACCCCAAGGAATCTATAAGTAAGTTACTCAAACTGATAGAAGAGTTCAGCAAAGTCTCAGGCTACACGATAAACATAAGTAAATCAGTAGGATTCCTTTATACCAACAACAAGACTGTTAAGGAGGAAATTATCAAATCTATACCATTTACGATAGCCCCTAAGAAGATAAAGTACCTAAGAATTAATCTAACCAGAGAAACAACAGACCTTTACAAAGAGAACTACAAGCCCTTACTACAAGAAACTAAGAGAGACTTAGATAAATGGAAAAACCTACCCTGCTCATGGATCGGAAGACTTAACATTGTGAAAATGTCTATTTTACCCAAAGCAATTTATTTATATAATGCAATCCCAATACAAGTTCCAGCATCATTTTTTAACGAGATGGAGAAACAAATCACCAATTTTGTTTGGAAAGGGAAGAAGCCCCGGATAAGTAAGGTACTACTAAAGAAGAAGAGCACACTGGGAGGCCTCTCATTACCCGACCTTAGAACATACTACACTGCCACAGTAGTCAAAACAGCCTGGTACTGGTACAAGAACAGACAGACTGATCAATGGAACAGAATTGAGACCCCAGAGATGACACCATCTGCCTATGAACACTTGATATTCGACAAAGGCCCTAAGACATTAAACTGGGGTAAAAACAGCATCTTCAACAAATGGTGCTGGCAAAATTGGTTATCCATCTGCAATAAACTGAATCAAGATCCATATCTTACACCTTATACAAAAACCAACTCCAACTGGATAAAAGACCTAAATATCAAACCTAAAATGATAAATCTCATCCAAGAAAAGGTAGGAACAACAATGGAAGTTTTAATACACAATGAGGACAGACTCCAAAATCTGTCAAAGAAACCTCAATCAACAGAAGAGAAAGTAGATAAATGGGAACTATTAAGAATCAAACACTTTTGTTCATCCAAAGACTTTATTAATAGAATTAAAAGAACACCCACAGAGTGGGAAAAAATATTTGGCAACTCTATGTCAGATCGACGCCTGATTTCCATAATCTATAAGATACTACAAAATATCAAGAAGAAGAAGATAAACCATCCGATTAAGTGATGGGCAAAGGAGATGGACAGACACTTCACTAAAGAGGAGATCCAGGCAGCCAAAAAACACATGCGGACATGTTCACGATCTTTAGCTATTAAAGAAATTCAAATCAAGACAGCAATGAGATACCATCTCACCCCAACAAGATTGGCCATGATCCAGAAAACACAAAACAACAAATGCTGGAGAGGCTGTGGAGAAAGCGGAACCCTCCTACACTGTTGGTGGGGTTGCAAAATGGTCCAGCCTCTTTGGAAGGCAATCTGGTGCTTCCTTAAAAAAATGGATATTGATATACCATTTGACCCAGTAATTCCACTACTTGGAATATATCCTACAGATTCAAGGCCTTTCACACCAACGGACACATGCACCAGAATGTTTATCGCGGCACAGTCCACAATAGCAAAAAGGTGGAATCAACCTAGATGCCCAACAATAGAAGAATGGATAGGTAAACTGTGGTATATATACTCAATGGAGCACTACACAATGATAAAGAATAATGATGATTCCAGGAAACATCTCCTAACCTGGTTTCAACTGGAAGACATTATGTTGAGTGAGAGTAGTCAGCGACAAAAGGACAAATACTGTATGAGACCTCTACGATAAGATCTCAAAAACAGACTTGTGTATAGAAGAAAAGACTCTTTGACAGCTGCAAGGGAGGGGAGGGAGGGAGGGAGGGCAAGGGGGGGAGGGCTTAGTTTAGGTAGTTACTAGAAATCTAGTTGGGAGAAAGCGGTGACCGCACACGTTAGGAAGAAGAACAACATTAAGTGGACTTCAGCATAACTTGAGTACTCCTTCCATCTTAACTCAATACTGCAAGGATAGAGTAGCTGGAGCGGGGGGTGGGGGACCATGCTCTTAGGCGAATTCCAGGCCAATTGGCACAATTAGCATTTTGCTAAGAGAGCTCTCTGCACCCTACATTGGTGAGTCGCGTCTGGGGTCTTAAAAGCTGCCAAGCTGCCGTCCGAGGACACAGCAAATGGTCCCAACTCAGCAGGAACGGATGCTCATCGAAGACCAAAATGACATGCGGTAAAGACAACCGAGAAGACAGAGAGACCCACAAGAGTGGGTGCCTACATCGACCTGAGACCGGAAGAACCGGATGGTGCCCAGCCACCACCAGTGATAGTCATGACGGAGCTCACAGAGAGGAGCCTCACTGACAACACAAGAATAAAAAGAGGTGCATCATGAGATCTCCACTAAAAGACCTCAATTGATGGTCCAGCGGTTTTGGGGTTCCTCTGAGAGCATGGCCCCCGGCCCTGCTGCTGCCCGTTCCCATAAATGATAACAAAGGTCCACTCTTTGGACAGGAATGGAATGGACTTGGCAATGCAGAGTAACCATATGTTGGAAGCACTTTATGGTTCTATACATCTATAGGATATCATCTTGCTGACCTCTGGCTGGAGGAAGGGGAGTGGACGGAGAGGAGGGGAAAGGAGACTGTTGGGAGGATGAGACATGTATGGAGCAGAGAGGAATACTGTGCAGTCACCGGACAGGGAGAGCAGTGGAAGCTGCACATAGGGGGGCATGTAAATTTACATGTGAATGTACATTTTTACTCAGTTATGTTAAATAAAGAAAAAAAGAAGAAAAAATATTGGAGATACAGTGGTGAATAGTAGTTACAACTTCGATAGTGTTATGAGAAAGAACTACATGATGCAATTAATCAAGATGGTTACAGGATATAACTGAGTCGACATATCTCAAATCTATTCTATCTAGCTTGTCGCAAAGCTGTTTCTTTAGATGAGGCTGTCATCAATTCTTGCTTAGTTGCTGTATCAGTCTACCAACCTAGTTTTCTACTTCAAGTTGTCTCATTCCTCCTTCCTTTACATTAATTCTAAAGTGATCTTTTACAAACACAAATCTAAATATACTATGTTCTTGTTTAAAATACTTCAAATGGCTGTCCACAGATTCCAGAATAAATGCCATATTCTTTATTTCAGCAAACAGCACTCCATAATCTGGCTAACGTCTATTTCTGTGGTATCTTCCTGTGTGCTCTGCAAGCTTGCTATACCTTCTAGCTATACTGATTATATAAGTTCTAGAATGCATCATGATTCCTGATGTTACCGTACATTCATATATGTCCTTACAGCTTATGACACCATTCCTTCCACCTGTTCTTTAAAATCCTCTGTATGTTTCACCATCTACAGGAAGCCTTCCAGATCACTTTCCTTCAGTCTGCTTTATATGCCAATCTTCTATGTTCTTATAGCACTCAGTGAATATCTTTTATACCTCTTACTTTACAGCATACTTTTTAAAAATCATAGCACTTATTCTATACTGTAATTTTTGATGCTTATCTCCATCTTTCTCTTTTGTGAGCTCCTTGGTAGAAGACTCTTGTCTTAACTTTTTCTGACATTATGTCTTCCAATTTTGATACAGAGGAGGCATTTAGGTAATATTTCTTGGGATACAAGTGGTGGAGATGGTGGAGAAAGAAATTAGATAGGGTGAGAAGTAGGAAGAATGGAGAAGAAGGCAGAAAGGAGGTAGGAAAGCAGGAAGGCAGATAGGCAAGAAGGAAAGCAAAAAGGAAGTAGAGAGGGAGGGAGGGAGGCAGGAAGGAAGGAAGGAAAACGAAAGGATTCCTGAGACAGTGTAGAGTATTTCTGCCCTGGATGGAGACATGAGAGAGTTCAGGGAGTATATTACAAAATTCTTAAAAAAGAAAAATTTCATTTAAAGAGATCAAATAGAAAAATTATTAGGCAATCTGTCATCATCTAGTTGCATAATATTATAAGGAATTCTTGCCATGGAATATGACCATTGTTCATATCTGTTTGATTGTTTTTTGTAGTGGCATATTCTGTTACACATATCCTGAAGTTTCTGTACCTTAATTATTCATTAGAATGTCAATGAACTTGTAGAACTTAATCAAACTCCTCAATTAGAACAAACTTAAAAAGGCCAGTATTATTCTTTTCTTGCTCTGAGTAAAGTATAATTTAATGCAAAAGGCCCTGTCATCTTATATTTTCCAGGCCTTTCTTTATAAACACTTGAAATTATTTTCAAAATGTTCTGTATTAACTTACAAGTCTGGTATTTCTACCACTGAGTCACTTAACTGATTTTGATAGATTGTATATAAGTTCGTTTTAGAATGTATTGGAAGTTTATAATCCTGTGACTTAACGACACTGGGTTTAATCCTGCTTCAGTACACAAAAAATAAGAAGGATTAACAAACTGCCACTTGCAGTCCAAGAGAAGACATCAGAAACATGAAATCAATTGATCAAAAAGTGGAAGACTGTCAACAAAAACAATATATTATAGACCCTCAAATATTTCTGTTTATGCTAGTAGAAGCCTAAAGTAATCTGTGGTTTTTGAAGCATGATTTAGTTTCCCATAAGCTTAATTAACACCAGATTAAGTTTATAGCCACTGCAGTTTTCTTCTGAGACTGAAAAATGCATGCTGTTTATTTGTTTCCTGTACAGAAAGACTGGAGGCAATAATGTAGTGACACATTTAATAATACTGAAATCAATACACCACATTCATATACAGAAATTCATGAAATACTGAAATAAATTTTAGAAAGTCGATTTTCTAATGAATAAAGCTGTCTATGAAAACAGCTAAGCCATCTGATATTCTACCTGGGTATAATTTATCATTTGGTTATAAAATTCAATTTAAAAAAATACTCTGTGTAAAGATGGATTTCCTTTGCTGTGTTGTTGTTGGATTGTTAGATGCCACTGACTAGGTTCCAGCTTACAGTGACCATAGAGTATACACAAAAGAATGAAACAACATGGCCATCCTCACAATCTTTGTTATACTTTAGCTCAAGGTTGCAACCACTGTGTCAGTCCATCTCATTGAGGGTCTTTCTCTTTTTTTGCTAGCCCTCTGCTTAACTAAGCATGGTGTTCTTCTCCAGGCACTAGAACCTCCTAATCACGTGTGTAAAGTACATGAGACAAAGTCTCACCATCCTTGCTTCTGAAGAGCATACTAGCTGTACTTTTTCCAACACAAATTTGTTGGATCTTGTGGCAGTCCATGGTATATTCAGTATTCTTCAGCAACACCGCAATTCAAAGCCCTCCATTCTTCTTTGGTCTTTCTTATTTATTGTCCAGCTTTTGCATGCATATGGGGTGATTGAAAATATCATGACTTGGATCAGGTGCACCTTAGTACTCAAAGTGACATCTTTGTTTTGGGGCACTTTAAAGAGACAGTTTTCTTCAGAAGACATACCAATACAATATGATCTTTGAATTCTTGACTGTTGCTTCCATGAGCATTGATTGTAAATCAAAGTAAAACAACGTTCATGACAGCTTCAATATTTTCTCTGTTTATCATGACGTTCCTTATCTTACCATTTGTAAGGACTTCTCTTTTCTTTATGTCGAGGTATAATCTTTACTAAAGGCCAAGGTCTTGGATTTTCATGAGTAAGTTTTCCAAGTCCTCTTCACTTTCAGAAAGCAAGGTCGTGTCATCTGCATATCACAGGTTGTTAATGAGTCTTCCTCCAGTCTTGAAGCTATACTCTTCTTCGTACAGACTAGCTCATCAGATTATTTGCTCAGCATACGATGGTAAGAGGATACAACACTTACACATACTTTTTCTAATTCTAAGCTATGCGGTATGTCTTAATCATCTAGTGCTGCTATAACAGAAATATCACAAGTATACGGCTTTAAGAAGGAGAAATTTATTTTTTCACAGTTCGGCATTCTAGAAGTCCAAATTCAGGGTGCCAGCTCTAGGGGCACTGTCCACTGTGAAAGAAGATCCTTCTCATCAGTCTTCCCCTGGACTAGGGGCTTCTCTGCACAGGAACTCCAGGTTCAAAGGATACACTCTGCTGCTAGTGCTTCTTTCTTGGTTGTATGAGGTCTTCCAACACATTGCTCACCTCCCTTTCCTTTCATATATTGAGAGATAAAAGGTGGTGCAGGCCGCACCCTGGAAACATTCCTTTACATTTGACCAGGGATGTAACCTCAGCAAGGGTGTTACAGAAGCACAGTAATCCTCTTTAACATAATCCAGTCTTGCTCATTAACCCCAGGCAGAGATAAGGATCTACAGAATACAAAAAAATTACGATCATAAAATAGAGGATAACCACATGATATTGGGAATCTGGGCCAGCCAAGTTGCTACACACATTTTCGGGGGGTGGGGGCACATAATTCAATCCACGATGCAGCATCCCCTTGTTCTGTTCAAACAACTACCTCTTGGTCTATGTACAGATTACCCTGTGAGCACAACTAAGGGTTCTGAAATTCCCACTCTTCACAATGTTATCCATAATTTGCTATGATCTACACAGGAGAATGCCTTTGCAAAGTCAAGGAAACACAGACAAGTTAAACATCTTTCTGTCAGTCTCTGATCTCAACCATGATCCTTTTAACATCAGCATTGATATCTCTAATTCTACCTCCTCTTCCAAATCCAGCTTGAATTTCTAAGGTTCCTTTTTGATGTGCTGCTGCAACCATTTTTGAGTTATCTTCAGCAACATTACTCTTTGTTTTGATATTAATGATATTGTTCCATAATTTCAACATTCCATTGGATCACCTGTCTTTGTAATGGACATATGTATGGTTCTCTTCTAGTCAACTGGACAGATAGCTTTCCAAATTTCTTGGCATAGATGAGTGAACATCTCCATGGATTTCTGAAATTTTTATTTTGTTCCTTTTTTATGTGTGTGTGCCAGTTCCTTCAGTGCCAGTTTGATTTCTTCCTTCAGTACTATCAGTTCTTCGTCATACACTACCTTCTGAAACAATTGAACATCAGCTAGTTCTTTTTGGTGTAATGACTCTGTGTATTCTTTACAGTTTCTTTTGATGCTTCCAGTGTTGCTCCATCTTTTGCCCATGGAATCCTTTAATATTGTAAATCACAACTTCAATTTCTTCTTCAGTTCTTTCAGTTTGAGAAATACTGAGTGAGTTCTTCTCTTTTGGTTTTCTAACTCCATACCTTTGCACATTTTATTATAATACTTTGGCTTCTCAAGTCGCACTTTGAAATCTTTTGTTTAGCTCTTTCACTTCATCATTTCTTCCATTCACTCTAGCTACTTTGCATTCACCAGCAAGTTTCAGAGTCTCTTCTGTCGTTTATATGGGCCTTTTCTTTCTTGTCTTTTCAAGTGCCTTTTTTTTATCCTTTACGTGTGATATCTTGATGCCATCCCACAACTTGTCTAGTCTTTGATTGTTAGTGTTTCTCTGTAACAAAAATAAATGCGGTTTCATCTGCTATAACTTTGTAGCCCAGGCCACTATCTTTTTCGTAGACAATGTATGCAGAAGTTTAATTAAGTGATCTCTGTTCAGAGCAATGCAGTAAGAGTCCATGATGCTCTCTTCTTGACAACACCCACTTTTTTAGATCTGCTTTTCCAAGATCAGAAAACACTACCTCTTTCCATATCTGGAGTTGGTGATATATAATAAAATTTAAAGTCAAGTAGTAATCAAGCTTATTATTTGCTTTCCTTTGGATTTTTCAGTTCTGTGTAAGAGTTAACAAAAACACGACAAAATAGAAGATGTTTATGTATGGGAACTGGTGGCAGATTTTCACTTTGCACCCTAAATGCTCTCCCTTAGCTTCAAAGAGTGCTTAATATGTATGGAAATACACAGGAGTTTAAAGCTGAATAAGAAGTTGTTAATACACGATACATATTAACAAAGGATACATTATTTACAGAACTAAGTATGATGTGCACCAAGACGATATAGCCAACTTTTCACTCCCAATCTCAGTGGAGTGATGAGCCTTGAAAAACACAAACTAAAAAGAATAATTAATTAAAACTATGATATACACACAAATATACACACAAAAAAGTACAAAATTATCCATTTCTTTCTGTCCACATTTGGTTCTCTGGTTCCAGTTGACCAGACCTTAATAACTCTTCAAAGAAGTAGTGAGGACAATTTTCCTTTCTACATTTATTTAGCTACACAACACTTTGCCTTAGCTAACATGATCCATCCAAAAGAAAGTTTGTTTGTTTTTTTTCCTGTTCCTTCTTAAGTTATTTTTCTGAAAAGTGTCAGTACATACGTATTCCATTCCCTCAGAGTTCTACACTTTAAATAATTCAAGACATAGCACGATTGATCAAGAGAACCACAAGACTAAAAGAGATCCCCAGTTCCATTTAACTTTTCTTTCTATGGCACAAGATTCTTAATCCAGAAAATGAATATGCAGTTATATTTCTCTATCTTTCTTACTGTGTTTAACATTCAAGTTCAGAGAGAAAATTACTGTTACTGTTAGGTATTAGGTGCTATCAAGTTGCTTCCAACTCATAGTGACCATATACACAACAGAATGAAACACTGCCCTGTTATATAACTCACAATTGTTACTATGCTTGAGCCCATTGTTGGAGCCACTGTGTCAATCCATCTCATTGAGGATCATCCTCTTTTTCACTGACTCTCTAACAAGCATAATGTCCTTCTCCAGGGACTGATTCTCCCTGATAACATGTCCAAAGTCTGTGAGACACAGTCTCACCATTCTTGCTTCTAAAGAGCATTCTGGCTGTACTTCTTCTGAGACAGTTTTGTTGGTTCTTTTGCTACCCATGATGTATTCAATATTCTTCACCCATACCACAATTCAAATGCATAAATTCTTCTTTGGTCTGTCTTATTCATTGTCCAGCTTACCTACACATATGAGGTGAGGTGAGGTGACAGAAAACACCATGGATTGGGTCAGGCTCACCTTAGTCCTCAAGGTGATATCATTGATTTTTAGCACTTTAAAGAGATCTCTTGACAATTTTCCAGTACAATGTGTCCTTTGATTTCTTGACTGCTGTTTCTACAGGTATTGGCTGTGGATCCAAATAAAATAAAATCCTTGAAAACCTAAATCTTTTCTCCATTTATCACGAAGTTGCATATAGTCCAATTGTGAGAATCTCTGTTTATTTTGTGTAAACGTGTAATGCATACGGAAAACAGTGGCCTTTTATCTTCATCAGTAAGTGCATCAAGTTCTCCTCACTCTCAGCAAGGAAGGTTGTGTCATCTGTATAACACAGGTCGTTAATCAGTCTTCCTCCGTTCCTGATGTCCCATTCTTTACATAGACTATCTTGTCAGATTATTTGCTCAACATACAGATTGCATAGCTATAGTGAAATGATACAACCTTGATGCATGCTTTTCCTGACTTTAAACTATACAGTATCCCCTTGTTCTGTTTGAATGACTGCCTCTTGTTCCATGTACAAATGACTTATAAGTGCAGTTGAGTGTTTCAGAATTCTCACTCTCTGCTATGTTATCCATACTGTGTTCTCATCCACACAATCGAATACCTTAGCAAAGACAATGAAACACTGGTAAACATCTTTCTAGTGTAGTCTGCTTTCAGCCAGGATCCATCGGACATCAGCAGTGATATCACTGGTTCCATGTCATCTTCTAAATCTAGCTTGAATTTCTGTTAGTTCCCTGTTGGCACTGCTGCAGCTGTTTTTTGAGTGATCTTCAGCAATATTTTGCAAGCATGTGATTTTAATAATACTGTTTGAAATTTCCTCATTTGGCTGGATTATTTTCTTAGGAATAAGCATAATATGGGCATCTTCCAGTCAGTTGGCCAGGTAGCTGTCCTCCAAATTTCTTGGCACAGATGAGTGAGCACTTCCAGCAATGCATCTATTTGGTGAAACAACTCAGTAGATACTCTGTCAACTCCTGAAGTCTTGTTTTTCAACAGTGCTTTCAGGGCAGCTCGAAGTTATTCCTTTAGTACCATCAACTCCTGATCATATGTTCTGAAATGGTTGAACATTGACCGATTCTTTTTTGGTATAGTGACTCCGTGTATTTTTCCATCTTCTTTTCATGATTCCTGCATCATTTACTATTTTCCCCATAGAATTCTTCAGTATTGCAATGTGATGCTCAGTGTGATGCTTGATTTCTTTTCTTCAGTTCTCTCAGCTTGAGAAATATTGAGAATATTTTTTCCTTTTGGTTTTCTGTCTCCACCTGTCTGCACATGTCATCATAGTACTTTACTTTGTCTCCTCCAGTCACCCTTTGATATCTTCTGCTCTTTCACGTCATCGCTTTTTTCTTTTTGCTTTAGCTACTTGACTTTCAAGAGCAAGTTTCAGAGTTTCTTCTGACATTCATTTAGGTCCATTCATTCTCTTCTGTCCTTTTAATGACCTTTCTTCATATATGATGTCCTTCTACAACTCATCTGGTCTTAGGTCATTAAGGTTTAACCTGTCAAATCTAGTCTTGAGATGGTCACTAAATTCAGGTGGGATATACTCAAAGGTACTTCGGCTTTTGTGGACTTGTTTGAATTTTCTTCAGGTTCAACTTTAACTTACATATGAGCAATTGATTGTCTGATCCTCAGTCTACTCTTGGCCTTGTTCTGATTAATGATAGAGTTTGTCTATCATCTGTTTTCACAGATAGTCTCAATTTGATTCCTGTGTATTGGTGAGGTTCATGTGTATAGTTGACATTCACTTTGATGAATAACAGTATTTTCAGTGAAGAAGTTGTTGGTCTTGTAAAATTCTTGCATGCAACCTCTGGTGTCGTTTCTGTCACCAAGGCCATATTTTCCAACTACTGATACTCTTTCTTGTTTCCAACCTTCACATTCAAATCAACAGTAATTATCAGTGCATCCTGATTGAAAGTTTGATCAATTTCAGACTGCAGAAGTTGATAAAAGTCTTTGATTTCTTCATCATTGGCCTTAGCGTTTGGTATGTAAATGTGAACAATGAATGGTATTAACTTGTCTTCCTCGTAGGCATATGGATATTGTCCTATCACTGACAGCATTGTACTTCAGGATAGATCTTGAAATGTTCTTTCTGACAATGAATGTAATGCCATTCCTCTTTAGGTTGTTGTTACTGGCATAGTAGACAATATGACTGTTTGATTCAAAATTATGAATATCAGTCCATTTCAGCTCAACTAATGCCAAAGATTTTGATCATTATGCATTCTATCTCATTTTTGGTGATTTACAATTTTCCTAGATTCATACATCTTGCATTCTGCTTATTAATGAGTATTTGCAGCTGTTCTTTCTCATTTGGAGTTGTGCTACATCAGCCTACTCACGGAGGATTCAAAAGCTTGACTCCATCCACATCACTAAATTTGACTCTGCTTGGAGAAGGTAGCTCTTCCCCAATCGTCTTTTGAGTGTTTTCCAGCCTGAGGTGGGGGTGCTTATCTTCTGTTACTCTATCAGACAATGTTCCACTGCTATTAATAAGGCTTTCACTGGCTAATTATTTTCAGAAGTAGACTGCCAGGTCCTTCTTCCTAGTTTGTCTTATTCTAGAAGTTCAGCTGAAACCTGTTCACCATCACTGATCCTGCTGGTATTTGAATACCAGTGGCATGACTTCTAGCATTACAGTAACACACGAACTCCACAGTACAACAAACTGACAGATGTGTGGGAGACAGAGCAAATTAAATTCTCGTTAAACAATTAATACACTTCTTGTTTTCTGGCATTGGTTGCCAACCACATGAAGTGTCAACACTCTCCCCTTCTTGACCTTAGGTTTCCCATCTCCTTTCTTCCAACTTTCTTGTCCGCTCCTGCCTTATCATCCTTGCTTCTGGGTTCATGTGATTAACTAGTCTTGTATACATGGTTTAGCTACATGTATTAGTGTTTGTTTGATGGGACTGTGTAAGCTTTAGCTGAAAAGTTAACCTCAGGAGTGATTCAGTACTGATTCCAGGGGCCATACTCTCAGAGTTTCTCCAGTCTCTGTCAGCCCAGTAAGTTTGGATATTTTGTGTGTAAGCATGAATTTGAATTTTGTTACAGATATTTTCCCAATCTCTCTGGACTCTCTATTGCGATCCCTGTCAGAGAGGTCACTGGTGACAGCCAGGCACTGTCTATTTGTTATGGATTCAATCTGGTGAAGGCTGTGGTAGTTGTAGTCCATTAGTTCTTTGTACTAACATATCTTTTGCTTATGTCTATGGTCTTGTGTCATCAAATCTTCAATAACCCTCACTGTACTTTTCCATCTTCTCCTCATGTTCTGGAACTCTAATCATATGTAAATTTTTGCTGTTGATTGTATCCCACTTAGTTCTTCAGTTTTCTTCATTTTTTTCTCTGAATTTTTCATAAGCAAATGATCCACAACAATTTGTCTTCAGTTTCAATGATCCTGTCTTCCATTGTTTCTAATTTGCTCCATAAAGATTCTGTTTTGCTGTCCGTTTCTGAAATCTTGTTGTTTATCTTTTGGATTTCCTTTTTACTGTGATCAAGTGAAAGTACACAACCAAAATAAATTTTGCATGCCTGCCTATCTGCAGCTCATTCTGCTCTCTTTGACTGGTGACAGCACACTCCTCCTTTTTATTTTGTACTTTTACTGACCTCTTATTAAGCTCCTGTCATCTTCTCTCCTCCTTCTTCTCTCCCATCTAGAAAGAGACCAATAGAGCAGCATCCTACAAATACATAGAATCATAAAGTACACACACCATATGGTCACATTGTGTCACCAAGTCCAGTTCACTCTTGTCTGAAGAGTTGACCTTAGTAGTGTTTTCTGGTCAAGGGCAGCAGCAAGTCTAGGAGGTATGCTCCCAGGGAACCCACCCTTTAGGCCATGAGGTCATCAGTTCTAGTCTTTTAGTAGAGTTCCTGAGCTGAACCCTCTTTTTTTCATGTTGCCACAGGAACTCTACATTGTGTGCCCCATCACAGCTGTCTTTGGTGGTGGCCAGACACTGGAATTTATATTGGATAACACAGACATTCTTATCCACGAACAGGATAGGTTTCTCCACTTAAGTCTCTTTGGGTTTCTTGCAGTAAGAAACAATGGAAGACAGGATCATTGATTTTTCCCTAGGTGTTTTATCTTATTGGGGGCTATAGTAAATGGTGTTGATTTGGTGATTTCTTTTGATGATCTCTTTGTTGGTGTAAAGGAATCCTACTGATTTACTTATGTTTATCTTATATCCTGATAGTTTGCTGAACTCTCCTATTAATTTGAATAGTTTACTTAGGGATTCTTTAGGATTCTCTACATATAAGACCAGATCATCTACAAATAGGGACATTTTTACTTCTTTGGTGATGTGGGTACCCTTTATTTCTTCTTCTTGTCTAATTGCTTTCATTAGAACCTCTAGTAGAATGTTAAATAGAATTGGTGAGAGTGGTCATCCTTGTCTAGTTTGCATTCTAAGGGGAGTTCTTTCAGTCTCTCTGCACTCAGGATGACGTAGGCAGCTGGCTTTGAGCAGATGCCCTACATTGCATTGAGGAATTTCCTGTCTATTCCTATTTAGCTGAGAGTTTTTAGCATGAATGGGTGTTGGATTTTGTCAAATGCCTTTTACAAAATCAGATGATTCTTAACATTTGTGCTATTTATGTGTTGATCACATTAATTGTTTTTCTGATGTTAAACCAGTCTCTGTCAGCCCAGTAAGTTTGGATATTTTGTGTGTAAGCATGAATTTGAATTTTGTTACAGATATTTTCCCAATCTCTCTGGACTCTATTGCGATCCCTGTCAGAGAGGTCACTGGTGACAGCCGGGCACTGTCTATTTGTTATGGATTCAATCTGGTGAAGGCTGTGGTAGTTGTAGTCCATTAGTTCTTTGAACTAACAGATCTTTTACTTATGTCTACAGTCTTGTGTCAACAAATCTTCAATAACCCTCACTGTACTTTTCCATCTTCTCCTCATGTTCTGGAACTCTAATCACATGTAAATTTTTGCTGTTGATTGTATTCCACTTAGTTCTTCAGTTTTCTTCATTCTTTTCTCTGAATTTTCCATAAGCAAATGATCCACAACAATTTGTCTTGGAGAAACAAATAACCAAGTTTGGCAAGGGAAGAACCCCTGGATAAGTAAAGCACTACTGAAGGAGAACACAGTGGGAAGCCTCACACTACCCAACTTTGGAACTTATTACACTGTCATAATTTCAGGGAGGTTTTCTGTCAGCTACTCTACAACAATACTCTGTATTTTCAGCTATCCCTCCCTATTCAGGAACTTCAATTTGCCATAGATTATACCTCTTAATAGAGTCCCACATATTTCTTAATGCTTCTTCATTTTTCTTTTCTCTTATTTCTCCTCATAAATGATGTTGTCAGTTGATCTATCCTCAAACTTACTAACTCTGGCTTCCATCTCCTTAATCCTTCTCTTTTGGCTCTGGATTCAATTGTCTAATTCTGTAACTTTATTTATTTGCTGGATTGCAGATTGTTTATTTTCCATCAGTTCAAATATCTGACTCAATTTTCATTTTGTTCTGCTGCATTGTGTTCAATATCTAGGTGGGCTCTACACATAGTTCTTTTGGACTTGACCTCCAATAATTCAAGAAAGGCTTCCTCATATGAAAAGTTTTCTTTTTATGACTGAGTGAAAATGTACATTCCCATGTAAATTTAGATGCCCACCTATATGCAGCTTCCACTGCTCTCTTCCCAGTGACAGCACACTATTCCTCTCTGCTCCATACATATCTCATCCTCCCAACAGTCTCCTTTCCCCTCCTCTCCACCCACTCTCCTTCCTCCAGCCGGAGGTCAGCAGGATGATATCCTATAGATGCATAGAACCACAAAGTGCATCCAATATATGGTCACTCTGCATCACCAAGTCCAATCCATTCATGTCTGAAGAGTGGACCTTCGTTATGATTTATGGGCAAGGGCAGCATCATGGCCAGGGGCTTCTTTAATAGATAATGATTGTGAGCATTTCCATATGTGCTTTTTGGCTGCCTGGATCTCTTTAGAGAAGTGCCTGTCCATCTTCTTTGCCCATGAATTAATTGGATTATTTATCTTTTTCTTATTGATATTTTCTAGTACCTTATAGATTATGGAGATCAAACATCAGTCTGACATATAGTTCCCAAATATTTTTTCCCATTCTGTAAATGGTCTTTTATTTCTATTAATAATGTCTTTGGATGAGAAAAGAATGTTTGAGTCTTAGTAGTTCCCACTTATCTACTTTCTCTTCTGTTAATTGTGCTTTGTCAGATTTTGAAGTCTGTCTGTGTTGTGTATTAAAATTTCCATTGCTGATCCCAATTTTTCTTGGATGAGCTTTTATCATTTTAGATTTGATATTTAGGTCTTTTATCCAGTTTGAGTTGGTTATTGTATAAGGTGTGAGATATGGATCTTGTTTCAATTTATTGCAGATGGGTATCTAATTTTGCCAGCAGCACTTGTTGAAGAGATGGTTTTTACCCCAGTTTAATGTCTTAGGGACCTTGTCGAATATCAGCTGTTCATAGGGGGGTGGTGTCATCTCTGAGCTCTCAGTTCTGTTCCATTGATTTATCTGCCTCTTTTTGTACCAGTACCAGGCTGTTCTGACAAATGTGGCAGTGGGTGTCATGGATTGAATTGTGTCCCCCCCCAAAATATGTGTAGCCATGTGGCTGGGCCGTGATTCCCAGTTGTCTTGTGACTTTCCTCCATTTTGTGGATTTCCTATGCTGTATGTTAAAGGATTAGGGTGGGGCTGTAAATCCCTTCATAGAGTCACCTCCATGCTCCACTGTAAAGAGAGTTTCCCTAGAGTATGGCTTGCCCCACCCTTAATCCTTTCATCCTACAAGAGGTAAAGGAATGAGGAGCCGGCAAAGAATTGGGAACCTCACACCATCATGCAAGCAGCACCGGGAGAAGAGGGTGTCCTTCAGACCCAAGGTGCCTGTGCCAAGATGCTCCCTGGACAAATACTGATACAATACTTGACTTTCCTCCAGAGCCGACAATGGGAAAAAGTTTCCCCTGGAGCAGACATTCTGAATTTGGACTCGTAGCCTACCGCACTGTGTAAGAATAAGCCTTCCTTTGTTAAAGCCATCCACTTTGTGGTATTTCTGTTAGAGCAGCCCTAGCAGACTAAAACAGTGTAATAGCTTCTAAACTCAGGTAGTGGAAGGCCTCCCAATGTGTTCTTCTTCAGTAGTGCTTTGTTTATCTGGGGATTCTTCCATTTCCAGAAAAATTAGTGATTTGTTTCTCCATCTCATTCAAAAATGTCACTGGCATTTGTATTGGGATTGCATTATATAAGTAAATTGCTTTGGGTAAAATAGACATTTTCACAATTTTAAGTCTTCCTATCCATGAACAGGGTAGGTCTCTGCATTTGTGTAAGTCTCTCTTAGTTTCTTGTAGTAAGGTCTTGTAGTTCTCTTTGTAAAGGTCTGTTATTTCTCTGGTTAGAGTTATTCTTAGGTACTTTATCTTCTTAGGGGATGTAGTAAATGGTATTGATTTGATGATTTCTTCGTTAACAGTCTCCTTGTTGGTATAAAGGAATCCTACTAATATGGTTATCTTGTATCCCGACTCTTTGCTGAACTCTACTATCAATTTGAATAGCTTACTTATGTATTCCTTAGGATTCTCTGTGTATACAATTATATTATCTGCAAATGGGAAGATTTTTACTTCCTATTTGCCAGTGCAGTTGCCCTTTATTTCTTGGTCTTGTCTAATTGCTCTGGGTCGAATTTCTAGGACAACTTTCAGTAGGAGAGGTGAGAGTTGGCATCCTTGTCTAGTTCCCATTCTCAAGGGGAACTGTTTCAGTCTCTCTCCATTCTGGATGATGTAGCAGTTGGTTTTGTATAAATGGTCCTTAATACACTGAGGTATTGGCCATCTATTCCTATTTTGCTGAGAGTTTTTAGCCTGAATGAGTGTTTGAACTTTATCAGATGCCTTTTATGCATCAATAAAAAAATCAGGTGATTTCTGTCTTTTGTGTTGTTTATGCGGTTGATCACATTGTTTTTCTGATGTTGAACCAGTCTTGCATCCTTTGTATGAATTCTTGGTCGTGATGTATTCTTTTTTTGATATGTTGTTGTATGCTATTGGCAAGAATTTTGTTGAAGACTTTTACATCTAGATTCATGAGTGATATCGTTCTGTAGTTCTCCTTTTTGGTTGGGTCTTTCCCTGGCTTTGGTATCAGGGTTATGCTGGCTTCATAGAATGAATTTGGGAGTATTCCATCCCTCTCTATACTGTGACATAGTCTCAGTAGTGTTAGAGATAGTTCTTCTCTAGAAGCTTGTAGAATTCTGCAGTGAAGCCATTAAGGCCCCGGCTATTTTTGGTTGGTAGTGTTTTGATGAATTTTCAATCTCTTCCTTGTGATGGGTTTATTAAGTTGTTCTGCTTCACCTTGTGACAATTTTGGTAGGTGAATCTAAGAATTTGTCCATTTCCTCTAGATTTCCAAATTTGTTGGAGTACTGACTTTCATAGTATTCTGTTATGATAATTTTTATTCCTGGTGGATCTGTTGTGACAGCTCTCCTCTCATTTCTTTTTTGGGTTATTTGTTTCCTTTTCTGCTTTTCTTTAGTAAGTTTAGCCACTGGTTTTTCAATTTTACTGATATTTGCAAACAACCAGCTTTTGGTCTTTTCAATTTTTTCAATTGGTCTTCTGTTCTCTAATTCATTTAGTCGTGCTCTAATCTTTGTGATCTGTCTTTTTTTTTTGTTTGATGCTTGAGTGATTCCTCTCTTGCTCTCTCTCTACTTGTTCAAGCTGTAGGGTTAGATCTTTGGTTTGGGTTCTTTCTTGCTTCTGGACATGTGCATTTATGAAGATGAACTGACCTCTGAGTACTGCCTTGGCTGTATCCCATAGCTTCTGGTAGGAAGTGTTTTCATTCTCTCTGGAATCCCTAAATTTCTTTATTTCATCCTTGATTTCTTCTATAACCCATGGATTTTTGAGCAAGATGTTCAGTTCCCATGTGTTCCACTTTCTATGTTTTCTTCCACTACTGATTTCAACTTTAACGGCTTTGTTTTAGTCAGCTAGTGATGCTCTAACAGAAATACCACAGAGTGGATGGCTTTAACAAAGGAAGGTTTATTCTGACACAGTCCGGAAGGCTACGAGTCTAAATTCAGGATGTCCAATCCAGAGGAAGGTTCTCCCTCTTGTCAGCTCTGGAGAAAAATCCAGTATTGTATCAGTATTTGTCCAGGGAGCGTCTTCGCGCAGGAATCTCGGGTCTCAAGGGTGCTCTCTTATCCCAGTGCTGCTTGCTTGTTAGTATGAGGTTCCCAATTCTCTGCCTGCTTCTCTGTCTTTTTATCTTTCCTAAGATGAAAGAAATAAGGGTGGGGCAAACCATACTCCAGGGAAACTCCCTTTACAGTGGAGCAGGAAGGTAATCCTATGAAGGGGTTTACAGTCCCACACTAATCCTTTAACATACAGCATAGGTAAATCACACAATGGGGGACAATCACAAGATACTGGGAATCACGGCCCAGCCAATGGCTACACATATTTTTGGGGGGACACTATTCAATCCATGACAGGCTTTATGGTCTGAGAAAGTGCTTTTCAATAATTCAAAAGTATGGATTTTGTTGATATTTGCTTTATGTCCTAACACATGATCTCTTCTGGAAAATGTTTGATGTGCACTGGAGAAGAAGGTGTAGTTGTCTGTTGTTGGATAGAAAGATCTGTATATGTCATTGAGGTCTACTTGGTTAATTGTGGCAATAAGACTTTCTGTGTCTTTATTGAGCTTTTTTGATAGACCTTCTGTCCAATATTGAGAGTGGAGTGTTGAAGTCTTCCACTATTATTGTGGAGTGATCTATCTCATTTTTGAACGTAGTCAGTGTTTCTTCAGTGTATTTAGATGCTCTAGTATTGGGCGCACAAATATTTAATATTGTTAAGTCCTGCTTGTGTATTGAACCTTTCAGCAACAGTGTCCATCCTTCTCCACGATGGTGGGTTTTACATTGAAGTCTGCTTAATCTGGGATTATCATTGCCACATCTGCTCTTTTTTGTGTATTGTTAGCTTGATATATATTTTTCCATCCTTTAATTTTAAGTTTGTTGATATCTTAAAGTCTAAGGTGAGTTTGTTTTAAGTAACATGTGGATGGGTGGTATCTTTAGATCCAAGATGTCACTTGATGTCTCTGTACTGGAGTGTTCAGTCCATTCACATTCAATGTAATTATGTATGTGTTTAGTGCTGTCATTGTGATATGCTTATTTTTTTTTCTGTTGTTCTTATTATTCTGTTCTCGGGCATTATTTTTTATGAATTGATTTTTCACCTTTTTTAGTGTTGGTTTTTGTGGTTGTTGATGTTGCTGTATTACGTTTCTTGATTTGATATGTTGCATCTTTATTGTGCTTTGTGGCTGCCCCTGTGATTCCCCATTAATAGTCTTTGTTTAAACCCAATTTTAACTACTACAAGTCTTAATAACTTCCTCTCCATCTGAAAGGACTATAACAATTGTAGTACATCCCTCTTTTTAATATAACAGCATCATAGTTTTTATGGTATGGTCACTGGATCACTTCTTTTAATATTACAGCTTTGATTGAGTTTGGAGCCTTCCCTGACTAAGTAGGTTTCTGGAAGTTGTGTCTTGTATTTCCTCCTAAAATATAAAATTAATGGTTTTTTTCTTCTGAGCCAAGAGCTTCTTTCAGTATTTCTTGTAGCTTTGGTTTCAGTTTTTCAAAGTCTCTCAGTTTCTATTTATCTGTGAATTTCTTGATTTCATTTTCATGTTTGAAAGATAGTTTTGCAAGATATGTAATTCTTGGTTGGAAGTTCTTCTCCTTCAAGGCTTTGAATGTGTCATGTCGTTGTCTCCATGCCAGCATCATTTCTGCTGAGAAATCGGACAAAATCTACAGGGTTTCCCTCTGATTGTGAGCTTTGCTTTGAGTCTTGCTGCATTTAAGAATTTCTGCTTACATTTCATTTTGTTAAGCTTGATTGTAATATGTCTTGGAGTCTTTCGTTTGGGATCTATATTGAGTGGCATTCAATATGAATCTTGGATATCTATATTCTCTTCTTTCATAATTTCACAGAAGTTTTCTGTCAGCAGTTCAGCCACAATACTCTGTGTTCTCAGGTGTCCCACCCTGTTCAAGAACTCCAATTAATTGTAGATTGTTCCTCTTAATAGAGTCCCACATGCTTATTAAGGCTTCTTCACTTTTCTGATTTCTCCTCACAGATGCTGGAGTCATTAGCTCTGTCTTCCAAAACAGAAAGTCTATTTTCCATTTGCTTCATTCTGTTTTATTGGCTTTGCACTGAATTTTCTCTCTCTTTGATTTTGTAATTGATCTGTTGGATTTCAGAGTACTGGTGTTCCATCATATCAAACAGCTTGTTTAATTTTTCATTTTGCTCTTCTGAATTTTGTATAATATCTAGGAGGGCTCTATATATAATCCTTTTGTACTCACCCTCCAATAGTTTCAGAAAGGCTTCTTCTTCTGGGCAATTCTTTGGATCTTTCTTTTTTAGGCCTTCTGAAGCCATAGATTTATTCTTCCAAATGTTCTGGTCGAAGGTTTGTTGCTTTTTGTGTATTTGTAGGTTGTTTCGTTTCTCCAGCATTGATGAGATCTAAAGCTCAGTCTGTAAAGGAAGTTGATCACCAGAGCCCTATGTACTCCAGTGATTGTGCTCAGTGGAATCTCTGGAGTAGCAGTCTCCACCTCCTGATTGGCAAAGACACAGCCCCACCTATAGACATTGAGGAGCTGTCAGTTGACCCTATATTGTGAGACAGAAAAGGCTGGAAGAGATGCTGTCCACACGCACCACAGTTATTTCTCTATTGAAAGGTAAAAGGTATCTGACATCTTCCAAAATTAGTCAGGCTTTCACATGCACAAGTCCTTCTTCTCAGCTGGCAAAGTAAGCTCACCTATATCAGACTGCTTTACTGCTGGAAAAGCACTCTCTAAGCAGACACTGCCTCCCAACCTGGGAATTAGGTCCAGCTGAGGCCTCTGTTTAGGAAACTCCACCTCCCAGTGAATCAAGATGGTGTCCTGCACAAGCTCCCCTGCCTGCCTTGGGAAAGGCTATTCAAAGGCAGAGATTCAGAGAGAGAGAGAGGTCAGAGGTGCTAAGTTGCACAGATTCCAAGGCCACACTCTGAAACTGTAGTGACCCTGCTGGCTGATCTTATCAGCCGTGTGTCTGAGCCTTGCTGCTAGTCAAACTTCAGCCCCTCCTGCCAGCTAAGACAGAGGAAAAAAAAAAGAAAATGGCGATTTACCTTGAGTTTGCAAGAGCCAACACTCATCAAAGGTGGGGGTCCACAAAAGAGAAGAAGTTTCCAGCTCAGTGTTATGTAGACCAAATAGACAGCCCTATGACGTGTCCAGGGGCTCACTAGGTGTCCAGAAGGCTCCATTTAGTTACCATTTCAGGCCTTGGTTTCCAGAGGGATTTAGGGAGATGTGTGTTTAGTCCACCATCTTGACTCCAGCCCTGGGAAGTTTTTAGATTCCTGACTTTGGGAGTGTTTTGGAACCATGGTGGACTGTTTCTTCTAATAGTTAGCTATTGATTGTTGTCTTCATGTCATCAAGAAGCTGTTCAATTTCTCTGGTGCTATCCCAACAAAAGTTGAGGTGTAGTTCTAAGAGGGGGGTAAGTTCACTACTGGATTTGGTCACCAGTTGCCTCTGTGTTTTTTAGTGACCGGCCCCTAGTGGACTCTCTGAGGTGGCAGACCCCAGCTCCTGGCTGCTGAATGCGCACATTATTTATGGCTAGTCTCTGTCATTATACCAGTTGAGCCTACGGTGTAGCCCAGGGAATTGAGGAGAGAAGGATGCCTGGGACCGCTACACTCTGTAGATATGTTTAGCTTAGAAACTGCTTATATGCTGAGAGGAGCACTGTGCAGCATCCATCAAAAGCAGCTGGGCCCTCAGGGGTGGCAGGGTCAGCCTCCTGGCTTGTAAAGACAGTGACTTACTTAGGGAGTCGCTGGGGGGTCATCAGCCAATGCTATGATGTAGATCAGTGATGGGTGTTGGAGATACTGCCTCTCCACTCAGCAGTCAGTTCTCCAGGTGATCTTATTTTAGAAAGGTGCTTACTGCAGAGCAAGGTGGTGTCCATCAGCTGCTGAAATCAGTCAGAACCTCAGGTGTGGCAAGCTCCCCCCTGACTAATAAGGAAAGTACCTCATAGGCCACCCCCAGACACTATGACCTGGTTCAAAGAAGGGAGGGTTAGGGCTTTGCTGCTCTCATCTTCCAGGCCCCACCTGTAATTCTAGGCACAATTGTCTTAAACACATCTTTTCTACTGGAGAAGCACTATCCAGACAGGGACTGCTGTTTAGCATGAGAGTTAGCCCCAGCTAGGACCTCCATTGTGTCTGACTCTGCCTCTCAGCTGACTAAGATGGTAACTTGTCAGGGCAGCTCTTCCTACCATGAGTCAGCAGAATATATTGCACAGCTCAGGTAACAGAGGGTGGAGGGACACTGGTGCCTGCAGTCGGTGGCTGCACTCTCAGAATGTGGCCATCCCAAGCACAATTTCTCTGCTGCACTATATATTGTTTACTTAAACACTGCAGTTCAGTGTATTAGCCAGCTCATGCCCAGTCCCCACTACCCAGATAACAGAGAAGGCATCAGCTGGAGTCCTCACAAATGATATGTCAGCAGATGCATCAGCAGAAGCAGGACTTACTGTGCCACTGCCTCATCTTCAAGAGAGGTACCTTCCCCCTTACTGGTTCCTAGTCTGATCTTACAACTCTAGGCCAGATACTAGGACTCCTAGGATGTCCACACTGCTCAGTTCAATTATCATTCCAGGCCTTAGTTCTCAGATCAAATTGAGGAGACATGTGTCCAGTTTGCCATTATATTTTGGATTTTTATTGCCTTTTTGTGTATGATTTATATATTTTTTAATTTTGATGTTTTGTACATGTATTATTTTCCTGAATTCTTTCATATCATTGTGCTTTCCCTGATGTTGTCTATATTTTTATGATTTTGTCTATTTTTTCCTTACTTTCATCTGTGTTTTCCTTCGTCCCTTTCCTAATCTCTTAGAGAATCTTGAGTATTCAGATTTTTGAATTACCTATTGGATAGTTCCAGTGCCTTTTTTTTTTTTCTTTTTTTTTTACTGGTTTTCATTTGGTGTTTTGGTTGCTTCTGAGACATTCTGGAAATATGTTTCCTCATGTATTTATTGTAGGCTTCTTTGTTCATCTTGCTTTTTGTTTTTTTGGTTGTCTAGGTGAGTGGGCTGGGTGTGTTTTATTGTTTGCTCATGTGTGGCCATGGTACTTATTTTCTTGTTCAGGTGGGCAGGGCAGGTCAATTTTCTATGGTGCCTCAGGGCAGGTCCAGTGCAGGAAAGGGTGGAGATGTGTCATTTGTGGCACAAGCTGGTGTTATCACCATGGGTCTTAGCTTGGGTTGGTCCAGCTGTGTGGGATCTAGAGGGCCACTTAAGTGATGCTCTGGAGCATGGCGCTTGGCACACAGTGCAGAGAAGCAAAAAGGAAGAGATAAGATTTGGGAGACAGAAGGAAGAGAAAGGAACAGAAGCAATAAAAGAAGCAAAATACTAAACATGAAGAAAACCAATAAAATGGTGTGTCAGTGTGGGTTGGTGATTGAGGGCAGGACAGATCTCAGGAGACCATGTACTGGTGGCTGTCTAACTGAGCAGTGTGGCATGGACTGTCAAGAAGAGGCAGAGGCAGTTCACCAGGCTATATGGATTGAATAAAGGTAAGGAAGAAAGGGAAACAGAAGAAATAATAATAAAAAAGCAACAACAACAACAAAATGGGTTGAGGGAACTTGCCTTTTGTGGCTGGGCAGAACTGGGGTGGCAGCCAGCTGGTGTCTGTCTCATCAGGTGGCAATGCTTAGCTCATCAGGAAGGGACAGAGGCAGAACAGGGCTAGATGCTCTGTTTCATATTGGGAGTTCTGTGAAGTTGCTCTCTTGTACTTTTTGTCTGGGGCAATTTGTAGCTGTCCTCAAAAATGGCAAATCTATGCCACATTAGCTTTCAGGGGATCTCCACTCTGCAGTTCTCTGTTGTATGTCAGTTTCTTATTCCAGTCAGTGCTTGATCTAGTTCTTTACCCTTCTGCTTGATGCTTTGGTTCCAGGATTGACATTTGTATCTGTTTTACTTACCTTTTCAAGTCTTTACTACAGAGGAGTGGCTTGGTGCTTCTGTGTGCAGTGCCATGTTCTATAGTCAGTCTGTAAAGGATTTCAAAGTAAAAGATCATAGCCTCGTTGGTCTGTTCAGTGTCTAAAAATGTTTGTGCTCCAAAATTCCATTTGAGTTAAACTGCAGTAATAAAGGGATTGTATTGTTAAGGTTTATTCTCACAAAAGATATTGGAACTAATATATCTGAGTTGTTAAAAAGCAACCATGGATTAGTATTTATTTAAGACTAGTTGTAGAGGTCACTCTAACACAAACCACTGCATTATGTTACTAAGATGATCCCTCAAAGAAAAAATATACTGAACATTGTACAACACTACTCTTTGTTATACAAACCACCACCCTTACTACTTCATTTCTAGCTAATAGTTTTCTATTTTTTCCTTTTAAGAGCTTTTTCGGTATAACTTTCAGATGCTAAAGTAGACAGATAAAATTTTATGTGCCTATATGCATGTATATCCACTTAGATGAGGGGAAGTATTTTGAGCCCTCCAGTGGCTCCGTTATGCCTCCTTCTAGTCAATATCCAAGAGTAATCACTATTTTGATATCTATTACCATACATTCATTTTTCTCACAGTGAATTTCATACACATGTAATCAAATAGCATGCAGTCTCTTGTGTCTGACTGCTTTCAATCAACATTATGTTGTTTCATGTATCATTATTTCATTCTTTTTCACTACTTTTTATATTGTGGTCTAAATCTGTTGTTAAAAAGTTTGTAAATCACGATGGTGTTTCAGCACTTCAGAAATCTAATTGAAAATAGAAAATGTGATTTATTAAATTTAATCAGGTGCTGTTTAGCCTACCCTATCAAATGTTACTATTATCACATTATCGAGGAAGTCTTAAAAGATGTGTATTTTTATGAATATACCACAATATCTCATTATTTTTTAATCATTAAAAGAACATTACATTTTGAGACTGTCTGGATTGTGTAATAATAGTATCATTTACATATTTGTCTAAGCAAGATGTGCCTGAAATTCTCAAGTCACATCTTCCATTTTTCAATTAGAATCCTGACGTGCTGAAATGATGCTGTAATTTGTGAAATCCATATTGGAGTTATTTTCCTCAGAAAATACTGTAATCAGAAAATTATAAAATGATATCCTATCTGGATTCTTAGAATGTACAGCCTCAGTGGAAAATTCTGAAAACACTAAAATTGTAAACATAGAATACTTAATTCTGAAAGCTCAATAATGAATAATAGTTATTGGATCTCTGTACTGAAGTCACCCACAGACAATGACTAGCATATTTGGGGATGGTTTGGCAGAGAAGTAAACATTCTTAAATGGAGAGCTGGTTACAGGCAGGGGAGCAGCAGAAAGGGATTATACTCTCTTGAAATAGACAAAAAGACAAATACAATTATTGTACCTACTACAAAAGGGCTGTATACAGACAAGATTCGAGGTCTATATCAGATATGCCCAAATAATTTGATATCAAGTTTAGTCCAGAGTCAAGATCTTATTAATTTGTAGCATGTATGAACATCTTAAGGGCCGAAATTATATTTTACTCATTTCCTACAACTCTAGTGCCGTTCCTGGCAATTAAGTGCTACAGCTGCTAACAAAAATTTCAACAGTTTGAATTCACCAAGTACTCTTTAGAAATTCAATGTGGCAGTTCTGCTCTGTCCTATACGGTTGCATGAGTTGGAGTTGACTCAAAGGTAATGGTTTTCGATTTTACTGGTATTAGATGAGAAAACTGACTTTTTGACTAAAAATGAGGTCAAAATATGAAGCCACAGAGTTTATAAGTACTTATATCACTTCAATATCTCAGAAATTGAAGCAAAATATGTTAAATATGACATCAGAATTTCAATTGCTTCTGCTCTAGCCCACCATATTGCCACTACTGCTCTCACTATCTGAAACAACCTCAAACTGGATGCTTCTTTTCTAGTTAACAAACATTTTGCTATTATATATGACAGTTGTCAAACACAGTAATAAACATCACGGCATTTTTCATGAAATAAAGTGCTACATAAACATAGCGCACTAGGTGTATAACTTGAGCACTAGGTGCTGCTTATTACCTTAATTTACAGTGTACTTGGGGATTCCAAACTTTTATTATTCATTTTTTCTTTCTGACCATTTACAATTTTTGAGCAAATGCTATCTTTCGCAGAGGTGACTTGTTCTGGGATCTCTAAATATGCTAACACTTCTGGTCACTGATACCTTGTAAATAATAATACTTGAGAATAGATGATGTGAACTCCAACAATTCCTTGCCTGTGTTTGGATGGATTTTTATTAGCATGATCTCTCAAAATAACACTTTCCCTGGCAGAATGTACCTCTGAAAATCATTGAAACACTTGATTTAAATTCTCGTAGTGTGACCAGGATGTATAAACCGCATGTCTTCTGGTTCATGTTTTTATTGTGCTCTACTCTTCATGTCTGTCAAAGTCCTGAATTTTTTTATACATTAATTTAGCATTTAAATAGAAGCTTCACTAGGGTCCTTTTGAGCCAGTATACATGTAAAGTTGCACACTGTCAACAGGTGCTGTGGGAGAGCCTCTAGATGACTTTTATATATAAAGCAGTTTTCCCACATGTCATCTACTGCAATAGCATGATAAATGGGGTGCTCTGAAATATCAGCAGCAAATTCAGATGCCTAGGGAAACTACCTTTCAACTGGTTGGCTACTCACAGCAGATCTCATCATGAGGATGATCACATATTAAATTCAGCAGGGAAATGATCACATTATACGACTACCAAAACTCTGAAAAACATGACCCAACCAAACTGACACACTATGTTAACCATCACAGGAGCACACTCTCTGGTATGGGACTGTGTGGAATAGACTTGGCTTTTGTCATCAGACTGTTGTCTGACTGTTCAGACCTTTTGGGAGATAGTTGGAAGATGGGGGGGCAACCTTTCCAGGTGAAACAGCACCTACATTCCTGCGTGACTAGGAAGGCACCAAAAAGATCCTGGAAGACAGTGCCTGAACTCAGTCACATGGAGCTAACTAGTGTGACTGATGTATACTGAAGCAATGCTTTAGCTTCCAAGGGTAGAAAGATAAAAGCTACTGTAAGAGTTACCTACAGAATTGGAAACTTTCAGTAACAGCATGAAATTACACAAAATGGTAGAATAGGGACTTCTAGAAGTCTTTTCTTCCACCTTAATAGCAATAGCACTAGAATGAGCAAGTGAGATAAACTATCTTGTAACTCTGAAACTGAATTGGTCAATTAATTTAACAAGAGGAGTGCTTGACAAAGGAAAAAGCTGCTGGTATTTCCTAGATGAAACACATTAGCTAATGCTGCCATTACTTAACATTTTTGTTCATGTAACAGATGGCTGGTTCCGGGGTAGGTGGAGAAGTCCTTGTTCTCCAAGGATTTTGGGCTACACAGTGTGCACAATTGTGTTGGCCTGTGATGTCCTAAGGGATTAATTTAGACCACTGCAATGGTTTGGCCCTTTACCACAATGGCATTACTCTGATGGAATTTTTAAAAGGCTAGATTGCGCTCCAGTGATAACTAACAAGCCACTGACTGATTTAGAGATAGCAGAATCAGAACACTTTCTACAGTCTGGCTTGAAAAAGACATTAAACAAAGAGTTGCCAGAAACCTTCATTAAATCACAACATCAATCCCTGAGGAGTTAGACAGTTATATATGCTCGAGAAGAGAGCATATTTTGGAACAGGGGTGTCTGTATTGAGAACCTCCTAGATCTGCATGAAATGACTCCACTGAGGCAATAACACTGAAGATGAAGAGAAAATGAGGCAAACAGGTAAAAATCAGGTGGCAGAGAAATTGCAGCACTGGTGCAAGCAGCAGGAACCACAAGCAGACAGAAGTGGTGAGTGAGGTCACCAGTGGAGCTAAACACCTCAACAGAGATCACCAACAGAGCCAGGTACTTCTGAGTAGCAGGTTGCCAGTGGCATTGGGAGCCTCATGAAGGGGAAGCAGCCAGTCTGGATGCATGTAGGTGGGTTCTGAGTAAAGCAAGCAGAAACATGGGGGGCAAGCTGTGGCAGATATCCCAGCTGTGCTGAGACCTGTAACCCTGAGGCAAGAAGGGGCCTATTCTGAGTGGATGAGAGGAAATCTGTCCTGATGAAGCTGGGAAGTTGTCCACAAAGGCCTGGGTATATGTGACAGGAGTTGTCTGTAAAATACTTTTGCCTCCAGAGGTGTGGTAATGCTGTTCTAAGCTTGTTAGTGGTCCAGGATTGTCCCACAGTTACTGGTTTAGATCTGAATCAGGGAACATAGGGGACCATACCCAGCAAAGAAAAGCTGCAGAGAAAGAGAACACACACAGCCATGCCACACTTGACCTGAATGGATGACAACTAGCTGAGAGACATCTTCTGACACCTGATCCACAGAATGCCCACCTGGTGAAAAATAAATTAACATAGGTAACTTGGGAAGAGTGAGAATGTCCTGTTTTAGAAATAAATGGATTCCTCTCCTGCAATGCTAAGAAGGATATATAGAGAGAAAGAGAGGAAGGGTTTACTTTAAATATGATAATGCTTCTGTTTGCTTTCTATAAGTATTACGTTCTATGTGGTTTATTGTTAACTTTCTATAAATTATAGTAATGACTTTCAATTACTACACTTTGTAAAATGTCTTTGCATGTGCTGCCCAATTAGATCAGAGAGTAGAGATGTCATTCTAGCAGTATCATGATTGCTTTGGATATAGAGTAAAAATTGTGAGTATAGATCCATGTAGGCACATGCACAGACAGATTGATACATACTGAAAACCTTGAAAAATTGGGAGAATTTGATTTCCAGAATTACCAGATTATAATATTCAAATGTCCCAGTTACACACACACACAAAAATCACAAAGCATACAAATAAACAGAAAACAGATGGCTCAACTGAAAGAACAATTTGAAGACAGGGAAATTAACCCTATGTAAGACCAGATTATGGACAGATTAGAAGGCTTTAAAACAAAAACATTAAATATGTTCAAAAACATAGAAACTGAACTAAATAAAGGAAATCAAGAAAATAATAGAGGTACCAAATGAAATTTCAATAAGAAATAGAATCAAACGAGTGAGACAACAAAAGTATGAGCAATAAAAGACAAAATAAATAATTGGGATCTCACAAAATTAAATACTTTGGTTCATCAAAGGACTTCAACAAAAAAAAGAAAAAATCTACAGATTGTGAAAATTTGGGGGAACACTGTATCTGATAAGGGTCTAATATCAAAATATATTAAATATAAATCTGGTGGCACAATGATTAAGAGTTTGACTGCTAACAAAAAGGTCAGCAGCTTGAACTCACCAGGCAGACCATAGAAGCTATATGGCACAGTTCTACTACCTCCTATAGGATCATTATGAGTTGACAGCAATTATTTTTAAGGGGAGGAATTAATGTATATATGGAAACTCTGGTGTCTTACAGGTTAAGTGCTACAACTGTGAACCAAAATGTCAACAGTTCAAACCTACCAAGTGCTTTCTGGAAACTTTATAGGGCATTTCTACTCTGTATATACAGTCTCTATGAGTCAGAATCAACTCCATGGCAGTGGGTTTTGTTTAATATATATATTAAATAATGTAATAACAAAAATCAACAAAAAATAACCCAATTAAAAACAGTAAAGAACTTCAAAAGACATTTCATGAAAGTGGATGTTCAGTCAAAATCACATGAAAAGATTCTAAGCATCATTAGTCATTAGGCAGATAAAAATCAAAACTGCAATGAAATATAACCTAACCTCCATTTACAGGGCAATGATCAAAACAAAGACAAACACTCAAGGAGGAGTTATTATGGCAAAGTAATGAGACACTTCCTATGATTTCTGTAACAACAAAGACCTAAAAGAAAAGCTGAGAATAAATAACATCATAGTAGCCCTGAACGTCAGAGGTAGAGCTGGGGAATCCAAACTGAGTGACTGGGGAGAGGAAGTCCAGAAGTACCTAGGACTGATCAAACCCAACCCACCAGGAATAGGCTGCAGCCAGCATGGTGAATGGAGCAGTGGTACAGGGAGGGTGTCCTGTGCAACAGAAGAGAGTAAGCAGTGGAGAGTTCACTCACACTTCCAAAATCACTGAAAAACAGCACTTGATTGTCAAAAGCTAAGTGGCTTGTATCTAAACTATGGCACACAGATCTAAAACTTTCCCTACGGATAAAACCCTCTGCCTTTTTCCCAGTGCTTCGCCTGCCCTCTTTATTGTACCTAGATTTGGGGTCTGATGCTATTACCTGAGCCAGAGGTAGGGCACCTTATGCTAGCCCTTATTCATCCTTCTAGATGTAGAGATGGAACACTTCAACAAACAGGAGGGAGGGGAAGAATATGCCGATACCCTTGAGCTATAAATTCAGGAAAGAAACAATCCCTTTGTCTAGGCTCAGGCATAAGGGGATATACCTTCCTCACAGACACTCAGAGATAGCTGTCACCCCCTGCCTTTCTCAGCATGTACACCCAGATACCTGTGCCTATACCAATCATCCCTCCCACCTAGGACTGCAGGGAAAAGTCTGCACCACACATGTGGTGACTGAATACCTGGACACCTAAGCTGAAGGCATATAAGAAAAGTAAATGGATTCCTGGGCTTACACTCCTCATAAAAACTAATCACCTGGTGACAAGATGTTAGAGTTTCAAAGGTGCCAATAACCAGACTAGCACACACAACCAGCCTTTTTTATATACTTCAAAACAAAACAAGAAGCTAGAACACAGTTACAAACATAAAATAAATACAAAAACTTATTGATGACTCCGAATTCAGAGACAATAGTCAAAATCAAACCACTTAATGGGGAAAACCATAATGATTTCAGAAAGCTCCCAAAATGAAGAATCAAAAAATCTCCAGGGGGGTAAGAGCCAAGATGGTGGACTAGACATTCAACTCCTCAATTCCCTCTGAGAACTAAGGCTACCTGGATTGATAATTGAATGAAGCACTCTGAACACACAGGGAGCCCTAGGATACAGCATAGGGTTGTCAGATTGGACTATGTACCAATAAATGGGAAACTACCTCTCTCTAATACAAAGCAGCACATGCTGAGCCCTGCTCTTGCTAACTCACCACTTAGGTGGACTGCAGGTACTGATTAATTTTTGGTTATCTAGGAGGCAGGGGATGGGCATGAGCCAGCAAATACACTAAACTGCAATGCTAAAGTAAACAGCACATAGGGCAGAGGAGACTGTGCACGAGATACCCAAGTTATGAGAGACTGGCTGCTGACTGAGGGGACCACTGCCCCTTCACTCTCTCTTTTCTGAGCTGCACTATAGATATTGCTGTTTCACAGAGGGAAGGACAGCTCAGCTTGGACACCTTCTTGGTCAGCTAGGTGATGGAGTCACCCAACCAGAGGTCTCAGCAAGGGCTAATTCCCAAACTGAGAAGAGGCGCCAGTCCAGAAGGCACTTTTCCAACAGAAAGGCTGTGTTTAGAGCAGTGTTACCTTAGGGGTGGGACCCAGCTGATAATGGCAGCAAGGCTATAATCTGTCCCTGTTTTGAACTATGTCATAGCGTATGAGATGGCTGAAGAGGTGATTCCATTGTCAGCCAGAAGGTGGGGCCTGCCACACCTGGCAGCCTGACTGATTTTAGCAGCTATGAGACAGCCCCCAGCTTCTGCAAATGAGATTGCCTGGAAAAATAACTGCTGAGTCACCCAGTGGCATCTCTTCCAGCCTTTACTAACCCACATCATAGGTTTACCTAGCAGCTCCCTAGTGACTCCAAAGATAGGGCACCATCTTTGCCAGCCGGGAGGTAGACCTGGCACCTCAGAGAGCCCACTGAGGCCAGTCACTAGAGTAGACAGTGGCAGCTGGTGACCAATTCCTTTCTCAGAATTATGCCTCAGCTACTGTTGAGGTAACACTAGAGAAACTGAATGGTCTCTAGATGGCAAATAGGCAGCAAACCATTGCTAAACAATTAGAGAAACAGTCTACCATGGCTCTGGAAAACTCCCAAAATAAAGAACCAAAAAGCTTCCCAAATGAAGAAGCCTTTCTGAAACTATCAGAGGTCGAGTACAAAAGAATTATACAGAGAGCGTTTCTAGAGATTAAACAAAATTCAGCAGAGTGAAATGAAAAAGTGAGCAAGCTATTTGAACTGATGGAACATCAACGATCTGAAATCCATCAGATCAATAATACAATTACAGAATTAGACAATTCAATCCAAAGCCAAAAGAGCAGCACTGAGTAGATGGAAGTCAGACTTAGTGACCTGGAGGATAGAAAAACTGACAACAGCATTTGTGAGGAGAAATCAGAAAAAATTAACAAGAAAAATGAAGAAGGACTAAGAAAGATGTGGGACACTATTAAGAGGAATAATCTGTGATTAGTTGGTATTTGTGAACAAGGTGGGATAGCGGAAAACAGAGCATTGTTGTTGAGTTGCTGACATAAAACTGCCCTGAAATTCTGAAGGAAGAGAACATAGACTTCCAAGATATGTATTGAACACCTTAAAAAATAGACACAAAAGAAAGACAGTGAGACATACTATAATCAAGTTTAATAAAATGAAACATAAATAGATGGCCTTAAAGGCAGTGAGGCTCAAAGAAAATCTAACATTCAGAGAGAAGCCCTGTAGGCTTTCATATGACATCTCGGAAGACAAAATGTTGACAAGAAGGCAGTGGGATGATAGTCAAAGCCTTGAAGGACAAAAACTTCCAACCAAGAATTACATATCCTGCTAAACTGTCTTTCAAATTTAAAGATGAAATTAATACATTTGTGGATGAACAGAAGGTTAGAGACTTAGTAACAACCAAACTCAAACTATGAGAAATACTGAAAGAAGCTCTGTGCTTAGAAAAACAAAACCATTAAGTGTATGTTTAAGGAGGCAACACAGGACACAGCTTCTAGAATCCTACTCAGTTAGGGAAGTCACAAAACTCAATCAAAGCTGCAATATTAAAAGAAGGGAAACAGTGATCATATCACAAAAACTGTGACACCATCACACTAAGCAGAGGGAAATATTGCAGTAGTTATAGTCTTTTAAGTTGGAGAGGAATATAAAAAGATAGGCAGAAGTTAAAATTGGGTGTAAACTTAAAACACTAAGGGAGACCAAAGGTGTAGCTGCAAAACACAATAGCAATGTAACATAATACAAAAGGAAATGTATTATAGGAGTCTCAAGAAATCCAAAACCAACACTGAAAAAGATGAAAAGTTCACTCCTAAACAATGTCCTAGAGCAGAATGTTAAGAGCAATATGGAAAACATCAAAATATACAGCCTTCCTAGAGATTAAACGAAATGCAGCAAAGCAAAAAAAAATTGTGCAAGCTATTTGAACTGATAGAATATCAGTGATCTGAATTCCATCAAAATGACAAAAATAATTACATTAAAATGTCAGCACTAAACAATACCTATCAGTAATTAGACTGACTGTAAATGAACTGAATGCTCCTATAAAGAGACAACGAGACACATTGTGAATCTAAAGACATGACCTGTCTACATGTTGCTTACAGGAAATACGCCTTAGACTCAAAGATACGAAGAAACTGAAGACTGAAGGATGGAATAGTATATGCCAAGCAAACAACATACAAAGAACACATGTGGCAATACTGATCTCAGATAAAATAGATTTTAATGTAAAATACACCATCATGGAACAGGATGGTCACTATTGCTGAAATATTCAATACACAAGTAGGACTTAACAATATTAAGTACTTATACACCCAATACCACAGCATCTACATACATCAAACAAACACTGACTGCATCGAAAAATGAGACAGATCACTCCACAATAATAGTGGGAGACTTCAACACTCTGCTTTCAGTAATGATCATAGAGAAAAAAAGCTCAGTAAAAACACAAAAGAACTTATTGCCACAATTAACCAACTAGACCTCATCAACATATACAGAACTTGATAACATTAACAGATAACTGCACTTTCTCCAGAGCACATGGAACATTTTCCAGACTAGACCATGTATTAGGACATAAAGCAAATCTCAACAAAATCCAAACCACTGAATTATTGCAAAGCAAATTCTCAGATCATAAAGCCATAATAGTCACAATCAATATCAGAGAAAAACATAGAAATTGAAACTCATGGAAACTGAACAATATCTTGCTCAAAAAAGCCATGGGTTATAGAAGAAGTCAAGGACAAAATAAAGACATTTATGGATTCCAATGAGAATGAAAACACTTCCTACCAAAATCTACAGGATACAGCCAAAGCACTGCTCAGAAGTCAATTTATCGGTATAAATGCACACATCCAGAAGAAAGAAAAGATCCAAACCGAAGAATTAGCCCTACAGCTTGAACAAGTAGAAACAGAGCAACAGAAGAAACTCTCAGGCACCAGAAGATTAGAACAGAACTAAATGAATTACAGAATAGAAGAACAATTGAAAAAATTGAGAAGATCAAAAGCTGGTTTTTTGAAAAGATCAACAAAATTGACAAACTACTGGCTAAACTTACTAAAGAAAAACAGGAAAGCAAACAAATAACCCAAATAGCAAGGGAGATGGAAGATGTCACAACAGACCCAACAGAAACCAAAAGTATCATAACAGAATACTATGAAAGACTGTACTGTAACAGATTTGAAAACCTGGAGGAAACGGACAAATTCCTAGCTTCATATCACCTACCAAAATTATCATGAGGAGAAATAGAACTACTTAATAAACTTATCACAAAAGAGATTGAAAAAGTCATCAAAAAACTAACAACCAAAAAATTCCTGGCCCAGATGGCTTCACCGCAGAATTCTACCAAACTTTTGGAGAAGATTAACTCCAATACTACCGAGAGTATTTTTCATCACAGAAAGCGATGGAATTCCCCAATTTTCATTCCATGAAGCCAGCATAACCCTGATACCAAAGCCAGACAGATCCAACAAAAAAGGAGAACCTGCAGACCAATATCACTCATGAACCTAGATGCAAAAATCTCCAACAAATCCTTGTCAGCAGAATTCAACAACATATCAAAAAAATAATTCATCATGATCAAGCTGAGTTCATATTTGAGATGCAAGTCTGGTTCAACATCAGAAGAACAATTAATGTGATCACCCTCATAAATAACATGAAAGATAAGAATCACCTGATCTGGTCAACTGATTCAGGAAAGGCATTTGACAAAGTCCAACAACAATTCATGCTAAAAACTCTCCTCAAAATAGGAATAGAAGGTAAAATCCTCAATAAGGGCCATCTATGCAAAGCCAACCACTTACATCGTCCTGAACAGAGACTGAAAGAATTCCCCTTGAGAGCAGAATATAGACAAAGATGCCCACTCTCACTTGTCCTATTCAACATTGTACTAGAAGTTCTAGCCAGAGCAATTAGACAAGACAAAGAAATAAACAGCATCCACATTGGCAAAGAAGAAAAATATCCCTATTTGCAGATACTATTGTATATGCAGAGAAACCAAAAGAATCTATAAGTAAACTGCTCAAGCTAATAGAAGAGTTCAGCAAAGTATCGGGATACAAGATAAACGTAAGTAAATCACTAGGATTCCTTTATACTGACAAACAGATCATTCAAGAAGAAATCGCTAAATCAGTACCATTTACTATAGCCCCAAGAAGATAAAATGCCTAGGAATAAATCTAACTAGATGAATAAGAGACCTATATAAAGAGAAGTACAAGACCTTACTGCAAGAAACTAAGAGAGACTTACATAAATGGAGAAAGCTATCCTGCTCATGGATAGGAAAATTTATCATTGTGAAAATGTCTATTTTACACAAAGCCATCTACGTATACAATACAATCCCAATACAAATCCCAGTGATGTTTTTTAATGAGATAGAGAAACAAATCACCAACTTTGTTTGGAAAGGGAATAAACCACAGACAAGCAAAGCACTACTGAAGAACACACTAGGAGGCCTTTCGCTACCTGACTTTAGATCCTATTATACTGCCACAGTAGTCAAAATACCCTGCTACTAGTACAGAAAGAGACACATAGACCAATAGAACAGAGCTGAGATGCCAGAGATTTCAGCATCCTCTTATGAACAGGTGATATTTGACAAAGGCCCTAAGACTGTAAGCTGGGGAAAAACAGTCCTTTAAAAAATGGTCCTGGCAAAATTGGAAATTCCTCCAGAGAAAAATTGAAATAAAACCCATATGTCACACCTTACAGAAAAACCAACTCAAACTGCATAAAAGACCTAAATATCAAACCTAAAATGGCAAAGCTCATGCAAGAAAAAATAGAATCAACAAAGTAAATTTTCAAACACAACTTAGACTTCAAAATCTCACAAAGCATGGTAAACAGAAGAGAAAATAGATAAATGGGAGCTACTGAGAATCAAAAACTTTTCTTATTTAAAGTTTTTATCAAAAGAATTAAAAGACCACCTACAGAATGGGAAAAATATTTGGCAACTATATATCTGATCGATGTCTGACCACCATAATCTACAAGATACTGCACAATATCAACAAAAAAGGATAAATAATCCAATTAAGCACTGGACAAAGGAGATGGACAGATGCTTCTCTAAAGAGGATATCCAGGTAGTCAAATGACACATGTAGAAATGCTCACAATGATTAGCTATTAACAAAATCCAAACCAAAATGGCGATCAGATACCATCTCACCCCAACAAGGATGGCCATGATCCAAAAACACAAAACAACAAATGCTGGAGAGGCTGTGTAGAAACTGGAACTCTCTTACACTGCTGCTGGCATTGCAAAATAGTACAACCTCTTTGGAAAGCAATCTGGCACTTCCTTAAAAAGCCGGAAATAGATTTACCATTTGATCCAGTAATCCCACTGATTGGAACATATCCCGCAAAATCAAGGGCAGTCACATGAACAGATGCATGCACACGAATGTTCATTGCAGCACAGTCTACAATAGCAAAAAGAAGGAATCAAACCAAATGCCCAACAACGGATGCATGAATAAACATACTATGGCATATATACTCAATGGAACACTATGCAATGATAAAGAACAGTAGTGATTTTAGGAAGCATCTCATAACCTGGTTTCAATTGGAAGACATTATGCTGAGTGAAATCAGACAGTGGTATAAGGACATGAGACCCCTACTATAAGGACTTAAACAAAGGCTCATGTACAGAATAAAAGACTCTTTGATAGCTTCAAGAGAAGGAGGGGAGGGAGACAGCTGGTTATAGATTAGTTGATAGAAATCTGATTGAGTGAAATCAGAGACAGCATACAGTAGAAAGAAGATCAATTTAACTGGACTTCTACATAACCTGAAAACTTCCAATCTTAATTCAATATTGCAAAGTTAGAGTAGCAGAGGCGGGGGTCTGGGGACCATGCTCTCAAGGGACATTGAGGCCAAATGGCATAACTAGCCTACTGCTAAGAGAGTCTTCTGCTAAGAGAGTGGCATCTAGAGTCTTAAAAGCTAACAAGCTGTCATTTTAGGTACATCAAATGGTCCCAACTCAGTGGGAACAGATAATCACAAAAGATAACAATGATATGAGGGAAAAAGAGCCCAGAAAACTGAAAGACCGACGTGAATGGGTGACTATATCAACATGTTACCAGAAGAACCAGATGGTGCCCGGCCACCACCAATGACAGCCGTGATAGGGCTCACAATGCTGAGCCCCAGTGGCAACATGAGAAAAGAAGGGGTGCATCTTAAGAACTGCACTAAAAACTGCAATTGATGGTTGAGGGCCTGAGAATTCCCCTGGAAACTTGGCCCCTAGACCTGATGCTGCCCCTGAATCATAGATCATTACTGCAGTCAACTCTTGGGACAGGAATGAATTGGACTTGCGGACTCAGTGTGACCGTATGGTGTATGCACTTCATGGTTCTATGCATCTGTAGGATGCCATCCTACTGGCCTCTTACTAGAGGGGAGTGGAGAGGGTAGAGAGGCCAGGATATTGTCAGTAGGATATGACATGTACGGAACAGAAAGATGGAGTGTGCTGTCACCAGGCAAGGAGAGCAGAGGGAGCTGCAGATAGTCAGATATGCAAATTCGAATTGCATTGTAAACTTTCAGTCAATCACAAAAAATGAAAAAAAGATTTCGTTAAAATAAAATTAAAATTAAGGAAAAAAGCTATCTTTAACTCATGTCCTCAAGATTTACTTCACCCATCATCCACTGGGATATAAATCACATTAAATAATGAGTATCAAACTTCATATCTCAAAGCAAAATTTCTGAACTGGTTCCTTTAATCAGCATTCCTTCATTAACGAAAACGCATACTATCAATAACAACAGCAAAAACTTGAAGGAAACAACTTGTTGAGTCTTGATTATTTTAAAATGTGGAAACTTTTTAACTTTCTCAAAGTTATAATACTAGTCATTGGCAGAAATGGGACTAAAAACCAGGTTTCTAATTACTAGTATCTGTTTCTCCCCACTACATTAATATTTTTTTGTCTGTTATTTTAATTATGATTAAGTGAAAGTGTGTAATCCAAATCAATTTTTCATGCCTGCCTATCTGCAGCTCCTGCTGCTCTCTTTGCCTGGTGACAGCACCCTCCTCCTTTTCATTGTATACTTCTAGTATCCTCTTAACAAGCACCTGTCTCCTTCTCTCCGCCCTCTCTTATCCCATCTAGAAAGAGACAAGTAGGACAGCCACCTATAAATGCATAGACCTATAAAGTGCACACACCATATGGTTACATCATGTCCAGTTCTTTCTTGTCTGACGAGTTGACCACAGTAGAGTTTTCTGGTCAAGGGCAGCAGCTGGTCTAGTGATCATGCTTCCAGAGGATCCTCGAGGCCTTTGGATTGACAACTATGGACTTCCAGTAGAGTTCTTGAGCTGCACCCCTCTTTTTCTCATGTCACCACAGGGACTCTACATTGTGTGCTCCATCATGGCTGTCTTTGATCGTGGGTGGACATCATCTGGTTCTTCTGGTCACATGCTGATGCAGTCTCCTGTTCACATGGGTCCTTCTGTCTCCTGGCCTCTTTCTTCCTTGTGTCTTTGTTCTTATTCATCATCTGTATGGATGAGTTGGGACCATTTGGTGGACCTCGGATGGCAGCTTGCTATCTTATAAGATGCCAGGAAACACTCACCAGTATGGGATGCAGAAGGCTGCCTTAGAAACAGGCTAGCTATCGCAATTAGCCTTGATGTCCCCCAAAAGCATGGTCCCCATACCCCTGGCCCTGCTACACTATCCTTGCAAAATTGGGTTGAGATTAGAAAAGCTTTAAGTTTATGGTGAAGTCCAATTAAGTTGATCTATTTTCTACTGTGTGCTGTCACTGCCTTCACCTACACGTATTTGTATTAACTGTCTAATCTGTGACCAACCCTCTGCCTCCCTCCCCACCATTATAGCCATCACAGAGTCTTTTCTTCTGTACAAGTCTATTTGTAAGTCTTTATGTGTGTCATACAATTCCTTTTGCTGCTGACTGATTTCACTCAGCATGATGTCCTCCAATTGAAACCAGGTTATGAGTTGTTTCCTAAAATCATTATTTGTGTTTATCATTGTGTAGTGTTCCACTGAGTACAAGTACCATAGTTTGTTTATCCATTCACTTGTTGATGGGCATCTAGTTTGATTCTATCTTTTTATTATCGTGGACGGTGCTACAATAAACATTCATGTGCATGTATCTGTTTGTGTGACAGCCTTTATTTCTGTAGGATAAATTCTGAGCAGTGGGATTCCTGGATAAAATGGTTTATTTATTTCTACCTTTTTAAGGAAGCACTGAATTGCTTTCCAAAGAGATAGTAGCATTTTGCAGTGGAGGACATTTCCGATCTTGCCACAGCCTCTCCAGCATTTGTTGTTTTGTGTTTTTTGGATCATGGCTCTTTGTTAGTGTAATATGATATCTCATTGTAGTTTTGATTTGGATTTCTCTAATAGCTAATGATCATGAACAGCTCCTCATGGGTCTTTTGGCTGGATGATCTCCTTGGTGAAGTGTCTATCTCCTTTGCCCATCACTTAAGTGAGTTATTTACCTTTATCTTGCTGATATTTTACATTACCTTGTAGATTATGGACATCAGACATCTGTCCAACATGTAGTTGCCATATATTTTTTCCCATCCTGTAGATAATTTTTAAAATCTTTTTACAAAGTCTTTGGATGAGAAAAAAGTGTTTGATTCTTATTAGTTCCCGTTCATCTATTTTCTCTTCTGTGCTTTGATCATGCTTTGTGCTCAGATTTTGAAGTCTGTGTAAGCTGTTTATTAGAATTTTCCATTGCTGTCTCTATTTTGTCTTGTATGATATTTATCACTTTAGGTTGATATTTAGGTCTTTGAAGCATTTTGAGTTAGTTTTTGTGTAAGGTGTGAGATATGGGTCTTGTTTCAGTTTTTCACTTATGAATATCCAATTTTGCCAACACCCTTTGTTAAGGAGACTTTTTAAAACTCAGTTTACAATCTTAGGGTCTTTGTTGAGTATCAACTCTTCATAAAAGGATGGTGGCACCCCAAAGTTCTCAAGTCTGTTCTATTGGTCTATATGTCTCTTTTTCTACCAGTATTGTGGCAATGTAATAGGTTCCAATGTTGGGCAGTGTGAGGCCTCCCACTGTATGCCTCTTTTTCAGTAGCACTTTACATATCCAGAATTTCTTCCCTTTCCAAAGTTGGTGATTTGTTTCTCCATCTCATTAAAAACTACTAGTTTGTATTGAGATTGCATTGTACATTTAGATAGCTTTGGGTAAATAGACACTTTCACAATGTTGTGTCTTCCTATCCATGAGCAGGGTAGGTTTCTCCACTTGTATAAGTCTCTTTTGATTTCTTGCTGTAAGATCTTGTAATTCTCTCTGCATAGGTCCCTTATTTCTCTAATTAGATTTACTATTAGGTATTTTATCTTCTTGGGGGATATAGTAAATGGTATTGATTTGGTGATTTCCTCTTTGATGATCTCTGTTGATGTAAAAGAATCCTACTGATTTACTTATGTTTATCTTATATGCTGATACTTTGCTGAACTCTTTTACTGGTTCGAGTAGTTTACTAATGAATTCTTTAGTATTCTTTGCACACACAATGATGTCTGCAAACAGAGATTTTTACTTCCATTTTGCTCATGCAGATGCTTTTCTTTGTCTTGTCTAATTGCTCTGGCTAGAACCTCTAGTACAATGTTGAAAAGAAGCGATGAGAGTGGGCATCCTTGTCTACTTCTTATTATCAAGGGGAATTATTTCAGCCTCTCTCCATTCAGAATGATGCAGGCGGTTGGCTTTGTGTAGATGCCCTTCACTGAGTTGAGGAATTTCCCTTCTGTTCCTATTTTGCTGAGAGTTTTTAGCATGAATGGGTGTTAGACTTTATCAAATGCCTTTTCTGCACCAGTTGACAAAATTAGGTGTTTCTTATCCTTTGTGTTATTTATGTGGTTGATCACATTGTTTTTCTGGTGTTGAAGCATACTTGCATCACTAGTATGAATCCTACTTGGTCATAACGAATTTTTTTATATATATTGTTGAACTCTATTGGCAAGGATTTTGTTGAAGATTTTTGCATCTAGGTTCATGAGTGATATTTGTCTGTATTCTGTTTGTTTTCTGGATTCTTTCCATGGCTTTAGTATCAGGGTTATGCTGGCTTCATAGAATGAACTGGAAGTATTCCATCTCTCTCTATGCTGTAAAATAGCCTCAGTAGCATTGAAATTAACTGGTCTCTAAATTTTTTTTTTATTATGTCTGAGTGAAAATGAGCATTCCCATGTAAATTTACATGCCCACGTATATACAGCTTCCACTGCTCTCCCTGACCGGTCTTAAAAGCTGCCAATCTGCCATGCGAGGGCACAGCGATTGGTCCCAACTCAGCAGAAATGGATGCTCACCGAGGACCAAAATGACATAGGGTAAAGATAACCCAGAAGATAGAGAGACCCACATGAGTGGATGCCTACATCGACTTGGGACCAGAAGAACCAGATGGTGCCCTGCCACCACCAGTGATAGCCGCGATGGTCTCTAAAAGTTTTGCAGAATTCTCTGGTGAAGTCATCTGGACCAGTACGTTTTTTGGTTGGTAGTTTTTTTAATGACTTTTTCAGTCTCTTCCTTTGTGATGGATTTATTAAGCTGTTCTACTTGTGATAATTTTGGTAGGTTATGTCAATCTAGATATTGAATCCTTTTCACTAGGTTTCAAACCTGTTAGAGTACAGTGTTTTGTAGTATTCTGTTATGATCTTTTGATTTCAGTTGGATCTGTTGTTGCATCTCCCATATCATTTCTTATTTGTGTTATTTGTTTCCTCTCTTGGTTTTCTTTTCTAAATTTAGCCAAAGGTTTCTCAAGTTTATTGGTCTTTTCAAATAACCAAATTTTAGTTTTGTTAAATTTTTCAATTTTTCTTCTGTTCTCTAATTCATTTAGTTCTGTTCAAATCTTTATTATGTATTTTCCTCTGGTACCAGAGGGATTTGTTTCTTGCTCTCTTTATCTGTTCCATCTGTTCCATAGGGTTAATTATTTGGTTTGGGTCCTTTCTTCTCCACAGGTGTGCACATTTATAGAGATTAATTGACCTCTGAGCAGTTCTTTTCTGTATCCCATAGGTTCTGGTAGTATGCGTTTTCATTCTCACTTGATTCTATAAATTTCTTTAGTCCTTGATTTCTTCTATAACCCACGGATTTTTGAACAGGTGTTGTTCAGTTTCCATCAGTTCAAATTTCTACCTACTTTTTTTCCTGCTGTTGATTTCAACTTTTATGGCTTTATGGTCTGAGAAGATGCTTTGCAAGAATTCAACGGTTTGGATTTTGTTGTGACTTGCTTTATGTCCTAACACATGGTCTGTTGTGGAAAATGTTCCCTGTGCATTGGAGAAGAAAGTGTACTTATCTCTCGATGAGTAAAAAGTTCTGTATATGCTGATAAAGTCTAATTGGTTAATTGTCGCAATAAGATTTTCTGTATCTTTACTAAGCTTTTTTTACAGCTGTTTTGTCCATAATTGATAGTGGAGTTTTGAAGTCTCCAACTACTATTGTGGGGTGACCTAATTTTTCAATGAGATCAGTGTTTATTGGATGTATTTAGAAACTCTGGTATTCAGCTCATAAATTTTTAATGTTGTTATGTCCTGCTTATATATTGAACCTTTCAGTGTTAAATAGTGACTGTCCTTGGCCAAGATGGTGGATTTAACATTAAAATCTGTTTTATCTGAGAACAGTATTGACACTCCTGCTGTTCTTTGTATGTTAGCTTGGTATGTATTTTTTATCCTTTGATTTAAAGTTCCTTCATATTTTTGAGGCCAAGGTGTGTTTCTTGTAAGCAACATATAGATAGATCATGTCTTTTGATCCAGGCTGTCATTCTGTGTCTCTTTATTGGCGCATTCAGTCCATTTACATTTAGTATAGTTATTGGTAAGTATGTGTTTAGTGTTGTCATTTTTATGCATTTATTTTTCTGCTGTTGATGTTTTCTATGTTGGTGTTAATATTCTGTTCTGGGTCGTTCTTCTTTATGGGTTGACTTTTCATATTCTTGAGTGTTTTCTGTTTGTTGAAACTCCTGTATTATGCTTCTTGTTTTGGTATGTCACATTGTTATTTTTCTTCACAGCTACCCTTATGATCCCCCTTCCTATTCTAAATTTAAACCAGACTTTAACTGCTGCATATCTTTTCAATTTCTTCTCCGTCTGAAAGAGTTATATCTAGTGTGATATATCCCTCTTTTTAGTGCAATGATGTCATAGTTTTTGTCTTAAGATCACTGATTCCCTTCTTTTAATACTGTAGCTGATTTAGCTTTGTGACTTCCCTGAGTAGGATTCTGGATGCTGTGTCCTGCATTGCCTTCTTAGGTATACACTTGATGTTTCTGTTTTTCTAAACAAAGAGCTTCTTTCAGTATTTCTTGTAGTTTTGCTTTGGTTTTTACAAAGTCTCTAAGCTTCTGTTTACTTGCAAATCTTTTAATTTCACCATCACATTTGAGAGACAATTTTACAAGAAATTTAATTCTTGGATCGAAATTTTTCTCCTTCAAGGCTTTGATGTGTCGTCCTACAGCCTTATTGCCAACATCATTTCTGCCAAGAGGTCCGACAAAAGCCGACAAGGCTTCCCTTTGTATGTTAGCTTTGCTTTAAGCCTCATTGCCTTTAAGACCCTCTCTTTACGTTTCATTTTTTTAAGTTGATTATAATATGTTTTGGTGTCTTTCTTTTGAGGTCTAGTTCTTGTGGCATTCAATAAGCATCCTGAGTGTCTTTGTTCTCATCTTTCATGATTTCAGGGACGTTTTCTGTCACCAACTCTGCAACAATGCTGCCTGTATTTTCAGCTATCCCTCCCTGTTCATGAACTCAAATTACCCATAGATTATTTGTCTTAATACGGTTCCACAAGTTTCTTAATGCTTCTTCATTTTTCTTATTGTGTTTCCTTTTTGTCCTCTAAATGCTGGTATCAGTTGCCCTATTCACAGGCTAACTAACTCTGGCTTCTGTCTCCTCAATTCTGTTATTTTGGCTTCGGATTAAATTGTCTAATTGTGTAATTTTATTATTGGTCTGCTAGATTTCAGATCACTGATGTTCTATCAGTTCAAATAGTTTACTTAATTTTTCATTTTATTCTGCTGCATTTTGTTTAATTACTAGGGGGGCTCTGTACATAATTCTTTCATACTCAACCTCTGATAATTTCAGAAAGGCTTCTTCATCTGGGAAGTTTTTTTGTTATTTTGGGAGTTTTGCAGAGTCATGGTGAACTGCTTAAATGGTTAGATATTGATTGTTGTCTTTGTGCCATCAAGAAGCTGTTCTGTGTTTCTGGTGTTACCCCAACAGGAGCTGACGTATAGTTCTAAGAGTGGAGTAAGGACACTACTAGATTTGGTCACCAGCTGCATGTCTGTACTCTGGTAACTTGCCCCAGATGGACTCTGTGCAGTGGGAGGCACAATCTCCTGGTTGCTAAAGATGAATGCTACTTACGGCGATTCTCTGTCGTTATGTCTGTTGAGCCTATGATGTAGCTCAGGGAATAGAGGAGAGAAGGAGTCCACCCAATTGGCAGCCTGTGTTTAGCTTAAAAATTGCTTATTTGCTGAAAGGGGCACTGTGCAACATCCACCAAAAGCAACTGGGCCCTCAGGGGTAGCAGGCTCTACCTCCTGGCTGGCAAAGAGGGTACTCTGCTTATGAAGTCAGTGGGGGGCTATCAACTGACACTATCATGTGGATCAATGAAGCGTGGTGGAGGTGCTACCACCCCACTCAGTAGTCAGTTCTCCAGGTGACCTTATTTTTAAAAAGGTGCATTACTGCTGAGCCAGGAGCTGTCTATCAGATCCTGAAATCAATCAGGCCCTCAGATGTGGCAGGCCCTGCCTTCTGGATGACAAAAAAATTACCTAATAGGCAGTCCCTAGACACTATGACACCATTCAAAGAACGGAAGGGTTGGGGCTTTGCCACCCTCATCCATCAGGCCTCATCCATAGCTGTAGGCATGATAGCCTTAAACACAGCTTTTCTGATGAAGAAGCACTATCCAGACAAGGACTCCTGCTTACCATGAGAATCAACCCCAGCTGAGACCTCTAGCATGGCTGACTCTGCCTCTTAGCTGACAAAGATGGCATACTGCCCAAGATGGCCTTCCTGCTGTGCATCAGCAGAATTTATGGTAAAGCTCAGAGAAGAGAGAGCAGAGGGGCACTGCTGCCCTCAGTCAGCATCTGGGCTCTCACTATGTAGCCATCTGCAGTTCAGCATATTAGCTGGTTCATGCCCAATCCCTGCCCGCCAGATAACACAGAAGGTGTCAGTACCTGCTGTCCTCCAAAATGATGTATCAGCAGAAGTGGGACTCAGCATGCCACTGCCTCATCTTCAATAGAGGTAGTTTCCCCTTTACTGGTGACTTATCCAATCTGACAAACCTACACCAGAGCCCAGGGCTCCAAGGATGTCCATGTCGCTCCATTTAATCATCATTCCAGGCCTTAATTCTCAGAGGAAATTGAGGAGACGTGTGTCTAGTCTGCCATCTTGGCGTTTCCTCCTGTCTAATATATTTTTATATACTTGGTGTTTGTCTAAGTTAATTATTTTATGTTAGTCATATGTGAACAAATGCATATGATTTATAATTTTAATCTCACCACCTCTATCACTCTTATAAAGATACAGGCAGTTTTCTTATGGAGACTAAAGACAAAGGTTATGCAAATAGACTGTGTCTAGAGGCAGTTAGAAGGATCCCTGAAGTCACGGTGGTTAAACACTTGGCTGCTAGCCAAAAGGTAAATAGTTCAAACCCACTAGCTGCTTTACAGGAGAAAGATGTGGCAGTCCACTTTTCTAAATATTTACATCCCTGGAAACACTATAGGGCAGCTCTACTGTCTTTCATGGTCATTATGAGTTGGAATTAAGTTGACAGTAGTGGGTTTAGTTTTGGGCTTTTTAGAGACAATTATAAATCACCAGGTCAACAGCATATGATTTTTCTGGTCCACATGAATGCTGCTCTTTTACTTCTGTTTTTTTCCCAAATATTTGATTATCTGTTTCAAAAACTCTTAGCATATTACTGTGGCCATTTACCAATTCTGTAAACAAACATTCCACATCTTGAAAACTATTATGAAACGTTTCTACTAAGCCTGGAAAATGATTACCAAGTAAAAGGGAATTTGCATACCAGTCCTGTTATTGTTAGATGCTGTCTAGTCAACTTCAACTCATAGTAACCCTGTGTACAACAGAAGAAAACATTGTTAGTCCTGCATTGTCCTCACAATTGTCATACTTGGGCCCGTTGTTGCAGCCACTGTGTCAATTAATCTGATTGAGGGTCTTCTTCATTGGGCTGTCTACCAAGCGTGATGTCCTCTTCCAGGGACTAGTTCTTCCTGACAACATGTCCAAAGTATGTGGGATGAAGTCTTGCCATCCTTGCTTCTAAGGATTATTCTGGCTGTACTACTTCCAAGACAGATTAGACAGATTTGTTCATTCCTTTTCAGACCATGGTATACTCAATACTCTTTGCCAGCACCATCATTCAAAGGCTTAATCTCTTCTTTGGTCTCTTTATTCACATACACGAGGTGACTGAAAACACCATAGCTTCTGTCAGGCGTATTTTAGTCATCAAAGTGGCACCTGTTTTACTGTAAAGAGGTAAAGAGTTCCTTTGTAGCATATATCCCAACATAATAATCATTTGATTTCTTGACTGCTGCCTCCATGGGCATTGATTGTAGATCCAAGTAACATCAGTCTTTTCTCCATTTATCATGATGTCACTTACTGATCCAATCTGAGGATTTTTCTTTCTTTATTTTGAGGTGTAATCCATATTGAAGGCTGTAGTCCTCGGTCATCATCAGTAAGTACATCAAGTCTTCTTCACTGTTATCAAGTAAGATTTTGCCATTTGCAAAACATAGTTTGTTAATGAGTCTTCCTCCAGTCCTAGTGCTGTGTTCTCCGTATAGTCCAGCTTCTTGGATTATTTGCTCAGCATGCGTATCAATTAAGTACAATGAAAGGATGTAGTCCTTATGGACACCTTACCTGATTTAAATGATGCAATATCCCCTAGTTCTATTTGAATGGCTGTCTTTAGTCTCTGTACAGGTTCCTCAGGAGCACAGTTAAAAATTCCCGTTTTTTCAAAGTGTTATCCATAAATTGTTATGATCCCAATAGTAGCATAACTGCATGGTGAATGGAACACAGATAAATATTTTTCTGGTATTCCCTGCTTTTAGCCAGGATCCATCTGATATCTGCAATGATATTTATGACTCCAGATTCTCTTCTGGATCCAGCTTGAATTTTTGGTAGTTCCTTTTATTATATATATGTATAAGTTATTTGTTGTGATGCAGTGAAAGTGCACAATCCAGTTTAAATTCATATGCCCACCTACCATTCTCCTTGCCTGGTGACAGCACACTCCGCCTTTCTGTGCTATATATGTCATATCCTCTTAACAATCTCCTGTCCCCTCTTTTCCACCCTCTCCACCCCCCTCTAGTAAGACGCAAATAGTACGACATCCTATAGATGCATAGAATCATAACGTGCACACACAATATGGTCACTCTGTGTTGCCAAGTCCAATCCATTCCTGTGCAAGGAGTTGCCCTCAGTAATGATTTCTGAACAGGGGTAGCATGAGGTCTAGGGGCAATGCTTCCAGGGGAACCCTGAGGCCTTCAGGACATCAAATGTGGTCTTTTAGTGGAGTTCTTAGGGTGCACCCCTTTTTATTCTCATATTGCCCCTGAGACTCTCCTTTGTGATCCCCACCACAGCTGTCACTGGAGGTGGCCAGGTACCATCTGATTCTGGTCACATGTTGATGTAGTCACCCATTCATGTTGGTCTTTTTGTCTTCTGGGTTCTCTTTCCCCCATATCAGTTTGGTCCTTGGTGATCATTTGTCACTGCCTGGTTAGGACCATTTGTTGTACCTCAGATGGAAGCTTTCTAACTTTGAAGACCCATACACCACACCAATATGGGGTGGAGAAGACTCTCTTAGCAATAATGTCCCCAGAGAGCATTGTCCATGGATCCCCACCCCTGCTGCTCTATCTTTGAAATATTGGGTTAAGATTGTAAGAGTTTTCAGGTTATGTTGAAGTCCAGTTAAATTCATCTTTCTAATGTGTGCTGTCACTGATTTCACCCAACCAAATTTCTATCAACTATCTAATCTATAACAAGCCCACTCTGTCCCTCCCTCCCCTCCCTTGCAGCCATCAAAGGGTCTCCTGTACATGAGTCTGTTTTTAAGTCCTTAAACTAGGAGTCTCATACAATATTTGTGCTAGTGCTGCTGACTAGCAACATAATGACTTCCAGTTGAAACCAAGTTATGAGATACTTCCGAAAATCATCATTGTTCTTTATCATTGCATAAAATTCCATAGAGTATATGCCAAGTGCCAATTACCATAGATTATTTATCTATTCACCTGTTGATGGGCACCTGGGTTGATTCCATCTTTTTGCTATTGTAGACTGTGCGGCGATAAACATTCATGTGTATGCATCTGTTCATGTGACTGCGCTTGCATCTGTAGGACATATTCCAAGCTGTGGGATTTCTGGGTCAAATGGTTTATGTATTTCCAGTTTTTTAAGGAAGCACCAGATTGCTTTCCAAAGAGGTTGTACCATTTTACAATCCCACCAGCAGTGTAGGTGAGTTCCAATTTCTCCATAGCCTTACCAGCATTTGTTGTTTTGTCTTTTTTGGATCATGGCCAACCTTCTTGGGGTGAGATGATATCTCATCATCGTTTTGGTTTGAATTTCTTTAATAGCTAATGATCATGAACGATTCTGCGAGTGTCTTTTGGCTGTCTGGATATCCTCTTTAGAGAAGCCTCTATCTCCTTCACCTATCACTTAATTGAATTATTTATTCTTTTCTTGTTGATACTTTGTAGTACCTTATAGATTATGGAGATCAGAAGTTAGTCTGACATATAGTTGCCAAATACTTTTTCCCATTCTGTAGGTGCTCTTTTAATTCTTTTGATGAAGTCTTTGGAGAAGCAAAAGTGTTTTATTCTTAGTAGTTTACATTTATCTATTTTATCTTCTGTTGATTGTGCTTTGTCAGTCTTTTTTTACACTTTTTAATTAATTTATTTTTTGTTAATTGTAATAAAAGAATAAAATTTCTAACATCTATCTGTTAACTCATCTATGATAAACCCTCAGCCCCCACCTACCCATATAGTACACAATATAGACAGACTTCAAAATCTTACAAAGCACATTCATCAGTAGGGAAAATAGATTTGGCCAAGAGTCAAACACTTCCGCTCATCCAAAGACTATATCAAAAGAATTAAAAGACTACCTACATAATGGGAAAAAATATTTGGCAACTCTATCTCAGACTGACATCTGATCTCCATAATCTATAAGATGTTGCAAAATTGCAAAATATCAACAAGAAAAGGATAAATAATCCAATTAGGCTTTGTCAGTTTTTGAAGTCTCTCTGTGTTGTGTATTAGAAGATCAATTGTTGATCCTATTTTTTCTTGTATGAGCTTTATTGTTTTAGATTTCATATTTAGGTCTTTTATCCAATTTGAGTTGGTTTTTGTATAAGGTGTGGGATATGGGTCTTCTTTTAATTTTTGTTTTGTATTTATTTTTTTAATTTAATATGACTGAGTGAAAACGTACATTCCCGTATAAATGTACATGCCCACCTGTATGCAGCTTCCACTGCTCTCCCTGTCTGGTGACAGCACACTATTCCTCTCTGCTCCAATTTTTTGAAGATGAATATTCAATTTTGCCAGCACCATTTATTAAAGAGACTGTTTTTATCTCAGTTTAAAATCTTCGGGCCTTTGTCGAATAACAACTGTTCATAGGAGGATGGTGGCATCTCTGGGGTCTCAACTCTGTGCCATTGGCCTATATGTCTCTTTCTTTTCACCAGTACTAGGCTGTTTTGACTACAGTGGCAGTGCAATAGGTTTTAAAGTCAGGTAGTGAGAGGCCTCCTAGTATGTTTTTTTTAGTAGTGCTTTACTTATCCGGGATTTCCTCCCTTTCCAAACAAAGTTGGTGATTCGTTTCTCCATCTCATGAAAAAATGTCACTGATATTTGTGTTGGGATTGCATTATTTATGTAGATTGTTTTGGGTACAATAGACATTTTCACAGTGTTAAGTCTACCTATACACGAGCGGAGTAGGTTTCTCCATTTGTGTAAGTCTCTCTTAGTTTCTTCTAGTAAGGTCTTGTAGTTCTCTTTGTAAAGATCTCTTATTTCTCTAGTTAGATTTCTTCCCAAGTATTTTAGCTTATTGAACGCTGTAGTAAATGATATTGATCTGGTGATTTCTTCATTGATAATCTCTTTGTTGGTATAGAAGAATCATACTGATTTACTTATTATCTTGTATCTTGATTCTTTGCTGAACTCTTCTATTAGTCTGAGTAGTTTACTCATGGATTCTTTAGAATTCTCTGTGTATACAATCATATCATCCGCACATAGGAAGATTTTTACTTCTTTGCTGATGTGGATGCCCTTTATTTCTCTGTTTTGTTTAATTGCTCTGGCCAGAATTTCTGGTACACTGTTGAACAGGAGAGGTGAGAGCAGGCACCCTTGCCTAGTTCCCATTCTTAAGGGGAATTGTTTCAGTCTCTGTCCATTCAGGATGATGTAGACAGTTGCATTCTATAAATGGCCCTCACTGCATTGAGGAATTTGCCTTCTTTTCTTATTTTGCTAATAGTTTTTTACATAAATAGGTGTTGGACTTTATCTAATGCCTTTTCTGCATCAATTGACAAAATCAGGTGATTTTTCTTTTTTGTGTTATTTATGTGGTTGATCACATTGTTTTTCTGATGTTGAACCAGCATTGTATCCCTTGTATGAATCCAAATTCGTCATGATTATTTCTTTTCTTTTCCTTTTTTTATTATGATTGAACGAAAATGTACATTCCCATATAAATTAGAATGCTCACATATATGCAGCTCCCACTGCTCTCCCAGCCTAGTGAGAGCACACCCTTCCTCTCTGCTCTGTATATATCCTAACCTCCCAACAGTCTCCTATCCCCTCCTGTCCACCCACTCCCCTTCCTCCAGTAAGAGGTCAGCAGGATGACGTTCTATAGAGACTAGAACCATAAAGTTCCCACAAGATACAGTCACTCTGTGTCAGCAAGTCCAATTCATTGCTGTCTGAATAGTTGACCTTCATTACGATTTATGGACAGCAGCAGCATCAGGGCCAGAGGCCATGCTCCCAGGGAATCCCCAAAGCTCCTGGACCTTCCTTTGCAGTCTTTTAGTGGAGATCTCAGGGTGCATCCCTATGTATTCATGTGTTGCTAGTGAGTCTCAATTTTGTGAGTTCCATCATGGTTATCACTGCTGGTGGCCAGGCACCACGCAGTTCTTCTAGTCGCAAGTTTATGTAGAGACCCACTCAAGTAGGTCTCTCCATCTTCTGGATTCTCTTTCCCCCACATCATTCTTGTCCTTGGTGATCATCCGTTCCTGTTGAGTTGGGACCATTTGCTGCACCCTCAGATGGCAGCTTGGCAGCTTTTAAGACCCTAGATGCCACTTACTGATGTGGGGTGCAGAGAGTCCTCATTAGCAAAATGCTAGCTGTACCACTTGGCCTCGATTTTGCCTGAGAGCATGGTCCCTAGCCCCCCACTCCAGCTACTCTGTCCCTGCAATATTGGGTTAAAATGGGAGGAGTGTTCAAATTGTGTTGAAGTCCAGTTATTATTGATCTTCTTTCTAATGTGTGCTGTCCCCAATTTCACCCAACCAAATTTCTATTAACTATCTAATCCAAACCCACCCCCCTCACCCTCTCTCGCTCCCCACCCTTGCAGCCATCAATGAGTCTTTTCTTCTATGCATGAGTCTGTTTTTAAGTTCTTATTGCTGGGGTCACCTACAATATTTGTCCTTTTATCACTGACTACTTTCACTCAGCATAATGTCCTCCAGTTGAAACCAGGCTAACAGATGTTTCCTGCTATCGTCGTTGTTCTTTATCATTGCATAGTGTTCCATTGAGTATATGTACCATAGTTTACCTATCCATTCCTCTGTCGTTGGGCATCTGGGTTGATTCCATCTTTTTGCTATTGTGGACTGTGCTGCAATGAACATTCGTGTGCATGTATCAGTTAGTGTGACTGTCCTTGATTCTGTAGGATATATTCCAAGTAGTGGAATTACTGGGTCAAATGATATATCTATATCCATTTTTTCAACAGAGCACCAGATTGCTTTCCAAAGAGGTTGCACCATTTTGCAATCCCACCAAAAGTGTGGGAGAGCTCCAGTCTCCTCACAGCCTCTCCAGCATTTGTTGTTTTGTGTTTTTCTGATCATGGCCTACATTGTTGGGGTGAGAACATATCTTGTTGTAGTTTTGATTTGAATTTATTTAATAGCTAATGATCGTGAGTATGTCCACATGTGTTTTTGGCTGCCTGGATCTCCTCTTTAGAGAAGTATCTGTCCATCTCCTTTGCCGATCGCTTAATTGGATGATTTATCTTTTTCTAATTGATATTTTGTAGTACCTTATCGATTATGGAGATCAGGCATCAGTCTGACTTAGAGTTGCCAAACATTTTTTTCCATTCTGTAGGGGGTTGTCATGGATTGAATTGTGTCCCCCCAAAAATGTATGAATTGATTTGACTTGGTTTGGAGTTCTAATATGGTGCCCTTCCTCCCATGTGTTGTGAATCCTGCCTCTGTGACATTGATGATGGAGAATGGTTTGCAGTTGTGTTAGTGAGGCAGGACCCAAGCTACAAGCTTGTGGAATATAAGGGAGAGAAGTGAGCTGAGGAAGAGGGGAACCTCATACCACTGAGAGAGAAGCATTGAGAGCAGAGCACGTCCTTTGGACCCGAGATTCCTGTGCCGAGATGCTGTCACTGGATTTAGACTCAGCCTACCGGACTGTGATGATTTCTCATCCTGAATGGGCTTACAACTTTTTACCAGATTTGCAGTTTATCAGACTGTGACAATAAAGCTTCTCTTCTTGAAACCTTCCACTTGTGGTATTTTCCATTAGAGCAGTACCTGGTGACTAGGACAGGGGTCTTTTAATTCTATTAATAAAATCTTTGGATGAGCAAAAGTGATTGATTCTTACTAGTTCCCATTCATCTATTTTCTCTTCTGATGATTGTGGTTTGTTTGACAGATTTTGAAGTCTGTCTACATTGTGTATTAAATCTTCCATTGTTGTTCCTACTTTTTCTTGGGTGAGCTTTATCGTTTTAGATTTGGTATTTAGGTCTTTTATACAGTTTGAGTTGGTTTCTGTGTAAGGTATAAAATATGGGTCTTGTTTTAATTTAGTGCAGATGGAAAACCAGTTTTTCCAGTACAATTTGTTGAAGAGATTGTTTTAACCTTAGTTTAATGTCTTAGGCTCTTTGTCAAATATCAACTGTTGATAGGCAGATGATGTCAACTCTGGGGTTTCGATTCTGTTCCATTGATCTATCTGTCTGCTTTTGTACAAGTACCAGGCCATCTTGACTACTGTGGCAGTGTAATAGGTTCTAAAGTCAGGTAATGAGAGGCCTCACAGTGTGTTCTTTTTCTTTAGTAATGCTTTACTCAGCTGGGGCTTCTTCCCTTTCAAGAGCAAGCTGACTATTTGTTCCTCCATCTCATTTAAAAAATGACGCTGGAATTTGTATTGACATTGCATTCTGTAAGTAGATTGCTATGGGTAAAGTAGACATTTTCACAATGTTAAGTCTTCCTATCCATGAGCAGGATAGGTTTCTCCATTTATCTAAGTCTTTCTTTGTTTCTTGTAGTAAGGCTTTGTAGTTCTCTTTGTGAAGTTCTGTTATTTCTCTGGTTAGATTTATTCCTAGGTACTTTATGTTCTTAGGGGCTACAGTAAACGGTATTGACTTGATGATTTCTTCCTTAATAATTTTGTTGTTAGTATAAAGGAATCCTACAGATTTACATATGTTTATCTTGTATCCAGCACTTGGCTTGGCTATCTTGTATCCTGAGACTTTGCTGAACTCTTCTGTGAGTTTGAGTAGTTTCTTTATGGCTTCCTAGGATTCTATACATATACAAACATATCATTTGCAAATAGGGAGATTTTTACCTCTTTGCCGATGCAGATGCCATTTATTTTTTGATCTTATCTAATTGCTCTGGCTAGAACTTCTAGTACAATGTTGAACAGGAGAGATGAGAGTGTGCATCCTTGTCTAGTCCCCGTTCTCAAGGGAAACTGTTTCAGTCTCTCTCCATTCAGGATGACTTAGGGAGTTGGGTTTGTATAAATGGCCTTTATTGCAATGAGGAATTTGCTGTCTATTCCTATTTTGCTGAGAGTATTAAGCATGAATGTGTGTTGCACTTTATCAAATGCCTTTTCTACATCAATAGACAAGATTGGGTGATTCCTGTCTTTTGCGATATTCATGTGGTTCATCACATTAATTGTTTTTCTGATGTTGAACCAGCCTCGCATCCCTGGCATGACTCCAACTTGGTCATGATGGATTATTATTATTTTTTTATTATGACTGAGTGAAAATGTACATTGCAATATAAATTTGCATGCCCACCTATATGCAATTTCCACTGCTCTCTTCCCGGTGACAGCATACTATTCCTCTCTGCTGCATACGTGTCTCATCCTCCCAACAGTCTCCTTTCCCTTCGTCTCCACTCACTTCCCTTCCTCCAGCCAGAGGTCAGCAGGATGATATCCTACATGTGCATAGAACCATAAAGTGCACCCAGTATATGGTGACTCTATGTTACCAAGTCCAATCCATTACTGTCCGAAGAGTGGATCTTTGTTATGATTTATGGGCAAGGGCAGCATCAGGGCCAGGGGCAATGCTCCCAGAGGAACCCCAAAGCCACTGAACCATCAATTGCAGTCTCCTAGTGGAGATCTCAGGGTGCACCCCTTTTTATTCTTGTGATGCTAGTGAGATTCAACCTTGTGAGCCCCATCGCAGCTATCACTGGTGGTGGCCAGGTACCATCTGGTTTTTCTGATCCCAGTTTGATGTAGGCACCCACTCGTGTGGGTCTCTCTGTCTTCTGGGTTGTTGTTTTGGTCCTCGGTGAGCATCTGTTCCTACTGAGTTGGGACCATTTGCTGTGTTCTCGGATGGCAGCTTTTAAGACCCCAGACGCCACTCACTAATGTGAGGTGCAGAGAGCCCTGTTAGCAAAACACTAGTTGTGCCAATTGGCCTCAATTTCACCTAAGAGCATGGTTCTTTCCCTGGATTTGGTATCAGGGTTATCATGGCTTCATAGAATGAGTTTTGGAACATTCCATCCCTTTCTGTACTGTGAAATAGTCTCAGTAGTATTGGAGATAACGCTTCTCTAAAAGCTTGGTAGAATTCTGCAGTGAAGCCATCAGGCCCAGGCTTTTTTGGGTTGGCAGTTTTTGGATGACATTTTCAATCTCTTCCTTTGTGATGGGTTTATTAAGTTGTTCTGCTTCACTTTGTGATAATTTGGGTAGGTGATATGAATCAAGGAATTTGGCCATTTCCTCTAGGATTTCAAATTTTTTAGAGTAGTCTTTCATAGTATTCTGTTATGATATTTTTGATTTCTGTTGTATCTGTTGTGACAACTCCCCTCTCATTTCTTATTTGGGTTATCTGTTTTCTGTCCTGTTTTTCTTTAGTAAGTTTAGCCAGTGGTTTGTCAATTTTGGTGATCTTTTCAAAAAAACAGCTTTTGGTCTTTTCAGTTTTTACAATTGTTCTTCTATTCTCTAAATCATTTAGTTCTGCTCTAATCTTTAGGATCTGTTTTCTTCCGGTGCCTGAAGGGTTCATCTGGTTATTCTCTCTCTGCTTGTTCAAGCTGTAGGATTAGTTCTTTGATTTGGTTTCTTTCTTCCTTCCAGATGTGTGCATTTATGGAGATAAACAGACTTATGAACACTGCTTTGGCTGTATCCCATAGACTGTGGTAGGAAGTGTTTTATTCTCATTGGAATCCATGAATTTCTTTATTTCATCCTTGATTTCTTCTATAACCCATGTTTTTTTTGAGCAAGTTGTTGTTCAGTTTCCAAGAGTTCCACTTTCTATGTTTTCTCTGCTATTGATTTCAACTTTTATGGCTTTATGATCTGAGAAGATGCTTTGCAGTTATTCAATGGTATGAATTTTGTTGAGAGTTGCATTATGTCCTAACACATGGTCAATTCTGGAGACGGTTCCATGTGCATTGGAGAAGAAGGTGTAGTTGTCCACTGATGGGTAGAAAGTTCTATATATATCAATGAGGTTCAGTTGGTTAATTGTGGCAATGAGTTCTTCTGTATCTTTATTCAGCTTTATTCTAGATGATCTGTCAAGTATTGAGAGTGAAGTGTTGAAGTCTGCCACTATTACTGTGCAGTGATCTAACTCTTTTTTGAGTGAAGTCAGTGTTTTTTCCATGTATTTAGGTGCTCTGATATTAGATACATAAATATGTAATATAGTTAAGTCTTGTTTGTGTACTACACCTTTCAGCAATAGTGTCCATCTTTGTCCACGATGGTGGATTTTACACTAAAATTGATTTTGTCTGAGATTAGAATTGCCACACCTGTTCTTCTTTGTTCATTGTTAGCTTGATATATATTCTTCCATCCTTGAATTTTCAGTTTTTTCCTATCTTTAAGTCTCAAGTGAGTTTCTTGTAGACAATATATGGCTGGGTCATGCCTTTTAATCAAAGATGTCACTTGATATCTCTTTACTGGAGCATTCAGTCCATTCATATTCAGTGTAATTATTGATAGGTATGTGTTCTGTGCTGTCATTGTGATATGTTTATTTTTGTGTTGATGTTTTCTCTGTTGTTCTTATTAGTCTGTTCTGGGACATTCTTTCCTGTGAGTTTATTTTTCACCTTTTTCAGAGCTGTTTTTGTAGTTGTTGAGACTCCTGTGTTACATTTCTTGATATGGTATGTTACATCCTTGTGCTTTCCAGCTGCTCCTGTGATCCCCCTTAACAAAATATATATAAACCCAATTTTAATTATTACTAGTCTTGTTGACTTCCTCTCCATCTGGAATGACTCTACTGACTACAGTACATCCCTCTTTTTAATATAATGGCACCATAGTTTTCATAATAATCCCTGGATTGTTTCTTTCAGTATTAAAGCTGTGATTCAATTCTAGCCTTCCCTGAGTAGAATTCTGAATGATGTGTCGTTCTAAGATATAAAGTTAGTGGTTTTGCTCTTCTATGCCAGAGCCAAGAACTTCTTTCAGTATTTCTTGTAGTTTTGGTTTGGTTTTCACATCTCTGAGTTTCTGTTTATCTAGGAATGTCTTAATTTCATTTTCATATTGCAAAGGTAGTTTTGCAAGACATATAATTCTTGGTTGGAAGTTCTTCTCCTTCAAGGCTTTGAATGTGTCATGTTACTGTCTCTGAGCCAGCATGGTTTCTGCTAAGAAATCTGATGAAAGCCTGCAGGGTTTCCCTCCGAATGTTAGCTTTGCTTTGAGTCTTGCTGCCGTTAAGAGTTACTGCTTATGTTTCATTTTTGTTAAGCTTGATTGTAATATGTGTTTGAGTCTTCCTTTTGAGATCTATATTGAGTGGCATACGATATGCATTTGGGATATCTATATTCTCTTCCTTCATGATTTCTGGGAAGTTTTCTGTCAGCAGCTCAGCAACGATACTCTCTGTGTTCGCAGGTGTCTCATCCTGTTCAGGGGCTCCAGTTAATAGAACGTTGTTCCTCTTAATAGAGTCCCACATGCTTCTTAATGTTTCTTCATTTTTCTTGTTTCTTTTATCTGATTTCTCATCATAGACATTGGCATCAGTAACTCTCTCTTCCAAGTCAGAAATTCTTTTTTCCATTTGTTCCCTTCTATTTTCTTGGCTTTGAATGGAAGTTTCTATGTCTTTGATTTTGTTCTTGATCTGTTGGATTTCAGAGCACTGATGTTCCATCAGATCGAACAGCTTGCTTAATTTTTCATTTTGCTCTGCTGCATTTTGTATAAGGTCTAGGAGGGCTCTCTGTATGATCCTTTTGTATTCACTTTCTGATAGTTTCAGAAAAGCTTGTTTCTCTAGGAAGTTCTGAGGTGGTTTCTTTTGGGTGCCTTCCGATGCCATGGATGATTTGCAGATTACTGTTTTCTCCAAAGTTTGTTGCCTTTTTGGCTTCAAGTGGGTCAACAGAGGCTGGGAGAGATGCTCTGAAGATGGACCACAGTTGTTTCTCTAGGCCGTCTTAAAATGAGAAGTAAAAAGTGTTTGACAACTTCCAAAGTCAGTCACATTTTCAGGTGCATATGTCCGTCTTCCCAGCTGGCAAAGTAAGCACCTCTATATGAAACCCCAGATGTTGTAAACTAGCTCAAAATACAGAAAGGTTACTGGCCTGCTGGCCTCTGCTGTTGGGCCCCAGCTGTAGGCGATACTATGTAGAATTCTGCTTTTCTGCTGGAAAAGTGGTTTCTTCTGGGTACGCACTGAGTCCCAGCCCAGGAATTAGGTCCAGCTGAGGCTTCTGTATGGATGACCCTGCCTATCAGCAAAACAAGATGATGTCTGGCACAAGCTGGCCAGCTGGCTGCAACCAGGCTCCCAGCATAAAGAGAGGCCAAGAGTGCCAAAATGCCCAGAGTCCACAGCCTCTGCCACTAGGCCCTAGCCTCAAGCAACACTGTGTGAAACACCACCTCCCTGCTGTAAAAGCACTCTCCCCCTGGCAGGTGCCACCTCCCTCTCTAGGACCCAAGTCTGGCTGGAGCCTCCGCCTGGGCTTCTGTTTCCCAGTGGATCAAGATGATGTCCTGCACAAGTGCATCTGTATGGCTACCACATGGTGGAGGCAGAAAGATAGGCCAGAGGAGCCAAGATGTATAGAGTCCAAAGCCAGGATCTCAGAACATGACAGTTCCACTTGCAGGTCCCACCAGTAGTGCTTCTGAGACCAGCAGCTAGTCAAGTCCCAACTCTGCCTGCCAGCAAAGACAGAGGAAAAAAAAATCAAAATGGGAATTACCCTTGGTCAGTGCAAGCCTGTGCTCACCAAGAGTGGAGTCAGTGAAAGACAGAAGGTTGTGCGTTCATGGTATGAAGTCCAAATTAACAGCCCTATGCTGCATCCCAGGGCTTCCTAGGTGTCCAGTAGGCTCAATTTAATTATCATTTCAGGTCTTAGTTTCCAGAGGGATTTAAGGAGGTGTACATTTAGTCTGCCATCTTGACTCTGCCCCTTCTAATTATTTTCATTGATGTGTTTTTGAATTCTATTGTCAGGGATTTCGCTGAATATTTTTGCATCTAGCATCATGGGTGATATTGGCCTGGAGTTCTTTTTTTTGGGATCTTTCCCTGACTTTGGTATCAGGGTTATGCTGGCTTCATAGAATGAATTTGGGAGTATTCCATCACTTTGTATGCTGTGAAATAGGCTCAGTAGTATTGGAGATTACTCTTCTTTAAAAGCTCAGTAGAATTCTGTGGTGAAGCCATCTGGGCCTGGGCTTTTTTGGGGTGGTAGGTTTTGGATGACTTTTTCAATCTCTTCCTTTGTGATGAGTTTACTAAGTTGTTCTGCTTAAGCTTGTGATAATTTTTGTAGGTGACATGAATCTAGTAATTAGTGCATTTCTTCTTGGTTTTTAAATCTGTTAGAATACAGTCTTTCGTAGTATTCTCTTCTGATGATTTTATTTCTGTTAGACCTGTTGTGACATCTCCCATCTCTTTTCTTATTCAAGTTATTTGTTTCCTTTATTAAGTTTTGCCAGTGGTTTGTCAATTTTGTTGGTCTTTCCAAAAAGAAAAAAAAAAAGCAGCTTTTGGTCTTATCGTGTTTCTCAATTATTCTTCTCTTCACTAATTTGTTTAGTTCTGCTCCAATATTTAAGACCTGTTTTCTTCTGGTGTGTGAAGGTTCCCCTGTTTCTCTCTCTCTACTTGTTCAAGCTGTACAGTTAACTCTTTAGTTTGGGTTCTTTCTTCCTTCCAGATGTGTGCATTTATAGAGAGAAACTGACCTCTGAGCACTGCTTTTGCTGTATCCCATAGATTCTCATAGGATGTGTTTTCATTCTCATTTGAACACATAAATTTCTTTATTTCATCCTTGATTTCTTCTATAACCCATGACTTTTTAAGCAAGTTGTTGTTCAGTTTCCAAGAGTTCCAATTTCCGTCTATGTTTTCTCTGCTGTTGTTTTCAACTTTTATGGCTTTATGATCTGAGAAGATTCTTCGCAAGAATTCAATGGTTTGGATATTGTTGAGATTTGCTCTGTCTTAACACATGGTCTAGTCTGTAAAATGTTCCATGTACACTGGAGAAGAAGGTGTAATTATTTACCCATGGATATAAAGTTCTGTATATGTCAATGAGATCTAGTTGGTTAATTGTCCCAGTAAGATCTCCTGGGTCTTTACTGAGCTTTTTTCTGGAAGATCTGTCCAATACTGAACGTGGAATGTTGAAGCTTCCCACTATGATTGTGGAGTGATCCATCTCATGTTTCAGTGTAGTCTGCGTTTCCTCAATGTATTTAGATGCTCTACTATTGGGTACATAAATATTTAATATTAATAAGTCCTGCTTGTGTATTGAACCTTTCAGCAATAGTGACCGTCCTTGTCCATGATGCTGGATTTTACATTAAAATCTATTTTATGTGAAGTTAGTATTGCCACACCTTCTCTTCTTTGTATATTGTTAGCTTAGTATATATTATTTTATCCTTTAATTTTCAGTTTCTTCCTATCTTTAAGTCTAAGGTGAGTTTCTTGTAAGAAACATGTAGACAGGTTGTGTCTTTTTATCCAAAATGTCACTTGTTGTCCCTTTACTTGCGTGTTCAGTCCATTTACAGTCAATGTAATTATTGATGCCAAGCCAAGTGCCATCGAGTCAGATCTGATTCTAATTATTGATAGGTATGTGTTTAGTGCTGTCATTTTGATGTATTTATTTTTGTGTTGATGTTTTCTCTGTCACTCTTACTATTTGGTTCTGGACATTCTTATTTATGGGTTTATTTTTCACCCTTTCAGTGTTGGTTTTGTGTTTGTTGAGACTCTTGTATGTGTTTCTTGTTTTATATGTTGCATCTTTATTGGCTTGGCTTATTGTGCTTTATGGCTATTCCTGTGATCCCCCTTAATAATCTAAGTTTGAACCCAAATTTAACTTATATATATCTTGTTAACTTACTCTCCATCTGGAAGGACAATAACTAATATAGTATACCCTCTTTTTAATGTGATGGTATTATAGTTTTCATGATATGATCACTGGATCACTTCTTTTAATATTATAGCTTTGGTTCAGTTTTGTTTCTTTCCCAACTGAGTCAGTTTCTGGATGATGTGTCCTGTATTGTCTCCTAAAATATAGAGTTAATGGTTTTGTTTTTCTAAGCCAAGAGCTTCTTTCAGTATTTCTTGGAGCTTTGGTTTGGTTTTTCCAAAGTCTCTGAGTTTCTGTTTATCTATGAATGTCTTAATTTCATTTTCATATTTGAAAGACAGTTGTGTGACATATACAATTTTTGGTTGGAAGTTTTTTTCCTTTAAGGCTTTGAATGTGCCATCCCACTTCCTCCATGCCAACGTGATTTCTGCTGAGAAGTCAGATGAAAGCCTACAGGGTTTCCCTCTGAATGTTAGCTTTGCTTTGAGTCTTGCTGCCTTTAAGTGTTTCTGCTTATGTTTCACTTTGTTAAGCTTGATTATTACATGTCTTGGTGTCTTTCTTCTCCAATCTATGTTGTGTGGCACTTGATATGCATCCTGGATAACTATGTTCTCTTCTGTCATAGTTTCAGGGAAGTTTTCTGTCAGCAACTGAACATAAATATTCTCTGTGTTTTCGGTTGTCCCTTCCTGTTGAGGAACTCCAATTAATCATAGATCATTCCTCTTGATAGAGTCCTGCATGTTTCTTAATGCTTCTTCATTTTTCTTGTTTCCTTTCTCTAATTTCTCATTATAAATGCTGGTGTCTGTAGTTCTGTCTTCAGAGTCACAAAGTGTATTTTCCATTTATTCAATTCTGTTCTCTTGGATTTGAATTGAATTTTCTACTTCTTTAATTTTGTTATCAATCTGTCGATTTCAGAATGCTGGTGTTTCATCAGTTCAAACAGCTTGTTTAATTTTTCATTTTGCTGTTTTGCACTTTGTATAATGTCTAGGAGGTCTCCATATATAGTTATTTTGTATTTGACCTCTGAAAGTTTCAGAAAGCTTTCTTCATCTGGGAAGTTCTTTGTTTCTTTCTTTTGGGAGCTTTCTGGAGTCATGGGTGGATTTTTCTTTAAGTGTCTGGTCAGGTTTTATTGCTTTTGGGGCATCTAGAGATTGTTTAGTTTCTCTGGTATTGCCTTAATAGGTGCTGAGGCACAGTCTGAAAAGAAAGTTGATCACCAGTCATCTGTATGTACTCCAGGCAGTGGTCCCAGCTGAATCTCTAGGGTAGCAGGCTCCACCTCCTGGCTGGCAAAGACATGGCCCTACTTATGGAGTCACTGGGTGGCCGACAGCTGACCTTATGTTGTGGGTCAGTGAAGACTGGAAGAGAAGCCATCAGGCTGCATCACAGTTATTTCTCTAGGTAGTCTTATTTTGAAAGGTAAAAGCTATCTGACAGCTTCCCAAATCAGTTAGGCTGTCAGGTGTGCAAGCTCCTCTTTCCAGCTGGCAATGGAGGCACCTCTATATCCATCCCCAGATGCTGTGATCTTGGTCAAAGTATGGACAGGCTACTGCCCTGTTGTCATTCACTGCCAGGCCCCACCTGTAAGGCTACATTGTGCTAAACACAGCTTTTCTGTTTGGAAAGATCTCCCCAGTCTGGCACTGCCTCCAGGCCTGGGAACAGCACCTGCTGAGGCCTCTCTTTGAGTAACTCTGCCTCCCAGTCAACAAGATGGCATCATGCACAAGCTGTCTTATCCATTGTGAAACAGCCAAATCAATGGCAGAGGTTTAGAAAAAGAGGGTGGAGGGACCATGGTGCTCTAAGTCCAGAGCCGGGCTCTCAAAATGTGGCTATCCCACATGCTGATCACAACAGCAGTGCAGCTCAGCTTTGCTGGTAGTTAAGCCTGACCACTGCCAATGGCTAACAAAAAGAAAAAAAAAGTTAAAAACTCCAGTTACCTTCAGCACACAAGGGCCGGCCATTCAACAAGATTGGGTGTCAGCGAAAGAGAATTTTCCTGTTCAGTGTCAAATTTACAGCCGTATGCTGTGTCCTAGGGCTTATTGGGTGTCCAGAAGGCTCCATTTAATTACCAATCTAGGCCTTCGTATTCAGAGGGCATTAAGGAGACATATGTCTATTCTGCCATCTTGAGTCTGCCCCCAGTAGTTCCTTTTTGGTGTGCTGTTGCAATAGATTTTGATGATCTTCAGCAAACTTTTACTTGTGTGTAATATTAATGATACAAATTGATAATTCCATTGGATCTCCTTTTTTGAAACAGGTTCAGCTATCGATATCTTCCAGTCAGTTGATCAGGTAGCTGTCTTCCAAGTTTCTTGGCTTAGATGAGTGAGCACTTCTGGTGCTTCATCCTTTTGTTGGAACATCTCAGTTGTTATTCTGTTAATTTCTGGAGTCATGTTTTTCAGCAATGTCTTCAGTGCACTGTGAACTCTTCCTTTACTACTATGGTTCCTGATCATGCCCTACCTCCTGAAGTGATAGAACATTGACCAATTCTTTTTGGTACAGGGATTCTGTGTATCCCAATCCTAATTATTTTTTTTTTGTTTTTGGTTCCTTAGAGCTAAATATTGCAAAGTGAGAATTTCTCCTAGTACCCTTAGTAACATCTACAGCTATCAATTTTCCTATTTCTTTTCATACACAAATTATGACAGGGTATCATAGGAAAGCAATCCAATTAGAGAGGCAGTTGTTTTGGCATGCAATTTGACTTTCTGTATAAGAAAGCATTTGAATTAAAATGTGATGTTGTTGTTAGGTGCTATAGAGTTGATTTCAACTCATAGTGAGTCTATATACAGCAGAACAAAACACTACCCAGTTCTGTGCCATCCTCACAATCATTGCTGTATTTTAGTTTATTGTTGCAACCACTGTGTTGATCCATTTCATTGAGGGTCTTCCTCTTTTCACTGGCCCTCTTCGCTGCCAAAGGCAATGTCCTTCTCCAGGAACTAGTCCTTCCTGTAGTGTGTCCAAAGTGTATTAGATGAATTTTCACCCGCCTTTGTCCTAAGGATTATTCCAGCTGTACTTCTTCCAAGACAAATTTATTCATGCTTTCAGTAGTCCATGGTGTGTTTGATATTCTTCTCCAACACCTTAATTCAAAGGCCTGAATTCATCTTTGGTCTTCCTTATTCACTGTCCAACTTTCATGTGATTATGAAGTATCTAAAAATACCATGGCTTGGGTCAAGCACACTCCATTAAAAGTCTTGAAAATAAAATGTTTCGAAATTTGGGGCCAGAATGTTGACCTTTCAATAAATGTTCCAAAATATTTGCTAACAGCCTACCTATGTGGATGATTGTTACAGGCACTGGAAATATAGATATGAACAACAGAGACAAGATATCTACTCTTATGAAGCTTACAGTTTAATTAGTGATAGGGGAAGGGAAGCAATCTGGGAGGTTGACAGCAACACATGGTTAGCAATAAGCAAGTAACATAAAAATGATTATTTTTCACATTATTAAATGCAATTAAGATAATTACACAAGGTGATGTGAATCATTTGGAGTTAGAGAGCGTGATGGTTAATGTTATTAGTCAAATTAGCTAGGACATGATTTTCAGTAGTAATCATCTTTCACTTTGTGATCACATGCGAACAGCAAATCATTTGGAAGGGAGTTTCCTTTGGGGTGTGTCCTACATCCAATATATATGGACATTATGGCAAAACTCACTCTCTCTTCATCCTGCACTTATGACCTGACCCCAGTTCATGGAGAAGCCTTCAGTCAGTTGTCTGACCTAAAACTTTGGATTCAATGAAAGGCCCTGAATGTCTGCACTGTCTTTGAAATAATTAACTCTCAAAAGATGTTAAAGCAATAAAAACAAACTGTCCTTTATACATTCATTTATTCGTGAAACATTTACAGAGCATCTAGTAAGTACAAAGTATTTTGAGCATGAGAATTTCCTGGAGCAACCCACAAAAGTGGCCAAATAATTTATGTATGAGATAATACTTATATTATAAAATTAAAGAATTGTAAGGCTGAAAAAAATTAAATCTCACTAATCCAATTCTCCAGCCCCAATTTGATATTTGAATAATTATTATATTATCCTTATTGAATACTAAGTTTGTTTTTGATCATTTCTAGTAATAAAGACACATGACCTTTCAAAGCTGTATTACATTCCAGGACAGTTTTAACAATTTTTTTTTCTTCATGTGAACTCTGCCTGCCTGAAGCTTTGTTGTGGTGGATGTGTGCTGTTGAGTCAGTTCTAACTCAGAGACCCTATAGCTGAACTGAACCATAGGGTTTCCTAGGCAATAATCTGTCTGGGAGAAGATTACCCGGTCTTTTATTTCTCCCCATTGGTGGACTCAAACTACTAAACTTTTGATTAGGTGCAATGCCTTTAGACATTGCTAAAAAGGACTCCTCCCTCTATTTTTAATTCACCTGTTTTTGTTTCAGCACTTGCAAGCAGACCAGACAAGCTCTCCATGATAGAAGATGTATGAAGATAGTTGTTCTGTTCTGCTTGTGAATTCTCATCTCCAAAGTAAATACCCTAATCTCCCACCCACAATCTCTAAAACTACATTTTAAAAAATATTTTATGTGGAAATAGTTTCAAATTTACAGAAAGGTTTCAAGAATAGTTTCAAAAACATGCATAAGTATCCTTTACCCAGGTTTACCTGTTTATAACATTTATCTTTGTTCTGTTATTTACTTCCTCATTTCACACACATACACATATGCACTAAGTATATTTTTCCTGACATTTGAGAATGTTGCATATATCATAGCCTTTTACTTCCTCATACTTCATTATGTATTTCTGAAGAGCAAAGACACTGTTATAAATTATGAAAGTACAGCTATGGACTTCAGGAAATGTAATCTTGTTACAATATTTTCATCTAAAATATCATTCCTATTATAGTTTTGTCAATTGGTCCAATAATGTTCTTCGTAGAGTTTTATTTTTCTCAATCTAGGACCCAATCTAGGATCAAATAATATTAAATGCTGTAGTTTTGTGTACTTTCATTATTTTCACCACTCTATTGTGAATTCATTTTGCCAAGTTCATCAGTATACTTTCAAAGCACAATGCTGAGATATAAATACATTATTATAGGAGTGGTCTGATGAAAGGAGAGGAATGGAGATGTATTGGCTCCATTATTGCATATCTCACGTATCTTCTGTAAGCAGATATGCAACTCACAAACCATAAATTTGACTAGTTAAAAGTGAAATATTTAACAGTTTTTAGTGTGTTTGTAGAGTTGTTCAACTGTCACCACTAGTTTTAGAACTGTATCGTCAGTTGGAAAAATAAACCCCATGCCCATTAGCAGTCACCTTCATTTCCCACAACATCCCAGCTCTGGGCATTAACTAGTCTATTGTCTGTTTCTATGGATTTGCCTAATCTGGACACTTCATTTAACTGGAAGTATACAGTATGTGAACTTTTGTAATAGGTTTCTTTTACTTAGCATGATACTTGCAAGGTTCATTTATGTTGTAGTAAGTATTACTACTTCATTCCTTTTTGTGGCTGAGTAATATTCTATTGTATGATTATACCATTTTGTTTATCCATCCATCATTGATGGACCTTTGGCTGTTTTCTACTTTGAAGATATTATAAACAATGCTTCTACAAACCATCATGTGCAAGTTCTTGTGTAAAGGCATATTTTCAGTACTCTTGAGTATAAAACAAGAAATGGAATTGCTATATGATAACTGTTTTACTCATTTGGTACTGCTCTAACATAAATACCATCCAGGAGATGATTTTAACTAAGAAAAGTTTATTCTTACACAGTCCATTAAGCTGCAAGTCTAAAATCAGGATGTCCACTCCAGGGGAAGGTTTTCCCTCTGTTGGTGCTGGAGAAAAATCCTTGTGCTGCATCAGTCTTCGGTTAGGGAAAATCTTGGCACAAGATTCTCAGGTCTGAAGGACACTGTGGTGGTCAGGATTATGTCAACTTCGGTACTGCATGTTTGGCTGCTATATTAAGTGGCAGGGCAGGGTCTGTGGTGGCTTCTCGCCCCTCAGCTCTCATCTCTCAACCTTCCACTACTACTGCTGATCTGCTCACGCAGCCAGGAGCTCCTGCTCTCTTCTTCCAGCATCTGGTTCCTGGACTGGAACTAGCAGCTGTTGGATCCATCAATCCTTACAGTCGGCGCTTGAGAGTCCTGCTCCTTGATCCACTGATCCTGAGTTCACCAGCCTCTGCCACTCCATCTCGCTGCCAGCTTGCGATCCACTGACCCACACAACTGGTGATCTGGAACTCTGGTCTCTGACTTGCTGACTTTCGGTTCCTCAGCTTCCGTGGCCACATGAGGCTTGTGCCAGAACTTGGGACATTCAGCATCTGTGATTGTGTGAGCTGTTTCCTATATCTATATCTATCTGTATATATTATAATCTTTCCTTGTACCTATACATGTTACTGGTTTTGCTTCCCTAGAAAACCCAGCCTAAGACAATTTGGTACCAGGAGTGGTTCTAGGGAAACTGTAAAAATGAATCCTTTCAAGTGGTTCTTGAGTCTGGCTAATAGTAACACTGTTGCTAACTCTGCTCCTACTGGTGAAAGGTGACGCTCAGGGTGAAAACATGTGTGATAACTTTTCAAAATTATGTGTGGATGAGAAGTATAACGAAGTTGGTTGGCTGGTCCTACTTGCATTAGATAAACTGGTGAAGGAAAGAGATGAGCCCAGGGCTTTGGAATCAAAGCTCTCATGTCGTGTAAGAGACCTCCAAGCTTCAACCTGTGCTTTAAAAGAAAACCTCATTACCTGTAATACTAGAGGCAATACTGCTGAAAGCCAAACCCAGATGCTTATCATTAGAGTGGTGGAAATGCAACGTCAGCTCAATTGCCAATCTTGAGAAGTATCTGAAATTAAAGTGAGGGCATTGAATGGGAAAAAATGGGACCCTGAAACTTGGAATGGAGACACATGGGAGGAGGATATGAAAGCTGGGGACACCGAGCCCCTCACTTCCAGTGAATCACTCCTGCCAGCTGAATGGCATGCATGTGAAGGGATTACATCATGTTTGTCTGCTAAACCGCACTGCCCTGCCCAGTAAAGCTGTTATTCCCTCCATTCCAATCTAATGAGATTAGTTGTAGCCCAGCTGCCTCTGAAGAGCACCTACTTGAGTCATTTCCTGGGGCATGGCCTAAGGCAGATGCTTTATGAGAATATGCTGAAGGTTCTAAAAATACTTCTGCACTGCCTATTTTGGCTTCTAGACCTGTAACTAGAGTTAAGTCCAAGCAAGCTCCAAAAGGTGAAGTACAAAGTGTGACCCAGGAGGAGATACACTATACTCCAAAGGAACTACTTGACTTTTCTAACACATACAAACAGAAACCTGGGAGATATGCTTGGGAATGGCTGTCAAGGGTGTGGGATAATGGTGCAAGGAACATAAAGTTGGATCAGTCTGAATTTCTTGACGTGGGTCCGCTGAGCACAGACTCTTCATTCAACGTTTCAGCTCGAGAAGTTAGGAAAGGACCTAATAGTTTGTTTGGCTGGATTGTGGAAGCATGGCTGATGCAGTGGCCTACACTAAATTAAGCTGAATTGCCAGACTTGTCTTGGTGTACTGTAGAAGAGGGTATCCAAAGGCTTAGGGAAATTGGCATGCTAGAGGAGATTTATTCAGTTAGACCTTCAAATCCACAGTAGAATGTCCAGAGGACACAACTTCTACCACAACTGTGAGAAACAAATTTGTGAAGGGAGCTCCAGGATCCTTGAAGACTGCTGTGATTGCCATTTTATGTCAATCAGATATGACAGTGGGAGCTGCCCTAGCTGAACTAACTACCTAACTACCTAACTACCTAACTACAATGGGGCTGACTGGACACCGTGGTGGTAGGGGTCAAGTGGCTCCATTCAATCGACAAAGACAAGGTGGGCATGCTTACAGTAATGGACAGTGTAGGCAAAATAGTAATCATAATAGTCTGACTCGTACGGACATTTGGAACTGGCTACTTAGTCATGGTGTCTCTAGGAGTGAAATACATAATCAGCCTACTAGATATTTACTTGATCTGTATGAAAGGATGAATTCTAGGTCAGGTCAACAGCAGTCTAACTCAAATCGCTAGAAGAGAGAGTTGCAGTCCCTCAATCAATTCCCAGACTTGAGCGATTTTAAGGACTCACAACCCCTTTAATGAAGGGGAGGCCAGGTCTCTTTGAGGAAGGATTCTGATACCTTGCCAAAAATTTATACTGTTAATCTTTCTCCTGCCCTTCCCCAAAGGGATCTATGGCCTTTTACGAGAGTGACTGTTCACTGGGGAAAAGGAAATAATCAGAATTTGGGGGGACTAGTGGATACTGGTTCTGAACTGACTAATTCCAGGAGACCCAAAACGTCACTGTGGCCCACCAGTCAGAGTGGGGGCATATGGAGGTCAGGTTATTGATGGAGTCTTGGCTCATGTTTGTCTCACAGTAGGTCCAGTGGGTCCCTGAGCCCATCCTGTAGTGATTTTCCCAGTTCCAGAATGCATAGTTGGAATAGATATGCTCAGCAATTGGCAGAACTCCCACATTGGATCCCTGACAAGCAGAGTGAGGGCTCTTATGGTGGGAAGAGCCAAATGGAAGCCGCTAGAACTGCCACTGCCTAGGAAAGTAGTGAACCAAAAGCAATACTGCCTTCTTGGAGGGACTGCTGAAATTACTGCCACCATTAAGGACTTGAAGGATGCAGGGGTGGTGATTCCCACCACATCCCCATTCAACTCGCCTGTCTGGCCTGTGCGAAAAACAGACGGATCTTGGAGAATGACAGTAGATTACCACAAACTTAACAAGGTGGTAACCCCCACTGCAGCTGCTGTTCCAAATGTAGTTTCATTGCTTGAGCAAATTAATACATCTCCTTGTATTTGGTATGCAGCTATTGATCTGGCTAATGCTTTCTTCTCCATACCTGTTTCCAAGGACCACCAGAAGCAGTTTGCATTCAGCTGGCCAGCAATACATTTTCACTTGCCTCCCTCAAGCTACATTAACTGTCCAGGCCTATGTCACAATTTAGTCCACAAGGACCTTGATTACTTCTCTCTTCCACAAGATGTGACACTGGCCCATTGTACAGACGACATGCTAATTGAACCTAGTAAGGAAGAAATATCAGTGACTTTGGACTTATTAGTTAAACATTTGCGTGCCAGAGGGTGGGAAATTAATCCCTCAAAAATTCAGGCACCTTCCAACGCAGTGAAATTCCTAGGGGTCCAGTGGTGTGGGTTATGTCACGATATTCCTTCTAAAGGAAAGGATAAGTTATTGCACCTGGCTGTTCCGACAACTAAAAAAGAGGCACAGCACCTAGTGGGTCTCTTTGGATTTTGGAGGTAGCATATTCCCCATTTGGGTGTGCTACTTTGGGCTATTTATCATGTGACTCAAAAAGCTGCTACTTTTGAGTGGGGCCCAGAACAGAAGGCTCTGCAACAGGTTCAGGCTGCTGTGCAGGCTGCTTTGCCACTTGGGCCATATGATCCAGCTGATCCAACGGTGCTTGAGGTGTCAGTGGCAGATAGAGATGCTGTTTGGAGTCTTTGGCAGGCCTCTATTGGTGAATCACAGCACAGACCTTTAGGATTTGGGAGCAAAGCTCTGCCATCCTCTGCAGATAACTACTCTCCTTTTGAAAAACAACTTTTGGCTTGTTACTGGGCCATAGCAGAGACTGAATGCTTAACCATGGGACATCAAGTCACCATGCATCCTGAGCTGCGTATCATAAACTGGGCATTGTCTGACCCACAGAGTCATAAAGTTGGATGAGCACAGCAGCACTCCATCATTAAATGGAAGTGGTATGTACGAGATCGGGCCCATGCAGGTCCTGAAGGCACAAGTAAGTTGCGTGAGGAAGTGGCCCAAATGCCCATGGTCTCCACTTCTGTAACATTACCTCCCATCTCCCAGTTTGTACCTATGGCCTCATGGGGAGTTCCTTATGACCAGCTGACCGAGGAAGAGAAAACTCATACTTGGTTTACAGATGGTTCTGTGTGATATGCTAGTACCACTTGAAAGTGGACAGAAGCAGCATTACAGCCCTTTTCTGGAACCTCCCTGAAGGACAGTGGTGAAAGCAAATCCTCCCAATGGTCAGAAATTCGAGTGGTGCACGTGGTTATTCACTTTGCTTGGAAGGAGAGATGGCCAGATGTGCGGCTGTATACCGATTCATGGGCTGTGGCCAATGGCTTGGCCAGTTGGTCAAGGACTTGGAAGGGACACGATTGGAAGATTGGAGACAAGGTTTTATGGGGGAGAGGTGTATGGATAGACCTCTCTGAATGGGTCAAAGAAGTGAAAATATTTGTGTCTCATGTGAACGCTCATCAAAGAGTGACCTCAGCAGTAGATGAGTTTAATAGTCAAGTGGATAGGATGACACATTCTGTGGGAACCAGTCATCCCCTTTCCCTGGCTACCTCTGTCATTGTTCAATGGGCTCATGAACAAAGTGGTCACGGTGGCAGGGACAGTGGTTATGCATGGGCCCAGAAACATGGACTCCTGTTCAGCAAGGCTGACTTGGATACAGCCACTGCTCTGTGTCCAATCTGCCAGCAGCAGAGACCAACACTGAGTCCTCGATACAGCGCTATTCCTCAAGATGATCAGCTGGTAACCTGGTGGCAAGTTGATTACACTGGACCACTTCCGTCATGGAAAGGAAAACGTTTTGTCCTTACTGGAATAGATACTTACTCTCGATATGGATTTCCTTCCCAGCACGACATGCTTCTGCAAAAACTACCATCCATGGACTTAGAGAATGCCTTATCCAACATCATGGAATCCCACACAGCATTGCCTCTGATCAAGAGACTCACTTCACAGCAAATGAAGTGTAGCATTGGGCCCATGCTCATGGAATTCACTGGTTTTACCATGTTCCCCGTCATCCTGGAGCAGCTGGCTTGATAGAACGATGGAATGGCCTCATGAAGACACAATTACACTGCCAGCTAGGTGGCAATACCTTGCAGGGTTGGAGAAGTGTTTTCCAGGAGGCTGTGTATGCTCTAAACCAGCATCCAATATACGGTGCTGTTTCTCCTATCGCCAGGATTCATGGGTCCAGGAATCAAGGGGTGAAAATGGGAGTGGCACCACTCACTGTTACCCCTAGTAACCCACTTGCAATATTTTTGCTTCCTGTCCCCATGACCTTATGCTCTGCAGGGTTAAATGTCTTAGTTCCAAAGGAACTAAGGAGGAGGAATGCTGCCATCTGAAGACACATCAACGATTCCACTGAACTGGAAGCTAAAATTGCCACCAGGCCATTTTGGGCTCCTTGTGCCTCTGGATCAGCAGACAAAGAAGGGAGTTACAATACTAGCTGGTGTGATTGATCCCGACTATGAAAATGAAATTGAATTTACATTACATAACAGAGGTAAAGAAGAGTATGTTTGGAATTCATGAGATCCCTTAGGATGCCTCCTAGTACTATCATGTACTATGGTTAAGGTCAATGGACAACTACAGCAACCCAACTCCAAAATGACTGATAATAGCCCATACCCTTCAGGAATGAAGGTTTGGGTCACCTCAGCAGGCAAGGAACCACGACCAAATGAGGTGCTTACTGAGGGCAAAGGGGATACAGTATGGGTTGTAGAAGAAGGTGGTTCTAAATATCAGTTACGGCCACGTGACTAGTTGCAGAAACGAGGACTGTAATTGTTATGAGTATTCTTGCTTTGTATGAGTGTTTTGGATATTTTTGTTTACTTATGAAATATAAGATGTAAATGGGCTAATGCATTTTCAATCGTACATGTGTTAGTTACATCATGTTAGACATAAGTATGACTTTCTAACTGTATTCCTTCAGAGACTGTGGATGGTAAGGTGAGATGTGTGCAGATGCTAAGTTGACAAGGGGTGAACTGTAGTGGTCAGGATTATGTCAACTTGGTTACTCCATATTTGGCTGCTATATAAAGTGGCAGGGTGGGGTCTGTGGTGGCTTCCCGCCCCTCAGCTCTCATCTCTCGACCTTCCGTAGCCAGGAGCTCCTGCTCTCTTCTTCCGGCATCTGGTTCCTGGACTTGAACTAGCAGCTGTTGGATCCATCAATCCTTACAGTCGGCGCTTGAGAGTCCTGCTCCCTGACCTGCCGATCCTGGGTTCACCAGCCTCTGCCACTCAGTCTCGCCACCAGCTTGGGATCCACTGACCCATAAAACTGGTGATCTAGAACTCTGGACTTGACCTGCTGACTTTCGGTTCCTCAGCTTCCGTGGCCATGTGAGGCTTGTGCTGGGACTTGAAACATTCAGCTTCTGTGATTGCATGAGCTGTTTCCTATCTATCATCTATCCTGTCTGTCTGTCTGTCTATCTATCTATCATCTATCAATCACCGACCGACCGACCGACCGACCGACCGACCGACCGCCTGCCCGCTGGCCGGCCGACCGACACATGTAGGTGCAAGGAAAGATTTATAAGATAGACCGACCGACCGTCCGTCCGTCCGTCCGTCTGTCTATCTTATAAATCTTTCCTTGCACCTACATGTGTTACTGGTTTCGCTTCCCTAGAAAACCCAGCCTAAGACAGACACTCTTCTTCTGGTGCTGCTTTCTTTATGGTATTAGGTTCCCAACTATCTGCTTGTTTCCCTTTTATTTTATCTTTTGTAGGATGAAAGGACAAAAGGTGGTACAAGCCACACTCCGGGGAAACTGCCTTAGCAGGAGTTACACTCCCACCTTAATCTTCTTTTAACATAATTATCCTATTAGCCACAGGCAGAGACTAGGGTAATTACATAATACTGGGAATCAGCAGACCAGCCAAATTACTATGTACATTTTTAGGGGGACACAATTCAATCTGTGGCAATAACTCTGCCTCAAATGCTAATTGGATATATGATAACTGTAGCTCAAAATTGCCCTCCAATGTAGAACAGCAAAAGTGAAAGGATGAAATGATGAAGTAAAAGAATTGAAAGGAAGATTTCAAAGGGTTTCTCTGAAGGCAAAGTAAATTATTATATCTTCAAAGACCTCCAGTTGGAAAGCCAAAAGGAAAGAATATGCTCAGCATTTCTCAAGCTGAAAGAAGGAAAAAATTCAAGCCTTGAGCTGCAATATTGAAAGATTCTATGTATAAGAATATTAAATAACATGGGAAGCATTAAAAAAAAAGATGGAAGAAGAGGGGGTGGGACCAAGAGGGTAGACTAGATGGATGCTTCCCATGACCTTTCTAACAACTAAGACCCAAAAGAACAAATTAATCTAGTACATATGACATCCTATGAGCCATGAACATCAATGGAGAAGTTCAGAAGTTAGACTTAGCAACAGTGAACGGTGAATAGCACTGGAACTTCATAGTATTCCACAGACCTGACCTTCCAGGAAATGGCTGCAACTACCGTAAGATGGGCACAGCTTTGAAATTGATAAGTACTCTCCCATCCCCTGGAGTAATTGGGCAATCCACTCATGCCTCCAGAACCAGTGAGAGACAGCATCAGGTCATCAAAAGCTAAACCTTTGCATGTAACCTGCCATAAATGAATCCAAATCTTCTATGAGATAATTCTCTCTTCCTCCTCCTGACACTACCCCTTCCCTTCTCTGATTGTGCCAAATGTTAGAATATGAGGCCAGTCAATAACTGAGCCTGAAGGAGGAATCCTAAAGCCTTACCTAAGCCATTCTCCCTCTCCTTTCTCTGTGCTGCACATGGCTCTGCAATCTGACATCACTGACTGAGCTGGAAATAGGACTCTTTAAGCACACCCTGAGCCATTCTCTGAGATTCAGAGAGGGAACAGTTTAATAAACTCAGGAAAGGTGGGAAAAATAAAGAAAAAAAAAAAAAAAACTCTCCTGATTCCCCTAAGCCAGAATATTGGGCCAGAAACTGTTCTTTCACCGAAATTCAGACATAAGGGGGTCCTCCATCCTCACAGACATTCAGGGATGGTTGTTAGCTCTCTGCCTTCCTAGAAGCAGACACCAGACACCTGTGCCTATGGCAAACACCCCTACCCATCCAGTACAGTAGGTTAGAGCCTGCTTGGTGATTGACTCATTGGACACTTGAGCTGAATCTATGTAAGAAAAGTAAACTGTACATTTCAAAACAAGAAAATAGAACACAGTAGGCAAACAAACAAATAAAACTGATTAATGGCTCAGAAACAGCAGTACCTATCAAAGTACTTAAAGTTGTGGAGCATGAACTCCTCAGAAATCTCCCAAGACAAAGGATCAAATTTTCCAGAGGAAGAGAACTTTCTGGAATTATCAGAGGTAGGAACCAAAAGATTAATATTTAAAACTCTTCAAGAGGAAAGAGATGAGGCAATATGCAACAGAGCATAATGACAAATTGAACAAGCTGCAAGAAAGCACTGGGCATCAAGAATTAGAAAATCAGGAGACAGGCTAACATGGCACAGTAGCCAGAGCCATCCTTCAATCCATCTAACAACAAAGGCCTAGAGAAACAGCTTAAAAGATTAAATAGGACATTCTTAAAGCCCTAACCTCCAGAAGGAAGCCGGGATAATGAGCTGGCTGACAGCAACAGGAGCATAGTTGCAGACTAGGCTAGACAAGACAGGTCAGCAGGAGTCTGTACTCCTCAGGAGGACCCGTGCACCAGCACCATGAATATAGCCATGCTGGGAGAATGTTTTATTCAGAGCAGAAGCTGAGCTTCGGACAGACATGCCTACAGAATTGCAGCATCCTTATATCTGAACAGCAAAAGATAAATCCATGAGGTGACATGTGGACCAAAACTTTTTCTTCGGGGCACAAAATTTCTCTCTGTCTTTGGCGCTCTCCCCCTTTCTTTTCTGTGCTGTGCTGTGTGCTTGATTCTGATGCAGTACCTGAAGCACTGGGCAAGCAGCCTACCAAAAGGGAAAAAGCAGAGGTGGAAGGCTGCTGGGACCACTGAGCCAGAAGTTCAGGGCAGAAACAGAGCATTTCCTTAGGCTCAGACCTGCCGACCACCACTCACTTTGTGGGTATGGATGAGCACCCTGCCTTTCAAAGCATGCACACCCCACAGCCTAAGCCCACACTAATCAACATTCTTCCACAGGCACTACACACTTGGGGGTCAAATGACTGGTTGCCTAGGCTGCTGAATACAAGAGAAATAAACTAATGCTGAGATTCCTATGCCTAGTTGCAGGCTAACTATCCAGTGATAGGGTTTCAAAATTTCTGTGTCTCAAATTAATAAAACAGCACACTTGATTACTCTAATTGGACACTGAAAAAGCTAAATATATACATGTATATATACATACACACACACACACATACACACTTCGAAAACAATAACTGAAACTAAAACAACCTTCTGATGGCTTGTAGGCAATAATCTATCTCAAAGCATTTAAAGAAGTACACCACCCTAGCTTCAGAAAACTCCCAAAACAAAGAATTAAAAAACTCCCTAGATGATGAAGAATTTCTGCAGTTATCAGAGGTAGAATACAAAAGAGTTGTATTTCAAGCTCTCATAGATATTAGGAAGGAAATTAGACAAACTGACACAGAGCATCTTGAAATAAATAGGGTGCAAGAAATATTTAAGCAACCAACCTATAAAGCCAAACCGATTGCCATCAAGGAAATTCTGACTCACAATGACTCTATAGACAGAGTAGAACTGCCTCATATGGTTTCCAGGGAATGTTTGGTGAACTTGAATGCCAGACGTTTTGGTTAGCAGCTGAAGCACTTAACTAGTACACACACTACCAGGGTTTCTACTTGAGCAACAACTATCTGAAATTCAACACATTAATGACATTACACACTTGACAACTCAGTAGAAAGTCAAAGTCATAGAGTCAAGGCAATGGAATGCAGAATCATTGAGATAGAATACAAAGCCACTGACACCGACATATTGGAGAAAAATCAAAAGATATAAAGAAAATGAAGAATCACTGGGAGTCCCAGAGGACTCTATCAAGAGGAATAATCTAAGACTGATGGGAGTTCCAGAAAGGGGGGAGGGCAGTGCAGAAATTGCAGAGAGAATAGTTGAAGATATTTTAAAAAAAATTTCCCTGACATCATGAAAGATGAGAAGAAATCTAAGATGCTCATTGAACTTCACACATTACGTATCCCAAAAGAAAGACATATTATCATCAAACTTAGAAAAAAACAGTTAAAGATAAAGAGATGCCTTTAAGCGCAGTAAGATTTGACAGAAAAATGCAAACAAAGGACAGTCTTTAAGAATTACCACCAATTATTCAGCCAAAATGATGTTGTCACAGAGGCAATGGGATGACAAACAAGGCCTTGAAGAAAGAAAAAAAAAACTGCCAACAAAAAATTGTATGTACTGCAAAATTGTCTTTTAAATGTGATGGCAAAATTAGAACATCACCAGATGTCATGGATTGAATTGTGTCCCCCCAAAAATACATGTAGCCATGTGGCTGGGCCATGATTCTCAGTATCTTGTGACTGTCCTCCATTTTGTGGTTTTCCTATGCTTTATGTTAAAGGATGAGGGTGGGCCTATAAATCCCTTCATAGGATCACCTCCCTACTCCACTGTTAAGGGAATTTCCCTGGAGTACGGCTTGCCCCACCCTCAATCCTTTCATCTTATGAGAGATAAAAGGAAAGAGAAGCAGGCTGAGAATTGGAAACCTCACACCATCAAGCAAGCAGCATCAGGAGAAGAGCGCGTCCTTCAGACCCAAGGTTCCAGTGCCAAGATGCTCCCTGGACAAAGACTGATGCAATACCAGACTTTCCTCCAGAGCCTTCCCCTGGAGCAGACACCCTGAATATGAACTTGTAGCCTACTGGACTGTGTAAAAATAAATCTTCCTTTGTTAAAACCACCCATTCTGTGGTATTTCTGTTACAGCAGCCCTAGCTGACTAAAACACCAGATAAACAGAAGTTTAGAGAATTTGCCAAAATGAAACAAAAGTTACAGGAAACCCTGAAGGATATTGTTTTATTAGAAAGTCAGTAACATTTGACATGTATTCATACATGCATGGTAGGACAGAGCATCCACATACCAACACAAATAGGAGATCCACAAAAGTTAAATACCAAAAAAGGGAAACAGGGGGCAGGGCCAAGATGGCAGACTAGTCACACATCTTTTTCACTCCCTCTAAGAACTAAGGCCTAGAAAAACAACTGAATGGGACAAAATGGACATTTTAGTACCCTCAAGATCATGCAGAATGTTGTGAGATCAGACTTGGCAACAGGAAGGGGTAAACTACCTTTGTCAGAAGAGAAACAGCAGTGCAAAGAGTCCCGCTTATGCTGGTGCAGCAAAGGAGATGCTTGACATTTACAGTTGCCAACATTGTTGGCCATGAGCCCAGGACTGGGGCTGCTGCCCCTGAGAACCTGGCTGGGGCTGGCTGCCATGCTGAGCAGCAGTGCCTGAGTGGATACCATCTCTCTCAGCAGAGAAGCTATATTTAAGACAGCCACACTATGGAACACAGCAGCAGCTGATGACCAAGTGCAACACTGCCCTTCCTCCCTCCTTTCCTGAACTAAACCATTCTGGGGAATGGTAGAAGTAAAACTCCACTAAATCAGGCAATCGCTGCATCTATATAACACCAGGCAAATGCCACATTTCAAGATAAGTGCTCAGGATATATTGGGCCTCAATCCTATCCTACATGCTGACATCCCTCCCTGTATCAGCCTTTCCCAACTATCTTCTCTGCTTTACGTCTCAGGCTAAATTCTCAGTACACTACCTGTGCAGAAGTAGGGCATTTTGTTTGTGTGCCCTAAGCTTTTCTCCCAGACTCAGAGAGGGATATAAAGGGAGCAGTGGAAGACAAGTTCCACCAGCTCCTCAGAGCTAGATTATTAAACTTACTGGAGAGTTGCAAGCTAAAGGCATATCAACTTTCATAAGGCAAGCCTTTCCAGTGCACTACTTCACTCCCTATACCTAGCCTTTTCCCCCTCCATTCTCTGATATATACCAGATCTAAATCGTACAGTACTACCTGGGTAGATAGTAGAGTATGTTATCTCTGTGCCCTGAGCTATTCTCCAAGTCCTCTAGAGGGAAACAAAGGGAGGGCTGAAAGAAGAGTCCAGCTGGCTTCTCTGAGCCAGCAACTCTTGCTACATCTCAGTGTAATCAGCACTCCAAACATCAGGTAATAGGCAATCAGAATTATTAAGGCTTCAATAACCAATTTAGCTCAAATGACTAGAAAACTTGGACAGTCAAATCTAAATTCATTGCATTAACCTAACGATTAAGTCACAACAGCTTTCTGATGGCTCAGAGACAACAATCAATTTTTAACCATTTAAAAAGAAGACCAACATAGCTCCAGAAAACTCCCCAAATAATCAAAAAATTTCACAGAAGAAGAAGCCTTCCTTAAACTATCAGGTGTATAATACAAAAGAGTTATGTATAGAGCACTTCTAGATCTTAGGAAAGAGATTAGACAAAGTGCAGCAGAACAAAATGAAAAGTGAAACTAGCTACATGAATTGCTAGAAAAACAATAATTGTAAATTCAGAAGATCAATAATAAAATCACAGAGTTAGGCAATTCGACTGAAAGCTAGAGGAGCAGGACCAAGGAAATGGAATGCAGCATTAGCAAGATTAAGATAAAGCAACTGACACCAGCATTTCTGAAATCAGATAAAATAATCAAGAAGGGGGCAGAGTCAAGATGGTGGACTAGACACAAGTCTCCTTAATTCCTTCTGAAACTAAGGCCTGGACTGAAAATGGAATGGAGTTTTCTGGACACCCAGTGAGCCCTAGGACACAATATAGGGCTGTAAGTTTGGACTACATGCCACTAAACAGAAAATTTCCTTTCTCTCACTCAGCACTGCTTCTGCTGACTAGCCACTTGTGTGGGCTGAAGGCACTGGCACTTTTTTTTTCTTTTTGTTGGCTGGTAGGTAGGGGATGGGCATGAGCCAGAAGCCATGCTGAAAAGAAGTAATGAAGTGAATAGTGTGTGCTACAGCAGACAGACAGTATGTGGAATGGCCATGTTTTAAGAGCCCAGATGCAGACTGAGGGCACCACAGCCCCTCCACCCTCTCTTTTCTGATCTGTACCCTAGATTTGGCTGTCTTGTCACAGCTGGCAAGCTTGGAGGTGGAGTTACCCAACCGGAGGCCACAGCAGGAAATAATTCCCAGGCTGGGAGGCAGTGCCAGTCCAGAGATTACTTTTCCAGCAGCAAGGCTATGTTTAAGCTCAGTGTGGCCTTATGGGTAGTTCCTGGTGGGCAATGACAACAGCACAGTAGCCATGGCTGAAGAGGTGCCTCCATCATCAGCCAGAAGGAGAGTTCTGCCATGTCTGACAGCCTGACTAATTTTGGAAGCTATTAGATAGCTTTTAGCTTTTTAAAATAAAACTGCCTAGAGAAACAACTGCTGTGCAACCCAATGGGATCTCTTCCAGCATTTACTAAATCACATCATAGGGTCAGTTGAAGGCCTGCCACTCACTGCACAAGTAGGGCAGTGTCTTTGCCAGCCAAGAGGTGGAACCTGCCTCTCCAGATACTCCACTGGGGCCAATCACTGGAGTACACAGAGATGGCTGGTTACCAACTCCCTTCTCAGAACTATACCTCAGCTCCTGTTGAGACAATACCAGAGAAACTAAAAAGACTTTAGATGCCCCAAAGCAAGAAACCATCACCTAGGATTTCAAGAAACAACTGTCCACGGCTCCAGAAAACACCCAAAATGAGTAATCAAAAAACTTTCTAGAAGAAGCCTTTCTGAAACTATCAGAGATTGAGCACAAAATAATTATACAGAGACTTCTAGAGATTAAACAAAATGCAGCAGAGAAAAATGAAAAACTAAGCAAGCTGTTTGAACTGATGGAACATCAACATTCTGAAATCCAACAGATCAATAACAAAAGCACAGAATTAGAAAATTCAATTCAAACCCCAAAGAGTGGAATTGACAAATTGAAAGTGAAACAGTATCTATGAAGACTAAACAACTGACACCAGCATTTATGAGAAGAAATCAGAAAAGAAATAAGAAAAATGAAGAAGCATCAAGAAACATGTGGGACTCTATCAAGAGGAATAATCTATGATTAGTTGGAGTTCCTGAACAGGGAGGGATACCTTAAAACACAGAGAGCATTGTTCTTGAGTTGCTGACAGAAAACTTCCCTGAAATTATGAAAGAAGTGTACATAGATATACAAGACGTATATCGAATGCCACATAAACTAGACCCCAAAAGAAAGAAACCAAGACATATTAAAATCAAGCTTAACAAAATGAAACATAAAGCAGAAACTCTTAAAGGCAGTGAGACTCAAAGCAAAGCTAACATTCAGAGAGAAGCTCTGTAGGCTTCTGTCTGACTTCTTGGCAGAAACGATGTTGACACACAGGCAGTAGGATGACACATTACAAGCCTGGAGGAGAAAAACTTCCAAACAAGAACTATATATCCTGCAAAAATGTCTTTCAAATATGAAGATGAAATTAAGACATTTGCAGATAAACAGAAAATTAAAGATTTTATATAAAAACCAAACCAAAGCTCCAAGAAGTGAGAGAATAAACACCTGTTTGTTAAAGCTACCCACTTGTAATATTCTTGTCATAGCAGCACTAAAGAAAACAGTGGTGAATGTTTCTACACATATGACTGTAGGTGCTCCTCATACTGAAAGAAACTCTTTACTTAGGAAAACAAAACCATTAAGTGTTTATTTAAGGAGGCAATGCAGGACACAACATACAGAAAACTACTAAGGGAAGGTACAAAACTCAATCAAACTTATAATATTAAAAGAAGGGAACCAGTGATCATATCATGAAAATTAAGATATCATCACATTAAAAAGAGGGGTATACTAGAGTAACTATAGTCCTTTCTGATGAAGAGGAAATTAATAAGATATGTAGAAATTAAAATTGAATTGAAACTTAGAATAATAAAGGGATAACAGGGGTAGTAGCAAAGCACAATAATAGTGCCACATGTCAAAACAAGAAACATAATACAGGAGACTCAACAACGCAAAACCAACACTGAAAAAGAAGAAAACTCAAGCCATAAAGAAGAATGACCAAGAACAGAATATTAAGAGCAACAGAGAAACCATTAACACAAAATTAAATACATCAAAATGACAGCACTAAACACATATGTATCAATAATTACACCAAATGTAAATGGAATAAAGGCTTCAGTAAAGAGAGGAGTGACATTTTATATCAAAAGATACAACCAATCTATATGTGCTTACAAGAAACAAACCTTGGACTTAAAGATAGAAACAAATGAAAAAATTAAAGGATAGAATAATATACACAGGCTACCAATATGATATGCAAAGAAGAGCAGATGTGGCAATAGTAATCTCAGATAAAATAGATTTTAATGTAAAATCCACTATCATGGACAAGGAAGGTACTGAAAGGTTCAGTACACAAGCAGGACTTAACAATATTAAATACTTATGCACCCAATACAAAAGCATCTAAATATATTGAACAAACAGTGACTGCATTGAAAAATGAGATAGATCACTCCAAAATAGTAGTTCGAGACTTCACCACTCCACTTTCAGTAATGGATAGATCATTTAGAAAAAAGATCATTCTGACAATTAACCAACTAGGCAGCATTAGCATATACAGAACTTTTTATCCATCAACAGATAAATATACATTTTCCAATGTACATGAAATATTTTTGAGAACAGACCCTGTGTTGGCGCATAAAGCAAATCTCCACAAAATCCAAACCATTGTATTATTGCAAATCATTTTCTCAGACCATAAAACCATAAAAGTCAAAATCAACAGCAGAAAAAACATACATAGAAATTGTAATGCATGAAAACTGAACATTTTCAAAAAGCCATAGATTACAGAAAAAAATCAAAGATGAACTAAAGCCACTTACAGATTCAAATGATAATGAAACCACATTCTACTAGAACCTATAGGATACAGCCAAATCAGTGCTCAGAGGTCAATGTAACTATAAATGCAAACATCTGGAAGGAAGAAAGGACCCAAACCAAAGAATTAAGCCTAAAGCTTGAACAAGTTGAAAGGTAGCAACAGAGGAAGCCCTCAGGCACCAAAAGAAAACAGATCACAGAGATTAGAGCAGAACATAATGAATTAGAAAGTGGAAGAACAACTGGGGAAACTGATAAAACCAAAAGATGGCTTTTTGAAAAGAACAACAAAATTGACAACCCACTGGATAAACTTACTAATGAAAAACAGGAGAGGAGACAAATAAATCCAATAAGAAAATAGTTGAGACATCCCCCAACATATCAAACATAAATCACAAGTATCATAAGAGAATACAATGAAAGACTATTCTCTTAACCTATTTGAAAACCTAGAGGAAATGAAATTCCTAGATTCATATCACCTACTGAAATATCAGAAAGAGAAGTAGAACAGCTCAATAAGCCTATCACAGAGGAACAGATTGAAGAAGTCATCAAAAAACTACCAACCAAATAAAGCCCTGGCCCAGATGGCTTCACCACAGAATTCTACCAAGCTTTTAGAGTAAAGTTAACTACAATACTGCTGATACTATTTCACTGCATAGAAATGGATGGAACACTCTCAGATTCATTCTATGAAGCCAGCATAACCTTGAGGCCAAAGCCAGGGAAAGAGCCAACCAAAAAAAAGAACTCCAGACCAATATCACTTATGAACCTAGATGCAAAAATTTTCAGCAAAATACCTACCAATAGCATTCAACAACATATCAAAAAAATAATTCATCATGACCAAGTTGTATCAATACCTGGGATTCAAGGCTGGTTCAACATCAGAAAAACAATTAATGTGATTACCAAATCAATTACACAAAAGGTAAGAATCTCCTGATTTTGTCAATTGATGCAGAAAAGGCATTTTACAAAGTGCAACATCAATTCATGATAAAAACTCTCAACAAAATAGGAATAGAAGGCAAATTCCTAAATGCAATAAGAGCCATCTACACAAAACCAAATGCCTACATCATCCTGAAGGGAGAGAGACTGAAATAATTCCCCCTGAGAATGGGAACAAGACAAGGATGCCCACTCTCACGTCTCCTTTTTAACATTGTACTAGAAGGTCTAGCCAAAGCAATTACACAAAACAAAGAAAAAAGGGTATCCACATTGGCAGAGAAGATGTAAAACTCTCCCTATTTGCAGGTGATATGATTTTATATGCAGAGAATCGTAAAGAATCTATAAGTAAACTACTCCAACTAATAGAAGAGTTCAGCAAAGAATCAGGATACAAGATAAACATAAGTACATCAGTAGAATTCCTTTATACCAACAAAGAGATCATTACAGAAGAAATCACATAGCCCCCAAGAAGATAAAATGCCTAGGAATAAATTGAACTAGACAAATAAGAGGCTTGTAGAAAGAGAAACTACAAGACCTTACTTCTAGAACCTAAGAGAGACTTACAGAAATGGGGAAACTTACCCTACTCATGGATAGGAAGACTTAACATTGTGAAAATGTCTATTTTACCCAAAGCGATTTACATATGCAATGCAATCTCGATACAAATTCCAGTGACATTTTTCATGAGATGGAGAAACAAATCACCAACTTTGTTTGGAAAGGGAAGAAACCCTAGAAAAGCAAAGCACTGCTGAAGAAGAAGAACACACTTGGAGGCTTCTCACTACCCAACTTTAGAAACTATTACAATGCCACAGTAGTCAAAACATCCTAGTACTGGCACAAAAAGAGACACAGAAATTAGTGGAATACAGTTGAGACATGAAAGATGCCACTGTCCTTCTATGAACAGTTGATATTAGACAAAGGCCCTGAGATGCTAAACTGGGGTAAAAACAGTCTCTTTAACTAATGGTGCTGGCAAAATTGGATAGACATGTGCAAAAAATTGAAAAAAGACCCATATCTCACATCTTACACAAAAGCCAACTCAAATTGCATAAAATATCTAAATATCAAACGTAAAACATTAAAGGTCATGCAAGAGGAAATAGGATCAACAATGGTAGTGTTAATACACAACTTAGACAAACTTCAAAATGTGACAAAGCATGATCAACAGAAGAGAAAATAGATAAATAGGAACTACTAAGAATCAAAAACTTGTGGCCATCCAAAGCCTTTATGTATGTCAGACTGACATCTGAGCTCCATAATCTACAAGGTACTGCAAAACATCAACAAGAAAAGGATAAATAACGCAGTTAACCATTGGGTAAAGGAAATGAACAGACACATGACTAAAGAGGAAATCCAAGCTGCCAAAAGACACATACAGAAATACTTACAATCATTAGCTAGTAAAGAAATCCAATTCAAAACTATGATGAAATAACGTCTCACTCCAACAATGCTAGCCATGATCCCCAAAACACAAAACAACAAATGCTGGAGAGGCTGTGGAGAAAATGGCACTCTCCTACACTGCTGGTGGGATTGCAAAACGATATAACCTCTTAGGAAATCTATCTCGTGCTTCCTTAAAAAGCTGGTCATCAGTATCAAGAACAGTCACAAGAAGATATACATGCATACTAATGTTTATTGCAGCACAGTCCACAATAGCAAAACGATGAAATCAACCCAGATGCCCAACAACAGATGAATGGATAAACTAACTGTGGTATATATACTCAGTGGAACACTATGCAATGATAAAGAACAATGATGATTTCAGTTAGCATCTCATAACCTGGTTTCAGGTGGAAGACATTATTTTCAGTGAAACCTTTCAGAGGCACATGGACAAACATTGTATGAGATTTCGACTATAAGGACTTAAAAACAGATTCATGCACAGAAGAAAAGACCCTTTGACAGCTGCAAGGGAGAGGAGGTAGGTAGGGAAAGGGTTGGTTGCAGATTAGATAGTTGATAGAAACTTGGTTAGGTGAAATCAGTGACAGCACACATTGGAAAGCAGATCAGTTTAACTGGACTTCACCAAAACCTGAAAACTCTTCCAACCTTAACCCAATATTGCAAGGACAGAGTAGCAGGGGCAGTGGTCTGGGGACCATGTTCTCAAGGGACATCGAGGCCAACTGGCATAACTATCCTATTTCTATGAGAGTCTTCTGCACTCCATATTGGTGCATGGTGTCTGGGGTCTTAAAAGCTAGCAAGCTGACATTTGAATACACCAAATGGTCACAACTCAGACAGATCAGATGATCACCAAGGACAACGAAGGCAGCAGGGAAAAAGAGCCCAGAAAATAGAAGGATGCATGTGCACGGGTGCTTGTAACAACATGTTACCAGAAGAACAAGATGGTGCCCACCATCTGACAGCATGGTCCCTGGACCCCAATGCTGCTACACTATCCTTTCAATATTGGGTTAAGATTAGAAGAGTTTTCAGTTTATGTTGAAGTCTAGTTAAGTTGATCTTCTTCCTAATGTGTGCTGTCACTGCTTTCACCCAACGGAATTTCTATCAACTGTCTAACCTATAATCAACCGTCTCCCTCCTTCCCTGCTTTTCCTTGTAGCCATCAAAGAGTATTTTTCCTGTATCTGAGTCAATTTTTAAAGTAGGGGTTTCACCCACATTGGTGAGTGGTGTCTGGGGTCTTAAAAGCTGCCAAGCTGCCATCTGAGGGTACAGCAAATGGTACCACCTTAACAAGAACGGATGATCACCAAGGACAAAAACGACCACCAATGATATCCATGATGGGGCACACAATGCTATGTCCCAGTGGCAACATGACAAAAAGAGGGATGCACCTCAGGAACTCCACTAAAAGACCACAACTTATGGTCCAAAGACCGAGGAGTTCCCCTGGGTACATGGCCCTAGACCCGCTGCTGCCCTTGATCATAAATCATTACTGGGTGAGACTCTTTGGATGGGAATGGATTGGACTTGGGAACACAAAGGGACCATATGGTGTGTCCACTTTATGGTTCTATGCATCTACAGGATGCTGTCCTACTGGTGTCTTACTAGAAGGGAGAGGAGAGAGTGAAGAGGAGGGGACAGGAGATTGTGAAGAGGATATGACATGTATAGAATGGAAAGGAAAAATGTATTGTCATTGGGAAAGGTAAGCAGAAGGAGCTGCAGGTAGGTGGGCATGCAAATTTAACTTGGATTGTATAATTTCACTCCATCACAATTAAAAAAAAAACAAAAAACTCCAAGACAAAAAAAAACTCCTGCCTCAGATAGATGCGTTGGAGAATTCTACCAAACTTTTAGAGAAGAGTTAATGCCACTATTAATAAAGGTATTTCACAATATAAAAAAAATATGAAATACTCTCAAATTCATTCTATGAAGTAGCATACTTCTGGTACTAAACCCAGGTAAAGATAGCACTAAAAATGTAAATTACAGAACAATATATCTCACACACCTGGATGAAAAAGTCTCAGCAAAATTCTAGCTAATAAAATTCAACAATATATCAAAACATTAATTCACCATGAGTAAGTAGGGTTCATACTATGTATGCAGGGATTGTTCAACATCAGGAAATCATTAATGTAGTCAACCACATAAATAAAACAGAAGATAAGAAACACTTGATTTCGTTAATTGATGTAGAAAAGGCATTTGACAAAGTCCAACACTCATTCATGTTAAAAACTCTCAGCAGTATAGGAATAGACGTAAAATTTCTCAACTTGATAAGGTACAGCTATGCAAAGCTAACAGCCAACATCACCCTGTATGGAGAGACTTAAAGTACTTTCCATGACAATGGAAACCGGACAAGTTTGCCTATTATCACCACTTTTATTCAGCATTGCCAAGATGTCTAGCCAGAGCAATCAGGCAAGATAAAGAAATAAAGAGCATGCAAATTGATGAGGAAGATTCCAAAGTATCTCTATTTGCAGATGATACGAACTTATATAGAGAAGACCCTGAAGAGTTCCCCAAGAACTACTGGAGCTAATAGAAGAGTTTAGCAAATTATCAGGATATAAGATGGACATAAATAAATTCAGGAGGATTCCTTTACTCCAACAAAAGGACTACCAAAGAGGAAATCATCAAATCATTACCACGTACAATAGCCTGCAATAAGATGTAATACCGAGAAATAATTCTAACCAGAGATGTAGAAGACCTATAAAATGAAATTCAAGACTCTACTGCAAAAAAAAAAAAAGAGAACTACATAAGTGGAGAAAACTTCCCTGCTCATGGATAGTGAAACTTCACATCATGAAAATGTGTATTCTTTCCAAAGTCATCTACAAACACAAAGTAATCCCAATACAAATTCCAACGGCATTTTTTAAGGGAGATGAAGATAGACATCACCAACTTCATGTAGAAACAGGAGAAACATCAGGGAGGTAGTTAAGAAGATGAAACAAAGTGGAGGCCTCCTAATATTACCTGATTTTAGAACATATTATACTGCCACAGTAGTAGAAAGAGCATGGTACTGGTACAAAAACAGATACATAGACCAAATGAACAGAACAGAGAATCCAGATACAACACCATCAACGTACGAGCCATTGATATTTGGAAAGGGAACAAAGTCCACGATATGGAGAAAAAACAGTTTCTTCAAAAATGGTGTTGCACTGGGTGGCCTCTCACTACCTGACTTTAAGACCACAGTTGTCGAAACAGCCTGGTACAGGTACAAAAAGATACATATAGACCAATGGAACAGAACTGAGACTCCAGAGATGCCACCATCCTCAAATGAACAGTTGAAATTCGACAAAGGCCCTAAGATTTTAAACTGGGGTAAAAACAGTCTCTACAACAAATGGTACTGGCAAAATTGGATATCTATCTGCAAAAAAATTGAAACAAGACTTATATCTCACACCTTACACAAAAGCCAGAATGGAAAAAAATATTTGGCAGCTGTATGTCAGACCAACATCTGATCTCCATAATAAGGTACTACAACATATCAACAAGAAAATGATAAATAATCCAGTTTAAGTGATGGGTGAAGGAGATGAACAGAAAACAGGCATTTCTCTAAAGAGAACATCCAGGCACTCGAAAGACACATGCAGAATTGCTCACAATTGTTAGCTATTAAAGAAATTCAAATCAAAACAATGATGAGATATCATCTCACCCCAATAAGGTTGACTATGATCCAACAACCACAAAACAACAAATGCTGGAGAGGATGTGGAGAAATTGGAACTCTCCTACACTGCTGGTGGGACTGCAAAATGGTGCAGCCTCTTTGGAAAGCAATTTGGTGCTTCCTTCAAAAGGTGGAAATAGATATAACATTTGACCCAGGAATCCCACTGCTTGGAATATATTCTACAGAAGCAAGGGCAGTCACACGAAGAGATACATGCACATGAATGTTTATTGTAGGAGAGTTCACAACAGCAAAAAAATGGAATCAACCCAGATGCCCAACAACAGATGAATGAATAAATAATCTAGGGAATAGATACTAAATGGAATAGTACACAATGATAAAGAACAATGATGATTTTCAGAAGCATCTCATAACCTGATTTCAATTGGAAGACATTATGTTAAGTGAAATTAGTCAGCAGTGCAAGGACAAATATTGTATGGGACTTAAAAACAGACACATGTACAGAAGAAAAGACTGATGGCTGCAAGGGAGGGGAGGAAGGGAGGGAGAGGGCTGGTTATAGATTAAATAACTGATAGAAATTTGGTTCGGTGAAATCAGTGACAGCACACATTAGAAGGTCAATTTAAGTGGACTTGAGCATAACCTGAAAACTCTTCCAATCTTAACCCAACATTGCAAGGATAGAGTAGCAGAGGCAGGGGTCCGGGCACCATGCTCTCAGGGAACATTGAGGCCAGTTTGCATATCTAGCATATTGCTAAGAGAATCTTCTCCATCCATATTGATGAGTGGCATGTGGGGTCTTAAAAGCTAGCAAGCTGTCATCTGAGGTGCACCAAATGGTCCCAACTCAGCAGGAACATATGATCACCAAGGACCAAAATGACATAGGAGAAAGAGAACCCAGAAGAAGATAGAAAGACCAACATGAATGGGTAACTACATCAACATGTCACCAGAAGAACCAGATGGTGCCTGGTCACCTCCAGTGACAGTCGTAATGGGGCTCACAAAGTTGAGTCTCGGTGACAACATGAGAATAAAAAGGGGTGCACCCTGGGATCTCCACTAAAAGACCACAACTGATGGTCCAAAGGCCTCGGGATTCCACTGGGAGCATGGCCCTTAGACCTAATGCTGCCCCTGTCCAGAATTGATTACTGAGGTCAACTCCTCAGACATGAGTATATTAGACTCAGCAACACAGAGTGACCATGCTGTGTGTGAACTTCATGGTTCTATGCATCTATAAAATGTCATCCTACTGGCCTCTTACTAGAGGGGAGTGAAGAGGGTGGAAAAGAGGGGACAGGAGATTGTTAAGAGGATATGACATACAGAACAGAAAGGAACAGTGTGCTGTCACCAGGCACGGAGAGCAATAGGAGCTACACATAGGTGGGCATGCAGATTTAAACTGGATTGTATACTTTCATTCAACACAATAAATAAATATTTTAAAAAATCATGTTGGCAAAACTGAACACCCATCTGCAAAAAGAAAAAAAAAAAAAGGAAGAAACAATAGGCGTAACACACAACATGCATAAAAACTAACTCAAGATGGATATACAGTATAAAGCAATAAAGATAATGGAAGAAAAAATCGGTACAACTCTGGGAGCCCTAACACATGGCATAAATAAACTACAAAAATATTACAAACAATACACTAACACCAGAAAATAGATAAACGGGAACTCCTAAAAATCAATCATTTATCCTCATCCAAAGACTTGACCAAAGAGCCTACCTGTTGTTGTTGTTATGTGCTGGTGAGTCAGTTGCAACTCACAGTGACCCTATGCACAACAAAGTGAAACACTGCCCAATCTTGCACCATGCCCATAATCATTTTTATGCTTAAGCCCATCGTTGCAGCCACTGTGTCAATCTATCTCATTGGTGGTCTCCCACTTTTTCGCTGACCCTCCACTCTACCAAATGCAGTGTCATTCTCCAGGGACTGATCCCTCCTGACAATATGCCCAAAGTATGTAAGACACAATATGGCCATCTTTACTTCCAAGGAGCACTCTGGTTGTGCTTCTTCCAGAACAGATCATTTGTTCTTTGAGTCCATAGCCAAGCCAAGTGCCGTCGAGTCGTCCATTGTACATTCAATATTCTTCTCCAACACCATAATTCGAAGGCATCAATTCTTCTCTCTTCCTTATTCATTGTCCAGCTTTCATATGTGTATGTCGTGATTGAAAATGCCATGGCTTGGGTCAGGCACACCTTAGTCTTCAAGGTGACATCCTTATTTTTCATACTTTAATGAGGTCCTTTGCAGCAGATTTTCCCAATATACTGTGTCTTTTGATTTTTTTGACTGCTGCTTCCATGGGTGTTTATTGCGGAACCAAGTAAAATTAAACCCTTGAAAACCTCAACCCTTTCTCCATTTATCACCATGTTGCTTTAGTGGTCCATTTGTGAGGATTTTTGTTTTCTTGATGCTGAGGTGCAATCCATGCAGAAGGCTGTGGTCTTTCATCTTCATCAGTAAGTGTTTCAACTATTCTTCACTTCCAGCCAATAAGGTGGCATCATCTGCATAATATAGCAGGGAAAAAATGGGATCTAGTGCTCTATTAGAAGACCAGAATTGATGGTCTGACATCTTGAATGTCCCCTGAGAGCATGACCTCTGGGTTCAGAGCTGAAACCAGTACCAAAGCCAACTCTCTCAAAAAAAATTGACTGGCCTATATGACATAGGGAAACCCTGGTGGCATAGTGGTTAAGTGCTACATCTGTTAATCAAAAGTTCAGCAGTTTGAATCTACCAGGTACTTCTTGGAAACACTTTATGGAACAGTTCTACTCTACCCTGTAGGGTTGGTATGAGTCGCAACTGGCTTGACTGCAGTGGTTTTTTTGTTTTTGTTTTTTGGTACAAAACATAGAGTGATGCTGGTGAAATGTGTGCTTCTTGGCTTAAATATGTGTGTGAGACTGTCCAAGCAGCTGTTGTCTATAGGTGAGATGGGAGGGTGGAGCGGAGGGGAAAGGAGTTGGTTAAATGAATATGGGAAGTACAGTGTGAAAGGAGGAATGTGCCATTACAGGGCTGGGAAAGCAACTAGAGTTACATAAAATTGTGTGTGGGGTTTTAGATGGCAAATTAACTTGAATTACAAACTTTCACTTAAAGCACTGCGTGTGTGTGTGTATTACAATGTGTGTCAACTTGACTGGCCATGATTCTCACTGTTTATATATATATATATATATATATATATATGATAACCCCCATGATGGCATCATCTGTGATAGCCAGTCAGTTGAAAAGTTATTTCCTTGGGCACATAGCCTGCATCTGAATATAAGTGGACATTCTGGCTTTTGCCTGCTCTGGGTGGCTCTGTGAATCAGGATAATCCTTTATCCTAATACATGGACTTCTGATAGTCTACTCTTTATAACTGCATCAGCTGTCCCTTAATATAAATCTCTCTTTATATATATATATATATATACGCTTAAACTGATTTTGCCTCTCTAGAGAAAGCAGCCTAAGACAGATCTTACTGAAATAGACATTCTGGATACAGATTTGCCTTCCCTGAATGCTGTGCTTCTCCCATAACTACCGTTTTTGTGCTTTACATAACACCCTTTCTGCCATTATGTTAGCCCACACAGCATCATCTGGAATTAAGGAACTCACTTCACTGTAAATGAAGTGATTCCTTGGGCCCATGCTCATGGAATTCACTAATCTTGCTGTGTTACCCATCATCCTGTAGCAGCTGGTTTGATAGAATGACCTTCTACTGTACCTCCTAGGTAGAAATATTCTAATAGTTAAGACTGTGTCAACTTTACTGGACAACGATTCTCCATGCTGGGCAGCTGTATCAAGTGGCAGGGGTGGGACCTTTGGTGGCTTCCTGCCCCCCAGCTGTCATTTCTCCACCTTCCACTGCTTACTTACTGTCTGCTCACATTGATAGCAGCAAATGCTCTCTTCTTTCTGTCAGTCTGGTTCCTGGGACTTGAACTAGCAGCAGCTGTTGGATTCATTGACCCTTATAGCCAGTGAGTAAGAGTCTTGTTTTACGACCTGCTGATCCTGGGCTCTCGTGCACCTGCAGCTCTGTGAGTCAGCAGAAACCCCGCAGCCCCACCTGCTAGCTTGGGATCCTCCCACCTGTACAGTCAGTGATCTAAAACTCTAATCTCTGACCTGCTGACCTTGGGTTCACCAGCTCCTGTGGCCGTGTGAACCTTGCGCGAGGATTTGGGACATTCAGCTTCTATGATTGTATGAGCTATTTCCTTTACATAAATCTTTCCTTGTACATATTATATGTGTTACTGGTTTTTCTTCCATGGGAAACCCAGCCTAAGACAAATATCACGTGAAGTTGGGGCAATGTTCTCTAGGAGGCTGTGTATGCTCTAAACCAGCATCCAACGTATGGTGTTTTTCCTCCAATAGCAAGGATTCATTGGTCCAGGAATCCAGAAGTAGAAATGAAAGTGACTCTACACACTATCACCACAATGATTCACGCTCAAAATTTTTGTCTCACAATCTGTGTCTTCTACGGTTCGTGGGCCTAGAGTTCTTAGTTCCAAAGCGAGTAATGGAAACACATCACTGATTCTATTGAACCAGAAGTTAAGAATGCCACCTGTCTGTCACTTTGGGATACTCATGCCTCTAGATTAACAGAAAAAGAGTTACTATATCGACTGGTATGACTGATTCTGAAAACCAAGAGGAAACAGAACTGATATTACCTAATGTGGGTATGTGTGGAATACAACACATTTCTTAGAGTGTCTCTTAGTAATACAATGCCCTGTGATTACAGTCAATGGAAAACTACAGCAACCCAATTCTGATATGACTACTGTCCTGGATTGAATTATGTCTCTCCAAAAATGTGTATAGCAATTTGACTGGGCCATGATTACCACTATTGTGAGGTTGTCCTTCGTTTTGTGCTAGGGCCATATTGCAGTATGTTAAAGAGGATTAGGTTGGGACTGTAACATCCTTACTAACGTCATCTCTCTGATCCAGTGTAAAGGAAGTTTGCTGGAGTATGGCTAGTACTACCTTATATTCTACAAGGGATAAAAGGAAAGAAAAATAGAGAGTTGAGGACCTCATAACTCTAAGAAAGCAGTGCTGGGAGTAGAGCTTCTCCTTTGGACCTGAGGTTCTTTCACTGTGATTCCTCTAGACAAAAGGAACACTGATGCAACACAAGGACCTTTCTCCAGAGCCAATAGAGAGGGAAAGCTTTACCCTGGATCCAGCACCCTGAATTCAGACTTGTAGCCTACTGGGCTGTGAAAAAATAAATTTATCTTCATTATTACTATCCACTTGTGGTATTTCTGTTATAGCAGCACTGGAAAACTAAGACAACTGTAATGTTCCAGACCCTTCAAAATTGAACGTTTGTGTCACCACACTAACCAAGGAACTACAACCAGCTCAGGGGTTTGCTGAGGGTAAAGAAAATACTGAATGGGTGGTGGAAGAAATTGGTTCTAAATACCAGTTATGAACACAACCAGATGCAGAGACAAGGACTGTAATTATTATGAGTATTTATTTCTTGTATGTATGCATCAAATATTTTTGTCTCCTTCAATTATAAAATACAAGATGTAAACTGGGCTATTGATTTTCTTTGTAGTCATGTTAGCTGTATTATGAGTAACTATGACTCTGTATTATTCTTTATTTAGATATTATGCATAGTTTAAGGATGTGTACAGGTTACAAATTTACAAAGGGCAGAATGTTCTGCTTAAGGTTATGTGTTAACTTCATTGGGCCATGATTCTCAGTGGTTTGGCAGTTTTGATGTAATTTGGTACTTGTAAAACGAGGAATTAACTGTACGATGAGATGTGCTATGAGTGACCAATCAATTCAAAGGAAGTTTACTTGGAGGTGTTGCCATCCTCCCTTATATAACTTGATGTTCCAACAAGGCTCTCATTCTGGATCCTGTTCATCATCGTCTGACTTCCTGTTTTGGGGACTTGAGCTACCAGCTTGCCTACTGATATTAGGATATTTCAGACTATGCAGCCTGTGAGCCAGTGGCCTCTCATCTTACCTATTTATCTTGGGATTTGTTGCCCTCTGCCAGCTGTGAACCAGCAGCCTATAATCTGACCTTTTTAAGTTCTTCAGTCCCTGCTGCTCTGTGAGTAAGGGGAAACATCCAGCCTAATGACAGACCCTCAGATTGGGAATCACCAGCCTCTACAGCCATGTAAGCCATTTGCTGGAGATAAATCTCTCTCTCTCTCTGCATGCGCGTGTGCGCACGCACTCCACACACATACACACACACACACATTTATACAAAGACTGCCTGTTAAGTTTGCAAACTCATCATAGAAAACGTGCTACATACCTCATTGCTGAGTATCACTACAGTCACCTTCAAAGTACTACCCCTTGGGAAGCTATGTACTTATGCCAGAGCCTAGTCCACCCAAAAAATCAATTTTGGGAATTATTTTTCTGGAACGGCCATCAGAGCTATCATTGTATTATCCTTGATGTCCTGAATGGCATCAACATGTCTTCCTTTCAATATTTATTTTATCTTTGGGTAAAGAAAAAGATCATTGAGGGCCAGATTAGGTGAGTAGGGAGGGAGTTTCAATACAGTTATTTGTTTACTGTCTAAAAAACTCCATCACAGACAACTGTACAATTTGCCACCTTGCCACTGTGTGCAATAGTCATTCTCGAAATAGTTCCAAAATTTCTTGGAAGGGTGGAATAGGTGCTGGCATTGGTGAATAGCTTCTTAAGGGGAGTGCTTCAAAGTTGGCTATAGTGATATTCTGCAATGAAGTAGGTAGAACTTAGAACAATTAAGTTAGTGGACTTAATTGTCAGGACATTGTGTGCATGTGTGTGTATACATATATGTATGTATGTGTATGTATAAATGTATGTACGTATGTATATGCTTCACTGGTTTTGCTTCTCTAGAGAAACAAGCATAAGCCTAAATCAACAACACTGGAAGAAGAATAATAGATCTACCACTCTTTCCAAGCTTTGTTCCCCAAAAGAGTCATTATTTGACCTGTCTTGTGGTTCCTCAGAAGAGCTCACTTAAGAAATTGAGAGACTTGATTTTATTTGAACTCATTCAGGGCTAACAGCCTCTCCTTGGGGAATTATAAACATTTTAATATCATGGCTTCCTGAAGTCATGTGTAACAGAAAAAATAGACAAGTGAAAGATCTAGAAAGAAAAAGCTTAGGATGGGAAAATTTCCAACAAATTTCTGAGAATTTAGAAGATCACGTATATGCATAAAATTGTCTGTGTGCTCTGGAAAGATCTGAGAAGGTCCACACTCTCACTTATGGCTGACATTGAAGCTCTGCACAAGCAGGCAGTAAAATCTAAGGTAGTGCTGTCAACTTCCTGGTAGAATGTTGAAGGCATGCTCCAACAAATACACAGATTTTGTAAAAGTTAGAAGATTTATTGGTTCCAAAAATTTGAGGAAATTTTTGTTCAATCTTTACCTGACCACTAAGTTAAAGAAACTGAGGCTTCAGCAGCCACACATGACAAGGAACACAGAATTATTTCAGAAGTGTCTCTGAACAAGCAACATAAATTTCTTAAAAAAAATAACCCAGCAATCACAAAAACAAACCCTGGAAGGGAAATATTTTAATGTACAGAGTTACCACATTTTGTTAATTGAAATGTCCCATTTTCAAAAAAACAATTATGATACATACATGTAAGCAAGACAGTATGACCCATAAAACCTACTACTGTCCAGTCAGTTTTAACTTATAGCAACCTTGTAGGACAGAGTAGAACTGTCCCACAGGGTTACCAAAGAGCAGCTGATAGAATAGAACTACTGATGGTTTTGTTTAAAAAAAGGAATATTGCTTGTCCCTGAGTAGCCCGGATGTTGGAACTACTAGATAAAGACTTTAATTCATCTATTTAAACGCACTCTAAAGATAAAAGAAGTCATTTCCTACTGTCATGGTTGATGTTATGTGTTAATCTGACTAGGCTAGAATTCTTAGCACTTTTTTCAGTCACTATGTAATCACCTTCCGTTTTATAATGTGATGTGAGCAGCAAATGAGTTGAAAGGGACTTTCTTTTGGGGGTTCGGCCTGTCTGTGGTTTATAAGTGAATGTTCGGCCAAGGCTCACTGTCTATCTCAACTTTACAATCTTTTCATCACCTGATATCTTGTTCTTGGGATGCAAGACTGAAGAAGTCCCTAGTATGCTACCTACCTGAAGATTTTGAACTCACGAACCCTTACAATCCTGTGAGTCAGCTGAGAACTTTGGCTTACCATCTGACCTAAAGATTTTGGGTTTGTCAACCCCTGCAACAACACGAGCCAGCAGAGATCTTTAGCCTGTCAGCTGACTCATAAGTTTGGGATTTACCTGTCCCCACAACTTCATGAGTCATACAAGTATGAGTCATTTCCTCATAATTGTGTGAACCATTTTCTTGAAGAAATTATAAATATATGTATGCACTTAACCAGTTTTACTCCCCTATACAACCCAAACATTTGGTACTGATAGTGATTATATAGGAACAGAATCTTAAAAGATGAGTCTTCTGAATTAATTCTCAAGTCTGGCTGTACTTAAAGGCACTACTGACTCTATTCCCAGTAGTAAACAGGGCACCTTTAATCTGAGGCATGATGTGTCAATAGATATACAGAAAATAACACTGACACTGGATAAAGCATTTTGAGAGTCAAGGCTCTCGGTGATCAGGTATTTGATACCTTTCAACAGTTTGGGCAAACTGAGAAATACAATGAAGCTGATTGGTTTGATCCTATTTTCACTACACAAAGTGGATAAAGAAAAAGGTGAGTTCATGACTTCAGAATCCAAACTCAAGCACTGCGTAAAAGATCTGAAATTTACTATTTGTGCACTGAAAACATTTCTTTTTTAGCAGTAGAGCAGACATTGCTGAAAACCAAACCCAGAGTGTAAGAGTGAATTACAATGCCAATTTAATTCCAAGTCTTGAAAGGTCTCTAAAGTTAAAATGAGGATTTGGAACAGGGGCCTATCTTAGTCATCTAGAGCTGTTGTAATAGAGCTACCACAAGTGGATGACTTCAGAAAGAAAAATTTCTGAGGCTTCCTGGGCAGCTCCTCTCTGGAGTCAAGATGAACGGGTGGAGGAGGATGGAAGTTGGTTGAATGGATGCAGGCAGTACAGGGTAGAAAGGAGGAATGTGCTGTCACAGGGTGGTATCAGGCAGGGAGGACAGTTAGAGGAGCATAGCAGTGTGTGTTCATGGTTTTATATGGAAAATTGATTTAGCTTATAAACTTACTTAAAGCATAACAAAATGTTTTTTAAAAAGTAAAATAAGAGACATTTTACTTTGACACAGTCCAATAGGCTAAAAGTCCAAATTCAGGGTGTCAGCTCTTGACAAAAGCTTACTCTGTTGACTGGAGGAAGACCCTTGTCACCAGTCTTCCTCTGGGCTTGGAGCTTCTGATGCACAGGGACCCCAAGACCTTTCCAAAGGGTGTGCTCTGCTCCTGGCATAAGTTCCCCAACTCTCTTCTTGCTTTCTTTTTCATTATATCTCAGATTGCCTCATGGCACAATATAATCTTACACCTTGATTCCTACCCATCCAACTCAACTACAGCCCATCTTCCCTTTATTAACAATCATAAAGGCAAAGTTTACAACATGGAGGAACTTCACGCAATACCAGGAATCATGGCCCAACCAAACCTACGGGACTAAACCCCACCACCCATTTTGCCTCTACAATTATAACTAGACTTAGGCCCCAACAAGCTCCAAGAGATGAAGTACAATGTGTGACCCATGAGGTGTTACATTGCACTCCAATAGAACTGTTTGATTTTCTAATATATAAACAGAAAAGGGGGGAAATGTGTGAGAATGGCTATTAATGATGAGGGATAATGGTTCAAGGGACATAAAGATGGATCCATCTCAGTTTGTTAATATGCTACGGGCCTAGTAGGCAGAGATTCTTCATTCAGTGTTTCAGCTCAAGAGCTTATAAAAGTAACTAATAGTTTATTTGATTGATTACTGAAATGTGGACCAATAGGTGGCCTACACTCAAGGAAGATGAAATGCCAGAAAACAGATGAATCTTGGAAAGTGACCATGAATCATAAATTTCACTAAGTGATGACTCCAGAGACCCCAGTCCCTTTCTAAAAGATGTGCTCTGCTCCTAGCACTGCTTCTTGGTGTTATGAGGTACCCAAACCTCTGCTTCCTTCTCTTTCCTTTATATCTCAAGAGATTGTCACAAGACAATACACTCTTATATATTGAGTCCTGCCCAACTAACAAAACTGCAACCCATCCTCCCACATTAACGGCATAGAAGCAGGATTTACAACATATAGGAACATCACACAGTACCAAGAATGATGGCCCAGACAAATTGCTATCAGATATTTTTGGAGGGATACGATTCAATTCATGACACTAACCAAAGAGTGATATCAGTAGAGGAGGATTTTAAGACTCAGTGGATAAGATGACATGTTCTGTGGCTACCAGTCAGCCTTTCTCCAGCCACTCCTATTATTGCCTAATGGGCTCGTGAACAAACTGGCCATGGTGGCAAGGATGGAGGTTTTTATGGGCTCATTTTCTGCAGGCTGCTGAGAATGTGCTGTCCCACCTACTGTCTCACTGATGCAGGTTTAGGCTTTTCTTGGCTTGGCAGAATCTCCAGGAAAGCCTGACCTTTGTATCTCTCTCTCTCCTTCCTCTTATCTCCCACCTTGCTGATACTTCCGCACAAATGTTTAGGCTTTTCTCGAGTATGATAGAGCCTCTCAGAAAGGCTGGCCTTTGCCTCTTTCCCCTACTTTGTGCCTTGATGATACTTCCGTGTATGGATCAGCCAATCATGAGATGTCCCAATACCATTGTAACCATTTTTGGCAAAATAGACTGCCCTGCCAACCTCCTCCTGATTGTAACCCTATAAGTAAAGTTTCCTATTGAGGGAAGGTGGCCAGTGATCTCCCTCAGAGACCTTGGTCCTACCTAGCCTCAACTTTATCTTGTGTGGTGTGAGTGAGTTCTTTCTCACCTCTTTTCCTGTCTCCCTCGGATATGGGTTTTTCCCAGTGTTGGTCACTGGGATGCTGGACGTGACACTCATCAACACAGACTTCTACTCATGGCTGATTTGGCTATAGCCACTGTTGAGTCCCCAGTCTGCCAGCAAAGAAGATCAACTCTAAGTTCCCAACACAGCACCATTCCTCAGGAAGATCAACCAGCAAGCTGGTGGTAGGGTTGATTACATTAGACCACTTCCATTGTGTAAAGGGCAGTGTTTTGTTCTTACTGCTATAGATATTTACTCCAGATGTGGATTGGCCTTTCCAATATGCAGTTCTTCTGCTTGAACTACCATTTGTAAACTTACAGAATGCATTATCTGTCTTCATGTTATCCCACCTAGCACTGCTATGATCAAAGGAACCACTTCATAGCAAATAAAGTGTGGCAATGTACCCATGCTCATGGAATTCATTGGTTTTATCATGTTCCCTATCATTCTGAAGCAGCTAGCTTCAAACGACAACAACGACATGGTCTTTGAAAATGCAATTACAGTGCCAGCTCGGTGCCAATATCTTGCAGGGCTGGATCAATGTTCTATGCCAAGCCAAGTGCCGTCGAGTCGGAATGTTCTACAGTAGGCTGTATATGCTCTAAACCAGCATCCAATATATCTTTATATTCCTTTCATAGCCATGATTCATGGGTCTAGGAATCAAGTGGTGGAAATAGAATTTTCATCACTCACTATTACCCCAAGCGATCCATCTGCATCTCTGTAGGCCAGCACAAGTCTTCATCTTGCCCCTTGCCCCTTGGATTCGGGACTTGCTAGATCCTAGAGTTGTGTGAGTCAGAGTTATTTCTTCACAATTGTGTGAGACATCTCCAAGACATATATTTCTCTCTCTCTCTTTATATGTGTGTATATATATAAAACTAGTTTTATGTATCTGTATGTGTGTGTGTATATATATGTATATATAAAAATAGTTTTGTTCTTCTGGAGGACCTGGATAAAGACAGGCAGTAATTTCTTAACTTCTCCATTTTGGTCTATTTTTCCTGATTTTTTTCCCTCCCTAAGCTATTTGCTTGGAGATTTTCCTTTTCTTCATCCCAAGATGGCCCTGATGAGCAAGACTTCCAGATCAGATGTGTGTGGTGTGTCAAACTGTGCTTTCCCACCCTTCCTACCTTCCTCTTGATTCTGCTTTACTTTGGTTCTCAAGTTATGTCTGTAGTTCCGAGACCTTCAGTTACATCTCTTTTTAGCTATCTACTTCTGACATTTCTGCAGGGAGGTGCAATTGTACAACCAGATAAGCTGCCATCTTCCCTGCTCTCCCATGTGTTATTAAAATTGCAATTACTAGATGTCAATACAGATAAATGGAAAGCAACCTGCTGAGTGGCAGTGGCATTCGTTTGTCTTAGAAGCACTCAGTTGTTCAAGGAGAGAAATGTTCAAGGAGAGAATGACAATAATTGGTATCTAAAATGTTGTAGGCTTTTTTTTTTCAATCTCACGACACATCTTGGAGGTGACACAGAGCAAGTATATAATTGTACTACTATATAAAACCGCTTCAAATTCTTTTCAAACAGTAGTTGAAAAACAACATATAGGGGGTACCACTTAGAAATTCATAAAAAGCCCTTCCTCCAGTTAGCTATTGTTACAGTATAACCTCAATTTGTTTTCTGTATAACAGCAAAACTAATTTTTACACTGTCATTTGTTTTTATAGTCATAGTAATTTGATCAGAGTCTATTTTTTCTGTTTGTAGATACAAGTAAAATAGTTCTGCGAATTGCAAAGACTCAAACTCTTCCACTACAGTGGAGCTGTGCCACAAACCTTCATTTTGTGAAGCTGTGGGCTTAATGTTAAATATTGCAATTTTTTCCCTGAATTAATATCATTTGTACCTTGTGACTGTTATACGGAAATCCACACACTCTAAATTTTTCATATAATTGCTATGGAAATTTGATAATTTCATCCTAAAGGAGGAGTGGGTAAATCTCAGGAAGAGTTCCAATTACTGAAAACTGGAAAAAATTAATCTTGATTAATGCATTTCCCCCGTGAAAATAGACCTCCTGAACTTTGTGAGAGTTGATTATGGAAGGCCATTCCTTGGGGAATACATAACTGTACTTATTCTAGGATTTTCCAGGTATATTGAAGTAAAATAGTGGAGACATCAAAAAAGACCTTTAAAGGTATAATTTAGTGGAGTGTTGGCAGCAACTTACTTTAGTTTCTCTTTAAAATGAAGTACCAAAATATGCAAACTACTTTCCAAAACCATGATGGCTGTAAGGAATGTCTGTCAGCTGTCATCACCAATAAGGATTTTTCATGTGAAAAGAGATAAAAATGAACCTGGAGCATCACAAGAGATTTATTGTTCACTTTAAAAAAGAGAAGGAGCCCTTGTGGTGCAGAGAAAGCACAGAGTAATCATTGAAAATTTGGCAGGTTTCTTTGCTTCAGTTAATGATTTCAAATTTCAGCAAGAACTGGGATGATTTCTCCAAGATTACATTACTTGTGGTTGCTGTTATTTTCATGATTATATATCTTTGCTACTTCAACCAGTAAAGGTAGCTGCAAATGTCTTACCATGTTAACCAGTATTTTAAACGTGTTGTTTTCCATGTGACATGAGAAACTAATTTATTGCAGTTCTCTACTTAGGTTTCAATTTTGAAATGACCTAAATTAATTTCACTTAATTTGAAACGTCTCCTCCTTGCTTTTTACTGCAATACAAATACAGGAAATAAACAGTTGTAACATCTGGAGTAATTTTAAATGGTGTTGCCATAGCCCAAACTTGTATTTTCACTGTATTCTTTAATGTCAGCAGCCAGCATGACTGACAGGACAAATTTCGATTTCAGTGCCAATTATATCATTTTCCACTATATTCTTTCCAGAAAACTAGAACCTTTACACTATCTCCATTAAATTAAATTACTAAATATAAATATCCTCTTACATGGTAAACATTCAGTACAGACACTGTCTTAGGCTGAGTTCTGTTGAGAACCAAAACCAGTGAAGTGTACTGATAGATGAATGGATATATAGATAGATAGATTGATAGACAGACAAACAGATAGATACATACATACATAGATACATAAAGGAAATGGCTACTTGGTTGGATCATGCTTGGCTCGAATACATAATTGCTGTTAGCCATAGTAGCAATATGTACTTTACTAGTAGAATCAAAATATTTTAGAAATATCCCATGGTAATTAGCAAAAAGAAACAATACCTTGAGTTGTACTGTCATTTTTGTACCAGCCTTTTCCAAATACAGTGGATTTACACAACAATACTTTTAACTAATTGAGAATCTGGAAAAATAACAACAATAATAATGCATACAGTATTTCAGTGTCTGTGATGGTTAAGGTTGTGTGTCAGCTTGGCTGGACCATGACTGTCAGTGGGTTTGCAGTTATATAATGATGTAATTTTCTGGCTGTGCAGTGATATAGTCGTCCTCTATCATGTGATCAGCCAACTAATTGTGACAAGCGTTGCTCCAAGGTTGTGGCCTGCACCAAATAGATGTATGAATATTCCAGCAAAGTCTGCTTACTTTATCTGGGTCCTGCATCTGGTTCATCATTATCAGACCTCTAGTTCTTGGGACTTGAGCCAGCACCCTTCTGTGTACCTGCTTATCTTGGGATTTATCAACCTACACAGCCTATAAGGCCAACAAGTTGATCTCTTAGTTGCCCGCCTTGGATTTGTCAGCCCAACAGGCCATAAGTCAATGGCCTGCCTTCTGACCTACTGATGTGGAGTTCATCAGTTCCTGCAGCTACATAAGTTATAAAAAGCCTTCAGCTTAATGCCTGAAATACATACTTGGGACTTCTCAGCCTTGTAGAGCAATGGTTACACATTTGGTTGCTAATCTAAAGATCGGTAGTTTGAACTCACCCAGCCACTTTTTCAGGAAAAAGTTCTGCTATCTGATCCCAAAAAGGTTACAGCCTTGAAAACACTATGGGGCAGTTTGGCTTGTTCACATGGGGTTGCTATGAGTTGAGAATTGACGCTATAGAACTTAAGAACAACAGTGATAGATAAAAATCGGACAAGGGTGATGACTGAACTACATGATAAGCTTAATCAATGCCACTGAAGTGTACATGTGAACATTGTTGAAATGTCCAATGTTTTGTTACATAAATATTTACCACAATAAAAAAAGATGATTCTGGATGGCCATTGTGTTTAATTCCATGTTAACCATGTTTGTTGCTCAAAATTAGTACAACCCTGGGATTACTTCTACCTATTGTGTCACTTTTTTTTTTAATAAGCAACGTAGTATTAGAAGAAGCTGGTGAAAAGCCAATATTTTTAGAAATTATGGTAACAATGTGGGACAGTGGTGATGCTATGCTGTAAGATGAGTACATTTTATTGCACTGATTATTTCCATTATTGTATCTCTTAAGTCAGATGGAAGTTGTTCAGGAAAAAGGAGAATGGTTCCATTAGTTTTTAGACAACATGTATTTGGAGTTTTGAAGACAAGATATTTGCTGAAACTGCCAGTTTGACTCCACCTTATACATAATTTTTCAGGACAGGTCACTGCTTATGATGCTGTTTATTTCAAGAGGATGTTCTGTGATTTTTATAAGCCTACTACTAATAAATAAATAAATAAATAAACAAACAGTCTAAATGGGCTTGAAGCAATTAGTTAACAAAAGTCAGTTAGCTACTAATCATTCAAGTAATTTAACTTTCAAGAATTCTCCTCAAGACACAGCCCAATATGATGACTAAGTCCAACACACCATGCTGTTCACCTACAGCAGAGACATGAAAAACCAAGTGAAACAGATACAGATGACAATCTTGCAACCCTAAGCAGCAAACAAAAAGATGAAGAATTAAGTCAAACACTGAATGGAAGGAAAAATTGAATGCAAACAGCGAATGAGGCAGCTTACTGACTGTAGGTACCCTGCCACCCATGCCAGTGACAGAGAAGCACACATCCTCCTACCTCTCATGCTCTCCAAGTGACCAGGTGTGCACAGACCCACTGCCCTGCCCACCCAAAGACTACCAGAGCAAGCCTTCAGCCACCTCCCCATCTGCCAAAACGAAGAAAAGACTCAGTGAATACAAAGTCACAACATTGAATGATGTTGTTGTTAGGTGCCACTGAGTCGGTTGTGAATCATAGAGACACTATGCACAACAGAATGAAACACTGCCCCATCTTGCAACATGTCTACAATCATTTTTATGCTTAAGCCCAACATTTCAGCAACTGTGTCAGTCGATCTTCTTGAGGGTCTTTCTCCTTTTCACTGATGCTCTATTCTGCCAAGCATGATGTCCTTCTCCAGGGACTGACCCCTCCTAACAATATGTCCAAAGTATGTAATATATAGTGTCACTAACTTTGCATCAAAGGAGCACTGTGGTTGTAGTTCTTCCAAAATAGACCTGTTTCTTCTTTTGGCAGTCTATGGTACATTCAATATTCTTCTCCAGCACCACAATTGAAAGGCATCAATTCTTCTGTCTTCCTTATTCATTGTCCAGCTTTTGCATGCATGTGATACAATTGAAAATACCATCTCTTGGGTCATGCATACCTAAGTCTTCAAAGTGATATCTTTGTTTTTCAGTACTTCAAAGAGGTCCTTTGCAGCAGATTTTCCCAGTGAAATATGTCTTTTGATTTCTTGACTGCTGTTTCCATGTGTGCTGATTACGGAACCAAGTAAATAAAAATCCTTGACAACCTCAGTCCTTTCACCATTTCTCATGATATCGCTTACTGGTCCAGTTGTGAGGATTTCCGTTTTCTTGATGTTCAGATGCAATCCACACTGAAGGCTGTGGTCTTTGATCTTTGTCAGTAAATGTTTCAAATCCTCTTCACACCTAGCAAGCAAGGTTATGTCATTTGCATAATGCAAGTTGTAAAAAGTTCTTCTTCCAATCCTGATGACTCATTCTTCTTCATATAGTCTAGCTTCTTGGATTATTTGATCAGTGTATAGATTGAAAAGGTATGATTAAAGGATACAACCTTGACACTCACCTTTCCTGACTTTAAATCATGCAGCATCCCCTCGTTCTGTTCTCATGACTGCCTCTTGATCTGTGTACACATTCCTTAAGAGGACAATTAAATGTTCTGGAATTCCCACTTTCTGCAATGTTAGCCATAATTTATTATGATACACACAGTCAAATGCTTTTGCATAGTCCACAAAACACAAGTAAACATCTTTCTGGTATTCTCTGATTTCAGCCAAGATCCACCTGACATCAGCAACGATGTCCCTGGTTCCATGTTCTCTTCTGAATCCAGCTTTAATTTCTGGAAGTTCCTTGTCAGTATACCGTTGCAGTCACTTTTAAATGATTGCAAATGTAATCAGGATGCATTGATAATTACTGCTGTTTGGAATGCAAAAGTTGGAAACAAAGAAGGACTGGTAGCTGGAAAACATAGTCTTGGTGATAGAAATTACACTGGAAATTGCAAGATACAATTCTGCAAGACCCACAAGTTTTTCACTGCAAATATCTTTTTTTCAGCAATACAAATGGCAGCTATACACATGGACTTCACCAGATGGAGTACACATGAATCAAATGGATTACATCTGTGGAAAAAGATGATGGAAAAACTCCATGTTAGCCATCAGAACAAGACTAGGTGCTGACTGAGGCACAGACCATATGCAAGGTCAAGATGAAGCTGAAGAAAATTAGAACAAGTCCATGAGAGCAAAAGTATGACCTTGAGTATATCCCAACTGAGTTTAAAGAGCAGCTCAAGAACAGATTTGACGTGTTGAACACTAATGTCTGAAGACCAGAGGAATTGTGGAATGACATCAGAGACATCATTCATAAAGAAAGCAAACAAACCAAAATCAAACCCACTGCCGTCGATCTGGGTCTGACTCATAGTGACCCTAGAGGTCAGAGTAGAACTGTCCCAAGCAAGAGGTCATTAAAAAGACAGGTAAGAAAGAAAAGACGAAATTGGATGTCAGAAGAGACTCTGAAATTCACTCTTGAACTTAGAGCAGCTAAAACAAAAGGAATAAATGGCTAAGTAAAAGAACTAAACAGAAGATTTCAAAGGGCAGCTCAGGAAGACAAAATGCTGGAAAGGCTGTGGAGACGTTGGAACTCTCCTACCCTGCTGATGGGATTGAAAAATGGTACAACCTCTTTGGAAAGCAATCTGGAGCTCCCTCAAAAAGCTGGAAATAGATACAACATTTGACCCAGGAATCTCTGCTTGGAATATACCCTACAGATGCAAGGGCAGTCACACAAACAGATACATGCACACAAATGTTTATTGCAGCACAGTTCACAATAGCTAAAAGATGGAATCAACCTAGACGCCCAACAGATGACTGAATAAACTATAGTATATATACTCAGTGGGATGCTATGCAATCATACAGAACAATGAAGTTTTTCACAAGCATCTCATAACTTGGTTTCAATTGAAAGACATTTGTTGAGTGAAATTAGTCAGTGGCACAAGGACAAATATTGTATGAGACCCCTACTACAAGGACTTAAAAATAGACTCATGAGCAGAAGAAAACACTCTTTGACGGCTGCAAGGAAGGGAAGGAATAGAGGGAGGGAGAAAGGTGCTTATAGATTAGATAGTTGATAGAAATTTGGTTGGGTGAAACCAGTGACAGCACACATCAGAAAGAAGATCACTTTAACTGCACTTCAACATAACCTGAAAACTCTTCCAAACTTAAGCCAATATTGCAAGGACAGAATAGCAGGGAGGGGGTTCCAGGGACCATGCTCTCAGGGAACGTCAAGGCCAATTGGTATAACTAGCCTATTGCTAAGGGTCTTCCCTATCCGTATTGGTGAGTGGCATCTGGGGTCTTCAAAGCCAGCCAGCTGCCATTTGAGGTACACCAAATCGTCCCAAATCAGTAGGAACAGGTGATCACCGAGGACCAAAATGACATGGGGGAAAGAGAATCCAGAAGACAGAAAGACCAAAGTGATTACATCAAGAGAACCCAGAAGACAGAAAGACCAGGTGACTACATCAACATGTCACCAGAAGAAACAGATGGTGCCCGGCCGCCTCCAGTGACAGTCATGATGGGGCTCACAAAGTTGAGTCCAGTGGCAATATGAGAATATAAAAGGAGTGCACCCATCCCTTCACTAAAAGACCATAATTGATGGTCCAAAGGCCCCTGGGAGCATGGCTCCTAGACCTGATGCTGCCCCTGATCACAAATCATTACCTACATAAACTCCTTGGACTGGAATGGATTGGACTTAGAAACACAGAACCATGTCGTGTGCACTTTATGGTTCTACACATCTATAGGATGTCATCCTACTGGCCTCTTACTAGAAAGGAATGGAGAGGGTGGAGAAAAGCGGACAGGAGGTTGTTAAGAGGATATCACATGTATAGAACAGAAAGGAGGAGTGTGCTGTCACTGGGCAAGGAGAGCAGTAGGAGCTGCACATAGGTGGACATGTAAATTTAAACTGGATTGTACACTTTCACTCAATAGCAAAAAATAAATAGTATGTGTATTATTTATATATATATAAAGTTAACCACCAATGAAAGGGACAGGGGAATGGAGAATTAGAAGACCTCCTACAGAATGGGAAAAAATACTTGGCAACTATTTGTCGGACTGATGTCTGATTGCCATAATCTACAAGGTACTGCAAAATATCAACAAGAAAACAGTAAATAACCCAATTAAGCATTGCACAAAGGAGAGGGACAGACACTTCTCTAAAGAGGATATCCAGGCAGCCAAAAGACACATGAGGAAATGCTCACAATCATTAGCTATTAAAGAAATTCAAATCAAAACGACGATGAGATAACATCTCACCCCGACAAGGTTGTCCATGATCCAGGAAACACAAAACAACAAATGTTGGAGAGGCTGTGGAGAAATTGGAACTCTCCTATACTACTGGTGGGATTGCAAAATGGTATAATCTCTTTGGAAAGCAATCTAGTGCTTCCTTAAAAAGGTGTAAATAGATATACTGTTTGACCCAGTAATCCCACTGCTAGGAATACATCAAACAGAATCAAGGGCAGTCACACAAACAGGTACATACACACGAATGTTTTTTTTACAGCACAGTTCATAGTAGCAAAATGATAGAATTAACCCAGATGCTCAACAACAGATGAATGGATAAACAAACTGTGGTATATATACTCAATGGAACACTACACAATGATAAAGAACAAAGATGATTTTAGGAAGCATCTCACAACCTGGTTTCAATTGGAAGACAACTACATTGAGTGAAATTAGTTAGTGGCACAAGGACAAATATTGTATCAGACCCCTAGTATAAATACTTAAAAACAGACTCATGTACAGAAGAAAAGATTCTTTGTTGGCTACAAGGGAGGGGAGTGATGGAGGGAGGACGTAGGTTGGTTATAGACTAGATGATAGAAATTTTGTTGGGTGAAATCAGTGACAGTACACATTAGAAAGAAGATCATTTTACCTGGACTTCGACAGCACAGCTGGCTCAACATAACCTGAAGAGTCTTTCAGTCTTAACCTAATATTGCAAGGACAGAGTAGCAGGGGCGAGGGCCTGGGGACCAATTGGCATAACTGGCCTGTTGCTAAGAGTCTTCTCTACCTCATATTGGTGAGTGGCATCTGTGTCTTCAAAGCTAGCCAGCGGCCATCTCAAGTGCACCAAATGGTCCCAACTCAGCTGGAACAGATGGTCACCAAGTACCACAACGACATGAGGGAAAAAGTACCCAGAAGACAGATAGACCCACGTGAATGTGTAACTATATCATCATGTGACCAGAAGAACCAGAAGGTGTCCAGCTACCACAAATGACAGCCATGATGGGGCTCATAATCTTTGGCCACAGTGGCAACACTAGAAAAGAAGAGTGGCACCCTAAGATCTCTGCTAAAAGAGATCTTAGGTCTCTGTTGGTCTAAAGGCCTGGTGGTTTCCCTGGGAGCATGGCTTCTAGACCTGATGCTGCCCCTGATCACAAATCTTTTCTGATGTCAACTCTTTGGACAGGAATGGATTGGACTTGGGGACACAGAGTGACTATATCGTGTGTGCACTTTATGGTTCTATACATCTATCTATAGGATGTTGTTCTACTGGCCTCTTACTAGTGGGGAGTGGAGAGGGTGTAGAGGAGGGGACAGGAGATTGTTAAGAAAATATGACCTGTATAGAACGAAAAAGGAGGAGTGTGCTGTCACCAGGCAAGGAGAGCAGAAGGAGTTGTAGATAGATGGGCATGCAAATTTAATTTGCATTCTATACTTTCACTCAATCACAATAAAAAATAAAGGAAAGAAAATGTTCTGCATCCCATTTTGGTGAGAGGTGTTTGGTGTCTTTAAAGCTGGTAAGCAGCAATCTAAATAGCATCAATTTTTCTCAGTCCTCCTGAAGCAGGAGATAATGAAGCACATCAAAGACATGAGGGCAAATATGAGCCCGGGTGACAGAAAAGGCCATATGACGTGGAGACTACATCAGCATGAGACTGTAAGATTTATACTGGTGTCGGGCTACTGACAAAGACTGCCCTACCACCAATGAATACAGCATAGAATCTTTGACGTAGTGGGAGAAAAATGGTTGTGCATAACAAGAACTCTATTAAAAGACTAGACTTGATGGTCCACTAGCCTGGAGGGCCCCCTGAGGATGTGGTGTCCAGACTTTCTGTTAATCCACAGCTGAAACCAGTACCAAAGCCAACTGTTAAAGCAAAGTTTGGAAGGGATCATAAGATCTAGAGTGATGCTGGTGAAGAGTGTGCTTGCTGGCTTAAGTACGTACAAGAGGCTATTTGAGCAGCTCTTATCCAGAGACGATGAGAGGGTAAAGGGGGACAGGAGTTGGTTGAATGGATATGGAAAACACAGAGTGGAACGGGGAAACATGTTATAACAGGGTGGGAGAGCAGTTACAGTTGCATAGCAGTGTGTCTGCAGGTTTTATATGGCAAATTCATTTGGTTGGTAAACTTTCACTTAAAACACAACAAAATATTGTAAACAATAATGCAATCAACATATAGACATACAGAACATGCCACCCAATGGCAGAATAATACATATTCTTCTCTAATGCGTATGAATCTTTCTTTAGAATAGACATTATTTTATTCCACAAAACAAGCTTCAACAAATGAAAAAAACATCAAAATAACATAACACATCTTTGAAGACCACAATACTCTTTTCTCAAAATTTTTGAAAGACTTAAATAATCAAAATAAGAAATGAAATGGGTGATGTTACATTAAAACCAACTAAGATAAAGAAGATCATAACAGAATATTATGCAGAACTGTACTCCAAAAAATTTGCAAACCTAGAAGACATAGACAAATTTCTAGGAACACAAAGAGAGGTAGAACAGACAGACTCATAGCAAAACAATAAATTAAAGATTTCATTTAAAAAAATTTAAACAAACAAAACTGCCCCATCACAGATAGCATTACTGGAAAATTCTACCAGACATTCAGGAAAGAGTTGAAACCAACTATATTCAAACTATTCCAAAAGATAGAAAAGGAAGTAATACTCCCTAATTCATGCTATGAAGGCAGCATAACCCTAATACCAAAGCTAGGCAATGATGGAAGAGAGGGAGGCAGGGAGGGAGGGAGGCAGAAAGGGAGGGAATTACAGACTACTATACCTCATGAATATAGAAACAAAAATTCTAGCGAATAGCGTATCAAAAAAGAATACAATTTGATCAGGTAGGTTTCATACCAGCAGCATAAGGATGATTGAGCAATTAGAAAATCCATGAATTTAAAACAGATAAATGGGAACTATTAAGAATCAATCACTTTTGCTCATCCCAAAACTTTATTAATAGAATTAAAAGGCCACCTACAGAATGGGAAAAAATATTTGGCAACTCTATGTCAGACCGAAGCGTGATCTCCATGATCTATAAAGTACTACAAAATTTGAATAAGAAAAAGATAAATATTTCAATTAAGCAGTGGTCAAAGATGATGGACAGACACTTCTCTAAAGAAGAGATCCAGGCAGCCGAAAAACTCATGCGGACATGCTCACGATCGTTAGCTATTAAAGAAAATCAAATCAAAACTACAATGAGACACCATCTCACCCTGACAAGGTTGGCCGTGATCCGAAAAACACAAAACAATAAATACTGGAGAGGCTGTGGGGACATTGGAACTCTCCTGCACTGTTGGTGGGATTGCAAAATGGTGCAACCTCTTTGGAAAGCAATCTGGCACTCCCTTAAAAAAATGGATATAGATATAAAATTTGACCCAGTAGTTCCACCACTTGGAATATATCCTATAGAATCAAGGCCATTCACACCAATGGATGGATACATGCACAAGAATGTTCATTGCAGCACAGTCCACAATAGCAAAAAGATGGAATCAACCCAGATGCCCAGTAACAGAGAAATGGATAGGTAAACTATGGTATATATACTCAATGGAACACTATGCAATGATAAAGAACAACGACGATAGCAGGAACTATCTCTTAGCCTGGTTTCAACTGGAGGACATTATGCTGAGTGAAAGTGGTCAGTGACAAAAGGACAAATATTGTATGAGACCCCTATAATAAAAACTTAAAAACAGACTCATGCATAGAAGAAAAGACTCTTTGATGCCTGCAAGGGTGGGGAGGGAGGGAGGGTAAAGGGGGAAAGTTTAGATCAGTTAAAAGAAATTTGGTTGGGTGAAATCGGTGACAGCACACATTAGAAAGAAGATCAATAATAACTGGACTTCAACACAATTTGGGTACTCCTCCCATTGTAAACCAATATTGCAAGGACAGAGTAGCCGGGGTGGGGGGCCAGGGACCATGCTCTCAGGTGAAACGGAGATCAGTTGGCACCGTTAGCATTTTGCTAATGAGGACCCTCTACACTCCACATCGGTGAGTGGTGCCTGGGCTCTTAAAAGCTGCCAAGGTGTCATGTGAGAGTACAACAAATGAACCCAACTCGACAGGAATGGATGATCACTAAGGACAAGAACGACATAGTGAAAAGAGAACCCAGAAGACAGAGAGATCCACGTGAATGGCTGTCTATGTCGACTTGGGACCAGAAGAACCGGATGGTGCCTGGCCACCACCAGTGGTAGCCGCGATGGAGCTCACAAAACTGAGTCTCACTGGCAACAAGAAAATAAATAGGGGTGCACCCTGAGATCTCCAATAAAAGACCACAATCGATGGCCCGGGGGCTTCGGGGTTCCCCTGGGAGCATGGCCCCGGGCCCTGTTGCTGCCCCTGTCCATAAATCATAATGAAGGTCAACTTTTCGGGCACCAACGGATTGGACTTAGTGACGCGGAGTGACCATATCATGTGGGAATTTTATGGTTCTGTGCATCTGTAAGATGTCATCCTACCGACCTCTTGCTGGAGGAAGGGGAGTGGGTGGAGAGGAGGGGATAGGAGACTGTTGGGAGGATAGTACATGTATACAGCAGAGAAGAGGGGTGTGCTATCACCAGGCAGGGAGAGTAGTTGGAGCTGCATATAAGTGAACATGCGAATTTATATGGCAATGTACATTTTCGTTAATTCATAATAAAAAAATAAAATCTATGAATTTAATTCATCACATATATAAAGCAACAGAGAAACATCACATGATGATCTCAACTGATGCAGAAAATACATTTGATAAAGTCTAACATGTTTCTGGAAAAAGTATCTCAGCAAAATAATATTAGAAAGGAAATTCCTAAACATAATTAAGGACACATTTGCAAAACCTTGCAAAACCAACATTTTTAACAACAGAGAGAGATTGAAGCCTCCAAGAACAAGAATTAGACAAGAATGTCCTTTAATGCCACTCTTATTCGATATTGTACTGGCAACTAGCCAGAGCAGTAGGCAAGAAAGGAAAATAAAGAATATCCAACTAGTACAAAAACAAATCCTTTGCCATTGAGTCAATGCTGACTCACAACAACCTATAGAACTGCCCCAAGGGTTTACAAGGAGTGGCTGGTAGATTCAAATGGACCTTATGGTTAGCAGACAAGGTCTTAACCACAAAGTAAATCTATCCCTACTCATAGATGACATGATCCTATACATAAAAAAATCCCAGAAATTCCACAAGAAAATTATTGGAACTAATAAAGTGTTCAAGAAACTAACAGGGTACAAGACCAATACACAAAAATCAGTTGATTTCTCTACACTAACAAGGATAACTCCCAAAGGTAAGTTAAATATACATATATATACCACTTCTCAAAAAAAAATGCCATAGAGTCAATTTCAACTCATAGAGTCTATAGGACAAAGCAGAATTTCCAAGGAACACATTGTGGATTTGAACTGCTGACCTTTTGGTCAATACACCACCATGCTTTCCTAACAGCACCCATAAAAGGATAAAATATCTAGAAATGAATCTAATCAAGGACAGAAAAGAACTACATATTACTACTGCAAGAAACCAAAAGAGACTTACATGAACAGAAAAACAGTAAGTCATGCACATTAATTGGAAGATTTAACATTGTAAAAATGTTAATAACACCCAAAGTGATGTGTGGATACAATGCAATGCTGATCCAAATCCCAACAACATTCTTTAATTTGTTAATTAAATGGAAATAATCAAATAAATTAAATGGAAAAGCTAATCTCTCACTTTATATATAAAAAGGCCCTGGATATCTAAAGCCGTATTGAAGAAGAACAAAGCAGGAGACCTCACACTTTTCAGTCTCAAAACATACTGTACACCCACTGTACTAAAAACTTCCTTGCACAGATTCAGCTACAGATACACATACCAATGGACTAGAACTGAGAATCCAGAAATAAATGCATCCATCCACGGGCAGCGGATTTTTGACAAAATGTCAAATTCCATTCAAAGCAGTAGAAACTGTCCTTTTGAAACATGGTGTTGGCAAACTGGATATCTATTTGCAAAAAAAAAAGAAAGAAAGAAAAAGAAACAGAATCCATACCACATGCAATACACAAAAACAAACTACAGTGACTCAAAGGCCTAAATACTGAATCTAAAACTATTACATGCTCAGAGGACAACACAGGGCCAAAATTAGGGATCCTAATGTTCATCATAAATAGACTTCAAAATATAACTAGAACGCATGAACAGAAGAAAACTTACGTAATTGGGGCCTCCTAAAAATTAAATACGTATGCTCATCAAAAGACCTTACAGAAGAGTGAAAAGAGAACATAATAAGGACTGCGAAAAATCTTTGACAATGATACATCTGACACGAGTCTTAGAATAGTCAGTAATCATAGCTGGGCACCATCTAGTCTCAGAAGTGGTTCTTGTGGGCTGTTAATACAGTGAACTCGTTTCTTCTTTAAGGCTCTGGCTTCTTCATTCTCTTTTGCCTCACATGGGAAGAGATCAATAATTCTATCTTAGATGGCCGCTCAAAAGCTTTTAAGACCCCAGTCACTACTAATCAAATTTAGAATAGTGAACGCTGTCTTTAAGAATTATGTTATGCCAATTAACTGAGTGGTACACCAAGACTGTGGTCCTAAGCCCTTTAACCCAATAAACCAATCTTCTGAGGTGTTTGAATATGTTTATGAGATCTCCGTAACTGTGACCCTGTGCTGTAGTACGTATATATGTATATACATGTTTAACATACCCAAATATGTATATATTTATAACTACAGATATGCCTATATGCACAAGTGCATGTAGTCACATGTATCTTCCTATACACGTAGAGCACGCCTATCTACCCCTGTAACCACACACGTTTTTGGTTATTACTATTGAGCAAACCTTTATATAATCTTATATATAAAGTTACGTATTTTATATAATTTTATATAATCTCTAAAATATGTAGAAAATGTCAACAATTCAACAACAAAGCAAACAATCCAGTCATCAAAAAATATGCAAAGGACACGAACAGACACTTCAGCAAAGGACATTCAGGCAGCTAACAAATCAAAACTACAGTGAGATCTCATTTCATCCCTGTGAAAATGACTCTCATCAAACAAATAACCAAAAACAAACAACAACAAAAAAAACAGCAACAAATGCTGGCAAGGGAGGTTGACACCCTTACATACTGTTGGTGGGATGGTATAGCTACTACTGAAAATTATATGGTGCTTCTTCAAAAAGCTAGAAATAGAAATACCTTGTGACCCAGAAATTGCACTTCTAGGTAAAAAGCTTTGAGGTATAAGAGCGGTGGCATTAATATACATGTGCACATCCATGTTCACTGTGATACTTACTGCAATAGCAAAAATATGGAGACAACCTAGCTGCCCATCAGTGAATGTACAGATAAAGAATTGTGGATACACAACTATAAAGAATAATGATAAGTCCATGGAACAAAACATGGATGAGTCTGAAGGACATTGTACTGAATTAAATAAATAAATCACAAAATGCCAACTATAGTAAGATCTCACGTTTATAAAAAGTCAAGAAAAGAACATTTTTTTGATGGCTGCCAAGGATAGGAGAGAGAGTGTAATAATCACTTGCTACCTAGTGAAAAGAAGCGATTGCCATCTAGCTGACCGACTCATAGTACGCTGTAGGACAGAGGAGGACTGACCCATAAAGTTTCCAAGGAGTGGCTGGTAGGCTTGAAATGCCATCTTTTTGTTTAGCAGCTGAGCTCTTAACCACATAGTAGACATCTTATTTCTGTTAATGATAAAGGCAATACACAATGAGGGACAGTTCAGGGCAACTTGAACAAAGTACATGAAGACACTGAGAGGTACACAAGAATCAAGGACAACTGCAGTTACTGTTACATAAAAATTTGTAACAATAGTAACAACAACCAAAAATGTGTGTGTGGTTACAGGGGTAGATAGGCACGCTATATGTATATAGGAAGATACATGTGACTACATGCACTTGCATGTATACTTGTAGGTATAAGTATATACATGTTTGGGTGTGCTAAATATATACACATATATATTTATATACTGAAGCACACAGGGTCACAGTTACAGAGATCTCATAAACATTCAAACATTTCAATTGATTTACTGGGTTAGAAGGCTGGGAACCATAATCTTGGGGTACAACTCAGTTAATTGGCATAATATAATACCTAAAGATAATGTTGACTATTCTAGTTTGATGAGTAATGACTGGGGTCTTAAAAGCTTTTGAATGAACAGCTAAGATAGAACCACTGATCTCTTCCAATGTAGGGTGTTTTAGTCAGCTAGTGCTGCTCTAACAGAAACACCACAGAGTGGATGGCTTTAACAAAGGAAGGTTTATTCTTACACAGTCTGGTAGGCTACAAGTCCAAATTCAGGATGTCCACTCCAGGGGAAGGTTTTCCCCCTTATCGGCTCTGGAGGAAAGTCCAGTATTGCATCAGTCTTTGGTCAGAAGCGTCTTGGTGCAGAAACCTCAGGTCTGAAGGACACGATCTTCTCCTGGTGCTGCTTGCTTGATGGTACGAGGTTTCCAATTCTCAGCCTGCTTCCCTTTCCTTTTATCTCTTGTAGGATGAAAGGATTAAGGGTGGGGCAAGCCATACTTCAGGGAAACTCCCTTTACAGTGGAGCAGGGAGGTAATCCTGTGAAGGGATTTATAGTTCAACCCTAATCCTTTAACATACAGCATAGGAAAACCACAAAATGGAGGACAGTCACAAGTTACTGGGAATCATGGCCCAGCCACATGGCTACACCTATTTTGGGGGGGACACAATTCAATCCAAGACATAGCGCAAAAGAGAATGAAGACGCCAAAGACTTAAAGAAACTAGTCCACAATACTAACAGCCCAGAAGAACCACTACTGAGATGATGGTGCCTGGCTACTGTTACTGACAATTCTGACCAGGGCCACAATAGAAGATCCAGGATAAAATGGGTAAAAAGTCAAGAGTCAAACTTAAATTCCTGCTCAAGGTTACACAAATTATCAATGGTAGAGCCAGAACTTATACCCAGAACTTTCTGATTCTAGAATCAATTGCAAATTAACTTTTGTTTTCAAATCCATTTGATACAGTTTTGCTTAGCTTGAGATCCTTTGTAAAAAGTGAGCTATAGCTTTTACCTACTCTCTCTCACACTTTATTCCTATTTCTAATTTTAATTTCATCCTAAATGTACAAACTACAATGAATGAGACAGGAAAGATGAATGAATAATAAAGAAACCCCTTCGTCACATTTTTTTCTTGTCCACAGTAGTACCCTCTATTCAATAAGAGGCCTTAAAAACCAGACAGCCAACGTATTTAATTACTTCAACCTGATTACTGTTGACACAATCTGTACCAGTCATCTATATACTGGGCCTTCCTTAAATATAAAGCAATGTTTTTGTTTTTGTTTTTACCTGCATTGCATCTTCTTTGTAAGAAGGGCAAAATAATGTCTTAATAATTTGGAAGATACTTATTTTAAGATGTTTCCTCTTGCAGTTATTTACAACCAAGATCACCAAGCTACACTTTAATTAAAGAGAGGTTGTCTTAGTCAGCTAGTGATGCTTTAGCAGAAATAAGTAGAAGACTTTAAAAAAAGAAATTTTGTTTGTCGAAATCCAGTAGGCTAAAAGTCCACATTCAGGGTATCAGCTCCAGGGGAGGGCTTTCTCTGCTGGCTCAGGAAGAAGGTCCTTGTTGTCAATCTTTCCCTGGAGTGGAAGTTTTTGAGGTGCAGGAATCCCAGTCCTTTCTAAAAGATGTACTCAGCTCCCAGCGCTGTTTTCTTTCTTGATGTTATGAAGTTCCCAAATCTTTTTGCTAGATTCTTTCTCTTATATTTCAAGAGATTGTCCCAAGGTACAATGCAATCTTACACGTTGAATCCTCCCCCACCAGCACAATGGCCACATTTACATTATAGAGGCAGGATTTACAACAGGAAAGACATCACACAGTACCAGGAATCATAGCCTATAGTTGAACTGCTACAGATTTTTGGGGAAACAGAATTCAGTCCATGACAGAGATCGACGCAGGAATGTACAAAATAATTTCCACAACAAAAATTAAATGGAAGATGGTTAGGTAGTCCTATTACTCCAAAACTTGATTATCTAGAAATTTCTATGATTCCTGAGAATTCAAGAGGATGTTTATTAAGATTTAAAACACTTACAAAACCTGCCGATATGGGAAATAATAGTTGAATAAATACATTTTACTAATAGTGTTTGACGAGAGTCTCACAGATTGATTGAATTTTGGAACTGAAAGGTACCTCTCTCATTTCACCAATGAGGAAATTGCATACTATGAGAAGTTATTTATTCAAACATTAGCAAATCGTTAGGGGAATTTAGGAATATGAACCTAAGACTTTTGACTCTCAGTCTAGGCTAATTTAGAATAATTGCCAAATTTACAAAACCTTTCTTCTGGAAAATGAAAACAAGTCATCTTAAGACATCATAAATGTTCAGATTAGGTAACATTTTTCCATTAACGTATTTATAACTCATAGACTAAAATTACATCAAAAGTTTGGCAGAATACTAGAAAATAACTGAACATCTACTAAAAACAGTGATAGACAACAGATACAGTAAGATGGCTGGAATGGCTGCATTATTATTTAGCAATACATTCATTAACTGGGGAGTTGAAATAATTTCATACTATATATATACACACCATTTAAGTAACACAGTGAGCATGAATAGCTTTCATAATGCAAAATAGAGAAAGTTTTCATAAGATTTTGAAACACAATAATAGTTCGTTTGAAACTTTTTATCAGGTGATTTCAATAAACATTCCTGACTAACAAAGATAAAAAAGACCTTGATGCAAAGTCAAAAATAGAGACTGTCAAGGATTTAAAAAAAAAGTATCAGGCATTTAAAATGTGCCAGTTTGATTGTTATGTCTGAGAGTTAGAGATCTAAATTCCTGTCTCAGTTTTGTGAACTTTGACAAGCAGGAAATAATCACTTCAAGCTTTAGAATTTTCTGTAAAATGATGATAGAAAAACTTGCTCTGCCAACTTCACTGGTTTGTTGTTCGAATTACATAATATAGCACACATGAAGATTTTTTGGAAATGTAAATTGCTTTACAAATTTAACATCTGATCTTTTGCATGAACATAAGTAAATTAATATTCCTTGTATATGTATCAGTATATTTACATTGGTATTTTGCCATACTCTACAGCTTGCCATTTTATTCACATCACAAAAGACAAAGGTTGAGAAGCTTCTCCACTTGTACTAAATATGTACTAAACAAAAGACAGAATTTAAGATCTGTTGTTATTTAGATAAAGAGCCCTGGTGCCACAGTAGTTAAGCTTGGCTGCTAACCAAAACATTGGTGATCTGAACCCACAAGCTGCTTCTCCAGAGAAATGTGTGACAGTCAGTCTGCTTAAAGATTATGCCTTGGAAACTCTATGGGGCAGTTCTACTCTCTTTTAGGGTTGCTGAGAGTTGGAATGGAAAGCAATGAGTTAGATTTTTAGTTATTGTTGTTTTATTATTCTTTAGAGTCCCTGGGTGGCACAACGGCATAACCAAAAAATTGGTGATTTGAACTCACCCAGAGGCTCCTTAGAAAATGGGCATGGCAATTTACTTCCAAAAGGCCACAGCCTTGAAGACACTATGGAGCATTTCTATTCCATATACACGGCATTGTAAGGAGTCATAATTGACCTGACAGCAAACTAAATAACAGCGTTCTTTGAATATCTTCTACATGCCAGGCACTCACTACCCTAGGTAGTTGACACATATGTTATTCTTTCATCCTCCCTGTAATCATGCAAAAACAACAAAACCAAACCAAACGAAAAAACCCTGTTACTGTCAAGTAGATTCAAACTCACAGCAACCCTACAGGACAGAGTAGAAATGACCCACAAGGGCAGTTATCCCCAGGGGGTAACTGGTGAATCTGAACTACTAACAGTATGCTTATCAGCTGAGTTATTCTTAACCACTATGATAGCAGAACACTGTAATCTTGTGAAGTAGTTATTATTTCCTCTATAATACATATAGGGAAACTGAAAAGCAAGGAAGTAAAGAAAATTTCTTAAGTTCACACAGCTGGCCAGTAGAAAGTGAAATGGTATAGAAAGGACATTTTCTTTAACTCACATTTTTTTCTAACAAAATAAATGGTTCTCTTCTTAATGGCCTGTTCTGTCGTTCTTGTGTCTTTGTGCTGAACAATTTTTTTTCTAACTTGTCCTTTCTATGAAACTAAAATGTTTCTAATTGAATTTATCATAATCCAGAAACTTGGGGCCTTTTTTAGTTTAAACTGTTTACAAGCATAGACTTTTCCCCTGCATTTGACTGTTTTTCCATTAACAGGAGCTGTCCCCTAGGGTTGCCATGAGTCGGATCCTACTCAAGGGTACTTGGCTGGACAGGAGCTGATATCTTCGTTCTTAGGAATGTATTTACTTATAAGCACATAAGTAATTCATTTACAATATTGAATTATCTAACTAGGGAGATCGTGTGTTTTCAATGTGTAACAGACCTTCTGAAACTGACTTACAATTGATAAATGCCAGATGGAAAGTGGAAACAGTCCATTTCACAACTCTTTAAATGTTTAAGTTTGTTAACCCTTGCACTTGAAATTTTTTAAAGTTCTTTTTTTTCGAAGTTCTGTTTTAGAGTGGAAACAATTTGTTCGTGAGTTTTAATATACATAATAGTCAGCAAATACTTACAACATTCGATACCAGTGGAAAGAGTTTTGGCTTTACAAGAATTTCGGGGACAACATTAATGGCTGACTCATCTTTAAACTTCAGTTCATTGCTCCTTATTCTATTATTCATGTGTTTTCCATAAAATATTATTTGAAATATATACTATGAGTACTAGTGTCTCTTTTGTGGGCAGGGCTGGTACTTGGTATATCCAAAGTTTCTCACTATAGTCATGTTATGTATATTATTGCTTAAAATGCAACAATAAAGTTATTTCTTAATAAAATATCATTTTTAAAAATAAAAAACCTAAAATGCCTTCATAGAGTTCTCAATACGCCAATTAATATTCTAAGTACGTTTATGTATTATAACAGAATCTTGACAGCAACAATCTGGAGTAGGTATTATTATCAATATTCTTATTTTTCAGACAGGAAACTAAGACATGGGTAGTTTATACTACTTTCCCATGGTCACACAACTATGAAGAGCTGAACCTAGACACTTGGGCCTTAGACTCTGTACTTTTAATAAATATCTTATATTTCTTCTGTAGCTCAAAACATAAAGGCATTTATTAAACAACAAAAGACAAGCAACCAAACTAAAAAAAAAAAAAGTCATTTATCCAAAAAAGATATACAAATAGCCATTAAGCACATGAAAATGTATTCAAGATCATCAGGGAAATGCAAATCAAAACCACAATGAACTATCACTTTACACCCATTAGATGACTGTTATTAAAAACAACACAAATTAACAAATATTGGTGAGACTATGAAGAAATTACTTAGAGAAAAATGTTTTATCAATGACTACCATTGGGTAGTAAGAAGAGAGGGAGCAAGAAGTTATTGATTGAAGTGTGCTGAGTTTCTATTTGGGATAATGAAAAACATTTAGAAATGGATAGTGGTGAATGGTACTGAATGTAATTAACATCACTGAATTGAGAATGCAAAAATGGTTAAAATAGTAAACATTTTGCTAAGTACACTTTACCATAATAAAATATTTTTAAAAGATACTTATTAAGAAACTAATGGAAAGGGTGAAGTTAAGATGGATGAATAGACACATGTCTTCTTAATTCCCTCTGAAAACGAAGTAATGGATTCATAATTGAACAGAGCTTTCTGGACACCCAGTGAACCCTAAGACATGACATAGGACTGTCAGTTTGGACTATATGCCACTAAGAGGGAAACTTCCTCTCTGTTGTTGAATTCTACTCTTGCTGAGAGGCTGGCTGGTGTGGATGAAAGGTATTTGGTGTTTTTAACTTTTTTTCTTTTTGTTGGCTAGTAAGTGGGGGATGGTCATGAGCTGGCAGCTATGCTGAATCACAGTTCTGAAGTTAACAGTGAGAGCTGCAGATGAAAGACAGTGGGTAGAATAACCACATTTTGAGAGCCTGGTGGCAGACTTCAGGCACCAAAGGCCCTCCACCCTCCATTTTCAGATCTCCAGCACAGTTTTGGCTCTTTCACAGTATGAGGAGCAGCTTGATCAGGATGCTATCTTCTTCAGCTAGGAGATGGAGTTGGCCTATCAGAGGCCTCAGCAGGGGCTAATTCCCAAGTTGGGAGGCAATGCCAGTCCAGGGAGCACTTTTCTACCAGAAAGGCTGTGTTTAGCACAGTGCTGCCTTACAGGTAGATCTTCACAGGTGACAACAACAGTGCAGCAGCCTCTCCATACTTTGAAATAAATCATAGCATCTAGGGATGGCTGAAGAGCTGTCTCTGATGTCAGGCGGAAGGAGGGGCCCACCATACCTGATGGTCTGACTGATTCTGGAAGTGGTCAGGTAGCTTTTAGCTTTTTAAAATAAGATTGCTGGGAGAAATTACTGATATCCAGTCTGATCGCATCTCTTCCAGCCTTTATTGACCCACATCATAGGGTCACTTAACAGTCACTTGATGACTCCATAAGGAGGGTGGTGTTTTTTCCAGCCAGGAAGCAGAACAAGCCACCCCAGAGACTCCCCTGGGGACAGTTACTAGATTACAAAGAGGTAGCTCGTGATGAACTCCCTTCTCAGAACTATGCCTTAGCTCCTGTTAAGCCAACACTACAGAAACTAAATAGCCTCTAGATGTCCCATAAGCAACAAACCATTGCCATGCATTTAAAGAAACATACAACCATGGTTCCAGAACACTCCCAAAATAAAGAATCATGAAACTTCCCAGATGAAGAAACCTTTCTGAAACTATTGGAGGATGAATACAAAATAATTATATAGAGAGCCCTGATAAGGATTAAACAAAATGCAGCAGAATGGAATAAAAAATAAAACAAGCTATTTGAACTGATGGAACATGAACATTATGAAATCCAACACATCAATAACAAAATTACAGAATTAGACAATTCAATTCAAATCAAAAAAAAGCAGGATTGATGAGTTGGGAATTAGATTCAGTGGCTTTGAAAGTATAGATAGTGACACCAGTATTTACAAGGAGAAATCAGAGAAAAGAAACAAGAAAATGAAGAAACATGTGGAACTCCATCAAGAGGAATAATCTACAAATAAATGGAGTTCCTGAACAGGAAAGGATAGGTGAAAACAGTATTATTGATGAGTTGCTGACAGAAAACGTCTCTGAAATTATGAAGAAGAGAACATAGATATCCAAGACATGTATCGAGTGCCACGAAAAGCAGACCCCAAAAGAAAGACACCAAGACATATTATAATCAAGTTTAATAAAATGAAACATAAACAGAAACTCTTAAAGGCAGAGAGACTCAAAGAAAAGCTAACGTTCAGAGGGAAGCCCTTCAGGCTTTCATCTGACTTCTTGGCAGAAATGATGTTGGCAAGGAGGCAGTGGCATGACACGTTCTAAGCCTTGAAGGATAAAAACTTCCAACCGAGAATTACAGATCCTGCAAAACTGTCTTTCAAACATGAAAATGAAATTAAGACATTCCCAGACAAACAGACAGTTAGAGACTTTGTAAAACCAAACCCTAACTACAAGAAATACTGAAAGAAGTTCTTTGCTTAGAAAAACAAAGCTATTAAGCGTGTATTTAAGGAGGCAATGTAGGACACAACATATAGAAACATAGTTAGGAAAGGCACAAAATGCAGTCATAGTTACAACATTAAAAGAAGGGAACCAGTGATCAAATCATGAAAACTATGATACCATCACATTAAAATTAGGGATATACTACAGTAGTCATAATCCTTTCAGATGAAGACAAAGTTAATAAGATATGTAGAACTTAGATTTGGGATCAAACTCAGAATATTAAGGTAGATCATAGAGATAGCAGCAAAGCATAATAACAAGCAACACATCAAAATAAGAAATATAATACAGGAGGCTAAACAAACAAAACCAACAGTGAAAAAGTTGAAAAGTCAACCCACACTGAAGAATGACTCACAACAGAATATTAAGAGCAACAGAGAAAACACCAACAAAAAAAAAATACATCAAAATGACAGCACTAAACACATACTTATCGATAATAACACTGAATGTAAATGCTCTGAGCACTCCAGTAAAGAGACAATGAGTGATATCTTGGAACAAAAGATACAGCCCATCTATATGTTGCTTAGAAGAAACACACCTTAAAGATATAAACAAATTGAAAATTAGAGGATGGACTAATACACACAAAGCTAACAATACACAAAGAAGAGCAGGTGTGACAATATTAATCTCAGATAAAATAGATTTCAATGTAACATCCACCACTGTGGACATGGACAGTCACCATTTACTGTTGAAAGGTTCAATACACAAGCAGGGCTTACAATATTAAATATTTATACACCAAATACCAGAACGTCTAAATATATCAAAGAAACACTGACAACATTGAAAAATGAGATAGACCACTCTACCAATAAGAGTTAGAGATGACACCCCACTTTCAATAATGGACAGAACATCTAGAGAAAAACTCAGTAAAGACACAGAATATCTTGTTGTGACAATTAACCAATTAGACCACATCAACATATACAGAACCCTTTACCCGTCAACAGATAAATACACCTTCTTCTCCAATGCACACAGAACATTTTCCAGAATAGACCATGTGTTAAGACATAAAGCAAATCTCAAAAAAATCCAAACCACTGAATTATTGCAAAGCATCTTCTCAAACCATAAAGCCATAAAAGTCAAAATCAATAGCAGAAAAAACATAGAAATTGGAGCTCATAGACACTGAACACCACTTTGTTCAAAAAACCATGGGTTATAGAAGAAATCAAGGATTAAATAAACTCATAGAATCAAATGAGAATGAAAACATATCATGCCAGAACCTATGGGATACAGCCAAAGCAGTGCTCAGAGGTCAATTTATCTCTATAAATATACATAGCCGGAAGGAAGAAAGAACCCAAACTGAAGAATTTCCCCTACACCTTGAAAAAGTAGAAAGTGAGCAACAGAGGAACGCCTCAGGCACAATAAGAAAACAGATCATAAAGATTAGAGAAGAACTAAATGAATGAGAGAATAAAACAACTGAACAAATTGATAAAACCTAAAGCTGGATTTTAAATATATATATGTATATATCTCAACAAAATTGACAAACCATTGGCCAAACTTACTAAAGAATAACAGGAGAGGAAACAGCCTGAATAACAAACGAGATGGGAGAAATCACAGCAGATCCAAAAGTAATCAAAAATATCATAACAGAATACTATGAAAGACTATACGCTAACAGATTTGAAAACCTAGAGGAAATGCAACAACTCATATATTCATATTACCTACCAAAATGATCACAAGAAGTAGATCAACTTAACAAACCTTTCACAAAGGAAGAGATTGAAAGCCAAGCCAAGTGCCGTCGAATCGGATCCGAGATTGAAAAGAGTCATCAAAAAAACTACCAACAAAAAATTTCTCTCCCAGATGGGTTCACTGGAGAATTCTACCAAATTTCTAGAGAAGAGTTAACTCCAATACTTCTGAGACTATTCAATAGCATAGAAAGGAATGAAATTCTCCCAGATTCATTCTATGAAGCCCCCATAACTCTGATACCAAAGCTAGGGAAAGATCCCACAAAAAAGAAAATTACAGATCAATATCACTCATAAACTTAGGTGCAAATATCTTCAACAAAATCATTACCAATAGAATTCAACAACACATAAAAGAAATAACTCATTGTAACCAAGTTGGATTCATACCAGGATGTAAGGCTGGTTCAGCATCAGAAAAACAATTGACCAAAAACATAAATAACACAAAAGATAAGGAACATCTGATTTTGTCAATTGATGCAGAAAAGACATTTGATCAAGTACAATACCCATTCATGCTAAAAACTCTTATCAAAATAGGAATAGAAGACAAATTGCTCAACACAATAAGAGGTGTCTATGCAAAGCCAACTGCCAACATCATCTTGAATGGAGAGAGACTGGAAGAATTCCCCTTCAGAACGGGAACTTGATAAGGATGCCCACATACCATATCTATTCAATATTGCACTAGAAGTTCTGGCCACAGCAGCCATAAAAGACAAAGAAATAAATTGCATCTGCATCAGCAAAGAAAAAGTACAAATGTCCGTATTTGCAGATGATATGATTGTATACACAGAGAATCTTAAAGAATCCATAAGCAAACTACTAAAGGCTCCAAGAAGAGAACATACCCAGGAATAAATCTAAGTAGAGAAATGAGACCTATACAAAGAGAACTGCAAGACCTTACTGTGAGAAACCAAAAGAAACTTACCTATATGGAGAAACCTATCTTGCTCATGGACAGGAAAAGTTAACATTGTGAAAATGGCTATTTTACCCAAAGAGATCTATGTATACAATGCAATCCCAATTCCATTTCCAGTGACATTTTTTAATGAGAAGGAGAAACAAATCACCAACTTTGAAAGAGAAGAAACCCCAGCTAAGGAAAGCACTGCTGAAGACGAAGAAAACAGTGGGAGACCTCTCACTGCCTGATTTTAGAACCTGTTACACTGCCACAGTAGTCAAAATAACCTGGTACTGGTACAATAAGAGACATATAAACCAATGGAGTAGAGTTCACACCTCAGAAATGCCACCACCTTCCTATGAACAGTTGGTATTCAATAAAGTCCCTGAGATTATAAAGTGGGGTAAAAACAATCTCTTTAACAAATGGTGATGGCAAAATTGGATACCTATCTGCAAAAAAAATTGAAACAATACCTATATCTAATACCTCGCATAAAGAGCAACTCAAATTGGATAAAAAACCTAAATATCAAACCTAAAACGATAAAGATCATGTAAGAAAAAGTAGGGTCAACAAATCTTACTGGGGGGTGGAGTCAAGATGGCAGACTAAGCACAAATATCCTTATATCCCTCTGGAAACCAAGACCTGAACTAATAATCCAATGGTGACTTATGGTCACCTAGTGAGCACCAGGACACAGCACAGGTCTGTTAATTTGGACTTTATACCACTAAACAAAAACCCTCCTCTCTTTAGCTGACTCCCACTCCTGGCTAGCCCTGGCTCTCACAGACTGAAGGTAATGCACCATTTTGACTTTTTTTCCTCTGTTTTGGCCAGTGGGCTGAGCTGACGGCTAGTCTCAGATGCACTGCTGGTGGGATAGGCAAAGAAAACTGCCAGATTTTGAGATCCAGGCTTAGACTCTTCATCTAGCCTCTTTGGGCCTGTCTTTCTATCTCTGCCAAAGCATGGTTTGCAAGGAACCGGCGGTGCCTATGTGAGAAACACTGAGATTTTAGTGGGACCTAATTAGCTTGGGATCCAGTGCCTGCAAACAGGACAGCGCTTCTCCGACAGAAAAGCAGTAGTTTACACAGTCTAGCCTATGGAGGGGGCCCGGCAACAGAGGCTGAGGGCTCAGTACATCTCGGCAACTTTAGCCCCGTATCCACTGACTATGTGGAAGTTGCCATCTTAGATATGGTGGCTGCAGCTGGACCTAATTCTTAGCTTGGGAGCCAGAGCCTGCCCACAGGAGAGTGTTTACACAGTGTCGCCTAAGGCTGGGCCCTGTCAGCAGAGGCCAGCAGGGCAGTAGCATTGCTATATTTTGAACTAGTTCGTATCATCTGGGGTTGGATATAGAGGTGCTTACTTTGCCAGTTGGGAAGACAGACCTCTACACCTGAAAACCTGACTGACTTGGGAAGTGGTCAAATACCTTTGCTTTACATTTTAAGACAACCTAGAAAAACACCTGCAGTCCACCCTCACAGTGTCTCTCTCAGCCTCTACTTAATCACATGAAACTCAAAAAGCAACAGACGCTTGTGGCGTACAAGAAATCACCCATGGCTTCAGAAGGCTCACAAACAAAAAAAACAAGGCGTTCTCCAGATGAAGAAACTTTTCTGAAATCATCAGAAGGTGAATACAAAAGGATTATACACAGAGCCCTTCTAGACCTTATACAAAGTGCAGCAGAACAAAAGGAAAAATTAAGCAAGCTGTTCAATCTGATGGAACACCAGTACTCTGAAATCCAACAGATCAACAACAAAATCAAAGAGATAGAAACTTCCATTCAAAGTCAAGAAAACAGAATGGAACAAATGGAAAAAAGAATTTCTGACTTGGAAGACAGGGCTACTGACACTGGCATCTATGAGGAGAAATCAGAAAAAAGAAACAAGAAAAATGAAGAAGCATTAAGAAACATGTGGGACTTCATTAAGAGGAATAATCTTCAAATAATTGGAATCCCTGAACAGGATGAAACACCTGAGAACAAAGAGAGTATCATCGCTGAGCTGGTAACAGAAAACTTTCCAGAAGTCATGAAGAAAGAGACTATAGATATCCCAAATGCATATCATACGTCACCCAATATAGATTTCAAAAGAAAGACTTCAAGACATATTATAATCAAGCTTAACAAAATGAAACATAAGCAGAAACTCTTAAAGGCAGCAAGACTCAAAGCAAAGCTAACATTCAGAGGGAAACTCTGTAGGGCTTTTGTCAGATTTCTCAGCAGAAACCATGCTGGCTCGGAGACAGTGTGACATGACACTTGAAGGAGAAGAACTTCCAACCAAGAATTATATATCCTGCAAAACTGTATTTCCAATATGAAAATGAAATTAAGATATTCCAAGATAAACAGAAAATCAAACCAAAACGACAAGAAATACTGAAAGAAGCTCTTGGCTTTGGCTTAGAAGAACAAAACCACTAACTGTATATTTTAGAACAGCACATCATCCAGAATTCTACTCAGTTACGGACGACTCCAAACTCAATCACAGTTTTAATACTAAAAGAAACAATCAAGTGATTATCGTGAAAACTGTAGTGACATTATATTAAAAAGAAGGATGTACTACAGTTGTTATACTTCTTCCAGGTGGAGAGGAAGTCGACAAGACCGGTAGTAATTAAAATTGAGTTTATATATAGTTTATTAAGGGGGATTATAGGGGCAGCAATAAAGCACAACAAAGATGCAATATACCATTTCAACAAGTGTAGCACAGGAGTCTCAACAACTACAAAAGCAGCTCTGAAAAAAGGTGAAAACTCAACTCACAAAAAAGAACGTCCCAGAACAAACTAATAAGAATAGAGAAAACATCAACACAAAAATAAATATATCACAATGGCAGCACTGAACACATACCTATCAATAATTACATTGAATGTGAATGGACTGAATGCTCAGTAAAGAGACATCGAGTGTCATCTTGGATCAAAAGACATGACCCATCCATATGTTGTCTACAAGATACTAACTTGGGGCTTAAAGATAGGAACAAACTGAAAATTAAAGGATGGAAGAAATTATTTCAAGCTAACAATGAACAAAGAAGAGCAGGTGTGGCAATTCTTATATCAAATAAAATAGATTTTAATGTAAAATTCACCATCATGGACAAAGATGGACACTATTGCTGAAAGGTTCAGTACATGAGCAAGACTTAACTATATTAAATATTTATGCACCTAATATCAGAACACCTAACTGCGTTGAAGAAACACTGACTTCACTCAAAAAAGAGTTAGATTACTCCACAATAATAGTGGGAGACTTCAACACTCCACTGTCAATACTGGAGAGATCATCTAGAAAAAAACTCAATAAAGATACAGAAGACATTATTAGCACAATTAATCAACTAAACTTCATGGATAAATACAGAACTTTCTACCCATTGGCAGACAACTACACTTTCTTCTCCAGTGCACATGGAACATTCTCCAGAATTGACCATGTGCTAGCACATAATTCAATTCTCAACAAAATCCATACTATTGAATTACTGCAAAGCATCTTTTCAGATCATAAAGCCATAAGAGCCTAAATCAATACCATAAAAAAAATAGAAAGTGGAACTCATGGAAAAAAAAAAAAAACACTTTGCTCAAAAAAACATGAGTTATAGAAGAAGTCAAGGATGAAATAAAGAAATTTATGGATTCCAATGAGAATAAAACACTTCCTACCAGGACCTATGGGATACAGCCAAAGCAGGGATCAGAGATCAGTTTACCACCATAAGTGCACACATCTGGAAGCAAGAAAGAAACCAAATCAAAGAACTAACCCTACAGCATGAACAAGTAGAGAGAGAACAACAGAGGAACCCCTAAGGCACCAGAAGAGATCCTAAAGATTAGAGCAGAATTAAATGAATTAGAGAATAGAGGAACAATTGAAAACATTGAAAAGACCAAAAGCTGTTTTTTTGAAAAGATCAACAAAATTGACAAACCATTGGCTAAACTTACTAAAGAAAAACCGGAAAGGAAACAAATACACCAAATAAGAAATGAGAGGGGAGTTGTCACAACAGATCCAACAGAAATGAAAAATATCGGGGGGCGGAGTCAAGATGGCGGACTAAGCACACGTCTCCTTATATCCCTCTGGAAACCAAGACCTGAATTGACAATCAAACAGAGCTTTCTGATCACCTAATCAGCCTCAGGACACGGCACAGAGCTGTTAATTGGGACTTCATACCACTCAGCGAGAAACTTCCTCTCTTTCACTGACTCCCTCTCCTGGCTAGCCCCGGCTCTGGCGGACAGAAGGTAAACGCACCAGTTTGACTTTTTTTTTCCACTGTCTTGGCTGGTGGGGAGAGCTGGGTCTTGTCTGGCGGCTGGACTCAGACACGCTGCTGGGGGGATAGGCCGGCGAAATTCCCATATACTGAGAGCCAGGCTCGGGACTCTGTTAATCTAGACACTTTGAGACTTTCGTTTGGTAGCTGCCTCAGTGGGGTTTGTGCGGAAATCCGCGGTCAGGGTGCGGGACCTCGTTCTTAGCCTGGGAGCCAGCGCCTGGAAACGGGAGAGCGCTTCTCTGTCAGAAAAGTAGTGATTTTGCACAGTGCTGCCTGCATTGGGGGCCCTGCAACAGAAGCAGAGGAATCACTACCTCTCGGCACCTTTGGCCCCTCTGTCTGCTGCCTGTGTGGAGGACGCCATCTTGGATACGGTGGCCGCAGCTGGACCTAATTCTTAGCTTGGGAGCCAGAGCCTGCCCACAGGAGGGCGCGTTTCTATCACAAAACCAGTACTAGACGCAGTGTTGGCTAAGGCTAGGCCCTGTCAGCAGAGGCCAACAGGGCAGTAGCATTGCTGTATTCTGAACTAGGTTGTTATCATCTGGGGTTGGATATAGTGGTGCTTACTTTGTCAGATGAGAAGAGGGATCTCTACACCTGAAAACCTAACTGACTTGTGAACTGGTCAGATACCCCTTGCTTTACATTTGAAGACAGCCTAGAGAAACATTTGCAATCCATCCTCATAGTACCTCTTCCAGCCTCTATATACTCACATGGGACCCAAAAAGCAACAGACAATTGTGGCATACAAGAAATCACTCATGGCTTCAGAAGGCTCCCAAACAAAGCAACCAAGGAGTTTTCCAGATGAAGAAACTTTTATGAAAGCATCAGGAAGTGAATACAAATAGATTATATACAGAGCCCTTCTAGACCTTATACAAAATGCAGCAGAACAAAATGAAAAATTAAGCAAGCTGTTCAATCTGATGGAACACCAGTACTCTGAAATCCAACAGATCAAGAAGAAAACCAAAGACATAGAAACTTCCATGCAAAGCCAAGAAAACAGAATGGAACAAATGGAACAAAGAATTTCTGACTTGGAAGACAGAGCTACTGATGCCAGCATCTATGACCAGAAATCAGAAAAAAGAAACAAGAAAAATGAAGAAACATTAAGAAGTATGTGGGACTCTATTAAGAGGAACAACTTTCGATTAATTGGAGTCCCTGAACAGGGTGAGACATCTGAGAACACAGAGAGTATTGTTGCTGAGCTGCTCAAAGAAAACTTCCCAGAAATCACGAAGGAAAAGAATATAGACATCTCAGATGCATATCGTACGCCACCCAATATAGATCTGAAAAGAAAGACTCCAAGACATATTATAATCAAGCTTAACAAAATGAAACATAAGCAGCAACTCTTAAAGGTAGCAAGATTCAAGGCAAAGCTAACATTCAGAGGGAAACCCTGTTGGCTCTCATCAGATTTCTTAGCAGAAACCATGCTGGCACGGAGACAGAGGCACGACACATTCAAAGTCTTGAAGGAGAAGAACTTCCAACCAAGAGTTATATATCCTGCAAAACTATCTTTCAAATATGAAAATGAAATTAAGACATTCCCAGATAAACAGAAATTCAGAGACTTTGTAAAAACCAAACCCAAACTACAAGAAATACTGAAAGAAGTCCTTGGCTTTGGCTTAGAAGAACGAAACCACTAACTTTATATTTCAGAACTACACACTACTCAATACTCTACTCATTTAGGGAAGGCTCCAAAGTAAATCACAGCTTTGATTTGGAAAGAAGCCATCTAGTGATCATCATGAAAACTATGGTGTCATCATAATGAAAAGAGGGATGTACTACAGTCGTTATAGTCCTTCCAGATGGAGAGGAAGATGACAAGACTGGTAGTAATTAAAATTGGGGTTATAAATAGTTTATTAAGGGGGTTCATAGGGGCAGCTGTAAAGCACAACAAAGATGTATCATACCATTTCAAGAAATCTAACACACGAGTCTCAACAACTATAAAACCAGCTCTGAAAACGGTGAAAAATCAACTCACAGAAAAGAACGTCCCAAAACAGACTAATAAGAACAACAGAGAAAACATCAACATAAAAATAAACATATCACAATGGCAGCAGTGAACACATACCTATCAATAATTACACTGAATGTGAATGGACTGAATGCTCCAGTAAAGAGACACCGAGTGTCATCTTGGATCAAAAGACACGACCCATCCATATGTTGTCTACAAGAAACACACTTGAGACCTAAAGACAGGAACAAACTGAAAATTAAAGGATGGAAGAATATATATCAAGCTAACAATGAACAAAGAAGAGCAGGGGTGGCAATTCTAATCTCAGACAAAATCAATTTCAATGTCAAATCCACCATGGTGGACAAAGATGGACACTATTTATTGCTGAAAGGTTCAGTACACAAGCAAGACTTAACTATATTAAATATTTATGCACCTAATGTCAGAGCACCTAAATATGTTGAAGAAACACTGACTACACTCAAAAGAGAGTTAGATGACTCCACAATAATAGTGGGAGACTTTAACACTCCACTCTCATTACTAGACAGATCATCTAGAAAAAAGCTCAGTAAGGATACAGAAGACCTCATTGACACAATTAACCAACTAAACCTCATTGATATATACAGAACTTTCCACCCATCAGCAGACAACTACACCTTCTTCTCCAGTGCACATGGAACATTCTCCACAATTGACCATGTGATAGGCCATAATGCAATGCTCAACAAAATCCATGCCATTGAATTACTGCAAAGCATCTTCTCAGATCACAAAGCCATAAAAGTTGAAATCAGTAGCAGAAAAAACATAGATAGAAAGTGGAACTCTTGAAAACTGAACAACATCGTGCTCAAAAAAACATGGGTTATAGAGGAAATCAAGGATGAATTAAAGAAATTCATGGACTCCAATGCGAACGAAAACACTTCCTACCAGAACCTATGGGATACAGCCAAAGCAGTGCCCAGAGGTCTGTTTATCTCCATAAATGCACACATCTGTAAGGAAGAAAGAAACCAAATCAAGGAACTAACTCTATAGCTTGAACAAGTAGAAAGAGAACAACAGAGGAACCCCTCGGGCACCAGAAGAAATGAGATAATAAAGATTAGAGCAGAGCTAAATGTATTACAGAATAGAAAAGCAATTGAAAAAAATTGAAAAGACCAATAGCTGGTTTTTTGAAAAGATTTACAAAATTGATAAACCACTGGCTAAACTTACTAAAGAAAAGTAGGAAAGGAAACAAATAACCCAAATTAGAAATGAGAGGGGAGTTGTCACCACAGATGCAACAGAAATCAAAAGTATCATAACAGAATACTGTGAAAGACTGTACTCTAACAAATTTGAAAACCTAGCGAAAAGGACCCATTCCTTGACTCATTCCACCTACCCAAATTATCACAACGTAAAGCAGAACAACATAATAAACCCATCACAAAGGAAGAGATGGAAAAGGTCATCAAAACACTGCCACCCAAAAAAAGTCCAGGCCCAGATGGCTTCACGGCAGAATTCTACCAAGCATTTAGAGAAGAGTTATCCCCAATACTACTGAGACTATTTCACAGTATAGAAAGGGATGAAGTACTCCCAAACTCATTCTATGAAGCCAGCATAACCATGATACCTAAGCCAGGGAAAGATCCAACAAAGACAGAGAAATACAGACCAATATCACTCATGAACCTAGATGCAAAAATCTTCAACAAAATTCTTGCCAACAGAATACAACAACATATCAAGAGAATAATCCATCATGACCAAGTGGGATTCATACCAGGGATGCAAGGCTGGTTTAACATCAGGAAAACAATTAATGTGATTAACCACATAAATAACACAAAAGACAAAGATCACCTGATTTTGTCCATTGATGCCGAAAAGGCTTTTGATAAAGTCCAACACCCATTCATGCTAAAAACTCTTAGCAAAATGGGCAAACATGGCAAATTCCTCAACACAATAAGGGCCATTTATACAAAGCCAATTGCCCACATCATCCTGAATGGAGACAGACTGAAAGACTTTCCCCTGAGATCAGGAACTAGACAAGGATGCCCACTGTCACCTCTCCTATTCAACCCATTGTGCTAGAAGTTCTAGCCAGAGCAATTAGACAAGACCAAGAAATAAAGGGCATCTGCATCAGCAAAGAGGAAGTTAAAATCTCCCTGTTTGCAGATTATGTGATTGTATATGCAGAGAACCCCAAGGAATCTATAAGTGAGCTACTCAAACTGATAGAAGAGTTCAACAAAGTCTCAGGATACAAGATAAACATAGGTAAATCAGTAGGTTTCCTTTATACCATCAACGAGACTGTTAAGGAGGAAATTACGAAATCAATACCATTTACGATAGCCCCTAAGAAGATAAAGTACCTAGGAATTAATCTAACCAGAGAAACAACAGACCTTTACAAAGAGAACTACAAGCCCTTACTAGAAGAAACTAAGAGAGACTTAGATAAATGGAAAACCCTATCCTGCTCATGGATAGGAAGACTTAACATTGTGAAAATGTCTATTTTACCCAAAGCAATTTATTTATATAATGCAATCCCAATACTAGTTCCAGCATCATTTTTTAATGAGATGGAGAAACAAATCACCAATTTTGTTTGGAAAGGGAAGAAGCCCCAGATAAGTAAGGTACTACTAAAGAAGAAGAACACACTGGGAGGCCTCTCATTACCCGACCTAAGAACATACTACACTGCCACAGTGGTCAAAACAGCCTGGGACTGGTACAAGAACAGACAGATCGATCAATGGAACAGAATTGAGACCCCAGAGATGACACCATCTGCCTATAAACAGTTTATATTGGACAAAGGCCCTAAGACATTAAACTGGGGTAAAAACAGTATCTTCAACAAATGGTGCTGGCAAAATTGGTTATCCATCTGCAATAAACTGAATCAAGATCCATATCTTACACCTTATACAAAAACCAACTCCAACTGGATAAAAGACCTAAATATCAAACCTAAAACGATAAAGCTCATCCAAGAAAAGGTAGGAACAACAATGGAAGTTTTAATACACAATGAGGACAGACTCCAAAATCTGTCAAAGAAACCTCAATCAACAGAAGAGAAAATAGATAAATGGGAACTATTAAGAATCAAACACTTTTGCTCATCCAAAGACTTTATTAATAGAATTAAAAGAACACCCACAGAATGGGAAAAAATATTTGGCAACTCTATGTCAGACCAACGCCTGATCTCCATAATCTATAAGATACTACAAAATATCAAGCAGAAGAAGATAAACCATCGAATTAAGTGATGGGCAAAGGAGATGGACAGACACTTCACTAAATGGGGGATCCAGGCAGCCAAAAAAACACATGCGGACATGTTCACGATCTTAAGTTATTAAAGAAATTCAAATCAAGACAACAATGAGATACCATCTCACCCCAACAAGTTTGGCCATGATCCAGAAAACACAAAACAACAGATGCTGGAGAGGCTGTGGAGAAAGTGGAACCCTCCTACACTGTTGGTGGGGTTGCAAAATGGTCCAGCCTCTTTGGAAGGCAATCTGGTGCTTCCTTAAAAAAATGGATATCGATATACCATTTGACCCAGTAATTCCACTACTTGGAATATATCCTACAGATTCAAGGCCTTTCACACCAACGGACACATGCACCAGAATGTTTATCGCAGCACAGTCCACGATAGCAAAAAGATGGAATCAACCCAGATGCCCAACAATAGAAGAATGGATAGTTAAACTGTGGTACATATACTCAGTGGAGCACTACGCAATGATAACGAATAACGATGATTCCAGGAAACATCTCCGAACCTGGTTTCAACTGGAAGACATTATGTTGAGTGAAAGTAGTCAGCGACAAAAGGGCAAATACTGTATGAGACCTCTACGATAAGATGTCAAAAACAGACTTGTGTATAGAAGAAAAGAATCTTTGACAGCTGCAAGGGAGGGGAGGGAGGAAGGGTGAGGGGGGGAGGCTTTAGCTTAGATAGTTACTAGAAATCTAGTTGGGAGAAAGCGGTGACAGCACACATTAGGAACAAGAACAACATTAAGTTTGCTTCAGCATAACTTCAGTACTCCTTCCATCTTAACTCAATACTGCAAGGATAGAGTAGCTGGGGCAGGGGGCGGGGGACCATGGTCTTAGGCGAATTCCAGGCCAATTGGCACAACTAGTGTTTTGCTAAGAGAGCTGTCTACACTCCACACTGGTGAGTGGCGTCTGGAGTCTTAAAAGCTGCCAAGCTGCCATCCGAGGACACAGCAAATGGTCCCAACTCAACAGGAACGGATGCTCACTGAGGACCAAAATGACAAGCGGTAAAGACAACCGAGAAGACGGAGAGACCCACAAGAGTGGGTGCCTACATCGACTTGGGACCGGAAGAACCAGATGGTGCCTGGCTACCACCAGTGATAGCCACGATGGAGCTCACAGTGGCAACACAAGAATAAAGAGGTGCATCATGAAATCTCCACTAAAAGACCTCAATTGATGGTCCAGTGGTTTTGGGGTTCCTCTTAGAGCATGGCCCCCTACCCTGATGCTGCCCTTTCCCATACATTATAACAAAGGTCCACTCTTTGGATAGGAATGGATTGGACTTGGCAAGGCAGAGTAACCATATATTGGAAGCACTTTATGGTTCTATACATCTATAGGATATCATCTTGCTGACCTCTGGCTGGAGGAAGGGGAGTGGACGGACAGGAGGGGAAAAGAGACTGTTGGGAGGATGAGACATGTATGGAGCAGAGAGGAATAGTGTGCTGTCACCAGACAGGGAGAGCAGTGGAAGCTGCATATAGGTGGGCATGTAAATTTTTATGTAAATGTACATTTTCACTCAGTTATGTTAAATAAAAATTTATAAAAAAGAAATGAAAAATATCGTAACAGAATACTATGAAAGACTGTACTCTAACAAATTTGAAAACCTAGAGAAAATGGAAATATTCCTTGATTTATATCACCTACCCTAATTATCACAAGGTGAAGCAGAACAACTTAATAAACCCATCACAAAGGAACAGATTGAAAAAGTCATCAAAAAACTGCCAACCAAGAAAAGCCCGGGCCTGATGGCTTCACTGCAGAGTTGTATCAAGCTTTTAGAGAAGATTTGTCTCCAATAATACTGAGACTATTTCACAGTATAGAAAGGTATAGGGTACTCCCAAACTCAGTCTATGAAGCCACCATAACTCTGATACCAAAGCCAGGGAAAGATCCAACAATAAAAGAGAACTCCAGACCGATATCACTCATGAATCTAATGCAAAAATCTTCAACAAAATTCTTGCCAATAGAATACAACACATACAAAAAGTAATCTATCATGACAAAGTTGGATTCATACCAGTGATGCAAAACCAGTTCAACATCAGAAAAACAAAGAATGTGATTAACCACATAAATACCACAAAAGACAAGAATCACCTGATTTTGTCTGTTGATGCAGAAAAGGCATTTGATAAAGTCCAACACCCAATCATACTAAAAACTCAGCAAAATAGGTATATACAGAAAATTCCTTAATGCTATAAGGGCCAGTTATACAAAGTCAACTGCCTACATCATCCTGAATGGAGAGAGAATGAAGGAGTTTCCCTTGATAACAGAAACTAGACAAGGATGCCCACTCTCACCTCTCCTATTCAACGTTGTACTAGAAGTTCTAACCAGAGCAATTAGACAAGATCAAGAAATAAAGAGCATGTGCACTGGCAAAGAGGTAGTCAAAATCTCACTCTTTGCTTATGATATGATTGTATATGCAGAGAATCCCAAAGAATCTATAAGTAAACTACTCAAACTGATAGAAGAGTTCAGCAAAGTCTCAGGATACAAGATAAACAGAAGAAAAACAGTAGGATTCCTTTATACCACCAATGAGACTGTTAATGAAGAAATCACCAAATCAATACCATTTACGATAGCCCCTAAGAAGATAAAGTATCTAGGAATTAATCTAACCAGAAAAATAACAAACATTTACAAAGAGAAATACAACCCCTTACTACAAGAAACTAAGAGAGATTAGATAAATGGAGAAATCTACCCTGATCATGGATAGAAAGACTTAACATTGTGAAAATGTCTATTTTATGCAAAACAATCTATTTATATAATGCAATCCCAATGCAAGTTCCAGTGTCATTTTTTAATGAGATGGAGAAATAAATTACCAACTTTGTTTGGAAAGGGAAGAAACCCCAGATAAGTAAAGAAGAAGTACACACTGGGTGGCCTCTCATTACCTGACTTCAGAAACTATTACACTGCCACAGTGGTCATAAAAGCCTGGTACTGGTACAAGAACAGACAGATCGATCAGTGGAACAGAATTGAGACTCCAGAGATGACACCATCTGCCTATGAACAGCTGATATTCGACAAAGGCCCTAAGACATTAAACTGGAGTAAAAACAATTTCTTCAACAAATGGTGCTGGCAAAATTGGATAGCCATCTGCAATAAACTGAATCAATATCCATATCTTACACCTTATACAAAAACCAACTCAAACTCGACAAAAGACCTAACTATCAAATGTAAAACAGTAAAGCTCATCCAAAAAAAATTAGGAACAACAATGGAAGTTTTAATACACAACGCAGACAGACTTCAAAATCTGTCACACAAACCACAATCAACAGAAAATACATAAATGGGAACTATTAAGAATCAAACACTTTTGCTCATCCAAAGACTTTATTAATAGAATTAAAAGACCACCTACAGAATGGGAAAAAATATTTGACAACTATATGTCAGACCAATGCCTGATCTCCATAATCTATCAGGTACTTCAAAATATCAATAATAACAAGATAAATCATCCAACTAAGGAATGGGCAAAGGAGATGGGCAGACATTTCTCTAAAAGGAGATCCAGGCAGCCAAAAAACACATGCGGACATGTTGACGATCTTTAGTTATTAAAGAAATTAAAATCAAAACTACAATGAGATACCATCTCACCCAAACAAGGTTCGTCACGATCCAAAAAACACAAAACAAAAAATGCCGGAGGGGCTGTGGAGAAAGTGAAACTCTCCTACACTGTTGGTGGGGTTGCAAAATGGTCCAACCTCTTGGGAAAGCAATCTGGTGTTTCCTTAAAAAAATGGATATCGGTATACCATTTGACCCAGTAATTCCACTACTTGATATGTATCTTACAGAATCAACACCATTCTCACCAACGGATACATGCACAAGAATGTTTATCGCAGCACAGTCCACGATAGCAAAAAGATAGAATCAACTCAGATGCCCAACAACAGGAGAATAGATAGGTAAACTATGATATATATACTCAATGGAGCACTATGCAATAATAAAGAACAATGATGATTCCAGGAAACATCTCATAACCAGGTTTCAACTGGAAGACATTATGTTGAGTGAAAGTAGTCAGCGACAAAAGGACAAATATTGTATGAGACCCCTACGATAAGATCTCTAAAACAGACTTATGTATAGAAGAAAAGACTCTTTGATGGCTGCAAGGGAGGGGAGGGAGGTTGGGTGAGGGGAGGAGGGTTTAGATTAGATTGTAGAAATTGATTGGGTGAAATCGGTGATAGCACACATTGGAAACAAGAACAATATTAAGTGCACTTCAGCATGACTTGAATACTCCTTCTGTGTTAACCCCATATTGAAAGGACAGAGTAGCTGGGGCAGGGAGCAGGAGATCATGCTCTTAGGCGAAATCGAGGCCAATTGGCACAACTAGCATTTTGCTAAGAGGACTCTCTGTACCCCACATTGGTGAGCGGCATCTGGGGTCTTAAAAGCTGCCAAGCTGCCATCCAAGGGCACAGCAAATGATCCGAACTCAGCAGGAACGGATGCTCACCGAGAACCAAAATGACATGGGGGAAAGACAACCGAGAAGGCAAAGAGACTCACATTAGTGGGTGTCTACATCGACTTGGGACCGGAAGAGCCAGAAGGCACCCGGTCACTGCCAGTGATAGCCGTGATGGAGCTCACAAAGTTGAGTCTCACTGCCAACACAAGAATAAAAAGGGATGCACCCTGAGATCTCCACTAAAAGACTGCAGTTGATGGTCCAGGGACTTCGGGGTTCCCTTGGAGCATGGCCCCTGACCTTGATGCTACCTTTGCCGTAAATCATAATGATTGCCCACTCTTCAGACAGGAATGGATTGGACTTGGTGATGCAGAGTCACCGTATATTGATGCACTTTATTGTTTTATGTATCTATAGGATATCATCCTGGTGACCTCTGGCTGGAGGACGGAGAATGGATGGAGAGGAGGAGAAGGGAGACTGTTTGGAGGATGAGATATGTATGAAGTAGGAAGGACTAGTGTGTCATCACCGGGCAGGAACAGCAGTGAAAGCTGCATATAGGTGGGAATGCAAATTTATATGGGAATGTACATTTTCACTCAGTCATAATAAAAAAATAAGGTCAACAGTTGCAATTTTAATATACAACTTAGACTTCAAAATCTGGCAAACAATACTCGATCAACAGAATAGAAGACATATAAATAGGAACTACTAATAATCAAACGCTTTTGCTCATCCAAAGCCTTCATGAAAAGTATCAAAAGATCACCCACAGAATGGGAAAAAATATTTGGCAACTATATGTCAGATTGACGCCTGATCTCCACAATCTACAAGGTACTGCAAAATATCAACAAGAAAAAGGTAAGTAACCCAAAGAAGTGCTGGACAAAGAAGATGGTCAGACACCTCACTAAAGAGGACATCTGCGCAGCCAAAAGATGCATGAGGAAATGCTGATGATCATTAGCTATTAAAGAAATCCAGATCAAAACTACAATGAAACCCTAGATAAGCAAAGCACTTCTGAAGAAAAAGAACACACTAGAAGGCCTCTCACTGTCTGACATTAGAACTTATTACACTGCCATGGTAGTCAAAACTCCCTGGTCCTGGTACAAAGAGAGACATATAGACCAATGGAATAGAGTTGAGAACACAGAGGTGACACCATCCTCTTATGAAAAGATGACATTTGACAAAGTCCCTAAGATTGCAAACTGGCGTAAAAACACTGTCTTCAACAAATGGTGCTGGCAAAATTGTGTATCCATCTCCGAAATGTTGAAACAAGACCCATATCTCACATCTTACACAAAAACCAACACAAACTGAACAGAAGACCTAAATGTCATACTTAAAATGATAAAGATCATCCAAGAAAAATAAGATCAAGAATGAAAGTTTTAATACACAATGTAGACAGTCTTCAAAATCTAACAAACAAAGCACAATCAACAGAGGAGAAAATAGATAAATGGGAAGTAATAAGAATCAAAATCTTTTGCTCATCCAAAGACTTTATCAAAAGAATTAAAAGACCACCTACAGAATGGGCAAAAATATTTGGCAAGTATATGTCAGACTGATGTCTAATCTCCATAATCTATAAGACACTGCTAAATGTAAACAAGAAAAGGATAAATAACCCAGTTAAGCATTGGACAAAGGAGATTGACAGACTCTTCTCTAAAGAGGATACTCAGGCATCCAAAAGACACATGTGGAAATGCTCACGATCACTGGCTATTATAGAAATCCAAATCAAAATGACAATGAGATACCATCTCACCTCAACAAGTTTAGCTGTGATCCAAAAAACACGAAACAAAAAATGCTGGAGAGGCTGTTGAGAAATCGGAACTCTCCTACTTTGCTCGTAGGATTGCAAAATGGTGCAACCTCTTTGGAAAGCAATCTGGTGCTTCCAAGGAAGTAGATATAACATTTGACCCGGTAATCTCACTGCTTGAAATGTATCCTATGGATAGTTGCACACAAATGGTTATGGCAGCACAGTCCACAATAGTGAAACAACAGAATCAACCCAGATGCCCAACAACAGATGAATGGATAAACAAGTTATGGTATATATACTCAATGGAACGCTATGCAATGATAAAGAACAATGATGATTTTAGGAAGCATCTCATAAACTGATTTCAATTGAAAGACATTATGTTGAGTGAAATTAGTCAGTGGCACAAGGACTAATATTGTATAAGACCCCTAGTATAAGGACTTAAAAACAGACTCATTTACAGAAGAAAAGACTCTTTGACTGCTGCAAGGGAGGATAGAGTAAGAAGGAGATTAGATAGTTGATAGAAGTTTGATTGGGTGAAATTAGTGACAGCACACATTAGAAAGATCAGTTCAACCTGAAATCTATTCCAAACTCAATCCAATATTGCAAGGGTAGAGTAGTAGGGGAGATGGTCTGTGTATCATGCTCTCAGAGGACACGGAGGCCAACTGGCGTAACTGACCTATTGCTAAGTAAGTCTTCTGCCCCCCATATTGGTGGGTGGTGTCTCGTGTCTTCAAAGTTAGTAAGCTGCCATCTGAGGTTCACCAAATTATCCCAGCCCAGCTGGAGCAGATGACCACCAAAGACAATAACAGCATGACAGAAAGAGAACCGAGAAGACAGAAAGACCCATGTGAGTGGGTGACTACATCACCATGTCACCAGAAGAACCAGATGGTGCCCAGCCACCACCACCAACAGCCATGATGGGGCTCACAAAGTTGAGTCCCAGTGGCAACACTAGAAAAAAAAGGTGGTGCACCCTTAGAACTCCACTAAAAGACTGCAATTGATGGCCTCAAGGCCTGGGGGGTCCCCCAGGGATCATGGTCCCTACACATAACGCTGCCCGTGATCATAAATCTTTACTCAGTTCAACTCTTCAAACAGGAATTAATTGAACTCAAGAACGCAGAGTTACCATAGTATGTGCAAACTTTATGGTTCTATGCATCTATAGGATGTTTCCTATAGGATGTCGTCCCCTTACTGGAGGGGAGTGGAGAGGGTGGAGAGGAGGGCACAGGAGATTGTTAAGAGAATATGACATGTATGGAACAGAAAGGAACAGTGTGCTGTCACCAGACAAGGAGAGCAGGAGGAGCTGCAGATAGGCGGGCGTGCTAATTTAAACTGGATTGAACACTTTCACTCAATCAAAATAAAAAAAAAAGACTACAATGACATACCATCTCACCCCAACAAGGTTGGCCATGTTCTAAAAAACACAAAACAATAAATGCTGGAGAGGCTGTGGAGAAATTGGAACTTTCCTCCACTGTTGGTGGGATGACAAAATAGTACAACCACTTTGGAAAGCGTTGTGGAGCTTCCTTAAAAAGCTGGAAATAGATATACCATTTGATTCCATAATCCCACTGCTTGGAATATATCCTACAGATGCAAGGGCAGTCACATGAACAGAGACACGCACTGAATGTACATTGTAGCACGGTCCACAATAGCAAAACGATGGAATCAACCCAGATGTCTAACAACAGATGAATGGATAAATAAACTATGGTATATATAGATATACTCAATGGAACACTATGCAATGATAAAGAACAATGATGAGTTTAGGAAGCATCTCATAACTTGGTTTCAACCAGAAGACATTATATTGAGTGAAATCATTCAGTAGCACAAGGACAAATATTGTATGAGACTCCTATTATAAGAACTGAAAAACAAACTCATGTAGAGAAGAAAAGACTCTTTGACGGCTACAAGGGAGGGGAGGCAGAGGGTTGGTTATAGATTAGGTTGCTAATAGAAATTTGATTGTGTGAAAGCAGTGACAGCACACATTAGAAGGAAGATGAACTTAACCGCACTTCAACATAAACTGAAAACTCTTGTAATCTTAACCCAATTTTTCAAGAACAGAGTACCAAGGGCCAGGGTCCAAGGACTATGCTCTCAGGGGACATCGAGGCCAATTCTCAAAAGTAGCCTATTGCTAAGACAGTATTCTGCACTCCATATTGGTGAGTGGCATCTGGGGTCTTCAAAGCCAACAAGCTGCCATCTGAGTACACCAAGGGATCACAACTCAGCTGGATAAGATGATCACCAAGGAAGACAAAGGCATCAGGGAAAAAGAGCCCAGAAGACAGAAAGACCCATGTTCATGGGTGATTGTATCAACATGTTACCAGAAGAACCAGATGGTGCCTAGCCACCACCACTGACAGCTGTGAGGGGTCACACAATTCCATGTCCCAGTGGTGTCATGAGAAAAAGAGCAGTGTACCTCAAGAACTCCACTAAAAGACCACAACTGATGGTCTGAAGGCCTGGGAGTTCCTCTCAAAGCATGGCCCCTAGACCTGATCATAAGTCATTACTGAGCTCAACTCCTCAAACTGGAATGGATTTGACTCAGGGACACAAAGGGACCATATGCTATGTCTGTTTATAGTTCTATACATTTACAGGATGCTGTCCTACTGTCCTCTTACTAGAAGGTATAGGAGAGGGTGGCAAGGAGGGGACAGGAAATTGTTAAGAGGTTATGACATGTATAAAACAGAAAGGAAGAGTGTGCTGTCACTGGTGAAAGTGAGCAGAAGGAGCTGCAGATAGGTGGGCTTGCAAATTTAACGTGGCTTGTATACTTTCTTGACGGCACTTGGCTTTGGCTGTATACTTTCACTCAGTCACACACACAAAAAAGAAACTAATGGCATGTAAGACCATTAGAAGCACCATATAAATATAACAGACACTTTCTGGTTTTGCTTTTGATAATGGTGTCCCTACCACTTTTCCACTTACCCTTAACACAAAGCTATATAGCCACCTAACTCATCCTCACTCCTCACATAAAATCACTTGTCATATTCTACCATAAATTCTGCCTTTGAGATGTCTAGCCCCATTATCTTTCTACCTACTAGTTGAAGTACTCATGCTTGTCATCCCTAGACTACTACTACTGCTGTGTCCAATATCCTGTGGTTGAAATCACGTATGCTAAATACTGCTGCTGGAGACACCTTCCTAGAGCACAGTTATAACTACAACTTCATTTGTAAACTTCCCTGCTGCCTTAATAATTAAGCCCAAACTACTTGAACTAACATTCAAGGTGCTCAGTAACCTCTCACAATGTGTCTTCCAGTGTTTATGTCTAGCTTTTCATACACAAGTGCTATGTTCCATCTACAAAGAGGTCCTCCCAGTTCCCAAATCTCAGCCCTTTTCTCCCTCCTCATACCTTTGTTCAATAACATTTCCTCTGCCTACAATACTCTCCCTTGTCATCTCTGCCTATTGATATTCAACTTAACCTCTAAAAATAAATTTTTAAAAAACTAAACTTATTGTTTATCTAATTGATTTCAACTCACAGCAATCCTATAGGACACAATAGATCTGTCACTTAGAGTTTCATTTCTGAAGTCAGATGCAACTTGGCTGAAAGCAGAGACTACTGAAAGGATGTTTACCTGTGTTTCAATGACTATGCAAAGGCATTTGACTGTATGGATCATAACAAATTATGGCTAATCTTGCAGAGAATGGTATTCCACAACACTTAGCTGTGCTCTTAAGGAATGTGTACACAGATCATACACAGATCAAGAGAAAGTCTTATGAACAGAAAATGGACATTGCATGGTTTAACGTCAGGAAAGATATGACTTCCGGTTTTATCCTTTCATTATATCTTTTCAATCTGTATGCCAAGCAAATAATGTGAGAAACTGGACTGTATGAAGAACAAAGTATCAGGATTGGAGGAAGACTCATAACAACCGGTGTCTTATGCATATGACACAACCATGCTTGCTAGAAGTAAAGAAGATTGGAAACAATGATGAAGATCACAGACCACAGCCTTCGGTGGATTGCACCTCAACGTCAAGAAAACAGGTTTCCTCACAACTGAACCAGTAAGCAACATTGTGATAAATAGAGAAAGGATTGAGGTTGAGGACTGAGGTTTTCAAGAATTTAACTTTACTTGGTTCCACATGGGAGCAGCAGTCAAGAAATCAAAAGACCCATTGCATTGTGAAAATCTGCTGCAAATGACCTATTTAAAGTGTTCAAAAGTAAAGATGTTACTTTAAAGACAAAGGTGTGCCTGACTCAAACCATGGTGTTTTCAGTCACATCATATGCATACCAAAGGTGGAGAATGAATAAGGAACACAGAAGAAGAACTGATGCCTTTGAATTGTGGTGTTGGAGAAGAATGTTGAACATACCATGAACTGCCAATAGAACAAACAGATCTATTCTGGAAGAAGTACAAGCAGACTTCTCCTTGGAAGCAAAGATAAACAGACTGCATCTCAAATACCTTGGACATGTCAGGAGTGATCAGTTCCTGGGGAAGGACATCATGTTTGGTAAAGTAGAGAGTCAGCAAAAAGAGGAAGACCTTCAACACAATGGATTGACACAGTGGTTACAATAATTGGCTTAAGCATAAAAATGGTCGTGGGGAGGTGGAGTCAAAATGGCAGACTAAACACACATCTCTCTAAATCCTTCTGGAAACCAAGACCTGAACTGATAATTAAATGGAGCCTTCTGGACACCTAGTGAGCCCTAGGACACAACATAGGCTGTTAATTTGGACTTCATACCACTGAACGGAAAATCTCCTCTCTTTTGCTGTCCTCCGCTCTTGGTGAGTGCTGGCTTTAATGGACCAAAAGTAACCCGCCATTTTAACTTTTTTTCTCTCTCTTAGCCAACTGGAAAAGCTGGGACATGATGAGCACCTAATCTCAGACACACAATTGGAGGGATCAGCAGGCGAAATTGCCGCATTTTGAGAGCCCAACTTTGGACTCTGTGCATCTCAGAACCTTTGGCCTCTCTTTCTGCCTCTGCCATAGAGTAGCCTGTACCAAGGCAGGTGGGGAGCTTGTGTGGGACGCCATCTTGTTCCACTGGGATGTGGATAAACCTGTACGGAGGCCTCTGTGGGACCTAATTCCTAGCCTGGGAGGCAATTACCGCACGGGGGAGAGCACTTTTCTGGCAGAAAAGAAGTAGTCTGCACAGTGTCACCTACGGCTGGTGCCCGACAGCAGAGGCCAGCAGGGCAGTAGCCTTTCTGTATTTTGAACTAGTTTGTAACTTCTGGGATTGGATACAGACATGCTTACTTTGCCAGCTGGGAAGAGGGCCTGCCTATGTGAAAACCTGATTGCCTTTGGAAGTTGTCAAATACCTTTTACCTTTCATTTTAAGATGGTCTAGAGAAACAACTGTGGTAGATCCTCACAGCATCTCACCCAGCCTTTATTGACTCACGTGATGCCCCCAAAGCAAAAAAACTCTGGAGACAAGTGTAACCAAGAATCACCCATGGCTTCAGAAGGCCCCCAAATGAAGCAACCAAAGAAATTTCCAGATGGAGAAACCTTTCTAACTATTGGAAGGTGAATACAAAAGGATTATGTAGAGAGCCCTCCTAGACCTTATACAAAATGCAGCAGAGCATAATGAAAAATTAAGCAAGCTGTTTGATCTGACAGAACACCAGTACTCTGAAATCTAACAGATCAACAACAAAATCAAAGAGATAGAAACTTCCATTCAAAGCCAAGAAAACATAATGGAACAAATGGAAAAGAGACTTTCTGACTTGAAAGAGCTACTGACTCCAGCATCTGTGAGGAGAAATCAAAAAATGAAACAAGAAAAATGAAGAAGAATTAAGAAATATGTGGGACTCTGGTAAGAGGAACAATCTATTATTAATTGGAGTTCCTGAACAGGGGAAGACACCTGAGAAAACAGAGAGTATAGTTCCTGAGTTGTTGACAGAAAACTTCTCAGAAATCATAAAAGAAGAGAATATAGATATCTAAGATGCATATTGAACACCATTCAATACAGACCTCAAAAAAAAGACTCCAGCATATTATAATCAAGCTCAACAAATTGAAACATAAGCAGAAACTCTTAAAGGCAGCAAGACTCAAAGCAAAGCTAACATTCCAAGGGAAACCCTGTAGGCTTTCATTGGGTTTCTCAGCAGAAACCATGATGGTGCAGAGACAGTGGCATGACTCAAAGCCTTGAAGGAGAAAAACTTCCAACCAAGAATTATATATCCTGCAAAACTATCTTTCAATTATGAAAATGAAATTAAGACATTCACAGAAAAACAGAAACTCAGAGAATTTGTAAAAACCAAACTAAAGCTACAAGAAATACTGAAAGAATCTCTTGGCTTAGAAGAATAAAACTACAAACTTTATATTTTAGAAATAAATACAGGACACGTCACCCAGAATCCTACTCAGTTACAGAAGGCTCCAAACTCAGTCAAGGCTATAACAGTGAAATAAATGATCCAGCAATCATGTCATGAAAACTGTGATGTCATCATATTAAAAGGAGGGATGTACTACAGTCGTTGTAGTCCTTCCAAATGGAGAGGAAGTTAATAAGACTGGTAGTAACTGAAATTGGTTTTATACATACTTTCTTAAGGGGGATCATGGGGCAGCCATAAAGGACAGTAAAGATGCAACATATCAAATCAAGAAATGTACTACAGGAGTCTCAACAACCACAAAACCAACCCTGAAAAAGGTGAAAAATTAACTGACAAAGAAGAAAGACTCAGAACAGATTAAAAAGAACAACAGAGAAAACTTCATCACAAAAATAAACATATCACAATGACAACACTAAACATATACCTATCAATAATTACATTGAATATGAATTACTGAACGCTCCAGTAAAGTGACATCTTGGATGAAAAGACATAACCCATCCACATGTTGTCTACAAGAAGCTCACCTTAGACTTAAAGATAAGAACAGACTGAAAATTAAAGGATGGAAGAATATATATCAAGCTAACAATGAACAAAAAAGAGCAGGTGTCGCAATTCTAATCTCAGATAAAATAGATTTTAGTGTAAAATCCACCATCGTGGACAAGGATGGACACTATTTATTGCAGAAAGTTTCAGTACACAAGAAAGCCTTAACAATATTAAATATTTAGGCACCTAATATAGAGCACCTAAATACACTGAAGAAACACTGACTACACTCAGAAAGGAGATAGATCACTCCACACTAATAGTGGAAGACTTCAACACACCACTCTCAATACTGGACAGATGGTCAAGAAAGAAGCTCAACAAACAGAAGAACTTATTGCCACAATTACCCAACTAGACCTCACCGACATACACAGAACTATCTATCTATCAGCGGATAACTACACTTTCTTCTCCAGTCCACATGGAACATTTTCCAGAATAGACCATGTGTTAGGACATAAAGCAATTCTCAACAAAATCTGTACCACTGAATTAATGCAAAGCATCTTCTCAGATCATAAAGCCATAGAAGTCGAAATCCACAGCAGAAAAAAACATAGATTAGAAAGTGGAATTCATGCAAACTGCACAACATCTTGCTCAAAAAGCCATGGGTTATAGAAGAAATCAAGGATGAAATCCAGACATTCATGGATTCCATAGAGAAAGAAAACACTTCTACCAGAACCCATGAGATGCAGCCAAAGCAGTGCTCAGAGGTTAGTTTATCTCCATAAATGCATACATCTGGAAGGAAGAAAGAAACCAAACCAAAGAACTAACCATACAGCTTAAGCAAATAGAGAAAAACAGAGGAACCTCTCAGTAACCAGAAGAAAACAGACCATAAAGATTAGAGCAGAACTGAATGAATAAGTGAATAGAAGAACAATTGAAAAAATTGAAAAGGTGAAAATCCACTTTTTTGAAAAGGTGAACAAAATTGACAAACCATTGGCTAAACCTACTAATGAAAAACAGGAAAGGAAAAAATAACACAAATAAAAAGAGAGGGGAGTTGTCATAACAGATCCTACAGAAATCAAAAATATCATAGCAGAATACTACGAACATCTGTACTCTAAAAAATTTGGAAACGTAGAGGAAATGGACAAATACCTTGATTTATATCACCTACGCAAATTACCACAAGGTGAAGCAGAACAACTTAATAAACCCATCACAAAGGAAGAGATTGAGAAAGTCATAAAAAAAAAAAAACTGCCAACCAAAAACAGTCCAGGGCCTGATGGCTTCAATGCGGATTTCTACCAAGCTTTTAGAGAAGAGTTATCTCCAATGCTACAGAAACTATTTCACAGTATAGAAAGGGATGGAGTACTCCCAAACTCATTCTATGAAGCCAGCATAACCCTGATACCAAAGCCAAGGTAAGACCCAACATAAAAGGAGAACTACAGACCGATATCACTCATGAATCTAGATGCAAAAATCTTCAACAAAATTCTTGCCAACAGAATACAACATATCAAAAAATAATTCATCATAACCAAGTTGGATTCACACCAGGGATGCAAGGCTGGTTCAACATCAGAAAAACAATTAATGTGATGAACCACATGAATAACACGAATGACGAGAATCACCTGATTTTATCTATTGATGTAGAAAAGGCCTTTGATAAAGTTCAACACCCATTCATGCTAAAAACTCTCAGCAAAATAGGAAAAGATGGCAAATTCCTCAGTGCAATAAGGGCCACTGATACAAAGTCAACTGCCTACATCATCCTGAATGGAGAGAGACTGAAACAGTTTCCCTTGACAACAGGAACTAGACAAGGATTCCCCTTCTAACCTCTCCTATTCCATATTGTACTAGAAGTCCTAGCCAGAGCAATTAGACAAGACCCAGAAATAAAGGGCTTCTGCATCAGCAAAGAAGTAACAATCTCCCTATTTGCAGATGATATGATTGCATATGCAGGAAATCCTAAGGAATCCATAGGTAAACTACTCAAACTGAGAGAAAAGTTCAGCAAAGTCTCAGGATACATGATAAACAGAAGTAAATCAGTAGGATTCCTTTATATCAACAACAAGACTGTTAACGAAGAAATCACCAAATCAATAATACCATTTACTATAGCCCCTAAGAAGATAAAGTAGCTAGAGAGCAATCTAACCAGAGAAATAACAGACCTTTACAAACAGAACTACAAGACCTTACTGTGAGAAGCTAAGAGAGAATTACATAAATGGAGAAACCTACCCTGCTCATGGATAGGAAGACCTAACATTGTAAAAATGTCTATTTTACCCAAAGTAATCTACTTATATAATGCAATCCCAATACAAATTCAAGTGATAATTTTTAATGAGATGGAGAAACAAATCACCAACTTTATTTGGCAAGTGAAGAAGCACTGGATAAGTAAAGCACTACTGAAGAAGAAGAACACACTGGGAGGCCTCTCACTACCCGACTTTAGAACCTATTACACTGCCACAGTAGTCAAAACAGCCTGGTACTCGTACAAAAAGAGATAGACAGATAAATGGAACAGAACTGAGACCCCAGAGATGCAACCATCTTCCTATGAACAGTTGATATTCAACAAAGGCCCTAAGACATTAAGCTGGGGTAAAAACAATCTCTTCAACAAATGGTGCTGGCAGAATTGGATATCTATCTGCAATGAAATGAAACAAGACCCATATCTTATACATTATACAAAAACCATCTCAAACTGGATGAAAGACCTAAACATCGACTCTAAAATGAAAAAGTTCATCCAAGAAAAAATAGGAACAACAATGAAAGCTTTAATACGCAATGTAGACAGACTTCAAAATCTGTCAAACAAACCACAAACAACAGAAGAGAAAGTAGATAGATGGAAACTATTAATAATCAAACACTTTTGCTCATCCAAAGACTTTATTAATAGAATTAAAAGGCCACCTGCAGAATGGGAAAAAAAATATTTGGCAACTATATTTCAGACCGATGCCTGATCTCCATAATCTAGAAGGTACGACAAAATATCAATAAGAAAAAGATAAATTATCCAATTAAACGATGGGCAAAGGAAATGGACAGACACTTCTCTAAAGAGGAGTTCCAGGCAGCCAAAAAACACAAGTGGACATGTTCATGATCATTAGCTATTAAAGAAATTTAACTCAAAACTACAATGAGATACTATGTCACCCTAACAGGGTTGGCCATGATCCGAAAAATACAAAACAACAAATGCTGGAGAGGCTGTGGAGAAATTGGAACTCTCCTCCACTGTTGGTGGGGTTGCAAAATGGTCCAACCTCTTGGGAAAGCAATCTCGCACTTCCTAAAAAAGCTGGATATAGATAAACCATTTGACCCCGAAATTCCACTGCTCAGAATATATCCTACAGAATCAAGGCCATTCACACCAACTGATACATGCACAAAAATGTTTATCACAGCACAGTCCATAATAGCAAAAAGATGGAATCAACTCAGATGCCCATCAACAGAGGAGTGGATAGATAAACTATGATGTATATACTCAATGGAACACTATGCAGTGATAAAGAACAACGATGATTTTAGGAAACATCTCATAACCTGGTTTCAACTGGAGGGCATTATGCTGAGTGAAAGTAGTCAGTGACAAAAGGACAAATATTGTATGAAACCCCTATGATAAGAACTTAAAAACAGACTCATGCACAGAAGACAAGACTCTTTGATGGCTGCAAGAGTGAGGAGGAAGTGAGGGAGTGGGGGGAGGGTTTAGATTAGATAGTTGTTAGAAATTTGGTTGGGTGAAATTTGTGACAGCACACATTAGAAAGAAGATCAATATTAACTGGACTTCAACATAACATGATTACTCCTCCCTTCTTAATCCAATATTGCAAGGACAGAATAGCTTGGGCGAGTGGCTGCGTATCATGCTTTCAGGGGAAATCAAGGCCAAATTGGCACAACTAGCATTTTGCTAAGAGAGTCTTCTGCACCTCATATTGATGAATTGGCATCTGGGGTCTTAAAAGCTGCCAAGCTGCTATCTGAGTGTACAGCAAATGGTCCCAACTCAGCAGGAATGGATGATCACCAAGGACCAAAATGACATGGAAGAAAGAGAACTCAGAATACAGAGAGACCCACGTGAGTGGATGACTACATTGACTTGCGACCAGAAGAACCAGATGGTGCCCAGCCACCACCAGTGACAGCGGTGATGGAGCTCACAAAATTGCGTCTCATTGGCAACACAAGAATAAAATGGGTACACCTTGAGATTTCTTCTAACAGACCACAACTGATGGTCCAGGGGCCTCGTAGTTCCCCTGGGAGTATGGCTCCTGGCCCTGATGCTGCCCTTGTCCATAAATCATAATGGAGGTGAACTCTTTGGACAGGAATGGATTAGACTTGTTGACACAGAGTGACCATATCATGTGTGTACTTTACAATTCTATGCATCTGTAGGATGTCGCCCTGCTGACCTCTTACTGGAGGTGGGGGAGTGGGTGGGGAGGAGGGGATAGGAGATTGTTGGGAGGATAAGACATGTATGGAGTGGAAAGAGAGAGTGTGCACTGTCACCAGGCAAGGAGAGCAGAGGTTGCTGCATATAAGCAGGCGTGAGAGTTTATATGGGAACGTACATTTTCACTCAATCATAATTAAAAAACAAATGGTAGTGGCCATGGCACAAGACCGGGCAATGTTTCACTCTGTTGTGCGTAGTGTTGCCATGAGTCAGAATCAACCTGATGGCACCTAACAACAACAACATATGGTTTTCAAGAATGTAATCTTTGTAATATAGTGTTTAAGTGCTATGACTGCTAACCAAAAGTTCGGCAGTTCAAAACACCAGGCACTCCTTCAAATTTCTGCAGGGGCAGTTCTTCTCTGCCTGTAAAATAGCTATGAGTCAGGATCAACTCAACGGCAGTTTTTCTTTCTTTCTTTTTCTTGAATTCCTTACAGGAATAGATAACCACGTCTTTGTTAGTATCCAAGCACTTTAACCACTGTAACAGGAGGATTACTCAACTTTCAAAAGTATATCTCAATTTGGAACTTATCTGTGATTTTGTTCTGAGTCTCCGCATACATGTATACTACTATATATTTTCTTCCTTGAACTAAACACTCATCATATTGGTTTTTACCTTCCTTTTGACTTCCTTCAAAACATGTTTACGGATACAGCTATTTGTATGCTTGCCTTGCATTGCTTTTTAGATAGCGTCTTTGTATTGTACACAGAACTAAATGAATCTTTTGAAATTACTTAGTATGTAGTTTATTGAAGTGCATAGAACTCATTGCAATCAAGTTGATTCCAACTCATAGTGACCCTGTAGGACAGAACAGAACTACCTGTTACGGTTTCTAAGGCTGCAGTCTTTACTGAAGCGTACTGCCACAATTGTTTCTCAAGTAATAAACAGATGGTAGGTCTGAATTGCTGACCTTTTTGTTAGCAACTGAGTGTTTAACTACTTTGCCACCAGAGCATCTTGGAATGTCTAGAAATGGCCCATAACCTCTCCTAAGGGGCCATAATTTCTGCACCAAATGGATAATGATAATATGCTCTAAAACTGTACAAAATAGAGTAATTTAAGCTTGACATGTAAGTATTCCTGAGAGCAGACCTTCTAGAGGTGGAGGAGCAAATGGTCCCCCAATATAGCATAAGATAAACAAACATTGATCATTCTCTTCCTATGAGATTTCTGGGAAGGATTCCCTGTCTGCCACCTCACAGAAATAGGATGAGTATAAGCACGAAATCCAGGAGAATAGCATGGTTCCACCAACAAAGGATTGTCTTGTCTTTTATCAAGCATGCAAACACATGGCTGAGGTAGATTTGGGATCAGCAAAGCATATGCCTGGTATGATGCTAGAAGTTTGTTGTTTTCCATTCTCATCTAAGAGGGCATATGTCTAAATACAGAGGTCAGTGGAATCTGATAAAAATTTGAACACTAACTGACAAGTCCATGAAATGAATTGAGAAGAGAGTTAACAGAACTGGAATCTAAACCTAGTGTGCTACCAACTAGTTGTGTGAGCTTTAGTCTCTTTAGCTCCTGATGAAATGAAAGGACTAGACAAAAATCAGTTTTTTCTTACATTAATAATTTTACATTCATAAGTCAAATATTGTGTATTGATGTCTATCAAACAGATGACATAGATGCAAATTATTATTGAGATGAGTATTCAAAACATTTGTAATATTAACAGCTAACATTAAGTTACAGGTGTTTTTAAAAGCGCTTTACAATAGTATCTTATTTAATAGATATTCCAGCTCTGTAAAATCATTATTATTATACTCCTTTCTATTTTACAGATGAGAAAACTGAACTAAAAAGTGGCTACATAATTTGTTAGAGACACTACACATAGTAAGTTCAGCAGAACTGGAATTTGAATCCAGGAAGTATGGCTTCAGTCTATGTTCTCACTCACTACCTTGTATTGATTTTCCTACTCCCTTCCACTGTATATGTGCTCTCTAGGTACTCAGGCCTTCTTTGTGTTTCTCAATCACGCATCTTCTCGACTCAAGTTTTTAGACATGATGTTTGCTCTGCCTGGACGGCTATCCTCCTAGTTTTCTGCCGACTTTATTCTATTCATTATCCAGATCTCAGCATAAATGTCCATTTTACAGGGACGCCTTCTTTAACTTCTGAATTTTGTTTAGGTGCCCCTCCTATATGTTGCCAAAACACCCTGTACTTGATTCCTTCCTAGGACATACTACAATGTTAATACAAATAATAAGTGTAGTACTTCTTTATTTTCTGTCCTTCCACCCTCTAGACTATGGGCTACAAGAATCCAGGAGCTTTGGTTTGTTCACAGCTATATCCATAAAACAGTTCCAGGAGCATGCTAAATGCCCACAATACTTGTTGAAGGGATCACTAAGTACACAAACATACACACATATAGACAATTTTTGTATGTATAGAGGAGAAAAATGATGCTTTTTTGTTTGAGGAAGAGAATTCTGGTGGTAATAATTATCTGGGTGTACCAGCAGACCTGACATTATGTAAAGAAAAAGAGGGTAGACCGAGGGATGTTGATTAGATCCCATTTATAAAAATATCCGCCACATCATGTGAAATGGAGACAGACACTTATCCAAAGAAGACATATTCCATTTGGCCTTGAAGGCTTTTTAGTCTCCAGCAATCCTGTGATTGCTTACTGAAAGCAAGGGCTTTTGGGGAATAGTGAGCAGAATGCATATATGTCAGTGAGGAGAAGGAAAGAGGAGAGAGATGAGAGAGAATCGAACGTAACAATAGTCACCCTAAAAATGGTACCGTCTAGGTAGACATGGCACTATTTCTTTTTGCCTCCTTTTTATTCTACTAATCCATGAAGGACATCATGCAACAGTTGCTGAGCAGGAAGATACTGATCAGTGTGATTTTCTCCATTGTGCTGTGGTTGATTTTCCCAACTGCGTTGTGGTTATTTACCACAGGAGTAGTTTGAAGGTCGTAGTACCATGAGCTTGAGTTCATTGTAAAACTAGTCTAGAGTAAACATTTACAATTATTTAGAACACATTCCAAATAAGTCCTTGGTCATGTACATTCAAATTAGTGATTGTTTATGAATTTGGTGAAGTTCTTCTTGTGTTTCTAGAAAATTTACATTTCTTCAAATGTCAGAATACATTTGCATGTGGAAGAGTACTCTGGTTACTCTAAAGAAATTCTTCTGTGGGTAAGTTACTGGAAGCAATGATTGAAATAGCTAATAAAATTACTAAAATTTGTTGAATATTTAATAATTTTTCACAGGGCATTCACTGAGTTCTGGCACATTTTTGCAAATAAGTCATGACAATTTCCTAAAACAATCCTTTGTTTAATTTCTACATGAAACCTGATACCAGATTTCAAATTTTTAAAATTAAATAGTTAAATATGGTCTACAGATTGTTTTACAATCACAGAGTGCTTTCATATATACTGATTAATTTAATTTAAAATGACATAGTATATGGTGCTAGAGGAAGCATGGATGTGTAGCTATCTTTTCAGCCACTGATATCTTTAATGACAACCATCTACAAAAGGTTATATTTTCAACTCCACTGTTCAAAGAAAAAATATGGATGTGATATTAAAAAAATATGTATCTCATCAACATCACTAAAGGAATTGTAAAGCATAATAATGTGCAAGGAGAACACATGCTTTCTTTTACCGTATATGATTGTTGAAATGAATATAAATTCAAGCCAAGTGAGTCAAGTTAAAAAGAACACTGAAATGTAAGTCAAATCACATGGGATCATTGGAGACTGTACAAAAACAGATTGCAAGCAACAGGCATTAAAGGTCATTTTAATGTCACATTAAAGGTCATTTTACATACAGGCAAACAAGAACTATTCGGGACATACAAAGCTTTTCAGTCATTTAAAATGGATAATTATGATTACGTTCATTTTGAGATGTAAGTAAAATATTTGACATATACACTTATTTACTTTATCAGTCTGCCTAAACTATCATAACATAGTGACAAAATCTGAAACAACATTAAAATTTTCTTTAAGGGGAAAAAGAAAGAGTAGTACAAAACTCCTGCACTTTAGTTCACACAGAAAAAGTTTGATGTAAGTGTCAAGTAGGAAAGTATAAAATTGACAGGGGTTGTAACCCACCTGATAAGAGCTAATTTGTGTCCCTGGGTGTCACAAATGATTGTGTTTGGCTGTTAATTGAAAGGATGGTGGTTTGAACTCACCCAGAGGCAACTTGGAAACTCTATGGAGCAGTTATATTCTGCCATATAGGGTCACTATGAGTCAGAGTTGCCTAGACAGCACTGGGTTTACATTTTAGAGGCAACTTGGAGGAAATGTCTAGTGATCTACTTTTGAAAGATCATAGCCAAAATATTCTCTGAAATCTTCTTAAGAATGTCTGCCTTTAGCATTGTGCTCTTCTAAGATCTGTTTATATAGGATCAAAGTGACAACACTATTTCTATAGCTTAGAAAGAAAAATTAGGGGGCAGGTGGTTTGTGTTGAGAGAGGAACAACCCGGAAAAGGAGAATGATTGCATTGTTGAGAATGGTGAGAATGGTCACAAAAGCTCAAAGATCAATGCCATTGAATTATACTTGTTGAAATTGCTGAAGTAGTGTATGTCCTGCTGTTTATATTCTCAACAACAATAACAAAAATAATTCACATTCTAAAAAGTAAAGGCAACAACAACAACAAAAAAGCTATGGAGTGCAGGTCTACTCTGACACATACATGGTTGCCATAAATAGGAATTGACTGAATGACAACTGGTTTATTGTTTTGAGGAGTAGAATATGAGATTTATGCATAAAGTAAACTTAGTTAACAAGCTTTTTGTCTGATTTTATTAACAAATATGTAGTGCAAGCCCTTATGTAAGGTAGCAATTTAAAAACAACAGAAGATGAGCTATCACAAGTATGGAAAACTGACAGTGAATAAGAAACTGAAAAAGAAAGATCTAGGGTAGCCATAAGTCGGCTCCGGCTCGACGGCACTTGGCTTGGCTTTAGGGCTATTTGATGAAAAGTCAAAATAGCCCTATGTAGTATAACTTTCCCAAACCCACTGCCATCAAGTAGGTTTTGACTCATAATGACCCCATATAAAACAATAACAAGAAAGAAACCAAACCTGTTGCCTTTGAGTCAATTTTGACTCATTGCAACCCTATCAGACACAGTAGAACTGCCTCATCGAGTTTCCAGTGGGCACCTGGCAGATTTGAACTGCCAACACTTTTGGTTAGCAACTATAGCACTTAACCACTATGTCACCAGGGTTTCCTTATAAGCCCTATATACGGAAAATAAATAAATAAACAAATAAATAAAAACTAGTGTCACAGCAGTTCTGACTAATAGTAACCCTGTAGGACAGAGTGGAACCACTCCATAGAGTTTCCAAGGAGAGCCTGGTGGATTTGAACTGCCGACATATTGGTTAGCAGACATAGCACTTAACCACTATGTCACGAGGGTTTCCTAAAAGAACTAAAACGCCTGTCTGTCTCTATCATTTATCATCTTCATCTATCTAGCTATAGTGGGATGCCTTTGTAGAACTTGTACACTGCCAAAAGTGATTTTCTCTTTTAATTTTTTTATTGTGATCAAGTGAAAATTCACAATCTAAGTCAATTTTATATTTTTTATTTTTATTTAATATAACTGAGTGAAAATACACATTTCCGTATAAATTTATATGCCCACCTATATGCAGCTTCCACTGTTCTCTCTGTCCCATGACAGTAATTATTCCTCTCTGCTCCACGCATGTCTCATCCTCCCAAAAGACGCCTTTCCCTTCCTCTCCACCCACTCTCCTTCCTCCAGCCAGAGGTCAGCAGGATGATATCCTATAGATGTGTAGAACCATAAAGTGCATCCAATATATGGTCACTCTGCTCGACGGCACTTGGCTTTGGCTGCATTGTCAAGTCCAACACACTCGTGTTCAAAGAGTGGACCTTCGTTATGATTTATGGGCAAGGGCAGCATCAGGGCCAGGGGCGATGCTTCCAGGGGAACCCTGAAACTGCTGGACCATCAATTGAAGTCTTATAGTGGTGATCTCAGGATGTACCACTTTTTATTCTTGTGTTGCCAGTGAAACTCAACCTAGTGAGCTCCATCGTGGCTATCACTGGTGGTGGCCGGGCACCATCCGATTCTTCTGGTCCCAAGCTGATGTAGGCACCCACTCATGTGGGTCTCTCTATATTCTAGGTTGTATTTACCCCATGTCGTTTTGGTCCTCCGTGAGCATTCGTTCCTGCTGAGTTGGGACCATTTGCTGTGTCCTCAGATGGCAGCTTGGCAGCTTTTAAGACCCCAGAAGCCACTCACCAATGTGGGGTGCAGAGAGCTCTCTAACAAAAATGCTAGTTGTGCCAATTGGCCTCAATTTCGCCTAAGAGCATGGTCCCCTGCCCCCTGCCCCAGCTACTCTATCCTTGCAATATTGTGTTAAGATGGAAGGAGAACTCAAGTTATGCTGAAGTCCACTTAATGTTGTTCTTGTTTCTAATGTGTGCTATCACTGATTTCTCCCAACCAGATTTCTAGCAACTACCTAAACTGAACCCTCCCCCCTCACCCTTCCTCCCTCACCCTCCTTGCAGCTGTCAAAGAGTCTTTTCTTCTATACACAAGTCTGTTTTTGAGATCTTATCATAGAGGTCTCATACAATATTTGCCCTTTTGTCGCTGACTACTTTCACTCAACATAATGTCTTCCAGTTGAAACCAGGTTCGGAGATGTTTCCTGGAATCATCGTTATTCTTTATCATTGCGTAGTGCTCCATTGAGTATATGTAGCAAAGTTTACCTATCCATTCTTCTGTTGTTGGGCATCTGGGTTGATTCCATCTTTTTGCTATTGTGGACTGTGCTGCGATAAAGATTCTGGTGCATGTGTACGTTGGTGTGAAAGGCCTTGATTCTGTAGGATATATTCTAAGTAGTGGAATGACTGGGTCAAATGGTATATTGATATCCATTTTTTTAAGGAAGCACCGGATTGCTTTCCAAAGAAGTTGGACCATTTTGCAACCCCACCAACAATGTAAGCGGGTTCCTCTTTCTCCAGAGCCTCTCCAGCATTTGTTGTTTTTTGTTTTCTGGATCATGGGCAATCTAGTTGGGGTCATCCAATTTTCTATATAAAACCCTGAGCAACCACCTCTTTGCAACTCTATCTGCTCTCCTCACCCTGTGACAGCATGCTCTTACTTTCCAATCTTTACTTCCAGTATCCACTCAATCAACTCTTGTCTCCTCCTTTCCACTTTTGCCTCTCCCCTCTAAAAAGAGAACAAGTGGACAGTCTCATGTATATACTAAACCATAAACTAAACATACCACCTGTATAACTGTGTCTCTTAGCCCAGTCTAATCTTTGTCTGAAGTGTTGGCTTCATTACTGGTTTCAGCTCTGGGCTAGCAGCAAATCTAAGAGCCATGTTCTCAGGGGACCCTCCAGGTTGTCAGACCATCAGTTCTGGTCTTTAATAGAGTTCTTCATCTATACACCCTTTTTTCTTGTGCAACATCAGAGACTCTACTGTCTTTGGTTGTAGCTGGGCACCATCTAGCTCTTTTGGCCTTATGCTGATGTAGTCTGCCAATCATATGGACCCTAGGTGTCCTGGGCTCATATTTTCCTGATGTCCTCATTTTCATCTGCTCCAGGTGGGTTGGGACCAATTGATGTTCTTTAGACGGCAGTTTGCTGGATTTTATGACCCCAAGAGCCACTCATCAATATGGGATGAAGAGCAATCTCTTAGAAAAAGACAACTTGTGCCAGTTGACCTTGATGTCCCCTGAAACTATGGTCTCCAGGCCCTTATCCTTGCTACTTTGTCATTTAAAATGCTGGGTTGTATTTAGAAAACCTTTTAGCTCATGGTGCAGTCAAGGTTTTTTTCCTTTGTATTTTTTTTTATTATGACTGAGTGAAAATGTACATTCCCATCTAAATTTACATGCCCACCTATATGCAGCTTCCACTGCTCTTCCTGCCTGGTGACAACACATTATTCCTCTCTGTTCCATACATATCTCGTCTTCCCAACAGTCTCCTTTACCCTCCTCTCCACCCACTCCCCTTACTCCAGCCAGAGGTCAGCAGGATGATATCCTATAGATGCATAGAACCACAAAGTGCATCCAATATACAGTCACTCTGCATTGCCAAGTCCAATCCATCAGACTGTTACTCTCTGTCTTTTTATTGGTGCACTTAATCCATTTACATTCACTGTAAATATTAATAGGTATAAATGTAGTGCTGTCATTTTGGTGCTTTTATTTTTGTGTTGTCAGTTTGTTCTCAATATTCTGTTCTGAGTTGTTTTTCTTTACTGGTTTTCTTTTCATCCTTTTCAATGTTGGCTTTATATATGTTGAGACTTATAATTGTGTTTCTTGCTTTGATGTGTAGTACTGTTAGTTTGCTTTGCTATTGTCCCATGATTCCACCTAATGTGTTAAGTTTAAGCCAGTATTTCACTTCTTTTTATCACCTTCACTTCCTGTCCATCTGAAAGGTCTATGCATACATTCATACGTCCTTCTTTTTAGTACAATGCTGTGATAATTTACATGCTGAGATCTCTAGTTTCCTAATTTTACTATTTTAGCTTTGATTGAATTTGTGACTTGACTAACCACACTGGACTCTAGATGCATCCTTGAGTATATGTCTGATGTTATAGATTTTCTAATGGAAGAATTTCATTCAGTATTTTTTTGTAATTTTGGTTTTGTTTTTGTGAATTTCCTAAACTTCTGTTTATCTGAGAAGGTTCTAATTTTACCATCATATTTAAGAGACAATTTTGCAGGGTATACAATTCTTGGTTCAAAATTTTATCCTTCAAGGATTTCTATTTGTCATCCCATTGCTTTCTTGCCAACATGGTTTCTGTTGAATATTCAGAGCTCAGCTTAAATGACTCTCCTTTGTGAGGTAGTTTTGGTTTAAGCCTAGCTGCCTTTGAGAGTATTTCCTTATCTTTAATTTTGTTATGTTTGATTATAATGTGTCTTGGTGTCTTTCTTTTGGTACCTACTTTTTGTGGAGTCCAGTGAGCATCTTGGATAGATATGTTCTTGTCTTTCATAAAGTCAGGGAAGTTTTCTGTCAATATATCTTCAACAATTCTCTCTGTATTTTCTTCTACCCTTCCCTGTTCTGGTAATCCAATCATTCAAAAACCATTCTTCTTGATAAAGTCCCACATAATTCTTAATTATTCTTCATTTTTTTAAATTATTTTATTGGATTTTTCCTCATAAATGCTGATGTCAGTTGCTTTATCTTCATTCACACTGAGTCTATATTCTATTTCCCTGATCTTGCTCTCTTCACTTTCTCTTGAATTATCTAACTTCTTTATTTCATTGTTAATCAGCTGAATTTCAGATTGTTGTTGCTGTAGCAACTCTTTCAGCTTATTTGATTTTTCATTTTATTATGCTTCATTTTGTCTCATCTCTATCCTAATTTCTTGAAATGTTCTATACATAACTCTTTTGCATTCTACCTCCAATAGTTTCAAGAAGGCTTCTTCATCTGGGAAATTTTTTGATTCATTTTAGGTGTTTTCTGGAACCATGGTGATCTGCTTCTCTAAATGATTAGAAATTGTTGTCTCTGGCCATCAGAAAGCTGTTGTGATTTATTTGTTAGTTTGTTGCAATCTAACTTCTGTATGTACATATTTTAATTTGATTTTGACTGTCCAAGCAGTCTAGTTGTTTGAGTTAGATTAGCTATTGGAGACTTAATAATTCTGATGTCCTGTTACCTGATGCTTGGAGTGATAACTGCATTGAAAGACATAGCAGGAATTTTTGGCTCAGGGGGACCAACAGAACTATTCTTCCAATCCTTTCTTTGTTTCCCTCCATAGGTCCAGGAGAAAAGCTCAGAGCACAAATAAAATACCCCACTTCTGGCCAAGGTAGTGCTCTAGAATTTAGAGTCAGTATAGGGCAGAGAAGGGAGAAGGAAATGCTACTTTTGGGGAGTGAAATCAATGCATAGGAAAGGTTTGAGTCAGAATGTTGACAAGCACTTAGCTTATGACACTCTAGTAGGTGCATCAGTCCACAGGTCAGGGGAGCCAGTGGAACTTGTCTTCTACACCTCTCCAAGCCTGGGAGAAAGGTTCAGGGTACGTAAGTAAAATGTCCTGCATCCACCTGGGGTAGTGCACCAGAATTCAATCTGAGATGTAAATGAGAGAAAGTAGGTAGGAAAGGCTGAAGATAGAGGGGAAATTATCACTTAGGAAAGGGCTGAGGCCTAAGGGATCGTGACTACTTATCTTGAGATGATCATGTGGAATTTGTCTGGGGCTCTGTAGAGCACAGATCTGCAGCTCAGGGAAGCCAGTGGAAGTTTTCTTCTACCCTTCCCTTTGTTTACCTCTCTATATACAGGTGACAGTTTGGGGCACATATGTACAATCCCACTTCTGGTCCAAGTAGTGCACCAGATTTTATCCTGTCTTGTAGCTCAGAGAATGGAGGGGGAAGGGTAAAGCTGCACTTGTCTGCCAGCTGTCACTGTCTTCTCCAGGTGTGACCATCCTAAGCACAGCTTGTCAGTTGAGAGAGATGCTCTATATTTAGGCACTGCTGCTCAGCACATCACTGAGCTGCAGTCATGCTCTCAGGTGCAGGAGTCCCAGTCCTAACCTCCCAGCTGACAAAATTAACCTCTGCAACAGTGCTGTGTCTCTGGTGCCATGCTACCACAAGTGGGTCCCTTTGTGCTGCTGATTCGCTTCTGACAAAGGTAGTTGTTTGCTTTCCTGTTGCCCTGTCCAATCTCACAACTTTCTGCCTGATCTCAGGGCTCTTAGAATGTCCTTATTGTTCTGCTCAGTTGTTTTTCAAGGCCTTGGTTTTTAGAGGGAACACAGGACGGATGAGTGACCAGTCCAGCATCTTAACTCTGCCCCAGAGATGAGATTTTTGTAGTTTCTTTTCTTTTTTGAAATAAGCTACCCTAATTCAAAGTACATATATACATATGTATATATACGTGTACATATATATATATAAAGGGTTCTCCTTAAAAATATTGGTAAAGGAATAGATCTTCATTAATGTAGAAAGGGAAGGGTGATATCTGAAAGAGGAACAGTGGATAAACAAGGAAAAGAGAGGGAGAATAGTTTAGGTCTATAAGGTTGTGAGCATTGCAATCAGTCCTGACCAATTGATCTTGGCTCTGGCTTGAATTATGTAGTACGAGAACATCCAGTTAAGTTCACAAACTCATCCTAGAAAAAGTGCTACACACCTCATTGCAGAATATATCTATGGTCACCTTCAAAGTACTTCCCCTGGAAAGCTGTGTACTGATGCCCATGCCTAGTTCACACTTCAAAGCAATTTTGGAACTCTTCTTCTGGAATGGCCATCAGAGTTGTCATGGTATCACTTTTGATGTCTTCAGTGTTGTCAAAATGTCTTCCTTTCAATATTTCCTTTACCTTGGGTAAAGAAAAAAGTCATTGGGGGCCGGATCAGGTGAGTGGGGAGGGAGGTGTTCCAATACAGTTATTTGTTTACTGGCTAAAAACTCCCTCACAGACGACTATACAATTAAGTTAGTGAACTTGCCATCTTGCCACCATGCACAATGACGATTCCACAAAGAGTTCCAAAATTGCTCTGAAGGATGGACTATGCACTGGCATTGGTGCATAGCTTCCCAAGGTGAGTACTTCAAAGGTGACCATAGTGATATTCTACAATGAGGTATGTAGCACTTAGAAAAGTTGTGATTATGGACTTAACTGTTAGACCTTAAGGCTTGTATCAATCAGAGTAAAAGACAGTGACCTTTTTACCAGTAAGGGCCTTCATAATCTGATTTATTGTTTCCTGAACTCAGGTTAAGCACTTACTTCCTTTTATTCATTCTACTCCACTTATATCATTGTGCTTCTTTTTCTAGACCATACCTGGCACAACCCCATCTAGAAAATTACAGATGCTGCTCCCTCTGTCTGGAACACTATTTTACAGATAATTTCAACACTTGCTCCTTCATCTCCTTCAACTGTTATGTTCTTCAGTCTTTTCTAACCAACCAATTTTAAATATACTGCACTTTCATCCCAAGAATACCTATCTGTATTGTCTGTCTTACGTTACTCCTTAATACTTAGCATCTGCTCTACTAAATATTTCACCAATGTTTAATAATGAATTTTAATAGTTATCTCTTATCAGATTGCAAGCTCCATGAAAACAGGATTTATGTATTTCACTGCCAAAACCCCAGTACCTAGTTCCATGCTTGGCACACGGCAGATATTCAATAATTTTTTTTCTTTTTTTTATTGTGATTAAGTGGAAGTAAGCAATCCAAATCAATTTTGCATGCCCACCTATCTACCGCTCCTTCTGCTCTCCTTGATGGGCACAGCACACTTCTCCTTTTAATTGTATACTTCTAGTATCCTCTTAACAAGATGCTTTCCCTGCCTCTTCACCTTCTTGTCTCCCATCTAGAAAGAGACCAGTACGACAGCATTCTATAAACGCATAGAACCACAAAGTACACACATCATATGGTCATATTGTGTCCCTGAGTCCAGTCCATTCTTGGTCTGAAGATTTGATCTCAGTAGTGTTTCCTGGTCAGGAGCAACAGCAGATCTAGGGGCCATGCTACCCAGGGATCCCCCAGGCCATCAGACCATCAACTGTGGTCTTTTAGTAGTGTTCTAGACCTGCACCCTTCTTTTACTCATATTGCCACAATGACTCAGTATTTTTGTGCACCATCACTGCTGTCTTTGGTGGTGGCCAGGCACCATCTGGTTCTTCTGGACACAGGTTGACACAGTCTCCCATTCACAGAGGTTCTTCTGTTTTCTGAGCTCTTTTTTCTTCATGTCTTTTTTGTTCTCAGTGATCATCTCTTCTGGATGAGTTGGGACCATTTGGTGTAACTCAAATGGCAGCTTGCTGGCTTTTAGGACCCCAGATGCCACTCACCAATATGGGGTGCAGAAGACCCTCTTAGCAATAGGCTAGTTATGCCAAATGGCCTCAATTTCAACCAAGAGCATGGTCCCCAGTACCAGCCACCAATGCTCTTTCCTTGCAATGTTGGGTTGCGATTAGAAGAGCTTTCAGTTCACGGTGAAGTCTGGTTAAGTTGAGCTACTTTCTATTGTGTTCTGTCAATGCTTTCATGGAGCCAAATTTTTATCAACTTTCTAATCTATGACCAACCCTCTCCCTCCCTTTCCAACCTTTAGCTGAAAAAGTCTTCTCTTCTGTACATGAGTCTATTTTTAACTCCTTATAGCGGGAGTCTCGTACAATATTTGTCCTTTAGCTGCTGACCGATTTCACTCAGTATAATGTCTTCCAATTGAAACCAGGTTATAAGATGTTTCCTAAAATTATCTTTATTCTTTATCATTTCATAGTGTTCCATTGAGTATATGTATCATAGTTTGCTTATCCACTCATTTGTTGACAGCATCTAGATTGATTCCATCTTTTTGATATTGTAGACTTTGCTGTGATAGACATTCATGTGCATATATCTGTTCGTGTGACTGCCCTTGAATCTGTAGGATATATTCTGAGCACTGTGATTATGGATCAAATGGTACATCGAGTACCAGCTTTTTAAAGATGTAAATTGCTTTCCAAAGAGGTTGTGCCATTCTGCAATCCGACCAGAAATGCAAGACAGTTCAAATGCTTCCAGAACCTCTCCAGCATTTGTTGTTTTGTGTTTTTTGGATCATTACCACCTTGTTGGGGTGAGATGGTATCTCATTGTAGTTTGGATTTGGGTTCATCTGATAGCTAATGATTGTGAGTGTTTCCTCATGTTTTTTTGTTGGCTGCCTGGATGTTCTCTTTGGTAAAGTATCTGTCCATTTCTTTGCCCATTGCTTCATTGGGTTATTTACCTTTTTCTTGTTGATATTTTGCAGTATCTAGTAGATTATGGAGATCAGATGTCAGTCCAACATGTAGTTGCCAAATAGTTTTTACTGTTCTGTAAGTGGTCTTTTAACTTTTTTGATAAAGTCTTTGGATGACCAAAAGTATTTGATTCTTGCCAAGCCAGCCAAGTGCCGTCGAGTCGTTCCCATTTATCTATTTTCTGTTGACCGTGCTTTGTTTGCCAGATTTTGAAATCTGTGTAAGCTGTTTACTAGAACTTCCATTGCTGACCCTGTTTTTTTGACATGATGTTTATCATTTTAGGTTTGATATTAAGCTCTTTGATCCATTTTGAGTTAGTTTTTGTGTAAGGTAAGAGATATGGGTCTTTTTTCAGTTTTTGTGCAGATTAATATCCAATTTTTCTCCCACCATTTGTAACAGAGACTGTTTTTACCCCAGTTTACAATCTTTGGGCCTTTGTCAATTATCAACTTTTCATAACAGGATGGAAGTATCTCTGGAATCTCAACTCTGTTCCATTGGTCTATATTTCTCTTTTTGTACCAGTACTTGGCTGTTTTGGCTACTGTGGCAGTGCATTGGGTTCTCAAGTCATGTAGTGTGAGGCCTCATACTGTGTTCCTCTTTCAGAAGTGCTTGATTTGTCTGGGGTTTCTTCCTCTTCCAAACAAAGTTGGTGATTTGTTTCTCCATTATATTTAAAAAAGACACTGGAATTTCCTTTGGGATCACATTGTATACATAGATCACTTTGGGTAAAACAGACATTTTCACAATATTAAGTCTTCCTATCCATGAGCAGGGTAAGTTTCTCCATTTGTGTCTCTTTTGGTTTCTTGCAGTAAGGTCTTCTGGTTCTCTCTCTATAGGTCTCTTATTTTTCTAGTTAGATTTATTCCTAGATATTTTACCTTTCTGAGGGTTATAGTAAATGGTATTGATTTGGCGATTTCTTCTCTGATGATCTCTTTGTTGGTATAAAGAAATCCTACTGATTTACTTCTATTTATCTTATATCCTGATACTTTGCTGAACTCTGACTAGTTTCAGTGGTTTACTTAGGGATTCTTTAGTATTCTCTACATATACAATCATATCATTTGCAAATAAGGAGATTTTTACTTCTTTACCTATGTGGATGCACTTTATTTCTTTGTCTTGTCTAATTGCTCTGACTAGAACCTCTAATGCAATGTTGAAGAGAAGTGTTGAGAGTGAGCATCCTTGTCTAGTTCCCATTCTCAAGGGGAATTATTTCAGTCTCTCTCCATTCAGGATGATGTAGGTGGTTGGTTTTGTGTAGATGCCCCTGATTATGATAAGGAATAATTTCACCTCTATTCCTATCTTGCTGAGAGTTTTTAGCATAAATGGGTGTTGGACTTTTTCAAATGCCTTTTATCCATCAGTTATTAAAAGCAGGTGATTCTTAACCTTTGTGCTATTTATGTGGTTGATCATATTAACTGTTTCTCTAGTGTTGAACCACTCTTGTATCCATGGTATGAATTCAACTTGGTCATGATGAATTATTTTTTTGCTATGCTGTTGAATTCTATTGGGTGGATATCGCCAAAGATTTTTGGGTCTAGGTTGATAAATGATATTAGTCTGTAATTTTCTTTTTGTGTGTAGGATCTTTCCCTGGTTTTAGTATCATGGTTATGCTGGCGTTGTAGAATGAATTTGGGAGTGTTACATCCATTTCTATGCTGTGAAATAGTCTGAGTATTATTAGAGCTAACTCCTGTCTAAAAGTTTGGTAGAATTCACCGATGAAGCCATCTGGGCCTGGATTCTTTTTGGTTAGTGTTTCTTTTTGTTACTTTTTCTATCTCTTTCTATTAAGTTGTTCTACTTCTCTTTGTGATAATTTTGGTAGTTAGTATGAATCTAGAAATTTGTCTATTTCCTCTAGGTTTTCAAATCTGTTAGAGTACAGTCTTTCAAGTATTCTTATAATGATACTTTTGATTTCACTTGAATCTGTTGTGACATCTCCCATCTCCTTTCTTATTCAGGTTATTTGTTTCCTCTCCTGTTTTTCTTATGTATGTTTAGCCAATGATTTATCAATTTTATTTATCAAGAACAAGCTATTGGTTTTGTTAAATTTTTAAATTGTTTTTCCATTCTCTAATTCATTTAGTTCTACTTGAATCTTTATGATCTGTTTTCTTCTGGTGCCTGAGGGGTTACTCTGCTGCTCCCTTTATATTTGTTCAAGCTGTAGGGTTAATTCTTCAGTTTGCACCCTTTCTTCATTCTATATCTGTACATTTATAGAGATAAATTGACCTCTGAGTACGTCTTCTGCTGTATTCCATAGATTCTAGTAGGATGTATTTACATCCTCATTTGATTCCATAAATTTCTTTATTTCATCCTTGATTTCTTCTATAACCAATGGATTTTGGAGCACAGTGTTGTTCAGTCTCCATGAGTTCAAATTTCTACTTATTTTTTTCTCCAATTAGTTTAAACTTTTATGGCTTTATGGTCCAAGAAGATGCTTTGCAATAATTCAGTGGTTTGGATTTTGTTGAGTGTTGCTTTATGTCCTAAGACACGGTCTATTCTGGAAAATGTTCCATGTGAATTGGAGACAAATTGTACTTACCTGTTGATGGGTAAAAAGCTATGTGTATGTCGATAAGTTCTAGTTGATTGATTATTGCAATAAGATCTTCTGTATCTTTACTGAGCTTTTTTCTGGATGATTTGTTCTTTTGCAGAAGTTTTGCCCAGTAAATGTGCCCTTTTATTTCTTGGCTGCTGCCTGCATGAGCATTCATTGGGGATTTAAGTAAAATAAATTCTTTGACAACTTCAATCTTTTCTCTACTTAACATGGTCCCATTTGAGAATTTTTGTTTTCTGCATGTTGAAGTATAATCCATACTGAATGTTTTCTTTCTCGATCTTCATCAGTAAGTTCTTCAGGTCCTCTTGACTTTCAGCAAGTACAATTGTGCATACACATAACACAAGTTGTTAATGAGAATTTCTCCAGTCCTGACTCATTTTCTTCATATAGACCAGTTTATTGGATTATTTTCTCCATATACAGATTGAATGGGTATGGTTAAAGGATACAATGCTGACATAAACATTTTCTGACTTCACACAATATCACCTTGTTCTGTGGGGATGAGTGCTTCTTGCTCTATGTACAGGTTTTGTGTGAGTACAATTAAGTGTTTTGAAATTCCCATTCTTCAAAATTGTCTCAGTCATCTAGTGCTGCTATAACAGAAATACCACAACTGGATGTCTTTAACAAAGAGAAGTTTATTCCCTCACATTCTAGCAGGCTACAACTTTAAATTCAGGGTGTTGACTCCAGGGGATATCTTTCTCTCTCTGTAAAGTCTGGAGGAAAGTTCTCGTCAATCTTCCCCTGAACTTAAAGGTGCTGTTCGCAGCAATCCAGGATCCAAAGGATGTGCTCTGCTCCAGGTACTTCTTTTTTGGTGGTGTGAGATCACCAACTCTCTGCTTGCTTCTCTTTCCTTCTATTGCTTGTAGGATAATAGGTGGTAAAAGCCACACTCCAGAGAAAGTCCCTCTACATTAGATCAGGGTAGTGATGTTAGTAAGGGTGTTACAGCTCCACCTAATTCTCTTTAACATAATCCGGTTTTGCTCTATTAAACCACAGGAAGAGATTATGATTTATAACAAAAGAAAATCAAAAATTGGAGGAAAACCATGCACTAGTGGGAATATGGCCCAGCCAAATTGCTACACATATTTTTTGGGGAAAATAATCCATGACAGCAATGCTATGCATAATTTGTTATGATCCACCCAGTCAAATGCTCTTGCATAGTCAATGAAACAGAAGTAAACATCTTTCTGATTTTCCCCACTTTCAGCCAGTATCCATCTCACATCAGTGATGATACTCCTGGTTTCAAGACCTCTTCTGAATCTGGCTTTAATTTCTGGCAGTTCACTATCAATATGCTGCTGCAACCTATTTGGAATGAGCTTCAGAAAAATATTACTTATGTGTGATATTAATCATATTGTTCAATAGTTTCTACATTCTGTTAAATCACCTTTCATTGGAATGGGGACAAATACAGATTTCTTCCAGTCAGTTGGCCAGATAGCTTGATACAGACCAGTGAACACCTTCAGCACTGTATACATTTGTTGAAATATCTCAATCGGTATTCCAGCATTTCCTGGAATCTTGTTTTCACCAATGTCTTCAGTGCAGCATAGACTTGCTCTTTCAGTACCATCAACTGAACTCCTGATAATATGTTACCATCTGAAATGTGTGAATGTTGACCAAGTCTTTATACTATAGTGAATCTTTGTAGTCCTTCCATCTTCTTTTCATCTTTTCTGTCATTTAATATTTTTTCCATATAATCCTTCAGTATTCCAGCTTAAGTCTTGAATTTTTTCTTCAGTTATTTGAGCTTGAGATATGCTAAACATGTCCTTCCCTTTTGGTTTACTAATTCCAAGTCTTAGCACATATCGTTATAATACTATGTTTTATCTCCTCAAGCCATTCTTTGAAACTTTCTGTTCAGCTACTCCACTTCATCATTTCTTCTGTTTGATTTAGCTATGTTACATTCAAGAGCAAGTTTCAGAATCTCTGCGAACATCAATTTTGATCTTTTCTTTCCTTTCTGTATATTTTTAAAGTTGTACTATATCTGCAGTTTTACAGGACGAATTAACTTCTCATTAAACAGTTACTTTGACTTTGGTTAACAACCACACAGCAGGTCATGATTCCCCTCTTGACCTTGGGTTCCCCATTACGAGCTTTCCTGTCCCCTCCGGATTTCTAGTCCTTGCCCCTGGCCTGGTGTGCACTTTTAGTCTCTTTTCGTTTTATGGGCCTGTGCAATTTCTGTCTGAATTGCGAACCTCAGGAGTGACTTCATTACTGACCTGAAAGAGTATCTAGGGGCCACTCTCTCAGGGTTTCTCCAGGTTCCTCAGTCAGGCCAGAAAGTCTTATCTTCCTTCTTTCCTTCCTTCCTTCCTTCCTTCCTGCCTGCCTGCATTTCATTGTGCTTTAAGTGAAAGTATACAGTTCAAGTCAATTTGTCGTATGAAAGCTTACACACATTGCTACAACATCTGACAATTAAGTCCGTGAACTTAAATCATTCTAAGTGCCATATACCTTATTGCTGAATATCACTATGGTCACCTTCGAAGTACTTCCCTTGGGAAGCTATGCACAAATGCCATTGCCGAGTGTATCCTTCAAAGCAATTTTGGAACTCTTTCTGGAATGGTCATTATATATGGTGGCATGGTGGCAAGTTCACGAACTTAATTGCGTAGTTGTCTGGGAGGGAGTTTTAGTAAACAAATAACTGTACTGGAACACCCTCTGTACTCACCTGACCTGGCCACCAATGATGTTTTTATTTACCTGAAGATAAAGAAAATGTTGAGAGGAAGATATTTTGATGACATTGAGAACATCACAGGTAATATGACAGGCACTCTGATGACAATTCCAGAAAAAGAGTTCCAAAATTGCTTTGAAGGGTAGACTAGGTGCTGGCATCAGTGCATAGCTTCCCAAAGTGAGTACTTCGAATGTGACAGTAGTGATACTCAGCAATGAAGTATATAGCACATTTTCTAGGATGAGTTTGCAAACTTAATTGTCATACCTTGTATGTGTCTCTAGCTGTCTCTGCACACTGTGACAGCACACTCCTCCATTCCATCCTGTATTACCCATGTCCATTCAAGGAGTTCCCACTCCCCTTTGACCTTTCATCTTGTTTCCAAACAGGAGCTGCCCAGTTAGTCTTATGAATCTACCTAAGCCAAGAAGCACACTCATTACCAGTACCATTTTGTATCTTATAGTCCCATCCAATCTTTATCTGAACAGTTGTCTTCAGGAATGGTTTCCATTCTCGGCTAACACATAGTCAAGAGGCCATGTCTTTTAGCGACCCATCAGGCTGTGGGACAACAATGTCTGATCTTTTTAATAGAGTTTAAGTTTTGCACCTCATTTTTTTCCTACTACATCAGGGACTCTTTATTGTATACCCTGTCAGGACAGTCACTGGTCATGTACGGGCACCATCTAGCTCTTCTGGTCTTATGCTGATGTAGTCTTTGGTTAGGTGGCCTTTACTGTCTCTGGCTCCTAGTTTGCTTTTGTCTTTGATATCCTTCATTCTCCTCTGCTCTAAGTGGGTTGGGACTGATTGATGTTTCTTAGATGTCTGCTTGATAGCATTTATGACCCAGATATAACTCATCACAGTGGGATACAGAATATTTTCCTGAAAACAATTTGTTATGTCAGTTAACCAAGATGTCCTCTGTAACCGTTGTCCCCAGACTTCTTCCCTTGTTACTATGTCTTTTCAAGTGCTTGGTTACTTTTAGGAAACTTCTAAGCTTCTGGTTTAGTCCACTTGTGCTGACTTCTCCTTTACTGTGCGTTGCCCCTCCCTTCATCTAATATAATTTTTGTCTACTATCTAATTAACAAATATCACTTTTCCGCCCTCCCCATACTCACAACATCAAGGATTGTTTTCTATTGTGTTTAAACCTTTTCTCGAGTCCTTATAATTGTGGACTCATGCAATATTTGTCGTATTGCAACTGACTAATTTCACTCAGAATAACGCTTTCCATATTCCAACATGTTATGAGATGCTTCCCAAATTCATCATTGTTCTGTATCATTGCATAGTATTCCATTGTGTGAATATTTCACAGCTTGTTTATCCATTCATCTGCTGATGGGCATCTAGGTTAATTCCATCTTTTTGCTTTTGTAGATAGTGCTACAATAAGCTTTGATGTGCATGTAACTACCTGTGTGGCAGCTCTTTCTTCTCTAAGATATACTTCAAGAAGTTGGATTGCTGGGTCATATAGTATTTCTATTTCTAGTTTTTTTAAAAAGTATCACATTTCCAAAGTGATTGCATCATTCGACATTCCCACCAGCAATGTGTAAGTGTTCCAGTCTCTTCACAGTCTCTCCAACATTTAATGTTTAGTGCTTTTTGGAACAATGCCATCCTTGTTGGGGCAGGAAACTCTGGTGGGGTACTGGTTAAGCACTACACCTGCTATCCCCAAAGTTGGCAGTTTGAATCCACCAGGCTGTCCTTGGAAACTGCATGAGGCTGTTCTAGTGTATCTTACAGGGCTGCTATGAGTCAGAACCAACTCCATGGCAGGAGGTTTGTTCAGATGAGATGGTATCTCATTGTAGTTTTGATTTGGATTTCTTTAATGGCTAATGTTTGTGAGCATTTCCTCACATATCTATTAGCTGCCTGAATGTATTTTTTGGTGGAGTGCATGTTCATATCCTTCAGCCATTTTTTAATTGAGTTATTTTTACTTTTGTTGTTGAGGTTTTGCAATATTTTGTAGATTATGAGGATTAGATGCTGGCTGAATTTGTCCTAGCCAGTTTTTTTCCCAGTCTGTAGATTGTACTCATCTGGTGAAGGCTTTCGATGAGCGTAAATGTTTCAGTTTTAGGAGTTTTTAGTTATGTATGCTCTCTCCAGTGTTTGTGTATTGTTAGTAACATTTTATATTCTGTTTTTGCAGTGTATTTGAGATTCCAGCATTGTCCCTATTTTTCTTCTATGATCTTTATTGTTTTAGATTTTATATTTGACCCATTATTAGTTTCTGTGCATGGTGTGAGACATGGTTCATGTTTCTTTCTTTTGCAGATGGATATCCAATAATATCAACACCACTTGTTAGAGACTGTATTTTCCCAAATTTATAGATTTGGGGCCTTTGGCAATTATCAACTGCTCGTTGGTGGATGATTTTAAGTTTGAATTCTCAGTTCTGTTCTGTTAGTCTATGTGTCTGTTTTTGTACATGTACCAGGATACTTTGACTACTGGGACAGTGTAATAGGTTCTAAAGTCTAAGGCCTCCCACTTTGTTCTTCTTCTACAGCAGTGCTTCACTTATCCAGGACTTCTACCGTTTACATAGGAAGTTAGTGATTTGTTTTTCCATTTCATTAAAAAAATGCAGTTGGATTTCGGGGTGGTACTGCATTGTATCTATAGATCACTTTGGGTAGAACAGACATTTTCATGGTGTTAAATTTTCCTATCTATGAGCAAAGTGGGTTTTTCCACTTATATAAGTGGCTATCTTTTGGCTTCTTGGACTAGTGTCCTATCATTTTCTTTGTATGGGTCTTTTCTGTCTCTGGCTAGATTTATTCCTAAGTATTGTATCTTCTTGGGGGCTATTATAAACGTCATTGATTTAGTGATATCCACCTTGGTGGTCTGTTTGTTGGTGTAAAGAAATCCAACTGATTTTTGTCTGTGTATCTTGATACTTTACTGAACCCTATTAATTATAGCAGCCTTTTTTTTTGGACACTTTAGTGTCTTCTGCATATAAGATCATATCATCTGCAGAGATACTGTTACTTAGCAGTTTGGATGTCCTTTCTTTTTCTTTCTTCTTGCCTGATTGCACTGGCTAGCAGCTCCAGCAGAACATAGAAACAACATCCTTGTCTGTTTCTCATTTTCAAGGGGAGTGCTTTCAAACTCTCTCCATTTAGGTGATGTTGGATGCTGGCTTTGTATAAATACCCTTAATTATTTCATTGAATAATTCCCCTTCTATTTCTATTTCACTGAGAGTTTTTAACAAGAATGGGTGTTGGACTTTGTTATATGTCTTTTCTGCATCAATTAATAAAATCAAGTGTTTCTAGCCTTTTGTTTTGTTTATGTGGTTGATTACATTGATTGTTTTTTCTACTGTTGAACCATCCCTGCATCCTTGATATGAATTCTACTTGATCATGGTGAATTATTTTTTGAAATATTCTTGAATTTTATTGGCTAGAATTTTGTTGACTATTTTTGTATCTAAGTTCACAAGAGATATTAACCTGTAATTTTCTGTTTTTGGTACAGTCTTTACCCAGTTTTCTGTGGGGCAGTTCTATTCTCTCCTATATGGTCACTATGAGTCAGAATTGACTCAGTGGCAACGGGTTTTGTTTTTTTTACAGAATGCAGTTGGCTGTATTTCATCCTTTTTTATGCTCTGAAATACTTTTATTAATAGTGGCAGTAGCTCACCTCTAATAGTTTCATGCCATTCTACAGTGAAACTGTCAGAACAAGGGTTTTTTTTGAAGGGGAAGCATTTTAATTACCTTTTTAATCTCTTGTTTTGTGACAAGTTTAATTAATTGTTGTACCATTGACTGAGCTTGTTTAGGTAGGTAGTGTGTTTCCAGAAATTTGTTCATTTTCTCTAGGCTTTCTAATTTGTTAGAGTACAGTTTTTTATAGTATTCTGAGTTTTTAATTTCAGTTGGGTTTCTTTTGATATCACCCATCTCATTTCTTATTTGTGTTATTTGCTTCCTTTCCTGGTTTTCTTTTGTCAGTTTGGCCAATGGTTCATTGAATTTATTGATCTTTTCAAAGAACTAGTTTTTGGTTCTTGGTTTTGTCGACTCTCAATCAGTTTTCTATTTTGTAATTAATTAAGTTCTGTTCTACTTTTTATGACTTGCTTTCTTCTAGTGTCCAACAGTATTACTCCCCTCCCCCGTTGATACTTGTTTGAGTTATAGAATTAATTCTTTGATTTGGGCCATTTATTCTTTTTGGATAGGTGCATTAATGAAATAAATAGACATCTGAGCACCGTTCTTGCTATGTTCCAAAGGTTCTGGAAGGACATGTTTTCATTCTCATTTGGTTCTATGAATTTCTATATTCAGTCCTTGATTTTTTACAAGTGTGTGGTGCAGGTTCTCCCCTACACCCCTAAATGGACAGGGGTGATTGATATAGGCATGGGTGTCTTCCTGCATGAACTGAGAAAGGTAAGTGTCTGACAACTGTCCCTGAGTGTATCTGAAAGTGTTTCTCCTTATGCCTAAGCCCAGATTAAGGAATTATTTCTGCCCTGAGTTCCTAAGGCCTAGAAAATCAATTGAATGGATCAAAGTGGACATTCTGGAGCCCCAAGATCAGGTGGAGTGTTGTAAGACCAAACCGGGTAATAGCATGGGGAAAACTACCTTTGTCCGAGACCAAACAACTGTGCAAAAAGTCCCACTTTTGCTGGTGCAGTGGCTGAGAGTCTGAGAGCCTAGCAGGGGCTGGCTGCTAGGCTGTGCAGAGAGGCTGTGCTAAAGACAGTCACATGTGCAGAGAGGCTGTGCTAAAGACAGTCAGATCTAGAGAACCCAACAGAAGCTAGCAGCAGAGAGTACCAGTACCCTTCTATCCCTCTTCTCTGAGCTGCACCACACATTCTGCTGGCACAGTGCAAGAGAGGTGATATAAGTAGGACACCATCATAGTCAACTGTTAGGTGGAGTTAGCCACACCTGAGGGCCAAGCTGGGGCTGGCTGCAACACCGAGGATCAGCTCCTGACTAGGCAGTGCATCTCTCAGCAGAAATGCTGTTTTTAAAACAGTCACACCTATAGAACACAGTGGTGACAGGCAGCCGAGTGTGATGGCACCCTTACCCCTCCTTCTTTGAGCTACATCATTGCATCTGCTGATGCCACCCCTGAGAGATTCCATAAGTAGGTCACCATCTTTGTTAGGTTGGAGGCTGGTCCTGCCAGCCCTGGGGGCCTGGCCGGTATGAGATGCCACTGTACAACACCTCTTTCAACAGAAAATCAGTTCTCAGGACAATCGTATCTAGAGAACGCAGTGGTGGCTGTTGGCTGAGTGTGGCAGTGCCATTTCCCCTTCCCGGAGCGATACCATAGCATTTGCTGATGCAGGCCCCTGAAAGACTCCATAAGAAGGTTACCATCTTTATCAGCAGGAAATGTAGCCTGCCACCCCTGAAGTCCCAGCTGCTACCAGCTGCTGCTGGACAGTACCTTTTTCAGAAAAAAAGCAGTTTTTAAGACAACCACATCTAGAGAATCTAGTGATGGCTGGAGGTAGAGTGTGTGGCATCTTCTCTGAGCTACATTGTAGTGTCTACTGGCATGATGATGAAGAGTTGGCACAAAAAGATCACCATCTTTGTCTGCCAGGAGGTGGGACCTTCAACCCCTGAGGGCTCAGCTGAGGCCTGTCACCAAGCTGAGCAGCACCTCATGACTGGACAGCATCTCCCTCAGTAGAGAAGCTGTACTTACGGCAGCTGCACCTGGAGAATGCAGCAGTGGCTAGTGGCCAAGTAAAGCAGTGCCCTTACTCACTCCCTTCTTAGAGGTATGCAATAGCTTCTGAAAGTACAAAACCAGAGAAGCCAAAGAGCTTTCTGATGGCTTGAAGACCATAATCGATATCTATCCATTTAAAGAAGTACATCACTATGGCTCCAGAAAACTCCTAAAATAAAGAATCAAAAAACTTCCCAGATGAAGAAGCCTTCCTGAAATTGTCAGAGGTAGAATGCAAAAGAATTATATATAGAACCCTTCCAGACCTTATGAAGGAGATTAGTCAAAATGTAGTAGAGCAAAATGAAAAATTAAGCAAGCTATGTAAGCTGCTAGAATATCAGTGATCTGAAATTCAGTAAATCAATAATAAAATTACAGAGTTAGACAATTTAATGTAAAGCCAAAAGAGCAGGATTGAGGAAATGGAATGCAGAATAAGCAAGATTGAAGATAAAGCAACTGACACCAGCATTTACAAGGAGAAATCAGAAAAAAGAATCAAGAAAAATGAAGAAGCATTAAGAAGCATGTGGGACTCTATCAAGAGGAACAATCTGCAAGTTATTGGAGTTCCAGAACAGGGAGGGGTAGCAGAAAACACAGAGAGAATTGTTGAAGAGTTGCTGACAGAAGACTTCCCTGACATTGTGAGAGAAGAGAAGATGGCTATTCAAGATGCTTATTGAACTCCACTAAAGGAAGACCCCAAAAGAAAGCCACAAAGATGTATTATAATCAAGTTTAACAAAATGAAACATGTAGAGAGGCTGTTAAAGGTAGCTAGGCTTAAACCAAAGCTAACATAAATAGGGAAGTCTTGTAGAATGTCCTCCCACTTTTCAGCCAAAACATTGGCAAGAGGGCAATAGGATGACACATACAAAGTCTTGAAGGAAAAGAACTTTCAACCAAGAATTATATATCCTGTAAAATTCTCCTTCAAACATGACAGTGAAATTAGGACATTCTCCAACAAACAGAAGCTTAAAGACTTTGCAAAAACCAATCCAAAGTTACAAGAAATACTAAAAGAAATTCTATTAGAAAATCAAAAACACCAGATGTATAAACAAGGATGCAAAGCATGACACACCATCCAGTGTTCTAATTAAGTAGGGAAGTCACAAAGCTCAAAGGTAAAATATTAAAAATTAAGGAAACAGACATCTCAATATGTAAACTATGACAACACTACACTATAGAGAAGAATATGTTACAGCATTCATAACTCTTTCAGATGGAGAGAAAGTTAAAGAGATATAAAGAAGTTAAAGGCTGGTTTAAACATAGAACATTGGGAGAATAAAGGAGTAGCTGGAAAGCAAATGAACACAACTACATATCAAAACAAGAAACACAATGCAGAAGTCTCAACAGACACAAAACCAGCACTGAAAAAGATGAAAAGAAAACACATAAAGAAAACCAAACCAGAACAGAATATTAAGTTAAACAAAGAAAATGTCAACAACACAAAAATTAAGACACCAAAATGACAGCATTAGACACATATCTATCAATAATTACACTGAATGTAAATGGACAAAATTGTCCAATAAAGAGACAGAGAGTAACAGGCTGGATCAAAAAACAAAATCTGTTTACATACTGCTTACAAGAAACTAACATTATATGAACAAACTGAAAGTCAAAGAATGGAAAACATGCCAAGCTAACAACATGCAAAGAAGAGCAGGAGTGTCAATAATAGTCTTAGATAAAATAGATACTAAACTAAAATCCACCACCATGGGCAAGGATGGTCACTGTTTGTGTTATGTAAAGGTTCAATACATAAGGAGGATATAACAATATTAAATATTTATGCACCCAATATCAGAGCATCTAAATACATCTAACAAATGCTTACAACATTGAAAAAATGAGATAGATCACTTAACAATAATAGTAGGAGATTCCAACACTGCTGGCGCAATTCACATGGAACACTAGCTGCTGGTGTGAAATGGGACACCACTTACAGGTGTGATGTGTGTGAGAGGCCAAAGTTGAAAAAATCACACTGACAATAAACTTTTCATTTTCTGTGGGCAGAAAAGGGACAGTCTCCTGTGAGTAGAGGCTGAGTCCAGTTTGTTTAACTCATCAGCTTTTATTGAGCAAAGTAAACAAGTTTTCTTCTGGGAAAGTGAGAAAAGGCACCTTATCAGTGTTCCTTACTTCAAAAGAAGAAGCAGCATTCCCAGGAAGGGGGATGAGAAAGTCCTTGAATTATTCTCAGTGATTGCCGTTTTCAGCACGTACTATTTTTCAATACACTGAGACAAACTTGTCTCAAGGGCTTCTGCCAGGCTTTTGCTGTTCTCAAGACAAGTTGCTGTCTTATCAAAGACCAGGTTAGGGTAAGCAGAATTTTACATTCTTTCCAAATATATACATCCCCATACAACACTATACTTTCAGTAATGAACAGATCATCCAGGAAAAAAAAGTTCAGTAAAGAGACAAGAACTCTTAATGTGACAATCAACCCACACAACCTCTCAGAAATATACAGAACTTTTTACCCAACAACAGACAAGTACACCTTCTTTTCCAACATATGTGGAACATACTCCAGAATAGACCACATATTAGGTCATAAAGCAAGTCTCAAGAAAATACAAACCACTGAATTACTGCAAAGCATCTTGTCAGACCATAAAGCCACAAAAGTTGAAATCAATAGCAGAAAACACGTGGGCAGAGTTTTCAACTATGGAAACTGAACAACATCCTACTCAGAAATTCATGTGTAGTAAAAGAAGTCAAGGATGCAATAAAGAAATATATAGAATCAAATGAGAATGAAAACACATCCTACCAGAAAGTATGGGATACAGCAACAGTGCTCAGAAGTCAATTTATCTCTATAAATACACACATGCAGAATGAAGAAAGGGCCCAAATCAAAGAATTAATCCTACAACTTGAACAAGTAGAAGGAGAACAAAAGAACCCCTCGTGCACCAGAAGAACACAGACAATGAAAATTTGAACAGAATTAAATGAAAAAGAGAATAGAAAAACAATTGAAAGTCCAAAGCTGGTTTTTTGAAAAGATCAAGAAAATTGATGCACCATTGGCTAAACTCACAAAACAAAAACAGGAGAGGAAACAAATAACACAAATGGGAATGTACATTTTCACTCAGTCATATTAAATAAAAAAAAAGAAGAAAAAAATAAAAAGAAATGAGACAGGAGATGTGCCAACAGACCCAACCCAAATTAAAAATGTCACAACAGAATGCTATGAAAAATTGTACTCTAACAGATTTGAAATTCCAGAGGAAATGGACAAATTTCTAGATTAGCATCACCTATCAAAATTATCACAAAGAGATGTAGAACATTATAATAAACTAATTACAAAAGAAGAGATTGAAAAAGTAGTCAAGAAACTACCAATGGAAAAAATTCCCGGCCCAGACAGCTTCACTAGAGAATTCTGCCAAACTTTAGAGAGGATTTAACTCCAATACTACTGAAGGTATTCCACAACGTAGAAAAGAATGGAACATTGCCAAATTCATTCTATGAAGCCAGCAATAGCCTAATACCAAATATGGGCAAAGAGCCCCCCTCCAAAAAAGAAAATTACAGACCAATCTAATTCAGTAACTTGGATGCAAAAATCTTCAATGGAATCCTAGCCAGTAGAGTTCAACAATGTATCAAAACAATAATTCATCATAACCAAGTTGGATTCATAGCAGAGATGCAGGTTTGGTTCAAAATCAGAAAAACAATTAATTACATCTACCCCATAAATAATATAAAGGATAAGAATCACTTAATTCTATCAATTGATGCACAAAAGGTATTTGACAAAGTCCAACACCCACTCATGTTAAAAACTCTTAGTCAAATAGGAGCAGAAGGGAAATTCCTCAACGAAATATGGGGCATCTATGCAAAACAGCCAACGTCATCCTGATTGGAGAGAAACTGAAAGAATTCCGCCTGTAAACGGGAACTAGAGAAGTATGCCCACTGTCACCACTCCTACTCAACATTGTGCTAGAGGGTCTGGCCAGAGCAATCAGACAAGATAAAGAAATAAAGGGCATACACATCGGTAGAAAAGAAGTAAAAGTATCCCTATTTGCAGACGATATGATCTTATACACAGAAAACCCTAAAGAATCTGTAAACTACTCAAACTAATTGAAGAGTTTAGCAAATATCAGGATATAAGTTAAACATAAATACGTCAGTAGGATTCTTTTGCACCAATGAAGAGATCATTGAAGAGGACACCAGCAAAACAATACCATTTATAATAGCTCTCAAGAAGATAAAATACATAGATATAAATCTAACCAGAAAAGAGACCTATACAGAGAAAATTGCAAGACCCTACTGCAAGAAACCCAAAGAGACTTACATAAGTGGAGAAACCTACCTTGCTCCTGCATAGGAAGACTTAACACTGTGAAAATGTGTGTTTTACCCAAAGTGATCTACATATATAATGCAATCCCAGTACAAATTCCAACGCCATTTTTTAATAAGATGGAGAAACAAATCATCAACTTCATTTGGAAAGGGAAGAACCCCAGATAAGTAAAGCACTACCAAAGAAGAACGACACAGTGGGAGGCCTCACACTACCTGAGCATACAAACTATTATACTGCCATAGTAGTCAAAACAGTCTGGTTCTGATAAAAAAAGAAAAAGAAAAAAAAGGTATACAAAATAATGGAACAAAATAGAGGATCCAGAAATATCATCATCCTCCTATGAACAGTTGATATTCAACATGATTTACCATGTAAATCATGGTAAAAGCAGTCTCTTTAACAAATGGTGAAATTGGGTATGTTTTTGCAAAAAACTGAAATAAGACCCATATCTCACACCTTACACAAAAACTAACTCAAACTGGATCAAAGACTAAATATCAAACTTAAAAAATGATAAAAGTTATGGAAGAAAAAAATAGAGGAAACAATGCAAGTTCTAATACATGGCTTAGACTACAAAATCTTACCAACAATGCACAAACAATAGAAGACAAAACAGACAAATGGAAACTACTAAAACTCAAACACTTAACGATCATCCAATGACTTTATTAAGAGAGTTATAAGACTGCCTACAGAGTGGGAAAAAATATGTGGCAACTACGTATGAGATCAACATCTAATTTCCATAACCTACAAAGTACTGCAAAATATCAACAATAAAAAGACAAATAACCCAATTAATAAACGGGCAAAGGACATGGATAGACACTTCAGAAAAGAAGACATTCAGGGAGCTGCTGACAATCATTAGGTATTATAGGAATCAATATCAAAACTACAATGAGATACTGTCATGGACTGAATTCTGTCCCCCCATGTGTAGCCATGTGCCTGGGCCATGATTTCCAATATTTTATGATTATCCTCCATTTTGTGATTTTCCTATGCTGTATGTTAAAGGATGAGGGTGGGATGTAAATCCCTTCATAGGATCACCTCCCTGCACCACTGTAAAGGGAGTTTCCCTGGAGTATGGCTTGCACTGCCCTTAATCCTATTATCCTGCAAGAGACAAAAAGAAAGGGAAGCAAGCAGAGAATTGGGAACCTCACACGATCATGAAAGCAGCACTGGGAGAAGAGAGTATCTTTCTGACCTGAGGTTCCTGCACCAAGATGCTGCCTGGACAAAAACTGGACTTTCCTCCAGAGCCTCCAAAGCCTTTTGGTGGAGTGCACATCCTGAATTTCGACTTGTAGCCCACTGGACTATGTAAGAATACCACCACTCTGTGCTATTTCTGTTAGAGCAGCACAAGCTGACTAAAACAGATACCCCACTGAGGTTGGCAATAATCCAAAAATCACAAACAACAAATGTTGGAGAGGCTGTGCAGAGATTGAAACTTTCCTGCACTGCTGGTGGGGATGCAAAATTGTACAGCCTCTTAGTGCTTTCTTAAAAAGCTAGAAATATAAATACTATATATAAATACTATATTATCCAGCAATCCCACTGCTTGGAATATATCCTACAAAAACAAGGGCTGTCATACAAATGGATGCATGCACATGAATGCTTATTGCAGTGCAGTCCACAATAGAAAAAGGATGGATTCAACCTAGGTGCCCATCAACAGAAGAATGGATAAACAAACTATTTATATATACACATGGAACACTACGTAATGATAAAGAACAATGATGATTTTAGGAAACATCTCTTAACCTGGTATCAACTAGAAGACATTTTGCTGAGTGAAATCAGTTTGCTTCAAAAGGTCAAGTATTATACGAGACCACTATTATAAGGACTTAGAAAAGGACTTACGCATAGAAGATTCTTTGATGGCTACAAGAGCGGGGAGGATGGGACAAGATTGTTCATAGATTAGATACCCAAACCAAACCAAACCCACTGGCATCAAGTTGATTCCAAGTCATAGTGACTATTTTAGCTAGCTCTGCTGTAGCAGAATTTAGTACCAGAAAAGTGGGGTGCTGCTCTACCAAGTACCTAAACTGTGGGAGCCATTTTGAAACTGTGATTGGATAGAAAATTCAGAAGGAACCAAGGAGAACTGTTAACACTGAAGAAGTAGAAGATGGTGAGAATCAAGCAGCAGAGGACTGGCAGCAGCAATAGCGGCAGCAGCAGACCCACAGACAGTACTGGAACTGACCCATGGAGCAAGAGAGCTAAGTATCTGTGCACAGAGACTTCCTGGTGGAGCAGGGTACCTCCAAGCACTTGAATTGGTGAAGCTAGTCTTGCTGACCCATGGAGTGAGAAAACTGAGTGCCTTTGTGCAGGGGGCTTCCTAGCAGAGTGGGGTGCTTCTGGGCACTTAAATCAGTGGATCTATAGAGCTCTGGAACACTTGCTCCAGCAAGGCAGAGGTGGGCCTCAGGCCAGAGCCATGAGGCCATAGGATGCAGAAGCTGAGAAGAGCTGTGTCACTCTCAAAACTATGGCCATGTTCTCAGGGATTTGAAAGGGTGGAGCCAGGGCTTTCTGAGTTTGTAATGGCAGAATTGCCACTCAGTTGGGCTTAGGGTGCACCTAAACCCAATGGGGCAGAGTTACTGTCAAGTGAGCCTAGGAGGCAGAGTTATAGTATAAGGCTGGGGGTCTCCACTCAAAATCCAGAGTTTGGCCAATACCTAGAGTCTGGAGGGCAAGGCTATTGTGTAAAATGTCTCAGAAGGTGGAAGATTATTTTCAAAGTTTTGAGGGCTGATGTAATGTGTTCTGCTGACTCGCTTGTTACCTGTTAATGTCTTCTTTCCCTGCAATTTCTCCCATTTGTAAGGGAACGTTTAACTGGTGACTGTTCTGCCACTGTACCTTTGGAAACAGATAGCTCCTGTTCCAGGTTTCATAGTTGTAAAGGAATTTTGAATTTTAGACTTGGAACTGATTTAAGACTTCTATCATATAGGATGGATATGTTTTTGCTATGACCTTTGTTATGACGGGATGATTGTTTTACACAGTTCAAAGATGTGAATTTCAGGGTGGCCAAAGTGTAAGATGACACAGATTGAATTTGTCCCCCCCAAATATGTGAAGCCATGTTGCTGGGCCATGATTCCCAATATTTTATTATTGTCCTCCATTTTGTGGTTTTCCTATGTTGTGTGTTAAAGTATTAGGGTGGGATTATAAATCCCTTCATAGGATCACCTCCCTGCTCCACTGTAGAGGGAGTTTCCCTAGAGTATGGCTTACACCGTCTTTTATCCTTTCATCTTACAAGAGATAAAAGGAAAGGGAAGCAAGCAGAGAGTTGGGAAACTCACACCATCAAGAAAGCAGAACTGGGAGAAGAGCCATCCTTCAGTCCTCAGGTTCTTGTGTCAAGATGCTCCCTGAACAAAGATTAATGCAACACAAGAACTTTCCTCCAGAACCAACAAGGAGGAAAGCCTGCTGATGGAGTGGACATCCTGATTTTGGACTTGTAGCCTACTGAACTATGAAAGAATAAACTTTCCTTTGTTAATGCCATCCACTTTGTGGTATTTCTATTAGAGCAGCACTAGCTGACCAAAACAGTGATCCTATAGGTCAGAGTAAAACTTCCCTGTAGAGTTTCCAAGGAGCTCCTGGCAGATTTGAATTGCTACCCTTTTGGTTAGCAGACAGCACTTAAGCATTATGTCACCAGGGTTTCTACAGATTAGACAGTCAATAGGAATTCAGTTAGGGGTGACAGCATTCAGTAGAAGGCAGGTCAGCATAATTGGACTACACCATAAACTAAATAGTTTTCCAAATTCGACCCAACATTTCAAAGAATAGAGTAACAGGGACAGGGGTCTGGGCACCATGTTTTCTGGGAACTTTGAGGCCAATTGACATAACTAGTCTTTTGTTAAGAGAGTCTTCTGAACTTCATATTGGTGAGTGGCGTCTGGAGTTTTAAAAGCCAGCAAGTTGTCATCCGAATAACACTGATTGGTCCCAATCCACCTAGAACAGATGACAACTGAGAACATCACGGAAATAAGGAAAAATGAGCCCAAGAGACAGAAGGACCCATATGACTGACAGTCTACATCAGCATGGGACCAGAATTAGATGGTGCCCAGCCACCACCAAAGACATCCTTGATAGAGGACAGTGTAGAGTTCCTAAATAACAGGAAAAAAGAGGTCTGCATATCAAAAACTTTAGTAAAAGATCAGAATTGATAGCCTGATAACCTGGAGAGTCCCCTGGGAATATGGCCCTTAGACTTGCTGCTGCCCCAGACCTGAAACAAACACTGAGGTCAACACTTCAGACTAAGAATGGACTGGACTTGAAACACAAAGTGAACATGTGTTGTGTGTACTGCATTGTCTTATACATTTATAGAAAGCTGTCCTACTTGTTTCTAGTGGTGAAAGGAGGGTAAAGATGTTTGTTAGGAGGATACTGATAGTAGAGTGAAAAAGAGTGTGCTGTGACAGGATGGGAAGAGCAGATAAAGTTGTATAGAGGCAAGTACACAAAATTGACTTGAACTGTATACTTTCGTGTAATCATAATTTTTTTAAAAAAGTTCCATCTGCATGCTTGGCAGAATGGCTCAAGGCATGCATAAAGGGTCTCACTTTCAGCCCAGGAATGGCTCAGTCTATGAAGTCTGGAGCAATGAAGAGAAGGGAAGGGAATGTGCTGGGAAATGTGACAGAGGTTTGTGTCCCAGGAAATGTTTTAAATCAGTGACACAAGTCACCCAGCTATTGATGACCAAATGCCATTTTTCACTGGTTCTGGAGTCATATGTGGACTCTCCACTACTCAGTCTCTCCCACAGTGGAGGACACCTTCTCAAAGCTATTGCTCTACTCACTACACTGACTGCAGCCAATTCCTGGTGGGTTAGGTCTTGCCAGTCCTAGGTACTTGAGGACCTACTCAGTCACTCAGTCTGAATTTGCATCTTTCCCTTTGATGTTCAGGGCTCCTAGCACATTATATATAATCAATTCACTTGTACTTTGCTGTTAGAGGGTTTGCAGAAAGTGTCTGACTACTCCACCATCTTGGCACTACCTCTGGTCTTTATTTTTCAGTCAGAATGTTCTTCTGTATTTTACTCCAGCTCTGTCTGGTACCCTCTATTGTGATCCCTGTCAGAGCAATCAGTGGTGGTAGCCAGGCACCATCTAATTGTACTGAATTCAGTTTGCTGGAGGTCGTTGTAGATGTGGTCCATTGGTCTTTCATACTGACTTTTCTCTTGTTTTTTAGTTTTATTCATTCTTCCTAGCTCCCAGTGGTGTAAGACCAGTGGAGTATGCTATATGGCTTCTCACATGCTCTTAAGCCCTAAGATGCTACTCATCGAAGTAGAATATTTTATTTTTTTCCTGCCAGTTGAGCTACACGTTCCCCAAGACCATAGATCCCAAAGCCCTCATTTCAGCTCTTCTTTCCCTCAAGGAGTTTGCGAGTCTATGGAGTTTCTATGACATTGTTTTTTACAGATTGTGCTGGTTTACTCAGTAGTACGTACTGTTTTACCCTTTATCAAAGTTTCAACATTTTTGTTTTCTATTTAGAGTTTTTCTACCCCCACTCATTCCCTCCCTGGTAACCATCAAATATTGTTTCTTTTTATGCATAGACTTTTTCATGAGTTTCAATAGTAGTAATCTCATTTGTCCTACTGTGATTAACTTATTTGACTAAGTGTAATGCCCTCCAGGTTCCTTCATGTTATGAGAGAACATCCAGTTTGGTGAGCACCATTTGTTAAAAAGACTGTCTTTTTCCCATCTAATACACTTTGGACTCTTACTGAAGATCAAGTGACTGGCGGTGGTTGGATTTACACCTGAGTTTTCAGTTTTATTCCATTGGTCAGTGCATGTGTCCTTGTACCAATACCAGGCATCTTTGCTTCTAAGATGTGTCTCTTGTAAATAACACATTGATGGATCCTCTTTTTTATTCATTCTATCCTTTTCCGTTTCTTCATGGGTACATTTAGGCCATTTTCATTCTATGTAATTATTGATAGGGGTGAGTTTATTCCTGTTATTTTGTAGTGTTTTTTTTTTCTTTGTTCCTCTTATTCTTCTGTGCTGAATTACTTTGATTTGTGAATTTCTTTTTCATTGTTTTTGTTTTGGAAGATTTCAATTTTATTGATACTTTGTGTTTTCCTTCTTTATTCTGATGCATAAGTTTGTTGACTTTCTTTGTGGTTACCTTGAAATGTACCCGTATCTTCCTAAGTTTGAACCAGTCTGCTTTAACTTGGTATTGCCTTGCATTACACTCCTTTAGAGAATTCTCTATGTGCACTGTATTTTGTTGTACTGATGTTGTCGTCATTTACAGATTAACCTCTTTGGTTCCCAGTTGTAACTGTTTTGGTTTTAGATAGTCCATGTGATGTGTGGAGCTAAGATGAGTATGATAAACTAGAGAGGAGGTAGATAGAAACCAGAGCCAAAAACATTCAAACAAAATGTTCTAAAGAAGCTTGTCATGGTAGTGGAGAAATGAGAAACTGAGAAATGGAGATAAATGAAAAGATTAGGTAAAGAAAAAGAAACTATTTAAAATTTGGAAAAGAAACGTCCCCAGAGGTCCCACTGGTTGTGCTGTGAAGACCAGGGAAGTGTCTCCCACACTTTACATTATAGAAGGTGTATGGTTGTCATGCAGTGTCAGTATTCAGGAGACAGGAAAAATAGGTAAGTATAGAGAGATGAGAACTTGGAAAGGAAGAAAGAAAGGAAGCAAGAAGAGGAAAAAAATGAAAGAAAGAAATGCTACCAGGGATTCCACTGACACAGATGCCAAGGCTGGGGACATGTGTCTTAAGCCATGCAGTAGAGGCCAGCTAGAACAGACTTCTAAGCCATGAAAATAAAACATACAAACAGATGAAACAAACTAATAATAATAATAATAAAGCTCTGAAGATTCCACCAGGGTGGCATCACTGGCTGGGGAAGTGGTTTCCTCATTGAGCAATGCTTCACAGCTTTTCAAGAAGAGGCAAAAATGGCACATGGAGCCAGGTATTTAAGAGAAAGGAGGGGAAGGTGGTGTGAGGCACTGAAGAAACCAAAAGAAATAGAAAAAAAGCCACAAATGGCACTGAGGGAACTAGCTGGTGGTAGGGGGGATGAATCCAAATGGCTTAGCCTAGAAGAGTGTCCTCCTGGCCATGAGACTGAAGCCAGCAGGAGTCAGAGGAAGCTGCAGTGAGGGGGTAAGGATGAGGTTAGTAAAGCATATATCACTATTTTCCTGGTGATATATGTCCTGCTAGAAACTCCTGTATGTGTTTTCTTGTTTTCCATATCTACCTGACTCTGGTGTGTGGGGTCAAATCCAAGGGGTGTGGGTGCTGCGATTCTGGGCCAGCTGAGTCTCTGCAGATAGCCAGGAGATTTTGGAGGTAAAACATCATGATGAAGAAAGGGGCAAGAAAGCTTGTTTGTTGGTTACCAAGTGCTTTGTCTCCCGCTGAGATTTTTGTGAAACTGATTTCCTGTGATCCGTATCTGCTGATCTCTGACAGGAGTCCAAGATGGCGAATCTGTTCTGGGCTAGCTGATATGGGACTTCCACTCATATCTCTTTGTCTTAGTTATCTAGTGCTGCTTTAACAGAAATACTACAAGTGAATGGCTATAAAAAGAGGAATTTTATTTGTCACAGTCCAGTAAGCTAAAAGTCCAAGTTCAGAGTGTCAGATCCAGGGGAAGGCTTTCTCTACTGGCACTGGTCCTTGTCATCAGTCTTCCCGCAGACTGGAAGTGTCAAGACTAGAATTTGACACTTCAAGTTCTAGGATTGAAGAATATCTGGTTTTTGTTTGTTTGTTTGTTTGTTTTAGTTTTGGGGGTCTTTGCTGTGTAGGGACAGAGCAATGCTTCTGTCTACGGTGCCATATTCAGAGGAAATTCTCCTGTCTTTTTAATGACTTCTTGCTTTCTTCATGTATACTGTTCTAAATGTCATGCCCAAGATCTTGTCTAGTCTTGGATCATTAGTGTTCAACATGTCAAATCTATTTTTGACGTGGTCTCTAAATTCAGGTGAGATATTCTCAAGGTTGTACTTTGGATCTTGTGGACTTGTTTTAATTTTCTTCAGCTTCAAGTTGAACTTAGCCAGCTTGCATATGAGTAACTGATGATCTGTTCAACAGTCAGCTGATGGCTTCATTCTGACTGATAATCTTGAGCTTTTCTATTGTCTTTCTCTACAGATGCTGTCAATGTAATTCCCACATATACCATCTGGTCCACAAGTATAGACGCTGTTTATGTTGTTCTTAAAAGGCATTTGAAGTGAACTTGGTCTTGCAAAATTATATCATCCTGTCTCCAACATCATTTCTACCAAGACCCTATTTTCCAACTACAGATTCCTTTCATTTGTTTCCAACTTTCTCATTCCAGTCACCAGTAATTACCAATGCATCTTAATTGCATGGTTGATTAATTTCAGACTGCTGAATTTGGTAAAAATCTTCAATTTATTCATCTTCGGCCTTAGTAGGCTTAGTAGTTGGTGCATAAATTTGAATAATATTTGTATTAACTGGTCTTCCTGGTACGCATATGGATATTATCATATCACTGACAGCATTGTACTTCAGGGTAAATCTTGAAATAGTATTTTTGATGATAAATGAAAGGCCAATCCTTTTCAAGTTGTTATTTCCAGCATACCATGTGACTTTTTGATGTGAAATGTCCAACAGTCTATTTCAGCTTGTTAATGACAGGAATATTGGTGTTTATGCATTCATTTCATTTTTGATGGTTCCAATTTTCCTAGATTAATACTTTATATATTTTATCATTTATATCATTTATAATGATATTATTATTTATTATATATATTATTATTATAATGATATTATCATTTATACTGATATATTCCTATCATTAATGTATATTTTCAATTGCTTCTCATTTTGAGTCTTGCCACATCAGCAAATGAAGGTCTGAAAGATTAACTCTATCCATGTCATTAAGGTTGACTCTACTTTGAGAAGGCAGCAAGCACTTCCCCAGTCATATTTTGAGTGCCTTTGCAACTTGAGAGATTCATCTCCCAGACAGTGCTCTGATGGTATTTGTAACATGTTCAGTGGCTAATTTTGTTTGTTTGTTTTATTCCAGAAAGAAGCCTCCAGGCCCTTCTTCTCAGTCTGTCTTTGTCTGGAAACTTAGATGAAACCTGTCCACGAAAGGTGATCCCGTTGGTATTTGAATACTGGTGGCATAGCTTCCAGTATCATAGCAACAAGCAAACCTCCACAGTACAACAAACTCACAGACGTATAGGAGGTATATATCTTAGAAACCCAAAAATACTGACACAGATATATGTACACTTACATTCATTGCTGTTTTACTAGCAATAGCAAATAAATAAGTGAAAACTACAACAACCTAATTCAAGGAAGATGCTTATAGCCCAGACCTTTCAGGAATGAATGGCCTGGCATTACAGGCACCAATTCCAATTGTACAGTAGGTACCAGTTGAGCCAATCTGTTGGTAGAATGTCTATGCATTTTTATGACTGAGAAGCCATAGAAATCTCCCTTCTCATCCTCAAATATATACCTTTTACTTATAGCTTGAATTGTAGGTCCTGATTTTAAAGTAAATACTTACAATAGGAAAACCAATCATATCTTAACTGAGAATAAATGAGTTTATAAGACTTGCTTGGATTAAAATAGCCTGAGAATAATGGGTCTCTTGGAGAAAGAGACCCTAGGGAAGAGGCACAGGATTTAGAAACAACACAGAAATGACAAAGACAAATCTCAACTCTTACAAGTTTGTTGACTGGTCATGGGTATCACTTCAACAATCAATTCAGCTGCTTTAAAACTACTGTTGGGAAGATGAGACATGTATGGAGCAGAGAGGAATAGTGTCCTGTCACCAGGCAAGGAGAGCAGTGGAAGCTGCATATAGGTGGACATGTAAATTTATATGGGAATGTACATTTTCACTCAGTCATAATAAAATAAAATAAAATAAAAAACTACTGCCAGGGAAAGAGGTCAATGAGTATTTCATTTTTAGCATCTCTACACAATTCTGTAAGAGAAAGAATGCCACTGTTGTTCAAATTTTTGTAACAATTCCACACAGTTTCTGCCAGTCCCATTACTAAAAAATATATTTTTTCACTACATGCATAGCGTAAGATGCAACTTCAACTGTGTCCAGATAGTACAAAGTAATCTGAAGACTTAACAATTATACAGAACTCTTAATAAATGAAGACAGCTCGACTGGACAGTTTAGATAAATGTCCTGAAAATAACTATTACATCCAATTAACATAGCCATAAAATTGCCCAATATCGACTTCATTTTGCATGGTATTTATTTATTTTAACCTGTCATGACTATTTTGCCATGGTGATTTCAATTGACAGTTAAATCCTCGAATGATTCTCTGAAACAAGCTATGTAAAGTAAATACTAAACCTGTGTAAACACGATGTTTAACCATTCAGGTTAAGCAGGTAAAAGTTCATTCAATTGGTTTTGTTTATGGTATATTAAATATTTGGAAATTGGTTTATGTTGGGATTTTGCATATTTTTAAGTATGCTGAAGAATATGGTTTTATACTGGAGGAAGTGGTATTTTACGCAATAGAAAAATATATATATAGGACTAAAAAAAAGAGATCTGACTTTTTAGACTTGGCCCAGAAAGTAATGAACTGTATGATTTCTGACAAGCCCATTAACTTCTTGAAGTGTCTATTTCTTTGACTGTAAACTAAGAATAAACTGTCTGCCTAACTACCCCATAAGTATGTTGCATCCAATGTGACGGATACAAAACTATCTAGAAAATTTGAATATGAGATTCAAACACGAGAGATACTCACCTGTGCATTTAGAATAACGTATCAATAGAGTCCATTATGTGAAGAAAGTGCACAGAAAAATACACTTAAGTTTTAAGGTCTACATAGGCAAACATATGCAGTCAACTGCAAAAGTGGATTTTAGAGCTAATATGATTCCAGTTGTGCTTCAATACTTGTGTTTCAAAGATATGGGCAGTTTCAAGCTTTGACTGCTAATTGGGCTACGTTGGTCTAAGTACTTCTTTTCTTTGCATTTAGTAACAAACTATGGCTCAGTTGAAGATTAGTAATCTCATCCATTCACAGTAATGACAAAAATAACCAGATGTAGTTCAATTATCTTAGTCACTATAATCAAATGAGAGTTGCTTTATTCCTAAAGCACAGTTGTAATCATATCACCTTTATGCTCAAAATTCTTTGATAATAAATACTTTACTGATTAAAAGACAAAAATCCAGGCATACTAGGATAAGATTCTAGGACCAATCTACCTTTTCAATTTTATTACTCCACTGTTACTCCTTACATAGACTATGTTCTAATTAAATAAGATTATTTACATTTCTACAGACTATGCACGTTTATATATTGCTTTTATGCCTTTCATTGTGCTGTTCCCTCCAAATATAATGGTCTTTTACCTAGCCCTGCCTCTCAATTGGGTTAGTCTTTTTAGTCCAAATGTCCATACTACCATGAGCTAATTCTTGATCCCAAACCAAATCCACTGCCACTGAGTCAATTTTGACTCACAGAGACCCTATAGTACAGAATAGAACTGCTCCATGATAAACTTAATTAAATCTAATCACCTTCCTTTCTGAATTCATGTAATACTTTATGCCTCTATTTTAACACTTTTCATACTCTTCATTATATCTCATAACTCTTTTTATAGAAGTCTAATCTCTCAAGATACTCAGTTCCTTCAGGGATGTAATTCATTTTTATTGTCATTGTATTATATACTATAGCTAGAACAACATATTGCACATAATGGATATTCACTAAATATTTATTACTTGTCCAAGTAGTTTCTAAGCAATCTACTGGAAAATAATCAATCTGGGAAATTGCTAGGTTGCTCACAAAGTATTGCATTCCATCAAGCAACATAAACATGTCATACAATAAGTTAATATTCTCATTAAGGAGACAAAAACTGTAGCACATAGAAATTAGTTGACTATCAGCAGTTAGAGGTTTGCAAACAATTTCAGTATAATCAATAGATTGCACAAAGTAATCATCACATTCATGGCTTCCTGCATATGTTGCTTTCAACTATTAATAAATCCAAATTTGCAGTGACTGAAAAAGAGAGGAACTATTTGCCAAGATGATAATTAACTGAAAAATGTTGACAAGGTCCATAATGTACAACTGTGTGAATAATTTCTGTAACATATAGTTTAGAGAGGCAGACTCTAGTCACAAGGTGACTGATTTTGAATCCTATTTTTGCCATTTAAAACTATTTAAACTTGAGCAAGTTTCATAATCTCTGAGTTTTAGTTTTCTTACTGGTAAAATAGGAAGTGTAGTACTAAGTAGCTAATAGTGAAAACTAAAAATACTGTAATTTTTTCCACCAGGAACTCAAAGAAAGAAATTTTCAGTATTAGGTCATGTACAGTTCCATCCTTATAAACACATACATTCCAAAAGCAGCTATGTATACCTAGGGAATGCCTGTATTCTGACAACTGATTTCCAAAGTCAGGATTCTAATAAAACAGGGCTGATCATTTTGTATTACACTGGACTATCTTTTCCTTTCAATTTTCAACATTGGTAAATAATCTGAATCTTTTTTTCTTTACTCCTTAATATAATATATATTGATGATCAAACAATTGTTTATTTAATTTGTTTACAAGCTTAGAAAGTCGCTAGATGGCACAAATGGTTTGAGCTTGATGACTAACCTGAAGTTTGGTGGTTGGAACCTACCCAGTGGTACTACAGAAGAAAAGACCTGGCGATCTGCTTTCCTTAAGATTACAGCCAAGAAAGCCTTATGTAACACTTTTACTATGTAAAATATGGGGTCATCATTAGCTGGAATTGAGTCAACAGCAAGACAGATCATTTCAAATTGGTCTCTGATAGAAACACAATGAACTTCTGAGGCTCAGAAGTCGAGAGGACTGCCATGTTTTTCCAGGTCTAACAAGTTTGACAGTGTGTAGTCTTACCACTTTTGCCTCGCTTGCTTTAGTATAAAATAATTTTAGTTTTCCTTGTCTTACAGGTTTCTTACTTATATAGGTTTCAGCTTTTGCAGGTTTTAATGTAGTATGGAAGATACCTGAGAATGTTGTTGCTTTGTAAATTAAAAAAAAAAAAAAGAAAAGGAAAGGAAAGGAAAATACCTGAAAAATCAGTTTGTATGACCAGTTGAGGTTTATGTACTTTTATTTAGGTTTGAAGTTGTAAATATGCAACTATTCTCTAAGAATGTAAAATACGACATGTGCAAGTTAAAATAATTAAATTCAGTAGTTCAGAACACTTAATTATACCTTTATCACTCATACCTTGAATTTCACTGGTCACTGTGAAATTTTAAGCGTGTGTGAGGAATGATGTGGCAAAAAAGTGTGAATCTACTGCAAAGAATAAAGAGCCAAAGCCAAGTGCCGAAGCAATATTAAAATTATAGCCACCTTGTGCTTCTCAGAACTTTAAGGTTTTCACTTTGAGCACTGCATCGTTTGGTATTAATTCCACCACCTATGTAAAAATTAAAAATAAAAAAATCTGATTTCATTCATCCAGTTGTTTGAAGTTGTTTGAACATGTTGTTGTTAGGTGCCATTGAGTCATTTTCAACTCAGAGTGACCCCATGTACAACACAGAGAAACATTGCCTGGGCCTGCACCATACTCACAATCACTGTTATGCTCGATACCACTGTTGCAGCCACTGTGTCAATCCATCTCATTGAGAGTCTTCCTCTTTATTGCTGACCATACTTTAACAAGCACAATGTCATTCTCCAGGAACTTGTCTCTCCTGATAACATGTGCAAAGTTTGTGAGATGCCATCCTGGCATCCTTTCTTCCATGGAGCATTCTGGCTGCACTTCTTCCAGCACAGATTTTGTCATTATTCTGACAATCCATAGTATATTCAATATTTGTCACCAACACTGTAATTCAAAAATCATTTCATCTTCAGTCTTCTTTATTCAGTATGCACCTTTTACATGCCTATGAAGTAAATGAAAAACATTGTGATCTTGGTCAGGTATACTTTTGTCCGTAAAGTGGCATTCACATTGAACATTTTACTATTTGTTATTAATTCCATCACCTGTGTCAAATTAAAAAAAGAAGGAGAAGAAGAATCTCACTTCATGCATCCAAGTGTTTGGTCATACAGTGCCATAAACCATATGGGTTTCATTTGAAAGTCTTCCAAATCACAGATTCCCATGTGAAACTGATAAAAGCCAATTTAGTTAATGTAGAGGAATGGATGGCTGCTCTCAAGTCAAGTCCAAGGAGATTGCTGTATAGATTTTCTAAGTGCTAAACTTAAGGGAAATTACTTCTTCATGACTTGATTCAGACCACAATAATGAAGATTGTGATGTAGCCAATGTACAGCTATGTTGACATTACGGTACTGGAATTAATCCATCTGCATTGCAGCTTGGTGAAGTTATTTCCAGGCCATAGAAGTTCTGAGGCCAACTTCATTTTCGCAGGCCCAAACACTGAAGTGCATAATATTGAAAATCTATAATGGTACTGAAATGCCGTTAATTTCTGTCTTGCATGACACAAGCTTACCAGACTTAGGTTGATATCGTATTCCTACAACCTGAGGATATTTTCAGTGGCAATTTGAAAGATTGTCTACCAGTATTCTCCACTATGCTTAAAAATGCAATATGCCAGTCGTTAACTGTTTCGAAGTCAGGCTAATCAGACACTTTCTTTTTTTTTTAAGATTAAATGTTTATATAGCGAAAGCAGAATTGAATTATACATTACCTAACATGCTACCACTGCTAACCACAAGGTCGGCAGTTCAAATCCACCAGGCGCTCCTTGAATACTCTGGGGGTCAGTTCTACCCTGGCCCCTAGGGTCGCCATGAGTCGGGTCCAACTCGACAGCACTTGGCTTTTGGCAACATACCAAGCTCTGGAACTTATTATTTCAAATCCTACTTTGGTTGACTAGTTTGAATTGCAACTGCAAGAGAGATTGGCTCAGTTATGATATTAATACTTATTAATGCCACTACACTGTTGTTGTTGCTGTTATGGAGTTGTCTCTGACTCATGGTGCTCCCATGTATAACAGAATGAAGCATTGTCAAGTCTATGCCATCTTCCTATTGCTGGAATGCTCAAGTCTGTGTATTTTGAGTGCCTTCAAACCTAAAGGGCTCATTTTCCAATACAGTGCTATACAGTATTTCATTGTGATTCATATGCTTTTCATTGGCTAAGTTCAGAAGCAGATCACCAGACCCTTTCTTCTCAATCTTTTTTCTTCTGGAAGCTCTTCTGAAATCTGTCTACTATGAGTGACCCAGCTGGTATTTGAAGTATGAGTGGCGTAGCAACACACTAGCCACCAAAGTACCAAAAACTGACACTCAAGTGGTAGAATTCCACTATAGTGTTGCAATACTGGAAACTTTTACCATGGTGTGACACATAAATTTGCTTCCACCTTTGTTTTCCATTGCTTCACTGTGTACTCAGAGCAACATACAGACTGATCTTGTTAAAATATTACATATTTTCAGTGCTCAAAACCTTAATGGTTTTATATCTCACTTCGAATAAAAGTCAAAAGTCTTACAGTGACCTACAAGTCCTTAAATGACCTTCTATGTTCCACAACTCATTCTCTCTTTGACCTCATTTTCAAACGTATCCACCTTGTTCACTTTGCGTTAGCTTCACAGGTCTCTTCACTATCAATAAAATATGCTGTTTATGACTAGCATATTGCTCTTGGTATTCCTGCTATATAGAGTACTTTTCCTAAGACATAAACATTGTTCATTCTATAACCTCATCTTCTCAATGAGGCCCTCTCTGTCAGCTACTTTTTCCTTAAAATAAATCTTGATTTCTTGAGATAACCTTGAAACTTAAACAAACAAACAAAAGGAAAACCTTAACCAGTAGCACATGCATCTAATTCTAAACAATTAAAAATGGTGTTCAGGAAGAAAATCCAGGCCTTGCAAGATTCTACTTTCCCAAAAGATTTTTTGTTTGTTTTTTAAAATTTATGTTAAGTTCATTCTCACCCCCTATGTTTGAAACAAGGGAAAAAAGGAAGACACTAAATGGCTTGCTCTATAATTCTCACTTAAAAGAAAAAGAAAAAGAAAAACCAACTTCCTATTGAGATGACTCCATTTCATGGAAACCCTCTTCTGTGTCATAATAGAACTGTGCTCCATAATATTTTCAACTACTGGTTTTTTGGAAGTAGATCACTAATTTTTTATTCAGAGGTGCCTTTGTGTGAACTTGAACCACCAACTTTTTGTTTAGCAGCCTAGTGTGTTAACATATAGGGATTTTTCAAAAGTCAGAGTCAACTGGATGGCAACTGAGCAGAGAAGAATGGTGTGCTGTCACCAGGCAGGGAGAGCAGTGGAAGCTGCATATAGGTGAGTATGTAAATATATACAGGAATGTACATTTTCACTCAGTCATAATAAAATAAATAAATAAAACAACAAATTCGGGCAATAATTTAAATTAAGCAAATTTTTTAACATTATTGTATTTATTTCTCTTTTCACATACCCTACTAGCACACTCAAATGAGAGCATAAGTAGAAGTAATTTTGAGTTTGAAAGTAACTAAATCAAAGCTACGTTATTAAAGACCCTCAAAGATTCTATAGCAGAGGTTTATGATGTTTTACTCTTAACATAAAGATTATTTAGCCAGGTCACAAAAAGGATAGGCATACGATATTGTACTCTTTACCTATAGACACTTTTTGCACTCTCATCTTATTTAAATCATTTTGTATAATTTAATCATAATATTTAAAGCACTTTTATAAAGATGTATGAGTAATTAATGAACCAAACTAGGGACCCCTGGGGGCTCAGTAGTTAAGAGCTTGGCTGTTAACCAAAAGGTCAGTTTAAATCCAGCAACTGCTTCTTGGAAACCCTGTAGAACCATTCTACTCTGTCATATTAGGGTCATTATGAGTCAAAGGTGGCTCACTAGCAACAAGTTTTTAAGTCAGAAACACTATTAAATATTATTATGGAGCTAAAATTTAGAGAAATGAACTATCAATTTTGTAAAATGTAACCTGATAAAATCTCTTATTAAAGGACTTACTAAACAGAAAGCCTATGTATTTGCAGTAAATCTTATTAAATGAGGCTAACCTGACTTTAGTTTTGACTCTTAGAATGCTACCTGGTTCATTAAGAACAGATATTTAGACTCAAGAGTCATTATAATATGAGGTCTGACAAGTCTGAAAGCTTAACTGTTTTAAGTGTTACATAACTCATTGCTGAATGTCTCTACAGTTACCTTCAAAGTACTCCGCTTGGGAAGCTGTGTACAAATGCCAGCACCTAGTCTGCCCTTCAAAGCAATTTTGTAACTCTATTCAGAATGGCCATTACCCATGGTGGCATGGTGGAAAGTTCTCAAATTTAATTGTACAGTTGTCTATGAGGAAGGTTTTATCCAGTAAACAAATAACTGTATTGGAACACTCTACCTACTCACCTGATCTGACTCCCATTGACTTTTTTCTTTACCAGAAAAGAAAGAATATTGAAAGGAAGACCTTTTGATGACTTTCAGCACATCAAGAGTAATACAATGACAGCTCTGATGGCCATTCCAGAAAAGGAGTTCCAAAATTGCTTTGAATAGTGGACTAGGTGCTGGTGTTGGTACATAGCTTCCCAAAGGGAGTACTTCGAAGGTGATCATAGTGATATTCAGCAACAAGGTATGTAGCACTATTTGTAGGATGAGTTCTCGAACTCCACTGGCAGTCCACTAAGTGATAAAATGAGTATATCACTTAAGTGATTATGAATGAGCATAACTTACAACTAAAGAAAGTACCAGAAGTATATTTCTTTAAGGCAAAGATTTCCAAACAGCATTTTATGTAGAAACTATGTGAGTTTGAGAGAATTTGAAAGTGATCAAGAAAAATGATGTGACCATGAAATAGCATTGCACTAGCTGTTTATTGAGGCCACTGGCACTGACAGCTACATATAGAGGGTGGTTTTCCACGGTATGAGGTTTTCCAGAGGCAAGTGGTACAGGAAGCTATCAGAGGAGAAGAAGTCATGAAGAACTTCAGGGAAGAGGGGATAGGAGGTGGTCTTATGAGAATGCTAGGCAAAATTCTGAAGCAAATCAGGGACTATCTAGGTCATAGAGCTCCAAGGCAGTTAAGTAGCACCTTGAGGTCATTCTAATTACGAGATTTTATTTTATCTATAGCTAACAGACATTGAGTGCAGTTTCACAAGATATGTAAAGCAGACAGGTTCTAAGTAGTTAAAAATTTATTTAGGGTGGACTAGACACATGTCTCCTCAATTCTCTCTGAGAACTAAGGCCTGGAATGATAATTGAGTGGAGAAGAATGCATATACAGGGAGCCCTAGGATCTGGTACAGAGTTGTGAGATTGGACCAGCCAGCAGTAAGGGGGCAACCACCTCTCTCAAAGACCAGGCAATGGTACACTTAGTGTGGCTTCTGCTGACTCACCAGTTGGGAAGACTGCAGGTACTGATACCTCCTTTGTTATCTTGGAATCAGAAGCTGGGCATGAGCTGATTAATATGCTGAACTGCAATGCTTAAGTAAGCACCATATAGTACATCAGAGAGACTGTACTTGGGATAGCCACATATTGAGAGCCCGGCTGCTGACTGAGGGCATCACTGCCTCTTCACCCTCTCTTTTCTGTTGTTTCACAGCAGGCAGGGCAGCTAGGGTGGGATGCTATCTTGGTTAGCTGGGAGGCAGAGTCACAAGTGTTTGTCCAGCAGAAAAGCTGCATTTAGAATGGTGGTGCTTGGAAGCACCCATGCAACAAGGCTGCATTCCCTCCATACTTTCAACCACCTCATGGAATCTGTGGAAGGCATATGAGGAGCTTTTGTTGTCATCCAGAAGGTGCGGCCTGCCACACCTGAGGGCCTGAGTTATTTCTGCAGCTGTTGGACAGCTCCTCACTTAGCAGAAAAGTACCTTTTTAAAATGAAACCACTGGAGAAGTGACTGCTGGGAAGCTTGGCAGCATCTCCCCCACCCTTCCCTGATCCACATCATAGCACCACCTGACGGCACCCCCATGACTGAATAAGTAAAGAATAATCTTTGCCAACAAGGAGGCAGAGCCTGCCACCCCAGAGAGTCCTCCTGGGGCCAGTTTCTAGAATACACAGAGGTGGCTGGTGACCAAGGTACATCTTAGAACTACAAATCAGGTCCTCCTAAGGAAACAGCAGACAAATCCAACAGCTACTAGATGGTGCACAAGCAAAAATCCAGAGATAACCATTTAAAGACAAAAATCCACCATGGCTGTGGAAAACTCACAAAATACAGAATCTAAAAACTTGCCAGATGAAGAAGCCTTTCTGAGACTATTGGAGGTTGAGTACAAAAGAATTATATAGAGAGCACCCCTAGAGATTAAAGAAAATGCAGCAGAACAAAATGAATAATTTGGCAAACTGTTTGAACAGATGGAATATAAATGATCTGAAATCCAGCACATCAATAATACAATCACAGAATTAGACAACTCCGTCCAAAGCCAAAAGACCAGAAAAGAGGAGATGGAAGTTCAATTTACTGAACTTGAGTGTAGACCAACTGACGCCAATATTTATGAGGAGAAATCAAGCAAAAGATTATAAAAATGAAGAAGCATTAAGAAACATGTGGGACTCTATTAAGAGGAATAATCTATGAATAATTGTAGTTCCTGAGCAGGGAGAGATAGCTGAAAATAGAGTATTGTTGTAGAGTAGCTGACAGAAAACTTCCCTGAAAGTATGAAAGAAGAGATCATAGTTTTCCAAGATGTGTATTGAACAACACAAAAACTAGACCCAGAAAGAAAGACACCAAGACATATTATAATTAAGCTTAATCAAATGAAACATAAAGAGAGGATCTTAAAGGCACTGAGGCTAAAAGCAAAGACAACATACAGAGGGAAGCCCTGTAGCCTTTTGACTAACTTCTTGGCAGAAATGTTGGCAAGAAGGCAGTGGGATGACACATTCAAAGTCTTGAAGGAGAAAAACTTCCAGCCAAGAATTATGTATGATGCAAAATTGTCTCTGAAATATGAAACTGAAACTAAGACATTCACAGAAAAATAGAAGCTTAGAGACTTTGTAAAAACCAAATCTACAAGCAGTACTGAAAGAAGCTCTTTGCTTAGAAAAACAAAAACATTAAGTGTATACTTAAGGAGGCAATACAAGACCCAGCATCCAGAATCCTACTCAGGGAAGTCACAAAGCTCAATCAAAGCCAAAATATTCAAAGGGAACCTGTAATCACTTCATCAAAACTATGACAATATCACGCTAAAAATGAGGGCATACTACAGTAATTATAACCCGTTCAAATGGAGAGGAAATTAAAAAGATATGCAGAAGTTAAAGTCAGGTTTATACTTAAATTAGTAAGGAGGATCATAAGGGTAGCCGAAAAGCAAAATAACAATGCAACATATTCAAACAAGAAACATAATACAGGTGTCTCAAAAAACAAAACTAACACTGAAAAAGGTGAAAAGTCAACCCTAAAGAAAAATGACCCTGAACATAATATTAAGAGCAATGTGGAAAATATCCACAACACAAAAATAAAGACGTCAAAATAAAAGCACTAAATACATGCCTATCAATAATTACAATGAATGTAAACGGACTGAATGCTCCATTAAAGAGACAGTGGGCCATATCCTGGATCAAAAACATAATCCATCTACATGTCACTTACAAGAAACACACTTCAGACTCAAAGATATGAACAAACTGAAAATTAAAGGGTTGAAAAATATAAACCAAGCCAACAACATAAAAAGAGGAACAGGAATGGCAAAACTAATCTCAGATAAAATAGACTTTAATGTAAAATCCACAATAGTGGACAACGACAGTCACTATTTATTGCTGAAATGTTCAGTACATAAGCTGGACATAACAATATTAAATATGCATGCATCCAACACCAGAGTATCTAAAATACATAGAACAAGCACTGACAACATAGAAAAACGAGATATATCACTACACATTACTAGTTGGAGACTTCAACACTCCACTTTCAGTAATGGAGATATTATCCAGAAAAAAGCTCAGTAAAGACACAGATCTTATTGAGAAAACTAACGAACTAGACCTCATTGATATACACAGAACTCTTTACCCATCAACAGATAAGTATACCCTCTTCTCAAAGGCACATGAAACATTTTCCAGAACAGACCATGTATTAAAATAAAGTCTCAACAAAGATCCAAACAACTGAATTATTGCAAAGAATATAGCTGAAAAAAAAATAGGTAGACATTTGAATTTGTGGAAACTGAACAGCACCTTGTTCAAAAATCCATGGGTTACAGAAGAAATCAAGGACAAAATAAAGAAAATTATGGAATGAAATGAAAATGAAAACGCATCATACCAGAACCTATGAGATACAGTAAAAGCAGTGCCAGAGATCAATTTATCTCTATAAATGCACACATCCAAGATGAAGAAGGGACCCAAACCAAAGAAATAACCCTACAGCTTGAACAAGTAGAAAGAGAGCAAAAGAGGAACCCCTCAGGCACCAGAAGAAAACAGATAATAAAGATGAGAGCAGAACTAAACAAACTAGAGAATGGAAGAACAATTGAAAAAATTAACAAAATCAAAAGCTAGTTCTTTGAAATGATCAATAAAATTGATAAACCACTGGCTAAACTCACAAAAATAAAACAGGAGAGGAGACAAATAACACAAACATTAAATGAGATGGGAGATGTCACAACCGGTAGAACTGAAATCAAAAGTATCATAACAGAATACTATGAAAGACTGTATTATAAATGACTTGAAATCCTAGGGGAAGTAGACAAATTTCTAGATTCATATCACCTGTCCAAATTATCACAAGGAGAAGCAGATCAACTTAATAAACTCATCACAAAGGAAGAGATTGAAAAATTCATCAAAAAACTACCAAGCAAAAGAAGCCCGGGCCCAGATGGCTTCACCGCAGAATTCTCCCAAACTTTTAGAGAAGAGATGACTGCAAGACTGCTGAGACTATTTCATGGCATAGAAAGGGATGGTGTACTCCCAAATTCATTCTATGAAGCCAGCACAACCCTGATACTAAAACCATAGAAAGATCCTGTAAAATAAGAACATTATAGACCAATATTACTCATGAACCTAGGTACAAACATCTTCAACAAAATCCTAGCCAACAGAATTCAACAACAACAACAATAAAATTGATCACGACCAAGTGGGATTCATACCAGGGATGCAGGTATGGTTCAACATCAGAAAAATTGTTAATGTAATCAAACACATAAACAACACAAAGGATAAGAATGACCTCAATTTGTCACTTGATGCAGAAAAGGCATTTGACAAAGTCCAATACCCATTCATGCTAAACTCAGTGAAACAGGAATAGAAGGGAAATTTCTCAATGAAATAAGGGGCTTTTATGCAAAGCCAACCACCTGCATCATCCTGAATGGAGACAGACTGAAAGAATTCCCCTTGGGAATGAGAACTAGCCAAAGATGCGCACTGTCACCACTTCTATTCAACATTCTGCTAGACATTTTAGCCAGAACAATTAGACAAGACAAAGAAATAAAGGGCATCTGCACTGCCAAAGAAGAAGTAAAATCCTCCCTATTTGCAGATGACATGCTTCTATACGCACAGAATCCCAAAGAATCCGTAAGTAAACTACTCAAACTAATGGAAGAATTCAGCAAACTATCAGGATATAAGATAAACGTAAGTAAACCAGTAGTATTCATTTATGCCAACAGAGAGATCATCAGAGAAAAAAATCACCAAATCAACACCATTTACTATAGCCCCCAAGACAACAAAATATCTAGGAATAAATCTAACTAGAGAAATAAGAGAGCTATACAGAGAGAACTACAAGACTTTACTGCAAGAAACCAAAAGAGACACAAATGGAGAAACCTACCCTGCTCATGGATAGGAAGACAACATTGTAAAACCGTCTGTTTTATCCAAAGCGATCTACATACACAATGAAATACAAATACAAATTCCAGTGTCCCATTTTTAATGAGATGAAAAAACAAATCACCAACTTTGTTTGGAAAGGGAGGAAACCCCAGATAAGTAAAGCACTACTGAAGAAGAGGAACACAGTGGGAGTCCTTACAATACCTGAACATAGAACCTATTACATTGCCACAGTTGTCAAAACAGCATGGTACTGGCACAAAAAGAGACATATAGACCAATGGAACAGTTGAAACCCCAGAGATGTCAGCATCCTCTTACGAACACTTGATATTCAGCAAATGCCATAGATTGTAAACTGAGGTAAAAACAATCTCTGTTACAAATGGTGTTGGAAAAATTGGATATCCATCTGAACAAAAAGTGAAAGACCCATATCTCATACCTTACACAAAAACTAATTTGAAATGGATCAAAGAGCTTAATATCAAACCTAAAATGACAAAGATCATGCCAAAAAATTAGAGTCAACAATGGAAGTTCTAGTACACAGCTTAGACAGACTTCAAACTCTGACAAAAAAAGCATGGTCAACAGAAGAGAAAATAAATAAATGGAAACTTCTAAGAATCAAATACTTTGTGTTATCCAAAGACTGTATCAAAAGAGTTAAAAGATCACCTACAGAATAGGAAAAAATATTTGGCAACTACACTTCGAACTGACGTCTGATCTCCATAATCTGTTAGGTACTGCAAAATATCAACAAGAAAAAGGTAAATAGCCCAATGAAGCAATGAGCAAAGAGATGGACAGACACTTTACCAAAGAGAACATGTAGGCAGCCAAAAAGCACATGAGGAAATGCTCACCGTCATTAGCTATCAGAGAAATCCACATGAAAACTCCTATAAGATACCATCTAACCTCAACGAGGTTGGCCATGTTCCAAAAAACACAAAACAACAAATGTTGGAGAGGCTGTGGAGAGACTGGAACTCTCCTACACTGCTGCTAGGATTGCAAAATAGTGCATCCTCTTTGGAAAGCAATCTGGTGCTTCCTTAAAAAGCTGGAAATAGATACATGATTTCATCAAGTAATACCACTTCTCAGAATATATCCTACAGAAACAAATGCTGTCACACAAACAGATACATGTACACAAATGTTTATTGCAGCACAGCCCACAATAGCAAAAAGATGTAATCGACCAAGATGCCCATCAACAGATGAAAAGGTAAACAAAGTATGGAACTCTATGCAATGATAAAGAACCGTGATGATTTTAGGAAACATCTCATAATCTGGTTTCAACTGAAAGACATTATGCTGAGTGAATTCGGTCAGAGCCAAAAGGACAAGAGCTATAAGGACTTATAATAGACACATGTACAGAAGAAAAGACCCTTTTTATGGCTACAAGGGTGGGGGATGGAGGGAGAGTGTTGGTCATAGATTAGATAGCTAATAGAAATTTGGTTAGGTGCAAGCACTGACAGTACACAGCTGAAAGCAGATCATCTTAACTGGACTCCACCATAAGCTGAAATCTCTTTTAATCTCAACCCAATATTGCAAGGATAGAGTAGCAAGGGAGGGCTGTGGGGGCCATGCTCTGAAGGGACATCAAGGGCAACTGGCATAGCTAGCCTATTGTTGAGAGAGTCTTCTGAACCATATGAGTGAGTGGCATCTGAGGTCTTAAAATCTAGCACACTAACAACTGTGATACATCAAATGGTCCCATCTTATCCAGAATAGATGACCACCAAGAAGAGAAACACAGGACAAAAGAGCTGAGGAGACAGAAGGACCAACGTGAACGGGAGACTGCATTAACAACATGTAAGTAGAAGAACCAGATTGTGCCTGGCTACCACCAAAGACAGCTGTGATGGTACACACAATCTTGAGTCCCTGTGGGAACAAGATAAAAAGAAGAGAGCAGCTCAAGAACTCTACTAAAAGACCACGGTTGATGGTCCAACAGCCTGGGAAGCCTCTTGGGCACATGCCCCCTAGTTCTGCTGCTGCCCCTGTCAAGAAAACACTACTGAGGTCAACTCTTTGGAAAAAAATAGACTAGACTTGGGGACACAACATGACCATATGGTGTGTGTAATTTATGGTTCTACAAATTTATAGGATGTTGTCCTACTGGTATCTTTCTAGATGGTTGAGAAGAGGATGGAGAAGAGGGAAGTTGCTAAAAGGGTGCTAAAAGTATAGAATAAAACAGAGAAGTTTGCTGTCACCAGGCAGGGAGAGAAGAGTTGCAGATAGGCAGGCATGCAAAATTAATTTGAATCATGCACTTTCTCACTTAAGCACAATAAAAAAAATATCCAATGAGGATAATTATAAATAATAACTGGGATGTACAATTTTTGTTCTGCACAGTCAGACCTTTTCTGCTAATAGGGATTAAATTGTTATGAAGAAGTAAACAAACCAGAAGTAACCCACAGAGTCCATTTTTAACTCATTTATATAAGAGAAACCTAATATGGTATAAGCTACAAGAATCAGTAATCCACTTGCTTGTCACTGCAGGGTGCTCAATTTGCTAGGTTCTCAGGGCTCCAAGAACACAGGTTGAAAAAGATAAAAATGGGGAGTCAAGATGGCAGACTAAGCACACGTCTCCTTATGTCCCTCTGGAAACGAAGACCTGAAGTGATAATCAAACGGAGACTTCTGGTCACCTAGTGAGCCCACAGGACATGGCACAGGGCTGTTAAATTGGAATTCATATCACTGAATGAAAAGCCTCCTCTCTTTCGCTGACTCCCACTCCTGGCTAGCCCTGGCTCTCACAAACTGAAGGTAAACACACCATTTTGACTTTTTTTTTCTCTGTCTTGGCCGGAGGGCGGAGCTAGGTCTTGCCTAGTGGCTAGACTCAGATGCACTGCTGTTGGGATAAGCAGGTGAAATTCCCATATTTTGAGAACCAGGCTTTGGACTCTGTTCATCTAGTCACTTTGGGCCTGTCTTTTAATCTCTGACACAGCGAGGTTCATACGGAACCACAGTGCCTGTGTGCGGGACGTCATGCTGGATATGGAGATTTCAGCAGGGCATAATTCTTAGCCTGGGAGCCAGCCCCTGCAAATAGGACAGCACTTTTCTGACAGACAAGAAGTATTTTACGCAGTGTCACCTACGGTAGGGGCCCAGCAACAGAGGTGGAGGACTCACTACCTGTTTTCATCTTCAGCCCCTCTATCTACCAACCATGCGGAGAGTACCTTCTTAGATACGGTGGCCACAGCTGGACCTAATTCTTAGCTTGGGAGCCAGAGCCTACCCACAGGAGCACACTTTTCTACCAGAAAAGGAGTAGTTGACACAGTGTTGCCTAAGGCTGGGCCTGTCAGCAGAGACCGACAAGGCAGTAGTATTGCTGTATTTTGAACTAGTTCGTATCATCTGGGGTTGCATATACAGGTGCTTACTTTGCCAGTTGGGAAGAGGGTCCTTTACACCTGAAAACCTGACAGACTTGAGAAGTGGTCAGATATCTTTTGTTTTACATTTTAAGACAGCCTAGAGAAACATCAGAGGTCCATCCTCATAGTACCTCTCCCAGCCTCTATTTACTCACATGGGACCCAAAAAGCAACAGACACTTGTGGCAAACAAGAAATCACCCATGGCTTCAGAAGGCTCACAGCAAAACAACCAAGGAGTTTTCCAGATGAAGAAAGTTTTCTGAAATCATCGGAAGATGACTGTAAAAAGATTATATACACAGCACTTCTAGACCTTATACAAAATACAGCACAACAAAATGAAAAATTAAGCAAGCTGATCAATCTGATGGAACACCAATACTCTGAAATCCAACAGATCAAGAATAAAATAAAAGAGAAAATTTCATTCAAAGCCAAGAAAACAGAATGGAACAAATGGAAAAAAGAATTTCTGACTTGGAAGACAGAACTACTGATGCCAGCATCTATGAGCAGAAATCAGAAAAACGAAACAAGAAAAATGAAGAAGCATTAAGAAGCATGTGGGACTCTATTAAGAGGAACAACCTTTGATTAATTGGAGTCCCTGAACAGGATGAGATGCCTGAGAACACAGAGAGTATCGTTGCTGAGCTGCTGACACAAAACTTCCCAGAAATGATGAAAGAAGAGAATATAGACATCTCAGATGCACATCATATGCCATTCAATATAGATCTCAAAAGAAAGACTCCAAGACATATTATAATCAAGCTTAACAAAATGAACATTAAGCAGCCACTCTTAAAGGCAGCAAGACTCAAAGCAAAGCTAACATTCAGAGGGAAACCCTGTAGACTCTCGTCAGATTTCTCAGCAGAAACCATGCTGGCACGAAGAGAATGACATAACACATTCAAAGCCTTAAAGGAGAAGAGCTTTCAACCAAGAATTATATATTCTGCAAAACTATCTTTCAAATACAAAAATGAAATGAAGACATTCCCAGATAAACAGAAACTCAGAAACTTTGTAAAAATCAAACCAAAACTACAAGAAATACTGAAAGGAGCTCTTGGCTCTGGCTTAGAAGAATAAAACCACTAACTTTGTATTTTAGAACGACACATTACTCAGAACCCTACTCAGTTAGAGAAGGCTCCAAAGTCAATCACAGTTTTAATACTGAAAGAAGCAATCCAGTGATCATCATGCAAACTATGGTGCCATCAAATTCAAAAGAAGGATGTACTACAGTCATTACAGTCCTTCCTGATGGAGAGGAAGATGACAAGACTGGTAGTAATTAAAATTGGGTTTATATATAGTCTATTAAGGGGGATCACAGGGGCAGCCGTAAAGCACAACAAAGAGGTATCATACCATTTCAAGAAATGCAACACACGAGTCTCAACAACTACAAAAATAGCTCTGAAAAAGGTGAAAAATAAACTCAAAAAAAGAAGGTCCCAGAACAGACTAATAAAAAGAACAGAGAAAACATCAACACAAAAATAAATCTATCACAGTGGCAGCAGTGAACACACACCTATCAATAATTACATTGAATGTGAATGGATTGAATGCTCCAGTAAAGAGACATCAAGTGACCCATCCATATGTTGTCTACAAGACACTCACTTGAGGCGTAAACATAGAAACAAACTGAAAATTAAAGGACAGAATATATATAGAGCTAGCAATGAACAAAGAAGAGTAGGGGTGGAAATTCTAATCTCAGACAAAATCAATTTTAATGTAAAATCCACCATCGTGGACGAAGTGGACATCATTTATTACTGAAAGTTTCAGTACACAAGCAAGACTTAACTATATTAAATATTTATGCACCTAATATCAGAGCACCTAAATACATGGAGGAAACACGGACTACACTCAAAAAAGAGTTAGATCACTCCACAATAATTGTCGGAGACTTCAACACTCCACTCTCAATACTGGACAGATCATCTAGAAAAAAAGCTCAGTAAAGATACGGAAGACCTCACTGCCAAAATTAACCAACTAAACCTTATCGATACATACAGAACTTTCCACCCATCAGCAGACAACTACACCTTCTTCTCCAGTGCACATGGAACATTCTGCAGAATTCATCATGTGTTAGGACATAATGCAATTCTCAACAAATTCCATACCATGGAATTACTGCAATGAATCTTCTCAGATCGTAAAGCAATAAAAGTCTAAATCAATCGCAGAAAAAAGCATAGATAGAAAGTGGAACTCTTGGAAACTGAACAACATCTTGCTCAAAAAACCATGGGTTGTAGAAAAAACCAAGGATGAAATTAAGAAATTCATGGATTCCAATAAGAATGAAAACACTTCCTACCGGAACCTATGAGATACGGCCAAAGCAGTGCTGAGAGGTCTGTTTATCTCCATAAATGCACACATCTGAAAGAAAGAAAGAAACTAAATCAAGGAACTAACCCCACAGCTTGAACAAGTAGAGAGAGAACAACAGAAGAACCCCTCTGGCAGCAGAAGAAACCAGATCATAAAGATTAGAACAGAGTTAAATAAATTAGAGAAGAGAAAAACAATTGAGAAGACCGAAAGCTGGTTCTCTGAAAAGATCAACAAAATTGACAAACCACCATCTGAACTTACTAAAGAAAAACAGGAAAGGAAACAAATAACCCAAATTAGAAATGAGAGGGGAGTGATCACAACAGATTCAAAAGAAATTGAAAATATCATAACAGAATCCTATAAAAGACTGTACTATAACAAATTTGAAAACCTAGAGGAAATTGACAAATTCCTTGATTCATACCACCTACCCAAATTATCACAACGTGAATCAGAACAACTTAATAAACCATCACAAAGGAAGAGATTGAAAATGTCATCAAAACACTGCCAACCCAAAAAAGCCTGGGCCTAAATGGCTTCACCACAGAATTATATCAAGCTTTTAGAGGAAAGTTATCTCCAATACTACTGAGACTATTTCACAGTATGGAAAGGGATGGAGTACTCCCAAACTCATTTTATGAAGCCAGCATAACCTTGATACCAAAACCAGGGAAAGACACAACAAAAAAAGGGGAACTACAGACCAATATCACTCATGAATCCAGAGCAAAAATCTTCAACAAAATTCTTGCCAATAGAATACAACAACATATCAAAAAAACAATCCATCCTGACCAAGTTGGATTCATACCAGGCTAGTTCAACATCAAAAAAACACTCAATGTGATTACCCACATAATTAGCACAAAAGACAAGAATCACCAGATTTTGTCCATTGATGCAGAAAAAGCATTTGATAAAATCCAGCAACCATTACAGTAGTAAATCAGTAGGATTCCTTTATACCAACAGTGATACTGCTAATGAAGAAATCTTCAAAACAATACCATTTGCTATAGCCCTCAAGAAGATAAAGTACCTAGGAATTAACCTAACCAGAGAAATAACAGACCTTTACAAAGAGAACTACAATCCCCTACTACAAGAAACTAATAGACACTTAGATAAATGGAGAAAACTACCCTGCTCATGGACAGGAAGACTTAACATTGTGAAAATGTCTGTTTTACCCAAAGCAATCTACTTATATAATGCAATCCCAATACAAGTTCCAGTGTTATTTTTTAATAAGATGGAGAAACAAATTACCAATTTTGTTTGAAAGAGAAAAAACCACAGATAAGTAAAGTACTACTAAAGAAGAAAAACACACTGAGAGGCCTCTCATTACCCGATGTCAGAACCTATTCCACTGCCACAGTGGTCAAAACAGCCTGGTACTGGTAAAAGAAGAGACAGATCAATCAATGGAACAGAATCAAGGGCCCAGAAATGACACCATCACCCTATGAACACTTGATATTCGACAAAGGCCCTAAGACATTAAACTGGAGCAAAAACAATCTCTTCAACAAATGGTGCTGGCAAAATTGGATATCCATCTGCAATAAATTGAAACAAGATCCATATCTTACACTTTATACAAAAAACAGCTGCAACTGGATAAAAGACCTAAATATCAAATCTAAAATGATAAAGCTCATTCAAGAAAAAGTAGCAAAAACAATGGAAGTTTTAATACACAATGAGGACAGACTTCAAAATCTGTCAAACAAACCACAGTCAACAGAAGAGAAAATAGATAAATGGGAACTACTAAAAATCAAACACTTTTGCTCATCCAAAGACTTTATCACAAGAGTTAAAAGACCACCTACAGAATTAGAAAAAATATTTGGCAACTCTATATCAGACCAGTGCCTGATCTCCATAATCTACAAGGTAGTACAAAATATCAGTAAAAAGATAACCTATCCAATCAAGCGATGGGCAAAGGAGATGGACAGACATTTCTCTAAAGAGGAGATCCAGGCAGCCAAAAAACACATGCAGACATGTTCACGATCTTTAGTTATTAAAGAAATTCCAATCAAAACAACAATGAGATACCATCTCACCTCAACAAGGTTGGCCATGATCCATAAAACACAAAACAACAAATGCTAGAGAGGCTGTGGAGAAAGTAGAACTCTCCTACACTGTCTGTGGGGTTGCAAAATGGTCCAGCCTCTTTGGAAAGCAATCTGGCGCTTTCTTAAAAAAAATGGATATAGATGTACCATTTGACCCAGTAATTCCACTGCTTGGAATATATCCTACAGAATCAAGGCCATTCACACCAACTGATACATGCACAAGAATGTTTATCGCAGCACAGTCCATGATAGCAAATGATGGAATCAACCCAGATGCCCAACAACAGAGGAATGGATAGGTAAACTATGGTATATATACTCAATGGAGCACTACGCAATGATAAAGAATAACGATGATTCCAGGAAACATCTCATAACCTGGTTTCAACTGGAAGACATTATGTTGAGTGAAAGTAGTCAGAGACAAAAGGACAAATATTGTATGAGTTCCCCACGATAAAAACACAAAAACAGACTTATGCATAGAAGAAAAAACTCTTTGATGGCTGCAAGGGAGCAGAGGGGGGGAGGGGGAGGGTTTAGATTACACAGTTGGTAGAAGTTTGTTTGGGTGAAATTGGTGATAGCACACATTAGAAACAAGTACAATATTAAGTGGACTTCAACATAAGTTGAATACTGCTTTCATCTTAACCCAATATTGCAAGGTCGGGGTATCTGGGGCAGGGGGCAGGGGACCATGCTTTTACGTGAAATAGAGGCCAATTGGCACAACTAGCATATTGCTAAGAGGACTCTCTGCACCCCACATTAGTGAGTGGCGTCTGGGGTCTTAAAAGCTGCCAAGCTGCCATCCAAGGGCACAGCAAATGGTCCCAACTCAGCAGGAACGGATGCTCTCTGAGGATCAAAACGACATGGGGAAAGACAACCCAGAAGACAGAGAGATCCACTTGTGTGGGTGCCTACATTGACTTGGGACTGGTAGAACCGGATGGTGCCCAGCCACCACATGTGACAGCCGTGATGGAGCTCAGGAAGTTGAGTCTCACTGGCAACACAAGAATGAATAGGAGTGCACCTGAGATCTCCACTAAAAGACCACAAATGATGGTCCAGAGGCTTCAGGGTTCCCCTGTGAGCATCGCCCCTGGCCCTGATGCTGCACTTGCCCATAAATCATTATGAAGGTCCACTCTTCAAACACGAATGGATTGGACTTGGCGATACAGAGAGACCACAATTTGGATGTACTTTATGTTTCTATGCATCTACAGGATATCATCCTGTGAACCTCTGGCTGGACTGAGTGGTGTGGGTGGAGAGGAGGAGAAAGGAAACTGTTGGGAAGATGAGACATGTATGGAACAGAGAAGAATAATGTGCTGTCACTGGGCAGGGAGATCAGTGGAAGCGGCATATAGGTGAGCATGTAAATTTATATGGGAATGTACATTTTCACTCAATCACAATAAAGAAAAGAAAATGGTAAAAATGAATTTGACACATGATACATCTGAATGGGAAGGCATGGAGGAGGAAAACAGTTTAAGGAGAATAATAAAGCCATAGATTGCTTTTCCAAAGTTGATAGGGTCTTCACATCAAGATTTTATCAAATCATATAATACTTCTAAGTGACTTCTATAGGGGGGTAGAGTCAAGATGGCGGACTAAACACACTTCTCCCTGAATCCCTCTGGAAACCAAGACCTGAAATGATAATTAAACAGAGGCTTCTGAACACCTGGACTTCATACCACTAAATGGAAAACTTCTCTTTTGCTGACCCATGCTCTTGGTGAGTCCTGGTTTTCATGGATCAAAGGTAACTTACTGTTTAACTTTTTTCTCTGTCCTAGCTAGCAGGCAGAGCTGGGACTTGACTAGCAGCTAATCTCAGACGCACTGCTTGTGGGATCGGGATGCAAAATTGCCACATTTTGAGAGCCCAGCTTTGAACTCTGTGCATCTTGGCACTTTTGGCCTCCCTTTCTGCCTCCACCATAAAGTAGCCTGTGCTGAGGCAGGGCGAGCTTGCACGGGACACCATCTTGTTCCGCTGGGAGGCAGATATACTACCCATAAGGAGGCCTCAGATAGACCTAATTCCTAGGCTGAGAGGAAGCGTCTGCCCAAAGGAGAGTGCTTTTCTGGTAGAAAAGCAGTATTCTACACAGTGTCACCTAAACCTGGGGTCCAACAGCAGAGGTCAGTAGCCCTGCAGTATTTTCAACTAGTTCATAACATCTGGGGTTGGATATAGAGGTGCTTACATTGCCAGCTGGGAAGAGGGACGTGTATACCTGAAAACCTGAGTGACTTTGGAAGTTGTCAGATATCTTTTACCTTTCATTTTAAGACAGCCTAGAGATCTGACTCGACAGCACTTGGCTTGGCTTGGCAGAGAAACAACTGTGGTCCATCTTCACAGCATCTCTCCCAGCCTCTATTGACACACATGATACCCCAAAAAACAACAAACTCTGGAGAAAAGTGTACCCAAGAAATCATCCATGGCTTCAGAAGGCCCCCAGAAGAAAGCACCAAAGAACTTCCCAGATGAAGAAACCTTTGTGAAACTATCAGAAGGTGAATACAAAAGGATTATATATAGAGCCCTCCTAGACTTTATACAAAATGAAGCAGATCAAAATGAAAAATTAATGAAGCAGTTCAATCTGACGAAACACCAGTTCTCTGAAATCCAACAGATCAAGAACAAAATCAAAGACATAGAAAATTCAATTCAAAGCCAAGAAAACAGAAGGGAACAAATGGATAACAGACTTTCTGACTTGGAAGACAGAACTGCTGACTCCAGCATCTATGAGGAGAAATCAGAAGAAAAGAAACAAGAAAAAGGAAGAAGCATTAAGAAGCATATGGGACTCTATTAAGAGGAACAATCTATGACTAATTGGAGTTCCTCAACAGGATCAGACACCTGAGAGCATTGTTGCCGCATTCCTCACAGAAAACTTCCCAGAAATTATGAAAGAAGAGAATATAGATGCCCAATATGCATATCAAATGCCACTCAGTACATATCTCAAAATAAAGACTCCAAGACATATTATAATCAAGCTTAACAAAATGAAACATAAGCAGAAACTCTTAAAGGCAACAAGACTCAAAGCAAAGCTAAAATTCAGAGGGAAATCCTGTAGGCTTTCATTGGATTTCTCAGCAGAAACCATGCTGGCATGGAGACAGTGGTGTGACACATTCAAAGCCTTGAAGGAGAAGAACTTCCAACCAAGAATTATATATCCTGCAAAACTGTCTTTCAAATATGAAAATGAAACTAAGATATTTTCAGATAAACAGAAACTCAGAGAATTTGTAAAAAAAACAAACCAAAACTACAAGAAATACTGAAAGAATCTCTTGGCTTAGAAGTACAAAACTACTAACTTTATATTTTAGAAGCAAATACAGGACACATCACCCAGAATCCTACTCAGTTAAGGAATGCTCCAAACTCAATCAAAGCTATAATAGTGAAAGAAATCATCCAGCGATCATATCATGAAAACTATGATGTCATCATATTAAAAAGAGGGATGCACTACAGTCTCTATAGTTCTTCCAGATGGAGGGGAAGTTGATAAGACTGGTAGTAATTGAAATTGGTTTTATACACAGTTTATTAAGGCGGATCATGGCGGCAGCCATAAAGGCAAATAAAGATGCAACATATTGAGTCAAGAAATGTAATACAGGAGTCTCAACAACCACAAAACCAATACTGAAGAAGCTGAAAAATCAACTCAGAAAGAATGCCCCAGAACAGATGAAGAACAACAGAGAAAACATCAACATAAAAATAAACGTATCACAATGGCAGCACTGAACACATACCTATCAATAATTACATTGAATGTGAATGGACTGAACACTCCAGTAAAGAGACAATGAGTGACATCTAGGATCAAAAGACATGACCCATCCACACGATGCCTACAAGAAACGCACCTTGGACTTAAAGATACGAACAAACTGAAAATGAAAGAATGGAAGAATATATATCAAGCTAACAATGAACAAAAAAGAGCAGGTGTGGCAATTCTAATCTCAGATAAAATCGATTTTAATGTAAAATCCACCATCCTGGACAAGGATGGACACTATTGCAGAAAGGTTCAATACACAGGCAGGACTTAACAATATTAAATATTTATGCACCTAACATTAGAGCAACTAAATACATCAAAGAAACACTGACTACACTTGAAAATGAGATAGGTCACTCTGCAATAATAGTGGGAGACTTCAATACTCCACTGTCAATATTAAACAGATCATCTAAAAAAAAAGCTCAGTAAAGACACAGAACACCTTATTGCTACAATTAACCACCTAGACCTCATCAACGTATACAGAACTTTCTATCCATCAGTGGACAACTACATCATCTTCTCCAGTGCACATGGAACGTTCTCCAGAATAGACCACGTGTTAGGACATAAAGCAGTTTTCAACGAAATCCATACCATTGAATTAATGCAAAGCATCTTCTCAGATCCAAAAGCCATAAAAGTCAAAACCAATAGCAGAAAAAACATAAATAGAAACCGGAGGTCATGGAAACTGAACAACATCTTGCTCAAAAAGCCATGAGTTATAGATGAAATCAAGATATTGATGAATTCCAAAGAGAATGAAAACACTTCCTACCAGAACCTATGGGATACAGCGAAAGCAGTGCTCAGAGGTCAGTTTATCTCCATAAATGCACACATCTGGAAGGAAGAAAGAAACCAAATCAAAGAACTGACCCTGCAGCTTGAACATGTAGAGAGAGAACAACAGAGGAACTCTTCAGGCACCAGAAGAAAACAGATGACAAAGATTAGAGCAGAACTAAAAGGAGCAGAGAACAGAAGAACAACTGAAAAAAATTGAAAAGCCCAGAAGTTGGTTTTTTGAAAAGATCTACAAAACTGACAAACCACTGGGTTAACTTACTAAAGAAAAACAGGAAGCCAAGCCAAAAAAACAGAAAAGGAAACAAATAACCCAAATAAGAAATGAGAGGGGAGTTGTCATAACAAATCAACAGAAATCCAAAATAGCATAGCTGAATACTATGAAAGACTGTACTCTAACAAATTTGAACATTTACAGGAAATGGACAAATTCCTTGATTCATATCACCTACCCAAATTATCACAAGGTGAAGCAGAGCAACTTAATAAAACCATCACATAGGAAGAGATTGAAAAAGTCATCCAAGAACTACCAAGCAAATAAAGCCCAGGCCCAGATGGCTTCACCGTAAAGTTCTACCAAGCTTTTAGAGAAGAGTTATCTCCAATACTTCTGAGACTATGTCACAGTATAGAAAGGGATGGAATACTCTCAAATTCATTCTATGAAGCCAGCATAACCATGATACCAAAGCCAGGGAAAGACCCAACCAAAAGGGAGAACTACAGACCGGTATCACTCATTAATCTAGATACAAAAATCTTCAACAAAATTCTTACCAATAGAATACAACAACATAACAAAAAAATAATCCATCATGACCAGGTGGGATTCAGACCAGGGATGCAAGGCTGGTTCAACATCAGGAAAACAATTAATGTGATCAACCACATAAATACCACAAAAGAGATGAATCACCTGATCTTGTCTATTGATGCAGAAAAGGCATTTCACGAAGTCCAACACCCATTCATAACAAAAACTCTCTGCAAAATAGGAACAGACGGCAAATTCCTCAATGCAATAAGGCCCACTGATACAAAGTCAACTGCCTACATCATCCTGAATGGAGAGAGACTGAAAAAGTTTCCCTTGAGAACAGGAACTAGACAAGGATACTCACTCTCACCTCTCCTATCCAACATTGTACTAGAAGTTCTAGCCAGAGCAGTTAGACAAGACAAAGAAATAAAGGGCATCTGCATCTGCAAAGAAGAAGTAAAAATCTCCCTGTTTGCAGATGATATGATTGTATACGCAGAGAATCCTAAAGAATTCATAAGTAAACTACTCAACCTGATAGAAGAGTTCAGCAAAGTCTGAGGATACAAGATAAACATAAGTAAACCAGTAGGATTCCTTTATACCAACAACGAAAATCTTAATGAAGAAATCACGAAATCAATGCCATTTACTATGGCCCCTAAGAAGATGAAGTGCCTAGGAATAAATCTAACCAGAGATTTAGCAGATCTTTACAAACAGAACTACAAAGCCTTACTGCAAGAAATTAACAGAGACTTAGATAAATTGAGAAACCTACCCTGCTCACGGATAGGAACAATTAACATTGTCAAAATTCCTATTTTACCCAAAGCAGTCTACTTATGTAATGCAATCCCAATACGAGTTCCAGTGTCATTTTTTAATGAGATGGAGAAACAAATCACCAACCAACTTTGCTTGGAAAGAGAAGAAGCCCTGGATAAGTAAAGCACTACTGAAGAAGAAGAACACACTGGGAGGCTTCTCACTACCCTACTTTAGAATCTATTACACTGCCACAGTAGTCAAAATAGCCTGGTACTGGTACTGGTACTGGTACAAAAAGAGACAGACAGATCAATGGAACAGAATTACGACCTCAGAGATGACACCATCTTCCTATGAACAGTTGCTATTCGACAAAGGCCCTAAGATGTTAAACTGGGGTAAAAACATCTCAACAAATGATGCTGGCAAAAAGTGGACTTTCTTCTGCAATAAATTGAAACAAGACCAATATCTTACACCTTATACTAAAACCAACTCAGACTGGATAAAAGACCTAAATGTCAAATCGGAAATGAGAAAGCTCATCCAAGAAAAAGTAGGAACAACAATAGAAGTTTTAATACACAATGGAGCAGACTTCAAAGTCTGTCAAACAAACCACAAACAACAGAAGAGACAATAGATAAATGGAAACTATTAACATTCAAACACTTTTGCTCATCCAAAGACTTTATTAATAGAATTAAAAGACCACCTACAGAATGGGAAAAAATATTTGGCAACTATATGTAAGGCTGATGCCTGATCTTCGTAATCTATAAGGTACTACCAAATATCAATAAGAAATTAAGCGATGGGCAAAGGAGGTGGACAGACACTTCTCTAAAGAGGAGATCCAGGCAGCCAAAAAAAACACGTGTGGTCATGCTCACGATCATTAGCTATTAAAGAAATTCAAATCAAAACGACAGTGAGATACCATCTCACCCCAACAAGGTTGGCCGTGATCCAAAACCAGAAAACAACAAATGATGGAGAGGCTGTGGAGAAATTTGAACTCTTCTACACTGTTGGTGGGATTTCAAAATGGTGCAACCTCTTTGGAAAGCAATCTGGCACTATGTTAAAATAATGGATATAGATATACCGTTTGACCCAGCAATTCCACTGCTTGGAATATATCTTATAGAATCAAGGCCATACACACCAACTGATGCATGCACACAAATGTTCATCGCAGCACAGTCCACAATAGCAAAAGGATGGAATCAGCTCAGATGCCCCACAACAGAGGAATGGATAGGTAAACTATGGTATATATACTCAGTGGAACACTATGCAATAATAAAGAACAACTATGATTTTAGGAAACATCTCATAACCTGGTTTCAATTGGAGGACATTATGTTGAGTGAAAGTATTCAGCGACAAAAGGACAAATATTGTACGAGGATAAGATCTTAAAAACAGACTCATGCATTGAAGAAAAGGCTCTTAGAGGGCTTCAAGGGTGGGGAGTAAGGGAGGGCGAGGGTGGGAGTGTTTAGATTAGATAGCAGATAGAGATTTGATTGGGTCAAATCTGGGACAGCACACATTAGTAAGAACATCAATATTAACCAGACTTCAACATAACATGTTTATTCCTCCCTTTTTACCCCAATATTGCAAGGGCAGAGTAGCTGGGGCGGGGGGCTGGGGACCATGCTGTCAGGGTAAATCGAGACCAATTGGCACAATTAGCGTTTTGCTAAGTGAGTCTTCTGCACCCCACATTGGTGAATGGTGTCTGGGGTCTTAAAAGCTGCCAAGACGCCATCTGAGGGTACAGCAGATTGTCCCAACTCAGCAGGAACAGTTGATCACCAACAACCAAAACGACATGCGAGAAAGAGAACCCAGAAGACAGACAGATCCAAATGAGTGGGTGACTACATTGACTTGTGACTGGAAGAACTGGATGGTGCCTGCCCACCACCAATGATAGCCATGATGGAGTTCAGAATATTGTGTCTCACTGGCAACACAAGAATAAAAATGGATGCACCCCGAGATCTCCACTAAAAGATTGCAATTGATGGTCCACATGAGTCAGATCCGACTCGACAGCACTTGGTTTGGCTGGCCTCGGAGATCCCCTAGGAGCATGGCCCTTGGCCCTGATGATGCCCCTGTCCATAAATCATAATAGAGTTCACGTCTTCAGACAGGAATGGATTGGATTTGGCCACACAGAGTGACCATATCATGTGTGAATTTTATGGTTTTACAGATCTTTAGGATGTTCTCCTTTTGACCTTAGGGTGGGACTGTAATTCCCTTCAGAAGATCACCTCCCTGCTCCACTGTAAAGGAATTTTCCTGGAGTGTGGCTTGCCCCTCTTTTAATCGTTGCATCGTACAAGAGATAAAAGAAAAGAGAAGCAAGCAGATAATTGGGAACCTCACACCATCAAGAAAGCAGCACCAGGAGAAGAGCACGTTCTTCAGACTTGACGTTCCTGTGCCAAGATAGTCTCTGGACAAAGACTGACGCAATACTAGACTTTCTTTCAGAGCCGATAATGGGGAGAGCTTTTCCCTGGAGCAGACATCCTGAATTTGGATTTGTAGCCTACTGGACACTGTAACAATAAACTTTCCTTTGTTAAAGCCATCCACTCTGTGGTATTTCTGTTAGCGCCACACTAGCTGACTAAAACAGTGAGCATGCAAATTTATATGGGAATGTACATTTTCATTCAATCGTAATAAAAAAGAATCCATAAAATTCTTTGTTTTTTTTTCTTTATTTCATACTTCATTTCTTCTGTAGCTCATAGCTTTCTGAGCAAAGTGTTGTTCAGTTTCTACGAGTTCCCATTTCTGTCTGTGTTTTTTCTGCTATTGATTTTGACTTTTACGGCTTTATGGTATGAGAAAATGCTTTGCCATAATTCTGTTGTTTGACTTTTGTTGAGAGTTGCTCTATGTCCTAACATACGGTCTATTCTGGAAAACGTTTCGTGTGCACTGGAGAAGAAGGTGTAGTTATTTGTTGATGGATAAAAAGTTCTGCATATGTTGATGAGGCCTAATTGGTTAATTGTGGCAATAAGGTCTTCTCTGTCTTTATCGAGCTTTTCTGTGGAAGATTTGTCCAATGCTGAAAGTGAAGTGTTTAAGTCTGCCACTATTATTGTGGAGTCATCTATTTCATTTTTCAATGTAGTCAGTGTTTCTTCGAAGTGTTTAGGTGCTCTGGTAATGAGTACATAAATACTTAATATTGTTCAGTTCTGCTTGTGTATTGAACCTTTCAGCAGTAATTAGTGACTATCCTTGTCCAGGATGGTAGATTCTACATTAAAATCTATTTTCTTTGTTATTAGTATTGTCACACCTGGTCTCCTTGTATATTATTAGCTTGGTATACATTTCCATCTTTTAATCTTCAGTCTGTTCATATATTTAAGTCTAATGTGAGTTTCTTGTAAGTGACATGTAGATGGGTCATGTCGTTTGACCCATGATGTTACTCATTGTCTTTTTACTGGAGTGTTCAGTCCATTTACATTCAATGTAATTATTGATAGATATGTGTTTAGTGCTGTCATTATGATGTGTTTATTTTTGTGTTGGTGTGTTCTCTGTTGCTCTTAATTTTCTGTTCTGGATTGTTCTTTATTGGTTGATTTTTCATCCCTTTCAGTGTTGGTTTTGTGTTTGGTGAGACCCCTATGTTACATTTCTCTTTCTAGTATGCTGCATTTTTATTGTGCTTTGTGGCTATCCATATGGTCACCCTTAATAATCTAAGTTTAAACCCAATTTTAGTTTCTACCTATCTTATTAACTTCCTCTTCACCTGGAAGGACTATAGCTACTATAGTGTATCCCTCTTTTTAATGTGATGGTATCTTAGTTTTCATGATATGATCACTACATGCTTTCTTGTAATATTATGGCTTTGATTGAGTTTTGTGCTTTCTCTAACCGAGTAGGTTTCTGCATGTTGTGTCCTGTATTGCCTCCTTAAATATAGACTTGATGGTTTTTTTTATCTAAGCCAAGAGCTTCTTTCAATATTTCTTGTAGCCTTGGTTTGGTTTTTACAAAGTCTCTAAGTTTCTGTTTATCTGCAGATGTCTTTATTTCATCTTCATACTTCAAAGAGAGTTTTGCAGGCTATATAATTGTTGGTTGGAAGTTTTTCTCCCTCCAAGCTTTGAATGTGCCATCTCACTGCCTCTGTGTCAATAACATTTCTGCAGAGAAGTCAGACTAAAGCCTACAGGGCTTCCCTTTGAATGTTAGCTTTCCTTTGAGTCTCGCTGCCTTTAAGAGCTTCTGCTTATGTTTCATTTTGTTAAGCTTGATTATACTACGTCTTTTATTTAGGGTCTTTTTTGTGGGGTTCGATATATGTCTTGATATCTATGTTCTCTTCTTTCATTATTTCAGGGAAATCTGTCAACAACTCAATAACAATACTCTGTATTTTCAGTATCCCTCCCTGTTCCAGAACTACAATTAATCATAGATTGTTCCTCTTGATAGAGTCTCACAGGTTTCTTAAATGTTTCTGAATTTCTCTTGTTTCTTTTCTCTGATTCCTCCTCATGTATTCTGGTGTCAGTAGCTCTGTCTTCAAAGTCAGAAAATCTAATTTTCAGATGTGCAATTCTGCTCTTTTGGATTTGAATTCAATTGTCTAACTCTGTAATTTCGTTATTGATCTGCCAGATTTTAGAATACTGATATTCCATCAGCTTGAACAGCTTGCTTAATTTTTCATTTTGCTCTGCCACATTTTGTATAATGTGTAGCACAGATCTACATATAATTATTTTGTACTTGACCTCCTATAGTTTCAGAAAGTCTTCTTCATCTGGGAAGTTCTTTGATTCTTTATTTTGGGAGTTTTCTGGAGCCATGGATGAATATATATTTTTTAATGTTTCATTAAGGTATGTTGCTTTTTGGTCATCTAGAGGCTGTTTATTTTCTCTGGTGGTGCCTTAACAGGAACTGAGGTGCAGTTCTGAGAAGGAAGTTGATCACCAGCCACCTCTATTTACTCCAGTGAGTAGGCCCAGTGGAATCTCTGGAGCAGCAGGCTCTGCCTCCTAGCGGGCAATGACACTGCCTTACTTATGGAGTCACAGGGGGCCATCAGCCAACCCTATAATTTGGGTCAGAAAATGTTGGAAGAGATGCTGTTAGGCTGCACTGAAGCTATTTTTCTAGGCAGTCTTATTTTAAAAAGGTAAAAGCTATCTAACTGCTTCCAATGTCAGTCAGTCTGTCAGGTGTGGGAATCTCCTCCCTCCAGCTGAGAGCAGAAGGGCCTTGTCACATTTTCCCAGATACTGTGATATAGGTCAAAGTAGGACAGGCTGCTGATCTGCTGTCATCCCCTTCCAGGCCCCTCCCATAAGGCTGCACTGTGCTAAACACAGCTTTTCTGCTAGCAAGCTCCTCCCCTTACAGGGACTGCCTCCCAGCCTGGGAATTAGCCCCTGCTGTGGCCTCTGGTTGGGTATTTCTGCCTCCCATTCAAACAAGATGGCATCCCAGTCAATCTGTCTTGCCCTCAAAACCAGAAGAATCTATGGCAGATTTCCAAAAAGAGAGGTCTGTGATGGTCTGAGTCTGGAGCTGGTCTCTCAAAGCATGGCTGTTCTACCCACTGACCACTTTGGAACTGCAGGTACGCATAGGTACTCTTTGAGCCTCTCCTCCACCCGCAGGCCAACAACAACAAAAAAAGTTACAAATGCCAGTTACCTTCAGTCTTCGGTAGCCGGCTGATATAACCAGATAAGGGCTCAGCCAAAGGGAAGTAATTCCTGTTCAGTAGCATGCAGTCCAAACTAACAGCCCTATGCCATGTCCTAGGACTCACTGTGTGTCCAGAAATCTCTCAGCAGTTATCAATCCAGGCTTTAGTTTTCTGAGGGAATTAAGAAGACATGTGTCTGACTCTCCATCTTGATTCTGCCTCCCCCATCTTCTTTCTTATTTATTTGTTTCCTTTCCTGTTTTACTTTTGTAAGTTTAACCAATGTCAATTTTTTTGATCTTTTCCAGAAACCAGCTTTTAGTTTTATCAGTGTTTTTGATTGTTCTATTTTCTATTTCATTTGGCTCTGTTAGAATCTTTTTTATCTATTTTCCTTCTGCTGCTAGAGAAGTTCCTTTGTTGATGTCTTTCTACTTGTTCTAGCTGTAGGGTTAATTCTTTGATTTGGGTCTTTTCTTCCTTCCAAATGAGTGGATGTATAAGAATAAACTGACCTCTGAGCACTGTCTTTGTAGTATCCTATAGACTCTGGTATGATGTGTTATCATTCTCTTTTGAATCTATAAATTTCGTTATTTCATCCTTGATATCTTCTATAACCCATAGCTTTTTAAGCAAGGTATTGTTCAGTTTCCATGAGTTTCAATTTCTATTTATGTTTTTTCTGCTGCTGATTTTGACTTTTATGGCTTTATGTTCTGAGAAGATGCTTTGCAAGAATTCAATGGTTTGGATTTTGTTGAGATTTGGTTTATGTCCTAAAACATGGTCTCTTCTATAAAATGTTCCATGTGCACTGGAGAAGAGGGTGTACTTATCTGTTGATGGGTAAAAAGTTCTGTAAATGTTGATGAGGTCTAATTTGTTAATTTTCCAATAAGATCTGTGTCTTTAATGAGCTTTTTGCTAGATCTTTCAACTACTGGAATTGGAGTGTTGAAGTCTCAAACTATTACTGTGGAGTGATCTATCTCATTTTTCAGTGCAGTCAGTGTTTGTTTGATGTATTTAGATGCTCTCATGCTGGGCGCATAAATATTGAATATTGCTAAGTTCTGCTTGTGTATTGAACCTTTCAGCAATAGTGACCATCCTTGTCCACAATGATGGATTTTACATTAAAAGCTATTTTATGTGAGCTTAGTATTGCCACATCTGCTCTTCTTTGCATATTGTTAGATTGATAAATATTATTCCATCCTTTAATTTTCAGTTTGTATCTTTCAGTTTAAGGTAAGTTCTTTGTATGCAACGTATACATGAGCTGTGTCTTTTGATCCAAGATGTCATTCACTGTCTACTGGAGTGTTCAGTCCATTTACATTCAGTGTAATTATTTATAGGTATGTGTTTAGTGCTGTCATTTTGATATACTTATTTACGTGTTGGTGTTTTCTCTGTTCCTCTTAATATTGTTTTCTGGGACATTTTCCTTCCTTTGTCAGTTGATTTTTCACACTTTGCAGTGTTGGTTTTGTGTTTGTTGAGACTCCTGTGCTATGTTTCTTGTTTTAATATGCTACATCTTTATCGTGCTTTGTGACTACCCTTATGAGCCCCTTTAATAATCTAAGTTTAAATGCAATTTTAACTTCTACATATCTTATTAACTTCCTATCCATCTGAAAGGAATATAACTACTGTAGTATATCTCTCTTTTTCATGTGATGGTGTCATGGTTTTCATGATATGATCACTGGATCCCTTCTTTTAACATTATAGTTTTGATTGAATTTTGTGCCTTCCCTAAGTAAATTTCTGGATACTGTGTCCTCCATTGCCTCCTTAAATATAGACTTAACGGTTTTGTTTATCTAAGCCAGGTGCTTTTTTCAATATTTGTTGTAGCTTTGGCTTAGTTTTTACAAAGTCTCTCACTTTTGGTTCATCTGGAAATGTCTTAAACTCATCTTCATATTTGAAAGGCAGTTTTGCAGAATATATGATTCTTTGGAAGTTTTCCTCCTTCAAGGCTTTGAATGGACCATCCCACTGGCTCTGTGCCAGCATCGTTTCTGCTGAGAAGTCAGACAAAAAACTACAAGGCTTCCCTCTGAATGTTAGCTTTCCTTTGAGTCTCTCTTCCTTTAAGAGCTTCTGCTTATGTTTCATTTTGTGAAGCTTGATTATAATATGTCTTGTCTTTCTTTTAGGGTCTTTTTCGTGGCATTTGATAAACATCTTAGATATCTATGTTCTCTTCTTTCATAATTTCAGGGACATTTTCTATCAGCAACTCAATAACTATATTCTCTGTGTTTTCAGGTATCCTTCCATGTTCAGGAATTCCTGTTAATTGTAGATTGTTCCTCTTGATTGAATCTCACATGTTTCTTAATGTTTCCACATTTTTCTTGTTTCTTTTCTCTGTTTCCGCCTCATAAATGCTGGTGTCAGTGGCTGTATCTTCAAGGTCATTAAGTCTAATTTCTAGTTGTTCAGTTACGCTCATTTGTTTTGAATTGAATTGTCTAACTCTGTAATTTTGCTATTTATCTGTCGCATTTCAGATTGCTGTTGTTTCATCAGTTCAAACAGCTTGCTTAATTTTTCATTTTGCTCTGCCACATTTTGTATGATGCCTAGGAGGGCTCTATATACAATTCATTTGTACTTGACCTCCTATAGTTTCAGCAAGACTTCTTCATCTGGGAAGTTCTTTGATTCTTTATTTGGGAGTTTTCTGGAGCCATGGGTGGATTTTTCTTTTTTTGTTTGGCTAGCATTTATTGTTTAGGGACATCTAGAGGCTGTTTATTTTTCCTAGTGTTGCCTTAACAGGAGCTGAGGCACATGTCTGAGAAGGCAGTTGTTCACTAGCCACCTCTATGTACTCCAGTGACTGGGCCCATTGGGCTCTCTGGTGTAGCAGACTCTGCCTCCTGGTTGGCAATCTCATGGCCCTACTTACAGAGTCACTGTGGGGCTGTCAGCCAAGCCTATGTTGCATGTCAGTAAAGGTTGGAAGAGATGCCACTGGGCTGAACCACAGTTATGTCTCTCAGAAGTCCCATTTTTGAACAGTAAAAGCTATCTGACCATTTCCAAAATCAGTCAGGCTGTCAGGTGTGCAAGCCCCTCCTTTCGACTGACAATAGAAGTGCCTCTTTAGCCATCCCCAGATGCTATGATGCAGATGAAAGTATGGACAGGCACCTGTCCTGCTGTAAGGCTACATGGTGCTTGAAACAGCTTTTCTGCTGGCAAAGCACTCCCTGCACTGGCACTGCCTCCCAGCCTTGGAATTAGCCCATGCTTAGCCCTCCATTAGGGTAGCTCCACCTCCCAGTCAAACAAGATGACATCCCAGACAAGCTGTCCTGCCTGCTGTGAAATACCCTAATCTATGGTGGAGGTTCAAAAAGAGAGGGTAGAGGTGCTGTGGTGCTCTGAATCCAAAGCTGGTCTCTCAAAATGTGGCTATTCCACCCACTGATCACTTCCACAGTGCAGCTCACCTTTTCTGCCAGTTAAGCCTGCTGGCCTACATAAGAAAAAAAATTAACATGCCAATTACCTACAATCCACAGGATCTGGCTGTTCAACATGGGCTGAGGTCAGCAAAAGAGAAGTTTACAGTTTAGTGACATGTAGTCCAAACTCACAGCCCTGTGCTCTGTCTAAGTGCTCACTGGGTGTCCAGAAAGCTCCGTTTAATTATCAATCCCGGCCTTAGGTTTCAGAGCAAATTAAGGGGACGAGAGTCTAGTCTGTCATCTTGACCCCACTCCCTAAATTATTGTTTTCAAATAAGACCACCTGGAGAACTGAAGTGTGAGCGACTAGTAGCATCTCTTCCAGCCTTTGTTGATCCACTTCATAATGTTGACTGACAGCCCCCAGTGACTCCGTAAGCAGGAAACTGTTTTGGCTGGACAGGAGGTAAAGCATGCTGCCAGCAGAGAGTCCAACTGGAGCCAATCACAAGAGTTCACAGAGGTGGCTGGTGATGCACTCCTGCTAATGAAACACCAGACAGGGTGCAACAGCTTCCAGATGACATGAAGGCTGCAATCCATAACTAACCATTTAAAGAAACAATCCGCAATGACTCTGGAAAACTCCCAAAACAAAGAGTCAAAAACTTCCCAGATGAAGAAGCCTTTCTGAAACTATTAGAGGTCAAGTAGAAAATAATAATATAGACAGCCTTCCTAGAGATTAAACAAAATGCAGGAAAACAAAATAAAAAATTAAGCAAGCTATTTGAACCGATGGAACCTCAATGATTTGAAATTCAGCAGATCAATAATAAAATTACTGAATTAGACAATTCAATGCAAAACCAAAAGAGCAGAAGTGAGGAGTTGAAAGTGAGAGTTACTGAACTGGAGGCTAGAGCAAGTGACACCAGCATTCATGAGGAGAAATCAGAGAAAAGAAATAAAAAAAAATCAAGGAACAAGTGGTACTCTATTAAGAGGAATAATCTAAGAATAATCAGAGTTGCTGAGCCCGGAGGGATAGCTTAAAATAGAGAGTACAGATGTAGAGTTGCTGACAGAAAACTTTCCTAAAAGTGCAAAAGAAGAGAACATAGACTAGCAAGATGCATATCAAACAACACACACACACACACACACACACACACACAGAATACCCAAAAGACACCAAGGCATATTATAATTAAGATTAATAAAATGAAACATAAATGGAGGCTCTTAAGGGCAGCAGGGCTTAAAGAAAAGCTAGACATTCAGAGGTAAGCCCTGTAGGCTGTCATCTGACTTCTCAGCAGAAATGATGTTGGAAGGAGGCAGTGGTATGACACATTCAAAGCCTTGAAGGAGGAAAAGTTTCAACCAAGAGTTATATATACTGTCTCTGAAATGCAAAGGTGAAATTAAGACATTCACAAATAAACAGAAGCTTAGATACTTCGTAAAACACAAAACAAAACTACAAGAAATACTGAAAGAACCTATTAGCTTAGAAAAACAAAAATATTAAGTATATACTTAAGGAGGCAATGCAGGACACAGTATCCAGAATCTTAGTTAGGGAAGTCACAGAGCCCAAACAGAGCTACAATATTGGAAGAAGGGTATAAGGGATCATACCATGAAAACTTTGACATCATCACTCTAAAAAAAAGGATGTATTATATTAGTTATTACCCTTTCAGATGGAGAGGAAAATAAAAAGATATGCAGAAGATAAAATCTGGCTTAAACTTAGAATAGTAAGGGGATCATAGGAGTCGCTACAAAGCAAAACGAAAATGTGACATACCAAAACAAGAAACATAATACTGGAATCTCAACAATCACAAAACCAACACTGAAAAAGATGACAAGTCAATCCCTAAAGGAAAATGACCCAGAAAGAAAACAAAGAGTAACATTGAAAACATCAACAAGGCAAAAATAAATACACCAAAATGACGGCACTAAACAGACACTTATCAATAATTACACTGAACATAAATGGACTGAACTAAGGTGTGCAAGAAACACACCTTAGACTCAAACATTGGAATAAAGAGAAAATTAAAGGATGCAATTATACATACCAAGCCAGCAACATACAAAGAAGAGCAGGAGTGAAAATACCAATCTTAGATAAAATAGACTTTAATGTAAAATCCACCATTGTGGACAGGGATCGCCACTGTTTATTGCTGAAAAGTTCAATACACAAGCAGGACATGACAATGTTAAATATTTATGCACCCAATACCAGAGCATCTAAATAAATCAAATACTGACAAAACTGAAAAACAAGATGGATTACTCCAATATAATAGTAGGAGACTTCAACACTCCACTTTCGGTAATGGACAGATAATCCAGAAAAAAACTCAGTAAATATGCAGATCTTACTGTGACAATTAACCAACTGGAGCACATCGACATATACAGATCTTTTACCCGTCAGCAGATAAGTACACCTTCGATTCCAATGCACATGGGACATTTTCCAGAATAGATCATGTGACTTTACCGAAGAATTCTACCAAGCTTTTAGAGAAGACTTAACTCCAATACTACTGAGACTACTTTATAGCATACACAGGGATGGAATACTCCTAACTTTATTCTACGAAGCCAGAATAACCCTGACACCAAAGTCAGGGAAAGATCTCACCAAAATAATAAAAATAAAAAATACAGACCAAAATTACTCCTGAACCTAGGTGGAAACATCTTCAAGAAAATCCTAGCCAAAAAAAATTATCATTACCAAATGGGATTCATACCAGGGATGCAAGGTGGTTCCACGTCAGAGAAACAGTTGTGACCAACCACGTAAATAGCAGCAAAGAAAGGAATCACTTGATTTTTCTCAACTTACGCAGAAAAGACATTTGACAAAGACGAACATCCATTCATGCTAAAAATTCTCAGCAAAACAGGAATAGAGGGGAAATTCCTCAGTGTGTTAAGGGGCATCTGTGCAAAGACAACTGCCTGCATCATCCTGAATAGAGACAGAGTGAAACAATTCCCCTTGAGGACACAAACTAGACAAGGATGCCCATTCTCACCACTTCTATCCAACATTGTATTAGAGGTTCTAGCCAGAGAAAATAGACAAGACAAAGAAATAAAGGCAAAGAAGAAGTAAAAATCTCCCTATCTGCAGATGATATGATTGTATATGCAGAGAATCTCAAAGAATCCATTAGTAAACTACCTGAACTAATAGAAGAGTTCAGCAAAGTATCAAGATGTAAGATAAGCATAAGCAAGTCAGTAGGATTCCTCTATACCAACAGAGATCGTCAAAGAAGAAATCACCAAATCAGTATCATTTACTATACCCCCAAGAAGATAAAATACTTCCAAATGAGTCTAACTGAGAAACAAGAGACCTATAGAGAGAGAACTACAAAACCTTACTGCAAGAAACTAAGTTGTGAAAATGTCTATTTGGCCCAAAGTGATCTACAATTCCAATACAAATTACAGTGTCATTTTCAAATGAGATGGACAACAAATCACCAACTTTGGAAAGGGAAGAAAATCCAGTTAAGCAAATCACTACTGAAGAAGAGGAACACAGTGCAAGTCCTCACACTACCGGACCATAGAAACTATTACACCGCCATAGTAGTCAAAACAGCCTGGTACTGGTCCAAAAAGAGACATATAGACCAGTCGAACATAGTTGAGACCCCAGAGATGCCACCTTCATCTTATGAACAGTTGTTACTCAACTAAGGCCCTAAAATTGTAAATGGGGTAAAAAGTCTCTGTAAAAATTGGTGTTGGAAAAATTGAATTTCCATCTGCAAAAAACTGAAACAGGACCCATATCTCACACTTTACACAAAAACTAACTCAAAATGAATGAAAGATCTTAATATCAAACCTAAAATGATAAAGATCATACCAGAAAAAATAGGGTCAACAATGGAAGTTTTAATACACTGCTTAGGCAGCCTTCAAAATCTGAGAAAGGAAGCACAATCAACAGAAGAGAAAATAGACAAATGCGAACTAGTGAGAATGTAACACTTATGCTCATCCAAAGACTTTATCAAAAGAGTTAAATGACTACCTACAGAATAGGAAGAGAAATATTTGGCAACTGTGAGACCAACATTTGATCTCCATAATCTACAAGGTACTGCAAAATATCAAGAATAAAAAGATATATAACCCAATTAAATGATGAGCAAAGGAGATTGACAGACACTTCACCAAAGAGGACATCCAAGCAGCCAAAAGATACATGAGGAAATGCTCATGATCATTAACCATTAGAGAAATCCAAATAAAAGCTACAATGATATACCATCTCACTCTAGCAAGCTTCACTGTAATCCAAAACAAACAAACAAACAAAAAAAAAACTCACAAAACTACGAATCCTGGAGAGGTTGTGGAAAGATAGGAACTCCCCTAAACTGTTGGTGGGACTGCAAATCGGGAAAAGCAATTTGGCACTTCCTCTAAAAGCTAGAACTATATCATTTGATCCAGTAATCCCACTGCTGGGAATGTATCCTACAGAAACAAAGGCTGTCACATGAACAGAATCATGCATATGTATATTTATTGCATCATAGTCCACAATAGCAAAAAGATAGAATCAACCTAGATGCCCATTAACAGATGAATGGATAAACTTTAGTACATATACTCAATGGAACACTATGCAATGATAGAAAATAATGATTTTAGGAAGCATCTCATAACCTGGTTTCAATTGGAAGACATGCTGAATGAAATCAGTCAGTGGCCAAAGGGCAAATACTGTATAAGAACCCTGTTATAAGGACTTAAAAATAGACCTATATGCAGAAGACTCTTTGACAGCTAAGAGAATGTGGATGGAGTGAGAGGGTTGGTCATAGTTTAGATAGTTGATTGAAATTTGGTTAGGTGAAAGCAGTGACAGCACACAGTAGAAAGAAGATCAATTTAACGGGACTTCACCATAATCTGAAGGCTCTTCTAATCTCAACCCAACATTGCAAGAATAGAGAAATAGGTGGAGGTTAGGGAGAAGTTGGGTACCATTCTTTCTGGTGACATCGAGGCCAGTTGGCATAACTAGCTTACTGCTTAGAGTTCTGTACCCCACATTGGCGAGTGGCTTCTGAGGTCTTAAAACGAGCAAGCTGCCATCAGAGGTATACCAAATGATCCCAACTGACTCAGAAGAGCTGATCACTGAGAACAACAAAGACACAAAGATAAAGGATCTCAGGAGACAGAAGGATGCATGTGAATGGGAGATTGTATCAACATATGACCAGAAGAACCAGATGGTGCCCAGCCACACCAAAGGCAGCCTTGATGAGGCTCACAATGTTGAGTCCCTGTGGCAACATGAAAAAAAGAAGGGTGCAGCTAAAGAACTCTACTAAAACACCACAGATGATGGTCTAAAATCCTGGGTGATACCCTAAGAGCATGGCCACTGTCCAGAAAACACTACATGGTCAACTCTTTGGACAAAAATGGACAGGACTCGGACACACAGTGTGACCATGTGGTGTGTGCACTTTATGGTTCTGTGCATTTATAGGATGCTGTCCTACTGGTCTCTTTCCAGATGGGAGAGAAGAGAGTAGAGAGGAGGGGACAAGAGCTTGTTAAGAGTATACTAGAAATACAGAATGAAAAGGAATGTGCTATCACTGGGCAAGGAGAGCAGAAGGAGCTGCAGGTAGGTGGGCATGCAAAATTTATTTGGATTGTGTACTTTCACTTAATCACAATTAAAAAAAGAAATCTGTGCATGGGTCAAGAAGTGGTCATGTGGAAAGAGCATGGGGACACTGCATGATTTAATCAGGAAAAGTGTGCATCAGGGTTGTATCCTTTCACCATACCTTTCAATCCGAGCAAATAAACCAAGAAGCTGGATGATATGTAGAGGAACGAGTCATCAGGATTGTAGAACGACTCATTAACAACCAGTGTTACACAGACAACACCACCTTGCTCAAAGTGAGGAAGATCTGAAACACTTCCTGTTGAAGATCAAAGACCACAGCCTTCAGTATGGATTTCACTTCAGCATCAAGAAAACAAAAATAGTCACAAATGGACCAGTAAGCAACATCGTCATAAGTGGAGAAAGGATTGAGGTTGTCAAGTATTTCATTTTACTTGAGTCCACAATCAACACCCATGGAAGCAGCAGTCAGGAAATCAAAAGACACTTTGCATTGGGAAAATCTGCTACAAAGTTTCTTTTTAAAGTATTGAAAAATAAAGATATCACCTTGAAGACTAAGGTGTGCCCGACCCAAGCCACTGTATTTTCAAATGCATCACATGCTTGTGAAAGCTGGACAGTAAACAAGGAAGACAGAAGAAGAATTGATGCCTTTAAATTGTGGTGTTAGAAAAAAATATGGAATGTACCACGGACTGCCAAAAGAACAAACAGATCTGTTTTGGAAGAAGTATAACCAGAATGCTCCCTGGAAGTAAAGATAGCGAGACTGTATTTTACACACTTTGGACATGTTGTGAGGAAGGATCAGTCCCTGAAGAAGGACATCATGCTTGGTAGAATGGAGTGTCAGTGAAAAAGAGGAAAATCCTCCATGAGGTGGGTTAACTCAGCGGCCACAATGATGGGCTTAAGCATAAAATGATTGTTGACATGATGCAAAACCAGACAGTTTTTTGTTTCTGTTATGCATAGGGTCGCTATAGGTCAGAACTGACTCAATGGCACCTAACAATATCTGTTTTGTCTTCTATTCATACATTTGGTGTCATGCTTGTTATAATATTTTTACAACAGTTTAGCTCCCATCTTTTTCTGTGTATGCTTTCTTCCAGGAACTTTATGGTTTTAGGTTTAACATTTACATCCTTGGTCCATTTTGAGGTAGTTTATATATGCTGTGAAATATGGGTCCTGTTTCATAATTTGCAGGTGGATATCAAGTTTTGTTAGCACCATTTATTAAAGAGACCATTTCTGTTCCACTGGATGGGCTTGTACCCCTTGTTGAAAATCAGCTGTCCTTAGATAACCAGGCTTCATTCTGAGTTCTTAATTCCATTCCTCTTGTCTATGTGTCTGTCATTGAACCAGTACCAGACACTTTTTGATTACATAGTTATATAACATGTTTTGATATTGGAGAGCGTGTGACATCCCGCTTTATTTTTCTTCAATACTGCTTTGGCCTTTCAGAGTTTCTTTCCTTTCCGTATGATGTTGGTCATTAGTTTTTCCATTTCGGTAAAGAATGTTATTGCAATTTGTATCAGAATTCTGTTGCAACTGTAGATGACTTTAGATGTGTTTTTGTTCTTATTCATCTCAAAGGGTTTTCTGATTTCCCTTGTGATTTCTCCTTTGACCCTTTTGCTATTTAGTATTGCATTGTTTAAAGTTTCTATTTGAAATATTACCTTGTTATTGATTTCTAACTTTATTCTCTTGTGGTAAGGGAACATAGTTTATATGAAACCAGTACCACTAAATGTATCAAGACTTATTTTGGGGCCTTAGATATGGTCTACTATGAAATATATGCCATATCGTCCTAAGGAGGAAGAGAATTCTGTGGTTGAGTAGAGAGTTCTACAGATGTCTCGTAGGTCTACTTGGTGTGCAGAGTTGTTTAAATAATCTATAGCCTCCTTGCCAGCCAATAGCCTCCTTAGTCTTCTGCATAATTGTGACATCCATTACTGAAAGTGCGGCATTACTGTGAACTTTTGTAATGCTCCATCCAATTCTCTAAAGTTTACTTGGAGTCTTTGTTGTTGAGTGCTTAAATGTTTATAATTGTTATGTATTCTCAGTAAGTCAGTACTTTTATCATTATATTATTCACTTCTTTGTCTCTAGTAAAAGCTTTTTGTCTAAAAATCTGTTTTATCTGATAGCGTAATAATTTGCCAAGCTTTATTTAGTTTCCTGTTTGTATATTATTTTCTGTCAATTATTTTCAAACTATTTGTATTTTTTTTAAATTGTGTCTTTTGTAGACAGCACATACTTCAATCATCTTTCCAGATCTATCTGCCAATTTGTGCCTCTTCACTGTAGTTTTTAATCCATGTATGTTTAAAGTAATTACTGACAAGGTGAGAACATACGCCTGTCATTTCACTATCTTTTGTATTTGTCTTGTCTTTTTAAAATCCATGTGCCTTTAATACTGCTTTATCTTGTGTTAGATTTTAATTCCCTTGTCACTTCTTTCACTATATATTTTATACTTATTTCACAGTGGGGACTGTTGCTAACATCATAACCTGTAACAAAGTATTCCAGATTAATATGAACTTAACATCAATATTATACAAAAGATGCATTTCTATGTAGTTCCATTCCATTCTCTTTCTTTGAGCTGTTGTCCTAAACATAATATCTTTGAATATTTTATTTCAATCAACACAGATAAATCATTTGTGATTTATGCAGTTGTGCTTTAAATAAAATGAGAAAAATAATTACAAATCAAAACATATTTATATAGGCTTTAAAAATTATTTTATTGTGCTTTAAGTGAAAGTCTACAATCCAAGTCAATTTTTCATGTAAAACTCCACACACACCCCACTGTGCAGCTCTAGCTGCCCTCCCCAACCTCTGATAGTATATTCCTTCTTTCCACACTGCACTTCCCATATTCATTCAACCAATTCCTGTCCCCTACTCTCCACCCTCCCATCTTGCCTCTAGACAGGAGCTACTCTGACAGCATCACGTGTGTGTTTAAGCCAAGAAGCACACCCTTCACCAGCATCACTCTATTTTACAGTCCAGTGCAATCTTTGGAGAGTTGGCTTCAGTATTGATTTCAACTCTGGGCAATCACAGAATCCAGGGACCAAGTCTTCAGGGGACCTACCAAGAGATCAGACCATTAAGTCTGGTCTATTAATAGAGATCTAGATCTGCACCCCCTCCTTTTTTTGCCACTACATCAAAATTTTACATTATATTCTCTGTCAGGCAGTCATTATGGGTGGCTGGGCACTTGGCACTTGGCTTGGGCACCATCTCATTCTTCTGGTTTCATGCTGATATAGTCTCCCAATCATATGGCCCCTTCTGTCACCTGGGCTCATATTTTCTTCGTGTCCTTGATGTGCTCCATTTTTCTCTCTTCCAGGTGGACTGGGACCAATTGGTTGTACTTAGATGTCAGCTTGATAGCTTTCAAGACCCAGATGCCACTCAGACCAATAATAGTAATAATAAAAAACTTAGTTATGCCAACTGATCTACATGTCGTCCAAAACCATGGTCTCCAGACTCCTGCCCCAGCTACTCTAACCTTTGAAATGTTAGGTTGTATTTAGGAAACACTGTAGTCAAACAATGTTAATCTCCCTTTTACTGTGTGGTATCACTTCCTTCACTTAACCCAGTTCCTATTTACAATCTAGTCTATGAATATGCTCCCTCCCTGCCCTTTTAATCATCAAGGATTATTTTCTTCTCTGCTTAAACCTTTTCTTGAGTCCTTGCAATAATAGTCTCATACAATATTTGTCCTTTTGTGACTAATTTCACTGAGCATAATGTCTTCCAGATGACTCCATGTTATCAGATGTTTCCCAAGATCATAAGTTTTCTTTATCACTGCATAGCATTCCATTCTGTGAATATACAACATTTTGCTTATGAATTCATCTGTTGATGGGCATCTCGGTTGATTCCATCTTTTTGTTATTGTGTACAGTGCTGCAAAAAAACACCAATGTGCATGTATCCATGCGGCAGCCCTTATTTCTACAGGCTGTATTCCGACAAGCAAGATTGCTGGATCATATGGTACTTCTACTTCCAGCTTTGTTAAGAAAACACCAAATTGATTTCCAAAGTGGTTGTAACATTTTATATTCATACCAGCTGTGTAAAACAGTTCTAGCCACTCCACAACCTCTCTAACATTTACCGTTTCACATTTTTTGTATTCATGCCAGCTTTGTTGGGGTGAAATGATATCTAATTGTAGTTTTGATTTGAATTTCACTAATGTCTACTGATCATGACCATTTTCTCATGTATCTGATAGCTGCCTGAATGTCTCCTTTGGTGAAGTACTGTCCATATTATTTGTCCATCTTTTAATTGGGTTATTTGTCTTTTTCTTGTGAGGTTTTGCCATACTCTGTAGATTACAGAGATTAGATGCTGATTGGATTTGTGGTTGCCAGAATTTTTTTCCCAGTCTGTTGGCAGTCTTTTTACTCTTTTGGCAAAGTCTTTGGATAAACATAAGTGCTTGATTTATAGGAGTTCCCAGTTATCTATTTTATCTTCTGGTGTTTGTGTATTGTTAGTAATATTTTATAATATGTTTATGGCACGTATTAAGGCTCCCAGGATTGTCCCTGTTTTTTCTTTCTGTGATCTTTATTGTTCTAGATATATATTTAGGTCTTTGACCCATTTTTAGTTAGTTTTTGAGCATGGTGTAAGATACGTGTCTTGTTTCAATTTTTTGTAGGTGAATATCCAGGTTTGTCAGCACCATTTGTAGAAGGGACTGTTTTTTCCCCAGATCATGGACTTTGGGTCTTTGTCAAATATCAGCTGCAGGTAGGTGAAAGATGTTATAGCTGCAATTTCTATTCTGTTCCATTGGTCTATGTATCTGTTTTTATACCACTACCAGGCTGTTTTGACTGCCATGGCAATGTTATACATTATAAAATCAGAGAATGTGAGGCCTCCCACTTTGTGAGTCTTTTTTGGTGATGTTTTAATTTTCTGTGACTTCTCCTTTTTCATGTAAAGTTGATGGTTTGTTTCTTCATCTCATTAAAAAATGACATCAGAATTTGTATGGGAATTGCTTTGTGTCTATAGATGACTTTGGATGGAATAGACTTTTCTATAACGTTAAGTCTTCTCATCCATGAGCAAGTTAGTTTCCTCCACTTATGTAAGTCTCTTGTTTTCTTGCAGAAGAGTGTTGTAATTTTATTTTTATAGATCTTTTACAACTCTGCTTAGTTTTACTACAAAGTATTTTATCTTCTTGGAAGCTACTGTAAATGGTGTTGATTTGGTGAGTTCCTCTTCGATGGTCTCTTTTTTGGCATAAAAAAATCCAACTGATGTATATATGTTTACCTTATATCCTGATACTTTATTGAACTCATCTAGTAGTTTCAGTAGGTTTTTTTCTTTTTTTTGGTGTATTCCTTAGGGTTTTTTTTGTGTATAAGATCATATCATTTGCAAATAGAAATACTTTAACTTCTTCCATACCAATTTGGATATCCTTTTTTTTATTATTATGACTGAGTGAAAATGTACATTCCCGTATAAATTTACAGGCCTACCTATATGCAGCTTCCACTGCTCTCCCTGCCCAGTGACAGCACACTATTCCTCTCTGTTCCATACATGTCTCATCCTCCCAACAGTCTCCTTCCCCCTCCTCTCCAACCACTCTCCTTATCAGTCTGATTGTTCTGGCTACAACCTCCAGCACACATTGAATAAAAGTGGTGACAATGGGTAGTTTTGCCTTGTTCCTGTCATTAAGGAGAATGCTTTCAGACTCTTTCCATTTAGAATGATATTGGCTGTTGGCTTTGCATGCACGACCCTTATTATGCTGAGAAATTTCCCTTCTATTCCTATTCTGCTAAGGGTTTTTAACGTAAATGGATATTGGACTTTATCAAATGCCTTTCCTGCATCAATTGATGAAGTCAAGTAATTCTTATACTTTCTTTTATTTACATGATTGACTACATTAACTGTTTTCCTAATATTCCACCATCACTGCATCACTGGTATGAATCTTGGTCACAGTGAATTATTTTTTTGATACATTGTTGAATTCTCTTGGCTAGAATTGTGTTGAGGATTTTGCATCTAAATTCATGAGATACTGCTTTTCCTTTTTTGGTGCTATCTTTATCTAGGTTTGGTATGAGGGTTATGCTGACTTCATAGAATGAATTAGGGAGTGTTCCATCCTTTTCTAGGCTGTGAAATACCTTTAGTAATAGTGGTCTATCTCTTCTTTAAATATTTGGTAGAATTCTCCAGTGAAGTTACCATGGTCAGGGCCTCTTTTTGGTTGGAAGTTTTAAAATTAGTTTTTCAATCTCTTCTTTTATAACGGGTTAAATAAATTCTACTTCTGTTTTTGTTAGTTTTGGTAAATAGTGTGTTTCTAGAAATTTATCCATTTCCTCTAGGTTTTCATTTTTATTAGAGTACAATTTTTCATAGTAGTATTTTGTGATTCATTTAATTTCAGTTTGGTCTGTGACAATCCTTTCTGTGTTTTCCGTTATTCTCCCTTGTTCTGATAACTCCAGTGACTATTTCTCTTGATAGAGTCCCATGTAACTCTTAGCGTTTCTTTCGTTTTTGTGATTCTTTTGGCAGAAGTCAATCCAAGGCAACTTTCCACGTAAAACTCAGAAAGCATACTGCTATGCAACTCTCCCCATTCTCTGCACTGTCCCTACCCTGTGATAGCACACTCCTCCTTTCTACCCTGTACTTCCAGTATTCTTTCAGTCAACTCCTGTCTCCCACTCTTCACCCTCTCTTTTTGCCCCCGGACAGGAGCTGCTCTGACAGCATCATGTATGTATTTAAGCCAAGAAGCACACGCTTCACTAGCACGCTTCACTCTGTGTCTTACAGTTCAATCCAATCTATGTTTGGAGAGTTGATTTTTATCTGATTTTTTTTCTCAAGTATGTTGGTGTCAATTGTTTTATCTTCAGTCTCACTAATTCTGCATTCCAATCCTGTGATTCTGTTCCCTTGACTTTCTATAAAGTTGTCTAATCCTGTAATTTTGTTATTAATCTGCCGAAATTCTGATTGCTGCATCTCAAAGATTTCTTGTAGCCTGTTCAGTTTGTCATTGGGTTCTGCTGTGTTTTGATCTCACGAAGAGTTCTAAATATTAAATTTTTGTATTCTACCTCTGATAATTGCAGGCACTACTTTTCATCTGGAACATTTCTTGATTCTTTATTTTGGGAGTTTTCTGAAGCCATTGTGGTCTACCATTTTAAGTGATTTGATATTGACTGTTGTCTCCCAGGTATCAGTAAGCTGATACATTTATTTTGTTTGCTTACTGTGTTCTAACTTCTTGTTTTGTTTTGTTTTGAAATGGCCAAATATACTGTTTGTGTGTACTAGTTTGATCATTGGTCACTTACATGTTTTAATGTCCTATCACTAGGTGGTTAGAGCTTTTGTAGACATGTGGACTCAGGTGATAATTTACTTTTCTTGTGTATATTCAGCTCAGGTGTGCAAGTACTCGGTCAGCAAGTGTGTGGTTCAATGTGTCTCCTACAGTGCTACATGGGCATGGGTGATCAGTGTAGGCACAAGTACCTGGCTGAACACTCTGAGAAAGTTAGGGATCTCATGGCAGTCTGAGAGTGTCTGTAAGAAGACATGCCCTGTTCCTTAATATGAGTAAGTAGATAGCTTTTGCTGCAGTGTGATGGGCACCCTGGATGAGGTATGCAGTGCTAAAAGGCTTTCAAGGTCTATGGACCCCTTATACCTGCATGTAGGCATGCAAACTGTTACTGTATTGAGTTCCTAACTTAGGGGAGCTGGCAGATTTTTTCCCCTAGTTTGTTAACTTATTCTCTCTCCGAGTCTGTGAGGATGGCTTATGGCATGAGTAAGATGTGCAACATGTAGCCCAGGTAGTGCATCAGAATATGGACCCTGGTGTTACATAGAGACAGGAGGGAGAAGTGCTGAGAAAAGGGAGTGAGGTTTAGCTGGAAGGAGAAGTTTAGATCCACATGGAGCAGGTTAGATGCAAGCCACTTAGCCTTTGATGACTGAATGCCACTTTTCAGTGATCCTGGAAGTGTGAGTGGATTATCTGCCACTCAGTCTCTCCGGCTGAGGAAGGTGCTGTCTGAACTTCAATGCTTCATTCACCAGGCTGGCCACTGAGAGTTTCTAATTCCTTTTAGGTCTGGTGTGGCTAGTTCTAGGTACTTTTGGACCTACTCTCCTTTCCCTGTTCCTCAGTCTGATTTCTTACCTGTCTCTTTGATGTTCAAGGCTTCTAGAATGTCATATATAATCAATTATTTTTTCTTTATTTTGGAACTTTGTTGTCACAGGGATAACAGGAAGCATCTGACTATGCCACATCTTAGCCCCACTCGTCCCTATTTTTTGATATGTGCATCTACTGCTATAAATTAACCTTTGAGCATTGTCTTTACTGTGCCACAGAGGTTTTGGACCAGTGTGTTTTTATTCTCATTTGATTCTAGGAATTTTTTTATTTCCATGTTTGACTTCCTCCCTTTTCTGGTGTTTTTGGTCAAGCTGTTATTCAGTATCTATATATTTGATTTTTTTCCTTGCTATTCCTGTTACTAATTTCTTCTTTTATAGCAATGTAATCAGGAAAGACACCTTGTATTATCTCAATGTTTTGGATTCGTTGAGGGTTGCTTTGTGGCCCAAGATGTACTCTATTCTGAAGAACAGTTCATGAGTGCTAGAAAGGAACATGTACTTTGCTGCTGTTGGGGGACTGTTATATATGCATAAGAGGTTAAGTTGGTTGTGGCCTTTAGATTTTCTGTATCTTTGCTGAGTTTCTTTCTAGATGTTTTCTCCTTTACTGAGAATGGTGTGTTGCATGTGTTAACACATAAAGCAAAACTCAACAAAATCAAAACCATTGAATTATTGCAAAGCATCTTCTCAGTTCATAAAGCCATCAAAGTTGAAATCAATAGCAGAAAAAGCATTGATAGAAATTGCAAATCATAGAAACTGAATGAGACTTGCTCAAAAAGACATGAGTTGTAGAAGAAACCAAGGAGAAAACAAGTAAATTTATAGATTCAAATAAGAATGAAAACTCATCATACCAGAACCTGTGGGATACAGCCAAAACAGTGCTCAGAGGTCAATTTATCTCTATAAGTGCACATATATGGAAGGAAGAAAGGACTCAAACCAGTGAATTAAATCTATGGCTTGAACAAGTAGAAAGAGATCAACAGAGGAATCCATCAGGCACCAGAAGGAAACAGATTATAAAGATTAGAGTAAGAATAATGAATTAGAGAATATAAGCACAATTGAAAAAATTTATAAAACCAAAAGCTGGTTTCTTGAAAAGATCAACAAAATTGACCAACCATTGGCTCAACTTACTAAAGAAGAACAGGAAAGGAAACAAATAACATGAATAAGAAATGAGATGAGAGCTGTCACAATGGATCTAACAGAAATCAAAGATACCATAACAGACTACTATGAAAGACTGTACTTTAACAGTTTTGAAAACCTAGAGGAAAGGGACAAATTCCTACATTCATGTCACCTACTAAAATTATCACAAAGTGAAGCAGAACAACTTAACGAACCCATCACAAAGGAAGAGATTGAAAAAGTCATCAAAAAACTACCAAGTAAAATAAGCCCAGGCCTGAATGGCTTCACCACAGAATTCTACCAAGCTGTTAGAGAGCAGTTAACTCCAACACTAGTGCAACTATTTCACAGCATAGAAAGAGATGGAATACTGCCAAATGCATTCTATGAAACCAGCATGACCCAGATACCAAAGCCAGGGAAAGATCCACAAAAAAGGAGAACTACAGACCAATATCACTCATGGATCTAGATGCAAAAATCTTTAAAAAATTATTGCCAACAGAATACAACATATCAAAAAGATAATTCATCATGACCAAGTTGGATTCATACCCGGGATGCAACGTGGTTCAACATCAGAAAAACAATTAGTGTGATCAACCACATAAATCACATAAAATATAAGAATCACCTGATTTTGTCAATTGATGTGGATAAGGCACATGCCAAAGTCTAACACCCATTCATGCTAAAAGCTCTCATCAAAATAGGAATAGAAGGTAAAATCTTCAATGCAATAAGAGGCATCTATGCAAAGCCAACTGCCTACATCATCCTGAATGGAGAGAGATTGAAAGAATTGCCCTTGAGAACTGGAACCAGGCAAGAATACCCATTATCACCACTTCTATTCAACACTGTAGTAGAAGTTCTGGCCAGAGTAATCAGACAAGAAAAAGAAATAAAAGGCATCTGCATCAGCAAAGAAGAAGTAAAAATCTTCCTATCTGCAGATGATATGATTGTATGCACAGAGAGTCCTAAGGAATCTGTAAGTAAACTACTCAAACTAGCAGAGGAGTTCAGCAAAGTATCAAGATATAAAATAAACATAATTAAATCAGTAGAATTCCATTATATCAAGAAAGAGAAAATTCAAGAAGAAATCATCAAATCAATACCATCTAGTATAGACCTCAAGTAAATAAAACACCTAGGAATCAATCTAACTAGAGAAATTAGAGACCTATACAAAGACAACTACAAGACATCCATGCAAAAAAACAAACCAAGAGAGACTTACAAAAAGAGAAAAACCTACCCTGCTGATGGATAGGAAGACTTCACATAGTGAAAATATCTATTTTACCAAAAGCAATCTACATACATAATGAAATCCCAGCACAAATTTCAGTGACATTTTTTAATGAGATGGAGAAATAAATCACCAAATTTGGAAAGTGAAGAAACCTCGGATAAGCAAAGCACTACTGTTAAAAGAAGAACACTGTGGGAGGCCTGTCACTACCCCACTTTAGAAACTATCACACTGCCACAGTAGTGAAAACAGCCTGTCACTGGTACAAAAAGAGTCATACAGACCAATGGAATAGAGCTCAGACCCCAGAGATGCCACTATCCTCCTATGAACAGCTGATATGGGACAAAGGCCCTAAGATTGTAAAGTGGGGTAAAAACAATCTCTTTAACAGATGGTGCTGGCCGTACTGGATAGCTATTTGCAAAAAATTGAAACAAGACCTGTATCTCACACCTTATACAAAGACTAACTCAAAAAGGATAAAAGATGTAAATATCAAACCTACAATGACAAACATCATACAAGAAAAAATAGGGTCAACAATGTAAGTTTTAATATACAGGCTAGACAGACTTCAAAATCTGACAAAGCTCGATCAACAGAAGAGAAAATAGATAAATGGGAACTATTGAGAATCAAACACTTTTGCTCATCCAAAAACTTTATCAAAAGATTTAGAAGACCACCCACAGAATGGGAAAAGATATTTGGCAGCTATATGTCAGATCAACATCTGATCTCCATAATCTACAAGGTACTGCAAAGTATCAACTAAAAAAGGTAAATAACCCAGTTAAGCACTGGGCAAAGGAGACTGCCAGACATTTCACTGAAGAGGACATCCAGGCAGCCAAAAGACAGGAGGAAATGCTCACGATCATTAGCTATTAAAAAAATTCCACATCAAAACTACAATGATATATCATCTCAGCCCAGCAAGGTTGACCATGATCCAAAAAACACAAAACAGCAAGTGCGGGAGAGGTTGTGGAGAAATTGGAACTCTCTTACACTGCTAGTGGGATTGCAAAATGGTACAACTTCTTTGGAAAGCAGTCTGGCGCTTCCTTAAAAAGCTGGAAATAGACATACCATTTGACCAAGTAATCCTATTGCTTGGAATATGTCCTACAGAATCAGGGACAGTCACGCAAATGGAGACATGCACACGAAAGTTTATTGCAGCACAGTCCACAATAGCAAAAAGATGGAATCAACCCAGATGACTTAAAACCAGACTCATGTACAGAAGAAAAGACTCTGATGGCTACAAGGGAGGGTAGGGAAGAAGGGGAAGGGTTGATTATAGATTAGATAGTTGATAGAAATTTGGTTGGGTGAAAGCAGTGACAGCACATTAGAAAGAAAGAAGATCAACTTAACTGGACTTCAACTTTAACCGAGAACTCTTCTAATCCAAACCCAATGTTGGAAGGATAAAGTGGCAGGTGCGGGAGTCCAGGGACCATGCTCTAAGAAGACATCAAGCCCAATTGGCCTAACTAGCCTATTGCTAACAGAGTCTTCTGCACCCCATATTGGTCAATGGCATCTTGGGTCTTAAAAGCTGGCAAGCTGCCGTCCAAGTACACCAAATGGTCCCAAATCAGCTGGGTCAGATAACTACCAAGGACAACAAAGACATGATGGAAAAAGAGCCCAGAAGACAGAAGGAACCACTTGTATGGGTGATTGTATCAACATGTTACCAGAAGAACCAGATGGTACCTGGCTACCACCAATGACAGCTGTGATGGGGCACACAATGTGGTGTCCCACTGGCAACATAAGAAAAAGAGAGATGCACCTCAAGCACTCCATTAAAAGACAATTGGTGGTCTGAAGGTCCAGGAGTTCCCCTGGGAGCATGGCCCCTAGATCTGCTTACGCCCCTGATCATAAGTCATTACTGAGGTCAACTATTTGGACTCGAATGGGTTGGACTTGGGGACACAAAGTGACCATATGGTGTGTCCAGTTTGTGGCTTTATGCATCTATAGCATGCTATCCTCCTGGCCTCTTACTAGAAGGGAGAGGGTGGAGAGTAGGGGACAGGAGATTGTTAAGAGGATACAACATGCACAGAATGGAAAGGAAGAGTATGCTGTCACTGAACAAGGAGAGCAGAAGGAGCTGCAGATAGGTGGCCATGCAAATTTAACTTGGATTGTATACATTCACAGAAAAAAAAAAAGAAAAGAATAGTGTGTTGTAGTCTCCTACTATTGTTGTGGAACTGTGAGTCTCTCTTGAGTGCTGTTAGAGTTTGTTTTCTGTATTTTGGAGCCCTGTATTGAGTGTGTAGATATTTACTATGGTTATTTCCTCATGGCAGATTGTATCTTTAACTGTTAGCTATTGTCCATCCTTGTTTTTTATGAAGGATTTTGTTTTAAATTCTATTTTACCTTAGATGACTATTACCAATTCTGTTCAGTGTTTGGTTGCTGTTTCTTTGATACATATTTTTTCCATCTTTTGATGTTTAACATATTTGTATCATTGTTTCTAAGACATGTTGCTTGTAGACATCATATAGATGGCTCTTTTTTTTTTCCATTAATTCATTGCATAACTCACAATCTCCTTATTGATACATTTAGTCCATTTACCTTTAATGTGGTTATTGACAGATATTGGTTTCTTGTTATTTTGTAGGGTTGTGTTTTGTGTGTGTGTGTGTGTGGTGTTCACATTTTGTTCCTCTTGTTGCCTTGAGTTACTTTTGTTTATAGATTTTTCATTTCTTTTGTTTTTCTAGATTTTGTTTTACTGAGACTTTATTTTTCTTTATTTTGATAAGTTGTTTTAACTTTCTTTGTAATTACCTTGTAATTTACCCTTGTATTCCTAAGTTTAACCAATCTTTTATTACTTGATTTCTTCTCCATTTGAAAGTTATATATCTATACTCTTTCTCCTCCTTTTATTGTTCTAACTTTTTTGGTTTGTTTTCCTGTTTTTTTTTATTTATTTGCAGATTGCTGTCTCTGTTTTCCTGTTGTAAATATTTTAATTGTGCTTTATTTGAGACTTAATTGTTTAGGTCGACTTCTGGCTTATGCTAAGACAGAGATCCCCAGACTGTGGAAAATTCTGTGGCCTCAAGCAGCTTGCATGTCACACCGAATAGCTTCACATTAGGATTCTAGTTCCTTTGCTTGACATGTTCTATAAATTTACAATAAAATCCTAGTTCCTCTATCCTTAACTTCTGCCCTAAAACTAGAGGGCTTTGGCAGAAATCAGTTTATGCATAACATTAAAATTTAGGATAAGCTTTTAGCTCATGAAATATCTTATGCATAGTAACCTCTTCACCTCTGAGTAGAGCTTAACTGCCATTTTCTGAGCATGCAATGCATAAAGTAATATGTAAACTGCATTGTGACTGCATAGTATGATTAAGCATGTTGCTGTTTTCTTTCTTTGCACAACAAAATAAAATATTCTTCCTATTCTCCTACCTTGGTCACTCATTTATTGAATGAGACAAATCATGCTGAGCAGAACTTGGGGTTTTCATTAAGCAACAGTACTGCCATGTGCCCGAGATTCAGGTTGCTGTCTGATATTATTGGTTCTCCAGACAAAGGGCTACTTTTAATAACTCTTGTAGGTTTTAGTTTTTGCATATATTTTTTTTCTGTTTACCCGAAAATGTCATAAAAATGCCATCATATTTGAGTGAGTTTTGCAGGCAATAATATTCTTGGTTGGAAATTTTTGTTTCCAAGAGTGTATGTATGTCACTCCATTGCCTTCTTGCCTTCATGATTTCTGCCTAATAATCAGAGTATGGTCTTATTGTTTTCTCTCTGTATGTGACTTTTCATTTTTCTTTTGCTGCTCTCAAAATTCTTTGTCTGGTTTTAGCCAATGTGATTATGGTAAGTCTTGGTTATTTTCTTTTTGGGTTTATCCTATATGGGTTTTGTTGAGCTTCTTAGATAGTCAGCTTATCATATTTCATGATATTAGGGAAGTTTTCTACTAGCAAATCTTCAGTGATCTTCTCTGTGTATTCCATTTTCTTCTCCTGTTCTAGAACTCCAATCACAGGTAACTTTTTGTTGTTGCTTGTATCCCACATCGTTCTCTGGGTTTCTTCATTCTTTTGTTTTTCCTCAAAGGGATATCTAAGGGTTTGTCTTCAATTTTGCTGATCCCATCTTCTATTGTTTCAAATTTTCTTTCTAAAACCTTCTAGAGTACTGTCCATTGTCTTACATCTTTTTGTTCAGAGTTTAAATTCCTAATTGTTGTTTTTGTATGATTTTTAGTCATTTATTTTGACGTTTTGTTCCTGTACTAATTTCCTGAAATTTCCCATTGTTTTGTCTGTGTTTTCCCCCTTATCTGTAATTTCTATTGTTTTCTCTATGTTTTCCTTTTTTTTCCTGTGCTTTTTCATTTGGAATATTAGAGTTCTGAATCTCGTATCTGGTAGCTTCAATATCTTTTCTTCTACTAGAAGATCATCTAGTGTTTTCTTTTGGTAGCTTTCTGGATCCACCCTGTTCTGTTTTTTCGTATGTTCTGATACTGTCTCTGAGACATACAGAAATTATTATTTTTGTTTATTGATTGTAGATTTGTTTGTTTCTTACTGATTTTTTGTTTAATTTGGTTATATCTTGGCAGGCAGACTGTGTGATTTGTTGATTACTCACCTGTGTACACAATACTTCTCATTAACTTCTCCAGGCTGTTCATTTAGCTGTGATCTAGCAAGGTAGGTCTAGCTGAGGGAAGGAGCAAGAATGGGTAGTTTGCAGCATGAAAATATATATGACTAGGAGAATAATTTTGGAATGATGAAGTAAGGACATTCAAAGTCAAAATTCCACACCACAAAAGATTTTCCAGCAATAGCACCAGCAAAGCTTTAAAAAATAAAATAAAACACCTTCAGATATTGATCAAAGCTTGCACCAATCCAAGCGTCTCTTATTCAAGAAAAACTACCAAATTTTAACAAGAATGGTGATTTCTGTGGTACTACAACTTGCTCTATTCTCATCTCCCTGCTCTCATCACTATAGTAGCCTTAACAACCAACAATCTCAGAAACAGCTTGGCTATAGGAAACTAGGCATTTAGGAGTGGCTTCAGATTGGTTTAGTTTCCCCCAAATCCCAATGCCAGTGAATTGGCATTATTTTTAATTATGATAAAAAGCACAACATAAAATTAATTATCGTAAAGTGTGCAATTCAGTACCACTAAGTACATTCACAATGTCATGCAAATATAAGCACTATCAAGTTCCAGCATATCATCATCACCCCAAAACAGCAGTCACTCTCTTCAGAACTTGCTCTCTTCAGAAGTCACTCCATTCCACCCCAGGCCCTGCTTTCACGAAGATTTCTATCTATAGATTTGCCAATGGTAGATACTTCATATCAATGAGATCATACAAAATGTGGCCTTTCATGCATGGCTTTTTCCACTTAATATAACATTTACAAGTTTCATCAATATTGTAACGTCTATGAGGAATGTAATTCTTTCTTGATGGCATGATATTACATTGTATGAATATAACACATCTTTAGGAATCATTTTGATTGATTCCAATTTGGCTATTATGAATAATGCTACCACAAACACATACAAATTTTAGCTTATACCTCTGTTTTCAGTTATTTTGAGTGTATAGCAAACAGCCCTAGTGGTTAATCACTGACTCGACAGCACTTGGCTTGGCTGGCTAACACAAAGCTCATCAGTTCAACTCTGTCAGCTGTTCTGCAAAATGTAGTTGTAGCAGTCTGCATCTCTAAAGATTACAACCTTAGAAACACTATGGGACAGTTCTGCGCTATTCTGTGTGGTCACTATCTCTGTCATCTAGTACAGCTTTAACAGAAATAACACAAGTGGATGACTTTAAAAAACTATTATTTTGTCACAGTCCAGTAGGCTAAAAATCCAAATTTAGAGTGTCAGCTACAGGGAAAGTCTTATTCTGTTGGTTGTGGAGGTAGGTCCTTTTTGTCAACCTTCCCCTGGACTGGAAGCTTCTGATGATGCAGGGACTTCAGGTCCTTTCAAAAGGATACACTCATCCTCTGGCACTGCTTCTTGTTGGTATGATGTCACCCAAATCTCACCTTGCCTCCCTTTCCTTTATATTCCAAGAGGCTTGCCAAGGCACAGTACAATCCCACACATTGAGTTTTGCCCCACCAATGTAATTGCCACTCATCCTCCCTCATTAACATCATAGAGGCAGCGTTTACAACATAAAGGAACATCACATGATATCAGGAATCATTGCCTAGCCAAATGGCTACATGCATTCCTAGACATGTAACAGTTACTGTGAGTCAGAATCAACTTCACAACAATGAGTTTATTAGGAGTGGAATTATTGAAAAATATATAGGGTTACTATGAGTCAGAATCAAGTCAATGGCAGTGGGTGTGTTTTTTATGATAGTTTTATGATTATACTTTCAAGGACACAACAGACTATATTTCACAGTAGCAGCACCATCTTATATTCCCACCAGAAATGTAAAAGGATTCCAAAATCTTCACATCTTGGCCAACACTTGTTTTTTTCTGTTGTCATCTGTCTTGTTCTTTAAACAATAGACATACTAATTGTGAAGTGGCATCTCACTCCGGTTTTGATTTACACTTCTGTAGTGACTAATAATGTTAACAATCTTTTCATGTTCTTGTTGGCCATTTTTTGTATGGTGATTGAGTGACAGTATACAATTAGATTAAATTTACATGCCTACCTATCTGGAGCTCCTTCTGCTCTCCTTGTCCAGTGACAGCACACTCCTTCTTTCCATTCTATACGTGTAATATCCTCTTAACAATCTGCTGTCGCCTTCTCTCTACCCTCTCCTCTCCCTTCTAGTAAGAGGCCACTGTGACAGCATCCTATAGATTCATAGAACCATAAAGTACACAACCATATGGTCACATTGTGTCCATATGTCCAATCCATTCCTGCCCAAACAGTTGACCTCAGTAATGTTTTCTGGTCCAAGGCAGCACCAGGTCTAGAAGCCATGCTCCCAGGGGAACCCCCAGGCCTTTGGACCACCAATTGTGGTCTTTTAGTGGCATTCTAGACGTGTCCACCTTTTTTTTCGTGTTGCCACAGGGACTTGACATTGTGTTCCCCATCATGGCTGTCTTTGGTGGTGGCCAGACACCATCTGGTTCTTCTGGTCACATGTTGGTAAAGTCACCCATTCACATGGGTCTTCCTGTCTTCTGGGCCCTTTTTCAATCATGTCTTTGTTGTCCATCTGTTGCAGCTGAGTTGGGACTATTTGGTGTACCTCAGATGATAGCTTGCTAACTTTGAAGACCCTAGACACTACTCACCAACATGGGTGGTCTTAGAAACAGGCTAGTTATGCAAATTGGCCTAGCTGTCTTTTGAGAGCATGGTCCCCAGACCCTTGCCCCAGCTTCTCTGTCCTTACAGTATTGGATTAAGATTAGAAGAGACTTCAGTTTATGTTGAAGTCCAGTTAAGTTGACCTTGTTTCTATTATGTGCTATCATCGCTTTCACCCAACCAAATTTCTTTCAGTGATCTAATCTCTGACCAGCCCTCTCCCTCCCTCCTCTCCCTTGCAGCCACCAAAGAGTCTTCTCTTCTGCACATGAGTCTGTTTTAAAGTCCTCATAGTAGGGGTCTCACACAATATTCATGCTTGTGCTACCACCTGATTTCACTCAACATAAGGTCTTCCAATTGAAACCAGGTCATGTGCTGCTTCCTAAAGTCATTGTTCTTTATCATTGCATAGTGTTTCATTGAGTATATGTACCATAATTTGTTTATCCATTCATCTGTTGTTGGGCATGTGGGTTGATTCCATCTTTTAGCTACCGTGAACTGTGCTGCCATAAATATTTGTGTGCATGTATCTCTTCATTTGACTACCCTTGATTCTTTAGGATATATTTCGAGCACTGGGATTACTCAATCAAACGTTATATTTATTTCCAGCTTTCTAAGGAAGTGCCAAATGGCTTTCCAAAGAGGTTGTACCACTTAGCAATCTCACCAGCACTGTAGGAGAGTTCCAATTCCTCTACAGCCTCTCCAGCATTTGTTGTTTTGTGCTTTTTGGATCATGGCCAACCTTGTTGGGGTGAGATGGTGTCTCATTGTAGTTTTGATTTGCATTTTTTGATAGCTAATGATTGTATTTCCTCTTGCGTCGTTTGGCTGCCTGGATATGCTCTTTCATGAGGTGTCTGTCCATCTTCTTTGCCGATCACTTAATTGGGTTATTTACATTTCTCTTGTTGATATTTTTCAGTACCTTGTAGGTTACGGAGATCAGACGTCAGTCTGATATTTAGCTGCTAAATGTATTTTCCTATTCTGTAGCTGGTCTTTTAAATCTTTTGATAAGTCTTTGGATGAGCAAAAGTGTTTGATTCTTAGTAGCTCACATTTATTTCTCTTTTGTTGATTGTTCTTTGTCAGATTTTGAAGTCTGTGTATTAAAACTTCCATTGTTAAGACTATTTTTTTCTTGCATGATCTTTGTAGTTTTAGGTTTGGTACTTAGGTGTTTTATCCAATTTGAGTTAGTTTTGGTGTAAGGTGTGAGATATGGAACTTGTTTCAATTTTTTGCAGTTGGCTATCCAATATGGCCAGCACCATTTGTTAAAGAGACTGTTTTTACCCCACTTTATAATCTTAGGGTCTTTTTCAAATATCAGCTGTTACTAGGAGGATGGTGGCATCTCTGGGTTCTAAACTCTGTTCCATTGGTCTATATGTCTCTTTTTGTACCAGTGCCAGGCTGTTTTAACTGTCATGGCAGTGTAATAGTTTCTGAGGTCAGGTAGTGTGAGGTCTCCCACTGCTTTTCTCTTCCTCAGGAGTGTTTACTTATCTCAGGTTTCTGTCCTCTTCAAACAAACTAGATGATTTGTTTCTGCATCTCATTAAAAAATGTCACTGGAATTGATATTAGGATTGCATTATATATGTAGATAGCTTTTGGTAAAATAGACATGAATTCATCCTATCCATGAGCAGGGTAGGTTTCTCCATTTATGTAAGTTTCTCTTAGTTCTTGCAGTAAGGTCTTGTAGTTCTCTTTGTATAGGCCTCTTATTTCTGTATTTAGATTTATTCCCAGGTATCTTATCTTCTTGGGGGCTATAGTAAATGGTAGTGACTGGGTGCTTTCTTCTCTGATGATCTCTTTGTTGGTGTAAAGGAATCCTACTGATTTACGTTATCTTCTATCCTGATACTTTGCTGAACTCTTCTATTAGTTTGAGTAGTTTACTTAGGAATTCTTTAGGATGCTCTGTGTACACAATCATATCATCTGTAAATGGGAGATTTTTACTTCTTTGCTGATGCAGGTGCCCTTTGTTTCTTTGTCTTCTCTAAATGCTCTGGCCAAAACTTCTAGTACAATGTTGAACAAGAGAGGTGAGAGTTATGTAGTGAAGTCATCTGAGCCAGAGCTTTCTTGGTTGGTAGTTTTTTTTATGACTTTTTCAATATCTTCCTTTGTGATGTGTTTATTAAGATGTTCTCCTTCACCTTGTGATAATTTTAGCAGGTAATATGAATTTAGAATTTTGTCCATTTCCTCTAGGTTTTCAAATCTGTTAGAATACAGTCTTTCACAGTGTTCTGTTAGGATGCTTCTTATTTATGTTGGATCTGTTGTGATATCTCCTATCTCATTTCTTATTTGGGTTATTTCTTTCCTCTCCTGTTTTTCTTTTGTAAATTTAGGCAATGTTTTGTCAGTTTTGTTGATCTTTTCAAAGAATCAGCTTTTGGTGTCAATTTTTTCAATTGTTCTTCCATACTCTGATTCATTTAGTTCTGCTCTAATCTTTTTATTTATTTATTTATTTAATATGACTGAGTGAAAATGTATGTTCCTGTATAAATTTACATGCCCACCTATATGCAGCTTCCACTGCTCTCCCTGTCCGGTGACAACACACTACTCCTCTCTGCTCCATACATGTCTCATCCCCCCAGCAGTCTCCTTTCCCCTCCTCTCCACCCACTCTCCTTCCTCCAGCCAGAGGTCAGCAGGATGATATCCTATAGATGTATAGAACCATAAAGTGCATCCAATATATGGTCACTCTGCATCACCGAGTCCAATCCATTCGTATCTGAAGAGTGGACCTTTGTTATGATTTATGGGCAAGGGCAGCATCAGGGCCAGGGGCCATGCTCCCAAGGGAACTCCGAAACTGCTGGACCATCAATTGAGGCCTTTTAGTGGAGATCTCAGGCTGCACCCCTTTTTATTCTTGTGTTGCCAGTGAGACTCAACTCTGCACTAATCTTTTTGATCTGTTTTCTTCTGGTGCCTGAGGGGTTCCTCTCTTGCTCTCTACTTGTTCAGTCTGTAGGATTAATTCTTTGGTTTGGGTCCTTTCTTTTTTCCAAATGTGTGCATTTATAGAGGTACATTGACCTCTGAGCACTGCTTTGGCTGTATCCCATAGGTTCTGGCAGAATGTGTCTTCATTTTCATTTGAATCCAAGCATTTCTTTATTTCATCCTTGATTTCTTCTATAACCCATGGGTTTTTGAACATGGTATTGTTCAGTTTCCTTCAGTTCCAATTTCTATCTATGTTTTTTCTCCTATTGATTTCAACCTTCATGGCTTAATGGTCTGAGAAGTTGCTTCTCAATAATTCAATGGTTTGGATTTTGTTGAGATTTGCTTTATGTACTAACACTCAGTCTATTCTGGAAAATGTTCCACGTGCACTGGAGAATAAGGTGTACTTATCTGTTGATGGATATAAATTCTGTGTATGCTGATGAGGTCTAGTTGGATGATTGTCACAATAAGATCTGTGCCTTTACTGAGCTTTTTTCTAGAAGATCTATCCAATACTGAAAGTGGAGTGTTGAAGTCTCCCACTATTATTGTGGAGTCATCTATGTTATTTTTCAGTGTAGTCAGTGTTCTTTGATGTATTTAGATGCTCTAGTATTGGGTGCATAAATATTTAATATTGTTAAGTCCTGCTTCTGTATTGAAACTTTCAGCAATAAATAGTGACCATCCTTGTCCATGATGATGGCTTTACACTAGGATCTATTTTATGTGAGATTTGTATTGCCGCATTTGCTGTTCTTTTTAGATTGTTAGCTTGGTATATATACCATCTTTTAATTTTCAATTTGTTCATATCTTTCAGTCTAAATTGTGTTTCTTGTAAGCAACATATAGATGGGTCATGTCTCTTGATCCAAGATGTCACTCATTGTCTCTTTACTGGAGCGTTCAGTCCATTTACATTCAGTATAATTATTGATGGATATGTGTCCAGTGCTGTCATTTTGATGTATTTATTTCTGTGTTGTTTTTTCTCTGTTGCTCTTAATACTCTGTTGTGGACCGTTCTTCTTTGTAGGTTGACTTTTCATGCTGATTTCATGTTTCTTGAAGCTACTGTATTACATTTCTTGTTTTGATATGGTGCACTGTTATTGTGCTTTGCAGCTACCAGTATAATCTCCCTTAATGTTCTAAAGTTAAACCCAATTTTAAGTTTTGCTTATGTTTTTAACTTCCTCTCTGTCATGGTTTGAATTGTATTAGAAAAGTCAAGTAGTTCCTTTAGAGATATGCTATACTCCAAAGGAACTACTTGACTTTTCTACATTGCAGGGTTGGGGAAGTGTTCTCCAGGAGGCTGTGTATGCTCTAAACCAGTGTCCAATATATGGTGCTGTTTCTCCTATCGCCAGGATTCATGGGTCCAGGAATCAAGGGGTGAAAATGGGAGTGGCACCACTCACTGTTACTCCTAGTGACCCACTTGCAAGATTTTTGCTTCCTGTCCCCATGACTTTATGTTCTGCAGGATTAAATGCCTTAGTTCCAAAGGGAGGAATGCTGCTACCTGGAGAAACATCAACAATTCCACTGAATTGGAAGCTAAAATTGCCACCAGGCCATTTTGGGCTCCTTGTACCTCTGGATCAACAGACAAAGAAGGCAGTTACAATACTGGCTGGTGTGATTGATCCTGACTATGAAGATGAAATTGGATTGACATTACATAACAGAAGTAAAGAAGAGTATGTTTGGAATGCAGGAGATCCCTTAAGACGCCTCCTAGTACTACCATGCCCTGTGATTAAGGTCAATGGAAAACTATAGCAATGAGTGATAATAGTCCAGATCTCTCAGGAATGAAGGTTTGGGTCACCTCACCAGGCAAGGAACCACGACCAGCTGAGGTGCTTGCTGAGGGCAAAGGGAATACAGAATCGGTTGTAGAAGAGGGTAGTTCTAAATATCAGTTACAGCCATGCGACCAGTTACAGAAATGAGGACTGTAATTGCTATGAGTGTTCCTGCTTTGTATGTGTGTATTGGATATTTTGTTTACTTATGAAACATAGATGTAAATGCGTTAATACATTTTCAGTTGTACACGTGTTAGTTATATCATGTTGACATCAGTATGACTTTGTAGCTGTACCCTTTCAGAGACTGTGCGTGGTAAGGTGAGATGTGTGCGGATGCCAAGTTGAGAAGGGGTGGACTGTGGTGGTCAGGATTATGTCAACTTGGCTACTACATATTTGGCTGCTGTATTAAGTGGCAGGGCGGGGTTTGTGGTGGCTCTCTGCCCCTCGGATAGCATCTTGCAACCTTTGACTACAGCTGCTGGTCACTCACGTGGCCAGGAGCTCCTGCTCTCTTCTTCCAGTGTCTCGTTCCAGGACTCAAGCTAGCAGCTGTTGGACTCATCAGTCCTTACAGTCGGCACTTGAGAGTCCTGCTCCCTGACCTGCTGATCCTGGGTTCACCAGCCTCTGCCTGCTCCTGCTCCCTGACCTGCCGATCCTGGGTTCACCAGCCTCTGTTGCTTCGTCTCGCCACCAGCTTGGGTCCACTGACCTACACAACCAGTGATCTAGAACTCTGGTCTCTGACTTACTGACCTTGGGTTCCTCAGCTTCCATGGCCACGTGAGCCTTGTGCCAGAGCTTGGGACATTCAGCTTCTGTGATTACATGAGCTGCTTCCTATATTTGTATCTATCTATCTATATATTATAAATCTTTCCTTGTACCTACACGTGTTACTGGTTTTGCTTCCCTAGAAAGCCCAGCCTAAGAAAATTTGGTACCAGGAGTGGGGTGATGCTCTAGCAAATACTAAAATATGGAAGCCACTTTGAAACTGCGAATGGATAGAAGATTCAGAAGGAACAAAGAAGGTGCAAATGGTGAGAGACAACAGAGGACTTGCGGCAGCGGCAGCAGCAGAACCAGAGGCAGCTCTGGAGCCGACCCATGGAGCAAGATAGGTCAGTGCCTGCGCAGAGTTTTCCTCACAGAACGGGGCGCCTGCAGGCACTTGAATTGGTGGAACTGGCCTTGCTGACCCACGGAGTGAGAGAGTTGAGTGCCTTTGGGCAGGACGTTTTCCAGCAAGAGTGGGGTGCCTCTGGGCACTTAAATCAGTGGAGTGACAGAGCTTTAGAACACTTGCCCAGCAGGGCAGATGTGGGCCTGAGGCCCCGGCCATGCAGCCATAGGAAGCTGAAGCTGAAGAGGCAAATAGCGTGAGAAGCTGAGCTGCCTCAGTCTCAAAAGGTATGGTTGTGACCTCAGGGATTTAAAAGGGTGGAACCATGGCGTGCTGTGTTCGTAAGGGTGGAATTGCCACTCAGTTGGGCTTAGGGTGTTCCTAAAGCCGATGGGGCAGAGTTTCTGTCCAAGTGGGCCTTGAAGGCAGAGTTGTAGCACGGGGCTGGAGCTCTCCACTCAGAAACCAGAGAGTGTGGCCAATACCTAGAGTCTGGAGAGCATTGCCGTTGTGTAGAATGTCTCAGAAAATGTAAGAGCATTTCCAGAGCTTTGAGGGCTAATGTAATGTGTTCTGTTGACTCGCCTGTTGCCTGTTAATGCCTTCTTTCCCTGCAATTTCTCCCATTTGTAATGGAATGTGTAACTTGTGCCTGTTCTGCCATCATGCCTTTAGAAGCAGATAGCTTACCTTCTAAGTTTCACAGATTTAGAAGAATTTTTGTATTTTGGACTTGGAACTGATTTAAGACTTCTGTTGTATGGGATGGACATGATTTTACTATGGTGAGATGAATGTGTTAAATGATTTTGTGATGTGATTTTTCGGTTGTCAAAGGGTGGGATGTCATGGTTTGAATTGTGTCCCCCCAAAAAATATGTGTAGCCATGTGGCTGGGATATGGTTCCCAGTATCTTCGGACTCTCCTCCATTGTGTGGTTTTCCTAAACTGTATGTTAAAGGATTAGGGTGGGGATGTAGATTCCCACATAGAATTACTTCCCTGCCCTGCTGTAGGGGGCGTTTCCCTGGACTATGGCTTGCCCCACCCTTGATGCTTTCAGCTTGCAAGAGATAAAAGGAAAAGAGAAACAAAGGACAATTGAGAACCTCACTACCATCAAGCAAGCAGCACCGGGAGAAGAGCGCATCCTTCAGACCAGAGGTTCTTGTGCCAAGATGCTCCCTGGACAAAGACTGATGCAATACCGGACTTTCCTCCAGAGCCAGCAAGGGGAAAACCTTCCCCTGGATCAATCACCCTGAATATGGACTTGCAACTTACCAGACTGTGTAAGAATAAATCTTCCTTTGTTAAAGCCATCCACTCTGTGGTATTTCTGTTAGAGCAGCCTAGCTGACTAAAACACTCTCCATCTGAAAAGACTATTACTACTTTAGTCTATCCATCTTTTTAGTGTGATGGTGTCATAGTTTTCATGATATGATCATTGGTTCCCTTCTTTAACAGTGTAGTTTTGGTTGAGTTTTGTCCCTTCCCTAACTGGGTAGGTTTTTTGATGCTTTGTCTTGCATTGCCTCCTTAAATACACACTTAATGGTTTTGTTTTACTAAGCAAAGAGCTTCTTTTGGTATTTCTTGTAGCTTTAGTTTGGTTTTTGCGAAGTCTCTAAGTTTCTGTTTATCTGAGAAAGTCTTAATTTCATTTCCATATTTCAGAGACATTTTTTCAGGATATATAATTCTCGGTTAGAAGTTTTTCTCCTTCAAGAACTTGAGTCAGTCATTCCAATGCCTCTATGCCAACATCGTTTCTGCCAAGAAGTCAGATGAAATCCTACCAGGATTCCCTCTGAATGTTAGCTCTGTTTTGAGTCTTGCTGCCTTTAGGAGTTTCTGCTCGTATTTCATTTTATTAAGCTTAATTATAATATTTTTGGTGTCTTTCTTTTGGGGTCTAGTTTTTGTGGCATTTGATACACATCTTGGATATCTATGTTCTCTTCTTTCATAATTTCATTGAAGTTTTCTGTGAGCAACTCAACAATATTCTCTGTGTTTTCAGCTATCCCTCCCTATCCAGGAATTCCAATTAATTGTAGATTATTCCTCTTCATAGATTCCAACATGTTTCTTAATGCTTCTTCATTTTTCTCATACCTTTTCTCTGATTTCTCCTCATAAATGCTGCTGTCAGTTTCTCTGTCTTCAAGGTCACTAAGTTTGACTTTCATCTCGTCAGTTCTGCTCTTTTCACTTTGTATTGAATTGTCTAATTCTGTAATTTTGTTATTGATCTGCTTGACTTCGAAATGTTGATGTTCCATCATTTTTAAGCCTTGCTTAAATTTTCGTTTTTCTCTGCTGCATTTTGTTTAATCTCTAAGAGTGCTCTATATATAATTCTTTTGTACTCAACCTCCAATAGTTTCAGAAAGGCTACTTCATCTAGGAAGCTTTTGATTCACTATTTTTGGTACTTTTTTTTTAACCATTGTGGACTGTTTCTTTAAATGATTAGCAATGGTCTGTTGCCTTGGGTCATCTAGATGCTGTTTAATTTATCTGGTGTTACCTCAACATGAGCTGAGCCGTCATTCCGAGAAGTGAGTTGATCATCAGCCACCTCTGTGTTCTCTAGTGACTGGCCCCAGTGGACTCTCTAGGTTGGCAGGCTGCACCTCCTTGCTGGCAAAGACACCACCCTACTTGTGGAATCATTGAGGGGCCACCAATTGACCCTATGATGTGGGTTGGTGAAGGCTGGAAGAGATGCTGTCAGGCTGCTCAGCAGATATTTCTCCAGTCAGTCTTATTTTAAAGAGCTAAAAGCTATCTTACAGCTTCCAAAATCAGTCAGGCTGTTAGGTGTGGCAGATCCCACCTTCTGGTTGACAGTGGAAGCACCTCTTTGGCCATCATTAGATGCTATGATGTGGTTCAGGGAGTCAAGATGGTGGACTAAGCACACGTCTCCTTATATCCCTCTGGAAACCAAGACCTGAACTGATAATCAAATGGAGACTTCTCATCACCTAGCAAGCCCCCAAGACACAGTACAGGGCTGTTAAATTGGACTCCATGCCACTGAATGAAAAAACTCCTCTCTTTCGCTGGACCCCACTCCTGGCTAGCCATGGCTCTCATGGACTGAAGGTAAATGAACCATTTTGACTTTTTTTCTCTGTCTTGGCTGGCGGGCAGAGCTGGGTCTTGCTTAGTGGTTAGATTCAGATGCACTGTTGGTGAGATAGGTAGGTGAAATTCCCATATTTTGAGAGCCAGGCTTAGGACTCTGTTAATCTAGCCATTTTGGGCCTGTCTTTTTATCTCTGCCATAGCACAGTTCATACAGAGCCACAGTGCCTGTGTGCGGGACGCCATATTGGATATGGAGATTTAAGTGGGGCATAATTCTTAGCCTGGGAGCCAGTGCATGCAAACAGGACAGCACTTCTCTGACAGAAAAGCAATATTTTATACAGTGTCGCCTATGGTGGGGGCCCAGCAACAGAGGCAGAGGACTCACTACCTCTCGGCACCTTCAGTCCCCTATCTGCCGACTGTGTGGAGGGTGCCTTCTTAGATACGGTGGCTGCAGCTGGACCTAATTCTTAGCTTCAGAACCAGAGCCTACCCAGAGGAGTGTGCTTTTCTACCAGAAAAGCAGTAGTTTACACAGTGTCACCTAAGGCTGGGCCCTGTCAGCAGAGGCCAACAGGGCAGTAGCATTGCTGTATTTTGAACTAGTTTGTATCATCTGAGGTTGGATATAGAGTTGCTTACTTTGCCAGTTGGGAAGACCTGAAAACCTGACTGATTTGAGAAGTGGTCAGATACATTTTGTTTTACATTTTAAGACAGCCTAGAAAAACACTCGACGGCACTTGGCTGGCTTGGCCAGAAAAACATCTGCAATCCATCCTCACAGTAACTTTCCCAGCCTCTATTTACTCACGTGGGACCCCAAAAGCAACAGACACTTGTCACATACAAGAAATCACCCATGGCTTCAGAAGGCTCCCAAACAAAACAACCAAGGAGTTTTCCAGATGAAGAAACTTTTCTGAAATCATCGGAAGATGAATGTAAAAGGATTAGATACAGAACCCTTCTAGACCTTACGCAAAATGCAGCACAATAAAATGAAAAATTAAGTAAGCTGTTCAATCTGATGGAACATGAGTACTCTGAAATCCAACAGATCAGGAATAAAATAAATGACATAGAAACTTCCATTCAAGGCCAAGAAAACAGAATGCAACAAATAGAAAAAACAATTTCTGACTTGGCAGACAGAACTACTGATGCAAGCGTCTATGAGGAAATATCTGAAAAAAGAAACAAGAAAAATGAAGAAGTATCAAGAAGCATGTGGGACTATATTAAGAGGAACAACCTTTGATTAACTGGGGTCCCTGAACAGGATGAAAGACCTGAGAACACAGATACTATGATGTGGTTCAAAGTAGGAAGGGGCTACAGCCCTGCCTTCATTCTCAGCTGGGCACTACTGATAAGGCAACACTGTGATAAACACAGCCTTTCTGCTGGAAAAGCACTCCCCAGACTAACACTACCTCCCAGCTTGGTAATTAGCCCTTGATGAGGGCTCCGTTTGGGTGGCTCCACCTCCCAGCTGACCAAGATGGCATCCCAGTCAAGCTTTCACTCCTGCTGTGAAACAGCAGAATCTTTAGCTCAGCTCCAAAAACAAAAGGTGGAGGGACTGTGGTGTCCTCAGCCTGCTGCCCGGCTCCCAATCATGGCTATTCCATATACTGTATCTCCACTGCAGCATGCAATGTCTCTCCACTGCACCACACACTGTTTACTTCAGCACAGCTGCCCACCGTAACTGCTGGCTCAGGCCCATCCACCACCCACTGACCAACAAAGAGAAAAAAAAATTAAAAGCACCAATACCTGCAGTCTGCTCGAGTGGCCAGTCAGCAGGAGTGGGGCTCAGCACCAGAGAGGTAGTTTCCTATAGACTAGCATGTAGTCTGATCTGACAACCCTATACTGTGTCCTAAGGCTCACTGGGTGTCCAGAATACTCCATTCAATTATCAATCCAGGCCTTAGTTTTTTCCTTTCTCGGCCATTTTGATATCTTTTTTGACAAATGTCTATTTAAAGTCATATTTTAACTGAACTTTGGTCTCATTGTTGATGAAATGCAAGTGTACTTTATTATTGATACTGGGTCTTCGCAAGATATTGGATTTTAAGTGTTTTCCCATTATGTAGCCGGAATTTTCACTTTTTTTATTGTGCTTTAAGTAAAACTTTGTGATTCAAGTCAGTTTGTCACAGAATAACTTACACATTACACAACCCTAGAAGCTCTCCCTACAATGTGACTGCACACTCCCCCTCAACACCTTTTAAGTTCCATGTCCATTCAACCAGCTGCTGTCCCTTTCTGTCTTCTCATTTTGCCTCCAGACAGGAAATGCCCATTTAGTTTCATGAATCTACTTGAGGCCAGGATGCGTGCTCTTCATCAGTTATCTTGTCTCAGAATCCAGTCTAATCTTTGTCTGAAGAATTGGCTTTAGGATTGTTGTAGTTCTGGGATAACAGCATCCAGAGGCCATGTCTTCCGAGAACTCTTTTGTCTGTGTGACCAATAAGTCTGATCTTCTTTACTAGAATATGAGTTCTGTATCTCGGATCCGACTCGACCGCGGGCATCCCACTTTTCTCCTACTGATTTTGGGACTCTCTGTTGTCTTTCCTGTCAGGTTGGTGGTAGCTATGCACTGTCTAGTTCTTCCAGTCTCACTGATGTAGTCTCTAGTTTATGTGGCCCTTTCTGTCTCTTGGTCTCATATTTTTCTTGTGTCTTTGATGTTCTTCCTTCTCTTGCTCCAGGTGGGTTTGGGCTGACTGATGCTTCTTAGATGGCTCCTTGCTAGTTTTCAAGATCCCAGACACCACTCACCAAAGTGGGGCGCAGAACATTTTCTTAATGAACTTTGTTATACCACTTGATCTCAGTGTCCCCTGAAATCATGGTCCATAGACCCTCGCCCCTACTAACCTGTCACTCAAAGTGTTTGATTGCATTTAGGAAACTTCTTAGCTTTTGGTTTAGTCCAGTTTTGCTGTCGTATATTGTGTGATGTCTTTTTCCTCATCTAAAATAATACTTGTCTACTATCTAGTTAGTAAATACTCCTACCCCTTGATCTGCACCCTCATAGCCATCAAAGAATGTTTTCTTCTGTGTTTAAACCTTTCCTTAGTTTTTATAATAGTGATCCCATACAATATTTGTCCTTTTTCAGGTATCATGAATTGAATTATGCCCCCCCCCAAATATGTGCATTGATTTGGCTGGGCCATGATTCCTAGTACCGTGTGATTTTCCCATATTTTTTAAACCCTGCCTCTATCATGGTAATGAGAGAAGACGGGTGCCAGTTGTGTTGATGAGGCAGGTCTCAGTCTGTAAGGCTGTATTGTGCTTTGAGGCAATCTTTGGGGATATAAAGCAGAAGCAAGAAGAGAGTTGGGTTTTTCATACTATCAGAAAATAAGCAGTGCCAGAAGCTGAATATGTCGCTTAATCTGGGGTTCATACTCCCAGTCCGGGGGAAGATTGATAACAAGAACTTTACTCCAGAGCCAATATAGAAAGACTTTACCTGAAGCTGATGTGCTCAATTTGGGCTTTTACCCTAAATTTCTGTGAGTAAATAAATTTCTCTTTGTTAAAGCCATCCACTTGTCATATTTCTGTTATAGAAGCACTAGATGACTAAGACAGTGTTTTAGTCAGCTAACACTTCTCTAACAGAACTACCAAGAGTGGAAGGCTTTAACAAAGGAAGGTTTATTCTTACACAGTCCAGTAGGTTAGAAGTCCAAATTCAGGTTGTCTGCTCCAGGGGAAGGCTTTCCCTCTGTCAGTTCTGGAGGAAATTCCTTGTGTTTTATCAGCCTTTGTTCAGGGAGTATCTTGGTGCAGAAACATCAAGTGTGAAGGATGCACTGTACTTCTGGTGCTGCTTTATTATTATTATTATTTTATTTTTGTTTTTATTGATTTTTCTTTGTTTTTTTTTATTGTGACTGAGTGAAAATGTACATTCCCATATAAATTTACATGCCCACCTACATGCAGCTTCCACTGCTCTCCCTGCCCAGTGACTGCTTTCTTAATGGTGTGAGGTTCCCCATTCTATGCTTGCCTTCCTTTCCTTTTATCTCTTGTAGGATGAAAGGATAAAGGGTGGTGCAAGCCATACTCCAGGAAAACTCCTTTTACAGTGGAGCAGGGAGGTGATCTTATGAAGGGATTTACAGGCCAATCCTAATCCTCTCTAACATAATCCGCTCTGTTAACCAAAGGCAGAGATCAGGATTTACAGCATGAGAAAATCACAAAATGGAGGACAATGATAACATATTGAGAATCGCGGCCCAGTCACATGATTATATACATTTTGGGGAGGACACAGTTCAACCTGTGACACATAGCAACTGACTAATTTCACTCAGCACAATGCATTCCAGATTCCTCCATGTTATAAGATGTTTCACAGATTTATCATTGTTCTTTACTGTTGCATAGTATTTTATTGTGTAGGTATATCTTAATTTATCCATTCATCCATTGACAGGCCTGTAGGCTGTTTCTATCTTTTTTTTATTGTGAACAGTGCTGCAGTGAACACTGGTGTACATAAATCTATTGGTGTGACAGCTAGTATTTCTCCGGGATATATTCCAAGGTGTGGGATTGCTGGATAGTATGATATTTCTGTGTCTAGCTTTCTAAGGAAGCAACAAACCAATTTTCATAGTGGTAGTACCATTTTTGCATTCTCACTAGCAGGATATAAGTATTCCAGTTCTCCACAATGGAAACTACCAAAAATCAAACATTTATGCTCATTCAAAGGCTGCCTATGGCATGGGAAAAAATATTTGGCAACTATGTATTGGATCAACATACAATTTCCATAATCTACAAGGTACTGCAAAATATCAACAAGAAAAAGACAAATGACCCAATTAAACAATTGTCAAGGGTGGTGGCAGACACTTCACCAAAGAAGACATCCAGGCAGCCAAAATATACATGAGGAAATGTTCACAGTCATTAGCTATTAGAGAAATCCAAACCAAAACTTCAGTGAGATACTATCTTAGCCCAACCAGGTTGACAATAATCTAAAAAACAAAACATAAGTGCTGGAGTGGCTGTGGAGATTAGAAGTCTCCTACACTCCTGGTAAGAATGCAAAATGGTGCAACATCTTTGGAAAGCAACTTGGTGCTTTCTTAAAAAGCTAGAAATAGAAGTACTGTAAGATCTAGCAATCCCACTGTTTGGAATATATGCTACAGAAATAAGGGAAGTCACACAAACAGATACACACACACAAAATTTATTGCTGCACAGTCCACGGTAGCAAAAAGATGCAATCAACCTAGGTGCCCATGAACAGACGAATGGATAAAGAAAGTGTGGTATACATACACAATGGAACACTATGCAATGACAAAGAACAGTGATGATTTAAGGAAGCATCTCATAACCTGGTATCAACTAAAAGACATGCCGAGTGAAGTAGTCAGCTGAAAAGGGACACACTGAGACCACTACTAGAAGGACTTAAAAAAGGACTTGTATGGAAGACTCTTTGATGGCTCCAAGGGTAGGGAAGGAGGTGGAGGGTTAGTCATAGTTTAGATAGTGGATGGAAATTCAGTTAGGTGAAGGAAGTGACAGCACTCAATAGAAGGCAGGTCAGCATAACTGTACCACACCATAAACTAAAATGTTTCTTAAAATCAACACAATATCTCAAAAGATAGAGTAGCAGAGACAGAGGTCTGAGGACCATGTTTTTTCAGGGGGGCATTGACGTCAATTAACATAACCAGTCTTTTACTAAGAGAGTCTTCTGCACCCCAAATTGGTGAGTGGCATGAGGGGTCTTAAAAGGCAGCAAACTGCCATCTGAGGAACATCAACTGGTCCCAATCCATCTGGAACAGAAGATGACCAAGAACATCAAAGGCACAAATAAAAAATGAGCCCAGGAGGCAGAAGGACCAATATGACTGAGAGACTACATCAGCATGAGACCAGAAGAACCAGAATTTGCCCGGCCACCACCAATGACAGACTTCTTAGGGGTCACAGTGTAGAGTCCCTGACATAGCATCAGAAAAAGAGGTGTGCAGATCACTAACTCTATTAAGAGAACAGAATTGATGGCCTAACAACCTGGAAGTTTCCTTGGGAACATGGTGTCTAGATTTGCTGCTGGCCCAGACCTGAAATCAATGCTGAGGACAACACCGAAGAAAGAATGGAAAGGATTCATGGGCATGGTGTGAGCATGTGATGTATATACTTTATGGTTTTATACATTTATAGGAGGCTATCCTACTGGTTTCTTTCTAGAAGGGAGAGCAGAAAGTGGAGAAGAGGGGACAGGTACTCATTAAGAGGATACTAGAAGAGTGAAAAGGAGGAATGTGCTGTTACAGGGTGAAGAGAGCAGACAGAGTTGCAGAGAGGCTGGCCTGCAAAATCTATTTGAATTGTATACTTTCCCTTAATCATAATTTCATAAAAAATCAAAATTTTCTAATTTGTAATTAATCAAGTGGTCATCAATTGCTGTCAGCATTATAAAGGAGATAGTGTTCCTTTTTGATGAAATTGTACCACTTCTGAAGTATCCTTGCCAAAAAGAAAAACCTGAGTTAACCAAGGTTGTAAATCTAAATACCAGTTTAGAGGGAACACAGAGGACAAAACATATTAAATTATAAATTAAATGACAGGGATATAATCAGCAAAATCCACACTGGGCAGAAATACTACAGGATAAATGATCCTGTGTTTTCCACTAAAAAAATTGCAATGAAAAAACTGAAAGAAGTAGTAGTCAAATTATGTTGACTGACTACCGGAGAAATAAGGCCAAGTTTATAACAAAGCTATAGTCAGACAAGTAAATTAAAAGAGACTAAGAGGAACATCAACCAGTCGTAATACATAGATGGTATTCTGATTCTCATTCACAAAAACTTAAAACACCATGTATATAATTGAGAAGTCTGAACACTAACCCACTGTAAACTGTTTTAGTATTACAATGATTTGGAGTTTAAGTTTTAAAAGAGTATCTTTTAGACATACATAGTAAAATATTTACTAAGGACATGTGGTTTGTTCCAAAATAATCCTGAAGAAGTGAGTAGAAGCATAGATAATTCATGATAGGCTATAAAATGAATTTTGTTGATACCAGATAAATGTACATGGGAGTTTATTATACTGTGTTCTCTACTTGTGTATATGTTTGAAATTTTCCAGTTATAAAATTAATACATAAAAGGGAAATCATTCAAATTATGTTGACTGACTACAGGAAAAATAAGGCAAAGTTTATAACAAAGCTATAGTCAGAAAAATCTCCATATATACATAAAATAAGGAATATTTTTAAATAGGTCAAAGTGGAAATTAAATAAATGATATGAACTGAATAATTACGAAAATCTTGAAAATTAAAATTCATGGGATTCATTTTCAGAGAGAAATATTGATTCACCAAGTATATTCCAAATCAATTGACTGGAAGACTTAGTGTCAATTCTCCCTAAACTGATACATAGTCAAACACAGTATCAGTCCAAATTCCAAAATGCATTTTTCTGCATATGAACACGGAAATGGAAAGAACCTAGAAGATTCAAGTCGTTTTGGAAATAGAACAAAGTGGGATGACCTACTTATTGGATATCAGGAATTATTATAAAGCTACAGTAATTAAAAACTGTGTGTTTGAAGACAAATTCATAGAGCTGTAAATTTATTAGTCATAACTAAAGGGTGGGGGGAGGAAGAAATGGAAAATTATTGCTTCAAGGGTACTGAGTTTCTGTTTGGGGTAATAAAAACTATTGAAAAGGGATACCAGTGATAGTTGTACAGGTTGGTGATATGATTAATGTCACTATACACTTAAGAGAGGTTGAATCATCAAGTTTTTGTTTGTATTTTACCACAATAAACATATTGAAAAATATATATATAATGGCTTAAATCAACAATAAACACATATCATTTTTAAAAATTGTGTAGTGGATACAAAAACAGATGAAAATATCAAGGAAACAGATTAGAGGATTAAGAAAACAAACACACACATATATGGACACTTGATTAATGACAAAGACAATACCAGAGGAGTCAGAAAAAAGATGGTCATTTTAATAGTGATGAGTCAGGTGGTTGTTTATTTAGAAAGTTAAACTTTATCTATTTCCCATGATATACACACAGGCAAAAAAATAATTGAAGTAAATTTTAAATCTAAAAGTGAGAGGTAAATAATAATCCTTTCAGACAATATAACATAGATAAGTAATTTCACAAGCATTTGATAAGAAAATACTTCTTAAATAGGATACAAAATGCACTAACCATAAAAGAAGAAACTGATAAACAGGACCACATTAAAGTTGAGAACTTCTCCTTATCAACTGACACTTTTATTTATTTATTTATTTAATATGACTGAGTGAAAATGTACATTCCCGTATAAATTTACATGCCCACCTATATGCAGCTTCCACTGCTCTCCCTGCCTGGTGACAGCACACTATTCCTCTCTGCTCCATATATGTCTCTTCCTCCCAACAATCTCCTTTCCCCTCCTCTCCACCCACTCTCCTT